>CM068302.1:25725670-26952533 GCA_034768395.1 Linum lewisii | reverse complement strand
TGGTCAGCCCAGAAGCCACTTTCGCCCCTTGCATCGAGCCCTTTCCCGGGGCCCAAAGCCCTCATCGTGATCGAAGAGCGACTCCATGGAAAGGGGGCGAATAGCAGCTCCAGGGATTTTTCTCGAGCCTTTTGGGTAGCACTCGAAGTAGTAGGGGGGGTAGGCGAGAACGGTGTGGTGGAAACAACACGACCGGGGGAAAGCTGGGGGAGGTCCATGGATGGCAGGTGTGAGGGGGAGCGGGGGGCTCGGGAGCTGGGGCGTTGTCAAGTCTCTGTTGGGCCCTGCGCTCATGATTTACGTTCCAAAAGGGGGGAAAAAAAACCAGATTGGGGTCAAACAAAAAACCCTCCCCCACACTTGTCGAAAAAATTTTTCAATTTCACAAAGAAAAATGAGGAAAAAAACCGAGTGGGGGTAAGCAAAGCTGAAAACCCGGTTTAACCCCAAAACAATTAAAACATGCTTGGGGACACACCCAGAAGGGAAATTTATCACAATCAGAGTTGGGAAAGTCAAAACGCATTAAAAAAGTAAACTTTAATTTCGAAATTAAACCCTAATAATGGCAAAACAAATCACAAACAAAATTTAAAGGCCAAAATAGTTCAAGGGCAAAAAAATAAATGAATAAATACCCCAACCCTTTAAAAACCCCCCAACTACCCAATAAACAGCCCCCTTAAAACCCCCAAAATTTCCCCCCCCAAAAAAAACCCCCCCCCAAAAATAACTTATAAAAACCCCCCCCCCCCCCCCCCCCCCCCCCAACAAAAACCCCCCCCCAAACAAAATAAAAATTAATCCAATACCCCCTTTAACCCTTTTGCTAGATCAGTCCAATGAGTTCAGCAAACCCTAGTTCACACGAAATCAGTCGGCACGCAAATCGAGGTAAACCAAAAAGTAAAACTGAAAGTAAAACCTTGACGAAATTCAGCATTAAATATTTTTCAAAAGATTCGTAATGAAAAGTTATACAAACTTTTCCTTGAAGCCAAAGGGTGCTGAAAAAGGGAAAGGAGGGAAAAAGAAATCAAAGAAAAACCAAAAAATTTTTGGATTTGGCTGAACGAGAGCTCTTTGAGCTCCAAAATTTGACTTTCTAGGGCTCGGGTTGATCGGGGGAAAAAGAAGGGGAGACGTGCGGCGGCGGCGAAAAAGGTGGCGGCGGGGGACGGGTTTGTTTTGAAACTAGGGGAGGTTTTTGAAATTTTTTAAAAATTGGGAAAATGAGGAGGGGAGGGAGACACGACCGGGAATTAAAAGGATAAGTCCAAAAATTTTGCCTTGAGTTTTCGGCGAAAATTAGTGCAATTTTTCGCCGAAAACATTAGTTAAAAAGCACTGCCGGTTTTCAAAAGGGTTTTCACCGAAAACATTAAATAGTTTTCAACAAAAATGTTAACAAAAATCGTATGGAAACACAGTGAAATTTTAAAGGGAATTTTTGCCGAAAATAGTGTATATTTTCGCCGAAAATTTTGAACTGCACGATTGAAAATATTTTTGCAATCCCGGCAAACTTCAGAAAATCACAGTTAAATCCACAAAAATCGGAAAAACCTCAAACGACTTGCAATTGACACTACGACACACAGACTACACACGAAAAATAAGAAATCAAACAAACTGACACTTTTGGCTCCTCCAAACCGACTCTAAAACACTAAGGTTGACACAAATGAAAAACTGACTCCAGCCGAAGCGCTCTAGATTAACGTCCTTGAGCTGGACGATACCTGGACGGTATTAGGAGACATCCCAACTCAGGTTCTCCTTAACGCTAGCATCGGAGTTCATGAAGTAGAGCTTCGGGGTATCTCCGGTGAGCGTGAATTTTTTCCCGTTAGCGTGTCTAAGCTTGGTACGTCCATCGGGGAGGTGCTCAGTGATCTTGAACAGACCAAACAGCTCTGTCAAGGGATCATCTTCTACGAGGAAGACGGTGGAAGGAATGAGAATGATTGACGTCGTCTTCTCTTTAACCTCCAGCTTTGTATCACCAGGATCGGTGATCGTAGGTATTTCCTTAGGAGATGCTTTCGACTTCTCCTTCAATACTTGTTCCGGCGCCGGTATCTTGGAATGAATTGATGGTGCAGCTGGATCGGTAGAAGGTGGCGGCACAACTGGTCTCCAGACCATTTGCGTCTTCGTCTTCTTGTTTTTCCCCCGGGATCTACCAGGTTCTTTGCTTGGTGGCTTAGAAGAGGCTTTCAGTTCCTTCGTCTTTGGCGGGTTGTGAGGAACAGATTTTGGTTTCTGCTTGGTAATCTGTTCAGCACCTGCAACATCAATTGATCTAGGGACACTAGAAAAGACATCAGTAATGAAGTTGACCGAGGCCAACTCCACAGTTTCTACGAATAAACAATGTGATTCTCCCTTAGGAATGTATTTCATACCGTCCTTGAGACGGAATGTCGCAGTATCCTTCCCAACCCTTAATGTTAACGAGCCATTTGGGACGTTAATGATAATACCGGCTGTCGCCATAAATGGCCGGCCTAAGAGAAGGGTGGAATATGTCTCTTGAGTATCCATCACTACATAATCAGCGAAAAACCGGAAAGGGCCACAACAAGTGATTACATCCTTGATTATTCCTCTAGGTTCTTTTAGGGTTTTGTCGGCGAACGCTAAATGCATGCTAGCAGGTTGTAATTCACCTAGGTTCAGTTTCTTATATAAACACATAGGCATGACATTTATAGACGCACCTAGATCAACCAAACTACGCTCAATTTCAATGCCATTAATGATTAAAGGTAACGTAAAAGGGCCATGATCAGGGCACTTAGCTGGGATAGGTATGGGCGGTGATTGAGATACGGTAGCTGAGCATTCTCCCGTAGAGGGAGTAGAAAGTGCTTCCTTCTTCTTCTCCAGGCTGTTCTGCTCAATGCTCATGGTTGTGATGACTTTAGAATGCTCGTTCTTCATAGTGGAGTTGTTTTGAGACGGCGCCTGATTGAAGAGAGGAAGGTTAGCCAACAGGCTAACAACTTTATTTACCATGCTCTCTATTCTCTGTCCTTGTGCGATCTGTCCTAGGTTAAAAGTGTCTTGGGCTGTAAACCTTTCTTCATGATCATTGAGCCGTGCCGCAATCAGATCAAATTTCTTGGCTATTTTTCTCTCCCAAATATCCTCAGATGTAAAATTCTGAGGTTGCTGTGCTCCGGTGAATCTGGGAGGATCTTGATAACTATTGTCCCAGCATTGATTCTAACTCTGGTTGAATCCGAAGTTGTAAGGAGGACGCTTAAGGAAGCTTCCCTGTTGTTGAGGAGGTGTTCTGAACTGACGGTAGTCGGGGTAGCCTCTTTGATCCTTGTTGAAGCCTTGATCGATGAAATTCACTTCCTCTTTAGACCAGTTATGAACTGTTCCGAAGATCTCCTTCATATGTTTCTGTACTTCAATCTTAATCTGATCTTCACTGCTTGGTTGGCTCTTGGCTGCTCCAAACTGTCTCTCCCAATTTCTGGACTTAGATGCGCAGTCTGCAAAGTGAAGAAGAGCAGTTTCTGGTGTTGTGCAGTTGCCATTAGCTATAAAGTGTTGACCCATTCAGCCGTTTCTTCATTCATACCTTCGGCAAAGATTTCGGCTAGCTGCCCCTATTTGAATCCATGATGAGGGCATTCAAAGAGAAGCTCTTGGAATTCATTCCAAGCATATCATATAAACTTACTCCGTCCTTCTATGAAAATCTGGCAATGCTGTCCTTGTAAAATGTAGTTCTTGAAATAGGAAAGTATTCCTCTATGAAGTCTTCAGCTAGAGTATCCCAGTCGGTGTAGTGGCCAGGTGGTTTCCCACTGAGCCAAATCTTGGCGGCGCCTTGAGGGAGAATGGAAAGACTCGTAAGCATAATGCGTTCTTACCGAGGTTTCCACTCTTGAACGTCTCGCACATGTCAAGGAAGTTCGCCAAATGTGTGCAGGGGTTTTTTTGCGGCTTCCCTTCAAATTGAAGATCCCTAGAGACCATTATGAAAATGTGATCTCATTGTCAGGGTCGTCATCGTTGCGCGGCACAACGACGCTAGGTCGAAAGTTAGCCGTACTTGGTCTACAGTAATCCGCCATGGTGCGTTGGGCAGCCATTTCGGGAGGAGAAGGTGGTGGTGAATCTGAAGTAGTGGATGAAGCAGTCGGAGATGAGGAGTTCTCCTTCAACTCCTCGATCTTTTCAGGGATAGGTGGTGTCGGCGGAATGATTATGACTTGCTTCTGAGCTCGCGGTTGCCTTGGCGGAGTAGAATTACCCGGCTTAAACTGAGAATGAGCGATCGAGCGGTTCATAAACCTGTAGAACAACCTACAAGCAACAAAAGCAAACATAACCGGCGTAAAATCGAAGTGGATGGAAAGGTGAAAGATGGAAAATAGAAGAATAAATTGCCAGTTCTTCTTTCAAACAATCAAAAGAAGTCCCCGGCAACGGCGCCAATTTGATGAACCCTTGTCGTTGTGCTGGTTCAAACAAATAACTAACAAAGCTAACAAAAGCTAGGGTAGATCGTATTCCACGGGCCTTCTAATAATTGACTACTCAAATAAGTTGGCAAATTACTCAGATTTAAACACGTCGTGCGTGGTGTGAGTTCCACGACTTCTAATTCTAAGAAATGCAGAGAAATTAAAAATTGAAACTAAAAGCAGATTGAAAACAGAGATGACAGACGAACTTAGACTTCGAATCCCACTTCGTTCACCAGAGCATAGGCAATCAACAGATCAGCGGATTTCAATTCTCATTCAATCAATTCTAAGACACCACCATAACTCCAAACCCTTAGGTTTAAGACCGGCGAACGTTCGCTCTATCCGTTCTAGCTACCAAGATTAATTTTCCGCCTGGGTACGGTCGCCTCTCGCAACGACTTAACTTAACTGGGGAATTACTAATGATTTATGAGTTAGTGCAGTGGATTAACACTAATCGGTTCCTACGATAGGCACACTCCAATTATAAGGTTAATTGTTCAATTTGATGTTTTAAAGTAAGGCGAGCGTTCGCTTCTATCCTTAGCTTAACAAGAATCTAATCTAGGTGATTAATCCAGACAAGAAACATGAACAATGAAGAACAAATCAAACATGAAAGAGAAACTGATTGAACTTTGAATCTAATCACCGCCGATCCGTGATCGCTTAAAGCCCTGGGTCACTTAGGGTTCATCTAGTCTAAGCTCTAAGAGTTTAGCTACTCTTGTTCATCACAAAAGAATCAAAGACAAAGATAGAGTTCATCATACAAAGGAAGAACAAAAAAGTATATGAAAAACCTAATTAAGACGACTCCGGCAGAACTTCGATCTTCTGGTAAACTGCAATCCTAGCTCCGAGTCTTCGAGATGGAAGGATGGCGTCACGATCTCTTTCCGGCTCTTCGAACTCTAAACTCTCCTTCAGAACTCTTGAGAATCCTTGAAGTATTTGGTATTAGTTGGAAATTATGATTATGAAAAAGTATATCCTGATTTGGGCCGCAGGTTAAGTATTTATACTTAACCCTAATACCGCCAGATTTTAACTGAGATTTTTGGCGAAATTATGAAGGAATTTTCGCCGAAAATTGCTTTACAAAATGGGTTGTCCGCCGGCTGAATTCTCCTATGTTTTTCGGACCGATGGTTCTCGGTGAAAACTTGATATTTTCGCCAAAAACTTCCTTGGTTGAGCTCCAGTGAATTTGTTCATGTATTTTCTCCGAAAACCCTAGGTGTTTTTGCCGAAAATTCCTTTGTAAAACGGGGCAGGATTTGGTTTGACTTGGTTGGCTCCTTGGATCAATTCTGGTGCGATTCCTTGAGGTTCCAACGCCTTAGACATGTCCTTGGCTACTTATTTGACGGCAAAAACCTGTGCTAACATAGAAACACTAGAAAACCATCAAATAGACCCGAAATGGGCCAAGGTAACACAATTGGCACGAGATAGGGCAATTGATTGAATATTCGTTATTCTACCCTAAAAACCATGTCTTAAGCAAGGAAATGTCCCTTAAATGAGGCTGATAATCACGTCAAATCGAGTGTCATCAGTCACCTGGCCGAGATAAGACCCTAGGACCTCACAAGAGGCATATAGAACCTAGGGCAGGCCATCTTCAAGCCCTAAAGCTAAGGTACGCCCTGAAATATCGACTAAGTCCTTCCCTTGCAGGTAGAAAGGCTCCACGAGATGGAATGCTATTCCAAGCCATGCTGCTAGCCGAGGATATAAGCCCTAGCACAAGAGAAAAGCATCAGCCTGCTCCTAGCCTGACCTCCAGGAGCCCTGAAGAGGAAGTCAGTCACTCGAGTGACCCTCTGAAGCATTTCTGGAGTATAGAAGGAAAAGAGCCCAAGAATACTTGTCCTGGAGAGAAGAGCTTCCAAGGATTGACCCTGAGCCGAGCCATAAGAAGAATTGGAGTCCTTGGCCCCGAGGCATGACAATTAGAATGACCCACCCCCCGGAGAGCTACGTCAGGAGTTACTTGGAGGCCTACCTGAAGCTTAAAGAAGAAGGCCCAAGCAGAAATGGAAAGGGCCCGAGGAAAGGCCAGTCCCGAGCCCTAGACTGGCAGCCGGACCAATCCGTGGGATCCCATGAAGTCGGCCAAGAAGACCTGGCCTTGTGAGCGAGACCCTTTCCCCTGGACAAGCCCAACACACCATGTGGCCCGAGCCTTTTGGCAAGTCTCTAGCCCCTGGACAAGCCCAGAGCATCAGGCCCCCAAGGCCTGACGAAGCACCACCGTTTGAGAAGAAGCTCGGAGCTGAAGCAAAGGACCAGCCCGAGACCGGCGGACCCGACGAGTCCTAGTCCCACTCGGACTAGGAAAGTTGTGGATTAGGGTTTTTTAATGTTTTAGTCCTATTAGAGTTGTATTTTTGGTTTTTAAGACTAATTAATTATTTTTTTCCCTTTTAGTCGAATTATTTAGGGGTTTTAGGATTCTATTTAGGAATATGACTCTTTATTTTGTTCTTATTTAGGAAGTAGTCTTTAGGGAGGAGAGCTTGTTCCCCCACCTATATAAGGAGGCTGCCTGCCACCCTTTGTGATAAGAACCCTTTTGAATAAACAACCCCTTTTATAGAACTTTGTTCTTGAAACCCCTTATTGTATTTGCATGTTGCAATACTGAAGGATCGGCTTATCATCAAGAGTATCCTCCTCTTGAAGTGGCGCCCTTGACTTGATACTTCTAGTTCCTAGCTCCTTTATAGCTAGTGGGTCAAAGTCCTCTTCCATCCCAGGTTCCGACGGTTTCTTCTTGTTGCTGTGACGATCAGCTTGTGGTGTTTAAGGGTTGTCTGCCCACGGTTGCAACGGTTTACATCAGAAAACATAGTGAGTTTTAAAAGGGAGTTTTCGCCAAAATGAGTGCAAGTTTTTGGCGAAAACTCTGACCTGCAGTTTTAAAACATTTTTGCAATTTCGGCAAAATTCAGAAAATCAGAACTAATTTAACAAAAATCGGAACAACCTCAAACAACTTGGACTTGAACCAAGGACACACAAATCACACACGAAAAATAAGAGATCATGCAAATGCACTTTTGGCTCCCCCCGAACTGACTCTAAAACACTGAGTTTGACACAAACAAAAAACTGACTCCAACCGTGGGTTGCCTCCCACGAAGCGCTCTTGATTAACGTCCTTGAGCTGGACGATACCTGGACGATGTTAGGAGACATCCCAACTAAGGATCTACTTAACCCTTGCGTCAGAATTCAAGAAATAGAGTTTTGGGGTATCTCCGGCGAGCGTGAATTTCTTCCCGTTAGCATGAATGAGCTTTGTGCGTCCATCGGGAAAGCCGGCAATCTTGAACAACCCGAACAGTTCTCTTGAGGGATCATCCTTTGCAAGTTTGACAGTAGAAGGAATGAGAACAGTCAGTTTCATCTTCTCTTTAGCCTCCGGCTTCATTTCACCGGGTTCTGTGATCTTTGGCACTTCTTTGGGAGACGCTCTCGGCTTCTCCTTCTTTACTGACTTCTGCGCCGGCGGCTTGACAGGAATCGGTGGTGCAACTGGCTTGGAAGAGGATGGCAGAGCAATTGGCATCCAGACCATTTTAGTCTTCTTTTGATTCATCCTCCGTAGCCTGCCAGGCTTCTTGCTTGGTAATGATTGAGAAAAGGAGGCTTTCAGTTTCTTCTTAGCTTGCCGTGGGTCCGGTCTTCTGCTTGATGACCTATTCAGCATCTGCGACAATAGACTTTGGAGGATCACTGGAAGAAACATTAGTAACGAGTTGACCGAAGTCAACTCCACGGTTTCAACAGAAAGACAGTGAGGTTCTTCCTCCATAGGAGTATACTTCATACCGTCTTTAAGGTGAAATGTTATCATATTCTTACCAACCCTCAATGTTTAAGAACCACTCGGGACATTGATTTGCATCCCGGTTGTTGTGATGAAGGGTCGACCTATAAGGATAGTAGAATCCTCCTCTTGGGTATCTATAACCACAAAATCAACTAGGAAAGTAAAAGGACCACATCTAGTGACAACATCTTTAATCTCTCCTCTAGGCGTTTTCAATGATCTATCAGCAAAGACAAGTTGAATGCTAGTCGGTTTAAGTTCTTGATGTGACTTTATTTGGTGCATTTTAAGTCCTCATTTGACCTATGAAACGCCCGTGTTTGATCCTTAAATGCCATCCTTAATATGCTTTTATTGATGTTTTGTGCTAAGTGTCCATTTGTTGTCCGGTTGCTACTTTGAGGCCATTTCCTTGTCTATTAGAGCTGTTTTCTTTGTATTTTCAGGTCTTGGCATTGTAGTACTGGTGACAAGGAGCACGTAGGATCAAACGGGAGGTCAATCGGAGCTAGGACGGAGGAGATATGGACGTTGCGAAATCGAAGAAAATACGACATTCAGCTGAAGACATCTTCGGCGAAACCATCATGGGATTTTCGCCGAAGAAGTAGTTTCGGCGAAATTCTCAAGTCTTCGGTCCAAAAATCCTAAGCAGAGAAAAGGACTTTGTTCATTGAAGATGGTTTCGGCAAAACCATTCTTTGTTTTCGCCGAAAATCGATGAAGGAATGTCAAGCCGTGTTTTCAAAGGCAGTTTCGGCAAAAATCATATGTGATTTTCGTCGAAAGTTTCAGGTATTTTCCAGCGACTATATAAGGGGAGAAGGCGGCGAAAATAGGGAGGATCAATTCATTATTCTTAATTTTACACATCGCCGATCTCATTCCTCTTTCCTCTCAACTTCTCCAACACTTCCTCCTCATCAACCAACCCTTCACAACCCTAGAGCAAGGTGCAAATCAAAGTAGAGGAGCTTGGATTGAAGCCCACAACCTTGGAGAGGAGCTTGCAAGAGGAGGATTGCCATGGTGTTCTTGGTGATCATCTTTCTTTCTCTTTCCTTCATTTCCTTGGCCATGTGTGGCTGATTTCTTAGGTTCTCTTGGATTGATTGATGGTTGTGCTAGTATAGAGGTTAATTGTACAAACATGCTATGATTGTTCTTGGATTGTATGAGGATGGTCTCTATGACTTGTTGTTAATTCGATTGATGGCTATGGCTTGATTGGTCTATCTTTTGTAATGTAATGCATGAGAGTGCTTGGATTACATGGATTGTAGGTCTAGGGATTGAAGGGAGTGTGTTCTAAGAGATTAGATCTCCTCAATTCAACCATAGTTGCATGATTTCTCACTTGTGCATTTTATCGAACACTTGGTGTGCATTAGGATTTTCACTCAATTGAACTTTGATTAGTCTTTGGATGATTCTCTTAGTGTTAGGACATTGACATGAGAGTGTGGTGTCTAGCCTAGTGGTCATAGAGTCATAGGAGAGGGTTTTGTAGCTTGGCATTTCATCAAACACCTTAAATGCATCCTTAGTCACTTAGCTTGAGAGCGAGAGCCTAGGTTGAGTGATTCTAGGATAGGGATTTAGTGCGACGAGAGTGCATTGAGTCTATAGAAGGGATTTGCATGGTCATTCGATTGCATCCTCGATCATGTTTGGCTTGTTTGTGCATTTATACCTCTTGAGCATGATGAACCTATCTTTCCAAGTTAACCTCCTTTACCTTTGATTTGCACCCTTTTGTTTTGCTTTGTTTGTTTGTTTTCTTTATGTTTTCTTTTGTTCTTATTTCAAACCAAATCTTATTTTAAATGAATAGACCGTCTATGAACCGTGTGAGTACAAGCTTTTGAGAGAGCCCTCGTGGAATACGACCTTGATTGTTGTGAGTTAAATCTCGTGCATCAGTTCTCCTAGATTCAACTTTTCGAACAAACTCATAGGCATGACATTTATAGAAGCACATAGATCAACCAAACTACATTCTAGTTCAATATCATTAATTATAAGGGGTAAAGTGAAAGAACCAGGATCGGGGCACTTTGCTGGATATGGCGAGGAAGGCTTCTTACTACAGATGTTAGAGCGTTCTTCTTTGTTTCCCCACATGCCGGTCTCGATCCTTGTGTTTGGTAGCAAAGCATTTGGGAAGGGAGGCTTCTCGTAGTATGGAGCAACAGGAGGATCGTACTCCTTAGGCGCCTACTTCTTTGCTATCTTCTTCTCCGGAACTTCAAAGGCCCTAAATGAATTAGAAGAAGTATTAGTAGTTGAGATCCTTTTTTGGATTCGGCTCGGTTTGGCTTGGGAGCTGGCCAGAGGGGCGGCCATTTGCTAGCATGCTGGAGATCTGGTTCACCGCATGCTCTATTCTTTGCCCGGAAGCAATTTGTTCCTGGTTGAGGAGAGCTTGAGCTTTGAACTGACTATCATGATCGTCCAGTCTGGTGATGATCTGATGGAGCTTCTTGTCAAGATCATTATCCTTGTTATCTTTCTGATGCTGCTGTCCTGTATAAGTGCTGTTCAAATATTGATTCTGACGGTCGCCAGGAGCTGTTCCATAGTTTCCTTGATTTCGGTGAGGCGGCGGGTAGATACCTCCCGTCGAATTACTTGGCTTCTGATCCTGGATTGAACCAGTTGGTCGGTTGTTCTGATTCTGACCTTGGTTCTGGTTGGCGCCAAAATTGTAGGGAGGTCGCTCTTGGAAATTTCCCTATTGTCTGTAGTTGCGGTAGCCAACATAACCTTGTTGATTGTTATTGAAGCCTTGAGAGATGAAGTTGAGTTCTTCGGTAGACCAGACTTCTGCCTTGCCAAAGTTCTGGCATCGACCTCCGTTATGAGCACAAGCTCCACACCACTCGCAATCAGCTACAAGAACGGAAGCTGCTGGAGGCTTGATAGGTGTAGTAGACTTCTTCATATGCCTTTCAACTT
Organism: Linum lewisii; assembly: GCA_034768395.1. Taxonomy (NCBI): domain Eukaryota; kingdom Viridiplantae; phylum Streptophyta; class Magnoliopsida; order Malpighiales; family Linaceae; genus Linum; species Linum lewisii. Next base: position 26,941,235 of record CM068302.1, on the reverse strand, counting down.
CTGCTTTGATGGTTGCTTCAAGATCGAGCTTGCTTCTTGATCCTTCTGATTGTCGTTCCCAGTTCCTTGACTTGCAAGCGCAGTTCACGAAATGGAGAAGAGCAGCTTCAGGTGTGAGGGTAGTACAATCCCCTTCAGCTAGGGAATTGACCCATTTAGCAGATTCTTCACGAAGACCTCGAGCAAAGATCTCAGCTAACTGTCAACCATGGTGAGGACAGTTATAGAGAAGTTCTTGGAATTCATTCCAAGTGTCATATAAGCTCGCACCTTCCTTCTGGGAAAATCTAGAGATGCTGTATTTGAAGGAGGTTGTTATGGATGGAGGGAAGTACTCTTCCACGAAGTCTTGAGCAGGAGTATCCCAGTCTGTCTAGTTACTTGGTGGTTTGCTAGTGAGCCACCTCTTAGTTGCGCCTTTAAGAGAGAACGGGAAGGCTCTCAAGCATAAAGTGTTCTTGTCGAGATTCCCATTCTTGAATGTTCCGCAAAGATCAATGAAATCCGCCAAGTGAGTGCACGGATTGTCAAGTGGCATGCCTTCAAATTGTAAATCCCTAGATATCATGGTTAAGAAAGGAATCTTGATCTCATAGTCAAGATCTCCTTCGATGCGTGGCACGGTGATAGAAGATCAAACGCTAGCCGCGCTCGGCTTGTTATAGTCAGCTAGACTCTTCGGTGCAACTGGGGTAGTGGTGGTGGTGGTAATTGATCGTCCATCCTAGGAGATGGAGGAGGTGAAAGTGATGCGGTTGATGAAGCGGATGAAGATTAAGATGAGGAACTCTCCTTCGGTTCCTCGATCTTAATTGGTGTGAAGGATGGACGTGGATTGATTCTGCCTTTTTCAGAATTTGTGGTCACTTCGGTAAAGCAGAGCTACCCGGTTTCTCTACACTCTTACCCTATCAGTCTTGGTTAAGGAGAGCATGAGAAGGCGGTGCTGCATAAACCTGTAGACAACCTACAAATGACAAAAACAAGCACAGCCGGTGTAAAATCGAAGTGGATGGAAATATGAAAGATGGAAAGTAGAAGAATAAAATGCCAGTTCTTCTTTCAAACAATTAAGGGGTCGTTTGGTTGGATGATATGTAGATATATTGGTATTAGGATATATTGATATGTTATTATATTGATATTAGTAAACCAATTAGCAAGATAACATTGTTTGGTGTAGTGATATTGTAATAATTGGTGATAAGTTACTTTAATGGGAAATTGACCAATTTGCCCTCAACTTTATGGGATATAATACACTTGCTCTGAACATAATCGAATGAACTTTACCCTAGCTAATTCACCAACCACCAATCAGTTGAAGAAGTACTAGAAATAGCAAGGTCTTCCTTGTCTTCAGCTTAGTCTTACTAGACAACAATAGCAAGGATCCCAAGATCTCACCAAACAACCCTTAAAACATTTTCACAACAATAACCAAACTAGTTCTTACTAGACAAAAGGTCGAACAATTTGACAAAAGGGTCGGTTACGGGACGGTTCACTTATTCCTGGAGCCTACACATGAACGGATGGAAAGTAAGGGGCCCGATCGACATTGGTCAACATGTGCCGAGGGGGTAGTACACTCATCCTCACACTTTTAGATTTTATGGCTTTTGCGAAAGGACTCTAGGCTATTAGAGATTTCTACCCCGCTCTTTTTCTTCTCACAACTCACTTTTTCTTCGCTTTTGGTCTTTCTATTGATAGCGACTTCAGAAAGAAAGTTTTTTCTAGACTCATTTATCTTACCAGTAGGAGCATTAGGAGACCCGTGCAGGTACAGAGCAGCCAGCCCCATTGGGGACCGCATTATCCTAAACCCTGCCCACGCCGGGAGGGGTTGGGAAGGAGAATGCCACACTGAGACTTCCCCTTTGGGGAATAAGCAATGGGTGAGCAATGTATTGCCAGCTCGTAGTGGATCTAAACCAAGCGGCTCCTACGCACGTCTATCGCTCAAGTGGACACAAAGGTCATCTTACTCACACATTGGAAACCGCACTTTCCTACCCTATGTCCTAGACTCCAGGAAACTTCGACCGACTCTGAACACTACACAAAACTAGTACCTATCAAAGATAAGAACACTTTGTCAAGTTACTAGACCTCGTATTTAATAAAAACTAGTTTCAGACTTGTTGTAAAAGGGTTTAAAAGGCATTTGGAATAAAACCAGTTCACACTTTACATTGAAAACCCCAGCTATCACACATGTTCTCGCCATACAATCAAGTGGCTTGTCAAACTAATAGAATTTAAGCGAGTTAAGCATTTAACAAGCAAAAGAGGTGATAGCGGATCAAACAACATGCTAAGGTAGAGTAACGAAGACACACATAGGCATGCTACCTAGCACAAGACATCCACTATCATAGAGCACAATTATATTTCTACCACAAACAATCATACCAAACCTCAAATTCCCCCTACGACTAGCATGAGCATTGTCCTCAATGGTCAAAAGAGAGAGAGGGTAAGGTAGAACGAGATTACCGCGTTGGTAGAGAAAAGCATAGGAGGCAATAGTGGTGAGAGAGTCCCATGAAGAGCCTTTGTGAAGATTGAATCCCAAATGCTTGGCCACGCATTATTCAAAGAGATAAAACAACACACGAACATAAAAGCAAAAAAGTAACGATAACATGGGGTGCCTCCCATGAAGCGCTTCTTTAACGTCTCTAGCTAGACGATAGCACAAGGGGTAGGCTAAGTAAAACTATCCCAACTCATTACCTCCTTGAAGTCAAATTCATTACCTTTGTGTGGCAAAAGGAACTTGAATTGGATCTTACCAACATCAGGAGGTATGATCTCGGGTCTCCCGGATGATGATGAATGACCGGCGAACGTTCGCTCTATCCGTTCTAACTACCAAGATTAATTAGCCGCCCGGGTACGGTCGCCTCTCGCAACGACTTAACTAACTGGTGCAATTACTAATGATTTATGAGTTACTCTTGAAGCAGATTAATCCTAACTGGTTCCTACGAAAGGCACACTCCAATGATTAGGTTAACTGGTTGAATTGATGTTTTAAAGAGAGGCGAGCGCGCTTCTATCCTCAGCTTAACAAGAATCTAAACTAGGTGATCAAGGAAGACAAGTTTATGCGCCAAAGCAGGGAAGCAATCTGGCGACTAACCCTAGCTTGCATAAACCTAATCTAGGCGACCAACCAGAAGAGAAACATAAACAATCAAGAACAAAACAACCATGCAAAGAGAAACTGATTGAATTTCGAATCTAATTATCGACGATCCATGACCGCTTTAAAGCCCTGGGTCACTTAGGGTTCATCTAATCTAAGCTCTACGAGTTTAGCTACTCATAACGATAACAAAAGAATCGAAGGCAACAAAGGAAATCATCATACAGAGGAAGAACAAACAAGAACTGAAAAACCTAATTCTGACGACTCCAGCGAAGCTTCAATCTCCGTCAATCTTCAATCCTAGCTCCGAGTCTCCGAGATGAAGGGATGGCGTCACGATCTCTTCCTAGCTCTTCGAACTCCAAACTCTGCTCCAGAACTCGTGAGAATTCTGAAATTAATTGGTATTATGTGGTATGTTATGGTATATCCTCCTTTTTGGGCGCCGGTTAAGTATTTATACTTAACCCTAATACTGCCGATTTTGCCTGGAGTTTTCGCTGAAAATCTGATGGAATTTTCGGCGAAAATCTCTTTGTAAATGGGTTGACCGCCGGCTGTTTTCTCCTGTGTTTTTTGGGCCCGGGTTCTCGGCGAAAACTTTGAGTTTTCACCAAAAACTCTCCTTGGTTGACATCAGCCGATTTGTTCTTGAGTTTTCGCCGAAAACTCCAAGGGATTTTCGGCGAAAACTTTAGTGTAAATGGAGCAGGAATTGGTTCGACTTGATTGACTCCTTGGATCGATTTCGGTGCGATTCCTCAAGGTTCCAACGCCTTAGACACGTCCTTGGCTACTTTATTTGACGGCAAAAACCTGTGCTAACATGAAAACACTAGAAAACCATCAAATAGACCCGAAACGAGCCAAAGTAACACAAATGGCACGAGATAGAGTAGTTGAGTGAATATTCGTTATTCTACCCTAAAAACCATGTCTTAAGCAAGGAAATGTCACTTAAATGAGGCTGATAATCACATCAAATCGAGTGTCATCAAAATACCCCACACTTAAGCTTTTGCTTGTCCTCAAGCAAACTGAATAGAAACGCTCATGTTCACAAATGATGAGATTTATTAAATTGAAGTTCAATCAGACACAATGAATTATTAGACAGATAATTCCTAGATCAAGAAATCTAACATGCATCTGATCAGCCAAACAACCTGGTCTTACTAAAACTACACACGACAAGACCAGACTCCTCACACAGGAAATATTTAGTAAACGTGGAACTCTCACTCTCTGTGTTTAAGGACGTGTTTCTGCTCTCAATCATTTTCTGTTACTGAATTCCGTCATAAGTTTGCAATTCGACCACATCTCCACCAGTGTGACAACACGAGTAACTAGTCAAGAAGGACTTCCCTGTTAGGACTGTAACGAATTCTACACTACAAGGGTTTGTGATGCGATGGATGATGGGAATGTATGATGATGGCATTAGTGCGGTGTAGCTTTCGACTAACTTCCCTCGAATCTAGCCTATGGCTTCCTACCGTCTAACCAGATACGGGTGGAATAGTGTACGCTCGCCCTATGATACCCTCAAGAAACCTAGCACTTTGTTTTCTTTACACTTTTTTTTCTTTTGACTTCGTTCTTCCATATGTAGGGAGAAGAACGTTATTGAACTTTGGAACTTTTCTTATTTTTTCTTGCTTTTTCAAAATTTCTTTTGTTTTTCTTCTTCTTTTATTTTATTATTTTTTGTTTGTTTTCTCTTTGTGCTGATTCTTCTTTTTAGTTGCTAGAGGGGTTTACAAGTTTGGACATAATAGCTAAGACCACCTTTTAATGGCTATAGGCAGGTTACCACAAACCGACTTCCGGTAGGTCAATCTAGAACTACAACCACAGGGGATCAACGGGGAATGAAAGAATGGGAAATGGCTGTAATGTATATCGAACCGAAAGAACAGGCCAAGCTCAAGGGTTTACACCTAATGGATTTAACGTTAGGTAGGCTATCTGGCTTAGTAGCTGAATCTAGGTGCCCCTATCATTCTAGAACTCGTGTCATCGTGTGGTCTCGAGTAGGTCTCATGCAAATTCTAACTCATTCAAGCAAATAGAAAACCACTCAAAAAGAATTGAAATTGCAAGTTACGTGCAATGGATCAAAAGCTCACGTTTGGTTTGCTAGTCGGATTCGGTCATTTTCATGCAATCAAAATAAACACGTTGGTTTTCAGGTTCTAGGTTAAGTGTGATTTTTCAAAAATCTGTTCTGACCAGGCAATTTAGCATCAAAATAAACACGTTGGTTTTCAGGTTCTAGGTTAAGCAGTCTAAGCATCATTATGAAAGATTGAACAGCAACTTAACATTAAAAATCAAGAACTGAGCCATTCTAATGCTAGAGAGACTGGAAAGGAATCACGAGGCACACAAAAAAACAATGAAGGGCAATCAAGTTCATGCAAGGTTCTCTAGCATCCTACCCCACACTTAAATCGTATTGTGTCCTCTCAGGACTAAACTAGAGTAGAGAGATACGAAGAACTTAGAAGGTGATGGTCGGTGTAGGGGACGAACACGGATAGCCCGGAGCGGAGCGAAGTAGCTACTCGAGTTCCTACAAAACAAAAACAACAAAAAGATCAAAGGAAAACCGGGACAAGTGTCCCGGATCCACACAAAATAAAAGTCGAACAAAGACGGTTTAGGGCGAATTTTGAAAATATTTTGACTCGTTTTTTTTTCGGAAGTTTTTGGCGAAAAGAAGTGCAAGTTTTCGCCGAAAAGTTCAGTTAAAATGTCTGCCGGTTTTCAAAACAAGTTTTCGCCAAAAAACTCATAGAGTTTTCGCCAAAAAGTTTAACTAAAATCGACCAGAAAACACAGGGGGTTTTCAAAAGAAGTTTTCGCCAAAAATTCAGAGGATTTTCGCCGAAAACTTTACCCTGCAGGATTGAAAGTATTTTCGCAATTCTGGCAAACTTCAAAAAATCACAATTAAATCGACAAAAATCGGAACAACCTCAAACAACTTGCGATTGAAACGATGACATAGAAACTACACATGAAAATTAAGGAATCATGCCAACTAACACTTTTGGCTCCCCCGAACCGACTCTGAAGCAACGAGTTTGACACAAATTGAAAAAAACTGACTCCAGCCGTGGGTTGCCTCCCACGAAGCGCTCTTGCTTAGCGTCCTTGAGCCGGACGATACCTGGACGGCGATCAAGAGACATCCCAACACAGGATTTCTCTCAGGCCCGAGTCGGAGTTCATGAAATATGGCCTTGTGGATCCTCCGACAAGTGTGAACTTCTTCCCGTGTGAGTGAATTAGCTTAGTTCGTCCATCGGGAAGGTGACCAGAAATTTCGAATGGCCCGAACAGTTCTTTTGAAGAAGCGTCCTTCAGAGGATTATCCTTCTCCGGTGGCTCGGTAGACGGGGGCTGAGCAATTGGCTTCCAAACCGCCTTTGTCTTGTCTTTATTCTCCTTCTTTATCTTGCCAGTATCTTTAATGTTTGTTGATTCATGAGGGGATGCCGTCGGATCCTCCTTCTTTCTTGGCTTTTGTGCCGGCAGCTCATTCTTTAGATTAGGGACCTGTCGACACCTGGCAAGCAAATTTATAAAGAAACTCTAGATTTTTCATTAGACCTAGAGTTGACCGAAGCCAACTCCACAGCTTCAACAGATAAACAATGCATCTCTTCTTTGACTGGGACTTCCATACCGTCCTTGAGGCGGAATGTCATGGTGTCCTTGCCGACCCTTAATGTCAACGAGCCATTCGGGACATTAATGGTAATGCCGGCTGTTGCCATGAATGGTCGGCCTACGAGAAGAGTGACATCTTCCTCTCGAGTATCCATGACAACAAAGTCAGTCAAAATAGTAAACGGACCACAACGGACAACCACGTTTTCTATTATTCCCCTGGATAGTTTAACAGATCTGTCGGCAAACACTAAATGCATGCTAATTGGTTTCAACTCTCCTAGGTTCAATTTCTTAAACAGGCAAGTAGGCATAACATTAATAGAAGCACCTAGATCAATTACACTACGATCAATCTTCACATCATTAATAGTGCAAGGCCAAGTGAAAGCACCGGGATCTCGACACTTAGCTGGGGGTGGTATGGGTGTCGTTTGGCTCTGGATAGCAGAGCATTCTTCCTCGAGGGGGACGGAAGACAACTCTTCCTTCTTCTTATTCTTCGCAGGATCCTTTGTGATTTTGTCAGCCTCCGGTATCACCTGGATAGCATCAGTAACTGGTGTATTCATATTCGTGTTCTCAAGTATCCGTACCACTTTCTGTACCGGGTATCATGATCTTTCTCCTTTGATTGCGCGGCCTTAGGAAACAGAATCCGAGGCTGATATGGAGGGAGAGGTGGCGCAGGTACTGTCTTTGTCAGGGAAGGCGGGGCAGTCACCTCCTTTTCTTCTTCTCTATCCTCCTCCTCGATCTCTGGCTTGTCAATGGCTATAACATCAGGAATTATGGCCGATTCAGGAGCTGCAGGATCAGCTGATTGCTTGTTGCTTCTTGTGGAGATAGCCTTGACGTGCTCCTTCCTAATGGCAGAGTCGTCTTGAACCGATGATTGATTAAGGAGGGGGCTACTAGTTAGCAGTCTAAACATGTTATTCACCATGCTCTCCATTCTTTGACCTCGAGCTTCATGTTCTTGATTTAAGACGGCTTGAACCTTGAATTTCTCCTCATAGTTATCGAGCCTTGCCATGATCAGGTCGAGCTTCTTGTCTACCTCGATATCCCTTGTGTTCCTTGATGTAGATCTCTGAGGTTGATCTTCATAACTATTGCTCAAGTACTGATTCTGACTCTGGTTGAATACGAAGTTGTAAGGAGGACGCTCTTGGAAGCTTCCTTGTTGTTGAGGAGGTTGTCTGAACTGACGATAGTAGGGGTAGCCTCTTTGATTGTTGGTGAAGCCTTGATCAATAAAGTTCACTTCCTCTGTAGACCAGTTACCAAAAATCTTCTTCATTTCTTTCTGCACTTCAATCTTGATCTGATCTTCACGGCTTGGTCAGCTCTTAGCTGCTCCAAACTGTCTCTCCCAGCTTCTCGACTTAGATGCGCAGTTTGCAAAGTGAAGAAGAGCAGCTTCCGGTGCGAGTGCGGTGTAGTCTCCATCAGCTAAGGAGTTAACCATTCAGATGAATCTTCGTTCATACCTGATGACACTCGATTTGACGTGATTATCAGCCTCATTTAAGACATTTCCTTGCTTAAGACATGGTTTTTAGGGTAGAATAGCGAATATTCAATCGATTGCCCTATCTCGTGCCATTTGTGTTACCTTGGCCCATTTCGGGTCTATTTGATGGTTTTCTAGTGTTTTTATGTTAGCACAGGTTTTTGCCGTCAAATAAGTAGCCAAGGACGTGTCTAAGACGTTGGAACATCGAGGAATTGCACCGGAATCGATCTAAGGAGCCAATCAAGTCAAAACAATTCCTGCCCCGATCTACAAAGGAATTTTTGCCAAAAATCCTTCAGTATTTTCGGCGAAAATATCAGCACAAATCGGCGATGCTCATCAACAGAAGTTTTCGGCGAAAATAGAAAATTTTTGACCGAGAACTAGGGGACCGGAATTTACAGGAGAAATCAGCCGGCGGACCGTCCAATTACAAAGAAATTTTCACCGAAAATTCCTCAACATTTTCGGTGAAAATACCAGTTAAAATCCGGCTGAATTAGGGTTAAGTATAAATACTTAATCGGCGGCCCAATAAAGGAGATACTTCATAATACCTCATAGCATACTTTAATAATCACAATTCCAAGAATTCTCTGAAGTTCTGGAGCGAAGAGTTAGAGTTCGAAGAGCCGGAAAGAGATCGTGACGCCATCCCTTCCATCTCGAAGACTCGGAGCTAGGATTGCGGTTTACCGAAGATCAAAGTCTGTTAGAGTCGTCTTAATTAGGTTTTTCAGATTCTTTTCTGTTCTTCCTCTGGATGATCAACTCTTTCTTTGCTTTTGATTCTTTTGTGATAAACATGAGTAGCTAAACTCTTAGAGCTTAGACTAGATGAACCCTAAGTGACCCAGGGCTTTAAAGCGGTCACGGATCGGTGGTGATTAGATTCGAAGTTCAATCAGTTTCTCTTTCATGTTTGATTTGTTCTTCATTGTTCATGTTTCTTGTCTGGATTGATCACCTAGATTAGATTCTTGTTAAGCTAAGGATAGAAGCGACGCTCGCTTTACTTTGGAACATCGAATTGAACAATTAACCTTATAATTAGAGCGTGCCTTTCGTAGGAACCGGTTAGGGTTAATCCACTGCAAGAGTAACTCATAAATCGTTATTAATTTCACCAGTTAAGTTAAGTCGTTGCGAGAGGCGACCGTACCCGGGCGACTAATTAATCTTGGTAGCTAGAACGGATAGAGCGAACGTTCACCGGTCTTAAACCTAAGGGTAAGGAGTTATGGTGGTGTCTTAGAATTGATTGAATGAGAATCGAAATCCGCTGATCTGTTGATTGCCAATGCTCTGGGGAACGAAGGGGGATTCAAAGTCTATGTTCGTCTGTCATCTCTGTTTTAATCAACCAATTTCCAATCTGTTTTTAGTCTCAATTTTTAATTTCTCTGCATTTCTTAGATTTAGAAGTCGTGGAAGTCATACCACGCATGAAGTGCTTAAACCCAAATATTTTGCTAGCTTATTTGAGTAATCAATCATAGAAGGCCCGTGGAATACGATCTACCCTAGCTTTGTAGCTTTGTTAGTTTATTTGTTTGAACGCATCACAACGACTATGTTCATCAAATTGGCGCCGTTGTCGGGAACTTCTTTTGATTGTTTGAAAGAAGAACTGGCAATTTATTCTTCTACTTTCCATCTTTCACCTTTCCATCCACTTCGATTTTACACTGGTTTTTGTTTTTTTTGTTATTTGTAGGTTGTTCACAGGTTTATGCACCACCGCCCTCTCACACGTCTCCAAAGCGCCAAGAACGAAAAGGCTAAGGGTATAGAGAGACCAGGCAGTTCTGCTCCACCTCGACAATCATAGATTCCAAAGAAAGGCAGAACCAATCAACCTCCATCCATCACTCCGATTAAGATCGAGGAACTGAAGGAGAGTTCCTCATCTCCATCTTCACCTTTACCGTCACCTTCATTCGTTTCATACACCAAGTCACTTTCACCTCCTCCATCTCCTACCATGGATAATCAATTGCCACCACCACCACCACCAAACGGAAATCCACCGCCGCCACCTGCACAGAAAAGTCTAGCTAACTACAACAAGCCAAGCGCGACTTGCGTTCGATCTGCCATTGCCGTACCGTGCATTGAAGGAGATCCTGACTATGAGATCAAGATTCCATTCTTGACTATGATCTCTAGGGATCTACAGTTTGAAGGCAGACCCCTAGACAATCCGTGCACTCATCTTGCAGACTTCCTTGACCTCGACAAAAATACTCTTTGTCTGAGAGCTTTCCCGTTCTCTCTAAAAGGCGCTGCTAAGAGGTGGCTTACTGGCAAACCACCTGGATATTACACTAATTGGGATACTCTGGCTCAAGACTTCATCAAAGAATACTTCCCTCCAGCCAGAACAACAGCCATCAAGGACAGCATTGCCAGATTCTCCCAGAAAGAAGGGGAAAGCTTATATGATACTTGGAATCGATTCCAAGAACTTCTCTACAACTGTCCTCATCATGGATTCGAGCAGAGGTAGTTAGCTGAAATCTTTGCTCGAGGACTTCGAGAAGAATCTGCCAAGTGGGTCAATTCTCTAGCTGAAGGAGATTGCACTACACTTACACCTGAAGCTGCTCTTCTTCACTTCGCAAACTGTGCTTCCAAGTCAAGGAACTGGGAACAAAAATCTGAAGGATTAAGGAGCAAGCTAGATCTCGAAGCAGCTATCAAGGCAGAAGTAGAGAAGCATTTGAAGAAGTCTACCACACCCATCAAACCGCCAGCAGCCTCTGTCTACGTTGCTGATTGCGAATGGTGTGGAACTTGCGCACATAATGGAGGCCGTTGCCAGAATTTTGGTAAGACAGAAGTCTGGTCTGCCGAAGAGGTAAACTTCGTTCAACAAGGCTTCGTTAATAATCAGAATGGTTATGCTGGCTACCGCAACTTCAGGCAGCAAGGGAACTATCAAGACAGACCTCCCTACAATAATGGCGCCAACCATAACCAGAACCAGAATAACCGCCCAGCTGGTCTAGCTCAGGATCAGAAGCCTAACCATCTGCCAGCAGGGGTCTACCAGCCATCGCATCGTAATCCGGGCAACTATGGAACTGCCCCTGGCAATCGCCAGAATCAATATTTGAACAATACCTATCCAGGGCAGCAGTACCAGAAGGAAAACAATGTCAGTGACCTGGACAAGAAGCTTAGTCAGATCATCACCAGACTCGATGATCATGACAGTCAGTTCAAAGCTCAAGCTCCGCTCAATCTAGAACAGATAGCTGCCGGTCAAAGAATTGAGCAAGCCGTGAACAACATCTCGAGCATGCTGACATCTGGTCGACCATTTGGCCAACTTCCGAGCCAGACAGAGCCGAATCCAAGAAAGGAGCAAGCCAAGATGGTAACCACTCAAAAATTTATAAGTTTATCTGCTGATGCTTGTTCTGTTTTGCGCAGGATCGCTAAATCTCAAGAGGAAGAGGAAGAACAGAAACCGGCGCCTAAGGAGGATGACCCGCCTCTTGCACCGTACGTCATGAAGCCTCCTTTTCCGAGAGCATTGCTGCCAAATGCAAGGATCGAAACTGGCATGAAGGGGAATAAGGAAGGATACCCTGACGCTCGTATCAAGAAACCTTCCTCTCCATATCCAGCTAAGTGTTATGACCCTGGTTCTTTCACTTTACCTCTTGTCATTAATGATGTTGAGATTGAACGTTGTTTGGTTGATCTTGGCCCGTCTGTTAATGTTATGCCTATGAGCCTGTTTGAAAAATTGAACCTAGGAGAACTTGAACCGCCTAGTATGCAACTTGTCTTTTCTGATAGATCACTTAAAACTCCTAGAGGAGAAATAAAAGACGTTGTTACTAAATGTGGTCCTTTCACGTTCTTAGCTGACTATGTGATCATTGACACTAGTAAGGATGATTCTACCATTCTCATAGGACGACCTTTCATGGCTACTACTGGAATGAATATTAACGTTCCAAATGGTTCTTTGACTTTGAGGGTTGGTAAAGACACGATAACGTTCCGCCTTAAAGACGGAATGAAATATAAGCCTTTGAATGAAGAATGTCATTGCTTAGCTGTTGAAACCGTAGAGTTGACTCCGGTCAACTCCGTTACTAATATCTCTTCTAGTGTGCCTAGATCTGTTGCCACTGTAGGTGCTGGACAGGTTATCAAGCAGAAACAAAAACCTGTTCCTCAAAAGCCGTCAAAGAAGAAGGAACTGCAAGCCTCTTCTAAACCACCAAGCAAGGAGTCTGGTAGGTCAAGGAGAAAGAATCATAAGAAGAAGCAAACTCAAATGGTTTGGAGACCAAAAGCTCCGCCACCTTCCACCGAGCCAGCTACACCACCAATTCTTCCGAGAAACCGGCGCCGGAACAAGTATGGAGGGAGAAACCGAAAGCATCTCCTAAGGAAATACTGACGATCACCGATCCTAGTGATATCAAGCCGGAAGTTAAAGAAACGAGGGAGCCGATCGTTCTCATTCCGTCCACTGTCTTCCTTGTGGGAGATGATCCCTTGACAGAACTGTTTGGACCATTCAAGATTACCGACCACCTTCCCGACGGGCGTACCAAGCTCTTACACGCGAACGGGAAGAAATTTATGCTCACCGGAGAAGCCCCGAAGCTCTACTTTATGAACTCCGATGCTAGCATGAAGGAGAATCTGAGTTGGGATGTCTCCTAATACCGTCCAGGTATCGTCCAGCTCAAGGACGTTAATAAAAGAGCGCTTCGTGGGAGGCAACCCACGGCTGGAGTCAGTTTTCATTTGTGTCAACCTTAGTATTTTAGAGTCGGTTCGGGGGAACCAAAACTGTCAGTTTGTTTTATTTCATATTTTTCGTGTGTAGTCTGTGTGTCATAGTATCAGTTTCAAGTCGTTTGAGGTCTTTCCGATTTTGGTGGATTTAACTGTGATTTTCTGAAGTCTGCCGGGATTGCGAAAATATTTTCAATCGTAGAGTTTAATATTTTCGACGAAAATAACCCATATTTTTGGCGAAAATTCTCTTTGAAATCCCACAGAGTTTTCCAAACGTTCATGTTTCACATTTTCGGCGAAAAAGCACTACTATTTTCGGCGAAAATTTCTTTTGAAAACCGCAGTCCTTTTAACTAAAATTTTCGACGAATACTTGCACTTATTTTCGCCGAAAATTCCTTTGAAAATCACCCAATTTTTCACTTAAAATCCGGTCTTATCCTCTCTCTCTCTCCCATTTCATTTTCGAACACAAACCCAAAAATCCTCTCCCCCCTGTTTTCGCTCATCCTCACCGACGCCACCTTAACTCGCCGCCGCCGACCAAAGCCGACCGCCGCCGCTCCCTTCCCTTCTCACTTCCGATCATTTTGAGCCCTAGAACGTTCGAATCGGAGCTCTACAGCTCTAGTTCACCCAAACCCTAAAAATCTTCATTTTTCACCAATTTCTCCCAAACCGTTCGTTTTTAGCATCCATGGCTTCAAGGTAAGTTGTAGAACTTTTCATTACGAATCTTTTGACATATTGGATGCTGAATTTCGTTGGGGTTGACTTTCGGTTGACTTTTTGGTTTGCCTCGATTTGCGTGCCGACTGATTTCGTGTGAACTAGGTTAGCTGAACTTGTTGAACTGTTCTAGCATGCTTAGGGAGTATCGTGCTTAATTGTTATATCGTTTGATCATGTGTTGCTATGCCTAAGTCCTATTCTTTGTGATGTTGACTTTTGAGAAATGTCGGTTTGACCATGAACTGTTTTTGATCATTTGGCTGCCCTATGTGCTCATTCTCGTTCAGATTATTGTGTTTGCCAGCTGAGATCATATTATACCGTCATTTCCCGCTTTGTAATAGTCTTGCCATGATTAGGGTTCAATGTTCTATTATGTTGACTTTTTGAAATGTCGGTTTGACTTCTGAACTCTGATTGTGCTAATTTCATTCTGGTGTCCTAAGCATGTGTTTTATTGCTCGTGATTACCGGTTAATCTGCTTTGATTACCCCCGCTCGGTTTTCCTCATTTCTTTGTGAAATTGAGTTTTTCGACTAAGTGTGGGGTAGGGTTTTAGTTTGACTAATCGGGTTTGTTTTCATGTTTAGGAACGCTACTTTTGAGCGCAGGACCAAGGCACGACTTGATGGTGCCTCGAGCTCCGGAGCCCCCGCTCCCGTCACACCCGTCGTTCAGGGCCCTCCGCCAGCTTTCCCTGGCCGTGCTGGATATCACCGCACCGTTGCTCGCCTTCCTCAGCACTACTTTGAGCGCTACCAGCGGTTCGAGCACACCCGTGGAGCTTATGTTGGCCCTCTCTCCATGGAGTCGCTCTCAGAGCACGATGACGACTGGTACCGGAACGTGCTCGATCCACTGACCCATTCCGGCCTGTTGGAGCTGACCACGCTCACCGCCGACTTCCCAGACGTCGCTCTCCAGGAGTTCTGGGCGACATTCGAGCTGGATGAGCATAAGAGGAGGCAGCACAGGAAGGTTGTCACCTTCTATCTAGGCGGGGTGCACAGGGAGCTCACATATGATGAGTTTGCTGCTCATCTAGGCGTCCCCTACGAGCATTACCACGGCCATCACTTCGGCTGGGGGGACGAGGACGACGACGAGGAGTACCATGCGCTCTGGAGTCACATGGCTGGAGTGCCCGGCGATTGCCTCGGGGACCATAACTCAGTTAAGTCGATCTCTCACCCTTTCTTTAAATACATTCATATGGTTTGGCGTAGATCGTTATTATATGCTCCAGACAAGGACCGCCACCATATTAGCAAGGACGAGCTACTTCTTCTTCGCGCCATCCGGGAGAGGTATCCTCTTCATCCCGGATGGGTACTTGCTCGCCTACTCCGCAAGAAGACTCAGAGGTCCGGTCGTCCCCGCGCACTCCTGGGAGGCAACTTTGTAGGCCGTCTCATCCTTTCCTTCGGCCTCAACAATGAATATGGCCCGAACATCCCACGCCGCAGAATACGGACCGTTGGAGGAGACTTGGCGGTCGAGTACAACATTGATCTGGACGTCAGCCCCCTGGTGCCAGCGGATCCTCCTCTCGAAGACGAAGACGAGTCGGGAGACGAAGATGATACTGAGCAGCAGCAGCCCCAGCCGCAGCCTGAGTTTCATGACCACATACCCTCGCCACATCATCAGGCAGGGTATGAGCACCAGCCGCCGCCGGTCATCCCCGATCCACACCAGGCGCCTCACCCTCACCACCGACCGCATCCCGCGGATATTGGTGAGCTGTATGAGCGACTGCAGGAGTGGCGCATCACCGACAACGCCACTCAAGAGGCGAGATGGACTACTATGCAGCAGCATATGCACCGCGCTGATAGGCGGTACGAGGCACAGATGGAGTGGCAACGTCAGCTCGGCGAGTACCTCCACTTCCCACCCCCCGGCGCCCCTGACCAGCCATGATTAGGTGGTGTCCTTTTCCTTGTCCTTTCTTTTTATTTATTCATTTAGGATTTCGATCCAACTTTTTTCTGTGTGGATCCGGGGCACTTGTCCCGGTTTCCTTTTTCTGTTTTATTTGTTTTTGTTTTGTAGGCAGTAGGGAGATTCCCTTTGCTTCGCTTGGGTAGATTCCCTCCGCTCCGAGGACCCGTGCTCATACCCTACGCCAACCATCTCGGTCCAGGTTCTTCTACTTCACTCTGCACTGTAGAATTAGTCTTGTGAGGACACAATCCGATTTAAGTGTGGGGTAGGATGCTAAAGAACCTTGCATGAACTTGATTGCCCTTGATTGTGTTTTCCGTGTGCCTCGTGATTCCATTCCAGTCTCTCTAGCATTAGAATGGCTCAGTTCTTGATTTTTGATGTTAAGCTGTTGTTCAAACTTTCATAATGATGCTTAGACTGCTTAACTTAGAACTTGAGAACCGACTTGTATACTTTGATGCTAAATTGCCTGGTCAGAACAGAATTTTTAAAATCACACTTGTAGTTTGTAGCCTTGATTGCATGAAAATGACCAAATCCGACTAGCAAACCAACTGTGAGCTTTTGATCCATTGCACGTAACTTGCAATTTCAATTCTTTCTGAGTGGTTTTCTGTTTGCTTGAATGAGTTAGAATTTGCATGAGACCTACTCGAGACCACACGATGACACGAGTTCTAGAATGATAGGGGCACCTAGATTTAGCTACTAAGCCAGATAGCCTACCAAACGATAAATCCATTAGGTTTAAACCCTTGAGTTTGGCCTGTTCTTTCGGTTTGATAATACATTACATCCATTTCCCATTCTTTCATTCCCCGTTTGATCCCCTGTGGTTGTAGTTCTAGATTGGCCTACCGGAAGTCGGTTTGTGGTAACCTGCCTAAAGCCATTAAAGAGGTGGTCTTAGCTATTATGTCCAGACGTGTAAACCCCTCTGGCTAGAATGTGTTAAAATAAAAAAGTGCTAGGTTGCTTGAGGGTATCATAGGACAAGCGTTCATTATTCCACCCGTGTCTGGTTAGACGGTAGGAAGCCATAGGCTAGATTCGAGGGAAGTTAGTCGAAAGCAACCCTTGTAGTGTAGAATTCATTACGGTCCTAACAGGGAAGTCCTTCTTGACTAGTTACTCGTGTTATCACAGTGGTAGAGATGTGGTCAAAATGAAAACCTATGACAGAATTCAGTAACAGAAAATGATTGAGAGCAGAAACACGTCCTTAAACACAGAGAGTGAGAGTTCCCATTATACTAAATATATCCTATGTGAGGAGTCTGGTCGGTCAGGTCAAATTCGTGCATAATTGGTTGCTTCTACTTGTCGTGTGCAGATTATTAGTGAGACCAGGTAGTTTGGCTGATCTGTACGCATGTTAGGTTTCTTGTTCTAGGATCTATCGGTCTAATAATTCATTGTGTTTGATTGAGCTCCAATTTAATCAATCTTATCATCTATGAACATGAGCATTTCTATTCAGTTTGCTTGAGGACAAGCAAAAGCTTAAGTGTGGGGTATTTTGGTGACACTCGATTTGACGTGATTATCAGCCTCATTTAAGCGACATTTCCTTGCTTAAGACATGGTTTTTAGGGTAGAATAGCGAATATTCAATTGATTGCCCTATCTCGTGCCATTTGTGTTACCTTGGCCCGTTTCGGGTCTATTTGATGGTTTTCTAGTGTTTTTATGTTAGCACAGGTTTTTGCCGTCAAATAAGTAGCCAAGGACGTGTCTAAGGAGTTGGAACCTCGAGGAATTGCACCGGAATTGATCTAAGGAGCCAATCAAGTCAAAACAATTCCTGCCCCGATCTACAAAGGAATTTTCGCCGAAAATCCTTCAGTATTTTCGGCGAAAATATCAGCACAAATCGGCGATGCTCATCAACAGAAGTTTTCGGCAAAAATAGGAAATTTTCGACCGAGAACTAGGGGACCGAAATTTACAGGAGAAATCAGCCGGCGGACCGTCCAATTACAAAGGAATTTTTGCCGAAAATATTCAGGAATTACAGGAGATACTTCATAATACCTCATAACATACTTTCATAATCACAATTCCAAGAATTCTCTGAAGTTCTGGAGCGAAGAGTTAGAGTTCGAAGAGCCGGAAAGAGATCGTGACGCCATCCCTTCCATCTCGAAGACTCGGAGCTAGGATTGCGGTTTACCGAAGATCGAAGTCTGTCAGAGTCGTCTTAATTAGGTTTTTCAGATTCTTTTCTGTTCTTCCTCTGGATGATGAACTCTTTCTTTGCTTTTGATTCTTTTGTGATAAACATGAGTAGCTAAACTCTTAGAGCTTAGACTAGATGAACCCTAAGTGACCCAGGGCTTTAAAGCGGTCACAGATCGGCGGTGATTAGATTCGAAGTTCAATCAGTTTCTCTTTCATGTTTGATTTTTTTTGATGAATAATTACTGATTTTATTTATCATAAAAAAACTTGAGGGCCAAAACAAGAGAGGTCTCACAAACACATAGAAAAGGACTAACAAGAACACTAGTGAACTAATAGCTCAAACTACGAAGGGCTACCAACTCATCTCGATGACCTGAAAAATACAAAGTAAGGTCCAGCTTAATCTCTTTATTCACCACATCCGAGGACTTCATACTCGTACCATAAACTCTCTTGCACCTTTCCCTCCAAATTGAGCTCAAGGCAGCACACCAACCGATTCTTCTTGCTTTGTTCTCAACTGAATCACTCTCCAATTAACCAAGATATACTCAATTTGATCCTGCCAAGTGTTGAACTGAATGGAGTGGAACAACCTGCTAGTACAACTTCTGAAATATGCACACTCAACAAACAGATGGTCCCTTGATTCGGGAGCAAACTACACAAAGGGCAAATATTAACCACTGCATTGTTCCATTTTGCAATCTTGTCCAGAGTACTAATCCTATCTCTTAGGATCAACCAGGTCAGGAAACTGTTCTTCATAATCCTATACCCTTTCCAAAGGTACCTAGACCAATCTTCTTCTCCTCTCCTTGGTCTTATATTTTCCCAGACCTTGCTTACCTTGAATTTCTGCAAATAACAACCATTCCACAAGTAATCACCCTCACCATCTACTGTAATGAAAGGAGCAACCAATTCCCTAAGCTTCAATATATTCCTCCAATGCCATGAACCTGTGGCTGCTGACAGTGTCCAAAAATCACCATTTTTCAATCTATACTTCAGTATCCATGGAACCCAAAGAGACCCTCCCCGAGTAATAAGACTCCATAAATGTCTCACAACATTAGCTTCATTCCAACTACTCAGGTCCTTAAGTCCGAGGCCTCCTTCACTAAGGGGAAAAGCCATGTGATACCAAGATATTTTAATCCTTTGCCCCTCTTTTTTCCCCCACAGAAAGCTAGCACAGATATCTTCAATCTCCTTCAGGACAGCTTTTGGAAGCATGAACATCGAGAGCCAATACTGCAGTATACCATGTATAACTGATTTTATGAGCTCTAATCTGCCAGCATAGTTCAGAAACTTAGCCTTCCAATCCTTCACCCTACCAGTAATTTTATTTACCAGCCCTCTACAATCTGCCATAGACAATTTACCAGCAGAGATTGGGGTACCAAGGTACCTCATAGGCAGCTGCCCCTCTCTAAATCCTGATGCATTAACTATCTGCCCTGCTACACTTCGATCTACTCCAGTCACATACAGGTCACTCTTGTCTGGGTTGAATTGCAGACCAGAAATGGCCTGGAAATGATCCATTATCACCCTAACTTGAGCAACACCTTCCACACTTGCCTTGGTAAACACTAAGAGATCGTCAGCGAAGCACAAATGAGTGAGTTTAATGTTCTTACATTGTGGATGATATTGAAACAACTTTCTGCAGCAGCTTCCACAAACAGGTAATCCAACCCTTGCATGGATATGACAAACAAGTAGGGTGATATGGGATCACCATGTCTAAGCCCTCTCTTAGCTGGGAAGTATCCAAACAATGAACCATTCAAATTAACAAAAAATCTGGTTGAGGTGAAACACTTCATAATCCAACTGATGTATCTACCTGGGAGCCCCATAGCAGCTAACATATCTCCAACATAGTTCCACTCCACTGAGTCAAAAGCTTTCATCAGGTCAATTTTTAAGGCACACCTAGGGGATATGTGTTTTTGATTGTACCTAGAGAGCAGCTCATGGGCAAGGATAACATTGTCACTAATCTGCCTCCCCTTTATAAAAGCTGATTGGGAGTAACCAACAAGAGAGGGAAGTACAGCACACATTCTATTTGCCAAAACTTTAGATAAGGCTTTATAAATTGTGTTGCAGCAAGAAATTGGCCTATAATCTCTCATACTTGTAGCATTAGGCTTTTTAGGAATCAGGGTAATGATCGTAGAGTTAACAGAGGGATGGAGTTCACTTGAGCTGAAGAAGTCATTCATAGCGTCCAGAACATCCTCACCAACCTCATTCCAGCATTGCTTATAAAAAGCTACAGGATATCCATCAGGCCCTGGAGCCTTATCAGTGGCCATCTCAAAGAGCGCATCTTTCATTTCTCTTCTTGACACATCCTGCTCCAGCATTTCTATCTGGTCAGAGTCCAGCTTATTAGTGACAAGAGACTGAACAGAAGAACTTTGAACATGCTTGGAAGTTCCCAGTAGCTTAACATAAAAGTCTACTGCTATGTTAGCCATATCCTTCATACTATCATACATTATACCATCCTCTCCTTGGAGCTGACGAATTGTGTTTTTTGCATTTCTGGATGCCACATATCTAGCAAAAAACTTTGTGTTACTATCACCTTGTTTAATCCAGAGAGTCCTTGCTTTCAATCTGAGGATACTTTCTTCTGCTGACAAGAGTGTGGCCAACTCAGTTTCCAGGTCCTTCATATCACTCATAGCAAGCCGAGTAGGGTTATAAAATTTTTTTTTCTTCTGATTCTCCACTTCACATTTTTTATCCTTAACTCTCAGTTGAATATCAGAAAAATGCTCATTGTTAAGTGCTCTCAATTCAGCTTTCAACTTTCTGATTTTATGATACAGTACAAAGAAGGGCTTGCCAGTTACCCTCCTTCTCCAAACAGACTGCAAAATACCCTGGAATGCAGAGTGTTCAATCCAGCACGAATAGAATTTGAACGGCTTAGGGTAAGAAACATCACTAAGACCGGCATGTAAAAGAAGAGCACAATGATCAGATTCAGTGGCAGGACACACCCTGACTCTACTCTTCATACTCTGCAACCAGTCAGCATTTACCAAAACTCGGTCCAGCTTCCTAGCAATGGGTGCAACATCTTGATTGTTAGTCCATGTATAAAAAGGACCTTGAGAGGAATGTTCAGTGAGACTAGCAGACCCTACAAATCTCTGGAAATCATCCATACCACAAAAAGAGGAGGGAGAATTCGAAGCTTCTGACACATCCAGGATAGCATTAAAGTCCCCAGCGACAAACCAAGGCGTCCCAGATGGCATTAGTGAAAGAATGTCATTATATAGAAGATTCCTCTTAGCATTATCATTCGATGCATAGACAATAGTAGCCATATACGGAGCAGGCATATTAACAGAAATATGAATGAACTGGGAGGTCTTATGAAGAATAGTAATAGGAACATCCTTCTTCCAAAGCAGCCACACTTTACCTAAGTCATTTTCAAAACAGAAATCAGCTAACCATCCAGGGAACCGGGCATCAAACAACTCCAAAGTCTTACTTTTTCTTATTCTAGGTTCCAGCACAGCAACCACATCCACATTTTCACTTTTGATATAATCTTTCAAGGTATCAACCTTACTTTCTTATTGAAACCCCTTATATTCCAAATCCAGAAACAGATCATTTCTTCTGCTAACGAGTCTTTACTCCACCCCTACCCTTCCCTCTCCCACGAGTGGAGAAATGAGCTCCATTCTGCAAGAACTCACCAAAACAAGGCTTCTCGGGTAGCTTAACATACTGATCAACATTATCATTCACCTTATCTACCCCTGGACAATCAGCACTTTCCACAGATTCAGTACAGTCCTCAACCAACACTTCAAAAGCAGATTTTGTGTTTTGGATACCAGCAACAGGGCTCTGAAAAGCTCTTAACTCCAACTCCTTAGAGTTACCAGCAACAGGGCTCTGAGTATCACTTACCTCCACTCCAGAAGGAGCTTTAGTAGCTCTCATTTGGTCAGGAGAACCCTCCACTTCCATAGAAGTCTTAGGTTCAGAACCTGACCCCCCTCCAGCCTCCAAATCATGAGTGTCTCCAGATTCCTCCACCTCCACTTCCAGAGAAGCTTTAGCTTGGGGATCCGTTGGCATCTCATCATTGGTAATAGTAGGCTGGGCAACTGGCACATAGACCTTATCAGGCTTCCCTAATGACTTAGCATTCTGAAACTTTACCTCAATAGAAACAACCTCTCCCTTGCCTAGGTGAATTTTCAGCATAGGGCTCTTGTTACTCGATTCTCCTCTCAGGATGCAAACCTTGACATTCAACCCCTCTCTCACATGCTTGTGAATTGGCCTACCATACTGACTAGCCATCCAACTTATTCCCTCCTCAGAAAGCAGAGTTGGGGGAACCTTACAGAAAGTAACCCACGACGGCATATCCTTCGGCGATAAGTCTATCAGCGTAATCCCTAATCTCCACCGCCTGATAAGCATCGGATGGTGCAGAATATGCCAAGAACGGGCCAAGACCCACTCATAAGTCTCCATCAAAGGTAATTCAATCAAGATGAATTTAGGCGAAAGTAAGGAAACCTGAATAACCTCCCCGAACCACCAAAGCCGGTTCAGCATCGAAGAAATGACCTTGATCGGCGGCATCGCACCAACAAACTAAGCTACCACCACCGACTCCAGACGCCGGATTCCAAGATCGATCACCTCCTGAGGGATTTGCAAGACATCATCCACATACGTCGAATCCAGAGGTTGAACAAATCGCAATCCCGATTCACCATTACTCGAAGCTATCTGAGCCCAAGACTTGCTCTCAGTAGAAGTAGAGGCCATGATCGCGGCCTCCCCTTCATGTTTGATTTGTTCTTCATTGTTCATGTTTCTTGTCTAGATTGATCACCTAGATTAGATTCTTGTTAAGCTAAGGATAGAAGCGAACGCTCGCCTTACTTTGGAACATCGAATTGAACAATTAACCTTATAATTGGAGCATGCCTTTCGTAGGAACCGGTTAGGGTTAATCCACTGCAACAGTAACTCATAAATCGTTAGTAATTTCACCAGTTAAGTTAAGTTGTTGCGAGAGGCGACCGTACCCGGGCGACTAATTAATCTTGGTAGCTAGAATGGATAGAGTGAACGTTCGCCGGTCTTAAACCTAAGGGTAAGGAGTTATGGTGGTGTCTTAGAATTGATTGAATGAGAATCGAAATCCGCTGATCTGTTGATTGCCAATGCTCTGGGGAACGAAGGGGGATTCAAAGTCTAAGTTCGTCTGTCATCTCTATTTTAATCAACCAATTTCCAATCTGTTTTTAGTCTCAATTTTTAATTTCTCTACATTTCTTAGATTTAGAAGTCGTGGAACTCACACCACGCACGAAGTGCTTAAACCCAAATATTTTGCTAGCTTATTTGAGTAGTCAATCATAGAAGTCCCGTGGAATACGATCTACCCTAACTTTGTAGCTTTGTTAGTTTATTTGTTTGAACGCATCACAACGACTACGTTCATCAATACCCCAAGCAAATATCTCGGCTAGCTGCCTCTGAGTGAAGCCATGATGAGGGCAGCTGTGGAGGAGTTCCTGGAATTCATTCCAAGCGTCGTATAAGCTCATTCCTTCTTTCTGTCTGAACCTTGAGATGTTGTCCCTGTAAGCATTTGTTTTGGAAGGAGGGAAGTATTCCTCTATGAATTCTTGAGCAAGATCCTCCCAGTTGGTGTAGTGACCAGGTAGCTTGCTAATGAGCCATCTCTTTGTGGCGCCTCGAAGTGAGAGTGGGAAGGCTCGCAGGCACAAGGTATCCTTATCGAGGCTCCGACTCTTAAAGGTCTCGCAAAAAGCAAGAGAATCCGCCAAGTGTGTGCATGGATTATCATGAGGCTTTCTTTTAAACTGTAGATCCCTAGAGATCATTTCCAAGAAGGTGGTCTTGATCTCATAGGCAGGACCGTCTTCATCGCGCGGCACGAAGATGGAAGACCGAATACTAGCAGCACTTGGCTTATTGTAATCCGCAAGACTCTTTTGAGCAGCCATTGCGGTAGGGAAAGGTGGATCGGAGGTGATTAGCTTCTGAATTTCTTAACCTGCAAAAGACAAAAACAAACACAACCGGTGTAAAATCGAAGTGTGATGGAAAATGAAAGATGGAAAGTAGAAGAATAAAATGCCAACTCTTCTTTCAAACAATATCGAAGAGTTCCCGGCAACGACGCCAATTTGATGAACTGTAAAACAGTGATCAAATACTACTAAGCTAGAAGCTAAGCAGATCGTATTCCACAGGGTTTCTTCTAATCGTCTACTCATATATGAAGACAATTTATTAAGGTTTAACACTTTGTGCGTGGTGTGAGTTCCACGACTTCTAGACTAAGATGCAGGAAAATTAAAATGAAATTAAAAGACAGAATGATTTGTTGGTTTAGACAGACGACAGAGAAGCTTAGATTTCGAATCTCCCTTAGATCACCAAGGCAACAGCAATCACAAGATCAGCGGTTTTCAATTCTCATTCAATCAATTTCTATACACCACCATAACTCCTGACCCTTAGGTTTAATACCGGCGAACGTTCGCTCTATCCGTTCTAACTACCAATATTAATTAGCCTCCTGGGTACGGTCGCCTCTCGCAACGACTTAACTAACTGGTGCAATTACTAATGATTTATGAGTTACTCTTGAAGCGGATTAACCCTAACTGGTTCCTACGAAAGGCACACTCCAATGATTAGGTTAACTAGTTGAATTCATGTTTTAAAGAGAGGCGAGCGCGCTTCTATCCTCAGCTTAACAAGAATCGAAACTAGGTGATCAAATAAGACAAGTTTATGCGCCAAAGCAGGGAAGCTGTCTGGCGACTAACCCTAGCTTGCATAAACCTAATCTAGGAGACCAACCAGAAGAGAAACATAAACAATCAAGAACAAAACAACCATGCAAAGAGAAACTGATTGAATTTCAAATCTAATTACCGCCGATTCGTGACCGCTTTAAAGCCCTGGGTCACTTAGGGTTCATCTAATCTAAGCTCTATGAGTTTAGCTACTCATAACGATAACAGAAGAATCAAAGGCAACAAAGGAAATCATCATACAGAGGAAGAACAGACAAGAACTGAAAAACCTAATTCTGACGACTCCGGCGAAGCTTCAATCTCCGATAATCTTCAATCCTAGCTCCGAGTCTCTGAGATGAAGGGATGGCGTCACGATCTCTTCCTGGCTCTCCGAACTCTAAACTCTGCTCCAGAACTCGTGAGAATTCTGAAATTAATTGGTATTATGTGGTATGT
Organism: Linum lewisii; assembly: GCA_034768395.1. Classification (NCBI taxonomy): domain Eukaryota; kingdom Viridiplantae; phylum Streptophyta; class Magnoliopsida; order Malpighiales; family Linaceae; genus Linum; species Linum lewisii. The sequence goes on along the minus strand of CM068302.1, from coordinate 26,915,931 downwards.
TATGGTATATCCTCCTTTTTGGGTGTCGGTTAAGTATTTATACTTAACCCTAATACTGCCAATTTTGCCTGGAATTTTCGGCGAAAATCTCTTTGTAAATGGGTTGACCGCCGGCTATTTTCTCCTGTGTTTTTCGGGCGCCGGGTTCTCGGCGAAAACTTGGAGTTTTCACCGAAAACTCTCCTTGGTTGACATCAGCCGATTTGTTCTTGAGTTTTCGCCGAAAACTCCAAGGGATTTTCGGCAAAAACTTCAGTGTAAATGGAGCAGGAATTGGTTCGACTTGATTGACTCCTTGGATCGATTCCGGTGCGATTCCTCAAGGTTCCAACGCCTTAGACACGTCCTTGGCTACTTTATTTGATGGCAAAAACCTGTGCTAACATGAAAACACTAGAAAACCATCAAATAGACCCGAAACGGGCCAAAGTAACACAAATGGCACGAGATAGAGTAGTTGAGTGAATATTCGTTATTCTACCCTAAAAACCATGTCTTAAGCAAGGAAATGTCGCTTAAATGAGGCTGATAATCACGTCAAATCGAGTGTCATCAGGTGGCTTCTTATATTTGATAGTCTCACCAACCGGTGCGGCTTCCTTGTTCTTCTCGGGTGGCTTCTTCACACCTTTCTTCTTACCCTTAGGTGGTGTCTTTGGAAACACGAGAGTTGGAGTCTCCTTTACTTCGTCATTTTCCCCCTGCACATTACTAAGTGCACACAACTCCGCAAGACTATGACGGACAAGGTTAGTACTATTAGTAGCCTAAGTAAGCTCATGCGGATTCTTAGGATCATGGTGACTAGCATATGACAATGTGAACTCCATGCCATTGGAACGGTCAAAGATCATGCATTCATTATCGACCCTAAGTGTAAGTCTACCACCATAGACATCAATCAAAGCTCGAGAGGTCGCTAAGAAAGGTCATCCTAGAATCAAAGGCAAATCCGTATCACCCATAGCATCTAGAATTAGAAAATCCACAAGGAATTCAAAAGCACCAACTTTAACCAAGACGTCTTCAACAATACCACGAGGGGATGTCATGGATTTATCCGCTAATTGAACATTCATAAGGGTTGGTTTTAGTTTCCCTAGGCCTAGTGTAACACCCGCCCCAAACCGACCCGGGTTGAACCCATGGTCGAACTAGATAAGAGTATTACTCGAAGATAGAGAAATAAAATGAAAGGAGAAACAACATTGAAATCGATTAAAACATAAATCAAGAGAAAATTGGAAGCGCCTCCATTGTTAAAATCCAAAACTTATTACAACGGTCCAAAACTAAACCATGAAACATTTACATTCCTGAAGTTCAAATCCATTGATATAAAACATCCCAACCCAAAATAGTCAACATAAATCCAAAAGATGGTCAACTCCTGGTCCAAGCCTTCGATGATCTTCTCCACGCCAACAACACAATAACACTCAACACACAAATGACGCACCTGAACTTTAACTCACACACTCTAACCACGTGCACCTGAAAAGAGTAACTGGGAGGGGATCAATTTCCTATTGAAATTGAATGAACCCCCTGGGTTTAACTATGCACCAAACCTATCCAAAAGAAACGATTCCAAACTCCTCATGAAACACAACCAACAGAATCAGACTCAACCTTTACCAGTTTTAATTCCCTAAAACAATATAAGTGACCACATAGGTGCAGTTCTCAATCAACACTTACCATCCTTAATAACATCCATAAATAACAGAGAATCATAAATCACACAGTCCATCCTTAATAACATCCATAAATAACAGAGAATCATAAATCACACAGTTCAACATTATAATACAATACCACTCAAGATCATAGTCAGCATTTCCACACACACAACAGTCACACACATTCACATTGCACAAACACATCGATCCCATTTACTTAACTAAGTGAGCTATTAGACATCCTTAAGCAATCCAGGTTATCACTCAAGAGTAGTTCTCCTTACTATAAATTCACAATTCATAGCTTCAACACAACCCTAAGCCATTCAACATCAATCCTACAACATCAGCAGAACAACATCACTCATTTCACAGATTAATCCAACACAATCCACCACACGTCGTATATCAGATCACCAACACATATCGCACATCACATATACACACTCAACACATCACATTTCAGCTCACAATCACATCCAACACAAATTCACACACACGACAGTTCATAATCCATTTAACTAGGGAGTTAATTAGGCGCCATAAGGAGTTGTTCCCCCGCTACCCCGCCGGCCATCACATCATCTAGACGCACCCATATAGGATCCTTCCTCGAAGGAGTATACCATCAGACGCATCCATAAACGATCCTTCCACGAAGGAGAACAACAACCGACCTTGGTAACCCAACCAAGGGATCCACCCCAGTGAATCAGACTCAATCATAACTAGTACTTTGAGTGGGGTAACGTCGGCTCCTTCCAGTTCTATCAATTAATTCCATTAAAGACAACTGCATCGATCTCCCACATTAACAATGCAATTCCATATCACAATTCCACAGTTCAGGTTTACAACACAATTCCACAATCCTAGTCCACAACACAATTCCACATCACCATTCCATGTACCAATTTCATTCAACCAATTCCACTTAACAATTCCATTCAACCAATTCCACGTACCAATTCCATGTTATAATTCCACACTAACACAACCGACAACAATAGGTACAATCGTAGAAATTTAGCTCATCCCATCCCATCCTATCTCAAATTTCTATGTCAAATACATTAGCTATCATCTTTCATCCCAATTCCCCACATCACACATCAATCAGCACATTCATCAAATAGTATTCACAAGATAGTTATCCAGTTTTACTCTCAAGGGTTCATGCAAGACCTAATTCATCCTATGTCTAGCTTCAACTCCTCACTCTCATTTCTAGCCATCTAATCGACCAAACACTCACATAAGTCAACCATACAATCACAAAAGTCAACCAACACCACATAACAGTAACAATCACGACATCATCAATTTACCATTTCAACTCTCCAATTTGAGCATTCTTAGATTAAACCACATAATCTATCCTAGCCACAATTCAACCAATTCTGACATCCTCATTCTTCTCAACCATTTCCCAATCCACATTCAAGACTCCAACCCTATTACAATAACTATAAAACATGCTATCAATCACCATCACACATAGCATCAATTTCATTCAAATCAATCACACAACATTGATGACACTCGATTTGACGTGATTATCAGCCTCATTTAAGCGACATTTCCTTGCTTAAGACATGGTTTTTAGGGTAGAATAATGAATATTCAATCGATTGCCCTATCTCGTGCCATTTGTGTTACCTTGGCCCGTTTCGGGTTTATTTGATGGTTTTCTAGTGTTTTTATGTTAGCACAGGTTTTTGCCATCAAATAAAGTAGCCAAGGACGTGTCTAAGGCGTTGGAACCTCAAGGAATTACACCGGAATCGATCCAAGGAGCCAATCAAGTTGAAACAATTCCTGCCCTGGTTTACAAAGGAATTTTCGGCGAAAATACCTTAGTATTTTCGGCGAAAATATGTTCACAAATCCACTGATGTCAACTGCAGAGAGTTTTCGGTGAAAATACCAAGTTTTCGCCGAAAACTATTGGACCAAAAATTAAGAACAAATCAACCGTACCGATTTTCGGTGAAATACCCTAGTATTTTCGGCGAAAATACCCTAGTATTTTCGGCGAAAATATTAGGCAAAATCCGGCTGAATTAGGGTTAAGTATAAATACTTAACCGGAGACCTAACATACTTATATACTTTTTCATAATCATAATTCCAAGGATTCTCAAGAGTTCTGGAGCAAAGAGTTAGAGTCCGAAGAGACGAAAGAGATCATGACGCCATCCCTTCCATCCCGAAGACTCGGAGCTAGGATTGCAGTTTACCAAAGATCGAAGTCTGCCAGAGTCGTCTTAATTAGGTTTTCAGATTCTTTTCTGTTCTTCCTCTGGATGATGAACTCTTTCTTTGTCTTTGATTCTTTTGTGATAAACATGAGTAGCTAAACTCTTAGAGCTTAGACTAGATGAACCCTAAGTGACCTAGGGCTTTAAAGCGGTCACGGATCGGCGGTGATTAGATTCGAAGTTCAATCTGTTTCTCTTTCATGTTTGATTTGTTCTTCATTGTTCATGTTTCTTGTCTGGATTGATCACCTAGATTAGATTCTTGTTAAGCTAAGGATAGAAGCGAACGCTCGCCTTACTTTAGAACATCAAATTGAAAAATTAACCTTATAATTGGAGCGTGCCTTTCGTAGGAATCGGTTAGGGTTAATCCACTACAAGAGTAACTCATAAATCGTTAGTAATTCCACCAGTTAAGTTAAGTCATTGTGAGAGGCGACTGTACCCGGGCGACTAATTAATCTTGGTAGCTAGAACGGATAGAGCGAACGTTCGCCGGTCTTAAACCTAAGGGTGAGGAGTTATGGTGGTGTCTTAGAATTGATTGAATGAGAATCGAAATCCGTTGATCTATTGATTGCCAATGCTCTGGGGAACGAAGGGGGATTCAACGTCTAAGTTCGTCTGCCATCTCTGTTTTAATCAACCAATTTCCAATCTGTTCTTAGTTTCAATTTTTGATTTTTCTGCATTTCTTAGAATTAGAAGTCGTGGAACTCACACCACGCACGAAGTGTTTAAACCTGAGTAATTTGCTAGTTTATTTGAGTAGTCAATCATTAGAAGGCCCGTGGAATATGATCTACCCTAGCTTGTTAGCTTTGTTAGTTATTTGTTTGAACCCGCACAACGATCTGGGGCTCATCAAATTGGCGCCATTGCCGGGGAATTTCTTTTGATTGTTTGAAAGATGAACTGGCAATTTATTCTTCTATTTTCCATCTTTCATTTTCCACCCACTTCGATTTTACACTGGTTTTGTTGTTTTTGTTATTTGTAGATTGTTCACAGGTGTATGCATCGCCGCCCTTGGACTCGCTCTCAAACCGACAAGGCTAAGAGTATAGAGAGACCAAGCAGTTCTGCTCCACCTCGCCAATCACAGATTCCAAGGAGAAGCAGAATCAATCCACCTCCATCCATCACTCCGATTAAGATTGAGGAACTGAAGGAGAGTTCCTCATCTCCATCTTCACCTGTACCGTCACCTACATCCGTTTCATACACTGAGTCACTTTCACCTCCTCCATCTCCTACCATGACTGATCAATTACCACCACCACCACCTCCAGGCGGAAATCCACCACCGCCACCTGCACAGAAAAGTCTAGCTGATTACAACAAGCCGAACGCGACTAGCGTTCGATCTGCCATTGCCGTACCACGCATTAAGGAGATCCTGACTATGAGATCAAGATTCCATTCTTGACTATGATCTCTAGGGATCTACAGTTCGAAGGCAGGCCCCTAGACAATCCTGCACTCATCTTGGGGATTTCCTTGATCTCTGCAGCACTTTTAAGAACGGAAACCTCGACAAAATACTCTTTGTTTGATAGCTTTCCCGTTCTCTCTGAAAGGTGCTGCTAAGAGGTGGCTTACTGGCAAACCACCTGGATATTACACTAATTGGGATACTCTGGCTCAGGACTTCGTCGAAGAATACTTTCCTCCGGCCAGAACAACAACCATCAAGGACAGCATCGCCAGATTCTCCCATAAGAAGGAGGAAAGCTTATACGATACTTGGAATCGATTCCAAGAACTTCTCTACAACTGCCCTCATCATGGATTCGAGTAGAGGCAGTTAGCTGAAATCTTTGCTCGAGGTCTTCAAGAAGAATCTGCCAAGTGGGTCAATTCCCTAGCTGAAGGGGATTGCACTACGCTCACACCTGAAGCTGCTCTTCTTCACTTCGGAAACTGTGCTTCCAAGTCAAGGAACTGGGAACGACAATTTGAAGGATCAAGGAGCAAGCTCGATCTCGAAGCAGCTATCAAGGCTGAAGTAGAGAAGCATCTGATGAAGTCTTCCACACCAATCAAACTGCCGGCAGCTTCTGTCTATGTTGCTGATTGCGAATGGTGTGGAGCTTGCGCACACAACGAAGGCCGATGCCAGAATTTTGGTAAGACAGAAGTCTGGTCCGCCGAAGAGGTAAATTTCGTTCAACAAGGCTTCGTTAATAATCAGAATGGTTATGCTGGCTACCGCAACTTCAGGCAGCAAGGGAACTATCAAGACAGACCTCTCTACAATGCTGGCGCCAACCATAACCAAAACCAGAATAATCGCCCAGCTGGTCCAGCTCAGGATCAGAAGCCTAACCATCCGCCGGCATGTGTCTACCAGCCGCCGCACCGTAATCCGGGTAACTATGGAACTACTTCTGGCAATCGCCAGAATCAATATTTGAATAACACCTATCCAGGGCAGCAGTACCAAAGGAAAACAACGTCAGTGACCTGGATAAGAAGCTTAGTCAGATCATCACCAAACTCGATGATCATGACTGTCAGTTTAAAGCTCAAGCTCTTCTCAATCAAGAGCAGATAGTAGCCGGACAAAGAATTGAGCAAGCAGTGAACAACATCTCGAGCATGCTAGCATCTGGTCGACCATTTGGCCAACTTCTGAGCCAGACAGAGCCGAATCCGAGAAAGGAGCAAGCCAAGATGGTAACTGTTAAAAAATTTACTAGCTTGTGTGCTGACGCTTGCTCTGTTTTCCGCAGGATCGCTGAAACTTCAGAGAAGAAGGAAGCACTAGAAGTGGCGCCTAAGGAGGAAGATCCTCCTCTTGCACCATACGTCGTGAAGCCTCCTTTTCCAAGAGCATTGCTGCCGAATGCAAGGATCGAGACTGTCATGGAGGGGAATAATGAAGGATATCCTGATGCTCGTAGCAAGAAACCTTCCTCTCCATATCCAACTAAGTGTTCCGATCCTGGTTCTTTCACTCTACCTCTTGTCATTAATGATATTGAGATAGAACGCTGTTTGGTTGATCTTGGCGCGTCTGTTAATATTATGCCTATGAGTCTATATGAAAAATTGAACCTAGGAGAACTTGAACCGCCTAGTATGCAACTTATATTTGCTGATAGATCACTTAAAACTCATAGGGGAGAAATCAAAGACGTTGTTACTAAATGTGGTCCTTTCACGTTCTTAGCTGACTTTGTTATCATTGACACTAGTAAGGATGATTCTACCATTCTAATAGGACGACCTTTCATAGCTACTACTGGGATGCAAATTAACGTTCCAAATGGTTCTTTAACTTTGAGAGTTGGTAAAGAAACGATCACGTTCCGCCTTAAAGACGGAATGAAATATAATCCTAAGAATGAAGAATTTCATTGTTTAGATGTTGAAACTGTGGAGTTGACTTCGGTCAACTCCGTTACTGATATCTCTTCTAGTGTGCCTAGATCAATTGCCATTGTAGGTGCTGGACAAATTACCACGCAGAAACCAAAACCTGTTCTTCAGACGCCAAAGAAGAAGGAACTGAAAGCCTCTTCTAAGCCACCTAGCACAAAACCTAGCAGACCTCGAGGAAAGAATAAGAAGACGAAGACCCAAATGGTCTGGAGACCAGTTGTGCCGCCACCTTCTACGAGCCAGCTGCACCACCAATTCGTTCCAAGCTACCGGCGCCGGAACAAGTATGGAAGGAGACGTCGAAAGCATCTCCTAAGGAAATACTGACGATCACCGATCCTGGTGATATCAAGCCGGAGGTTAAAGAAAAGAAGGAGCCCATCATTCTCATTCCGTCCACCGTCTTCCTTGTGGAAGATGATCCCTTGAAAGAACTGTTCGGACCATTCACGATCACTGACCACCTTCCCGACGGACGTACCAAACTCTTACACGCGAACGGGAAGAAATTCATGCTCACCGGAGAAGCCCCGAAGCTCTACTTTATGAACTCCGATGCTAGCATTAAGGAGAATCTAAGTTGGGATGTCTCCTAATACCGTCCAGGTATCGTCCAGCTCAAGGACGTTAATAAAAGAGCGCTTCGTGGGAGGCAACCCACGGCTGGAGTCCGTTTTACATTTGTGTCTACCTTAGTGTTTTAGAGTCGGTTCGGGGAGCAAAAGTGTCAGTTTGTTTGATTTCGTATTTTTCGTATGTAGTATGTGTGTCATAGTGTCAATTGCAAGTCGTTTGAGGTTTTTCCGATTTTTGTGGATTTAACTGTGATTTTATGAAGTTTGCTGGGATTGCGAAAATATTTTCAATCGTAGAGTTCAATATTTTCGGCGAAAATAACCCATATTTTCGGCGAAAATTCTCTTTGAAATCCCACTGAGTTTTCCAGACGTTTTTAACTAACATTTTCGGCGAAAACTATTCCACATTTTTGGCGAAAATTCTATTGAAAATCGGCAGTACTTTTTAACTAACATTTTCGGCGAAAACTTGCACTTATTTTCGCCGAAAATGTCTTTGAAAATCAACCAACTATTCATCTTAAAATCCAGATTCACCCTCTCTCTCCTCACTTTCTATTTTTGAAACAAATCCGAAAACCTCCCCTGTTTAAATCAAACCCGCCGACCGCCACCATTTCTCGCCGCCGCCGCCGCCATTGCCGACTGCCGCCGCCATTGCCGACTGCCGCCGCTCCCTTCCCCTCCCATTTCCGATCAATCCAAGCCCTAGAACAGCCGAATCGGAGCTCTACAGCTCTAGTTCACCCAAACCCTAAAATTTTTGATTTTTCACCGATTCCTCCCAATTCGTTCATTTTTAGTATCCATGGCTTCAAGGTAAGTCGTAGAACTTTTCATTGCGAATCTTTTGACATATTGAATGCTGAATTTCATCGGGGTTGACTTGTGACTTGGTTGACTTTTGGTTTGCCTCGATTTGCGTGCTGACTGATTTCGTGTGAACTAGGTTAGCTGAACTTGTTGAACTGTTCTAGCATGCTTAGGGAGTGTTGTGCTTAATTTTCATATCGTTTGATCATGTGTTGCTATGCCTAAGTCCTATTCCTTGTGAGGTTGACTTTTGAGAAATGTCAGTTTGACCATGAACTGTTTTTGATCATTTGGCTGCCCTATGTGCTCATTCTCGTTCAGATTATTGTGTTTGCCATCTGAGATCATATTATATTGTCATTCTCCGATTTGTGATAGTCTTGCCATGATTAGGGTTCATTGTTCTATTATGTTGACTTTTTGAATGTCGGTTTGACTTCTGAACTCTAACTGTGCTAATTCCATTCTGGCTGTTCCTGAGCATGTATTTTATTGTTTGTGATTACCGGTTAATCTGCTTTGCTTACCCCCACTCGGTTTTCCTTATTTCTCTGTGAAATTGAGTTTTTCGACTAAGTGTGGGGTAGGGTTTAGTTTGACTAATCTGGTTTGTTTTCTTGTTTAGGAACACCACTTATGAGCGCAGGACCAAGCAGAGCTCCTCAGCCCCCGCTTCTGTCACACTCGCCGTCCAGGGCCCTCCACCAGCATTCCCTGGCCGTGCTGGGCACCATCGCACTGTTGCTCGTCTACCCGACTACTATTTTCAGAGCTACCAGAAGCTCGAGCACATTCCGGGAGCTAATGTTCGACCACTCTCCATGGATTCCCTCTTCGATCACGATGAGGACTACCACCGGAACGTGCACGACGCCCTGGCACCGGCCGGCCTCCTAGAGCTGACCACCATAGCTTCCGACTTCCCTGACGTCGCTCTCCAGGAGTTCTGGGCCACTTTTGATCTGGGCGAGCACAAGTGGAGGCAGAGCAAGAAGGTCGTTTCCTTCTACCTGGGCGGAGTGTACAGGAACCTCACCTATGATGAGTTTGCAGCTCATCTAAGCATCCCCTACGAGCATTTCCACGGTCATCACCTCGGCTGGGCGGACGACGAGGACGACGGAGAGGCATACCACGCACTCTGGAGCCACGTGACAAGAGTGCCCGGCGATCATCTCTCGGACCATAACTCAGTTAAGTCTCTCTCTCACCCTCTCTATAAATACATTCATACGGTTTGGCGTAGATCGCTATTATATGCTCCAGAGAAGGACCGCCACCATATCAGCAAGGAGGAACTTCTGCTTCTTTGCGCCATCCAGGAGAGCTACCCTCTTCACCCCGGATGGGTGCTTGCTCGCATCTTCCGTCAGAAGACCAAGAGGAGGACGCCACCTCGCTCACTCCTGGGGGGGCAACTTCATCGGCCAGCTCATCCTCTCCTTCGGCCTTAGCCACGAATATGGCCCGAACATCCCACGCCGCAGAGTACGCAGCATTGGAGGAGATTTGGTGGTCGAGTACGACCTTGAGCTGGACCTTAGTCCCCAGGTAGCAGCAGATCCTCACCTCCAGTATGAGGATGATTCGGAGGAAGAAGTTGATTCTGAGGAGTCCCAGCCTCAGTACGAGCCAGAGTCTCATGACCATACTCCCTCGCCACACCATCAGGCAGGGTATGTAAACCAGTCGCCGCCGGCCATCCCAGATCCATACCAGGTGATATGACCCAGCCCGACTGCCCAAGTATCCGTAAGTACTCATACACTCCACCAGGGTCACCCGTCCAAGGAAGAACCTTAGGGCCCTACAAGAAGCGTATAGAGCCAAGGGAAGGCCACCTACAAGACCCCAAGCCCAGGTATGAGGTAAGGTATAGGCTCAGGCCTCCCCCTACAGGTAAGAAAACTCAGGAGGAAGAAATGCCACTCCAAGCCATGTTGCTGGCCGAGTGTGGAAACCCTAGAGCTGAAGGAAAGCCCCGGCCGGATCCTAACCTCCTCTCCAAGGACCCTGAAGATGAAGCACACTCCAAAGACCCTCTAGAGGAATTCCTGGAGTATAGGAGCAAGAGAGCTCAAGAGTACCTGGCCAAGAAGGGATGGCTACCTAAGACCGACCCAGCGCCAAGTCCTGAGGAGAATTGGAGCACCTGGTTCCAAGGCACCACCCCTGGCCCGACCCTAGCCCATGAGAGTCACATATGGAGTTATCTGAGGCGATGCCCGAAGCTAGGAGAGGAAGCCCCGAGCAGAAATGAAGAAGTTCCCAAACCGGCCCCGCCCCGAGCCCTAGACCAAGAGGCGGACCGATCGGTATTATTTTATGGGAATGGACGCCGTGCGGACCAAGCCTTTTAGCAAGGCCCTAGTCCTTGGACCAGCCCGGAGCATCAGGCCCCAAGGCCCGACGAAGGCCCGCCACTGAAGAAGAAGAAGTCCGGAGCCAAGCAAAGGCCCGGCCCGAAGACCGGCTGCCCGCCGAGTCCTAGTCCCGCCCGGACTAGGAAACCCTAAAACCGCCGGTTTAGGGTTTTAAGAGTTTTATTCCTATTTTGAGTTAGATTCTTGGATTTAAAGACTATTTAATTATTCTTCCTTTTTAGTAGGACTTGTTTAGGGGTTTTAGGATTCCAATTAGGAATAGGACTCTTTATTCTATTCTTATTTAGGAGTTAGACTTTAGGGAGGAGAGCTTGTTCCCTCCCTATATATAGAGGCCGCCGGCCACCCTTGTAAGGTAGACTTTTATGAAATAAACCCCCTTTGAAAGAACTCTGTTCTGAAACCCTTATTGTATCTGCATGACGCAATACTGAAGGATCGACTTATCATCAAGAGCATCCATCTCTTGGCGTGGCGTCTTCGACTGGACACTTCTGGTTCCCGGCTGTTATATAGCCGACGGGTCAAAGTACTTATCCGCCCCCGGTTCCCGACGGTTTTACCTCGTTGCACGGTCTCAACTTGCGGTGTTTAAGGGTCGTCTGCCCACGGTTGCAGCGGTTCACATCAGTTGGTATCAGAGCACGGTTCAGCTCAAGGACCACAATCTATCCCAGTCTCCAGGTTCACCTGGATTCATATCCTTTACTGCTTTCTTTAGAAAATTGATTCGAAAATTCCCTTCTATTTCAATTCTAGTTTCGAGTTATAAGAAAAGAAAGCAAGGCCACCTTGCCGAGTTATTTCCTTTCGTTGTAAGTTTAATTCTAAGAAGAGGGGATAGAAAATTGCTTTCGTTTGCTAGTACTAACCATGGCAGACGAGAGGTTAGCCAAAATAGAGAACACCCTTCATGATCTTGAAGTTACCCTGGCCCACATACAAGGAGCCCTGACCCAGCTTGGAAGAGGATGAGGCCAAGACGGCTACACCAGAAGACCCGCCCATGCCCCATGGAAAGAAGGTCCGAGTACAAGCCAAGCTCCTTGGAAGCCCGAACAGACCCGAGCCCTCAGCTCACGGCCAAACCCTAACTCTAGGGATTCAGCATCTCCGGTAACACTTGCACCATCTACTTATAAGTTTCAAAACCCTAACCCACGTCCCAGTGGAATTGTATGTGTCAAATGTCAAGGAAGAGGACATATCTCAAGGGACTGCCATAATCAACAAACGATGGTGATAAGGGATAGAGAAATCGAGACAGACGATGAGGAGGACGAGAAGAAAGAAGAAGAAGGATCAGATGAAGGAGAGCAAGCTAAGCCAATAAGGCTTGAGAAGTTTGCAGGGTTCACCTCTAAAACCCTAGCACCCGGCGCCCCGACACCAGCCCCGGCCCCAGCCCCGGCCTCAGCCCCGGCCCTAGACTCACCAGTACCCCGCCCTGGCGTTGACCGACCAGGCCCCAGCACCCTAGTGTTCCGCCCCAACATCGGCGCTTCCCCAGACCCTAGCGCCCCAGCGCTCGGCCCCGACTGGCGCTACCCCCGCCCGACCGCGGCAACCCAGCACCCGACGCTACCCAACCAGGCCCCAGCACCCCAGCGCTCGGCCCCAAACCCGGCGCTTCCCCAGGCCCCAGCGCCCCAGCGCTCGGCCACAGCCTCGGCGCTGCCCCAGGCCCTAGCGCCCCAGCGCTCGGCTCCAGCCTCGGCGCTGCCCCAGGCCCTAGCGCCCCAGCGCTCGGCTCCAGCCTCGTCACTGCCCCAAGCCCCAGCGCCCCAGCGCTCGGCCCCAGCCTCGACACTGCCCCAAGCCCTAGTGCCCTAGCACTCAGCCCCAGACCAGGCGCTGCCCCACCAGACCCCAGCGCCCCAGCGCTCGGCCCCCGCATCGGCGTGCCCCAGTCCCTAGTGCCCCAGCACTCGGCCCCAGACCAGGCGCTGCCTCACCAGGCCCCAGTGCCCCAGCACTCGGCCCCAGACCAGGCGCTACCCCACCAGACCCCAGCGCCCTAGCGCTCGGTCCCAGCCCCCGCGCCCCAGCGCCCGGCCCTAACTGGCGCTACCCGCCCAGCCTCGGCGACCTAGCACCCGGCCCCGGTGTTGCCCTACCCGGCCCCGGCGCCCCAGCGCCCGGCCCCGACTGGCGCTACCCACTCAGTCCTAGCGCCCCAGCAACCGACGCTACCCTGCCCGACCAGGCCCCGGCCGACCTAGCACCCGGCCCCGACCTGTCCGACGGATCACTGCCCGCTGCCACTTTGCCCCTACCCGACGCGTCACTGCCCGACGCCTCACCCCTGACCGGCGCCACCATCTTGCCCGACGTGCCTTGGATCACTTTCGGCACTCTCGGCACCCCCGTGCCCCGACCTGACGCTTCACCGACGGTTCCCTGTGCACCCAAAATCCAATGAAAGATCATCTCCCAACGAGTTTTGAGAGCTGCCCCGAGTGAAGAAGATCCGGATGCTGACCCGGATGTAGAAATGAGTGAGGAATTCTCACCCGCCACCTCCCCGAGCCTTAACATTATTGTTGACAGTTTTTCAGGAGAGGGAGCTATGGAGACCGATGGAGAAAGCGCTGAAGGACCCGAGCCTTGGTCCGTTACAGATTCCAATGACACTCCTAGGTCTAAAGATGAAGCTGAATCTTCCCCGACCGTGGCCGACAAGATTGTTGAAGTTTGGAAGAGAGTGATGAGTGCTAGAAGAGAACCCGATATGGATTTGGGGACAAATCCAAGGCAAGAAGAGGGGGATGATATGACCCAGCCCGACTGCCCAAGTATCCGTAAGTACTCATACACTCCACCAGGGTCACCCGTCCAAGGAAAAACCTTAGGGCCCTACAAGAAGCGTATAGAGCCAAGGGAAGGCCACCTACAAGACCCCAAGCCCAGGTATGAGGTAAGGTATAGGCTCAGGCCTCCCCCTACAGGTAAGAAAACTCAGGAGGAAGAAATGCCACTCCAAGCCATGTTGCTGGCCGAGTGTGGAAACCCTAGAGCTAAAGGAAAGCCCCGGCCGGATCCTAACCTCCTCTCCAAGGACCCTGAAGATGAAGCACACTCCAGAGACCCTCTAGAGGAATTCCTGGAGTATAGGAGCAAGAGAGCTCAAGAGTACCTGGCCAAGAAGGGATGGCTACCTAAGACCGACCCGGCGCCAAGTCCTGAGGAGAATTGGAGCACCTGGTTCCAAAGCACCACCCCTGGCCCGACCCTAGCCCATGAGAGTCACATATGGAGTTATCTGAGGCGATGCCCGAAGCTAGGAGAGGAAGCCCCGAGCAGAAATGAAGTAGTTCCCAAACCGGCCCCGCCCCGAGCCCTAGACCAAGAGGCGGACCGATCGGGATTATTTTATGGGAATGGACGCCGTGCGGACCAAGCCTTTTGGCAAGGCCCTAGTCCTTGGACCAGCCCAGATCATCAGGCCCCAAGGCCCGATGAAGGCCCGCCACTGAAGAAGAAGAAGTCTGGAGCTGAGCAAAGGCCCGGCCCGAAGACCGGCTGCCCGCCGAGTCCTAGTCCCGCCCGGATTTAAAGAGTTTTATTCCTATTTTGAGTTGGATTCTTGGATTTAAAGACTATTTAATTATTCTTCCTTTTTAGTAGGACTTGTTTAGGGGTTTTAGGATTCCAATTAGGAATAGGACTCTTTATTCTATTCTTATTTAGGAGTTAGACTTTAGGGAGGAGAGCTTGTTCCCTCCCTATATATAGAGGCCGCCGGCCACCCTTGTAAGGCAGACTTTTATGAAATAAACCCCCTTTGAAAGAACTCTGTTCTGAAACCCTTATTGTATCTGCATGACGCGATACTGAAGGATTGACTTATCATCAAGAGCATCCATCTCTTGGCGTGGCGTCTTCGACTGGACACTTCTAGTTCCCGGCTGTTATATAGCCGACGGGTCAAAGTACTTATCCCCCCTGGTTCCCGACGGTTTTACCTCATTTCACGGTCTCAACTTGCGGTGTTTAAGGGTCATCTGCCCACGGTTGCAGCGGTTCACATCACCAGGCACCTCACCCACAGCCTCACCCGCACCCCGCAGATGTTGGAGAGCTGTATGAGCGACTGCAGGAATGGCGCATCACTGACAACGCCACTCAAAAGGTGAGATGGATTATTATGCAGCAACATATGCACCGCGCTGATAGGCGGTATGAGGCACAGCTGGAGTGGTAACGTCAGCTCGGCGATTTCCTCCACTTTCCACCTCCCGGCGCGCCTGACGAGCAGTGACCGGGTTGTATCCTCTTTCTTGTCCCTTCTTTTTATTTATTCTTTTCGGATTTTGATCCAACTTTTTTCTGTGTGGACCCGGGACACTTGTCCGGTTTCCTTTTTATGTTTCATTTGTTTTTGTTTTGTAGGCAGTAGGGAGATTCCCTTTGCTTCGCTTTGGTAGATTCCCTTCACTCCGAGGACCCGTGCTCATCCCCTACGCCAACCATCTCGGTCCAGGTTCTTCTACTTCACTCTGAACTCTAGAATTAGTCCTGTGAGGACACAGTCCGATTTAAGTGTGGGGTAGAATGCTAGAGAACCTTGCATGAACTTGATTGCCCTTGATTGTGTTTTCTGTGTGCCTCGTGATTCCATTCTAGTCTCTCTAGCATTAGAATGGCTCAGTTCTTGATTTTTGATGTTAAGTTGTTGTTCAAACTTTCATAATGATGCTTAGACTGCTTAACCTAGAACTTGAGAACCAACTTGTATACTTTGATGCTAAATTGCCTGGTCAGAACAGAATTTTTAAAATCACACTTGTAGTTTGTAGCCTTGATTGCATGAAAATGACCAAATCCGACTAGCAAACCAACTGTGAGCTTTTGATCCATTGCACGTAACTTGCAATTTCAATTCTTTCTGAGTGGTTTTCTGTTTGCTTGAATGAGTTAGAATTTACATGAGACCTACTCGAGACCACACGATGACACGAGTTCTAGAATGATAGGGGCACCTAGATTCATCTACTAAGCCAGATAGCCTACCTAATGTTAACTCCATTAGGTGTAGACCCTTGAGCTTGGCCTGTTCTTTCGGTTCGATATACATTACAGCCATTTCCCATTCTTACATTCCCCGTTGATCCCCTGTGGTTGTAGTTCTAGATTAACCTACCGGAAGTCGGTTTGTGGTGACCTGCCTAAAGCCATTAAACAGGTGGTCTTAGCTATTATGTCCAGACATGTAAACCCCTCTAGCAACTAAAAGAAAGAATCGGCACAAAAGAAAAAAAATAGAAAAAAGAAGAAAAGAAGGAAGTTTGAAAAAAAAATGAAAAGAAGATAAATCAGAAAAGCCAAAAAGGTTTCAAGTCTTTAGTTCAATAAAACGTTCTTCTCCCTACAAATGGAAGAACGAAGTCAAAAAAATAAAATTGTGTAAAGAAAAATAATAAGTGCTAGGTTGCTTGAGGGTATCATAGGACGAGCGTTCATTATTCCACCCGTGTCTGGTTAGACGGTAGGAAGCCGCAGATTAGATTCGAGGGAAGTTAGTCGAAAGCTACACAGCATCACAAAGCCATCATCATACATTCCCATCATCCATCGCATCATAAACCCAAGTAGTGTAGAATTCGTTACAGTCCTAGCAGGGAAGTCCTTCTTGACTGGATACTCGTGTTGTCACAGTTGTGGAGATGTGGTCGAATTGCAAACTTATGACAGAATTCGGTAACAGAAAATGATTGAGAGCAGAAACACGTCCTTAAACACAGAGAGTGAGAGTTCCCCATTGTACTAAATATTTCCAGTGTGAGGAGTCTGGTCGGTCAGCTCAAATTCGTGCATAATTGGTTGCCACTACTTGTCGTGTGTAGTTTATTAGTGAGACCAGGTAGTTTGGCTTATCTGTATGCATGTTAGGTTTCTTGTTCTAGGATGTATCTGTCTAATAATTCATTGTGTTTGACTGAAATCCAATTTAATCGATCTTATCATTTGTGAACATGAGCGTTTCTATTCAGTTTGCTTAAGGACAAGCAAAAGCTTAAGTGTGGGGTATTTTGATGACACTCGATTTGACGTGATTATCAGCCTCATTTAAGCGACATTTCCTTGCTTAAGACATGGTTTTTAGAGTAGAATAACGAATATTCAATCGATTGCCCTATCTCGTGCCATTTGTGTTACCTTAGCCCGTTTCGGGTCTATTTGATGGTTTTCTAGTGTGTTTATGTTAGCACAGGTTTTTGCCGTCAAATAAAGTAGCCAAGGACGTGTCTTAGGCGTTGGAACCTCGAGGAAATACACCGGAATCGATCCAAGGAGCCAATCAAGGCGAAACAATTCCTGCACCGGTTTACAAAGGAATTTTCGGTGAAAATACCTTAGTATTTTCGGCGAAAATATGTTCACAAATCCACTGATGTCAACTGCAGAGAGTTTTTGGCGAAAATACCAAGTTTTCGCCGAAAACTATTAGACCGAAAATTACAGAAGAAATCAACCGGCGGGCTCCCCATTTACACCAAGATTTTCGGCGAAATACCCTAGTATTTTCGGCGAAAATATCAGGTTTCGGCGAAAATACCCTAGTATTTTCGGCGGAAATATCAGGCAAAATCTGGCTGAATTAGGGTTAAGTATAAATATTTAACCGGAGACCTAAAATACTTATATACTTTTTCATAATCATAATTCCAAGGATTCTCAAGAGTTCTGGAGCAAAGAGTTAGAGTCCGAAGAGCCGGAAGAGATCGTGACGCCATCCCTTCCATCTCGAAGACTCGGAGCTAGGATTGCAGTTTACCGAAGATCGAAGTCTGCCAGAGTCGTCTTAATTAGGTTTTTCAGATTCGTTTCTGTTGTTCCTCTGGATGATGAACTCTTTCTTTGTCTTTGATTCTTTTGTGATAAACATGAGTAGCTAAACTCTTAGAGCTTAGACTAGATGAACCCTAAGTGACCCAGGCCTTTAAAGCGGTCACGGATCGGCGGTGATTAGATTCGAAGTTGAACAATTAACCTTATAATTGGAGCGTGCCTTTCGTAGGAACCGGTTAGGGTTAATCCACTGCAAGAGTAACTCATAAATCGTTAGTAATTCCACCAGTTAAGTTAAGTCGTTGCAAGAGGCGACCGTACCGGGTGACTAATTAATCTTGGTAGCTAGAACGGATAGAGTTCACTGGTCTTAAACCTAAGGGTGAGGAGTTATGGTGGTGTCTTAGAATTGATTGAATGAGAATTGAAATCCGTTGATCTGTTGATTGTCAATGCTCTGGGGAACGAAGGGGGATTCAACGTCTAAGTTCGTCTGTCATCTCTGTTTTAATCAACCAATTTCCAATCTGTTCTTAGTTTCAATTTTAGATTTTTTCTGCATTTCTTAGAATTAGAAGTCGTGGAACTCACACCACGCACGAAGTGTTTAAACCTGAGTAATTTGCTAGTTTATTTGAGTAGTCAATCATTAGAAGGCCCGTGGAATACAATCTACCCTAGCTTGTTAGCTTTGTTAGTTATTTGTTTGAACCCGCACAACGATCTGGGGCTCATCAAACATCAATTCAACCAATTCATGTAATCACACCACCCAATTCCATTATACTCTATTTTATTACTCAATTCCCTTAATCGATTCTATGTCATAAACCAACACCCCAATCACATTCTAGACCCCTCATTACACATATCATCCATATCACCCAAATCAGCACATAGCATTCACTTCATCTGAAAACACATAGCATCAACTCATCCAATCTCACATTCATAATCTCATTTCACTACATTCAACATTTCACATAACACAAACAATTTAAGGGTATACGGCTAGCTCACCGGCCACCCCCACCTGCAAGTATAGGGGTAGCCATGTCGTGAGTATCAGGGTTACCCTCCTTTTCATCCTTCATAGGACGACCCCACATTGGTAGGGACATCCACATGTTCATCATTTCAAAGTGCGACCCCACATTGGCAGGACCACCCCCTGTAACCACAAACTGATAGCACAAGGTATAGATACAGTTAAACAGAATCACACCCAACCCTCCTACACTCATTACTAGTCCAATCCATTAATAATGAATGTTAATCATTTCTCCAATCCCAACACATAACAAATCAGCCAACAATTAACAATCATCGAAACATCATGTTTCACAGAACAATTTTCCCCTTTTACTCTCTTTCAATTTCCATGCAAATCCTACATTCATCTAAGTCAGAATTGCAACTCCTCACGCTGACCATTACTACCTATCGTACGCTAAACCCTCACCTGACAAGAAGTAGAGGCTCTAAACTCTTCTAGGAACCCGAACAGCCAAGCTCTCAGACACAAAAAATGTAGCTTTTCCTTCTGCCACTGACAGCACCTCACTCCGAAATACCCAGAACCAAGATATGCGATCTCTTCCTCTCATTTCCAGGAGCGCGTAGCAAAAAATGGATCGCCAATCGGAGCTCTACAACTCCCGGAATCAAGGATTGAAGTTTGGGGGTTTTTGGTTCGTCAAAGGGATTTTCGGGAGGAAAGAGAGAGAGGGAAGTTATGGAACCAAGATACCAAGATACCTTGGTGTTGGCGGGTCAACTACCTTTAGGTCTCTCCGAGAGTGCCTTGGCAACATGACCCAATTGAGTAGTTAAGTTGGAGATGGAAGCTTGTTGATTCTTGAAGAGTTGAAAAATAGCCGCATTGGTGTCTTCTTGAGATGTTGAAAATCCACCTTCTTTGTTTTGAGGGGGTTTGTTGAAACCGGGTGGTCCATTACCCTTATAGCTATACATCCCCGGTGGATTAGAACCTTGCTCACTACCTTGATTACCTTGATTTTGGTTACCACCTTGATTCTATTGGTTTCCTCCTTGGTTGCCTTGGCTTTGATTTCCCCCTTGATTCGATTGGTTGCCTTAGTTGTAGCCCTTCTTATAACCACCACTTTGATTACCTTGTCCTTGGTACCCTTGGTTAAACTTGTTGTAACCGCCACCTTGGTTCCAAGGACGGTTGTAGTTACCACCTTGGTAATTCCCTTGAGGGTTGAAGTTTCCATAGAATCCTTGGCCTGGCACAAAGCTTACTTCCTCAATGCTTTCACCTTGGTTAGGATCTGAAGTAGCGGAAGGGCACACATTGACATCATGGCCTTGGCCTCCACAACACTCACAACAAAACACTGAAGCAAACAGTGGATTACCCAAATGAGATGACTTAGAGGGAGGCTATACTAAGATTGCTTACTTGAAAGGCCATGGCATCAATATTGGACATAAAGAGAGCGATCATGGGATCATCTTCATCACGGTGTCCCGGTAGCTTCGGTTTCTTACAATAGCTAGATGAATCCTTTGGTGCATCAACACTTACGGCCCGAGAATCATAGTGACTGTCGCTTCCATACTTAGACTTAAGAGGTTGTTGTCATGACCAACTCCTTGTCTTGTTGGCCATTTCCGCGAAGAGTTCTAGAGCATCTCCGGGACTGAGCATCCTTAAGTCACCTCCGGCCGCTTGGTTAATAATCCTTGTATTCTCAAAGTTAAGAGACCTTGCAAAGATGTCCGCCAAGGTCCATTCGGCGGTGTTGTGATGAGGACAAGACCGAAGAAGGGCTTCGAACCTATTCCAAGTCTCATGGAAGAGCTCTCCCTTGTGTTGTGTGAAGTGGTTGATACGGTCTCAGATTGCATCCGTCATATAAGGAGGAAATAACTTTTCGAGGAAAGCTTCGGCTAGTCCCTCCCATGTGGTGAAGGCTCTACTCGGTTGGTTCTCCAACCATGTCTTAGCTCTGCCTTTGAGTGAGAAAGGGAAGTGTTGGAGTCTCACACAATCCGGGTGCACTTTATGATTCTTCACCATGTCGCATATCTCCAAGAAGTCCTTGAGATGCCTAGATGGACATTCACCATCAATGCCATTGAACACCACTCCATTTTACCATCTAGATCATATTAGGCTTGAGTTTGAAATTCCTTGCATTGACGGGTCTTCGAACTATACTCGAGGTTGCTCCTTCTAGAGTCGGGTAGGCGTAATCCGCCAAAGTACATCTAGCACCTCTTTCCCCATGGTTATCGTCATTGGTGTGGCGGAATGTTCTGAATGGTAGCCCTCGTCTTCGTGGTGAGACATGCTGTTGCGTGTGGCGCTATGGACCAAATGAGGGGGGAGAGAAGCTTGGTGGTTCAATTGCTTGTGCAAGACCCTGAATTCGTGCTTGAAGACGAGTGATCCGCCTCATGCACTAGCACAAGGTACCTACACTAAAGCACAACAAACACACCCAAGTAATACGACAATGTGGGATAACAAAATCAAACAACAAACAACAAGGAAGCAAAACTAAATTGGACGGAAGTGAATAGATCGGTACACTACTAAATGCTTTCTTAGGATTGAGAAAGTCCCCGGCAACGGTGCCAAAAACTTGACGTGCAAGTAATTAAACTCACAACTATCAAGGTCATATTTCCACGGGGTTCTCGCAAAAACCACTACTCACACTATTCATGGACGGTCTATACATTTAGATTTAGAGTTGGTTTGAATGAAATGATTCAAAAACATAAACTAAGAGTGCAAGAAAGCATCATGGTTGCAATTGCATAATCCAATCTCTCAAATCAATCAATTACAATCCCTACACCTTAGATCAACATCATTCAACAATTCTCATACATCAAATGACATTAACATGTACCATAGAGACAATCAAGTTCACATGGCAATTAGGCACAAGGTGAGAAACCAATTCATTACACAAGGATTAATGGAAACTGAACTCAATCAATCATCTCTCTATCCTAGCTTGATCATCCCTCACTAAGCTAAACCCTAAATCTAGCCTAGCCCAGCCATGGATGAAACCTGAATTGGAGGAGAGGAGAGCACCCTAGCTTCCATGGATGATCTTCTAGCCTTGCTCTTCAACTTGCTCCAAGGTGAGACTTCTATTCTTAGCTTCCTTCTTCAAGTTGATCTTCAATCTTAGGTTGAGGTGGAGGATGATTTGTTGAGAGGACAGGGAGAGAAGCACCGGCGATCGTTGAACAAAATTGTAATTGCCGAATGTAACTAATTGATCCCTTGTTTTCGATCGCGACTCTACTTAAATACGTATGCTCGGAAAGGCCATAGTTTTCGGCGAGAACTATGAAAGTTCTCCCTGAAAACTTCTTTGAGAACCTGCTGGCGAACCTTTAGTTACTTCACACGTTCTCGGCGAGAACATTGAAAGTTCTAGCCGAGCACTTCTTTGGAAATCTACTTAAACACCTCCTGTAAGTGCAGTGCTCAAAGTTCTCGCCGAGAACTCCTTTAGCAACAAGTGCAGAAATCCCAAACTTGTAACGGCCGTATCTCTTCCGTCCTAGCTCCGATTGACCTCCCGTTTGCTTCTACGTGTTCCTTGTCATCCGTACTTCATCACCAATGCCTGAAATTGCACAGAAATAACTCCAGTATACCACGAATTTGGCTCCAAAATGGCTTTAGGACAACAAAAGCACACTTAGCACAAAACATCTATAAAAGCATAATAGCTTAGGCATTTCATGAACAACATCGGGAGTTCCTTAGGCTAATCGTAGGCTTAAAACAATGGTAAAATCATCACATCACCTAGCCATGTGTGAGACCTTCAAGAGTGAGAACCTCCACAAGAATATCTTATGCTTGCGAGCTTTCCCATCGACGGTGATTAGATTCGAAATTCATTCAGTTTCTCCTTCATGTTTGATTTGTTCTTTGTTCTCTGTGTTTCTTGTTTGGTTTGGCCACCTAGATTAGATTCTTGTTAAGTCGAGGATAGTAGTGAATGTTCGCCTCACTTTAAAACACCAAATCAAGCAATTAACCTATTCATTGGAGTGTGCCTTTCGTAGGAACCAGTTAGGGTTAATCCATTGCAAGAGTAACTCATTAATCACTAGTAATTGCACCAGTTAGTTTTGTCATTGCAAGAAGCGACCGTACTCGGGTGACTAATTAATCTTGGTAGTTAGATCGGATAGAGCGAACGTTCGCCAGTCTTAAACCTAAGGGTAAGGAGTTATGATGGTGTCTGTGAACTGAATGAACTAGAATCGAAAATCGCTGGTCTGTTGATTGCTAGTGCTCTGGTGATCTAAGGGGATTCAAAGTCTAAGTTTACCTTGCATTTTAGTATAAAAGTCATGGAACTCACACCACACACAAGTTGCTCTTTCCTGAATAAAAATTGCCAACATATTTGAGTAAGCAAGTAGAAGAGGCCCGTGGAATACGATTTGTCCTGCTCTGTGCTTGACAGTTATTTGATTGCACGCATTACAACGTTCATCAAATTGGCGCCATTGCCGGGGAGTTCTTCTATTTCGTTGAAAGAAGAGCTGGCATTTTTATTCTTCTATCTTTCCATCTTTCATTTCCCATCACACTTCGATTTTACACCGGGTGTGCTTGTTTTAGTCCCATGCAGATCATAGCAGGTACAAAATTGAATCACTTCCGTTCCATCTTCCCTACCGCAATGGCTGCTCCAAAGAGTCTTGCAGACTACAGTAAGTCGAGTGTAACTAACGTTCGGTCTCCCATCACCGTGCCTTATAATGACGATGATCCTGACTATGAGATCAAGATCCCCTTCCTGGGACTAATCTCTAGGGATGTGCAATTTGAAGGAAATCCAGATGACAATCCTTGCACACATCTATCTGACTTTCCTGCTGTCTGTGAAACTTTCAAGTCTGGGAACCTCAACAAGAACGCTCTATGTCTTCGAGCCTTTCAATTCTCTCTCAGAGGTGCAGCTAAGAGATGGCTTGGAAGCAAACCACCCGGTCATTACACTGATTGGGAGACCTTAGCTGAAGACTTCGTTGAGGAATACTTCCCTCCATCAAGGACAACTGCCTACAAGGACAGCATCTCTAGGTTTACTCAGAGAGATGATGCAAGCTTGTACGACACTTGGTATGAATTCCAAGCCCTTCTCTTCAACTACCCTCATCATGGGTATGAACAAAGGCAGTTGGCTGAATTCTTTGCTCGCAGTATGTGTGAGGAATCTGCAAAGTGGGTCAACTCCCTAGCTGGGGGAGATTGCACTGCTCTTACCCTTCAGGACGCTCTTCTTCATTTTGCTAGCTGGGCTTCAAAGTCAAGAAACTGGGAGAGACAGAGGGAAAGCACCAAGAGTCAGATGAGCGTTGCAGATCAGGTCAAAGCAGAAGTTCAAAAGCATCTACAGACAATTGGCATCTCCCTCGATCCCCTGTCTGCTACCGTCTTTTCGGATGACTGTGGATGGTGCGGAACCTATGCTCATAACGGTGGAAGCTACCTTAACTTCGGTAAAACATATGACTGGTCTACAGAAGAGGTGAACTTCATCAGTCAAGGCTTCGCCAACAACCAGAAAGGCTACGCCAATTACAGGAACTACCAACCGCAGAATCAGAACAACCGATTCTCGGATTCGTACCAAAGACCACCTGGATTCATTGGAGGACAGCAACAGCCTCAAGCAAAGCCTCATTATAATAGAGACGAGGACTATGAGAAGAAGTTTGATTGAATCATGAGCAGACTCGACGAACACGACAATCAATTCAAAGCTCAAGTTGCACTCAATCAAGGACAAAGGGCTCAAAGCCAAAGGATAAAGGATGCAATAAACAATGTGACTAGATTTCTCACTAGCAATCTTTTCCTTAATCAAGCAGCATTTCAAGGAGACCTCGGTGTGAAGAGTAAACAAGCTCAAGCTATCACCACCAGGAGCGGCAAGCAGACAACCAATCAAAAGGCTCTAGAACCTGACATGATACCAGATACTACTACCATGGATATGCCAGAGATTGAAGATATCACGGAAGAGGAAGAGGCAACACCGACTCCTCCTCCCAAGACAGCTCATGAGCCCGTCTTAGCACCATATATACCTTAGATCCCCTTTCCAAAAGCTGCAATGAGCAAAGCCAATGATCACGATACCAAGTATAAGAAGTGGTACAATGTTCTCAAGAATGCAGAGATCAAGATACCAGTAACTGAAGTTGTAGAGATCATACCACCACTTGCGAAGTTCTTTAAGGATCTCGTGAAGAAGGTGAAGAACGGAGAGGCGTACTTTGTCACGCTTACCAATGAATGCGCTTCTCTCTTCGGTGCACCGTCTCCCATGCGACAGCTACCTCCACCGCCAGTTAAGTGTTCTGATCCCGATCCTTCTACATTACCATGCATCATTAATGGTATTAAAATTGACCGTAGCCTGGCTGATTCTGGTGCTTCTATTAATGTTATGCCTATTTATCTTTATGAAAAGTTAAACCTAGTGAAATTAAAACCGCTTACTTTGCATCTCAAGCTAGCCGATAGGTCTGTCAAACTGCCTAGGGGTATAATAGAAGATGTAGCTGTTTGCTGTGTCCCTTTACCATAATTGTAGATTTCGTTGTTCTAGACACCCGTGAGTTAGACGGAACGCTTATCTTAGGTCGACCTTTCTTAACAACTGTTGGTGCAAATATCAACTGCAAACAAGGCATGTTGACTTTATGTGTGGACAGGACATTGTTACATTCCGCATTAAGGATAGCATGAGATATTCTGTTGCTCAAGATGCTAATTGTTATACTGTTGATTCTATGGAGTTGGCCTCGGCCAACTTCATCACTAACGCCTTATCTAGTGATCCACTAGAGTTGTGCTTGATTTCAGGAATTGACAATGCACTAGAAGATCCAGAGCAGCGCTTGTGGCAGGACGAGTTAGACGATTGAAAAGCGACATCCACAACCACTTCTGCACCTCCACACATCAAACCAGCATCAAGTCGGATCACTACCTCATATGGGAACCCACCAAAACTCGCCCTAAAGGAGCTTCCTGATCATCTAGAATATGCATTCCTGGGGAAGGAATGCCAGCTGCCAATCATCAACAATTCGAGTTTATCTCCCAAGCAGAAAGAGCAACTGATCAGGCTACTCCAGAAGCATGTCCGAGCTATAGCTTGGCAGTTGGCCGACATCAGAGGCATCTCTGAAACCTTCTGCAAACATCGGATAGTTGTATATGAAGAGTTCAAGCCTGTTAGGCAGCCACAATGCCGTTTAAATCCTCTGATACAGGAAGTTGTGAAGAAAGAAGTTCTTAAGCTCTTGGATGCCGGTATCATTTATCCATTGCCGAGAGTCCTTAGGTTAGTCCAACTCAGGTTGTTCCAAAGAAAGGAGGAATAACAGTCATCCCTATTCCGAAGGGTGAGCTCATTCCCACTCGCACGGTTACCGGATGGAGAGTCTGTATCGATTATCGACGACTTAATGACGCCACAAAGAAGGACCACTTCCCACTGCCGTTCATTGATCAGATGCTAGAACGGTTGGCTGGTCATGACTACTACTGCTTACTAGATGGAATGTCCGGTTACTTTCAGATCCCCATCAAGCTCGACGATCAAGAGAAGATGACCTTCACCAGCCCGTTTGGTACGTTTGCTTATCGTTGTATTCCCTTTGGTTTATGCAATGCTCATGCTACTTTTCAGAGATGCATGCTTGCTATATTCGGAGATCTAGTAGAGAATGTGGTGGAAGTATTCATGGATGACTTTTCCGTCTATGGAGACTCAATTTCTAAGTACCTGGCCAACTTGGACAAGGTGTTAGCTTGTTGTGAGGAAACCAACTTGGCTCTTAGTTGGGAGAAATGTCACTTTATGGTTACCGAAAGAATTGTTCTTGGCCATAGGATATCCAAGCTCAGAATAGAAGTCGATCGTGCCAAGCTTGAAACCATTGCTAGTTTGCCGTCGCCGACCGCGGTGAAGACAGTTCGAAGCTTCCTCGGTGATGTTGGATTCTACCGGAGATTCATCAAAGACTTCTCCAAGATCACTCTCCCAATAACCAAGCTTCTGGAGAAAGATGTTTCTTTCGTTTTTGATAAAGCTTGTCTTGCAGCCTTTGAGACCCTGAAGACTAGACTCACCACCACACCAATCCTTACAACACCAGATTGGAATCTTCCATTCAAGATTATGTGTGATGCTAGCGACTTTGCCGTTGGCGCAGTTCTTGGTCAGAGAAAAGAAAAGAGGTTTCATCCCATATTTTTTGCTAGCAAGACGCTTAACGATGCTCAAAGGAACTACACCACTATAGAGAAAGAACTCCTAGCTATCGTCTTCTCCTTTGATAAGTTCAGACAGTACCTGGTTCTTTCACACACCATCGTCTATACAGATCATGCTGCTCTAGGCCATTTGTTAGCCAATCAGGATTCGAAGCCAGGGCTCATCCGGTGGATTCCTCCTTCTCCAAGAGTTCGACATAGATATTAAAGACAAGAAGGGAGCTGAGAACCTAGCAGTCGACCACCTTTCTCGACTCGAGGAATCACAGACAGGTAAGTCTACTACTACCCCTATCAATGACTCTTTCCCTGACGAGTTGTTGCGTGTTGAAATCTATGAAAAGGTCAACAGCATAGCCATCGAGCCCTGGGCAATCACTCACGCTCAAGAGCTAAGTAACGCAACCAATTTAGATGAGCCCTAGTATGCCACCTTAGCTAATTATCTCTCTCGCTGCATAATACCCCCTTGGCTGGACTATAATGCACGCAAGAAGCTTTTCAAAGAGGCCAAATCATACTTCTAGGATGAGCCCTTCTTATACTGTATTAGTACTGACGGGATGATCCGAAGATGTGTCTCTTACATCGAAGCGGCTGACATCATGCGTAAGTGCCATTGATGACACTCGATTTGACGTGATTATCAGCCTCATATAAGCGACCTTTCCTTGCTTAAGACATGGTTTTTAGGGTAGAATAGTGAATATTCACTCAACTGCTCTATCTAGTGCAATTTGTGTTACTTTGGCCCATTTTGGGTCTATTTGATGGTTTTCTAGTGTTTTCATGATAACACAGGTTTTTGCCGTCAAATGAAGTAGCCAATGACGTGTCTAAGGCATTGGAACCTCGAGGAACCACACCAGAACCAGTCCAAGGAGTCGATCAAGCCAACTCAAATCCTGCTCCGATTTACACTACAGTTTTTGGTGATAACTCCTCAGGTTTTTGGTGAAAAGTCCAGAAGAAATCGGCTGAGCATCAGAAGAAGAAGTTTTCGGCGAGAAGTCAAGTTCTCGCCGAAAACTCTAAGTCCGAAAATCACAGCAGAAGCAGTTGAAAATCCAGCCAATTTACAAGAAGTTTTCGGCGAAAAATTCTTCAGTTTTCGCCGAAAAGTCCAGGCAAAATCCGGCAGTTTAGGGTTAAGTATAAATACTTAAACCAGCGGCCCATACTACGGACACTTCATACCAGATAATAATATACTTTTCAGAAATAGAATTCTCACGAGTTCTAGACCTAAGGAGTTCGAGAGAGCAGAGTTTTAGAGTTCGAAGAGCCAGGAAGAGATCGTGACTCCATCCCTTCACCTCGAAGACTCGGAGCTAGGATTGAAGATTATCGGAGAGCGAAGCTTTGCCAAAGTCGTGTTAATTAGGTTTTACAGTTTCTATCAGTTCTATCTTTTCATGATGAACTATGTTTTTGTCTTTGATTCTGTCATTATGAACATGAGTAGCTAAACTCGTAGAGGTTAGACTAGATGAACCCTAAGTGACCTAGGGTTTTAAAGCGGTCACTGATCGGTGGTGATTAGATTCAAAGTTCAATCAGTTTCTCTTTCATGTTTGGTTTGTTCTTCGTTGTTTATGTTTCTTGTCTGGATTGATCACCTAGATTAGAATCTTGTTAAGCTAAGGATAGAAGCGAACGCTCTCTTTACTTTAAAACATCAAATCGAACTATTAACCTATTCATTGGAGTGTGCCTTTCATAGGAACCAGTTAGGGTTAATCCACTGCAAGAGTAACTCATAAATCGTTAGTAATTCCACAGTTAGTTTAGTCGTTGCGAGAGGTGACCGTACCCGGGCGACTAATTAATCTTGGTAGCTAGATCGGATAGAGCGAACGTTCGCCAGTCTTAAACCTAAGGGTCAGGAGTTATGGTGGTGTCTTAGAATTGATTGAACGAGAATTGAAATCCGCTGATCTGTTGATTGCTAATGCTCTGGTGAATATAGGGGGATTCGAAGTCTAAGCTTGTCTGTCGTCTTTGTTAAGTCAACCAATCTTCCAATCTGTGTTTCAGTTTAGTTTTCAATTTCCTTGCATTTTCTAGAATAGAAGTCGTGGAACTCACACCACGCACAACGTGTTAAACTTGAGTAATCTGCCTTTACATTTGAGTAGACGATTATTAGAAGACCCGTGGAATACGATCTGCTTAGCTTTGTAGCTAAGTACTTATTTGATGCACTGCTATATGATGGTCCATCAAATTGGGGCCGTTGCCGGGGACTTCTTTTAATCGTTTGAAAGAAGAACTGGCAATTTTACTCTTCTACTTTCAATCTTCCATTTTTTCCATCCACTTCGATTTTACACTGGTTTTGTTTGTTTTTGTCATTTGTAGGTTGGTCACAGGTTTATGCCCACCGCCCTCACACGCGCTCTCAAACCGCCAAGAACGACAAGGCTAAGAGTGTAGAGAGACCAGGCAGTTCTGCTCCACCAAGACAATCACAAATTCCAACGAGAGGCAGAACCAATCCCCCATTTTTTTAAACGAACGAAAAAAACACCCAACCCCTTTTTTTTTTAAACAATCGCCGCCGCCGCTATTTCCACCACCGCCACCCGATTCCTTCGCCGCCACCATCACCGACCACCGCCGCACCACTCCTCTCTCTCTCCCAATCATGTTAAGCTGTAGATCGTCCGAATCGGAGCTCTATAGCTCCAGTTCCACCGAAACCTAATTTTTTCGAGTTTTTCTCCGATTTCTCTCATTCCGTTCGTTTTCAGCAGCTATGGCTTCAAGGTAAGTTGTAGAGCTTTTCAATTCAAGTCTTTTCACATGTTGAGTGCTGAATTTCGTCGGAGTTGACTTCGGTTGACTTTTTCAGTCTACCTCGATTTGCGTGCCGACTGTTTCGTGTGAATTTAGGTTAGCTGATTGCTTTGGTCTGATCTAGCATGCTTAGGGAGAATTGTGCTAAATTTTAATACCATTTGATCATAGGTTGCTATGCTTAAAGATTAATTCTTTGTGGTGTTGACTTTTGTGAAATGTCGGTTTGACCATGAACTTTTTATGCTCATTTGGCTGCCGTGTGTGTTCATTCACGTTCATATCCCTTTGCTAAATGATATTATGCCGTCATTTCCCGCTTTGAGCTAGTACTTGCCATGATTAGGGTTCGTTGTGTTCAATGTTGACATTTTGAATGTCGTTTTGACTTCTGAACTCTAATTGTGATATTGACATTGCGGCTAGACATATGCATGCTTTGTGATTCATTGTGATTACTGGTTACTTACTTTGCTTACCGCCACTCGGTTTTCCTCATTTCTTTGTGAAATTGAGTTTTTCTACTAAGTGTGGGGTGGGTTATTAGTTGACTAATCTGGTTTCGTTTCTTGCTATAGGAATGTCACTCATGAGCGCAGGACTAAGGCGAGACTCGACACCGCCTCTAGCTCCCGAGCTCCGGTACCCGTCACAGCTGCCGTCTCCGGTCCCCCACCTGCATTTCCAGGCCGTGTCGGGTACCACCCCACTGTTGCCCGCCTGCCCGTACATTACTTCGAGCGCTACTAGAGGCTCGAGCATGTTCCCGGAGCCGACGTGCGACCATTATCCATGGACTCCCTCCTCGAGCACGATGAGGACTGGCACTAGAATGTGCTCGACTCATTGGCACCTTTAGGACTTCTGGAGCTGACCACCCTTGCTGCTGACTTTCCTGACGTTGCACTCCAGGAGTTCTGGGCTACATTCGAGCTGGATGAGCACAAGAGTAGGCAGCACAAGAAGGTCGTCTCCTTCTATCTTGGCGGGGTGTACATAGAATTCACCTACGATGAGTTTGCAGCTCATCTCGACATCCCTGGGAGCACTACGAGGGTCATCACCTCGGCTGGGAGAACAACACTGGCAACAGAGAGGAGTATGACGTGCTCTGGAGGCACATGACTGGAGTGCCAAATGATCAGACCATGACACATAACTCGGTTAAGTCACTCTCTCACCCTCTCTATTATTTTATTCATATGGTTTGACGTAGATCCCTGTTATTTGCTCCAGAGAAGAGCCGCCACCACATCAGCAGAGAGGAGCTCCTTCTTCTACGTGCCATCTGGGAGGCTTATCCGCTTCATCCCGGATGGGTGCTTGCACGCCTATTCTGCCAGAAGACTCAGAAGCCAAAGCCGCCTAGCTCACTCCTTGGCGGCAACTTTCTAGGCCGACTCATCACCTCCTTCGGTCTCAGCATGTCATATGGCCAGGACGTCCCACGACGAAGAGTACACATCATAGGTGGTGATTTAGCGGTCGAGTACGCCCTCCAGCTGGACCTTGGTCCACAGATGGCGGCAACTCCTCCTCCCTACCAGGAGACCGAGTCAGAGGAAGAAGATGATTCTGAGGAGTAGCTTCCTCAGCCGGAGCCGATGTTTGACGATCATATACCCTCGCCACAGCAGGCAGGGTATGCATATCAGTATCAGCCGCCCCTTCAGGACCCATTCCAGGAGCAGCAGCCTCAGCACCGACCGCGTCCAGCTGATATTGGAGAGCTATACGAGCGACTCCAGGAGTGGCGAGTCACAGACACCGCCACTCAGGATGTCAGATGGGTTATTATGCAGCAGCACATGCGCCGCACTGACGAGAGATACGAGGTGCAGCTAGCGTGCTAGCGGCAGGTCAACGACGCCCTCCACAATCCCCCTCCCGATGCACCTGACCAGCAGTGATTGGGTTGTGTCCTCTTCTTGTCCTTTCTTTTTATTGATTCTTTTCATATTTTGATCCAACTTTTTTCTGTGTGGATCCGGGACACTTGTCCCGGTTTCTTTTTTATCTTTCTTTTGTTTTTATTTTGCAGGCAGTTGGTAGATTCCCTTTGCTTCGGGTCTACTACACTCCCCTTCGCTTTGGTAGATTCCCTCCGCTTCGAGGACCCGAGCTCATCCCCTACATCAGTCATCTCGGTCCAGGTTCTTCTATTCCACTCTCAACTTTAGTTTTAGTCCTATGAGGACACAGAACGATTTAAGTGTGGGGTAGGATGCTAGAGAACCTTGCATGAACTTGATTGCCCTTGACTGTGTTTTTGTGTGTTCCGTGGTGCCTTTCCAGTCTCTCTAGCATTATAATTGCTCAATTCTTGATTTTTGATGTTAAGTTGTTGTTCAATCTGTCATAATGATGCTTAGACTACTTAACCTAGAACCTAAGAACCAACGTGTATACTTTGATGCTAAATTGCCTAGTTAGAACAGGTTTCAACCCTTGAGCTTGGCCTGTTCTTTCGGTTCGATATACATTACAGCCAATTCCCATTCTTTCATTCCCCGTTGCTCCCCTGTGGTTGTAGTTCTAGATTGACCTACCAGAAGTTGGTTTGTGGTAACTTGCTTATAGCCATTAAACGGGTGGTCTTAGCTATTAAGTCCAAACGTATAAACCCCTCTAGCAACTAAAAGAAAGAATCGGCACAAAAGAAAAAAAAGAAAAAAAATCAGAAAAGTTCAAAAGTTTCAAAGTTTTTAGTTCAACAACGTTCTTCCCCCTACATATGGAAGAACGAAGTCAAAAGAAAAATTCAGAAAAAATTGTGTGTGAAAAGAAAATAAAGTGCTAGGTTGCTTGAGGGTATTATAGGACGAGCGTACACTATTCCACCCATGTCTGGTTAGACGGTAGGAAGCCATAGGGTAGATTCGAGGGAAGTTTGTCGAAAGCTACACCGCTCCAAAGCCATCATCATACATTCCATTGATCCATCTCATTTTAACCCTCGTAGTGTAGAATTCGTTACAGTCCTAGCAGGGAAGTCCTTCTTGACTAGTTCCTCGTGTTGTCACAGTGGTGGAGATGTGGTCGAATTACAAACTTATGACAGAATTCAGTAACAGAAAATGACTGAAAGAAGAAACACGTCCTTAAACACAGAGAGTGAGAGTTTCCCTTATACTAAATATTTCCTGTGTGAGGAGTCTGGTCGGTAAGGTCAAATTTGTGCATGATTGGTTACTACTTCTTATCGTGTGCAGCTTTTAGTGAGACCAAGTTGTTTGGCTGATCAATATGCATGTTAGGTTTCTTGTTCTAGGGATTATCTGTCTAATAAGTCATTGTGTATGCTTGAACTTCAATTTAATCGATCTTATCGTTTGTGAACGTGAGCGTGTTCTATTCAGTTTGCTTGAGGACAAGCAAAAGCTTAAGTGTGGGGTATTTTGATGACACCCGATTTGACGTGATTATCAACCTCATTTAAGGGACATTTCCTTGCTTAAGACATGGTTTTAGGGTAGAATAACGAATATTCAATCGATTGCCCTATCTCGTGCCATTTGTGTTACCTTGGCTCGTTTCGGGTCTATTTGATGGTTTTCTAGTGTTTTTATGTTAGCACAGGTTTTTGCCATCGAATAAGTAACCAAGGACGTGTCTAAGGCATTGGAACATCGAGGAACTGAACCGGAATTGATCAAAGGAGCCAATCAAGTTCAAGCAAATTCCTGCAGGGATTACAAAGGAATTTTTGCCGAAAATCACCTAGTGTTTTCGGTGAAAATATCAGCACAAATCAGTTTCGGCGAAAGTGTCAAGTTTTCGAACCGAGAATGAAGTCCAGAGAAGAGCGAAAATATCCCTTCATTTGCAAAGGAATTTTCACCAAAAATTCCTCAAGAATTTTGGCGAAAATAATAGGGAAATCCGGACTAATTAGGGTTAAGTATAAATACTTAACCCGACGGCCCAAAAAGAGAGCTGATAACATATCATTCATAATTACATTTTCCGAGGAATCTCTGGAGTTCTGGAGCGAAGAGTTAGAGTTCGAAGAGCCAGAAAGAGATCGTGACGCCATCCATTTCATCTCGGAGAACCGGAGCTAGGAGTGTAGTTTACCAAAGATCAAAGTCTGTCAGAGTCGTCTAAATTAGGTTTTTCAGATTCTTTTATGTTCTCCTCTGGATGATGAACTCTTTCTTTGTCTTTGTTTCTTTTGTGATAAACATGAGTAGCTAAACTCGTTAGAGCTTAGACTAGATGAACCCTAAGTGACCCAGGGCTTTAAAGCGGTCACGGATCGACGGTGATTAGATTCGAAATTCAATCAGTTTCTCATTCATGTTTGATTTGTTCTTCATTGTTCATGTTTCTTGTCTGGATTGATCACCTAGATTAGATTCTGGTTAAGCTAAGGATAGAAGCGAACGCTCGCCTTACTTTAGAACATTGAATTGAACAATTAACCTTATAATTGGAGCGTGCCTTTCGTAGGAACCGGTTAGGGTTAATTCACTGCAAGAGTAGCTCATAAATCATTAGTAATTGCACCAGTTAATTAAGTCGTTGTGAGAGGCGACCGTACCCGGGCGGCTAGTTAATCTTGGTAGTTAGAACGGATAGAGCGAACGTTCGCCGGTCTTAAACCTAAGGGTAAGGAGTTATGGTGGTGTCTTAGTAATTGATTGAATGAGAATCGAAATCCGCTGATCTGTTGATTGCCAATGCTCTGGGGAACGAAGGGGGATTAAAAGTCTAAGTTCGTTTGTCATCTCTGTTTTCAAACCCTAATTTCCAATCTGCTTTAGTTTAATTTGTTTTAATTTCTCTGCATTTCTTAGAATTAGAAGTCGTGGAACTCAAACCACGCACAACTTGTTTGCATTCGAGTATTTTGCCAGTTTTGAAGTAGTCAATCTTAGAAGACCCCTGGAATACGATCTACCCTAGCTTTTGTGAGCTTTGTTAGTTATTTGGTTGAACGTCCGCATAACAACGACCGGGCGGGTCATCAAATTGGCGCCGTTGCCGGGGACTTCTTTTGATTGTTCGAAAGAAGAACTGGCAATTTATTCTTCTATTATCCATCTTTCACCTTTCCACCCACTTCGATTTTATGCCGGTATGTTTGCTTTTGTTGCTTGTAGGTTGTTCTACAGGTTTATGAACCGCTCAATCGCTCATTCTCAGTTTAAGCCGGGTAATTCTACTCCGCCAAAGAAACCGTGAGCTCAGAAGCAAGTCATAATCATTCCGCCTACACCACCTATCCCTAATAAGATTGAGGAGTTGAAGGAGAACTCCTCATCTTCATCCGTTTCATCCACTACTTCAGATTCACCACCACCTTCTCCTCCCGTACTAGCTGCTCAGCGCACCATGGTAGATTACTGTAGAACAATTGCGACTAACTTTCGAGCTAGCATCGTCGTGCCACACAATGATGACGACCCTGACTATGAGATCACAATATCCTTCCTGACCATGGTCTCTAAGAATCTTCGTTTCGAAGGGAAGCCTCAAGAAAAACCCCCGCACACATTTGGCGAACTTCCTAGACATGTGCGAGACGTTTAAGAGCGGGAATCTCAGTAAGAACAATCTTTGCTTGCGAGTATTTCCATTCTCTCTTAAAGGCAACCAAGGTATGGCTCGGCTCGAGACCACCTGGCTACTACACTGACTGAGATAATCTAGCTCAGGACTTCATAGAGGAATACTATCCCCCTTCAAGAACGACATTCTACAAGGATAGCATCGCTAGTTTCTCTCAGAAGGAAGGAGTAAGCTTATACGATGCTTGGAACGAATTCCAAGAGCTTCTCTCTGAATGCCCTCATCATGGATTCAACCAGAGTCAGCTAGCCGAAATCTTTGCCCAAGGTATGAATGAGGAAACGGCTGAATGGGTCAACATTTTAGCTAAGGGCAACTGCACAACACTTGAACCAGAAGCTGCTCTACTTCACTTTGCGGACTGCGCATCTAAGTCCAGAAATAGGGAGAGACAGTTAGGAGCAGTCGAGAGCCAACCGAGCTGTGAAGAGCAGATCAAGATCGAAGTGCAGAAACACATGGAAGAGATCTTCGGAACAACTAATAACTGGTCTAGAGAGGAAGTTAATTTCATTGATGAAGGCTTCACCAAGGATCAAAAAGGCTACCCCGACTACCATCAGTTCAGGACACCTCCTCAACAACAGGGAAGCTTCCTTGAGCGTTCTCCTCACAACTTTGGGCTCTACCAGAGTCAGAATCAACGCTGGGACAATAGTTATCAAGATCCTCCCAGGCACAACATCCTCAGAATTTTACGTCTGAAGACATGTGGGAGAGGAAACTAGCCCAGAAGTTTGACCTGATTGCAGCACGGCTTAAGGATCACGAAGAAAAGTTTAAAGCCCAAGAAGCTTTTAACCAAGGACAGATCGCACAAGGACAGAGAATAGAGAGCATGATAAATAAAGTTGCTAGCTTGTTAGCCAACCTTCCTCTCTTCAACCAGGCGCCGTCTCAAAACGACTCCTCCATGAAGAACGAGCAAGCTAAAGTCATCACAACCAGGAGCAGTGAGCAGAACAGCCTGGAGAAGAAGAAGGGAGCACTATCCGTTCTCTCTACGAGACAGTGTTCGACTATCGTCTCTCAATCACCACCCATACCTATCCCAGCTAATTGCTCTGATCCTGGTCCTTTTACTTTACCTTTAATCATTAATGGTATTGAAATTGAGCGTAGTTTGGTTGACCTAGGTGCGTCTATAAATGTCATGCCTATGTGTTTATATAAGAAACTGAACCTAGGTGAATTACAACCTGCTAGCATGCATGTAGTGTTCGCCGACAGAACTCTAAAAGAACCTAAAGGAATAATCAAGGATGTAATCACTTGTTGTGGCCCTTTCCAATTTTTCGCTGATTACGTAGTAATGGATACTCGGGAGACATATTCTACCCTTCTCTTAGGCCGGCCATTTATGGTGACAGCCGACATTAACATTAATGTTCCAAATGGTTCGTTAACATTAAGAGTTGGGAAGGATACTGCAACATTCTGTCTCAAGGATAATATGAAATACATTCCTAAGGGAGAATCACATTGTTTATCCGTAGAAACTGTGGAGTTGGCCTCGGCCAACTTCATTACTGACATCTCTTCCAGTGTCTCTAGATCAGTTGTTGCTGCAGATATTGAACAGGTTATTAAGAAGAAGCCAGAAACTTCGGTTCAGAAGCCGCTCAAGAAGAAGAGGAAGGAACTGCAAGCCTCTTTTAAGCCACCGAGCACAAAACCTAACAGACCTCGGGGAAAGAACAAGAAGACGAAGACCCAAATGGTCTGGAGGCCAAAAATTCCGTCGTCTTCCACCGAGCCAGCTGCACCACCAATTAGTTTCGAGAAACCGACGCCGGAACAAGTATGGAAGGAGAAGCCGAAAGCATCTCCTAAGGAAATACTGACGATCACCGATCCTGGTGATACCAAGCCGGAGATAAAAGAAAAGAAGAAGCCGACAGTCCTCATTCCTTCCATCGTAACACTCAAGAAGGATGATCTCTCCAGAGAGCTGCTCGGACCGTTCAAGTTCATCGATCATCTTCCCGATGGACGTACCAAGCTCTTGCATGCGAACGGGAAGAGATTCACGCTTGCCGGAGAAGCCCCGAAACTGTACTTCATAAACTCCGACGCGAGCGTTAAGGAGAATCTGAGTTGGGATATCTCCTAATACCGTCCAGGTATGGTCCAGCTCAAGGACGTTAATAAAAGAGCGCTTCGTGGGAGGCAACCCACGGCTGGAGTCCGTTTTTGTTTTGTGTCAACCTTAGCGTTTTAGAGTCGGTTTGTTTGATTTATTATTTTTCGTGTAGAGTCTGTGTGTCATAGTGTCATTCGCAAGTTGATTGAGGTCGTTCTGATTTTTGTGGATTTAACTGCGATTTTCTGAAGTTGGCCGGATTTGCGAAAATATTTTCACCCGAGTAGTTCAAAATTTTTGGCGAAATCATCCCTATTTTCGGTGAAATCGCCTTTTGAATTTTCGAACCCGGTCTCCTGTTTCATATTTTCAGTTCAAAAAGTTGAGTGGTTTCGGCGAAAATCCATTTGAAAACCGGCAGCCATTTTAACTCCCATTTTCGGCGAAAACTACCTATTAGTTTCGCCGAAAATTCCTTTGAAAATCAGAAAATTTCCCACTTAAAACCCGATCTTATCCTCTCTCTCCCCACTTTCCTTCTTTTATTTTCGCACACAAACCCGAAAACCCCCTTTGTTTTTCAATAACCGCCGCCGACCGCCACCCTTTTAAACCGCAGCCGCTGCCGCTCAACTCCCCTCTCCATTCCGATCATTTTGAGCCCTAGAATAGCCGAATCGGAGCTCTACAGCTCCAGTTCACCGAAACCCTCATTTTCAGAGTTTTTCACCGATTCCTCTCAAACCGTTCGTTTTTAGCACCCATGGCTTCAAGGTAAGTTATAGAACTTTTCAACACGAATCTTTTGACATATGGATTGCTGAGTTTCATCGGGGATGACTTTTGGTTGACTTTTCAGTTTGCCTCGATTTGCGTGCCGACTGATTTCGTGTGAACTAGGTTAGCTGAACTTGTAGAACTGTACTAGCATGTTTAGGGAGTTCCGTGCTTAATTTCCATATCATTTGATCATGTGTTGCTTGCATAGGATTGATTCTTTGTGATGTTGACTTTTGTGAGAAATGTCGGTTTGACTTTGAATTGTTGTGATCATTTGGCTGCCTGATGTGCTCATTCTCGTTCATATTATTGTGTTTGCCATCTGATTTCATATTATGCCGTCAATATCCACGTTGTGATAATCTTGCCATGATTAGGGTTCATTATGCTATAGTGTTGACTTCCTGAATGTCGGTTTGACTTTTTGAACTCTGATTGTGCTAATCCATTCTGGCTGTTCCTAAGCATGTATTTTACTGTATATGATTACCGGTTACTCTGCTTTGCTTACCCCACTTAGTTTTCCTCATTTCTTTGTGAAATTGAGTTTTTCTACTAAGTGTGGGGTAGGGTTTAAGTTTGACTAATCTGGTTTCATTCTGGTCTTAGGAACAACACTTATGAGCGCAAGACTAAGGCGCGACTTGATGGCGCCTCGAGCTCCGGAGCTACCGCCCCCGTCACACCTGCCATTCTGGGTCCTCCACCCGCATTACCTCGCCAGGCTGGGTACCATCGCACTATCCCCCGTCTACCTGATTTCTACTTCGAGTGCTTCCAGAAGATCGAGCACATTCGGGGAGCTGACGTGCACCCTCTTTCCATGGAGTCCCTGAACGAGCACGACGAGGACTACTACCGGAATGTGCATGACGCCCTAGCACCGGCCGGTCTCCTAGAGCTGACCACCATAGCTGCCGATTTCCCAGATATTGCTCTCT
Source organism: Linum lewisii (assembly GCA_034768395.1). Lineage (NCBI taxonomy): Eukaryota > Viridiplantae > Streptophyta > Magnoliopsida > Malpighiales > Linaceae > Linum > Linum lewisii. Next base: position 26,876,544 of record CM068302.1, on the reverse strand, counting down.
AGGAGTTATGGGCGACCTTTGATCTGGATGAGCACAAGAGGAAGCAGCGCCAGAAGGTTGTGACCTTCTATCTTGGTGGGGTGTACAGGCAGCTCACCTACGATGAGTTTGCTGCTCATCTTGGCACCCCTTACGAGCATTATCACGATCATCACCTAGGCTGGGGCGACGATGATGACGACGAGGAGTACCACGCGCTCTGGAGCCACATGACTGGAGTGCCTGGTGATCGCCTCACGGGCCATGACTCAGTTAAGTCCCTCTCTCACCCTCTCTTTAAATTTATTCATATGGTTTGGCGTAGATCCCTTTTATATGTTCCGGATAAGGATCGCCACCATATCCTCAAGGAGGAGCTTATGCTTCTTCGAGCCATCCGAGAGAGCTACCCTCTCCACCCCGGCTGGGTGCTGGCACGCATCTTCCGCCAGAAGACCAGGAGGAGGACGCCACCTTGTAGACTCCTGGGGGGTAACTTCATAGGTCAGCTCATCCTCTCCTTCGGCATCAGCCATGAATATGGCCCGAACATTCCACGACGCCAAGTTAGGACGGTTGGAGGAGACTTAGCGGTTGAGTACGACTTAGAACTGGACCTCAGTCCCCATGTAGCAGCAGATCCTCCACTCCAGCCTGTGGTCGAGTTGGAAGACGAGGATGACACTGAGCAGCAGCAGCCCCAGCCGCCGCCAGAATTCCAAGACTATATACCCTCGCCACATCACTAGGTAGGGTATGCTCCCCAGTCGCCGCCGCACATTCCCGATCCATACCAGGCGCCTCACCATCAGCACCGACCGCACCCAGCAGATGTTGGTGAGTTGTATGAGCGACTGCAGGAGTGGTGCATCATTGACAACGCCACTCAAGAGGCGAGATGGACTATTATGCAGCAGCATATGCGCCGCGCCGACAGGCGGTATGAGGCACAGCTGGCGTGGCAACGTCAGCTCGGCGATCACCTCCACTTTCCACCCCCTGACACCCTGACCAGCCATGATCAGGCAGTTGGGAGATTCCCTTTGCTTCGCTTGGATAGATTCCCTCTGCTCGAGGACCCGTGCTCATCCCCTACACCAATCATCTCGGTCCAGGTTCTTCTACTTCACTCTGAACTCTAATTTTAGTCCTGTGAGGACACAGTCCGATTTAAGTGTGGGGTAGGATGCTAGAGAACCTTGCATGAACTTGATTGCCCTTGAATTGTGTTTTTGTGTTCCTCGTGATTCCATTCCAGTCTCTCTAGCATTAGAATGGCTCAGTTCTTGATTTTTGATGTTAAGTTGTTGTTCAACCCTTCATAATGATGCTTAGACTGCTTAACCTAGAACTTGAATACCAGCTTGTATACTTTGATGCTAAATTGCCTGGTCAGAACAGAATTTTAAAATCACACTTGTAGTTTGCAGCCTTGATTGCATGAAAATGACGGAATCCGACTAGCAAACCAACTGTGAGCTTTTGATCCATTGCACGTAACTTGCAATTTAAATTCTTTCTGAGTGATTTTCTGTTTACTTGAATGAGTCAGAATTTGCATGAGACCTACTCGAGACCACACGATGACATGAGTTCTAGAAGGATAGGGGCACCTAGATTCAGCTACTAAGCCAGATAGCCTACCAAACGATAAAATCCACTAGGTTTAGACCCTTGAGCTTGGCCTGTTCTTTCAATTCGATAATACATTACAACCATTTCCCATTCTTTCATTTCCCCATTGATCCCCTGTGGTTGTAGTTCTAGATTGACCTACCGGAAGTCGGTTTGTGGTAACCTGCCTATAGCCATTAAACAGGTGGTCTTAGCTATTATGTCCAGACGTGTAAACCCCTCTAGCAACTAAGAGAAAATCGGCACAAAAGAAAAAAAAATTCGAAAAAAAATGAAGAAAAGAAAAAATCAGAAAAATCAAAAAGTTTCAAAGTTTAGTTCAAATAAACGTTCTTCTCCCTACAAATGGAAGAACGAAGTCAAAAGAAAAGTTGAAAAGAAAAGAAAAATCGTATAAAGAAAAAAAAATAAGTGCTAGGTTGCTTGAGGGTATCATAGGACGAGCGTTCATCATTCCACCCGTGTTTGGTTAGACGGTAGGAAGCCATAGATTAGATTCGAGGGAAGTTAGTCGAAAGCTACACCGCACCAAGCCATCATCATACATTCCCATCATCCATCGCATCATAAACCCAAGTAGTGTAGATTTCATCACGGTCCTAGCAGGGAAGTCCTTCTTGACTAGATACTCGTGTTGTCACAGTGGTGGAGATGTGGTCGAAATGCAAACCTATGACAGAATTTGGTAACAGAAAATGATTGAGACCAGAAACACGTCCTTAAACACAGAGAGTGAGAGTTCCCATTGTACTATATATCCTGTGTGAGGAGTCTGGTCGGTCAGGTCAAATTCGTGCATAATTGGTTGCTAATTACTTGTCGTGTGCAGTTTATTAGTGAGACCAGGTAGTTTGGCTGATCTGTATGCATGTTAGGTTTCTTGTTCTAGGAATTAGCTGTCTAATAATTCATTGTGTTTGATTAAGCTCCAATTTAATCGATCTTATCATTTGTGAACATGAGCGTCTCTATTCAGTTTGCTTGAGGACAAGCAAAAGCTTAAGTGTGGGGTATTTGATGACACTCGATTTGATGTGATTATCAGCCTCATTTAAGCGACATTTCTTTGCTTAAGACATGGTTTTTAGGGTAGAATAACGAATATTCAATTGATTGCCCTATCTCGTGCCATTTGTGTTACCTTGGTCCGTTTCGGGTCTATTTGATGGTTTTCTAAGGCTTTTATGTTAGCACAGGTTTTTGCCGTCGAATAAGTAACCAAGGACGTGTCTAAGGCATTGGAACATCGAGGAACTAAACTGGAATCGATCAAAGGAGCCAATCAAGTTCAAGCAAATTCCTGCCCGGATTACAAAGGAATTTTCGCCGAAAATCACCTAGTGTTTTCGGCGAAAATATCAGCACAAATCGATTTCGGCGAAAGTGTCAAGTTTTCGAACCGAGAATGAAGTCCAGAGGAGAGCGAAAATATCCCTTCATTTGCAAAGGAATTTTCGCCGAAAATTCCTCAAGAATTTCGGCGAAAATAATAGGGAAATCCGGACTAATTAGGGTTAAGTATAAATACTTAACCCGGCGGCCCAAAAAGAGAGCTGATAACATATCATTCATAATTACGTTTTTCGAGGATTCTCTAGAGTGCTGGAGCAAAGAGTTAGGGTTCGAAGATCCGGAAAGAGATCGTGACGCCATCCCTTTCATCTCGGAGAACCGGAGCTAGGAGTGTAGTTTACCGAAGATCGAAGTCTGTCAGAGTCGTCTAAATTAGGTTTTTCAGATTCTTTTCTGTTCCTCCTCTGGATGATGAACTCTTTCTTTGTTTTTGTTTCTTTTGTGATAAACATGAGTAGCTAAACTCGTTAGAGCTTAGACTAGATGAACCCTAAGTGACCCAGGGCTTTAAAGCGGTCACGGATCGGCGGTGATTAGATTCGAAATTCAATGAGTTTCTCATTCATGTTTGATTTGTTCTTCATTGTTCATGTTTCTTGTCTGGATTGATCACCTAGATTAGATTCTGGTTAAGCTAAGGATAGAAGCGAATGATCGCCTCACTTTAGAACATCGAATTGAACAATTAACCTTATAATTGGAGCGTGTCTTTCGTAGGAACTGGTTAGGGTTAATTCACTGCAAGAGTAGCACATAAATCATTAGTAATTGCACCAGTTAATTAAGTCGTTGCGAGAGGCGACCGTACCCGGGCGGCTAGTTAATCTTGGTAGTTAGAATGGATAGAGCGAACGTTCGCCGTTCTTAAACCTAAGGGTAAGGAGTTATGGTGGTGTCTTAGTAATTGTTTGAATGAGAATCGAAATTCGCTGATCTGTTGATTGCCAATGCTCTGGGGAACGAAGGGGGATTCAAAGTCTGAGTTCGTTTGTCATCTCTGTTTTCAAACCCTAATTTCCAATCTACTTTAGTTTAATTTGTTTTAATTTCTCTGCATTTCTTAGAATTAGAAGTCGTGGAACTCACACCACGCACAACTTGTTTGCATTTGAGCATTTTGCCAGTTTTGAAGTAGTCAATCTTAGAAGACCCCTGGAATACGATCTACCCTAGCTTTTGTGAGCTTTGTTAGTTATTTGGTTGAACGTCCGCATAACAACGACCGGGCGGGTCATCAGAAAACTGCTCAGGTTTTCGGCGAAAAGTCCAGAAGAAAACGGCTGAGCATCACAAGAAGAAGTTTTCGGCGAGAAGTTAAGTTCTCGCCGAAAACTCTTAAGTCCAAAAATTACAGAAGAAGCAGTTGGAAATCCAGCCAATTTACAAAGAAGTTTTCGGCAAAAAATTCTTCAGTTTTTGCCGAAAAGTCTAGGCAAAATCCGGTAGTTTAGGGTTAAGTATAAATACTTAAACCGGCGGCCCATACTATGGACACTTCATACCGGATAATAATATACTTTTCAGAAATAGAATTCTCACAAGTTCTAGACCTAAGGAGTTCGAGAGAGTAGAGTTTTAGAGTTCGAAGGGCCAGGAAGAGATCGTGATGCCATCCCTTCACCTCGGAGACTCGGAGCTAGGATTGAAGATTACCGGAGAGCGAAGCTTTGCCAGAGTCATCTTAATTAGGTTTTACAGTTTCTAACTGTTCTATCTTTTCATGATGAACTCTGTTTCTGTCTTTGATTCTGTCGTTATGAACATGAGTAGCTAAACTCGTAGAGCTTAGACTAGATGAACCCTAAGTTGCCCAGGGCTTTAAAGCGGTCACGGATCTGCGGTGATTAGATTCAAAGTTCAACCAGTTTCTCTTTCATGTTTGGTTTGTTATTCTTCGTTGTTTATGTTTCTTGTCTGGATTGATCACCTAGATTAGATTCTTGTTAAGCTAAGGATAGAAGCGAACGCTCACCTTACTTTAAAACATCAAATCGAACAATTAACCTATTCATTGGAGTGTGCCTTTCGTAGGAACCAGTTAGGGTTAATCCACTTCAAGAGTAACTCATAAATCGTTAGTAATTCCACTAGTTAGTTTAGTCATTGCGAAAGGCGACCGTACCCGGGCGACTAATTAATCTTGGTAGCTAGATCGGATAGAGCGAACGTTCGCCAGTCTTAAACCTAAGGGTCAGGAGTTATGGTGGTGTCTTAGAATTGATTGAACGAGAATTGAAATCCGCTGATCTGTTGATTGCTAATGCTCTGGTGAACAAAGGGGGATTCGAAGTCTAAGCTTGTTTGTCGTCTTTGTTAAGTCAACCAATCTTCCAATCTGTCTTTCAGTTTAGTTTTTAATTTCCTTGCATTTTCTAGAATAGAAGTCGTGGAACTCACACCACGCACAACGTGTTAAACTTGAGTAATCTCCCTTTACATTTGAGTATACGATTATTAGAAGACCCGTGGAATACGATCTGCTTAGCTCTTTTGCTATGTAGTTATTTGACGCACTGATATACGACAGTTCATTAGCCATGAAGGCCAGTTTGGAGGACACTTCGGCGACAACCGCACTGCAAGAAAGGTACTTGAAACTGGATTTTACTGGCCTTCAATCTTCAGTGATTGCGACGCTTTTGCTCGTCATTGTGATGCTTGCCAACGATCAGCAGGTAGTATGCGCCACGACCAGATCGCTGAGCTTGAAGAGCACCGTCTCCACGCGTACGAGAGCACGAAGATTTATAAAGAACGCACTAAGAGAATTCATGACTCCCAATTGAAAATAGTCAAGCAGTTCTACCCCGGAGATGAAGTCCTCTTATACAACTCTCGTTTGAAGCTTTTCCTGGGTAAACTGAAATCCCGATGGTCCGGACCTTATACCGTGGTTCGGCAGACGTCCTTGGGCAGCGTCCTAATTAAAGGCCACAGTCAAGAACCATATATGGTCACCGGTCACAGGCTCAAGAGGTATCTGCAGGGATTAGCTGTTTCTCTCATCGACGTACACTACTTTGCGTCAGACCCATGACGCAGACCCAGGTATCGTCCAGCTCACGGACGTTAAGTAAGAGCGCTTCGTGGGAGGCAACCCACGGCTGGAGTCGGATTATTTTCATTTCGAGTCGTTTCTTTTAAACGCCCAAAAAAAACTGCCAACCCATTTTTCAAACGAGTTTTCACGAAAAATTCAACAAGTTTTCACCGAAAACTCTGGTTTTCAAACCTCCTGATCCTCCTGTTCTCGTTTTCGATGAGTTTGCGCCGAAAAAATCTGACTTCGCGGTGAAAACTAACCATTTCAAACCACCGTCGTTTTGATTTATAAGGGACTTTTCGCCGAAAAATCAGCACTTTTTCACCGAAAAATTTAAGCTTTTTTCACCTGATATAAATCCCGTGTCAGCCTCTTATTTCTTCGCGAACCCCCCCACCCCCCCCCCCGAAAACAGATTTTAGTCGTCGTCTCTCTCTTCCTGTTCGCCATCCCACTCGCCACCGCGTTCCCTTCGCCGCCACCAACCAAGCCGCTGCTGCCGCAGCCCCTCCCTCCTCTTCCTTGGTTTTTTCAGCCTAGAGCTCTAGAATCGGAGCCCTATAGCTCAGGTTCTACCCGAAACGAGTTTACAAGCTTTTTGGTGATTTCTCGGATTTCGAATAATTTTCTCGAGTCATGTCTTCACGGAATCTAAAGCGCTTCAAGACCACCAATGCAGATAGAGGGCAACAATCCACGGCTCGACAGGACAAGGCTCAATCCTCCCGTCCACCCGCACCATCTGCACCAATACCGGCGGTTGTGAACTTAGTCCCGCAGGCTGTACCGGCCCCAGTGATCCCTATTTCAAGTGCTCCTGCACCCGCCAATGGGGCCCTGCATCCATTTATCGCTGCCCTTGAGCCACACCATTTGGAGGAATATCAGAAGATCAAAGACATCCCTCCGGCTAAGGTGGCAACTCTCTCCATGGACAGCCTCAAGGACCACAATCCGGCTTGGCACTCCACCATCGACCTCGTCCTTAGCCGAGCCGGCTTGCGATCCCTGACCACTCTTGGTTCCCCCTTCCCTCTGGTTGTCCCTTCATGAGTTCTGGAGTTCTTTGAGCGCCTCACGAAAAGACCAAGCATCAGCAAGAAATTTGTTTCTTTCCGCCTTAGTGGTGTTCGATATCAGAAGACCATCGATGAGTTTGCCCTCCTACTAGACCCGCATACCATCGTCCGGGGCCGGTATTGGGTTCACAGATGTCTACTCCATCACTCATGAACCTTACCCCGACGTATGGAAGTATGTCTCCGGCCAAACAGAGGTCAAGCCTATCGTCAACCCCACGGTAGGTGACATTGCTCACCCAATTTTTAAATTCCTGCATTATGTTTGGATGCAATCTCTGTGTTACTGCAGCAAGGCGAGCCGTCACCATGTTTCCTTGGAGGAGCTCGTGCTGTTCCGTGCTGTAGAGGAGGAAGCAAACCTCCACCCCGGATGGTGGCTTGCGAGGTTCTTCCACAAATGCACTACCACCAAGAAACTTCCTTTTGAGCTTCCTGGCGGAACCTTCATTTCCTGTCTAATCGACAACCTCCAGATCGGTGACAAATGGGGCCCTGATATTCCTCGCATCCAGATTGAGCATTTCGGTGCTGAGCTCGCAGTCGCACGAGGCCTCAACCTCGCGTGCAGTCTCGAAGAATACAATCTACTACCCCGCCGCCTGAAGAGAGTGCCACCATAGCCTGTTACGACTCGAGTGCCTTACGCTCCTCACCTAGAGTTGCCGCCTCTACCGCAACCACAAATTCCTGACAAGATTAATGAGCGGCTGGCGCGTATTGAGCAATGGCAGCTCGAGTACTCTGCCGGTTCACTTCAATGGCAGAAGGACCGGGTAGAGCACGAAGAGATGCAGAATGCGTGATGGGCTGTTCTGCACCAGTTCATTACCAACCAGGACGCTCGACACAGGGATGAGCTCGCATGGCGACAGCAGATTGAGCAGCGACTTGGCGTTTCCCCTTCCCCGACTCCGCCTCCACCCCCACCTGCGGAACAGTGATCAAGTTGTTTCTATCCTTTCCCTTTATTTTTCTTTCTTCTTTTCGGATTTCGATCAAACTTTTTTATGTGTGGTTCCGGGACACTTGTCCCGGTTTCCTTTTGATCTTCTGTTTGTTTTTGTTTTGTAGGTGTCTTTTGGTAGCTACTCTGCTCCGCTCCGCGGCACGCTCTCCGAAACCATCCACTACACTCCCCCTTTCCAGGTTTCCCGTTCCTCTCAATCTCTTTTTAGTCCTGTGAGGACACAGAATGGTCTAAGTGTGGGGTAGGATGTTAGAGAACCATGCATGATCTTGATTGCCCTTTCTTTGTGTTTCGTGGTGCCTTGACCGATTCCTCTAGCTTTAGAATTGCTCAGTTCTTGATGTTTGACGTTAAGTTGTTTTTCAATCTGTCACAGTGATGCTTAGACTACTTAACCTAGAACCTAAGAACCAACGTGTATACTTTGATGCTAAATTGCCTGGTTAGAACAGATTTTTAACATCACACTTGTAGTTTGTCGCCTTGATTGCATGAAAATGACCGAATCCGACTAGCAAACCAACTGTGAGCTTTTGATCCATTGCACGTAACTTGCAATTTCAATTCATTTTGAGTGATTTACTGTCTGCTTGAATGAGTTAGCATTTGCATGAGACCTACTCAAGACCACACGATGACACGAGTTCTAGAATGATAGGGGCACCTAGATTCAGCTACAAAGCCAAATAGCCTACCTAACGTTAAATCCATTAGGTTTAAACCCTTGAGCTTGGCCTGTTCTTTCGGTTCGATATACATTATAGCCAATTCCCACTCTTTCATTCCTCGTTGATCCCGTGTGGTTGTAGTTCTAGATTAGCCTACCGGTAGTCGGTTTGTGGTAACTTGCCTATAGCCATTAAACAGGTGGTCTTAGCTATTATGTCCAGACGTGTAAACCCCTCTGGCAACTAAAAGAAAGAATTGGCACAAAAGAAGAAAATAAGAAAAAATTTCAAAAAAAAGAGAAAGAAGAAAAATCAGAAAAGTTTCAAAGTTTTTAGTTCAATAACGTTCTTCTCCCTACATACGGAAGAACGAAGTCAAAAGAAAATTCAGAAAAAATGTGTGAAAAGAAAATAAAGTGCTAGGTTGCTTGAGGGTATCATAGGACGAGCGTACACTATTCCACCCGTGTTTGGTTAGACGGTAGGAAGCCATAGGCTAGATTCGAGGGAAGTTAGTCGAAAGCTACACCACACCAAAGCTATCATCATACATTCCCTTCATCCATCTCATCTTAACCCTTGTAGTGTAGAATTCGTTACAGTCCTAGCAGGGAAGCCCTTCTTGACTAGTTCCTCATGTTGTCACAGTGGTGGAGATGAGGTCAAATTACAAACTTATGACAGAATTCAGTAACAGAAAATAATGGAGAGCAGAAACACATCCTTAAACACAGAGAGTGAGAGTTTCCCTTTTACTAAATATTTCCAGTGTGAGGAGTATGGTCGGTCACGTCAAATTCGTGCATAATTGGTTACTATTACTTGTCGTGTGCAGTTTTTAGTGAGACCAGGTTGTTTGGCTGATCAGTATGCATGTTAGGTTTCTTGTTCTAGGAATTATCTGTCTAATAATTCATTGCGTATGCTTGAGCTTCAATTTAATCTATCTTATCATTTGTGAACGTGAGCGTATTCTATTCAGTTTGCTTGAGGACAAGCAAAAGCTTAAGTGTGGGGTATTTTGATGACACTCGATTTGACGTGATTATCAGCCTCATTTAAGCGACATTTCCTTGCTTAAGACATGGTTTTTAGGGTAGAATAACGAATATTCACTCAACTGCTCTATCTCGTGCCATTTGTGCTCTATTTCGGGTCTATTTGATGGTTTTCCAGTGTTTCCATGATAGCACAGGTTTGTGCCGTCAAATTATGTAACCAAGGACGTGTCTAAGGCATTGGAACCTCAAGGAACCGCACCAGAATCAACCAAGGAGTCAATTAAAGTCAACACATCCTCTACCCGAATTACATAGCAGTTTTCGGTGAAAAGACCTTGAGTTTTTGCCAAAAACTCAAGAAGAGATCAGCAGACCATTACAAGAAAAAGTTTTCAGCGAAAACTCCAAAGTTCTTGCCGCAAACTCCAAGTAATTTCGAACAGAGGAAACAGACGGAGCAAGCTGATGTGCAAGATTTAACTCTCAACATTCAAGGTCGTATTCCACGAGGGCTCTCTCAATAGCTAATACTCACACGGTTCATGGACGGTCTATTCATTTAAAAATGAGTTTTAGTTTGAAAAGGAAATAAAAACATAAAGGAAACTAAACAAGAAAGCAAAACAAAATGGTGCAAAACAAAGATAAAGGAGATTCACTTGGAAAGATAGCTTCATCATGCTCAAGAGGAACAAATGCACAAACAAGCCAAACATGATCGAGGTTGCAATCGAATGACCACGCAAATCCCTTCTATAGACTCAATGCACTCTCATCGCACTAAATCCCTATCCTAGAACCACTCAACCTAGGCTCTCGCTCTCAAGCTAAGTGACTAAGGATGCATTAAAGGTGTTTGATGAAATGCCAAACTACAAAACCCTCTCCTATGACTCTATGACCACTAGGCTAGACACCACACTCTCATGTCAATGTCCTAACACTAAGAGAATCATCAAAAGACTAATCAAAGTTCAATTGAATGAAAAACCTAATGCACACCAAGTGTTCGATAAAATGCACAAGAGAGAAATCATGCAACTATGGTTGAATTGAGTTGATCTAATCTCTTAGAACATGCTCTCTTCAATCCCTAGACCTACAAACCATGTAATCTAAGCACTCTCATGCATTACATCACAAAGGATAGACCAAATCAAGCACATAACACAATTTGGAATTAACAACAAGTCTAGAGATCATCTTCTTACAATCCAAGATCAATCATGGCATACTTGTACAATCAACCTCTATCCTAGCATCACTATCTATCAATCCAAGGAAACCTAGGAAATCAGCCTCACATGGCCAAGGGTACAAAAGAGAAAGAAAGAGAAATGGTCACCAAGAGCTCCATGGCAATCCTCCTCTTGCAAGCTCCTCTCCCCAAGGTTATGGGCTTCAATCCAAGCTCCTCACTCTAATTTGCACCAGAAGTAGCTAGGGTTGATGATGAATTGGTGATGGAAGAGGGATGAGAGAAAGGGGAGAGAGGGTTTTGGCTATCGAGTGTGTCAAAAAATAATGAGTTTTTTTCCAAATTTCCACCCCTCTCTCTTTAAATAGTACCGCTGGAAATAGCATGAATTTTTGGCGAAAACTGTACAAGTTTTCGCCGAAAATCTCTTTGAAAAACCCCGGCATCTTTGGCATTTCTTCATACGTTTTCGGCAAAAACTCAGGAATTTTTTGCCGAAAACTCCTTCACAAATCCAATGTCTGCCTTCTGGAAATCCGCCGATTGCACACGCCGAGGGTTTTCGGCGAGAACTTAGAGTTCTCGCCGAAAACTTCTTCAGGGGAAAGATGCATTTTTCTCGATTTTGCAACGGCCATATCTCCTCCGTCCTAGCTCCGATTGACCTCCCGTTTGATCCTACGTGCTCCTTGTAACTAGTACTTCAATGAAAAATTCTGAAAATGCAAATAAAACAACTCCAATAGACACAGAATTGGCCTCAAAGTTGCAACCGAACAACAAAAGAGCACTTTGCATAAAACTTCCATAAAAGCATATTAATCATAGCAAAATGAGATCAAACATGGGAGATCCTTAGGCTAATCAAAGGCCTAAAATGCAACAAATAACATCACATCACAAGCCAAGTTTCTAAAGGGAGTTTTCGCCGAAAACTCCCAAATTTTCGCGAAAATCCCCAAATTTTCGCCAAAAACTTAGCTGATTTCCAGCCAAGCGCGGGAAGCTATAAAAGGGAAAATCGCCGGCTGAAAAGATATCTTATAACTTACACTTTCGACGAAATTTCCAAGACTTAAATCAGGGAGAGAAAGAGTGAAAAGAGTTCGAGGAGCTAGGAAAGGATCGTGACGCCATCCTTCCATCTCGGAGAACCAGTGCTAGGAGTTGAAGATCCAGCAGGTCGATGCTTCAAGGATTCATCGAAATTGGGTTTTACAGTTCTTCTCTGTCTTTCCTACCTGAGATGTATTCATTGTTCGTCTTTGATTCTTCTGTGTTGCATATGAGTATCTAAACTCGTAGAGCTTAGATTAGATGAACCCTAACTGACCCAGGGCTTTAAAGCGGTCACGAATAGGTGGTGATTAGATTCGAAATTCATTCAGTTTCTCCTTCATGTTTGATTTGTTCTTTGTTCTCCGTGTTTCTTGTCTGGTTTGGCCACCTAGATTAAATTCTTGTTAAGTCGAGGATAGTAGCGAATGTTTGCCTCACTTTAAAACACCAAATCAAGCTACTAACTTATTCATTGGAGTGTGCCTTTTGTAGGAACCAGTTAGGGTTATCCATTGCAAGAGTAACTCATTAATCACTAGTAATTGCACCAGTTAGTTTTGTCGTTGCAAGAAGCGACCGTACTCGGGCGACTAATTAATCTTGGTAGTTAGATCAGATAGAGCGAATGTTCGCCAGTCTTAAACCTAAGGGTAAGGAGTTATGGTGGTGTCTATGAACTGAATGAACTAGAATTGAAAATCGCTGGTCTGTTGATTGATGTTGCCCTGGTGATCTAAGGGGGATTCAAAGTCTAAGCTTGCCTGTCGTCTGTCTAAGTCAAACAATCAATCATTCTTCGTTTTAATTGCATTTCAGTTTACCCTGCATTTTAGTATAGAAGTCGTGGAACTCACACCACGCACAAGTTGCTCTTTCCTGAATAAAAATTGCCAACATATTTGAGTAAGCAAGAAGAAGAGGCCCGTGAAATACGATCTGTCCTGCTCTGTGCTTGACAGTTATTTGATTGCACGCATTACAACATTCATCAATGATGCTTGGAATGAATTCCAAGAACTCCTCTACAATTTCCCTCATCACGGCTTCGAGCAAAGGCATCTAGCTAAAATCTTTGCTCGATGGATGAATGAAGAATCTCCTAAGTGGGTCAACTCCTTGGCTGAGGGAGATTGTACCGCTCTTACACTGGAAGCTGCTCTTCTTCACTTTGCTAGCTGTGCTTCAAAGTCCAGAAATTAGGAGAGGCAATCCGAAGGAGCCAAGAGCCGATTGGATCTTGAAGAGAAGGTAAAGGCAGAAGTTTAGAAACACTTAAAGAAGGTCGACGCACCCATTAATCCTCTTTCCGCTTCTGTTTATGTTGCTGATTGTGAGTGGTGTGGAGTTTGTGCTCATAACGGAGGAAGTTGCCAGAACTTTGGTAAAGTGGGTGTCTAGTCCGTAGAAGAAACAGACTTTATCAACGGAGGTTTCACAAACACTCAGCAAGGTTATAGCAGCTACCGTAATTACCGGCAACCTCAACAACAAGGAAGCTTCCAAGAGCATCTTCCTTATAACTTCGAGGCTAACCAGAATAAGAACAACTGACCATTTAGGTGGTATAATGAAAATAAGCCATCCAACCAATCTGGAGGGGTCTATCATCCGCCACATCGAAGCCAAGGTGGTTATAATACAGCACCTGGAAATCGCTAGAATCAGTACTCTAATAACAACTATCAAGGTTCGCCTAGCTTCACCAGAGGACATCAGCCTCAGAGACCGGCGCTATAGGATGCGAACTAGAGTGAAATGGATAAGAAGCTTAACTAAATTATATCCAGACTTGACGATCACGATGCTCAATTCAAGGCTCATGCTGCTTTAAATCAAGGGCAAATAAATCAAGGACAGAGGATGGAAAGTCAATTGAGCAACATTGTCAGTCTTCTATCTAGAGTCCGCACCTTAGCTCAGTTACCCAACTAAACTGATCCCAATCCTAAGAATTAGCACGCCAAAGCCATCACAACCAGGAATCGGAAGTCGATAGTTGGTCCTCAAATCCAAGATCCGGTCATGATTCCTGATGCTATAGCCATAGACATGCCAGAGATTGAGGATATCACAGTAGAGGAAGAATACAGAGAACAAGAGAAGGAGGAAGCCACCCCGCCTCCTCCATCATCAGCTCCTACGCCACCCCTAACGCCATATCTTCCTCGGATCCCTTTTCCTAAAGCCTTGTTAAACAAGTTGATGAACATTGAGAACAGGTTTATCAAATAACTAATCTACCAAAGTAGACTAGATCGAATCTCTCGAGGTTTCTTTAAATCGACTACTCAAAGAAGCTGGAAAATTATTCAGGTTTAAACAGATTGTGCGTCGTGTGAGTTCCACGACTTCTAATCTATGATGCAAGGAAATTGAAATGAAATTAGAAGACAGATTGATTGATTTAACTAACGAGATGACAGACAAGCTTAGATTTCAAATCCCCTAAGATCACCAGAGCATTGGCAATTACAAGACCAGCGATTTTCAATCCTAATTCATTCAGTTCACAGACTCCACCATAACTCCTTACCCTCAGGTTGAAGTTCTGCGTACGTTCGCTCTATCGGATCTAACTGCCAAGATTAATTAACCGTCTGTGCGTTCACTTCTGCAATGGAGAACTAACTGGTGCTATTACTAGTGATTAGTGAGTTACTAATGTGATCCTGGCCACCAAATCCAGCTTGGATACGACTGATGCTGATCCGGCCCCAACACTGATGCCGAGCCGAGAGTACACCGGCCCCAGGCCTACACCAGCACCACCCCCGGAGCCTAGAAGAGCCCAAGCCCCGGAGCCAGAAGATGCACCTGGGAGGATGCTGATCCTCAGCCAGGCAACAAGGCTAGCTCCTACCCCAGCCAGAGTCATGCTAATGACTCTCTAGGAGCTGATGCTGACACCGAGCCCCGACCCGGACCCCGGGCCGAGCCTAACACCTAAACTAGGCCCCATGCTAAGTACTATGAGCTCAGGGTCGACACCGGCCCCTGAAGACCCTCTGAGGACATTCCTGAAAATGTGGCCGAAGCATAATGAAGAAGGCTTGGCATAATGGAAGGAATCCCAGCCTTGAGCCAGCCCCGGGCGCCGGACCAAGCGTCGAGCACCCAGACGAGCCTTTTCAGCCTAGCTCTCAAACGGATCACGACTTTGGGATTTTCTAAAATCCTTGGCTACTTTGAAGGCCAAGGACTCAGCTCCAACAAACGGTGCTCAATTTGGAGCAGAACTTAAGGAGATAGAGCTAAGCCAAGACCTAGTAAAGCATGGTTGGAGCACCAAAGAGGAAGACTCGGATGCTGATCCGAGGAAGGCCAAGCAAGGAGCTGTGATCAGGCCACCACCTAAGCCTGATCCAAGAGGAGAGGATCAAGGAGAATCCAACCTTGGAGGAGAGCCAAGAGTTCAGCCCACGAGTAAGAAGCTATGAGCCAGAACTAAAGTGAACAAGGGCCAAACCAGGATTTCTGGATAGATTCCTAGTCCGACAAGGATTGACGAATATGGGCTACTTGGAGACAAAATATGGGATGATGTCCAGCATGAAAGTTATAGCCCATGGAGTCTACTACGGATCTGCAAAAGATCATAATTTTAGGAATTTGTTTGGTATTTATTCGGCCAATAATTCCAGAACCCGTTTAGGCTGTTTTTGGGGAAACTTGGCTCTCAAGTTAGGAGTTCTCGTCTAAATAGGATTCTTATTCCTTGTGGGATTGGAGTCCGAATTTACCTTATTTTTAGCCTAGATTAGGATTATTTTAAGTCCTCTTTAGTATTCTAATTAGGACTCTGTTTTAATTTCTTTATTTTATTCTTATTTAGGAAGTAGTCTTTAGGGAGGAGAGCTTGTTCCCTCGCCTATATAAAGAGGCTGCCGGCCACCCTTTTGTAGAATGAACCCTTTTGAAATAAACCCCCTTTATAGAACTTTGTTCTTGAAACCCCTTATTGTAACTGCATGTGGCGATACTAAAGGATCGGTTTATCATCAAGAGTATCCTCCTCTTGAAGTGGCGCCCTCGACTTGATACTTCTGGTTCCTAGCTCGTTTATAGCTAGTGGGTCAAAGTCCTCTTCCATCCCCGGTTCCGACGGTTTTCTACTTATTGCGCAATCATCAGCTTGTGGTTTTTAAGGGTCATCTGCCCACGGTTGCAGCAGTTCACATCAGTTGGTATCAGAGCACGGTTCAAACACAAGGACCACATCTATCCTAGTTTCCAGGTTCATTCTTGGATCCATAACCCTTTACTTTCTTATTCTTAGAAAAATTGTTTAGAAAATCTTCATCTATTTCTAGTTCTTGTTTTGAGTCTCTATTGTAAGGCAGAAAAAGCTGGTGGCCATCAAAATCCATCAAAGAAAAATATCAAAAGAGTCAGAAAAACAGAAAATACTCAAAAATCAAGCAAGGCCACCCTTGCCAAGTTCTTTATTTTCGTTGTAATAGTGTGTTTAAGAAGAGGGGATAGATTAGCTTTCGTTGCTTGTGTTAAACCGAGCCACGACCCTACTTTTAGCCACTAAAGTTATTGTTTATCGAGTCTTAGAAAAGAGAGTATTTGAAAATCATATTTGAAAAGGTTTTTGGGTGTTCGTTGTTACACTAACCATGCAGAAAGGGATCTATGTCTGTTGGAGCTTCAGTGCCTGATTGCACGCTTAGCCCAACACAACATGGAATATTCATTTAGAAGGTTAGTTGAAGACAGGAGAGCGAACACAGTGCCTAGAACTGAGCCGAGGGCCTGCCCAGCGCCCGAGCAGCGCCCAGCACACGAGCGGAGCCCAGCGCCCGAGCGGAGCCCAGCGCCCGAGCGGAGCCCAGCGCCCGAGCGGAGCCCAGCGCCCGAGCGGAGCCCAGCGCCGAGCGGACCCAGCGCCGCACGGCAGCGCCCGAGCGCCCAGCCACTGCGCCCCAGCGCCCCGCCCCGGCGCCCCCACGCCCAGCCTCGGCACCAGCCCCGGCACTAGTCTTGGCCCCAGCCCGGCCCTCGCCCTAGCGCCCCTGCGCCCAGCACCGGCGCCCCCGCGCCTAGCCCCCGCGCCCGGCCCCAGCACCCGACGGGCCCCATGACCACGACGTCGCCTGACCCCGGCACCGCCCTGTCCACCCCCGGCCTGACGCTGCCCGACCCCGGCACCGCCCGGCCCGAGCCCCGGCCCGAGTCCCAGCCCGTGCCCCAGCACGAGCCCCGGTACCAGCCCCGGTATCCAATGGCGCCCGAGCCCGGAGTCCCCATACCAGCCCCGGTATGGCCCGAAGACCTCAGGCCCGAGCCCCGAGCACCCGTACCAGCCCCGGTACGGCCCGAACACCCCTGGAGCGCCAATGAACCACGAGGTCCAGTCCTATGTACCCTTGATATTATTTTTATTATTTCTAAAGGATTATCAGGCAAGGATTCGAGGACGAATCCTCTTCAAGAAGAGGGGGATGATGTGATCCTGGCCACCAAGTCCGGCTTGGACACGACTGATGCTGATCCAGCCCCAGCACTGATGTCGGGCCGAGAGTACGCCGGCCCCAGGCCTACGGCAGCACCACCCCGGAGCCTAGAAGAGCCCAAGCACCGGAGCCAAAAGATGCACCTAGGAGGATGCTGAACCTCAGCCAGGCAACAAGGCTAGCTCCTACCCCAGCCAGAGTCAGGCTAATGACTCTCCAGGAGCTGATGCTGACACCGAGCCCCGACCCGGACCCCGGGCTGGGCCTAATACCTAAACTAGGCCTCAAGCTAAGTACTATGAGCTCTGGGTCGACACCGGCCCCTGAAGACCCTCTGAGGACATTCCAGAAAATGTGGCCGAAGCATAATGAAGAAGGCTTGGCCATAATGGAATGAATCCCAGCCTTGAGCCAGCCCCGGGCGCCGGACCAAGCGTCGGGCACCCAGACGAGCCTTTTAAGCCTAGCTCTCAAACGGATCAGGCCTTCTGGGATTTTCTAAAAGCCTTGGCTACTTTGAAGGCCCAGGAATCATCTCCAACAAACGGTGCTCAATTTGGAGCAGAACTGAAGGAGATAGAGCTAGGCCAAGTGATGTGAACCGCTGCAACCGTGGGCAGATGACCCTTAAACACCGCAAGTTGAGACCGTGCAACGAGGCTAAACCGTCGGGAATCGTGGGCGGATAAGTACTTTGACCCGTCGGCTATTGGTGTGAACCACCGCAACCGTGGGCAGACGACCCTAACCACCGCTAGTCTTGAACCTTCACTCGATCACCGTTTGCACTGGGGCGGATTAGTACTAGGACCCGTCGGCTATTTAATCAGCCGAGAACCCGTAGTGTTCAGGAATGGCTCCACAAGAGAAGGGGAATACTTCTAACGATAATACCTGTTCTAAGCTATGCACGCAGCATAAAACCTAAGAATTGAGAGAACAAAGTTATGTATTTGATTAATTGATTGGAAAAAGTCTGAGTTTACAATGAGGCCGAAGCCTCTTATTTATAGGTGAGGAAATCGTGAACAGGCTCACGTTTCCTACTCGGAAAATAACTCTAAAATAATAAAATAATAGCCAAGAGTCCTAAATAGAATTAAAGGACTTACTTGCTCTTAAAGAATCGAAATAACAATCGAAAATCCGAATAAAATACTAAAAGACTTAAATAATACAAAAAGCCGTCTAAAACCCTAATCCGGCGGATTCGGCGGGTCCGGTCAGATGTTCCGCTCACGCGCGGGCCAGATTAGGAAAGCCGGCGCCGCCTTTGCTATCGGGCTTGGAATTGGCGGCGGCGTCGGCTGCTCGGGCTTGGCATTGCTCGGGGCTCCTAGTGCTGGGCTCTGGCTGGTCTGATGCTGATTCTGCTCGGCATCCGGGGTTCCTGCTCGGCCTGCCCGCTCGGCCTTCCTTCCATTTCCTCATTTCCTCCATTTCCTTCTGTGCTCCTAGGTTGGCAGCTCCTAGGCTTGGCTCTAGGCCTTGTATGGAGTTGAGGGCAGGTGCTAAACCTCCCAGGGCTCGGGCTTGGTGTTGGGCTGATGCCGAGTGCCGCTCGGGGTGCCCGTGCGCTGTATCCGTCGTCCGGTCGGCCGGTCGGGGAACTGCTCTGTTGGTCAGCAGGGTGTATCCGGTTCGGATAAGTCGATCAGCATCTCGTTTGATTGCCGCGGTGAGGGGAGCAGCTAGAGTGCTGAAGTCCCGGACAAACCTCCGGTAGAAACTAGCCAACCCATGAAAACTCCGGATATCTGTGATGCTTTGTGGGGTCGGCCAGGACTTGATGGCTTTGATCTTCTCCTCATCCACCCTTATTCCTAAAGAGCTGACAACAAAACCAAGGAACACAAGGTGGTCAGTGCAAAAAGTACACTTAGCCATGTTGGCGTATAATTGTTCTTTCCTTAGAATCTCTAAGAC
Source organism: Linum lewisii (assembly GCA_034768395.1). NCBI lineage: Eukaryota > Viridiplantae > Streptophyta > Magnoliopsida > Malpighiales > Linaceae > Linum > Linum lewisii. The sequence goes on along the minus strand of CM068302.1, from coordinate 26,857,174 downwards.
GGCCTTGAGGTGTCCTAAATGATCTTCTAAGTTTTTAGAGTAGACTAGGATGTCATCGAAAGTACACTTAGCTCATGATTCAATTGCCATGTATTTAGAGCTTGCCCTTTGAATCAATAGGAGGGGACTTGATTCATGAGTCTCATAAAGGTGCTAGGGGCATTGGTTAGGCCAAAGGGCATGACCATCCACTCATATAGCCCTAGCTTGGTTTTGAAAGCGGTCTTCCACTCATCCCCTTCTTTCATTCGGATTTGGTGATATCTGGATCGAAGGTCTATTTTGGAGAAGATGGCAGACCCATGTAGTTCATCAAGCATATCATCTAGTCTAGGAATGGGGTGTCGGTACTTAACTGTGATGTTGTTAATGGCTCGGCAGACGACACACATCCGCCATGTTCCTTCTTTCTTCGGGACTAGGATGACTGGAACAACACACGAACTCATACTCTCTCGGACATATCCTTTGTTCATTAGTTCCTCAACTTGTGACTAGATCTCCTTGGTCTCCTCCGGGTTAGTGCGGTAGGCGGCTTTATTTGGTAGGGCTGCCCCAGGTATCAAATCGATTTGATGCTCAATCCCTCTAAGTGGGGGTAGCCCGCTAGGGCCTTCTTTTGGGAAGACATCTTGGTAGTCCTGTAAGAGAGATGAAACAACACCAAGTATTGCTGAGCTGGGGTTAGTATTAAGGCAGTCCCTATATCGGATCACCACCATAGGCTTTCGGGCTATTAGAGCTTACCTGATATCCCCATAGGTGGCGATCAGTCATTCCTTCTTCTGGCTTCCCTGAGAGATGGCCCCAATAGAAGTTAGGGTTTCGGGTTTAGGGCTTAGGGTTGGATCTGGCCGTCTCTTTTTATCTTCTTGAAGTTCTCTCTCTTTTCTTTCTTGCGTGACCTGCCTTTCTATTTGGTCTTGTAAGATTTCCGATGGAGAGAGAGTTTAAGTTTGTACTTAGTGTTTTTTTGGACGAGGCTGTAGCTATTGGTTCTTCCGTCGTGTTTGGAAAACCTATCAAACTGCCACGGTCGGCCAAGTAATACATGGGCAGCCTCCATTGGTACAACATCACATAGGACTTGATCAGCGTACCTCCCAATACTGAACGGGATGTAGGATTGACGGGTGACCTTCAGTTCCCCACAGTTACTAAGCCAATGTAGTTTATAGGGGTGAGGGTGCCTTTGGGTGCGTAGATGAAGCCCTGATACGAGATCCTGACTAACAGCATTGGTACAACTGCCGCCATCAATGACCAAGCCAGAAACTTTATTTTTAATGACGCATCGAGTGTGGAACAGGTTGTCTCTCTGCTCCTGGCCATTGCTTAGGGTTTGGGCGCCGAGGAGCCGTCAGGTTACGGCGGAGTATCGAGGGGTCTGTTTTGATCGCGTATGCCGGCGGGTGGCGTGAGTGCCCTCGGGGTCAGCCAGGGCACCGGGACTGGACAGAGAATCAGGTATAGGCGGCCAGAGGTGTGAGAGCTGGGGGTCGGTTGGATTCAAGCAAATCCTCGACTGCTCGGCCTGGGCCATGGCTCGGGCCTTGGCTCGAGTGATTCTGGTGGTGACGGCGCTTGGAGGGGGACCGGGGGTTGATCCACCACTGGATGGAGGGTTGCTTGGTGATTGATCGGATGCCAGGGGCTGGTCGGTCGCCGGGCGTTGGTCGGGCCCTGGGACCTGGTCGGCCGCCGGGGCGGGAACCGATTGCTGAGCCGGAACCGGGGCCTGTGCTGGATGTCCTTCGAATGCCCGTTCAATCCGGTCGATTGACGCCTTCATCTGGACTAGGATTTGAGCGATCGTCGGTAGGGTGGCTTCGAGCAAGGCGAGTTCTTCTTCTGTCATGTTAGTTGATAGAACAGGGAAGCAAATATATCTATCTACCCCTCTTCTCAAGATCAACCTATAATGAACGAGAAACCCTAGGGAAGATTGCCTTTCTTTTTGTTTTCTTTTCTTTTTCTTACAATGCTTCGAACAAGACTGAAAAATAGATGGATTTTCTAAACTGATTTTCTACTAACACAAAAACAAAGATAGATAGGGTTTTTCAAGGATTTTTCTAAGACTGAAAATAAAGGATATGAATCCAGGGTTTCAAACCTGAAGACTGGGATAGATTGTGGTTCCTCGAGTTGAACCGAAGCTCTGATACCAAAACTGGTGTGAACCATCGCAACCGTGGGCAGACGACCCTAACCACCGGTAGTCTTGAACCTTTGCTCGATCACCGTTGGCACCGGGGCGGATTAGTACTAGGACCCGTCGGCTATATAATCAGCCGAGAACCCGTAGTGTCCAGGAATGGCTCCACAAGAGAAGGGGAATACTTCTAACGATAATACCTATTCTAAGCTATGCACGCAGCATAAAACCTAAGAATTGAGAGAACAAAGTTCTGTATTTGATTAATTGATTGGAAAAAGTCTGAGTTTACAATGAGGCCGAAGCCTCTTATTTATAAGTGAGGAAATCGTGAACAGGCTCACGTTTCCTACTCGGAAAATAACTCTAAAATAATAAAATAATAGCCAAGAGTCCTAAATAGAATTAAAGGACTTACTTGCTCCTAAAGAATCGAAATAACAAGGGAAAATCCGAATAAAATACTAAAAGACTTAAATAATACAAAAAGCTGTCTAAAACCCTAATCCGGCGGATTCGGCGGGTCGGGTCGGATGTTCCGCTCACGAGCGGGCAAGATTAGGAAAGCCGGCGCCGCCTTTGCTATCGGGCTTGGAATTGGTGGCGGCGTCGGCTGCTCGGGCTTGGCATTGCTCGGGGCTCCTAGTGCTGGGCTCCGGCTGGTCTGATGCTGATGCTGCTCGGCATCCGGGGTTCCTGCTCGGCCTGCCCGCTCGACCTTCCTTCCATTTCCACATTTCCTCCATTTCCTTCTATGCTCCTAGGTTGGCAGCTCCTAGGCTTGGCTCTAGGCCTTGTATGGAGTTGAGGGCAGGTGCTAAACCTCCCAGGGCTCGGGCTTGGTGTTGGGCTGATGCCGAGTGCCGCTCGGGGTGCCCGTGCGCTGTATCCGTCGTCCGGTCGGCCGGTCGGGGAACTGCTCTGTTGGTCAGCAGGGTGTATCCGGTTTGGATAAGTCGATCAGCATCCTCATCGTGCTTCTCCTGGCTCCAAGTCTTCATGTAGAGGGTGAGCCGTTCTTTGAAGGCCTTAGATTGACTTCGGGTGAAAGGCAGCTCGGGGCGTGTCCAAGGAACAGGAGGCTCATCAGCTATATAACAGCCGGGAACCAGAAGTGTCCAGTCGAAGACGCCACGCCAAGAGATGAATGCTCTTGATGATAAGTCGATCCTTCAGTATCGCGTCATGCAGATACAATAAGGGTTTCAGAACAGAGTTCTTTCAAAGGGGGTTTATTTCATAAAAGTCTTACTTACAAGGGTGGCCGGCGGCCTCCTTATATAGGTGAGGGAACAAGCTCTCCTCCCTAATCACTACTTCTAAATAATAATAAAATAAAGAGTCCTATTCCTAAATAGTCTCCTAAAAACCCCTAAATAATCCTACTAAAAAAGAATAAACATAAAATAATAGTTGTAGTCTTTAAAGCAGAATAAAAGACCTAAATTAGGTCAAAAACCCTAATCTGGCCGAGTACGGCTGCTCGGGCCGGTTGGGCGCGTGTGGCGGCCCGGTGGGCTTGACCGGCCGAACGCCGGGCTTGACTCGGGTGGCGGACGCAGGCTTCGGCTTCGGGCGGGCTCAGTGATCGGACTTCTTGTCCAAAAGATATGTTCTTCATGTCCGGCTCCATAAAACTCCCTTGATCTGCCCGGCTGCTGGTTTAGGGCTTGTGGTTGCTCTCTCCTTGGTCCTTCTTTCTTCCCGCGCGGGCCTTCTTCTTTAAGCTTCAGATAGGCCTCCAGGTAGTTTTGGACGTAGCTCTCTGTGGTCAGCCCAAGTGTTATGCTTCGGGGCCAAGGACTCCAAGTCTTCTCATGCCTCGGCTCAGGTTTAGTCTTTGACAGCTCTCCTCTTTGGGCCAAGGGTTCTTGGATTCTCTTCCTTCTGTACTCCAGAAATGCTTCCAGAGGGTCACTCAAAGAACCGACTTCTTCTTTAGAGCTCCTACAGGTTAGACTAGGAACGGGCTGAAGCTTCTCTTCGGTGCTAGGGCTTATACCCTCGGCCAACAGCATGGCTTGGGACAACATTCCCTTCCTCGGAGTCTTTCTACCTGCAAGTGAAGGATTTAGGCGATATTTCTTGTCATACCTTGGCTTTAGGGCTCGAGGATGGCCTGCCTTTGTATTCATGCGCTTCTTGAAAGGCACTAGGGTCTTGCCTAGGCCAGGGGATCCTGGTGGGGTATAGGAATACCGGTTGGCATCTGATATGACCTAGCCCGACTGCCCAAGTATCCGTAAGTACTCATACACTCCACCAGGGTCACCCGTCCAAGGAAGAACCTTAGGGCCCTACAAGACCCCAAGCCCAGGTATGAGGTAAGGTACAGGCTCAGGCCTCCCCCTACAGGTAAGAAAACTCAGGAGGAAGAAATGCCACTCCAAGCCATGTTGCTGGCCGAGTGTGGAAACCGTAGAGCTGAAGGTAAGCCCCGGCCGGATCCTAACATCATCTCCATGGACCCTGAAGATGAAGCACACTCCAGAGATCCTCTAGAGGAATTCCTGGAGTATAGGAGCAAGAGAGCTCAAGAGTACCTGGCCAAGAAGGGATGGCTACCTAAGACCGACCCGGCGCCGAGTCCTGAGGAGAATTGGAGCACCTGGTTCCAAGGCACCACCCCTGGCCCGACCCTAGCCCATGAGAGTCACATATGGAGTTATCTGAGGTGATGCCCGAAGCTAGGAGAGGAAGCCCCAAGCAGAAATGAAGAAGTTCCCAAACCGGCCCCGCCCCGAGCCCTAGACCAAGAGCCGGGACGATCGGGATTATTTTATGGGAATGGACGCCGTGCGGACCAAGCCTTTTGGCAAGGCCCTAGTCCTTGGACCAGCTCGGAGCATCAGGCCCCAAGGCCCGACGAAGGCCCGCCATTGAAGAAGAAGAAGCCTGGAGCCGAGCAAAGGCCTGGCCCGAAGACCGGCTGCCCGCCGAGTCCTAGTCCCGCCCGGACTAGGAAACCCTAAAACCGCCAGTTTAGGGTTTTAAGAGTTTTATTCCTATTTTGAGTTGGATTCTTGGATTTAAAGACTATTTAATTATTCTTCCTTTTTAGTAGGACGTATTTAGGGGTTTTTAGGAGACTACTTAGGAATAGGACTCTTTATTTTATTATTATTTAGAAGTAGTGATTAGGGAGGAGAGCTTGTTCCCTCACCTATATAAGGAGGCCGCCGACCACCCTTGTAAGTAACAACTTTGATGAAATAAACCCCCTTTGAAAGAACTCTGTTCTGAAACCCTTATTGTATCTGCATGACGCGATACTGAAGGATCGACTTATCATCAAGAGCATCCATCTCTTGGCGTGGCGTCTTCGACTGGACACTTCTGGTTCCCGGCTGTTATATAGCCGATGGGTCAAAGTACTCATCCGCCCCTGTTCCCAAAGGTTTAACCTCGTTGCACGATCTCCAACTTGCGGTGTTCAAGGGTCGTCTGCCCACGGTTGCAGCGGTTCACATCAGTTGGTATCAGAGCACGGTTCAGCTCATGGACCACAATCTATCCCAGTCTCCAGGTTCACCTGGATTCATATCCTTTACTGCTTTCTTTAGAAAATTGATTCGAAAATTCCCTTCTATTTCAATTCTAGTTTCGAGTTATAAGAAAAGAAAAAGAAAAGAAAGCAAGGCCACCTTGCCGAGTTATTTCCTTTCGTTGTAAGTTTAAATCTAAGAAGAGGGGATAGAAAATTGCTTCCGTTTGCTAGTACTAACCATGGCAGACGAGAGGTTAGCCAAAATAGAGAACACCCTTCAGGATCTTGAAGTTACTGTGGCCCACATACAAGGAGCCCTGACCCAGCTTGGAAGAGGACAAGGCCGAGACGGCTACACCAGAAGACCCGCCCCTGCCCCATGGAGAGAAGGTCCGAGTACAAGCCAAGCTCCCTGGAAGCCCGAACAGACCCGAGCCCTCAGCTCACGGCCAAACCCTAACCCTAGGGATTCGGCATCTCCGGTAACACTTGCACCATCTACTTATAAGTTTCAAAACCCTAACCCACGTCCCAGTGGAATTGTATGTGTCAAATGTCAAGGAAGGGGACATATCTCAAGGGACTGCCCTAACCAACAAACGATGGTGATAAGAGAAAGAGAACTCAAGACAGATGATAAGGAGGACGAGAAGAAAGAAGAAGAAGAATCAGATGAGGGAGAGCAAGATAAGTTGAGAAGGCTTGAGAAGTTTGCAGGGTTCACCTCTAAAACCCTAGCACCCGGCGCCCCGGCCTCAGCCCCGGCACCAGTACCTAGCCCCGGCACTGCCCAGCCAGGCCCTAGCACCCCAGCGCTCGGCTCCAGCCTCGGCACTGCCCCAAGCCCCAGCGCCCCAGCGCTTGGCCCCAGCCTCGGCACTGCCCCAAGCCCTAGTGCCCTAGCAGTCGGCCCCAGACCAGGCGCTGCCCCACCTGGCCCCAGTGCCCCAGCACTCGGCCCCAGCCCAGGCGCTACCCCACTAGACCTCAGCGCCCCAGCGCTCGGCCCCCGCATCGGTGCTGCCCTAGGCCCTAGCGCCCCAGCGCTGCCCCTCCAGGCCCAGTGCCCCAGCACTCGGCCCCAGCCCAGGCGCTACCCCACCAGACCCCAGCGCCCCAGCGCTCGGCCCCCGCATCGGCGCTGCCCCAGGCCCTAGCGCCCCAGCGCTGCCCCACCAGGCCCTAGTGCCCCAGCACTCGGCCCCAGACCAGGCGCTACCCCACCAGACCCCAGCGCCCTAGCGCTCGGCCCCAGCCCCCGCTGGCACTGCCTGACCAGCCCCGGCGCCCCAGCGCCCGGCCCCGACTGGCGCTACCCGCCCAGCCTTGGCGACCCAGCACCCGGCCCCGGTGTTGCCCTACCCGGCCCCGACTGGCACTACCGGCTCAGTCCTAGCGCCCCAGCACCCGGCGCTACCCTGCCCGACCAGGCCCCGGCCGACCTAGCACCCGGCCCCGACCTGTCGCTACCCCAGGCCCCCCGGCGCATCACCCCCCTATGTGGCCCCTGAGCACGAGTCTGGCGCGTCCCTGCCCGACGCTCAGCCCCGGTCCTACCCGACTCCGGCTGTCCGGACTTGATGATGGCCGACGATGCCGACCTGGCCACCGCACCACCACCCGTCGCCGCCGCCGATTTTCCACCGCCCGCCGCTGCCGACAAGTCCCTGCCCGCCGCCGCCGCCTCACCACTAGCCGCCGTCACTGGCTTTCTACTGCCCGCTACCGCCTTCCCACTGCCCGACGGATCACTGCCCGCTGCCACTTTGCCCTTACCCGACGCGTCACTGCCCGACGCCTCACCCCTGACCGGCGCCGCCATCCTGCCGACGTGCCTTGGATCACTTCTGGCACCCTCGGCACCCCCGTGCCCCGACCCGACGCTTCACCGACGGTTCCCTGTGCACCCAAAATCCAATGGGAGATCATCTCCCGACGAGTTTTGAGAGCTGCCCCGAGTGAAGAAGATCCGGATGCTGACCCGGATGTAGAAATAAGTGAGGAATTCTCACCCGCCACCTCCCCGAGCCTTAACATTATTGTTGATAGTTTTTCAGGAGAGGGAGCTATGGAGACCGATGGAGAAAGCGCTGAAGGACCCGAGCCTTGGTCCGTTACTGATTCCAATGACACTCCTAGGTCTAAAGATGAAGCTGAATCTTCCCCGACCGTGGCCAACAAGATTGCTGAAGTTTGGAAGAGAGTGATGAGTGCTAGAAGAGAACCCGAGATGGATTTGGGGACAAATCCAAGGCAAGAAGAGGGGGATGATATGACCCAGTCCGACTGCCCAAGTATCCGTAAGTACTCATACACTCCACCAGGGTCACCAGTCCAAGGAAGAACCTTAGGGCCCTACAAGAAGCGTATAGAGCCAAGGGAAGGCCACCTACAAGACCCCAAGCCCAGTTATGAGGTAAGGTACAGGCTCAAGCCTCCCCCTACAGGTAAGAAAACTCAGGAGGAAGAAATGCCACTCCAAGCCATGTTGCTGGCCGAGTGTGGAAACCCTAGAGCTGAAGGTAAGCCCCGGCCGGATCCTAACCTCCTCTCCATGGACCCTGAAGATGAAGCACACTCCAGAGACCCTCTAGAGGAATTCCTGGAGTATAGGAGCAAGAGAGCTCAAGAGTACCTGGCCAAGAAGGGATGGCTACCTAAGACCGACCCGGCGCCGTGTCCTGAGGAGAATTGGAGCACCTGGTTCCAAGGCACCACCCCTGGCCCGACCCTAGCCCATGAGAGTCACATATGGAGTTATCTGAGGCGATGCCCGAAGCTAGCAGAGGAAGCCCCTAGCAGAAATGAAGAAGTTCCCAAACCGGCCCCGCCCCGAGCCCTAGACCAAGAGCCGGGCCGATCGGGACTATTTTATGGGAATGGACGCCGTGCGGACCAAGCCTTTTGGCAAGGCCCTAGTCCTTGGACCAGCCCGGAGCATCAGGCCCCAAGGCCCGACGAAGGCCCGCCATTGAAGAAGAAGAAGCCCGGAGCGGAGCAAAGGCCCGGCCCGAAGACCGGCTGCCCGCCGAGTCCTAGTCCCGCCCGGACTAGGAAACCCTAAAACCGCCGGTTTAGGGTTTTAAGAGTTTTATTCCTATTTTGAGTTGGATTCTTGGATTTAAAGACTATTTAATTATTCTTCCTTTTTAGTAGGACTTATTTAGGGGTTTTTAGGAGACTACTTAGGAATAGGACTCTTTATTTTATTATTATTTAGAAGTAGTGATTGGGGAGGAGATCTTGTTCCCTCACCTATATAAGGAGGCCGCCGGCCACCCTTGTAAGTAACAACTTTGATGAAATAAACCCCCTTTGAAAGAACTCTGTTCTGAAACCCTTATTGTATCTGCATAACGCGATACTGAAGGATCGACTTATCATCAAGAGCATCCATCTCTTGGCGTGGCGTCTTCGACTGGACACTTCTGGTTCCCGGCTGTTATATAGCCGACGGGTCAAAGTACTCATCCGCCCCGGTTCCCGAAGGTTTAACCTCATTGCACGATCTCCAACTTGCGGTGTTCAAGGGTCGTCTACCCACGGTTGTAGCGGTTCACATCAGTTGGTATCAGAGCACGGTTCAGCTCACGGACCACATTCTATCCCAGTCTCCAGGTTCACCTGGATTCATATCCTTTACTGCTTTCTTTAGAAAATTGATTCGAAAATTCCCTTCTATTTCAATTCTAGTTTCGAGTTATAAAAAAAGAAAAAGAAAAGAAAGCAAGGCCACCTTGCCAAGTTATTTCCTTTCGTTGTAAGTTTAAATCTAAGAAGAGGGATAAAAAATTGCTTCCGTTTGCTAGTACTAACCATGGCAGACGAGAGGTTAGCCAAAATAGAGAACACCCTTCAGGATCTTGAAGTTACCCTGGCCCACATACAAGGAGCCCTGACCCAGCTTGGAAGAGGACGAGGCCGAGACGGCTACACCAGAGACCCGCCCCTGCCCCATGGAGAGAAGGTCCGAGTACAAGCTAAGCTCCCTGGAAGCCCGAACAAACCCGAGCCCTCAGCTCACGGCCAAGCCCTAACCCTAGGGATTCGGCATCTCCGGTAACACTTGCACCATCTACTTATAAGTTTCAAAACCCTAACCCACGTCCCAGTGAAATTGTATGTGTCAAATGTCAAGGAAGGGGACATATCTCAAGGGACTGCCCTAACCAACAAACGATGGTGATAAGAGAAAGAGAACTCAAGACAGATGATAAGGAGGACGAGAAGAAAGAAGAAGAAGAATCAGATGAGGGAGAGCAAGATAAGTTGAGAAGGCTTGAGAAGTTTGCAGGGTTCACCTCTAAAACCCTAGCACCCGGCGCCCCAGCCTCAGCCCCGGCACCAGTACCTAGCCCCAGCACTGCCCAGCCAGGCCCTAGCGCCCCAGCGCTCGGCTCCAGCCTATGCACTGCCCCAAGCCCCAGCGCCCCAGCCTCGGCACTGCCCCAAGCCCCAGTGCCCCAGCACTCGGCCCCAGCCCAGGCGCTACCCCACCAGACCTCAGCGCCCCAGCGCTCGGCCCCCGCATCGGTGCTGCCCTAGGTTCTAGCGCCCCAACGCTCGGCCCCAGCTCCAGCGCTGCCCCACCAGGCCCCAGTGCCCCAGCACTCGGCCCCAGCCCAGGCGCTACCCCACCAGACCCCAGCGCCTCAGCGCTCGGCCCCCGCATCGGCGCTGCCCCAGGCCCTAGCGCCCCAGCGCTCGGCCCCAGCCCCAGCGCTGCCCCACCAGGCCCCAGTGCCCCAGCACTCGGCCCCAGACTAGGCGCTACCCCAGCACCCTAGCGCTCGGCCCCAGCCCCCACTGGCACTGCCTGACCAGCCCCGGTGACCCAGCACCCGGCCCTGATGTTGCCCTACCCGGCCCCGACTGGCACTACCCGCTCAGTCCTAGCGCCCCAGCACCCGGCGCTACCCTGCCCGACCAGGCCCTGACCGACCTAGCACCCGGCCCCGACCTGTCGCCCCAGGCCCCCCGGCGCATCACCCCCCGATGTGGCCCCCGAGCACGAGTCTGGCGCGTCCCTACCCGACGCTCAGCCCCGGTCCTACCCGACTCCGGCTGTCCGGACTTGATGATGGCCGACGATGCCGACCTGGCCACCGCACCACCACCCGTCGCTGCCGCCGATTTTCCACCGCCCGCCGCTGCCGACACGTCCCTGCCCCCGCCGCCGCCTCACCACTAGCCGCCGTCGCTGGCTTTCTACTGCCCGCTACCGCCTTCCCACTGCCCGACGGATCACTGCCCGCTGCCACTTTGCCCTTACCCGACGCGTCACTGCCTGACGCCTCACCCCTGACCGACGCCGCCATCCTGCCCGACGTGCCTTGGATCACTTCCGGCACCCTCGGCACCCCGGTGCCCCGACCCGACGCTTCACCAACGGTTCCCTGTGCACCCAAAATCTAATGGGAGATCATCTCCCGACGAGTTTTGAAAGCTGCCCCGAGTGAAGAAGATCCGGATGCTGACCCGGATGTAGAAATAAGTGAGGAATTCTCACCCGCCACCTCCCCGAGCCTTAACATTATTGTTGATAGTTTTTCAGGAGAGGGAGCTATGGAGACCGATGGAGAAAGCGCTGAAGGACCCGAGCCTTGGTCCGTTACTGATTCCAATGACACTCCTAGGTCTAAAGATGAAGCTGAATCTTCCCCGACCGTGGCCAACAAGATTGCTGAAGTTTGGAAGAGAGTGATGAGTGCTAGAAGAGAACCCGAGATGGATTTGGGGACAAATCCAAGGCAAGAAGAGGGGGATGATATGACCCAGTCCGACGGCCCAAGTATCCGTAAGTACTCATACACTCCACCAGGGTCATCCGTCCAAGGAAGAACCTTAGGGCCCTACAAGAAGCGTATAGAGCCAAGGGAAGGCCACCTACAAGACCCCAAGCCTAGTTATGAGGTAAGGTACAGGTTCAGGCCTCCCCCTACAGGTAAGAAAACTCAGGAGGAAGAAATGCCACTCCAAGCCATGTTGCTGGCCGAGTGTGGAAACCCTAGAGCTGAAGGTAAGCCCCGGCCGGATCCTAACCTCCTCTCCATGGACCCTGAAGATGAAGCACACTCCAGAGACCCTCTAGAGGAATTCCTGGAGTATAGGAGTAAGAGAGCTCAAGAGTACCTGGCCAAGAAGGGATGGCTACCTAAGACCGACCCGGCGCCGAGTCCTGAGGAGAATTGGAGCACCTGGTTCCAAGGCACCGCCCCTGGCCCGACCCTAGCCCATGAGAGTCACATATGGAGTTATCTGAGGTGATGCCCAAAGCTAGGGGAGGAAGCCCCGAGCAGAAATGAAGAAGTTCCCAAAACGGCCCTGCCCCGAGCCCTAGACCAAGAGCCGGGCCGATCGGGATTATTTTATGGGAATGGACGCCGTGCGGACCAAGCCTTTTGGCAAGGCCCTAGTCCTTGGACCAGCCCTGAGCATCAGGCCCCAAGGCCCGACGAAGGCCTGCCATTGAAGAAGAAGAAGGCCGAAGCCGAGCAAAGGCCCGGCCCGAAGATCGGCTGCCCGCCGAGTCCTAGTCCCGCCCGGACTAGGAAACCCTAAAACCGCCAGTTTAGGGTTTTAAGAGTTTTATTCCTATTTTGAGTTGGATTCTTGGATTTAAAAACTATTTAATTATTCTTCCTTTTTAGTAGGACTTATTTAGGGGTTTTTAGAAGACTATTTAGGAATAGGACTCTTTATTTTATTATTATTTAGAAGTAGTGATTATGGAGGAGAGCTTGTTCCCTCACCTATATAAGGAGGCCGCCGGCCACCCTTGTAAGTAACAACTTTGATGAAATAAACCCCCTTTGAAAGAACTCTGTTCTGAAACCCTTATTGTATCTGCATGACGCGATACTGAAGGATCAACTTATCATCAAGAGCATCCATCTCTTGGCGTGCCGTCTTCGACTGGACACTTCTGGTTCCCGGCTGTTATATAGCCGACGGGTCAAAGTACTCATCCGCCCCGATTCTCGAAGGTTTAACCTCGTTGCACGATCTCCAACTTGCGGTGTTCAAGGGTCGTTTGCCCACGGTTGCAGCGGTTCACATCAGCATCGGGGTAGCATTGTTGGATCATATCATCCCCCTCTTCTTGCCTTGGATTTGTCCCCAAATCCATCTCGGATCCTTTCCTAACACTCATCATCCTCTTCCAGTTTTCAGCAGCATTATCCTTAGACTGAGGAGTGTCACTTGATACAGTGATAGACCAGGGCTCGGGTCCTTCAGCACTCTCTCCTTCAGTCTCCATCGCTCCTTCTCCTGAAAAACTTTCAACAACAATGTTAAGGCTCGGGGAGGTAGCGGGTGAGAGCTCCTTACTCATCTCCACATCCGGGTCAGCATCTGAATCTTCGTTGCTCGGGGCAGCTCTTAAAACTCGTCGGGAGGTGATCTCCGATTGAATCTGGGGTGCACAGGGGACAGTTGGTGAAGCGTCGGGTCGGGGCACGGGGGTGCCGGAGGTACCGGAGGTGAAACAGGGCACTTCGGGCAGGGCGGCGGTGCCGGGTAGTGGGGGCGTCGGCAGTGACGTCGGGCAGTGGTACGATGGCGGGCAGTAGGAAACCGGCGGCGGCGGACAGTGGTGAGGTGACGGCGGGCAATAGGAAGCCGACGGCGGCGGTCACTGGTGAGGCGACGGCGTGCAGTAGGAAGCTGACGGCGGCGGCCAGTGGTGAGGCAGCGGCGGGCAGTGGAGAACTGGCGGCGGTGGGTGGTGGGAAGCCGGTGGCGTCGAGCATCATCACGTCGGGGGAGCCAGGGTCGGGTAGGACCGGGCTGAGCGTCGGGCAGGGACGCGCCGGGCTCATGGTCGGGGGCCTCGTCGGGGGGTGATGCGTCGGGGGGCCTTGGGCAGCAACTGGCCGGTCATCAACTGGTCGGGCAGGGTAGCGCCGGGTGCTGGGGCGCTAGGACTGAGCGGGTAGCGCCAGTCAGGGCCGGGCGCTGGGGCTGGGGCCAGGTAGGGCAGCACCGGGGATGGGGCCGAGCACTAGGGTGCTGGGGCCTGGGGCAACGCCGGAGCTGGGGCCGAGTGCTGGGACGCTGGGGGGCTGGGGCCTGGGGTAGCGCTGGGGCTGGGGCCTGGGGTAGCGCAGGGGCTGGGGCCGAGCGCTGGGGCGCTGGGGCCTGGGGTAGCACTGGGGCTGGGGTCGAGCGCTGGGGCGCTGGGGCGTTGGGGCCTGGGGCAGCGCCGGTGCTGGGGCCGAGCGCAGGGGCGCTGGGGTCTGGGGCAGCGCCGGGTCTGGGGCCGAGCGCTGGGGCGCTAGGGCCTGGGGCAGTGCCGATGCTGGGGCTGAGCACTGGGGTGCTGGGGCCTGGTCGGTCAGTGCCGGGGCTGGGGCCAGGGCTGGGGCCGGGGCTGGTGCCGGGGCTGAGGCCGGGGCAGGGGCCGGGGCTGTGGCCGGGGCTGAGGCCGGGGCGCCGGGTGCTAGGGTTTTGAAAGTGAACCCTGCAAACTTTTCGAGCCCTTCGGGCTGAACTTCTTCTCCTTCATCTGACTCCTCCTCTTCTTCCTTCTTCTCCTCTTCTTCATCGTCCGTCTCGATTCCTCCTTCTCTTACTACCATCGTCCGTTGGTTAGGGCAGTCCCTTGAGATGTGTCCTCTACCTTGACACTTAAAACATACAATTCCACTAGGACGTGGGTTATAATTCTGAACCGTAGAAGTAGGTTGGGCAGATGTTACCGGTGGTGCCGAACCCCTAGGGTTAGGGTTTGGTCGTGCACTTGAGCCTCGGGGCTGGTTGGGCTTCCATGGGGCTTGGCTTGTGACAGAGCCTTTCCACGGGGCAGTGGCCGATCTTCTGTGGTAGCCTCTCCTCAACTCCCTCTCCACACGGTTGGCTAGGCCCTTAAGATCCTTGTAGTCAACGTAGTTAAGTAGGTTGACTTGATGCATGATCTCGGGGTGTAGCCCACCCACAAACCGGGCTATCTTCGCTTCAGGCTCTTCTCTGAGGTCGAGTCTAGCTACCAACATCTCTATCTCCTTGGTGTATTGCTCCACGGACATGGTGCCTTGCTTTAAGTTCCGGAGGGATGTGTGTAGGTCTCAGGTGTAGGTGCTAGGAACAAACTTCTTCCTCATGATCCTCTTGAGGTCTCGCCACGACTCGATAGGGTCCTCCTCGTCTCTTTGGACCCGTCCTTTGAACTGGCTCCACCATACGGCAGCATAGTTAGTGAATTCAAGGGTGGCAAGGATTACCTTCTTACGTTCGGAGTAGTGGTGTCACTCGAGGAAATCCTCCATACTTCTCTCCCAATCTAGGTACTCGTCGGCATTGTATTTGCCAGCAAACTTTGGCACGGTGAGCTTGAGGTTACTCAAGTCATCGTCAATTTCCTGAGCTAGTCGTCGGGCTCTCCTGTTCAGGCCTTCAAGGCTGTCCTCTCGGCGCTCATCTCGTCCTCTCTCGGCGTGAAGCTGAGCTAGGGATTCTTGGATGGCGGCCATGGTAGCTCCAAGGTTCCGAAGGCTGCCTTCAACGTTGGCTAGTGTCTCGTCTGCCATGGTTAGTACTATCGAATGGAAGCAATTTTCTATCCCCTCTTCTTAGAATTAAACTTACAACGAAAGGAAATAACTCGGCAAGGTTTCCTTGCTTTCTTTTCTTTTTCTTTTCTTATAACTCGAAACTAGAATTGAAATAGAAGGGAATTTTCGAATCAATTTTCTAAAGGAAGCAGTAAAGGATATGAATCCAGGTGAACCTGGAGACTGGGATAGATTGTGGTCTGTGAGCTGAACCGTGCTCTGATACCAACTGATGTGAACCGCTGCAACCGTGTGTAGACGACCCTTGAACACCGCAAGTTGGAGACCGTGCAACGAGGCTAAACCGTCGAGAACCGGGGGCGGATAAGTACTTTGACCCGTCGGCTATATAACAGCCGGGAACCAGAAGTGTCTAGTTTAAGACGCCACGCCAAGAGATGGATGCTCTTGATGATAAGTCGATCCTTCAGTATCGCGTCATGCAGATACAATAAGGGTTTCAGAACAGAGTTCTTTCAAAGGGGGTTTATTTCATAAAAGTCTTACTTACAAGGGTGGCCGGCGGCCTCCTTATATAAGTGAGGGAACAAGCTCTCCTCCCTAATCACTACTTCTAAATAATAATAAAATAAAGAGTCCTATTCCTAAATAGTCTCCTAAAAACCCCTAAATAATCCTACTAAAAAGGAATAAACATAAAATAATAGTTGTAGTCTTTAAAGCAGAATAAAAGACCTAAATTAGGTCAAAAACCCTAATCTGGCCACGTACGGCTGCTCGGGCCGGTTGGGCGCGTGTGGCGGCCCGGTGGGCTTGACCGGCCGAACGCCGGGCTTGACTCGGGTGGCGGACGTGGGCTTCGGCTTCGGACGGGCTCAGTGACCGGACTTCTTGTCCAAAAGATATGTTCTTCATGTCCGGCTCCATAAAACTCCCATGATCGGCCCGGCTGCTGGTTTAGGGCTTGTGGTTGCTCTCTCCTTGGTCCTTCTTTCTTCCCGCGCGGGCCTTCTTCTTTAAGCTTCAGATAGGCCTCCAGGTAGTTTTGGACGTAGCTCTCTGTGGTCAGCCCAAGTGTTATGCTTCGGGGCCAAGGACTCAAAGTCTTCTCATGCCTCGGCTCAGGTTCAGTCTTTGGCAGCTCTCCTCTTTGGGCCAAGGTTTCTTGGATTCTCTTCCTTCTGTACTCCAGAAATGCTTCTAGAGGGTCACTCAACGAACCGACTTCTTCTTTAGGGCTCCTAGAGGTTAGACTAGGAACGGGCTGAAGCTTCTCTTTGGTGCTAGGGCTTATACCCTCGGCCAACAGCATGGCTTGGGACAACATTCCCTTCCTCGGAGTCTTTCTACCTGCAAGTGAAGGATTTAGGCGATATTTCTTGTCATACCTTGGCTTTAGGGCTCGAGGATGGCCTGCCCTTGGATTCATGCGCTTCTTGAAAGGCACTAGGGTCTTGCCTAGGCCAGGGGATCCTGGTGGGGTGTAGGTATACCGGTTGGCATCGGGGCAGCATTGTTGGATCATATCACCAAGACCTAGTAAAGCATGGTTGGAGCACCAAAGAGGAAGACTCAGATGCTGATCCGAGGAAGGACAAGCAATGAGCTGTGATCAGGCCACCACCTGAGCCTGATCCAAGAGGAGAGGATCAAGGAGAATCCAACCTTGGAGGAGAGCCAAGAGTTCAGCCCACAACTAAGAAGCTACGGACCAGAACTGAAGTGAACAAGGGCCAAACCTGGATTTCTGGACAGATTCCTAGTCCGACAAGGATTGACGAATATGGGCTACTTGGAGACAGAATTTGGGCTGATGTCCAGCATGAAAGTTATAGCCCATGGAGTCTACTACAGATCTGCAAAAGATCAGAATTTTAGGAATTTGTTTGGTATTTATTCGGCCAATAATTCCAGAACCCGTTTAGGCTGTTTTGGGGGAAACTTGGCTCCCAAGTTAGGAGTTCTCGTCTAAATAGGATTCTTATTCCTTGTGGGATTGGAGTCCGAATTTACTTAATTTTTAGCCTAGATTATGATTAGTTTAAGTCCTCTTTTGTATTCTAATTAGGACTCTATTTTATTTCTTTATTTTATTCTTATTTAGGAAGTAGTCTTTAGGGAGGAGAGCTTGTTCCCTCACCTATATAAGGAGGATGCCGGTCACCCTTTTGTAGAATGAACCCTTTTGAAATAAACCCCCTTTTATAGAACTTTGTTCTTGAAACCCCTTATTGTATATGCATGTGGCAATACTGAAGGATCGGATTATCATCAAGAGTATCCTCCTCTTGAAGTAGCGTCCTCGACTTGATACTTCTGGTTCCTAGCTCGTTTATAGCTAGTGGGTCAAAGTCCTCTTCCATCCCCGGTTCCGACGGTTTTCTTCCTGTTGCACGATCATCAGCTTGGGGTGTTTAAGGGTCGTCTGCCCACGGTTGCAGCGGTTCACATCAGTTGGTACAGAGCACGGTTCAAACACAAGGACCACATCTATCCCAGTTTCCAGGTTCATTCTTGGATCCATATCCCTTTACTTTCTTATTCTTAGAAAAATTGTTTAGAAAATCTTCATCTATTTCTAGTTCTTGTTTTGAGTCTCTATTGTAAGGCAGAAAAAGCTGGTGGCCATCAAAATCTATCAAATAAAAATATCAAAAGATGATCTGCTGAAAAAGCTGGCGAGAAAGATGATCTGCTGATGAACCGCCCGTCGTTGTTCGGACGGGTTCAAACAAATAACTACAATGCTAAGAAAAAGCTATAGCAGATCGTATTCCAGGGGTTTCCTCTACTTCCTTACTCAAAGGTGTTGGCAATTTAATTCAAGTTCAAACACAAGTTGTGCGTGGTGTGAGTTCCACGACTTCTATACTAAGAATGCAAAAATAAGTTGAAATGAGGATTAAAGTGAAGAAAGATTGAAGATTGATTGATCGACTAGAAAGATGACACACAAGCTCAGACTTCGAATCCCCCTTAGATCACCAAGGCAACAGCAGTCAACAGACCAGCGATTTTCGATTCTAGTTCATTCATTTCATAGACACCATCATAACTCCTGACCCTTAGGTTTAAGACTAGCGAACGTTCGCTCTATCCGATCTAGCTACCACGATTAATTAGCCGCCCGGGTACGGTCGCCTCTCGCAACGACTTAACATAACTGGTGCAAATTCTAATGATTGATGAGTTACTCTAGCAATGGATCAACCCTAACCGGTTCCTACGAAAGGCACACTCCAGTTATAAGGTCGACTGTTCAATTTGGTGTTTTAAAGTAAGGCGAGCGTTCGCTTCTATCCTTATCTTAACAAGAATCTAATCTAGGTGGCCAAACCAGACAAGAAACACAGAAAACGTAGAACAAATCAAACATGAAAGATGAAACTGAATGAATTTCGAATCTAATCACCATCGATCTGTGACCGCTTTAAGCCCTGGGTCACTTAGGGTTCATCTAATCTAAGCTACACGAGTTTATCTACTCATATTCAATACAGAAGAATCGAAGACAGACAAGAAATACATCTCAGGTAGGAAGACAGAGAAGAACTGTAAAACCTAAGTTCGATGTTTCCTGGCAGCTCCAATCTGCTGGATTTTCAACTCCTGGCACTGGCTCTCCGAGAAGGATGGTTGGCGTCACGATCCGTTCCTGCTCCTTGAACTCTATCTACTCGCCCTGTCTCTCTCTCTCTGTCGTGGTTGTTGTTTTCTCTCTGTGTGCTTCGTTGTAAAGTGATCTCATATTAGCCGCCGAGTTCTCTATTTATATCAACCTGAGATTTTCTGATTTCAACTGGTATTTTCACCAAAAATAATAGAGTGATTTCAGCAAAAACTTCTTCATACTCGGGGCAGTGGATTCCTTCTTACATTTTCGGCAAAAACCCTAGGGTATTTTCGCCGAAAATACATGTGTAAATGAGGCATGCATTTTCTTTGACTTCAGTGATTTCTCCGGTTGATCTATGTGTGATTCTTCGGGGTTCCAACATCTAAGACACGTCCTTGGCTACCGTACTCGATGGCAAAAACCTGTGCTAACATAAAAACACTAGAAAACCATCAAATAGACCCGAAACGGGCCAAGGTAACACAAATGGCACGAGATAGGGCAATCGATTGAATATTCGTTATTCTACCCTAAAAACCATGTCTTAAGCAAAGAAATGTCGCTTAAATGAGGCTGATAATCACGTCAAATCGAGTGTCATCAAATACCCCACACTTAAGCTTTTGCTTGTCCTCAAGCAAACTGGATAGAACCACACTCAAATTCATAAATGACACGAGATTAACTGAGATTCAATTCTAACAATTTGGTTTAGACTGTTCCACATAGAAAGAGTGACCTACACATGCAAGAACATCAACCAAACAAGTTTTGATCACACTGATTTCTGCACACTTCAAGTAGTGGTTTTAACAAGATCGTTTCTTAGCAAAACAATTAATCATGATTAACCGACTGCGATGACACCAATTCTAATCAAAAAGACTTTAAGCTCTAGCCATGAAGTGGACGCGGAGGTAGGAAAAGTGACGTGGCTATAGACTCGACTTCATCCGTTTCTAGATCCGTACGTTACACGTTCTATCTAGGACCGATTTAAACAACAAAATTTTTTTTTTCAAGATTCAAACTTCCTTTAATTTATTTACTGCATACTAGTGCTCGATACCAAACACTTCACTTAGGTGTTGGACCTACCTAGCTCACAGTATTTGTGCCTTTTGCTAGTGCTCAACCCGAACACTTCACTTAGGTGTTGGGCTTGCCTAGCTTTATTTTCAGCACTTTAAAGAACTTAGCAATGATTTGATTCACTCAATCACTTGATTTCACCATTTAGCCACTTAATCCTAGCTAGTTATAACTTTTTACGCAAGATTTCGAATTGGATTTCCGTCTAATCTCAAGCCACAATCACAGGTGATCAAATATGGAGTGGAAACATGGAAGAAGCTAGCATTTATCATCTTAGAACGGTGTTATCGAGCTTTGTTGTTAACAAGTCAATCGATTCAATTACTTCCAGTTCCAACTACAGAAGTGATATATGATATGTTCTGACCTAGACTCATTTAATATCAGTTCTGACACGTTGGTTACAGGTTCTAAGTGGAACAGTCTAGACGTCATTGTTCAAAATTGAAGCCAATTTCACATCAAAAGTCAAGAATTGAGCAATTCTATGCTAGAGAGACTGGACAGGAATCACAAGGCACACGAGGATAGGCAATCCAGATCATGCATGGTTATCTAACACCCTACCCCACACTTAAACTGTTCTGTGTCCTCGCAGGACTAAACTAGAGTAGAGAGATTCGAAGAACCTGGAAGGTGATGGTCGGTGTACTGGATGAACACGAAGAGTCCGGAACGGAGCAGAGCTTCTCAAAATCCTACAAAACACAAACAACAAAAAGAACAAAAGGACACCGGGACAAGTGTCCCAGATCCACACAGAACTAAATTGGGTGTAAACCCGAAAAGAAGAAAGAAAAGAAAAGGGAAATGATAGAAACAACCTGATCACTGTTCCGCGGGAGGGGGTGGAGGTGGTGGATGAATGGAGGTTGTGGCGAAACGCTGTTCCATCTGCTGTCGCCAAGCGAGCTCATCCTGGTGTCTGGCTGACTGGTCGGCCATGAATTGCTCCAGAGTGGACCAACGCTCGTTCTGAGTCTCTTCATGTGCTACTCGGTCCTTCTGCCATTGCAACGAACCAGCCGAGTAGTCTAGCTGCCACTTCTCAATACGCGCCAGCCTTTCATTCATCCTCGCGGTGATTTGCGCTCGCGACAGCGGCCGGTCAACTGACTGGTGCGTGCGGTGAGGGAGCGATGTGCAATGCTCAATAGTCTCGGAAAGGTCGATGTGCCGTGCTAATGCAAGTTCAGCGCCTATATGCTCAATCGGGATGCGAGGAATATCGAGGCCCCATTTATCACCGAGCTGGAGGTTGTCGATCAGAATTGAAATGAAGGGGCCTCCTGGAATCTCAGTAGGAAGCTTCTTGGCGGTGGTGCGTTTGTGAAAGAATCGTGCAAGCCACCAGCCGGGGTGCAGGTTGGCATCCTCCTCTAAAGCACGGAATAATACAAGCTCCTCCAGAGAAATGTGGTGGCGGCTCGTCTTGCTGCAAAAACACAGAGATTGCACCCAAACATAATGCAAGAATTTAAGAACAGGGTGAAAGATGTCACCGACCGTGGGGTGGACGATATGTGAGCTTTCATCCTCGCAGCATGCCCATTTCCACACATCCGGGTAAGGAGCACTTGTGATGGAGTATGTGTCCTCGAAGCCAGCTAATGCGGTATCGAAATCGACGTGCGGATCCAGCAAGCGGCCGAACTCGCGAAGGGACTTCTCATGAAGAACACCACCGAGGCGAAAGGAAATGAATTTCTGCTCACGAAAGGGCTTCGGGGTGAGGCGCCGAAATGAACTCCAGAACTCCTGGAGGGTGACAAGTGGGTACGGGGATCCATGAGTGGTCAGCACTCGCAATCCGGCTTTATGAAGAGCGGTGTCAATTGTCGAGTGCCAAGCTGGATTGTGCGCTTTGAGACTGTCAAGAGACAGAACTGCCACCTTAGCCGAAGGGATGTCTTTGATCTTCTGAAAGACCTCGAGCTGGTGCGGTTGCAGGGTGGCGATGAAAGGATGCACGGCCCCATTGGCAGGTGTAGGAATAGAGGAAATGGGAGTCGCAGGGGTAGGCGCATCCTCGGGAATGATGGCCACAGCCGTCGATTTCTGTGCGGGCCATCGAGAAGGTGGTGTCTTGCTCTGGCGAGCTGAGGATCGCTGCGCTCTATCTGCACTGGTAGTCTTAAAACGCTTTGGAGCCCTGTAAAACACAACTCAGAGATGACCAGCATTAGATGACAAGACTCTTACCCCACACTTAATGTAACAAGTGGGGGTAGACTAATTAACCGAGAGATCATAGAACCAAGATATATCATTGAATAACTGTCAATTCATTAGGCAAGCATGAATAATGGAATGAGTCAAGAACACGATCGCACAGACAACAGGTCACACTTCCGAAAAGGCCACAAAACAATACCAGAACCTAGCCAATTGATACCGACAAAGCAATTATTAAGAATGAGGGAGAACCTAAAAGTCAACCATAGTCAACCATGCCAAAAACCGAAAGTCAAAAAGCCAAAAGATGCACAATCAAAGGCTGAACAACTAACCGTGAAGACATGATTCGAGAAAACGATTGGAAATCCACGAAAACGAGGAAAAACTTGAAAACTAGGTCGGCCGGAACCGGAGCTGAAAAACGCTGGTTCTAGGGTTTGGAACAGGGGCTAGGGACGGGGGTTGGTGACTGTCGGCGGTGGCAGTTATTGTTCAGTGGGGCGGCGGCGGGAAGGTAGTCGTCGGGCTGGCGGCGGCAAGCGGTGGTCTCAAGAGAGGAGAGAGAGAAAGTGGAAGTTTTCGGATGCGAAGGGGCCTAAAAGAAGAGGGGTGGGGCCGCTTAAATAGGTGCCGAGTGTGGCATTATTTGCAGCGAAGAAACGTAGGTGTTTTCGGCGAAGTTTTCAAGCAGGATAAATCGGTGAATGTGAACCAAAATTTTCGGCGAAACTGCAGGAATATTTTCGGCGAAAACCGTAGTGAAAATGGAGGAAATTGTTTCGGCGAAAGGCTTGGTGGTTTTCGGTCCGAAAATGCTGAACAGGAGATTCAGGTTGAGTTTGAAAACACATTTTCGGCGAAAATAGTTACACAGTTTTGCCGAAAATTTATTTGAAAATGGCGGCGGTTTTTTTTTTTCAAGAAGGGGTTTTAAAAACAAAACGACTCAAAATGAAAATAACTGACTCCAGCCGTGGGTTGCCTCCCACGAAGCGCTCTTGTTTAACGTCCGTGAGCCAGACGATACCTGGATTCGTGTCAGGATTTCAAAACGAGGTAGTGCACGTCTATGGAGGATACGGCTAACCCTTGCAGATACTTCTTAAGCCTATGCCCGTTGACCACAAGAGACACATCTCCGGATCATCCCGTCGAGACTGATGCGGTATAAGAAGGGCTCATCCCAGAAGTATGACTTGGCTTCTTTAAAAAGCTTTTTGCGTGCATTGAAATCCAGTTCAGGAGGTACAATGCCGTGTGAGAGATAGTTAGCCAGAGTTGCATACCAAGGCTCATCTGAATCCGCGGCATTACTCAAATCTTGAGCGTGAGGAATTGCCCAGGCTTGATAGCTATGCTGTTAACCTGTTCATATGTTTCAACACGCAACAGCTCGTCAGGGAAAGAATCATTGATAGGGGTAGTAGACTTGCCTGTTTGTGATTCCTCGAGGCGAGAAAGATGATCTGCTGATGAACCGCCCGGTCGTTGTTCGGACGGGTTCAAACAAATAACTACTAATGCTAAGAAAAAGCTATAGCAGATCGTATTCCAGGGGTTTCCTCTACTTCCTTACTCAAAGATGTTGGCAATTTAATTCAAGTTCAAACACAAGTTGTGCGTGGTGTGAGTTCCACGACTTCTATACTAAGAATGCAAAAATAAGAAGAAATGAAAATTAAAACGAAGAAAGATTGAAGATTGATTAATTGACTAGAAAGATGACAGACAAGCTTAGACTTCGAATCCCCCTTAGATTACCAAGGCAACAGCAGTCACAGACCAGCGATTTTCGATTCTAGTTCATTCATTTCATAGACACCATCATAACTCCTGACCCTTAGGTTTAAGACTGGCGAACGTTCGCTCTATTCGATCTAGCTACCACGATTAATTAGCCGCCCGGGTACGGTCGCCTCTCGCAACGACTTAACTTAACTGGTGCAAATTCTAGTGATTGATGAGTTACTCTAGCAATGGATCAACCCTAATCGGTTCCTACGAGAGGCACACTCCAATTAGAAGGTTGACTGTTCGATTTGGTGTTTTAAAGCAAGGCGAGCGTTCGCTTCTATCCTTATCTTAACAAGAATCTAATCTAGGTGGCCAAACCAGACAAGAAACACAGAAAACGAAGAACAAATCAAACATGAAAGATGAAACTGGATGAATTTCAAATCTAATCACCGCCGATCCGTGACCGCTTTAAGCCCTGGGTCACTTAGGGTTCATCTAATCTAAGCTACACGAGTTTATCTACTCATATTCAATACAGAAGAATCGAAGACAGACAAGAAATACATCTCAGGTAGGAAGACAGAGAAGAACTGTAAAACCTAATTTTGATGTTTCCTGGCAGCTCCAATCTGCTGGATTTTCAAACCCTAGCACCGGTTCTCCGAGATGGATGGATGGCGTCACGATCCGTTCCTGGCTCCTCGAACTCTATCTACTCGCCCTATCTCTTTCTCTCTCCTCATTTGTGTGTGTCTGTTCAGTTGTAAAAAGTGTTGATTCCCCCCATTAGCTGCCGAGTTCTCTATTTATATCAACCCGAGATTTTCTGATTTCAACTGGGATTTTCGCCGAAAATAGTAGACTGATTTCGGCGAAAACTTCTTCATACTCGGGGCAGTGGATTCCTTCTTGCGTTTTCGGCAAAAACCCAAGGGTATTTTCGCCGAAAATACATGAGTAAATGGGGCAGGCATTTTCTTTGACTTGAGCGATTTCTCCGGTTGATTTATGTGTGATTCTTCAGGGTTCCAACGTCTAAGACACGTCCTTGGCTATCATATTTGATGGCAAAAACCTATGCTAACATAAAAACACTGGAAAAACATCAAATAGACCCGAAACGGGCCAAGGTAACACAAATGGCACGAGATAGGGCAATCGATTGAATATCCGTTATTCTACCCTAAAAACTATGTCTTAAGCAAAGAAATGTCGCTTAAATGAGGCTGATAATCACGTCAAATCGAGTGTCATCATCTGCTACTAAGTTCTCTGCTCCCTTCTTATCCTTAATTTCAATGTCGAACTCTTGGAGTATAAGGATCCATCGGATGAGACGCGGCTTCGAGTCCTGCTTGGCTAATAAATGGCGCAGAGCAGCATGATCTGTGTAGATAATGGTATGTGAAAGAACCAGATACTGTCTAAACTTATCAAAGGAGAAAACGATAGCCAGAAGCTCTTTCTCTGTAGTAGTGTAGTTTCTCTGAGCATCATTGAGCGTCTAGCTCGCAAAGTAGATAGGATGAAATCGCTTCTCCTTTCTCTGACCAAGAACCGCGCCAACGGTGAAGTCGCTAGCATCGCACATGATCTCGAATGGAAGATTCCAATCTGGTGCTGTAAGAATCGGTGCGGTGGTCAGTTGAGTCTTCAAGGTCTCAAAAGCTTCAAGACAAGCTTTATCAAAAACGAAAGGAACATCTTTCTCAAGCAACTTCGTCATCGGAAGGGTAATTTTGGAGAAATCTCTGATGAATCTCCGGTAGAATCCAGCATGACTGAGAAAACTTTGAACTGTTTTAACTGAGGTCGGTGGCGGTAGGCTGGCAATGGTCTCAAGTTTGGCACGATCGACTTCTATACCTGTCTTAGATATTCAATGGCCAAGAACAATACCTTCTGTAACCATGAAGTGACACTTCTCCCAACTAAGAGCTAGATTGGTCTCCTCACAACGAGCTAGCACCTTATCCAGATTAGCCAGGCACTTAGAAAATGAATCCCCATAGACGGAGAAGTCATCCATGAACACCTCTACCACATTCTCTACCAGATCCCCGAATATAGCAAGCATGCATCTCTGAAAAGTATCGGGAGCATTACATAAACCAAAGGGAATACGACGATAAGCAAACGTACCGAACGGCATGTGAAGGTCGTCTTCTCTTGATAATTAAGCTCGATGGGGATCTGAAAGTAGCCGGACATCCCATCCAAGAAGCAGTAATATTCATGACCAGCCAATCGTTCAAGCATTTGATCAATGAATGGCAGTGGGAAGTGATCTTTCTTGGTGGCATCATTGAGTCATCGATAATCGATGCAGACTCTCCATCCGGTAACTGTTCGGGTAGGAATGAGTTCACCCTTTGGATTAGGGATGACTATGATTCCACCTTTCTTTGGAACGACTTGAGTCGGGCTGACCCAAGGACTGTCGGCAATAGGATAGATGATACCGGCATCTAGAAGCTTGAGCACTCCTTTCTTTACAACTTCCTGCATCAGAGGGTTAAGTCTGCGTTGGGGCTGTCTAACTGGTTTGAATTCTTCATCAACAACTATCCGATGTTTGCAGAAGGTTTCAGAGATGCCTCTGATGTCTGCCAACTGCCAGGCAATAGCTCGGACATGCTTCCTGAGTAGTCTAATCAGTTGCTCTTTCTGCTCGGGAGATAGATTCGAACTGATGATGACAGGTAACTGGCAGTCCTTTTCCAGAAATGCGTATTCTAAGTGGTCAGGCAGCTCCTTCAGAGTAAGTTCTGGCGGATTCTCATATGAAGTAGTAATCCGACTCGATGCTGGCTCAATATGTGTAGGCGCAGTATTAGGTGTGAATGTCGCCTTCTGTTCGTCTAGTTCATCTTGCCATAGGCACTGTTCTGGATCGTCTAACGCATTGTCAATCCCTGAAATCAAACACAACTCTAGCGGATCACTAGATAAAGCATTAGTAAAGGAGTCGGCCAAGGCCAACTCTAAGGGGTCAATAGCATAACATTTATCATCTTGAGCAACTGAATATCTGATGCTATCTTTAATGCAGGATGCAACACTCTCTTGACCTACGCTTAGAGTTAATAAGCCTTGTTTGCAATTTATATTCACACCAGCAGTTGCTAAGAAAGGTCGACCTAGGATGAGTGTTCCGTCTAACTCACGAGTATCTAAAACAACAAAATACGCCAGTATAGTAAACGGACCACAGCAAACAGTTACATCTTCTATTACACCTCTAGGTCGTTTGACAGACCTATCGGCTAAAACGAGATGCAGAGTAATCGGTTTTAATTGCCCTAGATTCAGCTTTTCATATAAATAAACAGGCATAACATTAATAGAAGCACCAGAATCAACCAGACTGCGATCAATTTTAATGCCATTAATAATGCACGGTAATGTAAAAGAACCCGGATCAGAACACTTAGCTGGGGGCGGTGGCAGCTGTCGAATGGGAGATGGCGCACCGAGAATAGACGCGCATTCATTAGTAAGTGTGATAGAGTACGCCTCCCCGTTCTTCACTTTCTTCACGAGATCCTTAAAGAATTTTGCAAGTGGTGGTACGATTTCCACAGCTTCAGTCACTAGTATCTTGATCTCTGCAGTCTTAAGAACATTGTACCACTTCTTGTACTGAGTGTCGTGATCCTTAGCCTTACTCCTTGCAGCTTTAGGGAAGGGAATCCGAGGAACATACGGCGCCAGAACAGGCTCAGGAGCTGTCCTGGGCGGATTAGGGGGGAGCAGATGCTTCTTCTTCCTCTTCTGTGATATCCTCAATTTCTGGCATGTCCATGGTGGCACTAGTATCTGGTATTACTTCAGGTTCTGGGGCCTTGGGATCAGTTGTTTGTTTGTCGCTCCTTGTGGTAATAGCTTGAGCGTGTTCGCTCCTTGTATCAGAATCTGTTTGAAATGCTTCTGGATTAAGGAGAGGATTGCTAGTAAAAAGTCTAGCCATGGTGTTTACAGCGTCCTCTATTCTTTGACTTTGAGCTCTTTGTCCTTGATTAAGTGCCGCTTGAGCTTTTAACTGAATGTCATGGTCGTCAAGTCGGCTCATGATCTGATCAAACTTCCTCTCATAATCCATGTCCCTAGTACAGTACGGCTTTGCCTGAAACTGGTGTTGTCCTCCAATGAATCCCGGAGGTCTATAATAAGGATCTACTAACCGGTTGCTCTGCTTCCGTGGCACGTAATTTCTGTAACCGGCGTAGCCTTTTTGATTGTTGGCGAAGCCTTGATCAATGAAGTTTATCTCTTCTGTAGACCAGACTTCGGTTGTGCCGAAGTTGAGGCAACTTCCGCCGTTATGAGCACATGATCCACACCATCCACAGTCAACCAAAAAGACGGTAGCTGACGGAGAGTCGAGAGGAATACCAGCTGCTTGCAGATGCTTCTAAACTTCTGCCTTGATCTACTCTACAACATTTATCTGAGTCTGGCTCTGACTCTTGGTTCCTTCTATTTGCCTCTCCCAGTTTCTAGATTTTGAAGCACAGTCAGCAAAATGCAGAAGAGCATCCTGAGGAGTAAGAGCGGTGCAATCTCCGCCAGCTAGGGTGTTGACCCAGTTTGCAGATTCTTTGCGCATACCACGAGTAAAGAATTCAGCCAGCTGCCTTTGTTCATACCCATGGTGAGGGCAGTCGAAGAGAAGAGACTGGAATTCATTCCAAGTGTCATACAGGCTCGCATCCTCTCTCTGAGTGAATCTGGAAATGCGGTCTTTATAAGCAGTTGTTCTTGCAGGAGGAAAGTATTCCTCAACAAAATCTTGAGCTAATGCCTCCCAGTCAGTGTAATGACCTGGCGGTTTGCTGCTAAGCCATTGTTTAGCTGCACCTCTGAGAGAAAATGGGAAAGCTCGGAGATATAGCACATTCTTATTGAGATTCCCAGACTTGGAGGTGTCGCAGACAGCCAAAAAGGTGGTTATGTGTGTGTAAGGGTTATCATCTGATCTTCCCTCGAATTGTATGTCCCTAGAGATTAGCTCCAAGAGAGGAATCTGAATCTCATAGTCAGGATCATCGTCATTAGTAAGCACGGTGATGGGTGATCGGAGGTTAGATGCGTGCGGCTTACTATAGTCCGCAACACTCTTAAGAGTAACCATTGTGGTGAAGGAAGATGGAACGGAAGTGATTTGCTTCTGTACCTGCTATGATCTGCACGAGACAAAAACAAACACAACCGGTGTAAAATCGAAGTGTGATGGAAAATGAAAGATGGAAAGGTAGAAGGATAAAAATGCCAACTCTTCTTTCAACGAAATAGAAGAAGTCCCCGGCAACGGCGCCAATTTGATGAACCTCAAGTCGTTGTTCGGGTTCAAACAAATAACTAACAAAGCTACAAAAGGTAGGGTAGATCGTATTCCAGGGGTTTCCTCTACTTCCTTACTCAAAGGTGTTGGCAATTTAATTCAAGTTCAAACACAAGTTGTGCGTGGTGTGAGTTCCACGACTTCTATACTAAGAATGCAAAAATAAGTTGAAATGAGGATTAAAGCGAAGAAAGATTGAAGATTGATTGATCGACTAGAAAGATGACAGACAAGCTCAGACTTCGAATCCCCCTTAGATCACCAAGGCAACAGCAGTCAACAGACCAGCGATTTTCGATTCTAGTTCATTCATTTCATAGACACCATCATAACTCCTGACCCTTAGGTGTAATACTGGCGAACGTTCGCTCTATCCGATCTAGCTACCACGATTAATTAGCCGCCCGGGTACGGTCGCCTCTCGCAACGACTTAACTTAACTGGTGCAAATTCTAATGATTGATGAGTTACTCTAGCAATGGATCAACCCTAACCGGTTCCTACGAAAGGCACACTCCAGTTATAAGGTCGACTGTTCAATTTGGTGTTTTAAAGTAAGGCGAGCGTTCGCTTCTATCCTTATCTTAACAAGAATCTAATCTAGGTGGCCAAACCAGACAAGAAACACAGAAAACGTAGAACAAATCAAACATGAAAGATAAAACTGAATGAATTTCGAATCTAATCACCGTCGATCCGTGACCGCTTTAAGCCCTGGGTCACTTAGGGTTCATCTAATCTAAGCTACACGAGTTTATCTACTCATATTCAATACAGAAGAATCGAAGACAGACAAGAAATACATCTCAGGTAGGAAGACAGAGAAGAACTGTAAAACCTAAGTTCGATGTTTCCTGGCAGCTCCAATCTGCTGGATTTTCAACTCCTGGCACTGGCTCTCCGAAAGGATGGTTGGCGTCACGATCCGTTCCTGCTCCTTGAACTCTATCTACTCGCCCTGTCTCTCTCTCTCTGTCGTGGTTGTTGTTTTCTCTCTGTGTGCTTCGTTGTAAAGTGATCTCATATTAGCCGCCGAGTTCTCTATTTATATCAACCCGAGATTTTCTGAATTCAACTGGTATTTTCGGCGAAAATAATAGAGTGATTTCAGCGAAAACTTCTTCATACTCGGGGCAGTGGATTCCTTCTTACATTTTCGGCGAAAACCCTAGGGTATTTTCGCCGAAAATACATGTGTAAATGAGGCAGGCATTTTCTTTGACTTCAGTGATTTCTCCGGTTGATTTATGTGTGATTCTTCGGGGTTCCAACATCTAAGACACGTCCTTGGCTACCGTACTCGATGGAAAAAACCTGTGCTAACATAAAAACACTAGAAAACCATCAAATAGACCCGAAACGGGCCAAGGTAACACAAATGGCACGAGATAGGGCAATCGATTGAATATTCGTTATTCTACCCTAAAAACCATGTCTTAAGCAAAGAAATGTCGCTTAAATGAGGCTGATAATCACGTCAAATCGAGTGTCATCAGAAAGAGAGTATTAGAAAATCATATTAGAAAAGGTTTTTGGGTGTTCGTTGTTACACTAACCATACAGAAAGGGATCTATGTCTGTTGGAGCTTCAGTGCCTGATTACACGCTTAGCCCTACACAACATGGAATATTCGTTTAGAAGGTTAGTTGAAGACAAGAGAGCCAACACAGTGCCCAACACCGAGCCGAGCGCCTGGCCAGCGCCTGGCCAGCACCAGCCAGCGCCTGCCCAGCACCTGCCCAGCACCAGCCCAGCGCCCGAGCAGCGCCCAGGGCACGAGCGGACCCCAGCGCCCGAGCGGAGCCCAACGCCCGAGTGCCCAGCCCCGACGCACCAGCGCCCAGCCACTGCGCCCCCACGCCCAGCCTTGGCACCAGCCCCGGCACTAGTCTCGGCCCCAGCTCGGCCCCCGCCCCGGCGCCAGCGCCCAGCACCGGCGCCCCCACGCCCAGCCCCCACGCCCCGCGCTTAGCCCCCGCGCCCCAGCGCCTGGCCCCAGCACCCGACGGGCCCCATGACCCCGACGTCACCTGACCCCGGCACCGCCCAGTACACCCCAAGCCCGACGCTGCCCGACCCCGGCACCGCCCTGTCCAACCCTCGGCTGGAGCCCCGGCCCGAGGCCCGGTATCCAATGGCGCCCGAGCCCGGAGTCCCCATACCAGCCCCGGTATGGCCCGAAGACCTCAGGCCCGAGCACCCGTACCAGTCCCGGTACGGCCCGAACACCCCTGGAGCGCCAATGAACCACCAGGTCCAGTCCTATGTACCCTTGAGATTATTTTTATTATTTCCAAAGGATTATCAGGAAAGGATTCAAGGACGAATCCTCTTCAAGAAGAGGGGGATGATGTGATCCTTGCCACCAAGCCCGGCTTGGACATGACTGATGCCGATCCGGCCCCAGCACTGATGTTGGGCCGAGAGTACACAGGCCCCAGGCCTACACCAGCACCACCCCCGGAGCCTAGAAGAGCCCAAGCCCCAGAGCCAAAAGATGCACCTAGGAGGATGCTGATCCTCAGCCAGGCAACAAGGCTAGCTCCTACCCCAGCCAGGGTCAGGCTAATGACTCTCCAGGAGCTGATGCTGACACCGAGCCCCGACCCGGACACCGGGCTGAGCCGAACACCTAAACTAGGCCTCATGCTAAGTACTATGAGCTCTGGGTCGACAACGGCCCCTGAAGACCCTATGAGGACATTCCTGAAAATGTGGCCGAAGCATAATGAAGAAGGCTTGGCCATAATGGAAGGAATCCCAGCCTTGAGCCAGCCCCGGGCGCCAGACCAAGCGTCGGGCACCTAGACGATCCTTTTGAGCCTAGCTCTCAAACGGATCAGGCGTTCTGGGATTTTCTAAAAGCCGTGGCTACTTTGAAGGCCCAGAATCAGCTCCAACAAACGGTGCTCAATTTGGAGCAGAACTGAAGGAGATAGAGCTAGGCCAAGACCTAGTAAAGCATGGTTGGAGCACCAAAGAGGAAGACTCGGATGCTGATCCGAGGAAGGCCAAGCAATGAGCTGTGATCAGGCCACCACCTGAGCCTGATCCAAGAGGAGAGGATCAAGGAGAATGCAACCTTGGAGGAGAGCCAAGAGTTCAGCCCACGACTAAGAAGCTACGGACCAGAACTGAAGTGAACAAGGGCCAAACCTAGATTTCTGGACAGATTCCTAGTCCGACAAGGATTGACGAATATGGGCTACTTGGAGACAGAATTTGGGCTGATGTCCAGCATGAAAGTTATAGCCCATGGAGTCTACTACGGAACTGAAAAAGATCATAATTTTAGGAATTTTTTTGGTATTTATTCAGCCAATAATTCCAGAACCCGTTTAGGCTGTTTTTGGGGAAACTTGGCTCCCAAGTTAGGAGTTCTCGTCTAAATAGGATTCTTATTCCTTGTGGGATTGGAGTCTGAATTTACTTTATTTTTAGCCTAGATTAGGATTAGTTTAAGTCCTCTTTAGTATTCTAATTAGGACTCTGTTTTTATTTCTTTATTTTATTCTTATTTAGGAAGTAGTCTTTAGGGAGGAGAGCTTGTTCCCTCACCTATATAAGGAGGCTGCCGGCCACCCTTTTGTAGAATGAACCCTTTTGAAATAAACCCCCTTTTATAGAACTTTGTTCTTGAAACCCCTTATTGTATCTGCATGTGACGATACTGAAGGATCGGCTTATCATCAAGAGTATCCTCCTCTTGAAGTGGCGCCCTCGAATTGATACTTCTGGTTCCTAGCTCGTTTATAGCTAGTGGGTCAAAGTCCTCTTCCATCCCCGGTTCCGACAGTTTTCTTCCTGTTGCACGATCATCAGCTTGTGGTGTTGAAGGGTTGTCTACCCACGGTTGCAGCGGTTCACATCAGTTGGTATCAGAGCACGGTTCAAACACAAGGACCAAATCTATCCCAGTTTCCAGTTTCATTCTTGGATCCATATCCCTTTACTTTCTTATTCTTAGAAAAATTATTTAGAAAATCTTCATCTATTTCTAGTTCTTGTTTTGATCTCTATTGTAAGGCAGAAAAAGCTGGTGGCCATCAAAATCCATCAAAGAAAAATATCAAAAGAGTTAGAAAAACAGAAAATACTCAAAAATCAAGCAAGGCCACCGTTGCCAAGTTCTTTATTTTCGTTGTAATAGTGTGTTTAAGAAGAGGGGATATATTAGCTTTCGTTGCTTGTGTTAAACAGAGCCACGACCCCACTTTTAGCCACTAAAGTTATTGTTTATCGAGTCTTAGAAAAAGAGAGTATTAGAAAATCATATTAGAAAAGGTTTTTGAGTGTTCGTTGTTACACTAACCAAGGCAGAAAGGGGTCTATGTCTGTTGGAGCTTCAGTGCCTGATTGCACGCTTAGCCCTACAAAACATGGAATATTCGTTTAGAAGGTTAGTTGAAGACAGGACAGCCAACACAGTGCCCAGCACCAGCCCAGCGCACGAGCGGAGCCCAGCACCCGAGCGGAGCCCAGCGCCCGACCGGCACCCAGCGCCCAGTGCATGAGCGCCTAGCACCGGCGCCCTAGCGCCCAGCCCTGGCGCCCCAGCGCCCCAACGCCCCACCCCGGCCCTCCAGCACCCAGTCCCGGCGCCCCCACGCCCAGCCCCGGCACTAGTTTCGGCCCCAGCCCCAGCCCCCCAGCGCCCAGCACCGGCGCCCCGCGCCCAGCCCCAGCGCCCTGCCCCAGCACCCGACGGGCCCCATGACCCCAGCCCAGCCCTGACCGACCCCGGCCCGACGCCGCCTGACCCCGGCGCCGCCCTGTCCACCCCCGACCCAACGCCGCCCGACCCCGGCACCGCCCTGTCCAACCCTCGGGACGAGTCCCAGCCCGTGCCCCAGCACGAGCCCCGGTACCAGCCCCGGTATCCAATGGCGCCCGAGCTCGGAGTCCCCATACCAGCCCCGGTATGGCCCGAAGACCTCAAGCCCGAGCCCCGAGCACCCGTACCAGCCCGGTACGATCTGAACACCCCTGGAGGGCCAATGAACCACCAGGTCCAGTCCTATGTACGCTTGAGATTATTTTTATTATTTCTAAAGGATTATCATGCAAGGATTCAAGGACAAATCATCTTCAAGAAGAGGGAGATGATGTGATCCTGGCCACCAAGCCCGGCTTGGACACGACTGATGCCGATCCGGCCCCAGCTCTGATGCCGGGCCGAGAGTACACCGACCCTAGGCCTACACCAGCACCACCTCCAGAGCCTAGAAGAGCCCAAGCCCCGGAGCCAGAAGATGCACCTGGGAGGGTGCTGATCCTCAGCTAGGCAACAAGGCTAGCTCCTACCCCAGCCAGAGTCAGGCTAATGACTCTCCAGGAGCTGATGCTGACACCCAGCCCCGACCCGGACCTCGGGCCGAGCCTAACACCTAAAACTAGGCCCCATGCTAAGTACTATGAGCCCTGGGTCGACACCTGCCCCTGAAGACCCTCTGAGGACATTCCTGAAAATGTGGCTGAAGCATAATGAAGAAGGCTTGGCGATAATGGAAGGAATCCCATCCTTGAGCCAGCCCCGGGCGCCAGGCATCCCAAACGAGCCTTTTGAGCCTAGCTCTCAAACGGATCAGGCCTTCTGGGATTTTCTAAAGGCCATGGCTACTTTGAAGGCCCAGGAATCAGCTCCAACAAATGGTGCTCAATTTGGAGCAGAACTGAAGGAGATAGAGCTAGGCCAAGACCTAGTAAAGCATGGTTGGAGCACCAAAGAGGAAGACTCGGATGCTGATCCGAGGAAGGCCAAGCAAGGAGCTTGATCAGCCACCACTTGAGCTTGACCCAAGAGGAGAGGATCAAGGAGAATCCAACCTTGGAGGAGAGCCAAGAGTTAAGCCCACGACTAAGAAGCTACGGGCCTAAACTGAAGTGAACAAGGGCCAAACCCGGATTTCTGGACAGATTACTAGTCCAACAAGGATTGACGAATATGGGCTACTTGGAGATAGAATTTGGGCTGATGTCCAACATGAAAGTTGTAGCCCATGGAGTCTACTACCGATCTGCAAAAGATCAAAATTTTAGCAATTTGTTTGGTATTTATTCGGCCAATAATTCCAGAACCCGTTTAGGCTGTTTTTGGGGAAACTTGGCTCCCAAGTTAGGAGTTCTCGTCTAAATAGGATTCTTATTCCTTGTGGGATTGGAGTCCGAATTTACCTTCTTTTTAGCCTAGATTAGGATTAGTTTAAGTCCTCTTTAGTATTCTAATTAGGACTCTATTTTTATATCTTTATTTTATTCTTATTTAGGAAGTAGTCTTTAGGGAGGAGAGCTTGTTCCCTCACCTATATAAGGAGGCTGCCGGCCACCCTTTTGTAGAATGAACCCTTTTGAAATAAACCCCTTTTATAGAACTTTGTTCTTGAAACCCCTTATTGTATCTGCATGTGACGATACTGAAGGATCGGCTTATCATCAAGAGTATCCTCCTCTTGAAGTGGCGCCCTCGACTTGATACTTATGGTTTTTAGCTCGTTTATAGCTAGCGGGTCAAAGTCCTCTTCCATCCTCGGTTCCGACAGTTTTCTTCCTGTTGCATGATCATCAACTTGTGGTGTTTAAGGGTCGTCTGCCCATGGTTACAGCGGTTCACATCAGTTACTCTAGAAGCGGATCAACCCCAAATGGTTCCTATGAAAGGCACACTCCATTGAACAGGGTAATTGATTGATTTGATATTTTAAAGTAAGGCGCACAAGTAGTGCCTCCACTAGAGGGAACACCACTACAGCTAACTCCAAGTCATGGGTCGAGTAGTTCACCTAATGCACTCTAAGTTGGCGTGAAGCATAAACAACCACCTTTCCATTCTGCATGAGCACACACCCCAAACCCTGCAAGGAAGCATCACTAAACACCACATACTCACCACCTTCCACCGGCAAGGTCAACACTGGAGCTTAAGTCAACCTCTTCTTTAACTCTTCGAAACTCTTCTGACACGCCTCACTCCACTCATATTTCGACTCCTTCCTCAACAACTTGTAAAGAGGGGACGCTATGGTGGAAACCCCCTCGATGAACCTTCTGTAGTAGCTAGCTAATCCAAGGAAGCTTCTCAACTACGACACGTCCTTAGGTGGAAACCAATTAACCACCGCTTCAATCTTCTTCGGATGCACACTTAAAGAACTTCGTGAAAACCAATTAACCTCATATCCTCTCCTAGAAACCACGTGCCCCCAGAAACAACACCTCTTCCAACCAGAATGTACACTTAGAGAACTTCGCGAAAAGCTATTGTTCCCTCAGCTTCTGAAAGACGATCCTTAAGTGCTCGTCATGCTCCTTCTCATTCTTAGAGTAAATGAGGATGCCATCAATGAATACTATCACAAACTTTTCCATGTATTCATGAAAGACTTTGTTCATGAGAGCCATGAACGCAGCAGGAGCATTGGTAAGACCGAAGGACATCACAAGGAACTCGTAATGTCCATATCTAGTCCTGAAAGCTATCATCGGCACCGATCCTTCCTCTACCTTCAATTGATGGTAACCCGACCTCAGATCAATCTTTGAGAACATCTATCCTTGGGAGTGGATAGCGATTCTTGATCGTTGCCTTGTTCAACTACCGGTAGTGAATGCACATTCTCATTGACCCATTCTTCTTCTTCACAAACAACACCGGTGCTCCCCAAGGGGATACACTTGGGCGGATGAATCCCTTATCCAAGAGCACTTGCAACTGTTTCTTCAACTCCTTCAACTCAGCCGGTGCCATTCGATAGAGCGGAATGGAGATTGGAGTAGTTCCAGGAACCAACTCTATATTGAACACCACCTCGCGCACAATCAGTGCTTTGGGTAACTCCTCAAACATATCGACAAGCTCCCGAGCTACTGGCACTTTCTCCAACCCTTCATTCTGCTCAACCAACACCTGCACTAAGAGAGCCTCACACCCTTCCTGAATCAGAGAGAAAGCTTGCATTGTCGAACCCAACTCCATGGGTGTCGAATCCCTCTTTCACACACCTTTGAACACCACCTTACCAACACCCTTCAGCTGAAGTAACACTTCCTTCTTCCGACAATCAAGTAAAGCCCCATGCTTAGCCAACCAATCCATGCCAAGAATGACAGCGAACTCGTTGAAGGGAAGCACCACTAGATCAACTAACAACTCTGCTCCTCCCACTAACACTTTACAACCTCTCCACACACTATCTACCCGGACAGAAGTCCCCAAAGAAGTTCTTACAGTCCAACTAGTCCCCAAACTACTCAAACACTTCTCAGAAACAAAGGAATGGGTCGAGCCCAAATCAAACAAAGCGTAAACAGAAATATCTAAGATGGAGATCATACCGGTCACCACGTTGTTCGCGTTGTCTGCCACACCCTTGGTAAGAGCGTACAACCTTCCTTGATCTCCCCCAGCTCCCATGGGTGTAGCATTAGCTCCTGTTCCTCGGCCAGCACTCGAGGCTTTTCCTTTTCCACCATAACTCCTAGACGGAGCTCAGGTCCTTGCACCGATCCCACAGACTGAGACGGACCAGCTCTCCTGGTTGGACAATTTAGACTCTCGTGTCCACACTGACCAAAGGTGAAGCAACTCACATGTGTCAATAGATGACAAGCCCCAACATGTGGCTTCCCACATGTGCCACACACGGGTAGCTCAGATGGCGCTCCTCCTAAACGAACCGAGCCGACTCCACGAGCAAAACAAGTCACACTATTATGACCAGGTCAGCCACAAGTGAAACAAGTCACCACACCCCGCTGCAGAGGCGACTGACTGCGCCTGAAGCCAGAACAGGAAGTATGTGCCCTCTTGGCCAGATAGTTATGGGTGGCCAAATGAGTAAGCGGGGCAGGAGCCTTCCTCTTCCTCTCCTAATTCTTTTTGTTCTCCAACCTCTCCCTTTCTAGCGTCGCCGCCGTAACCGACACCAAACTTCCCATGTCAGCTGTGGTGACACCCTTCTGAATCTCCACCCTCAGCCCATTCTTGAACTTGCGAATGAGCTTCTTCTCCCGGTTAGTCCGCTCATCATACCACTTAGAGAGAAAGGTAAACTCTATGTAGTATGCGAGAATAGTCTTCTCACCTTGCTCTAATCCCAAGAATTCCTTGGACTTCTCCTCAAGCCAAAGCTCCAGGAAAAAATAGTCACGAAATTCCACCACAAACTCATCAAACTCCATCTCTGGCGGAATCACCCGACTTTGTGGCATCGACTTCCACCAATTCAAAGCATGACCCTTAAATAGAAAGGTCATGGCCTGCACCAACACCCCTTCATCAACTCCCATCTACAGGAACTTATACTCACACGCCTGAAACCACTGCTTTACAACCTCAAGATCAGCCACCACTCCATTGAACTCCCCAAAATTCCAACCCTTCAACAGACTTAGCTGAAACCTAGGAGCTCCTCCTCCAAACCCTGAATTCTCGATAGACCTACTTCCCATAGCTTGATTGGATTCACACTACTGGATGACATTCAAACGATTAAGTTGACCTTTGAAGAAATAATACCAACAGTTCAATCACTACTTATTTCAAAACTTCATGCCCATTTTAAAATAGTTTGAGAACTCCTGGAAAGTCGGTTCTATACCGATGTCTCGTCCCCTCTCCCTACAAGGTTAATTACTCCCCAAAGAGAGGAGACGACCGACCAGTACAGCAGCAACTAACCAGGCTCTAATACCACTTATAACACCACCCAACCCGAATCAACCCGGTGAAACCTATGGTTGAACCGGTTATGGATACTACTAAAGCAAAATCAACCTTTAAATCGAATTAAAAACCAACACTCGCATTAAAATGAAAACAGTGGAGGCCTCCCAATAGCAATAAAATCCGAATAAAGATCCAAAGACCAATAAATCCATAAATCCATAAAACCTCCAAAATACATAAAAAATCCCCCAAAACGTCAATGGTCAACTGCAATGAAATAAGTAGTCACTTTTGAGTAAATCCCTAGTCTTCACCTCATAGTTGTAGTCTAAACCACGTCAAAGTCAACCAGCACTCTCGAGCACCAACCACACCATCTACTAGCCACGAGATCTTGAAAGGGGGAAGAGGGAGGGATCAATTTCCTATTGAAATTGAGTGAACCCACTGGGCTTAACTATGTGTTGTCCTAATCCAAAGGAGTGGGTTCCAAACTCAACACATATCACTGACAATGGAACCAGACCTGGCCTAATTCAGATTTTAACACCCCAAAGCAGTCTAGATGATCACATAGGTTTCGTTCATCATTCACATCCACAATTGACAACATCAACATAAGCATAACTGATCTCACATCCGACCACAGAGCATAATACATAGGCATGATTCACAGAACGGCTCATGATCATCATCAATACACACATCATCAGCCAATCACACATTCAACCACAATCATTAATCTAGGTGAGTTATTAGGCACCAAGGAGCTATCCACACCACCATTGGCCGACCGACGCACCTCCCTACCGCATGAAAGGTCCTCGCGCTCCCCTACCACATGGGGAACGCGTCATCATAATCATCAACACAATCTCTCAATGAGAAGTTCATCAACACCCTTGTCAAGTGGATCCACCCTAGTGGATCGAACTCAATCAACCAGTATCTCGGGTGGGGTAGTGTGGGCTCCTT
Organism: Linum lewisii; assembly: GCA_034768395.1. Lineage (NCBI taxonomy): Eukaryota > Viridiplantae > Streptophyta > Magnoliopsida > Malpighiales > Linaceae > Linum > Linum lewisii. Next base: position 26,817,404 of record CM068302.1, on the reverse strand, counting down.
CTAGTTCTACTTTCATATACAATTCACAACTCATACAATTTCCTCACAACACATTTTATCCACAACATCACATCATCACACGATTCCACATTCCAAATACATTTCACAATCCATCCTCATAACTCCACATTTTGTTCACATTCACAATTCATCAACTCAATCACACAATAGGGTAATCGGCTACCTCACCGACTGTAACATCCATCCTGAACCGACTCGGGTTGAATCCGTGGTCGAACCGACATGAACATCACTCGAAGATACAACAGTAAAATAAAATGAGAAACAACTTTGAAATCGAATTAAAACATAAACCAAGCATAAGTCGGAAGCGCCTCCATTATTCAAAATCCAAAACTTATTACAAAGATACAATTCAAACCAAGATTCCTTTACAATCCCAAAGTTCAAATCAAACGATACAAAACATCCCCAACCCAAAATAGTCAACATAAATGCACAAGATGGTCAACTCCTGGTCCAAGCCTCCGAAGATCTTCTCCACGCCAACAACACATCGACACTCGACACACAAAGAAACTGCTGACCTTAACTCACTCACTCTAACCACGCACACCTAAAAAGAGAAACTGGAGGGGGTCAATTTCCTATTGAAATTCAGTGAACCCACTGGGTTTAACTATGCGCCGAACCTATCCAAAGAAGCGATCCCAAACTCCTCAAGAAACACCAACAATGGGATCAGACTCAACCTTTACAAGTTTTAATTCCCTAAAACAGTCTAAGTGATCACATAGGTGTAGTTCTCAAACAACACTTACCATCCTCGATAACATCCATAAATAATAGAGAATCGTAAATCACACAGTTCAACATTACGATACAAAACCACTCAATATCATAGCCAGCATTTTCCACACACACCACAGTTGCAAAGCATTCACATTGCACACGCCCATTGTTCCCATTTAATTCACTAAGCGAGCTATTAGACATCCTTAAGAAATCCAGGTTATAACTCAAGAGTAGTTCTCCTCACTATCAATTCAAAATTCAAAGCATCATCACTATCATAAATCATTCAACATCAATCCACATCTCAGCACAACAACACAGTTCAGTTCACAGATCAATCCAACACAGTCCACAACACATCATAGATCAGATCACCAACATATACCGCACATCACATATACACACTCAACACATCACATATACACACTCAACACATCACATTTCATCCCACTATCACATCCAGCACAACACACGCACACGAAAGTTCATAATTTATTTAACTAGGTGAGTTAATTAGGCGCCATAAGGAGTTGTTCCCCCGCTACCCCGTCGGCGATCACATCATCCATATCCTGTAGGTTCTTTCCCCACAGGGAGATAACACGACGCATCCCCTAAGGGATTCTTCCTCCATGGAGGTATCATGACGCATCCCATCGGGATCCTTCCTCAACGGAGATTTCAACCACTATGACTCCCTGCCATAGGGTTCACCCCAGTGAATCGGACTCTAACACCACGGTATTTCAGTTGGGGTAACATTGGCTCCTTCTGGTTCTATCTATTAATTCTATTAAACATAACTACATCGATCACACACATCGACAATGTGATTCCATATCACAATTCCACAATTCAAGTTCACGACATAATTCCACACCACCATTCCATGTCCCAATTCCATATTATAATTTCACACTAACCACAACCGACAACAATAGGTACAATCACAGAAATTCAGCTCATCCCATCCCATCCCATCTCACATTTCTAGATCAAGTACATTAGCCATCATCTTTCATCCCAATTCCCCGCATCACACATCAATTAGCACATTCATCAAACAGGAATCACAAGACAGTTATCCAGTTTTACTCTCAAGGGCTCATGCAAGACCTAATTCATCCTAATTCCAGTTTCAACTCCTCACTCTCATTTATAGCCAGCTAGTCAACCACACATTCACACAAGTCAACCATACAATCACACAAGTCAACCAACACCACATAACAGTAACAATCACGATAGCATCAATTTACCATTTCAACTCTCCAATTTGTGCAATCCTATAAGTACTATCTATTTCTATATATTTCATCTAACACGATTCCTAGCCACATTTCAACCAATTCCGTCGTACTCACTCTCCTTAATCATTTCCCAATTTATATTCAAGACTCCAACCTTAATACATTAGTCACATATTACGCTATCTATCACCATCATACACATAGCACCCATTTCACTCAAGTCAATCACACAACATCAATCCATCATAACACCAATTCCACTCAACTCGACACATAACATCAATTCATCTAACAACACGTTTACATGCTGTTACACCCCGAACCTAGCTATGAAAATGTAGTGTGAAATTTTCTAAAATATCCTTAAGAAATTAAGAAATTATGACAGTCATGAAATATTGTTCAATTGTGGTATAATAGTTAGGTTATGGTTTGTTAACGTTTAACGTTTAATGTTAAATTTCTTTTGTTGTGAGATTGGGAAGTCCTGTCAGATCACATATCACAGATCACATATTATAATTAGAATATATCGAATATATTATCATGGCCCAGCGGTTCCAAATCCAAACCTTCAAGCCTTCGATCCCGAGTTCGAAACCCGATAGTCTCACAACTGATTACAATTTGTTTTAGTTTCTAGCTTTTCCCAAAATGACGACATTTTGGTGAGCGGCAACCCAACTCCAGAACGACGTCGGAGGCTGCTTCCCCTTCATCCCTTCGGATTCCTCCTCTGCAACTTTGTTCTCTGCACTACATCTGAATGTGGACTTCCGAAATCAGAGCTCCATTAATGCTCTGGTCTCCCCAAATCAAGCAGATTCAATGAATGAATCTGAGCACCCCTCTTAAACGCCTCCATTTGCACCTATTTTCCCTTTTCTTCTCACCAAACACCAACAACAGCTTTCCCTGTTTCCGAAATCAGAAATCGTCGACTGTTTCCGTTAACAGCAGCTCCAGCCAGCATCGACGATCACCAACCCTTTACCCGAACCCCTTTTGAAACCTAGTTAGGTAAGAAATCCATCTTAGGTCTCAGCTTTTAATTTCCGTAAACCTTTCGAACGTTGACCCTGTTTCTTGAACCCAGTTTCCAGCGAGTAGAGTCGGCAACGTTTTCCCCTATCCCAGCTGCGAATCGTTGCTCCTAAGTCATGTGAGCAGCCAAATGAGGTAAGTAAGGCCCCTCCTGACGTGGAATCGAGTTCAGAAATTTCTGTTTGTAGGTAGTTGGGACTCACCGGTATTTGTGCTTGCCGTCGGCGAGTTGTTCGATTGTTTAGGAAGTCGTGGGTTGAAGACGGGGTCGGACCAGCCTGGGTCTGACCAATTTTGGTCAGACCGGCTTGGTTGGACTTTTTAAATCGGCGCAAGTCAGTCCCTATAGTTATGTTAATTATAGTTTTAGTCACTAAGATTATGTCCATACCAAGTAAGCATTAATAGTAACTATTCGGGCATGTTAATAATGTGTCTCTTATTTTGTCGTTGCTATGGTTACCTTACATGTGTTTTAAGTTACGGTTGTTATGTTCCTGATCATGTTAATTTATGACTTATCCCCATGTGCACGTTGTGAGTTTGTTCATGTAATTAAGTTATATGAATGTTTGAGTGTCACCCTCATATAAATAGGTATAGGTGAATTGGTTTAAGGAGATGATACATTATCGTTGCTAGTTCTATGTTATGTCTTTATTAATTATGTTACGTTAAGGTGCATGACATGTGTTAGTTGATATACATCACGTTTTAGTTGTACAATGATATCATTTCATGTCAGTAATACTTCACATAGATTATTATTAGCTGCTGAATTTATAACATGCCCTTCTAGTTTATGTTGATGATAATTTATTTATATGTATGGTTGTTAAGTTTCTAGTCTTGTTAATTATGATTTGTCCACATGTGTATGGTTAGCTTCTATTCATGTGATTAAGGTTGTATGTTTAGGATAGTCACACACCTCACATAGACAAGTCATATGTGGATTAATAAAATGGTACTCTCTAGCTAGACCTCCGCCCCACCCAGTTTTCAGTTATGGTCGCGAGCGACCCTCAGCATGATATTGGGCCAGATTGCCCATAGTTTTTAGTTGGACCAGAGAGTCCCTTTTTCAGTTGGACTAGAGAGTCCCTTTTCAGTTGGACCAGAGAGTCACTTTATCAGTTTTCAGGTGGCGGTAAGGCTAGTTAGTTGAGTTAGGCCCCTAACTAAAAGCTTATCAGAAATAAGTTAAGTCAAGTTATGCCTGAAATGTTATGTTCATGTTTCTCAGCTTCAAGTCATGTGCAGTAAATGTGAATTATGTGTTGGTTCAGATTGTGACTTCATGTATGATGAGTTTGGTTTATGATTTCCATATTGATAGCTCAGTAAATGTTCCATGAAAAGTATTGTGATGATAATGTTTTGCTTAGCTTAAAGATCACGACTACTAATAGCCAATAATGTATAGAAAATCTCAGTGATTGCTAAGTTCATTAGTATGATAGTTGACCCAACATAAAATATGGATAGAGTGGTGACTAGTGGAGTCTTCAGATGTTATGTTATGTGAGATATGCTTCTCAGTTTTAGATCATTGATCACTTATATGATAAGATTATGTATGATAACAAATGATAACAACTTGCACCCATTTCCCAATCCATCACATCTCTCAATTCTATGCCAGTTCATTAGTCATTTCATTTCATCCCAACCCCCGTTCATAGCAACAACCAATCAGAAACACAATCACAGAACAATTTACCCCTTTTACTCTCCTCATTTTCATGCAACACCTAACTTTCATCTAAGTCGAAATTACAACTCCTCACGCTGTCCAACACTACCTAACAACACTAAGCCCTCACTTGGAATAGAAGACGAGGCTATAAACGTCTTCTATTTCCTCAGAATATCGATTTTCCCAACTCCAAACTCGTAGCCTATCCCCTTCTCACTGACTGGGCTCTACACTGAAAAACCAAAAATAAAGATTAGCGATCTCTTCGTCTCATCACTAGAAACCTGTATCAAGAAATGGATCGTTAATCAGACCTCTACAGCTCTCGAAATCACCCTTTGAAGTTTGGCCAAAGATGGTTCCTCAAATGAATTTCGTGGAAAGAGAAGAGAGCTGGAAGTTGTGAAATCCCGTCAAAACCCATCTTATATATTCAGAAAGAAACACACGACATGTTTCATAACATATGGCGTGTGTTATGAAACTACGCGCCATGTTTCTATGACACACGGCCGTGTGTTATCTTCTAGCAATCTCGACGAACTTTTCTGGAATTAGTGCACGATCGTGTATCTCAGATGCACGGCGTGTACCTTGAAGACACATGGCGTGTGTTCTTCACTGCACATCACGAACACTTGCAACTTCAACCCAACTTAGGTACGCACATTTCAAACTTCAATGGGACCTCAGAGGCACTGATTCTAGTACCTCGATCACCCAAACTCGAGTTCCAAACAATCCGGTTGGGTGGGGATGTTACAATTGCTTTCGATGTTCTTATTTCGAATATGAGTAGCTAAACTTATTGAGTTTAGATTAGATGAACTCTAAGTGACCAGAGACTTTAAAGCGGTCACGGATCGGCGATAATTAGATCTTAATTCAATAAGTTTTTATTCATTATTGATTTGTTCTTCATTTATGTTTCTTTTCTAGCTTAATCACCTAGATTAGATTCTTGTTAAAATAAGGATAGTTGGCGAACATCCTCCGTGTTTTAGAACGTCAAGTCAATTAATTAACATATTCATTGGAATCATTCCTCTAGTGGGAACCGTTTAGGGTTAATCCGTTTCAAGAATAGCTCATTAAAATCAATCAAATGCCCCAATCAATTATCCGTTGCAGAAGCGAACACACAGACGGATAATCGATCTTGGTAGTTAGTTCAATAGTAGCGAATGTTCATGGACTTAGACCTAAGGGTAATAAGCTATGACAGTGTCTAAGAATTTAATGAATTAGGATTGAAAATTCACCGGTTTTGTGATCACCAATGCCTTGGTAATCTTAGGGGATCGAGTATAAGCTTTTGTTTGTCAATCATAACAAACCTTCAATAAATCAATCTGTCTTTTAATTCAATTTTATTTCCAATGCATAATATATTAGAAGTCGTGGAATTCACACCACGCAACTTGATTTAAACCTGAATATTTGTCAGCTTCTTTGAGTAAACGATTCGAAGAAATCCTTGGAATATGATCTGTCCTACTTTTCTAGGTTAGATATTTGATACCCTGTTTTACGCGTTATCAGTTACAATGATATTGTCTATTGGAGACCATATTGATTTGATGCGGCTTCAACTCAAGTCTCTAACCACGATCTTAGGTAGTACGATGCTTCGTTCAGCTTCTCCCACCATCATTTTGGCGAAATGTTGGTTGTCTTCGTCTTCCATATTGTAGAAAGAATTATCGAAGTCCTCTTGATGTTGGTTGTTTCAGGCTGCATACACAACACAAAGAGAAATACGAATCAACAATATGCAATCATTACCACCAAACAAACTCAAACACTTGGGGAAACAAAAAACTTAAACGATGTAATGGAGCAAAGGCACTCAACACTTTCACGCCAAAACAAAGGGTCTTTGACAACAACTCCAAAATTTGATTGGTCCAAAGAGGCCTTCTCAAAGATACCTGGAAAGCTAGCTAGGGATGTATTTCTTCAGGTTCCTTATTTTGGCTTACTTGTGAAGAGTGAAATGTTCAAGGGTAGGTAAGGTGTAGGTTCCAAAAAGATCACAACAATTGGTCACAAAACAAGAAAGAGGACTTGAGTCAACCTTGGTCAATAAACAAGAAATAGGTCAAAGATCATGGAAATATTTGGCATGTTAATCAAGCACGAATATCAGCAAACACAGAGAGGATGAAATGGATGAGAATGAGGGGCTAAGTGAGTTTCCCCTTAATGATCCTGAATCATGACTCTACATGACCCTAGGATGAATAATTCGAACTATGCAATACATGAGTTTTCGCCATTTATAAAAAACGTATCATAATACTCTCCCGAGACAAGTATGACCAAGGTCTAAAACCAAATCAATCAGACTCTCGCGTCAAAACTGACTAAATGCATACGCACAACAAGTGTTTGATGAAATGTCACGAGTTTTTTCAACATAGAAAGACCTAGCCACATCCCTCTATCGAGTGTAAAGCATTACCAAGAACAAATTCCATGATACTCTATGATATAAAAGCCCTCTCGACATACTCCATACCAAGCAATAACCTGATCAAGCATCTAAACCAATAGTACTCGAATAAGTAATGGAATGAAAAACATGGCATTGAATCACAACTTGCATAACATAGAATTGAATTCATCGAAGAGTTTAGAGTGTCAAATCATTCATCAATCACCCTAAGGTCCCCCTCACCAAACCCTATGAGGTTTAGTTACAACAATACATGGTGAAAATGGAAGAATACAACCTAGAAAGAGATGATGAGGATAATCTTTCCAGCTATGAAGTCTTCAATCGTCGTTCTTGCGTTTCAATGATCATGGAGCGATGGAGGATGATTGGATGGTGTTTGGGAGGCTCCAATATGGATTTTCAGGTGTGTTCGTCAAAATCCAGCTGGGAAGAAAAAAGAGCCATCCTTGAAACTTTCCAAAATTGGGGTATTTAAAGAGAAGTGGTCGCCGCGCCCCCGATGCAGTTAGGGTGCGGTCGGGCTATAGGTATGGTGCGGCGTGCCTAGGCCGCGCCAGCCCCCCATGCCAACTGCTAATTTTATGTGGTTGGGGCGTGTTCGCGTCGGTGTACTATCATTAGTGTTTCTTCAATAACTCAAGCATTAGGACTCTAAATCGATCACCGTTCAAACTTGTGGTTTTGTAATTTCGTCTTCTAACGTAGCAAAACCTGAAAACCAATAAAATACACCTCAAAAGCAATGGAAATGGACCAAAAGGGTCTCAAGAGGGTATTTAATACAAGTTATCATGAACTTGGCCAAAACCACTTAGAAACGGCATGTACATGCACAACCCACACGAGAAATGTGTCAAATATGGGAGATTAAATTATATAATTATCAAGTCATTAAAGGTCGTTTACCCAAACAAGGTTTGTACGACTGAATCGTTCATGGAGGTCTAGCCATATTTCCCGCACTAAATCATGCCAAAGTAGGAACTGCACGATTTTTAGGAGAAACAACCGAAAGAACCAAGACATTAGCCCTCCTCCACGCTACAAACAAAAGATTTGCATCCATTTGGAAAAAATTTAATTAGTCCCATCAAGAAATCCCAACTTATTTTTAGTCATCAACGCCATTCACATCGATCGAACCCATGAGCAATAATTTGTAGCATCATCGATAATCATACTAACCAAAAGGATGCCAAGATTGTCACCAGTCCCAATATAACACTACAAAAAAAAGTCTGATTAACCGCAGCTAAAAACACGTTTAACAGCGACCATGACCATTGTTAAAATAACTTAACGACGACCACGTGCCGCTGTTAAATTGGCCAATGGCAAAGGCATTTAACAGCGGCGAAAAGTGGCCACGGTTAAAGTAAATATTTTAGTAGGGGCTAAATTAGTCTGCCGATGAAAATTAATCGCCAGAGCTCTGGCGATAGAGCCAGAACTCTGGCGACACCCTATTTTGATCGTTGATGGTGGATCTAGATGAGAAGAATGGTCCCTCATGATGATTCGATTCAAATAAGCCCTCTCATCACTCCGCCGTAGTGCCAGGACCGCTAATCAAGCTCCATAACTTGGCAATTGACAACGGATTCCACGAGATCTAGATGCTTGGTGCGAAAATTAACGCACACTAGTTTTACTCACTAGATTGCTCTAGCGAGATCGTTTTTCCCAAGGGTCTTCCTTTCTCTATTACTAAAAAATGTGTGTCAAAGCTTATCGAGGTTTCATTTTGGTTTGAGAATTCGGTTGTGAATGAACTAAGTAGACTAAAAAATGCAATTTAATCAAACAAGCAAGTAAAGCAGATTGTGGTTTTGCAGATAGACTAAGGCGGTTGTTCAGACTCGAATCCACGCTAGTTCGGTTAAGATGGATGAAACTATGCAATCGAAGAAATTTAACAGACTAGACGACTCGGCAATTCCTTTTGTAATCTCTACTTCATGGTCAGTCCGTAGAGATTCTATTCTATCAAACCTACAAGCTCTTATGGTCAAGCTAACTTGCAAGAAATCAAGAACGAACAAGAACAGTGAAATGCCACAAATTCATGCAAAGATATTAGGTTCTTCCAATCCTATGGTCAAGATATTGGGGAACCTAACGACCTCCTAAACTCTAGAATGAAATGCGTTCATGGTCAGATCCACAAATCAAGATAAACTCAGAAACTAACAATTGATCAGGTTGCCAGAATCAAAAAGCTTAAATTAGGGTTTAGGAGAAATCGCATCTAAGTCTGAAAGAACATCGATTAACATAAACGGGTTAGAAACCCGAAATAATCCATACAAAATCCTAGCTAACGCTTCATCTAATCTAAACAACCCTAGGAGTTTAGCTCGTCATAGCAAAAGAAGAAATCAAAGATACAAGGGAAAAGCAAACTGGAGAAGAAGACATCTTACTCCAAGAAACCTAATCTTGACGAATCAATGAAACTCCCGAGCTAATCCTTGCTTCCTCTCCGGGAATTAATCCCCCCTTCTGCTCGCTGCCTCCAACTCTCTCCTGTATTTCTTCTTCTGTCTACTGGCCAAAGGCCAAATTATTATATCTCCGCTCCAGCTTCCACTTCTCCTGCTGATTACATCCTTTTTATATTGAAAAACACATTGATGATTTAAAATGGGCCAATTGTACGTTGACTGTGGCAGCCCAATTATCCCAAACCGATTCATCCTCCTGCATCAAAAGCTTGGGCCAAATAAATCAACTGGCTTTCTTCCTTCTTAATTTAATATTACGTTATTGGCAGCTAATGAAGTAAACCCATCCTCCATGACGATATGACATATGGGTTTGCTTTTCTTCATTTTAAACAATCCATTTCTGTAACACCCGTCCCAAATTGACCCGGGTTTACCCGTGGTCGAACCGGTTTGAGTGCTACTCGAAGATACAGCATTTAAATAAAAAAATAAAACGCAGCGGAAACAGAAACAACCCTTCATTAAAAAGCTCAAAAACAACTGAAGGCCTTCATTACATAAAATCCGAAATCTGAAACCAAAGCTCAAACGATTACAAAGATCTCCCAACCCAAAGGTGTCAACTGAAAATACAAAACTCAAACTAAAGGTCACTCCAAAGTAGCTTCCTAATCTTCACTTCACAACTCCAACCTGCGACTCCTCCGAACTCAACCGAACACCTGAAAAGAGAAACTGGGGGGATCAGCTTCCTAATGAAACTGAGTGATCCCACTGGGCTTAACTATGCGCTGAACCTAGCCTAAGAGCGATCCCAACTCCGCACACAAACAATCAACGGGATCTGACACAACCATTCTCATTTGAATCCCTAACATGTTACTAGGCGATCACATAAGTTCAATATCAAATCAACATCCTCAATTCACAATAGCATCAAGATAACAAAGGCAACCATTCAAACAATTCAACATCACATCCAATTCATATAGCTCAACAATCAGAAGCATCATACACATAGTTCAAAATCAGAAGCATCATAAGCAATTGGTCATCTCAATCATCACACCACAATCATACACAATACACAGATTACATTCCTATTTACTAAGTGAGTTATTAAGCATCTCTCCATATTAATAGTTCACAACTCAGAACCTCATTCTACACCTAAGTCATTCACATCAATCCCACAGCTCAGCATAACGACACCATTCAGTTCACATATTAATCCAACATAGTCCACCACACATCACAAGGCACCTCACAACCACATATTAGACACACACATCCAACCACATACTCAATACATACATCACAACCACATACTCGACACATACAATTATCTATGTGAGTTCATTAGGCGCCATTGGAGTTTACCCATACACCACCCCTGCCGGCCAGACGCACCCACTCTTCCAGGAGGGTCCAAGACGCATCCTTTCTTCCAGAAGGATCCAGGGCCCAAACTTACATCGACACATCAACAACAACCAAAAATAGATCACGCCACTCTTCCAGGAGGCGTGACCGCACCTCACTCTTCCAGGAGAGGTGACTATTTGGGGGCAGTGCAGGCTCCAACCAGTTTCTATCATTTCAATTAACAAAATCAACCATTCACACTTAAATCCAACAACCACAACCATCCATCAATTTCCCATCAAATCCATCCAAAACCAACATCAAGTCCATCACAACTTTCCACATCAACATCATGCTCAAATTCCTCATTCAAACCAACCAATTCCACTCATCAAGTCCATCCACAATTCCACTATCAATTCCATCATTGAACCAAGTCCAAACCACGTACACATATCACAAGCCAATCAACTACACACATCAACATGCAATTTCAATCGATCCAACCAAGTCCCAATTTCTCTAGCCAATTCCACGTACCAATTCCCTTAGCCAATTCCATGTACCAATTCTCATACCAATTCTATTAGCCAATTCCATGTACCAATTCTATTAACCTAATCCAAGTCATAATTCTACCATACTAATCCCATCAACCCACCACCATCACACAATGTCACATAACATCAAGTCATCCAATCGACCCGTAGAAGTAACTCAATTCACTATCACACATACAACCACAAATCACTTGATCAAACATCCCACATTCACAATCACATTCCACCAATACAACATTTCACATACACAAACGGTTTAAGGGTAAACGGCTAGCTCACCGACCATCCCCACCTGCAAGTACAGGGATAGCCATGTCATGAGTCATAGGGTTACCCTCCTGTACATCCTTCATTGGATGACCCCACATTGGCGGGACTGTCCCCCTGTTCGTCATTTAAGGGCGACCCCACATTGGCAGGACCACCCTCCCGCAACCACAATTAACAATTCCAAGCAGAAATACAGTTACAACATCATACCCCAACCCTCCTACACTCGTTACTACATCCAATTCATTAATCATCATTATTAATCATTCCCCTTTTCCATCATATAACCACAGCCAGCAATCATCATCATATTCATCGCATAAACATCCAAACAACAATCACCAATCATCACAAATACACAGAAACCAAACGCAGAACAATTTCCCCTTTTACTCTCTTCCAATTTATGCAAGTCCTACATTCATCTAGGTTACAATTGCAACTTCTCACACCGACCATACTACCTATCATACGCTAAACCCTCACCTGACAAGAAGACGAGGCTCTAAAACTCTTCTAGAACCCGAACAGCCAAGCTCTCAGACTCCAAAAACGTAGCTCTTCTGCTCTTCACTGACAGCAGTCTACTACGAAATACCCATAAATTCAGGTTTCGATCTCTTCCTCTCATTGCAACGAATGGTGGCAACAAACGGATCGTCAATCGGAGCTCTACAACTCCCGAAATCAAGGATTGAAGCTATGGGGTTTTTGGTTCGTCAAAAAGGATTTTCGGGGAAAGAGAAAGAGGGAAAAGTCATGGAAATCCGTGAAAATCAGCTATTTATGGAAGTCACAAGAAACATGGCGTGTTTCTATAACACACGGCATGTTGTTTCAAGAAATCACGGTGTGTTTCTATAACACACGGATGTGTGTTGTAATCTATCACCTTTTGCCAATTCTCACGTACTCGCTTGTATCTTCAACCTGACTCAACTATGAACGTCCCGGACTTCGATGGGACCTCAAGAACATTGTTCCCAATGTCTAAACCATCCAAAATCGAGTTCCAAACCATTCGGTTGGGCGGGGATGTTACAAGTCTCCACAACTTCAAGAGATTTCATCCCAGAAATCAAAACCCGACTCGCTCTAGCAATGCAACCATAAATCACAGCAACAAATGTGGCAACATAAGGATCACATCAACTCCCGAAACTCCCTCTTAACGGCTCTAGCAACACACACCTTCTAAGGGCACTACTCCCACACTACTTCGAACTTCTACCTAACAGACACGCACAACCGAACCTCGACGGCACAACCAACCACAAAAGAACAACCAAAACACAACTCACACAAGAGCACAAGCACAACACAAGTGAAGCGAGAAAACCCTCAACTAACTCCTCCGACCAGAACTTCACACTCCTCGAACACTTCACTTAACTGAACCAAATTCAACAAGGGCTCTACTCTTCCTATCAACTTCCCAACCCATTACTACTTCCACCCTCAAACACTCTGATACCCTCTTCACTACTAGAGGACACACAACGTTTCAGTTGACCAATTTAGAAATTGACATTGCATTTCAAATCACTTTTCCCTTCAAATCAAACACCTTTCCTTTCAAAACTTCCCACCCATTTCAAAATGATTTTTAAATCCCTGGAAAGTCGGTCCTGTGATGATGCTTCATCCTTTCCCCATATGAGGTTAATTACTCCTCTAGAAAAAAAGACACAACACCAACACAGCAGCAACTAACCAGGCTCTGATCCCATCTGTAACACCCGTCCCAAACTGACCCGGGTTTACTCGTGGTCGAACCGTTTGAGTGCTACTCGAAGATACAACATTTAAATAAAAAAATAAAACGCAATGGAAACAGAAACAACCCTTCATTAAAAAGCTCAAAAACAACTGAAGGCCTTCATTACATAAAATCCGAAACCTGAAACCAAATCTCAAACGACTACAAAGATCTCCCAACCCAAAGGTGTCAACTGAAAATACAAAACTCAAACTAAAGGTCACTCCAAAGTGGCTTCCTAATCTTCACTTCACAACTCCAACATGCGACTCCTCCGAACTCAACCGAACACCTGAAAAGAGAAACTGGGGGGATCAGCTTCCTAATGAAACTAAGTGATCCCACTGGGCTTAACTATGGGCCGAACCTAGCCTAAGAGCGATCCCAACTCCGCACACAAATAATCAACTCCGCACACAAACTAAGTGACACAGCCATTCTCATTTTAATCCCTAACATGCTACTAGGCGATCACATAAGTTCAATATCAAATCAACATCCTCAATTCACAATAGCATCAATATAACAAAGGCAACCATTCAAACAATTCAACATCACATCCGATTCATATAGCTCAACAATCAGAAGCATCATACACATAGTTCAATATTAGAAGCATCATAAGCAACTCGACATCTCAATCATCACCACACACACAATCATACACAAATATAAGATTACATTCCTATTTACTAGGCACTCAAATAATCCCACAGCTCAGCATAACACACCATTCAGTTCATATATTAATCCAACATAGTCCACCACACATCACAAGGCACCTCAGAACCACATATTAGACACACACATCACAACCACATACTCAACACACACATCACAACCACATGCTCAACACATACATCACAACCACATACTCGACTGATGGGCTGCAGAATAGCGGTCGATCAAATAACTACCAAGCTGTGAAGCTAGGGTAGATCGTATTCCAGGGGTTTCCTCTACTTCCTTACTCAAAGGTGTTGGCAAAATAATTCAAGGTTAAACACAATGTGCGTGGTGTGAGTTCCACGTCTTCTATACTAAAATGCAAGGAAAAATTGAAATGAAATTAAAGCGAAGAAAGATTGAAGATTGATTGATTGACTAGAAAGATGACAGACAAGCTTAGACTTCGAATCCCCCTTAGATTACCAGAGCAACAGCAGTCAACAGACCAGCGATTTTCGATTCTAGTTCATTCAGTTCACAAACACCACCATAACTCCTGACCCTTAGGTTTATGACTGGCGAACGTTCGCTCTATCCAATCTAGCTACCACGATTAATTAGCCGCCCGGGTACGGTCGCCTCTCGCAAGACTTAACTTAATTGGTGCAAATTCTAATGATTAATGAGTTACTCTTGTAATGGATTAACCCTAATCGGTTCCTACGAAAGGCACACTCCAATTATAAGGTTAATTGTTCAACTTCATGTTCTAAGGTAAGGCGAGCGTTCGCTTCTATCCTTAGCTTAACAAGAATCTAATCTAGGTGGCCAAACCAGACAAGAAACACAGAGAACGAAGAACAAATCAAACATGAAAGATGAAATTGAATGAATTTTGAATCTAATCACCGCCGATCCGTGACCGCTTTAAGCCCTGGGTCACTTAGGGTTCATCTAATCTAAGCTACACGAGTTTAGCTACTGATATTCAATACAGAAGAATCGAAGATAGACAAAGAATACATCTCCGGTAGGGTAGACAGAGAAGAACTGTAAAACCTAATTTCGATGACTCCTGGCAGCTTCAATCTGCTGGCTCTTCAACTCCTAGCACTGGCTCTCCGAGATGGATGGATGGCGTCACGATCCGTTCCTGGCTCCTCGAACTCTATCCACTCGTTTTCTCCCTTTCTCAGTCTTAGAAGTTTTCTCCCTTTTTTGTGTGTGATAAAAAAGTGATCCCCCCTTTGTTGCTGTTCGGTTTTGTATTTATACCTAGCCGACAACTGCTGCTTTTCCACTGGAATTTTCGCCGAAAATCCAAGGATATTTTCGACGAAAGTATCTGTTCAAATGTGGCTTCATTCGTCTCTTCCTTCCGGCTGATTCTACTTAGAGTTTTCGTCGAGAATGCTTATGTATTTTCGCCGAGAACTCCTCTTGATCGGGTCAGTGGATTCTTCTTCCATTTTGGCGAAAACCCAAGGGTATTTTTGCCGAAAATATATGTGTAAATGGAACAGGAATTCGTTTGCCTTGAGTGATTTCTCCGGTTGATTTATGTGTGATTCTTCAGGGTTCCAACGTCTAAGACACGTCCCTGGCTACCGCATTCGATGGCAAAAACCTGTGCTAACATAAAAACACTAGAAAACCATCAAATAGACCCGAAATGGGCCAAGGTAACACAAAAGGCATAAGATGGATCGATTGAGTAAATATTCACTATTCTACCCTAAAAGCCGTGTCTTAAGCAATGAAATGTCGCTCAAATGAGGCTGATAATCACGTCAATTCGAGTGTCATCAAAATACCCACACTTAAGCTTTTGCTTGTCCTCAAGCAAACTGAATTAGAACACACTCAAATTCACTAATGACACGAGATTAAATTGAGATTCAGTTCTAACAATTTGGTTTAGACTGTTCCACGTAGAAAAGGTGATCTACACATGCAAGAACATCGACCAAACAAGTTTCGATCTCACTGTTTTCTGCACACTTCAAGTAGTAGTTTTAACAAAGCACATTTCTTGGCAAAACAAATGAATCATAATTAACCGACTGCGATAACACCCGTTCTAATCAAAACGACCTTAAGCTCTAGCCATGATGTGGACGCGGAGGAAGGAAAAGTGACGTGGCTATCGACTCGACTTCATCCGCTTCTAGATCTGTACGTTACATGTTATAGCTAGGACTGATTTAAGCATCAATTATTCTCTCTTTTTTTACTTTTTTTTTTCAAGATTCAAACTTTCTCAAATTATTTACTGCATACTAGTGCTCGATACCAAACACTTCACTTAGGTATTGGACCTGCCTAGCTCACAGTATTTGTGCCTTTGCTAGTGCTCAACCCGAACACTTCACTTAGGTGTCGGGCTTGCCTAGCTTTATTTTCAGCACTTTAAAGAACTTAACATTGATTCGGTTAACTCAATTACTTGATTTAACCATTTAGCCACTTAATCCTAGCTAGTTATAACTTTTTACACAAGATTTCGAATTGGATTTCCATCTAATCTCAAGCCACAATCCAGGTGATCAAATATGGAGTGAAAAACATGGAAGAAGCTAGCATTTATCATCTTAGTACGGTGTTAACAAGCTTTATGATTAACAAGCAAAGCTGTTTAATTGATTCAAATGTCACCTACAAGAGTGATGTATGATCTGTTCTGACTTAGACTCATTTTATCTCAGTTCTGACACGTTGGTTACAGGTTCTAAGTGGAACAGTCTAGACATCATTGTTCAAAATTGAAGTCAATTTAACAACAGAAGTCAAGAATTGAGCAGTTCTATGCTAGAGTGACAGGACAGGAATCACGAGGCACACAAAGATAAAGGCAATCAAGATCATGCATGGTTTTCTAACATCCCACCCCACACTTAGACTATTATGTGTCCTCACAGGACCAAACTAAAGGAGAGAGATACGAGGAACCTGAAAGGTGATGGGCGGTGTGGCGGATGAGCACGAAGAGGCCGGGTCGGAGTAGCTACTAAAAATCCTACAAAACACAAACAACAAAAAGAACAAAAGGATACCGGGACAAGTGCCACGGATCCACACAAAATAAAAGTGGATCGAGATCCGAAATGAAGAAAGAAAAGAAAAGGAAAGGATAGAAACAACCTGATCACTTTTCCGAGGGTGGGGGTGGAGGCGGTGTCGGGAGAGGTGAAATGCCAAGCCGCTGCTCCAGCTGCTGTCGCCATGCGATATCATCTGTGTGTCTGGCAGACTGGTCGGCCATGAATTGCTGGAGAATGGACCAATGCTTGTTCTAAGTCTCTTCATGTGCTACTCGGTCCTTCTGCCATTGAAGCGAACCAGCCGAGTAGTCTAGCTGCCACTTCTCAATACGCGCCATCCTCTCATTCATCTCTGCGGTGAGTTGCGCTCGCGACGGCGGGCGTTCAACAGGCTGGGAAACGCGGTGAGGGAGTGATTTGCAATGCTCAAAATCCAAAGAAAGGTCGATGCCCCGTGCAATGGCGAGGTCGGAACCTATGGGCTCAATCGGGACACGAGGAATATCGGGGCTCCATTTGTCACCGAGCTGGAGATTGTCGATCAGAATTGAAATGAAAGGCCCCCCTGGAAGCTCAGAAGGAAGCTTCTTTGTGGTAGTGCGCTTGTGAAAGAATCGTGCAAGCCACCATCCGGGATGCAGGTTGGCATCCTCCTCTAAAGCACAGAATAAAACGAGCTCCTCCAAAGAAACATGGTGACGGATCGTCTTGCTGCAATAACACAGAGATTGCACCCAAACATAATTGGTGAACGTGTCGTTGTGATGCGTTCAACCAAATAACTACTAATGCTAATAAAAGGCTATAGCAGATCGTATTCCAGGGGTTTCCTCTACTTCCTTACTCCAAGGAGTTGACAGTTTTAATTCAAGTTCAGACACAAGTTGTGCGTGGTGTGAGTTCCACGACTTCTATACTAAGGAGTTGACAGTTCTAAACCGAAGAAAGATTGAAGATTGATTAATTGACTAGAAAGATGACAAACAAGCTTAGATTTCGAATTCCCCTTAGATCACCAAGGCAACAACAGTCACAGACCAGCGATTTTCAATTCTAGTTCATTCAGTTCACAGACACCATCATAACTCTGACCCTTAGGTTTAAAACTGGCGAACGTTCGCTCTATCTGATCTAGCTACCACGATTAATTAGCCGTCCGGGTACGGTCGCCTCTCGCAACGACTTAACTTAACTGGTGCAAATTCTAGTGATTAATGAGTTACTCTAGCAATGGATCAATCCTAATCGGTTCCTACGAAAGGCACGCTCCAATTATAAGGTTGACTGTTCGATTTGGTGTTTTAAAGTAAGGCGAGCGTTCGCTTCTATCCTTAGCTTAACAAGAATCTAATCTAGGTGGCCAAACCATACAAGAAACACAGAAAACGAAGAACAAATCAAACATGCAAGATGAAACTGAATGAATTTCGAATCTAATCACCGCCGATCCGTGACCGCTTTAAGCCCTGGGTCACTTAGGGTTCATCTAATCTAAGCTACACAAGTTCAGCTACTCATATCCAATCCAGAAGAGTCGAAGGCAAACAAAGAATACATCTCAGGTAGGAAGACATAGAAGAACTGTAAAACCTAATTTTGATGATTCCTGACAGCTTCAATCTGCTGAATCTTCAACTCCTAACCCTGGCTCTCCGAGATGGATGGATGGCGTCACGATCCGTTCCTGCTCCTCGAACTCTAGTTACTCGTCCTGTCTCTCTCTCTCTCGTCGTTTATGTGTGTGTGTTGTAAAAAGTGATGTGTGTTAAGTGATGGTTCGTCCTCTCCGATAATAGCCCGAGTTCTCTATTTATACCAACCCGATATTCTCCTGAATTCAACTGGGATTTTCGCCGAAAATAGTGAAGGGATTTCGGCGAAAATTTCTTCATACTCGGGACAGTGAATTCTTCCTTTTGTTTTCGGCGAAATCTCCATGGTATCTTCGCCGAAATCTTCCTCTCAATCGGCCAGTGGTTTCTTCTTCCATTTTTGGGGAAAACCAAAGGGTAGTTTCGCCGAAATATGTGTATAAACTGGGCAGAATTTGTTCGAACTTGAATGGCTTCTTTGACCAATTCCGGTTCAATTCCTCGAGGTTCCAATGCTTCAGACACATCCATGGTTACTTTATTTGACGGCAAAAACCTGTGCTTACGTAAAAACACTAGAAAACCATCAAATAGACCCGAAACGGGCCAAGGTAACACAAGTGGCATGAGATAGGGCAATCGATTGAATATTCGTCATTCTACCCTAAAAACAATGTCTTAAGCAAAGAAATGTCGCTTAAATGAGGCTGATAATCACGTCAATTCGAGTGTCATCAAATACCCCACACTTAAGCTTTTGCTTGTCCTCAAGCAAACTGAATAGAAACACGCTCAAATTCACAAATGACACGATATTAAACTGAGATTCAATTCTAACGATTTGGTTTAGACTGTTCCACGTAGAAAGAGTGACCTACACATGCAAGAATATCAACCAAACAAGTTTCCGATCATACTGATTTCTGCACACTTCCAGTAGTGGTTTCAACACAGATTGTTTCTCAGCAAAACAATTAATCATGATTAACCGACTACGATAACACCAATTCTAATCAAAACGACTTTAAGCTCTGGCCATGATATGGACGCGGAGGCAGGAAAAGTGACGTGGCTATCGACTCGACTTCATCCGCTTCTAGATCTGTACGTTACACGTTCTAGCTAGGACCGATTTAAACAACAATTTCTTTCAAGATTCAAACTTTCTTTAATTTATTTACTGCATACTAGTGCTCGATACCAAACACTTCACTTAGGTGTTGGACCTGCCTAGCTCACAGTATTTGTGCCTTTGCTAGTGCTCAACCCGAACACTTCACTTAGGTGTCGGGCTTGCCTAGCTTTATTTTCAACACTTTAAAGAACTTAGCATTGATTAGCACAACTTGATTACTTGATTTAACCATTTAGCCACTTAATCTTAGCTAGTTATAACTTTTTACACAAGATTTCAGATTGGATTTCCGTCTAATCTCAAGCCACAATCACAGGTGATCAAATATGGACTGAAAAACATGGAAGAAGCTAGCATTTATCATCTTAGAACGGTGTTATCGAGCTTTGTTGTTACAAGTTGGTTGATTCAATTAATTCCAGTTCCAACTACAGAAGTGATTTATGATCTGTTCTGACCTAGACTCATTTAATATCAGTTCTGACACGTTGGTTACAGGTTCTAAGTGGAACATTCTAGACGTCATTGTTCAAAATTGAAGTCAATTTAACATCCAAAGTCAAGAATTGAGCAATTCGATGCTAGAGAACTGGACAGGAATCACGAGGCACACACAAAGATATAGGCAATCAAGATCATGCATGGTTATCTAACACCCTACCCCACACTTAAACTGTTCTGTGTCCTCACAGGACTAATCTAGAGTAGAGAGTTACGAAGAACCTGGAAGGTGAAGGGTGGTGTAGCGGATGAGCACGGAGAGTCCGGCGCGGAGCAGAGTTACTCAAAATCCTACAAAACACAAACAACAAAAAGAACAAAAGGACACCGGGACAAGTGTCCCGAATCCACACAGAAGAAAATTGGGTCGAGACCCGAAAAGAAGAAAGAAAAGAAAGGAAAAAGATAGAAGCAACCTGATCACTGTTCCGCAGGAGGAGGTGGAGGTGCAGTGGGAATGGAGGATATGGCGAACCGCTGCTCCATCTGCTGTCGCCAGGCGAGCTCGTCCATGTGTCTGGCTGATTGGTCAGCCATGAATTGCTGTAGAGTGGACCAACGCTCATTCTGAGTCTCCTCATGTGCTACTCGGTCCTTCTGCCATTGCAACGAACCAGCCGAGTAGTCTAGCTGCCACTTCTCAATACGCACCAGCCTTTCATTCATTTCCGCGGTGATTTGCGCTCGCGACGGTGGGTGGTCAACTGGCTGGGTCGTGCGATGAGGGAGCGATGTGCAATGCTCAATAGTCTCTGAAAGGTCGATGTGCCGTGCTAATGCAAGTTCAGCGCCTATAGGCTCAATCGGGATGCGAGGAATATCTGTGCCCAATTTATCACCGAGCTGGAGGTTGTCGATCAGAATAGAAATGAAGGGGCCTCCTGGAAGCTCAGTAGGAAGCTTCTTGGCGGTAGTGCGCTTGTGAAAGAATCGTGCAAGCCACCAGCCGGGATGCAGGTTGGCATCTTCCTCTAAAGTATGGAACAATACGAGCTCCTCCAGAGAAACGTGGTGGCGGCTCGTCTTGCTGCAAAAACACAGAGACTGTACCCAAACATAATGCAAGAATTTAAGAATAGGGTGAAATATGTCACCGACCGTGGGGTGGATGATAGGTGAGCTCTCATCCTCGCAGCATGCCCATTTCCACACATCCGGGTAAGGAGCACTGGTGATGGAGTATGTGTCCTCAAAGCCAGCTAATGCAGTATCGAAATTGACGTGCGGATCTAGCAAGCGGCCGAACTCGCGAAGGGACTTCTCATGAAGAACACCACCGAGGCGAAAGGAAACGAATTTCTGCTCACGAAAAGGCTTCGGGGTGAGGCGCCGAAATGAACTCCAGAACTCCTGGAGGGCTACAAGCGGGTACGAGGATCCATGAGTGGTCAGCACTCGCAATCCGGCTTTACTAAGAGCGGTGTCAATTGTTGAGTGCCAAGCCGGATTGTGCGCTTTGAGACTGTCAAGAGACAGAACTGCCACCTTAGCCGGAGGGATGTCTTTGATCTTCAAAAAGACCTCGAGTTGGTGCGGCTCCAGGGCGGCGATGAAAGGATGTATGACCCCATAGGCAGGCGTAGGAATAGAAGAAATAGGGGACGCAGGAGTCGGTGCATCCTCTGGAATGGTGGCCACAATCGTCGATGTCTGTGCAGCTGGTGCGGGACGTCGAGAAGGTGGTGTTTTGCTTTGGCGAGCTGATGATCGTTGCGCTCTATCTGCACTGGTAGTCTTAAAATGCTTTGGAGCCCTGTAAAATACAACTCAGAGACGACCAGCATTAGATTACAAGACTCTTACCCCACACTTAGTGTGAGATCACAGAATCAAGATATATCATTGAAGAACTGTCAATTCATTCGGCAAGCATAAATAATGGAAGGAGTCAAGAACACGATCGCACAGACAACAAGTCACGCTTCCTAAAAGGCCACAAAAACAACACTAGAACCTAGCCAATTGACACCGACAAAGCATTCAAGAAGAATGAGGGAGAACCGAAAAGTCAACCATGGTCAACCATGCCGAAAACCGGAAGTTAACAAGCCAAAAGATGCACAATCAATGGTTGAACAACTAACCGTGAAGACATGATTCGAGAAAACGATTGGAACTCCACGAAAACAGGGAAAAACTTGAAAACTAGGTCGGCCGGAACCAGAGCTGAAAGACTCCGATTCTAGGGTTGGGAACCAGGGCAGGCCCAGGAGATGGGCGGCGGCTACTGCTCAGTGGGGCGGCGGCGGTCGGCAAGGCGATCGGGATGTTGAAAGTAGGGGAGGGGGTTTGTGATGTTTTCAGTTTTTTTTTGTTTTGGGGGGGGGGGCGAAAATATGGTGGTGGATCCGCTTATATAGTCGAAGGAAAGCATGGTGATTTCGGCGAAAATGGAGCCTTAGTTTCGGCGAAAATGATAGACAGTGGAACAGGGGTAATTGAACCAAAATATTCGGCGAAAAGAAAGTAGGATGTTCGGCGAAAATGGCAGTTAGAATGGAAGAAATCGTTTCGGCGAAGGATGTGGGTTTTCGGTTCGAAAAGTATGGACAGGAGGATCAGGTCGAATTAGAACAATGGTTTCGGCGAAAAGAATGGTTCAGTTTCGGCGAAAATGGTTTGAAAAACCGGTGGCAGTTTTTTTTTTTAACATGCAAGATTTCAAAACAAAACAAGTCGAGATGAAAAATAACTGACTCCATCCGTGGGTTGCCTCCCACGAAGCGCTCTTGTTTAACGTCCGTGAGCCAGACGATACTGGATTCGTGTCAGGATTCCAAAACGAGGTAGTGCACGTCTATGGATGATACGGCTAACCCTTGCAGATACTGCTTAAGCCGATGTCCGTTGACCGCGAACGGCTCCTGATCGTGCATTTGAATGTAGACGCTGCCTAAGGGTGTCTGGCGGACCACGGTATAAGGGCCAGACCACCGGGATTTTAATTTACCCGGGAACAGTTTCAAGCGAGAGTTATATAAAAGCACTTGTTCTCCGGGATAGAACTGCTTGATCGTCTTCAATTGAGAGTCATGAATTTCCTTCGTGCGCTCTTTATATAACCTCGTGCTTTCATATGCGTGGAGTCGGTGATCCTCAAGCTCCGCGATCTGGTCATGGCGGTTACTACCTGCTACTGCATAGCTCATGTTCAACTCTTTGTTAGCCCAGAATGCCTTGTGCTCAAGCTCAACTGGTAAATGGCATGCCTTGCCATAGACCAGCTGATACGGTGAGGTACCGATGGGAGTCTTGTAGGCAGTTCGATATGCCCATAGGGCATCATTGAGCTTAGATGACCTGTCCTTGCGAGACCGGCCAACCGTCCTATCAAGAATCCGCTTGAGCTCACGGTTTGTCACTTCCGCTTGGCCGTTCGCTTGAGGATGGTAAGCATTGGACATACGGTGGGTGACGCCGAAATGTTTGCACACCCGGTCGAGTTATCCATGAAAGTGGGTACCCCTGTCTCTTATGATGGAGCGCGGTGAACCAAAACGTGTGAAAAGACGGGTAAGGAACCGACCCACCACTCTAGAATCATTAGTGGGTAAAGCCTCAGCTTCAGCCCACTTAGAAACATAATCAACGGTGACAAGAATGTACTTGTTTCCGTTGGAGGGCGTGAACGGACCCATAAAATCAATTCCCCAGACATCAAAGATTTCAACAGTTAAAGAAACAATTTGGGGCATCTCATTACGGTTAGAGATGTTACCAGATCGCTGGCATGCATCACAACGTCTAGCAAAAACATCGCAATCACTAAAGATTGTGGGCCAGTAGAAACCTGTTTCGAGTACTTTCCTCGCAGTGCGGTTGCCTCCGAAATGTCCTCCGAACGGTCCTTCATGGCATTTGCGAATGATGTACGCTGCTTCAATGTAAGAGACACATCTCCGGATCATTCCGTCAAGGCTGATGCGGTATAAGAACGGCTCATCCTAGAAGTATGACTTGGATTCCTTGAGCAATTTCTTACGTGCATTGTAATCCAGCTCATGAGGTATAATGCCGTGAGAAAGATAATTGGCCAGGGTAGCATACCATGGCTCTTCCGAATCGGTAGCATTACTCAAATCTTGAGCGAGAGGGATTGCCCAGGGCTCAATAGCTATGCTATTAACCTGTTCATACGTTTCAACACGCAACAGCTCGTCAGGGAAAAAATCATTGATAGGGGTAGTAGACTTACCTGTTTGTGATTCCTCGAGTCGAGAAAGATGATCTGCTGCTAAGTTCTCTGCTCCTTTCTTGTCTTTAATTTCTATGTCGAATTCTTGGAGGAGAAGGATCCACCGAATGAGACGTGGCTTCGAATCTTGCTTAGCTAAAAGATGGCGCAGAGCAGCATGATCTGTGTAGACAATGGTATGCGAAAGAACCAGATACTGTCTAAACTTATCAAAGGAGAAAACGATAGCTAGGAGTTCCTTCTCCGTGGTAGTGTAGTTTCTCTGAGCATCATTGAGTGTCTTGCTCGCAAAGTAGATAGGATGAAATTTCTTCTCCT
This sequence comes from Linum lewisii, assembly GCA_034768395.1. Classification (NCBI taxonomy): domain Eukaryota; kingdom Viridiplantae; phylum Streptophyta; class Magnoliopsida; order Malpighiales; family Linaceae; genus Linum; species Linum lewisii. Next base: position 26,792,342 of record CM068302.1, on the reverse strand, counting down.
TTCTCTGACCAAGAACCGCGCCAACGGCGAAATCACTAGCATCGCACATGATCTCAAATGGGAGATTCCAATCTGGTGCTTGAAGAATCGGTGCGATGGTGAGTTGAGTCTTCAGAGTCTCAAAGGCTTCAAGACAGGCTTTGTCAAAGACGAACGTAGCATCTTTCTCGAGTAGCTTGGTCATTGGTAGAGCGATCTTGGAGAAGTCTTGGATGAATCTCCGGTAGAATCCAGCATGACCGAGGAAGCTTCGAACTGTCTTGACTGAGGTCGGCGTGGTAGACTGGCAATGGTCTCAAGCTTAGCACGATCGACTTCTATACCAGTCTTAGAGATCCTGTGGCCTAGAACAATGCCTTCGGTAACCATGAAGTGACATTTCTCCCAGCTAAGGGCTAGGTTGGTCTCCTCACAACGAGCTAACACCTTATCCAGATTAGCCAAACACTTTGAAAATGAATCTCCATAGACAGAGAAGTCATCCATGAACACCTCTACCACATTCTCTACCAGATCTCCAAATATTGCAAGCATACATCTCTGAAAAGTAGCAGGAGCATTACATAATCCAAAGGGAATACGACGATAAGCAAACGTACGGAACGGGCATGTGAAGGTCGTCTTCTCTTGATCAGCAAGCTCAATGGGGATCTGAAAGTAACCGGACATCCCGTCTAAGAAGCAGTAGTATTCATAACCAGCCAATCGTTCAAGCATCTGATCGATGAACGGCAGTGGAAAGTGATCCTTCTTGGTGGCATCATTTAGTCGTCGATAATCGATGCAGACTCTCCATCCTGTAACTGTTCGGGTGGGAATGAGTTCACCCTTTGGATTAGGGATGACTGTGATTCCTCCTTTCTTTGGGACGACTTGAGTCGGGCTGACCCAAGGACTGTCGGCGATAGGATAGATAATACCGGCATCTAGAAGCTTGAGTACTTCTTTCTTTACGACTTCCTGCATCTGAGGGTTAAGTCGGCGTTGCGGTTGTCTGACTGGTTTGAATTCTTCATCAACAACTATCCGGTGTTTGCAGAAGGTTTCAGAGATGCCTCTGATGTCTACCAACTGCCAGGCAATAGCTCGGACATGCTTCTTGAGTAGCCCAATCAGTTGCTCTTTCTGCTCGGGAGATAGATTCGCATTGATAATGACAGGTAACTGGCAATCCTTTCCCAGAAATGCGTACTCTAAGTGGTCAGGCAGCTCCTTCAGAGTAAGTTCTGGTGGATTCTCATATGAAGTAGTAATCCGATTCGAAGATGGTTCGATGTGTGGAGGCGCATGTAAGGGTGTGAATGTTGCCTTTTGTTCATCTAGCTCATCTTGCCATAAGCGCTGCTCTGGGTCGTCTAACGCATTATCAATCCCTGAAATCAAACACAACTCTAGCGGATCACTAGATAAAGCATTAGTAATGGAGTCGGCCGAGGTCGTCTCTAAGGGATCCACAGCATAGCATTTATCATCTTGAGCAATAGAATATCTCATGCTATCTTTAATGCGGAATGCAACACTCTCTTGACCTACACTTAAAGTTAATAAGCCTTGTTCGCAATTTATATTCACACCAGCAGTTGCTAAGAAAGGTTGACCTAGGATAAGTGTTCCGTCTAGCTCACGAGTATCTAAAACAACAAAATCTACCAGTATAGTAAACGGACCACAGCAAACAGTTACATCTTCTACTATACCTCTAGGCCGTTTGACAGACCTATCGGCGAAAACGAGATGCAGAGTAATCGGTTTTAATTGCCCTAGATTCAGCTTTTCATATAGATAGACAGGCATAACATTAATAGAAGCACCAGAATCAACCAGGCTGTGATCAATTTGAATGCCATTAATAATGCACGGTAATGTAAAAAAACCGGGATCAGGACACTTAGCTGGGGTGGTGGCGGCTGTCGAATGGGAGATGGCGCACCTAGAATAGATGCACATTCATTAGTGAGCGTGATAGAGTACACCTCACCACTCTTCACTTTCTTCACGAGGTCTTTAAAGAACTTCCCAAGTGGTGGTATAATCTCTACAGCGTCTGTCACTGGTATCTTGATTTCTGCAGTCTTAAGAACATTGTACCATTTCTTATACTGAGTGTCGTGATCCTTGGCTTTGCTCCTTGCAGCTTTTGGAAAAGGAATCCTAGGTACATATGGCGCCAAGACAGGTTCAGGGGCTGTCTTGGGCGGCGGAGGAGGAGCAGGTGCTTCTTCTTCCTCTTCTGTGATATCTTCTATTTTTGGCATATCCATGGCAGCACTAGTATCTGGTATCATGTCAGGTTCCGGAGCTTTTGGATCAGTTGTTTGCTTGCCGCTCCTAGTGGTAATAGCTTGAGCGTGTTCACTCCTTATATCGGAGTCTGCTTGAAATGCTTCTGGATTAAGGAGAGGATTGCTAGTAAAAAGTTTCGCCATATTGAGTACTGCATCTTCTATCCTCTGGGTTTGAGCCTTTGTTCCTTGATTAAGTGCGGCTTGGGCTTTTAACTGAATGTCATGGTCGTCAAGTAGGCTCCATATCTCTATTGTAGCACGGCTTCGCCTGAAACTGGTGTTGCTCTCCAATGAATCCCGGAGGTCTATAATAAGGATCTACCAACCGGTTGCTTTGCTTCCTTGGCACGTAGTTTCTGTAACCGACATAGCCTTTCTGATTGTTGGCAAAACCTTGATCAATGAAGTTTACCTCCTCAGTAGACAAGACTTCTGCTGCACCGAAATTGAGGCAACTTCCGCCGCTATGAGCACATGATCCACACCATCCACAGTCAACCGAGAAGACGGTAGCTGACGGAGAGTCGAGAGGGATACCAGCTGCTTGCAGATGCTTCTGAACTTCTGCCTTGATCTGCTCTGGAACATTTATCTGACTCTGGCTCTGACTCTTGGTTCCTTCTATATGCCTCTCCCAGTTTCTAGATTTCGAAGCACAGTCAGCAAAATGCAGAAGAGCATCCTGAGGAGTGAGAGCGGTGCAATCTCCGCCGGCTAAGGTGTTGACCCAGTTTGCAGATTCTTTGCGCATACCTCGAGTAAAGAATTCAGCCAGCTGTCTCTGTTCATACCCATGGTGAGGGCAGTCAAAGAGAAGAGACTGAAATTCGTTCCAAGTGTCATACAGGCTTGCATCCTCTCTCTGAGTGAACCTGGAGATGCGGTCTTTATAAGCAGTTGTTCTTGCAGGAGGAAAGTATTCCTCAACAAAATCTTGAGCTAATGTCTCCCATTCAGTGTAATGACCTGGCGGTTTGCTGCTAAGCCATTGTTTAGCTGCACCTCTGATAGAAAACGGGAAAGCTCGGAGATATAATGCATTCTTATTGAGATTCCCAGACTTGAAGGTGTCGCAGACAACCAAAAAGTTGGTTATGTGTGTGCAGGGATTATCATCTGGTCTTCCCTCGAATTGTATGTCCCAAGAGATTAGCTCCAAGAGAGGAATCTGAATCTCATAGTCAGGATCATCGTCATTAGTAAGCACGGTGATGGGTGAACGGAGGTTAGATGCGTGCGGCTTACTGTAGTCCGCAACACTCTTAAGAGTAACCATTGCGGTAAAGGAAGCTGGAATGGAAGTGATCTGCTTCTGTACCTGCTATGATCTGCACGAGACAAAAACAAACACAACCGGTGTAAAATCGAAGTGTGATGGAAAATGAAAGATGGAAAGGTAGAAGATTAAAAATGCCAACTCTTCTTTCAACGAAGTAGAAGAGTCCCCGGCAACGGCGCCAATTTGGTGAACGTGTCGTTGTGATGCGTTCAACCAAATAACTACTAATGCTAATAAAAGGCTATAGCAGATCGTATTCCAGGGGTTTCCTCTACTTCCTTACTCCAAGGAGTTGACAGTTTTAATTCAAGTTCAAACACAAGTTGTGCGTGGTGTGAGTTCCACGACTTCTATACTAAGAATGCAAAAATAAGAAGAAATGAAAATTAAACCGAAGAAAGATTGAAGATTGATTAATTGACTAGAAAGATGACAAACAAGCTTAGATTTCGAATTCCTCTTAGATCACCAAGGCAACAACAGTCACAGACCAGCGATTTTCGATTCTAGTTCATTCAGTTCACAGACACCATCATAACTCCTGACCCTTAGGTTTAAGACTGGCGAACGTTCGCTCTATCCGATCTAGCTACCACGATTAATTAGCCGCCCGGGTACGGTCGCCTCTCGCAACGACTTAACTTAACTGGTGCAAATTCTAGTGATTAATGAGTTACTCTAGCAATGGATCAATCCTAATCGGTTCCTACGAAAGGCACGCTCCAATTATAAGGTTGACTGTTCGATTTGGTGTTTTAAAGTAAGGCGAGCGTTCGCTTCTATCCTTTAGCTTAACAAGAATCTAATCTAGGTGGCCAAACCAGACAAGAAACACAGAAAACGAAGAACAAATCAAACATGCAAGATGAAACTGAATGAATTTCGAATCTAATCACCACCGATCCGTGACCGCTTTAAGCCCTGGGTCACTTAGGGTTCATCTAATCTAAGCTACACAAGTTCAGCTACTCATATCCAATCCAGAAGAGTCGAAGGCAGACAAAGAATACATCTCAGGTAGGAAGACAGAGAAGAACTGTAAAACCTAATTTCGATGCTTCCTAATAGCTTCAATCTGCTGAATCTTCAACTCCTAACCCTGGCTCTCCGAGATGGATGGATGGCGTCACGATCCGTTCCTACTCCTCGAACTCTAGTTACTCGTCCTGTCTCTCTCTCTCTCGTCGTTTATGTGTGTGTGTTGTAAAAAGTGATGTGTGTTAAGTGATGGTTCGTCCTCTTCGATAATAGCCCCGAGTTCTCTATTTATACCAACCCGATATTCTCCTGAATTCAACTGGGATTTTCGCCGAAAATAGTGAAGGGATTTCGGCAAAAATTTCTTCATACTCGGGACAGTGAATTCTTCCTTTTGTTTTCGGCGAAATCTCCATGGTATCTTCGCCGAAATCTTCCTCTCAATCGGCCAGTGGTTTCTTCTTCCATTTTCGGCGAAAACCAAAGGGTAGTTTCGCCGAAAATATGTGTATAAACTGGGCAGAATTTGTTCGAACTTGAATGGCTTCTTTGACCGATTCCGGTTCAATTCCTCGAGGTTCCAATGCTTCAGACACATCCATGGTTACTTTATTTGACGGCAAAAACCTGTGCTTACGTAAAAACACTAGAAAACCATCAAATAGACCCGAAACGGGCCAAGGTAACACAAGTGGCATGAGATAGGTCAATCGATTGAATATTCGTCATTCTACCCTAAAAACAATGTCTTAAGCAAAGAAATGTCGCTTAAATGAGGCTAATAATCACGTCAATTCGAGTGTCATCAATAATGCAAGAATTTAAGAATAGGGTGAAAGATGTCACCGACCGTGGGGTTGACGATAGGTGAGATCTCATTGTCGCAGCAGGCCCATCGCCACACATCTGGGTAAGGACCACTCGTGATGGAGTATGTGTCCTTGAAGCCAGCGGACGTTGTATTGAGGTCGACGTGCGGATCCAGCAGGTGGCCGAACTCGAGAATGGACTTCTCGTGGAGAACACCACCAAGGCGGAAGGATACGAATTTCTGCTCACATATGGGCTTCGGGGTAAGGCGCCGGAATGAACTCCAGAACTCATGAAGAGCGACAAGTGGGTAGGGGGAACCATGAGCGGTCAGCACTCGTAAACCGGCTTTATGAAGGACGGTGTCAATGGTGGAGTGCCAAGCCGGATTGTGCGCCTTGAGAGTGTCTAGAGAAAGAACTGCCACCTTGGCCGGAGGAATGTCTTTGATCTTCTGAAAGATCTCTAGTTGGTGCGGCTCCAGAGCTGCAATGAAAGGATGTAGGGCGCCATTGGCAGGTGCAGGAATGGACAAGATAGGAGTCACAGGGGTTGGTGCATCCTCGGGGATGATGGCTACTGCCCTCGATGTTTGTGCAGCTGGTGCAGGTTGTCGGGAGGGTGGTGTCCTGTTCTGGCGAGCTGAGGATCGTTGCGCTCTATCTGCACTGGTAGTCTTAAAACATTTGGGAGCCCTGTAAAACACAACTCAGGAAAGACCAGCATCAGAAAACAAGAATCTTACCCCACACTTAGGTTGACAAGCGGGGGCAAGCAAATAAAATTGAGAGAGCAGCGAATTGAGATATAGCAGTAAAGATCGGTGAATCAATTAAGCAAGCATGCGGAATGGAATGATTCAGTAACACGATCGCACAGACAACAAGTCACGAGCCCTAAAAGGGGCACAAAGAAATGCCACAACCTAGCCAATTGACACCGACAAAGCAATCATGAAAATCAAGGGAGAACCAAAAAGTCAACCAGGCCGAGAACCTAAAGTCAAAAAGCCAAAAGATTCACAATCAAGAGCTGAACAACTAACCGTGAAGACATGACTTGAGAAAACGATTGGAAATCTGGGAAAATGACGAAAAGAGCTTGAAAACTAGGTCGGGAGGAACCGGAGCTGTGGAGCTCCGATTCTAGGGTTTGAACCGCGGGCTAGGCAAGGGAGAAGGGTGGCCAATCAGGCGGCGGTGTGCAAAGAGGTGGCGGCGGCCGGTCGGCGGTCGAGGGGGGGAAGCGGCGGCTGGTCGGCGCTCGGTGAACAGAGGGGGAGAGAGTTTGGTTTTATTTGAAATTTTCGGATGGCGGGCGAAATCAGAAGCCGAAACCGGTATAAATAGTCAGCGGAAAACACCAAATTTTCGGCGAAAATAGTTGGAAATTTTTGGCGAAAATTTCTAGTAAAATTCTGCTCACGTTCGGCGAAAAGAAGAGGGTTTTCGGCGAGAAGGCTAGGTGGCGAGAAACAGGAGGAACAGGTTGAATTAAAACAAGAATTTTCGGTGAAAATTTGGTCATATTTTCGGCAAAAATTCACTTGAAAATGGTCGGCTGTGTTTTTTTTTTTAAACAAAGGGGTTCAAAACGAAATGACTCAAAATGAAAATAACTGACTCCAGTTGTGGGTTGCCTCCCACGAAGCACTCTTGTTTAACGTCCGTGAGCCAGACGATACCTGGATTCAGATCACGGATCCGTCGTGAAGTAGTGCACGTCGATGGAAGAGACCGCTAATCCTTGCAGGTACTTCTTAAGCCTATGCCCGTTGACCACAAACGGTTCTTGATCGTGCAATTTGATTTAGACGCTGCCTAAGGGTGTCTGTCGGACCACGGTATAAGGACCGGACCAGCGGGACTTCAGTTTACCCGGGAAGAGCTTCAATCGAGAGTTATATAAGAGGACTTCTTCTCCAGGGTAAAACTGCTTCATCATTTTTAGTTGAGAGTCATGAATTCTCTTCGTGCGCTCTTTGTATAGCTTCGTGCTCTCATAAGCATGGAGGCGGTGCTCCTCGAGCTCAGCGATCTGGTCATGGTGGTTATTACCTGCTACTGCATAGCTCATATTCAACTCTTTGTTAGCCCAGAATGCCTTGTGCTCAAGCTCAACTGGTAAATGACATGCCTTGCCATAGACCAGCTGATACGGTGAGGTACCGATGGGAGTCTTATAGGCAGTTCGATAAGCCCATAAGGCATCATTGAGCTTAGATGACCAGTCCTTGCGAGACGGGCCAATTGTCCTATCAAGAATCCGCTTGAGCTCACGGTTCGTCACATCCGCTTGACCATTCGCTTGAGGGTGATAAGCTGTGGACATTCGGTGGGTGACGCCAAAGCGTTTGCACACCCGGTCGAATTGTCCATGGAAATGGGTACCCCTATCGCTTATGATGAAGCGTGGTGAACCGAAATGCGTGAAAAGACGGGTAAGGAACCGACCCACCACTCTAGAATCATTAGTGGGTAAAGCATCAGCCTCAGCCCACTTAGAAACATAATCAACGGCTACAAGAATGTACTTGTTTCCGTTGGAGGGTGTGAACGGACCCATAAAATCGATTCCCCAAACATCAAAAATTTTGATAGTTAAAGAAACAATTTGGGGCATCTCATTACGGTTAGAGATGTTACCGGATCGCTGACATGCATCACAACGTCGAGCAAAAACGTCGCAGTCACTAAAGATTGAAGGCCAGTAAAAACCTGTTTCGAGTACCTTTCTTGCCGTGCGGTTGCCTCCGAAGTGTCCTCCGAACTGTCCTTCATGGCACTTACGCATAATGTCAGCAGCTTTGATGTAAGAGACACCTCTCCGGATCATTCCGTCAAGACTGATGCGGTATAAGAAGGCTCATCCCAGAAGTATGACTTGGCTTCTTTAAAGAGCTTTTTGCGTGCATTGAAATCCAGCTCAGGAGGTACAATGTCGTTGAGAGATAGTTAGCCAGAGTTGCATACCAAGGCTCTTCTGAATCGGCGGCATTACTCAGATCTTGAGCGTGAGGGATTGCCCAAGGCTCGATAGCTATGCTGTTAACCTGTTCATATGTTTCAACACGCAACAGCTCGTCAGGGAAATAATCATTGATGGGGGTAGTAGACTTACCTGTTTGCGATTCCTCCAGTCGGGAAAGATGATCCGCTGCTAGATTCTCTGCTCCCTTCTTATCTTTAATTTTTATGTCGAACTCTTGGAGGAGAAGGATCCATCGGATGAGACGTGGCTTCGAGTCCTGCTTGGCTAATAAATGGCGCAGGGCAGCATGATCTGTGTAGACGATGGTATGTGAAAGAACCAGATACTGTCTAAACTTATCAAAGGAGAAGACGATAGCCAGAAGCTCTTTCTCCGTAGTAGTGTAGTTTCTCTGAGCATCATTGAGCGTCTTGCTCGCAAAGTAGATAGGATGAAATCTCTTCTCCTTCCTCTGACCAAGAACCGCGCCAACGGCGAAGTCACTAGCGTCGCACATAATCTCGAATGGAAGATTCCAATCTGGTGCTGTAAGAATTGGTGCGGTGGTGAGTTGAGTCTTCAAGGTTTCAAAGGCTTCAAGACAGGCTTTATCAAAGACGAAAGGAACATCTTTCTCAAGAAGCTTCGTCATTGGAAGAGTGATCTTGGAGAAATCTCTGATGAATCTTCGATAAAATCCAGCATGACCCAGGAAACTTCGAACCGTCTTAACTGAGGTCGGCGGTGGTAAGCTGGAAATGGTCTCAAGCTTGGCACGATCGACTTCTATACCTGTCTTAGATATCCTGTGGCTCAGAACAATGCCTTCGGTAACCATGAAGTGACATTTCTCCCAACTAAGAGCTAGGTTGGTTTCTTCACAATGAGCTAGCACCTTGTCCAGATTAGGCAGACACTTTGAAAATGAATCTCCATAGACGGAGAAGTCGTCCATGAACACCTCCACCACATTCTCTACCAGATCTCCGAATATAGCAAGCATGCATCTCTGAAAGGTAGCGGGGGCATTACATAAACCAAAAGGAATACGACGATAAGCAAACGTACCAAACGGGCATGTGAAGGTCGTCTTCTCTTGATCATCAAGCTCAATGGGGATCTTGAAGTAACCGGACATCCCGTCTAAGAAGCAGTAGTATTCATGACCAGCCAATCGTTCAAGCATCTGATGAATGAATGGCAGTGGTAAGTGATCTTTCTTGGTGGCATCATTGAGTCGTCGATAATCGATACAGACTCTCCATCCGGTAATTATGCGGTTAGGAATGAGTTCACCCTTCGGATTAGGGATGACTGTGATCCCTCCTTTCTTCGGAACGACTTGAGTCATACTGACCCAAGGACTGTCGGCAATAGGATAGATGATATCGGCATCTAGAAGCTTGAGTACTTCCTTCTTTACAACTTCCTGCATCAGAGGGTTAAGTCGGCGTTGTGGTTGTCTGACTGGTTTGAATTCTTCATCAACGACTATCCGATGTTTGCAGAAGGTTTTAGAGATGCCTCTGATGTCTGCTAACTGCCAGGCAATAGCTCGGACATGCTTCTTGAGTAGCCCAATCAATTGCTCTTTCTGCTCGGGAGATAGATTCGAACTGATGATGACTGGTAACTGGCAGTCCTTCCCCAGAAATGCGTATTCTAGGTGGTCGGGCAGCTCCTTCAAGGTAATTTCTGGCGGATTCTCGTATGAGGTAGTAATCCGACTCGATGCTGGCTCAATATGTGTAGGCGCGGTGATGGGTGTGAATGTCGCCTTCTGCTCGTCTAATTCATCTTGCCATAGGCGCTGCTCTGGATCTTCTAACGCATTATCAATCCCTGAAATCAAACACAACTCTAGCGGGTCACTAGATAAAGCATTAGTAAAGGAGTCGGCCGAGGCCAACTCTAGGGGATCAATAGTATAACATTGATCATCTTGAGCAACAGAATATCTCATGCTATCTTTAATGTGGAATGCAACACTCTCTTGTCCTACACTTAAAGTTAACAGGCCTTGTTTGTAGTTAATATTTACACCAGCAGTTGCTAAGAAAGGTCGACCTAGGATAAGTGTTCTGTCTAACTTACGAGTATCTAAAACAACGAAATCTGCAATTATAGTAAACGGACCACAGCAAATAGCTACATCTTCTATTATACCTCTAGGTAGTTTGACAGACCTTCGGCTAACACGAGATGCAGAGTAATCGGTTTTAATTGCCCTAGATTCAGCTTTTCATATAGATAAACAGGCATAACATTAATAGAAGCACCAGAATCAACCAGACTACGATCAATTTTAATGCCATTGATAATGCACGGTAATGTTAAAGAACCGAGATCAGGACACTTAGCTGGGGGTGGTGGTGGCTGTCGAATGGGAGATGGCACACCAAGAATAGACGCACATTCATTCGTAAGCGTGATAGAGTACGCCTCCCCGTTCTTCACTTTCTTCACGAGATCATTGAAGAACTTCCCACAGCTTCAGTCACTGGTATCTTGATCTCTGCAGTCTTAAGAACATTGTACCACTTCTTGTACTGAGTGTCGTGATCCTTAGCCTTGCTCATTGCAGCTTTTGGGAAGGGAATCCGAGGAACACATGGCACCAAAACAGGCTCAGGAGCTATCATGGGCGGAGGAGGAGGAGGAGCGGATGCTTCCTCTTCCTCTTCTGTGATATCTTCAATTTCTGGCATATCCATGGCAGCACTGGTATCTGGTATCACGTCAGGTTCCGGAGCCTTTGGATCAGTTGTTTGCTTGCCGCTCCTGGTGGTAATAGCTTGAGCGTGTTCGCTCTTTGTACCAGAGTCTGCTTGAAATGCTTCTGGATTAAGGAGAGGATTGCTAGTAAAGAGTTTAGTCATATTACTTATAGCATCCTCTATCCTCTGGCTCTGAGCTCTCTGTCCTTGATTGAGTGCAGCTTGAGCTTTTAGTTGAATGTCGTGGTCGTCAAGTCTGCTCATAATCTGATCGAACTTCTTCTCATAGTCCATGTCTCTGTTATAGTACGGCTTTGCTTGAAACTGGTGCTGTCCTCCAATGAATCTCGGAGGTCTATAGTAAGGATCTACTAACCGGTTGCTCTGGTTCCGTGGCACGTAGTTTCTGTAAACGGCATAGCCTTTCTGATTGTTAGCGAAACCCTGATCAATGAAGTTTATCTCTTCTGTAGACCAGACTTTTGTTGTGCCGAAGTTGAGGCAGCTTCCACCGTTATGAGCACAGGACCCACACCATCCACAATCAACTAAAAAGATGGTGGCTGACGGGGAATCGAGGGGAATACCAGCTGCTTGTAGATGTTTCTGGACCTCTGCCTTGATCTGCTCTGCAATACTCATCTGACTCTGACTCTTGTTTCCTTCTATTTGCCTCTCCCAGTTTCTAGACTTTGAAGCACAGTCAGCAAAATGCAGAAGAGCATCCTGAGGAGTAAGGGCGGTGCAATCTCCGCCGGCTAGAGAGTTGACCCAGTTTGCAGATTCTTCGCGCATACCACGAGCAAAAAATTCAGCCAGCTGTCTTTGTTCATACCCATGGTGAGGGCAGTTGAAGAGAAGAGACTAGAATTCATTCCAAGTGTCATACAGGCTTGCATCCTCTCTCTGAGTGAATCTGGAGATACGGTCTTTATAAGCAGTCGTCCTTGCGGGAGGAAAGTATTCCTCAACAAAATCTTGAGCTAATGCCTCCCAGTTAGTGTAATGACCCTGCGGCTTGCTTCCAAGCCACTGCTTAGCTGCACCTCTGAGAGAGAAAGGAAAAACTCGGAGATATAAAGCGTTCTTGTTGAGGTTCCCAGACTTGAAGGTGTTACAGACAGCCAAAAAGTCATCTAGATGGGTGCAGGGGTTATCATCTGGCCTCCCTTTGAATTGTACGTCCTTAGAGATCAGTTCTAGGAGAGGAATCTTAATCTCATAGTCAGGATCATCGTCATTAGAAAGCACGGTGATGGGGGATCGAAAGTTGGATGCACGCGGCTTACTGTAGTCCGCAACACTCTTAAGATTAACTATTGCGGTAAAGGAAGATGGAACGGAAGTGATCCGTTTCTGTACCTGCTATGATCTGCAAGAGACAAAAACAAACACAACCGGTGTAAAATCGAAGTGTGATGGAAAATGAAAGATGGAAAGCTAGAAGAATAAAAATGCCAACTCTTCTTTCAATGAAATAGAAGAGTCCCCGACAATGGCGCCAATTTGATGGGCTGCAAAATAACGGTCGATCAAATAACTACCAAGCTGTGAAGCTAGGGTAGATCGTATTCCAGGGGTTTCCTCTACTTCCTTACTCAAAGGTGTTGGCAAAATAATTCAAGGTTAAACACGTTGTGCGTGGTGTGAGTTCCACGTCTTCTATACTAAAATGCAAGGAAAAATTGAAATGAAATTAAAGCGAAGAAAGATTGAAGATTGATTGACTGACTAGAAAGATGACAGACAAGCTTAGACATCAAATCCCCCTTAGATTACCAGAGCAACAGCAGTTAACAGACCAGCGATTTTTGATTCTAGTTCATTCAGTTCACAAACACCACCATAACTCCTGACCCTTAGGTTTAAGACTGGCGAACGTTCGCTCTATCCGATCTAGCTACCACGATTAATTAGCCGCCCAGGTACGGTCGCCTCTCGCAACGACTTAACTTAATTGGTGCAAATTCTAATGATTAATGAGTTACTCTTGCAATGGATTAACCCTAATCGGTTCCTACGAAAGGCACACTCCAATTATAAGGTTAATTGTTCAACTTCATGTTCTAAGGTAAGGCGAGCGTTCGCTTCTATCCTTAGCTTAATAAGAATCTAATCTAGGTGGCCAAACCAGACAAGAAACACAGAGAATGAAGAACAAATCAAACATGAAAGATGAAACTGAATGAATTTCGAATCTAATCACCGCCGATCCGTGACCGCTTTAAGCCCTGGGTCACTTAGGGTTCATCTAATCTAAGCTACACGAGTTTAGCTACTCATATTCAATACAGAAGAATCGAAGATAGACAAAGAATACATCTCCGGTAGGGTAGACAGAGAAGAACTGTAAAACCTAATTTTGATGACTCCTGGCAGCTTCAATCTGCTGGCTCTTCAACTCCTAGCACTGGCTCTCCGAGATGGATGAATGGCGTCACGATCCGTTCCTGGCTCCTCGAACTCTATCCACTCGTTCTCTCCCTTTCTCAGTCTTAGAAGTTTTCTCCCTTTTTTGTGTGTGATAAAAAAGTGATCCCCCCTTTGTTGCCGTTCGGTTTTGTATTTATACCTAGCCGACAACTACTGCTTTTCCACTGGAATTTTCGCCGAAAATCCAAGGATATTTTCGGCGAAAGTATCTGTTCAAATGTGGCTTCATTCGTCTCTTCCTTTCGGCTGATTCTGCTTAGAGTTTTCGCCGAGAATGCTTATGTATTTTCGCCGAGAACTCCCTCTTGACCGGGTCAGTGGATTCTTCTTCCATTTTTGGCGAAAACCCAAGGGTATTTTCACCGAAAATATATGTGTAAATGGGGCAGGAATTCGTTTGCCTTGAGTGATTTCTCCGGTTGATTTATGTGTTATTCTTCAGGGTTCCAACGTCTAAGACACGTCCCTGGCTACCGCATTCGATGGCAAAAACCTGTGCTAACATAAAAACACTAGAAAACCATCAAATAGACCTGAAATGGGCCAAGGTAACACAAAAGGCATAAGATGGATCGATCGAGTAAATATTCACTATTCTACCTAAAAGCCGTGTCTTAAGCAATGAAATGTCGCTCAAATGAGGCTAATAATCACGTCAATTCGAGTGTCATCATCGACACATACAATTATCTATGTGAGTTCATTAGGCGCCATTGGAGTTTACCCATACACCACCCCTGCCGGCATAGACCACACCACTCTTCCAGGAGGGTCCAAGACGCATCATTTCGTCCAGAAGGATCCAGGACCCAAACTTACATCGACACATCAACAACAACCACAAATAATTCACGCCACTCTTCCAGGAGGCGTGACCGCACCTCACTCTTCCAGGAGAGGTGACTATTTGGGGGCAGTGCAGGCTCCAACCAGTTTCTACCATTTTAATTAATACAATCAACCATTCACACTTAAATCCAACAACCAAAACCATCCAAAACCAACATCAAGTCCATCACCACTTTCCACGTCAACATCATGCTCAAATTCCTCATTCAAACCAACCAATTCCACTCATCAAGTCCAACCACAATTCCACTATCAATTCCATCATTGAACCAAGTCCAAACCACGTGCACATATCACAAGCCAATCAACTACACACAACAACATGCAATTTCAATCAATCCAACCAAGTCCCAATTCCTCTAGCCAATTCCACGTACCAATTCCCTTAGCCAATTCCATGTACCAATTCTCATACCAATTCTATTAGCCAATTCCATGTACCAATTCTATTAACCTAATCCAAGTCATAATTCTACCATACTAATCCCATCAACCCACCACCATCACACAAATGTCACATAACATCAAGTCATCCAATCGACCCGTAGCAGTAACTCAATTCACTATCACACATACAACCACAAATCACTTGATCAAACATCCCACATTCACAATCACATTCCACCAATACAACATTTCACATACACAAACGGCTTAAGGGTAAACCGCTAGCTCACCGACCATCCCCACCTGCAAGTACAGGGATAGCCATGTCATGAGTCATAGGGTTACCCTCCTGTACATCCTTCATTGGACGACCCCACATTGGCGGGACCGTCCACCTGTTCGTCATTTAAGGGCGACCCCACATTGGCAAGACCACCCTCCCGCAACCACAATTAACAATTCAGAGCAGAAATACAGTTACAACATCATGCCCCAACCCTCCTACACTCGTTACTACATCCAATTCATTAATCATCATTATTAATCATTCCCCTTTCCCAACATATAACCACAGCCAGCAATCATCATCATATTCATCGCATAAACATCCAAACAACAATCACCAATCATCACAAATACACAGAAACCAAACGCAGAACAATTTCCCCTTTTACTCTCTTCCAATTTATGCAAGTCCTACATTCATCTAGGTTACAATTCAAATTCTCACAATGACCATACTACCTATCATACGCTAAACCCTCACCTGACAAGAAGACGAGGCTCTAAAACTCTTCTAGAACCCGAACAGCCAAGCTCTCAGACTCCAAAAACGTAGCTCTTCTCCCCTTCACTGACAGCAGCCTACTCAAAAATAAACATAAATTCAGGGTGTAATCTCTTCCTCTCGTTGCAACGAACGTGTGGCAACAAACGGATCATCAATCGGAGCTCTACAACTCCCGAAATCAAGGATTGAAACTATGGGGTTTTTGTTTTGTCAAAAAGGATTTTCGGGGAAAGAGAAACAGGGAAAAGTCATGGAAATCCGCGAAAATTAGCTATTTATGGAAGTCACAAGAAACACGGCGTGTTTCTATAACACACGGCGTGTTGTTTCAAGAAACACGGTGTGTTTCTATAACACACGGATGTGTGTTGTAATCTGTCACCTTTTGCCAATTCTCACGTACTCGCTTGTATCTTCAACCCGACTCAACTATGAACGTCCCGGACTTCGATGGGACCTCAAGAACATTGTTCCCAATGTCTAAACCATCCAAAATCGAGTTCCAAACCGTTCGGTTGGGCGGGGATGTTACAAGTCTCCACAACTTCAAGAGCTTTCATCCCAGAAATCAAAACCCGACTCGCTCTAGCAATGCAACCACAAATCACAGCAACAAATGCGGCAACATAAGGATCACATCACCTCCCGAAACTCCCTCTTAACGGCTCTAGCAACACACACCTTCTAAGGGCACTACTCCCACACTACTTCGAACTTCTACCTAACAGACACGCACAATCGAACCTCGACGGCACAACCAACCACAAAAGAACAACCAAAACACAACTCACACAAGAGCACAAGCACAATACAAGTGAAGCGAGAAAACCCTCAACTAACTCCTCCGACCAGAACTTCACACTCCTCGAACACTTCACTTAACTGAACCAAATTCTACAAGGGCTCTACTCTTCCTATCAACTTCTCAACCCATTACTACTTCCACCCTCAAACACTCTGATACCCTCTTCACTACTGGAGGACACACAATGTTTTAGTTGACCAATTTAGAAATTGACATTGCATTTCAAATCACTTTTCCCTTCAAATCAAACACCTTTCCTTTCAAAACTTCCCACCCATTTCAAAACGATTTTTAAATCCCTGGAAAGTCGGTCCTGTGATGATGCTTCATCCTTTCCCCATATGAGGTTAATTACTCCTCTAGAAGAAAAGACACAACACCAACACAGCAGCAACTAACCAGGCTCTGATACCATCTGTAACACTCGTCCAAAAATGACCCGGGTTTACCCGTGGTCAAGCCGGTTTGAGTGCTACTCGAAGATACAGCATTTAAATAAAAAAATAAAACGCAGCGGAAACAGAAACAACCCTTCATTAAAAAGCTCAAAAACAACTGAAGTCCTTCATTACATAAAATCCGAAATCTGAAACCAAAGCTCAAACGATTACAAAGATCTCCCAACCCAAAGGTGTCAACTGAAAATACAAAACTCAAACTAAAGGTCACTCCAAAGTAGCTTCCTAATCTTCACTTCACAACTCCAACCTGCGACTCCTCCGAACTCAACCGAACACCTGAAAAGAGAAACTGGGGGGATCAGCTTCCTAATGAAACTGAGTGATCCCACTGGGCTTAACTATGCGTTGAACCTAGCCTAAGAGCGATCCCAACTCCGCACACAAACAATCAACGGGATCTGAGAAAACCATTATCATTTTAATCCCTAACATGCTACTAGGCGATCACATAAGTTCAATATCACATTAAAATCCTCAATTCACAATAGCATCAATATAACAAAGGCAACCATTCAAACAATTCAACATCACATCCAATTCATATAGCTCAACAATCAGAAGCATCATACACATAGTTCAAAATCAGAAGCATCATAAGCAACTCGTCATCTCAATCATCACACCACAATCATACACAATACACAGATTACATTCCTATTTACTAAGTGAGTTATTAAACATCTCTCCATATTAATAGTTCACAACTCAGAACCTCATTCTACACCTAAGTCATTCACATCAATCCCACAGCTCAGCATAACGACACCATTCAGTTCACATATTAATCCAACATAGTCCACCACACATCACAAGGCTCCTCACAACCACATATTAGACACACACATCACAACCACATACTCAACACATACATCACAACCACATACTCGACACATACAATTATCTATGTGAGTTCATTAGGCTCCATTGGAGTTTACCCATACACCACCCCTGTCCGCCAGACGCACTCACTCTTCTAGGAGGGTCCAAGATGCATCCTTTCTTCCAGAAGGATCCAGGGCCCAAACTTACATCGACACATCAACAACAACCACAAATAGATCACGCCACTCTTCCAGGAGGCGTGACCGCACCTCACTCTTCCAGGAGAGGTTACTATTTGGGGGCAGTGCAGGCTCCAACCAGTTTCTATCATTTCAATTAACACAATCAACCATTCGCACTTAAATCCAACCACCAAAACCATCCATCAATTTCCCATCAAATCCATCCAAAACCAACATCAAGTCCATCACCACTTTCCACGTCAACATAATGCTCAAATTCCTCATTCAAACCAACCAATTCCACTCATCAAGTCCAACCACAATTCCACTATCAATTCCATCATTGAACCAAGTCCAAACCACGTGCACATATCACAAGCCAATCAACTACACACATCAACATGCAATTTCAATCAATCCAACCAAGTCCCAATTCCTCTAGCCAATTTGATGACCCGCGCCGGTCATTGTTATGCGGACGTTCAACCAAATAACTAACAAAGCCCACAAAAGCTAGGGTAGATCGTATTCCAGGGGTCTTCTAAAATTGACTACTTCAAAACTGGCAAAATACTCGAATGCAAACAAGTTCTGCGTGGTGTGAGTTCCACGACTTCTAATTCTAAGAAATGCAGAGAAATTAAAACAAATTAAACTAAAGCAGATTGAAAATTAGGGTTTGAAAACAGAGATGACAAACGAACTTAGACTTTGAATCCCCCTTCGTTCCCAGAGCATTGGCAATCAACAGATCAGCGGATTTCGATTCTCATTCAATCAATTACTAAGACACCACCATAACTCCTTACCCTTAGGTTTAAGACCGGCGAACGTTCGCTCTATAACTACCAAGATTAACTAGCCGCCCGGGTACGGTCGCCTCTCGCGATGACTTAATTAACTGGTGCAATTACTAATGATTAATGAGTTACTCTTGCAATGGATTAACCCTAACCGGTTCCTACGAAAGGCACGCTCCAATTATAAGGTTAATTGTTCAATTTGATATTCTAAAGTAAGGCGAGCGTTCGCTTCTATCCTTAGCTTAACCAGAATCTAATCTAGGCGATCAATCCAAACAAGAAACATGAACAATGAAGAACATATCAAACATGAATGAGAAACTGATTTAATTTCGAATCTAATCACCGCCGATCCGTGACCGCTTTAAAGCCCTGGGTCACTTAGGGTTCATCTAGGCTAAGCTCTAACGAGTTTAACTACTCATGTTTATCACAAAAGAAACAAAGACAAAGAAAGAGTTCATCATCCAGAGGAAGAACAGAAAAGAATCTGAAAAACCTAATTTAGACGACTCTGACAGACTTTGATCTTCGGTAAACTACACTCCTAGCTCCGGTTCTCCGAGATGAAAGGGATGGTGTCACGATCTCTTTCCGACTCTTCAAACTCTAACTCTTCGCTCCAGAACTCCAGAGAATCCTCGGAAAACGTAATTATGAATGATATGTTATCAGGTCTCCCTTTTTGGGCCGCCGGGTTAAGTATTTATACTTAACCCTAATTAATCCGGATTTCCCTATTATTTTTGCCGAAATTCTTGAGGAATTTTCGGTGAAAATTCCTTTGCAAATGAAGGGATATTTTCGCTCTTCTCTGGACTTCATTCTCGGTTCAAAAACTTGACACTTTCGCCGAAACCGATTTGTGCTGAAAATCAGCTATTTATGGAAGTCACAAGAAACACGGTGTGTTTCTATAACACACGGATGTGTGTTGTAATCTATCACCTTTTGCCAATTCTCACGTACTCGCTTGTATCTTCAACCTGACTCAACTATGAACGTCCCGGACTTCGATGGGACCTCAAGAACATTGTTCCCAATGTCTAAACCATCCAAAATCGAGTTCCAAACCATTCGGTTGGGCGGGGATGTTACAAGTCTCCACAACTTCAAGAGATTTCATCCCAGAAATCAAAACCCGACTCGCTCTAGCAATGCAACCACAAATCACAGCAACAAATGTGGCAACATAAGGATCACATCAACTCCCGAAACTCCCTCTTAATGGCTCTAGCAACACACACCTTCTAAGGGCACTACTCCCACACTACTTCGAACTTCTACCTAACAGACACGCACAACCGAACCTCGACGGCACAACCAACCACAAAAGAACAACCAAAACACAACTCACACAAGAGCACAAGCACAACACAAGTGAAGCGAGAAAACCCTCAACTAACTCCTCCGACCAGAACTTCACACTCCTCGAACACTTCACTTAACTGAACCAAATTCAACAAGGGCTCTACTCTTCCTATCAACTTCCCAACCCATTACTACTTCCACCCTCAAACACTCTGATACCCTCTTCACTACTAGAGGACACACAACGTTTCAGTTGACCAATTTAGAAATTGACATTGCATTTCAAATCACTTTTCCCTTCAAATCAAACACCTTTCCTTTCAAAACTTCCCACCCATTTCAAAATGATTTTTAAATCCCTGGAAAGTCGGTCCTGTGATGATGCTTCATCCTTTCCCCATATGAGGTTAATTACTCCTCTAGAAGAAAAGACACAACACCAACACAGCAGCAACTAACCAGGCTCTGATCCCATCTGTAACACCCGTCCCAAACTGACCCGGGTTTACTCGTGGTCGAACCGGTTTGAGTGCTACTCGAAGATACAACATTTAAATAAAAAAATAAAACGCAATGGAAACAGAAACAACCCTTCATTAAAAAGCTCAAAAACAACTGAAGGCCTTCATTACATAAAATCCGAAACCTGAAACCAAATCTCAAACGACTACAAAGATCTCCCAACCCAAAGGTGTCAACTGAAAATACAAAACTCAAACTAAAGGTCACTCCAAAGTGGCTTCCTAATCTTCACTTCACAACTCCAACATGCGACTCCTCCGAACTCAACCGAACACCTGAAAAGAGAAACTGGGGGGGATCAGCTTCCTAATGAAACTAAGTGATCCCACTGGGCTTAACTATGGGCCGAACCTAGCCTAAGAGTGATCCCAACTCCGCACACAAACAATCAACGGGATCTGACACAGCCATTCTCATTTTAATCCCTAACATGCGACTAGGCGATCACATATGTTCAATATCAAATCAACATCCTCAATTCACAATAGCATCAATATAACAAAGGCAACCATTCAAACAATGCAACATCACATCCAATTCATATAGCTCAACAATCAGAAGCATCATACACATAGTTCAATATCATAAGCATCATAAGCAACTCGTCATCTCAATCATCACACCACAATCATACACAATACACAGATTACATTCCTATTTACTAAGTGAGTTATTAAGCATCTCTCCATATTAAAAGTTCACAACTCAGAACCTCATTCTACACCTAAGTCATTCACATCAATCCCACAGCTCAGCATAACGACACCATTCAGTTCACATATTAATCCAACATAGTCCACCACACATCACAAGGCACCTCACAACCACATATTAGACACACATATCACAACCACATACTCAACACATACATCACAACCACATACTCGACACATACAATTATCTATGTGAGTTCATTAGGCGCCATTGGAGTTTACCCATACACCACCCCTACCGGCCAGACGCACCCACTCCTCCAAGAGGGTCCAAGACGCATCCTTTCTTCCAGAAGGATCCAGGGGCCAAACTTACATCGACACATAAACAACAACCACAAATAGATCACGCCACTCTTCCAGGAGACGTGACCGCACCTCACTCTTCCAGGAGTGGTGACTATTTGGGGGCAGTGCAGGCTCCAACCAGTTTCTATCATTTCAATTAACACAATCAACCATTCACACTTAAATCCAACAACCAAAACCATCCATCAATTTCCCATCAAATCCATCCAAAACCAACATCAAGTCCATAACTACTTTCCACGTCATCATCATGCTCAAATTCCTCATTCAAACCAACCAATTCCACTCATCGAGTCCAACCACAATTAAACTATCAATTCCATCATTGAACCATGTCCAAACCACGTGCACATATCACAAGCTAATCAACTACACACATCAACATGCAATTTCAATCAATCCAACCAAGTCCCAATTCCTCTAGCCAATTCCACGTACCAATTCCCTTAGCCAATTCCATGTACCAATTCTCATACCAGTTCTATTAGCCAATTACATGTACCAATTTTATTAACCTAATCCAAGTCATAATTCTACCATACTAATCCCATCAACCCACCACCATCACACAAATGTCACATAACATCAAGTCTCCAATCAACCCGTAGCAGTAACTCAATCCACTATCACACATACAACCACACATGATCAAACATCCCACATTCACAATCACATTCCACCAATACAACATTTCACATACACAAACGGTTTAAGGGCAAACGGCTAGCTCACCGACCATCCACACCTGCAAGTACAGGGATAGCCATGTCATGAGTCATAGGGTTACCCTCCTGTACATCCTTCATTGGACGACCCCACATTGGCGGGACCGTCCACCTGTTCGTCATTTAAGGGCGACCCCACATTGGCAGGACCACCCTCCCGCAACCACAATTAACAATTCCAAGCAGAAATACAGTTACAACATCATACCCCAACCCTCCTACAATCGTTACTACATCCAATTCATTAATCATCATTATTAATCATTCCCCTTTCCCATCATATAACCTCAGCCAGCAATCATCATCATATTCATCACATAAACATCCAAACAACAATCACCAATCATCACAAATACACAGAAACCAAACGCAGAACAATTTCCCCTTTTACTCTCTTCCAATTCATGCAAGTCCTACATTCATCTAGGTTACAATTGCAACTTCTCACACCGACCATACTACCTATCATACGCTAAACCCTCACCTGACAAGAAGACGAGGCTCTAAAACTCTTCTAGAACCCGAACAGCCAAGCTCTCAGACTCCAAAAACGTAGCTCTTCTCCTCTTCACTGACAGCAGCCTACTCCGAAATACCCATAAATTCAGGTTGCAATCTCTTCCTCTCGTTGCAACGAACGCGTGGCTACAAACAGATTGTCAATCGAAGCTATACAACTCCCGGAATCAAGGATTGAAGCTATGGGGTTTTTGGTTCGTCAAAAAGGATTTTCGGGGAAAGAGAAATAGGGAAAAGTCATGGAAATTCGTTAAAATCAGCTATTTATCGAAGTCACAAGAAACACGGCGTGTTGTTTCAAGAAACATGGTGTGGTTCTATAACACACGGCTGTGTGTTGTAATCTGTCACCTTTTGCCAATTCTCACGTACTCGCTTGTATCTTCAACCCGACTCAACTATGAACGTCCCGAACTTCGATGGGACCTCAAGAACATTGTTCCCAATGTCTAAACCATCCAAACTCGAGTTCCAAACCGTTCGGTTGGGCGGGGATGTTACAAGTCTCCACAACTTCAAGAGATTTCGTCCCCAAAATAAAAACCCGACTCGCTCTAGCAATGCAACCACAAATCACAGCAACAAATGCGGCAACACAAGGATCACATCACCTCCTGAAACTCCCTCTTAACGGCTCTAGCAACACACACCTT
Organism: Linum lewisii; assembly: GCA_034768395.1. Taxonomy (NCBI): domain Eukaryota; kingdom Viridiplantae; phylum Streptophyta; class Magnoliopsida; order Malpighiales; family Linaceae; genus Linum; species Linum lewisii. The sequence goes on along the minus strand of CM068302.1, from coordinate 26,769,019 downwards.
CTAAGGGCACTACTCCCACACTACTTCAAACTTCTACCTAACAGACACGCACCACCGAACCTCGACGGCACAACCAACCACAAGAGAACAACCAAAACACAACTCACACAAGAGCACAAGCACAAGCACAACACAAGCGAAGCGAGAAAACCATCAACTAACTCCTCCGACCAGAACTTCACACTCCTCGAACACTTCACTTAACTGAACCAAATTCTACAAGGGCTCTACTCTTCCTATCAACTTCCCAACCCATTACTACTTCCACCCTTAAACACTTGATACCCTCTTCACTACTGGAGGACACACAACGTTTCAGTTGACCAATTTAGAAATTGACATTGCATTTCAAATCACTTTTCCCTTCAAATCAAACACCTTTCCTTTCAAAACTTCCCACCCATTTCAAAACGATTTTTAAATCCCTGGAAAGTGGTCCTGTGATGATGCTTCATCCTTTCCCCATATGAGGTTAATTACTCCTCTAAAAGAAAAGACACAACACCAACACAGCAACAACTAACCAGGCTCTGATACCATCTGTAACACCCGTCCCAAACTGACCCGAGTTTACCCGTGGTCGAACCAGTTTGAGTGCTACTCAAAGATACAGAATTTAAATAAAAAAATAAAACGCACCAGAAATAGAAACAACCCTTCATTAAAAAGCTCAATAACAACTGAAGGCCTTCATTACATAAAATCCGAAATCTGAAACCAAAGCTCAAACGATTACAAAGATCTCCCAACCCAAAGGTGTCAACTGAAAATACAAAACTCAAACTAAAGGTCACTCCAAAGTAGCTTCCTAATCTTCACTTCACAACTCCAACCTGCGACTCCTCCGAACACAACCGAACACCTGAAAAGAGAAACTGGGGGGGATCAGCTTCCTAATGAAACTGAGTGATCCCACTGGGCTTAACTATGCGCCAAACCTAGCCTAAGAGCGATCCCAACTCCGCACACAAACAATCAACGGGATCTGACACAGCCATTCTCATTTTATCCCTAACATGCTACTAGGCGATCACATAAGTTCAATTTCAAATCAACATCCTCAATTCACAATAGCATCAATATAACAAAGGCAACCATTCAAACAATTCAACATCACATCCAATTCATATAGCTCAACAATCATAAGCATCATACACATAGTTCAATATCAGAAGCATCATAAGCAACTCCTCATCTCAATCATCACACCACAATCATACACAATACACAGATTACATTCCTATTTACTAAGTGAGTTATTAAGCATCTCTCCATATTAAAAGTTCACAACTCAGAACCTCATTCTACACCTAAGTCATTCACATCAATCCCACAGCTCAGCATAACGACACCATTCAGTTCACATATTAATCCAACATAGTCCACCACACATCACAAGGCACCTCACAACCACATATTAGACACACACATCACAACCACATACTCAACACATACATCACAACCACATACTCGACACATACAATTATCTATGTGAGTTCATTAGGCGCCATTGGAGTTTACCCATACACCACCCCTACCGGCCAGACGCACCCACTCTTCCAAGAGTGTCCAAGACGCATCCTTTCTTCCAGAAGGATCCAGGGGCCAAACTTACATCGACACATAAATAACAACCACAAATAGATCACGCCACTCTTCCAAGAGACGTGACCGCACCTCACTCTTCCAGGAGTGGTGACTATTTGGGGGCAGTGCAGGCTCCAACCAGTTTCTATCATTTCAATTAACACAATCAACCATTCACACTTAAATCCAACAACCAAAACCATCCATCAATTTCCCATCAAATCCATCCAAAACCAACATCAAGTCCATAACTACTTTCCACGTCATCATCATGCTCAAATTCCTCATTCAAACCAACCAATTCCACTCATCGAGTCCAACCACAATTAAACTATCAATTCCATCATTGAACCAAGTCCAAACCACGTGCACATATCACAAGCCAATCAACTACACACATCAACATGCAATTTCAATCAATCCAACCAAGTCCCAATTCCTCTAGCCAATTCCACATACCAATTCCCTTAGCCAATTCCATGTACCAATTCTCATACCAGTTCTATTAGCCAATTACATGTACCAATTTTATTAACCTAATCCAAGTCATAATTCTACCATACTAATCCCATCAACCCACCACCATCACACAAATGTCACATAACATCAAGTCATCCAATCAACCCGTAGCAGTAACTCAATCCACTATCACACATACAACCACACATGATCAAACATCCCACATTCACAATCACATTCCACCAATACAACATTTCACATACACAAACGGTTTAAGGGCAAACGGCTAGCTCACCGACCATCCACACCTGCAAGTACAGGGATAGCCATGTCATGAGTCATAGGGTTACCCTCCTGTACATCCTTCATTGGACGACCCCACATTGGCGGGACCGTCCACCTGTTCTCATTTAAGGGCGACCCCACATTGGCAGGACCACCCTCCCGCAACCACAATTAACAATTCCAAGCAGAAATACAGTTACAACATCATACCCCAACCCTCCTACAATCGTTACTACATCCAATTCATTAATCATCATTATTAATCATTCCCCTTTCCCATCATATAACCTCAGCCAGCAATCATCATCATATTCATCACATAAACATCCAAACAACAATCACCAATCATCACAAATACACAGAAACCAAACGCAGAACAATTTCCCCTTTTACTCTCTTCCAATTCATGCAAGTCCTACATTCATCTAGGTTACAATTGCAACTTCTCACACCGACCATACTACCTATCATACGCTAAACCCTCACCTGACAAGAAGACGAGGCTCTAAAACTCTTCTAGAACCCGAACAGCCAAGCTCTCAGACTCCAAAAACGTAGCTCTTCTCCTCTTCACTGACAGCAGCCTACTCCGAAATACCCATAAATTCAGGTTGCAATCTCTTCCTCTCGTTGCAACGAACGCGTGGCTACAAACGGATTGTCAATCGGAGCTATACAACTCCCGGAATCAAGGATTGAAGTTATGGGGTTTTTGGTTCGTCAAAAAGGATTTTCGGGGAAAGAGAAAGCGGGAAAAGTCATGGAAATTCGTTAAAATCAGCTATTTATCGAAGTCACAAGAAACACGGCGTGTTTCTATAACACACGGCGTGTTGTTTCAAGAAACACGGTGTGGTTCTATAAACACACGGCTGTGTGTTGTAATCTGTCACCTTTTGCCAATTCTCACGTACTCGCTTGTATCTTCAACCCGACTCAACTATGAACGTCCCGGACTTCGATGGGACCTCAAGAACATTGTTCCCAATGTCTAAACCATCCAAACTCGAGTTCCAAACCGTTCGGTTGGGCGGGGATGTTACAAGTCTCCACAACTTCAAGAGATTTCGTCCCCAAAATAAAAACCCGACTCGCTCTAGCAATGCAACCACAAATCACAGCAACAAATGCGGCAACACAAGGATCACATCACCTCCTGAAACTCCCTCTTAACGGCTCTAGCAACACACACCTTCTAAGGGTACTACTCCCACACTACTTCAAACTTCTACCTAACAGACACGCACCACCGAACCTCGACGGCACAACCAACCACAAGAGAACAACCAAAACACAACTCACACAAGAGCACAAGCACAACACAAGCGAAGCGAGAAAACCATCAACTAACTCCTCCGACCAGAACTTCACACTCCTCGAACACTTCACTTAACTGAACCAAATTCTACAAGGGCTCTACTCTTCCTATCAACTTCCCAACCCATTACTACTTCCACCCTTAAACACTCTGATACCCTCTTCACTACTGGAGGACACACAACGTTTCAGTTGACCAATTTAGAAATTGACATTGCATTTCAAATCACTTTTCCCTTCAAATCAAACACCTTTCCTTTCAAAACTTCCCACCCATTTCAAAACGATTTTTAAATCCCTGGAAAGTGGTCCTGTGATGATGCTTCATCCTTTCCCCATATGAAGTTAATTACTCCTCTAGAAGAAAAGACACAACACCAACACAGCAACAACTAACCAGGCTCTGATACCATCTGTAACACCCGTCCCAAACTGACCCGAGTTTACCCGTGGTCGAACCGGTTTGAGTGCTACTCAAAGATACAGAATTTAAATAAAAAAATAAAACGCACCAAAAATAGAAACAACCTTCATTAAAAAGCTCAATAACAACTGAAGGCCTTCATTACATAAAATCCGAAATCTGAAACCAAAGCTCAAACGATTACAAAGATCTCCCAACCCAAAGGTGTCAACTGAAAATACAAAACTCAAACTAAAGGTCACTCCAAAGTAGCTTCCTAATCTTCACTTCACAACTCCAACCTGCGACTCCTCTGAACACAACCGAACACCTGAAAAGAGAAACTGGGGGGGATCAGCTTCCTAATGAAACTGAGTGATCCCACTGGGCTTAACTATGCACCGAACCTAGCCTAAGAGCGATCCCAACTCCGCACACAAACAATCAACGGGATCTGACACAGCCATTCTCATTTTATCCCTAACATGCTACTAGGCGATCACATAAGTTCAATATCAAATTAACATCCTCAATTCACAATAGCATCAATATAACAAAGGCAACCATTCAAAGAATTCAACATCACATCCAATTCATATAGCTCAACAATCAGAAGCATCATACACATAGTTCAATATCAGAAGCATCATAAGCAACTCGTCATCTCAATCATCACACCACAATCATACACAATACACAGATTACATTCCTATTTACTAAGTGAGTTATTAAGCATCTCTCCATATTAAAAGTTCACAACTCAGAACCTCATTCTACACCTAAGTCATTCACATCAATCCCACAGCTCAGCATAACGACACCATTCAGTTCACATATTAATCCAACATAGTCCACCACACATCACAAGGCACCTCACAACCACATATTAGACACACACATCACAACCACATACTCAACACATACATCACAACCACATACTCCACTGATGACACTCGATTTGACGTGATTATCAGCCTCATTTAAGCGACATTTTCTTACTTGAAACGTGGTTTTAGGGGTAAAATAGCAAGTATTCACTCAACTACCCTATTTCCTACCAATTTGGTTACTTTGACCCTTTTTGGGTCAATTTGATGGTTTTCTAGTGTTTTTGTGATAGCACAGATTTTTGCCATCATTTACGTAGCCATGAACGTATTCAAGACCTCAAGGAGTGAACCAGAATCGAACCAGAAATCAAACCAAATTCAGAACCAAAGATCCAACTGCCCAGCACAATATTTTCGCCGAAAATACTACACAGTTTTCGGCGAAAATACCTTCAGAAAACCCACAGATGGAATGAGCTGAATTGCAATGAAGTTTTCGGCGAAAATACTATAATATTTTCGCTGAAAAGTTATGAAGAAATCAGCCGACGAAAGCAGCAATTTACAAAGGAATTTTTCACGAAAATAATCCCTTATTTTCGGCGAAAATAATAGAACAAATCCGGCGACTTAGGGTTTAAGTATAAATACTTAAACCGGCGGCCCAGAAAGGAATCAATCATTATTCATATTTTCACAAATCAGACTTTTGAGAGTCAGCCGACTCTAGGGTCGATAGATAGAGTTTAGAGAGTTCGAAGATCCGTGGAGAGATCGTGACGCCATCCTTCCGCCTCGGAGAACTCGGAGCTTAAAGTTGAAGATCCAGGAGATTGAAGCTTCGGCGGGAGTCGTCAGAAGTAGGTTTTTCAGTTCTTATTTGTTCTTCCTCTGTATGATGATCTTCATTGTTGCCTTTGATTCTCTTGTTTCTGATATGAGTAACTGAACTTGTAGAGCTTAGATTAGATGAACCCTAAGTGACCCAGGGCTTTAAAGCGGTCACGGATCGGCGGTGATTAGATTCGAAATTCAATCAGTTCTTTTTTCATGTTTGATTTGTTCTTCCTTGTTCATGTTTCTTGTCTGGTTTGATCACCTAGATTTGATTCTTGTTAAGCTAAGGATAGAAGCGAACGCTCGCCTTACTTTAGAACATCGAATTGAACAATTAACCTTATAATTGGAGCGTGCCTTTCATAGGAACCGATTAGGGTTAATCCATTGCTAGAGTAACTCATTAATCATTAGTAATTGCACCAGTTAATTAAGTCGTTGCGAGAGGCGACCGTACCCGGGCGGCTAGTTAATCTTGGTAGTTAGAACGGATAGAGCAAACGTTCGCCGGTCTTAAACCTAAGGGTAAGGAGTTATGGTGGTGTATAGAAACCGATTGAATGAGAATTGAAAACCGCTGGTCTTGTGATTGCCGTTGCCTTGGTGATCTAAGGGGGATTCGAAGTCTAAGCTCGTCTATCATCCTGTTAGTCAACCTTTTTACTTTTTGTGTCTTTTATTTTCTTGCTTTATTAGATTAGAAGTCGTGGAACTCACACCACGCACAACCTGTTTAAACCTGAGTAATTTGCCAACATATTTGAGTAGACAAGAAGAAGAGACCTCGAGTAGAATACGATCTAGTATACCTTGGTAGATTAATTATTTGATACCGCTAAAACTGCAGCATCAAATTGGCGCCGTTGCCGGGGACTCTTCTAATTGTTTGAAAGAAGAGTTGGCAAATTATTCTTCTATCTTTCCGCCTTACCATTTAATTTTCCTCCATATTTCCATGATTTACCTGGGTAGTGCTTTTGAGTTTTGATTATGCAGGATTACAGGTGGGATGACCAGTACCAAGAGTGGTATGTCGATGAAGCACCGTATATTGAGGATAACCAAGAGATGTATATACTAGCTCATCAGCATCGACAACAGACGACGAGAATAGAATCCTTCTTGGAGAATATCTCTACAAAGCTACAAGCTCACAAAGAGATAGACTCACATGTTCATCAAAATCGACAACAGACGGCAAGAGTAGAATCCGCCTTCGATGATCTCATTTCGAAGCTGCAAGCTCGTAACGTAGTGGATGTCGAGCTCGAGCAACCAAATCCACTAATGGAAGAAGATGCTCAAGAGCTGTATGAAGATGAACATGACAATCTCACTGATGACTATTGCGAGCTAGAAGCATCTGATGAAGAATCCTTGGCGGTGGTGGTTGATGAAGACATAGAGCCAATCCATCTTGAAGTTGAAGCTGAAGAGGAGCACATAGAGACTGAGGAGATACCCTCACCTACACTTCCGCCGAGTCAACCTGTAGAGAAGATGGAGCTCATTGAACATGTTGCGTCGTACTACCTCTTTCCTCCTCGAGTAGGAGAATTCAAGAAGAACTGGTCATCCAACCAAGATCGCGATCTATTGGAGCACTACCGGCTACATCACCATTCTAGAGTGCTACATGGCACTCAACCGCTGTCCTTGAAGAAGACGATTGACTTCAAGGAACTCCTAAGTTGGGGTCCCTAACAGGTATCGTCCGGCTCAAGGACGTTAAAAGAGAGCGCTTCGTGGGAGGCAACCCACGGCTGGAGTCCGTTTTTTAATTTTTGAGTCAGTCTTTTCGTCGTTCGAGTCAGGTTCGGGGGAGCCAAAGTGTCAGTTTAATTTTCTTTTGTTTTGATTTGTTTATCGTCAGTTTTTGAAAAAGAACAAAAAGGGATTTTTAAATAAATTTTCGGCGAAAATTACAAATTTTTGACCGAAAACACTTTGTAAAATCAAACAGTGAGCCGCTTCTTTATTTTTGCTCATTTGTGAAGAAGTTTTCAGCGAAAATTTCACAATATTTTCGCCAAAAACTTGTGTTGTTTTGAAAATCAGATTCCTTTTTTCGGTCCGATTCTAACGCATACTTGATTGTCCAAATCGGAGCTCTGTAGCTCCAGTTATGCCCCAAACAAGTTTTTCACGTTTTTGGCCAACTTCGTCGCTTTCCGTCCATTTTCTTGAGTCGTGTCTAAAAGGTTAGTTGTTGGGTTTTCAATTTCGAATCTTTTGACATATTGATTGTTGAATTTTGACGAGTTTAATACCGGTCTACCTCGTTTTGCGTGTCTGCTGTTTCAGTGTGATTTTTTCTGAACTAATTGAGCTTGGATGATCTAGATTGCTCTAGGAATGTCGTGCCGTGAATTTGAAAAAAAAAAGAGTCAATATATTTTCAAAATTCCCCTTAACCTTCTTTGTTCGACTTTTATTCTGTGTGGATCCGGGACACTTGTCCTGGTATCCTTTTGATCTTTTTGTTGTTTTTGTTTTGTAGGATCTTGATTAGCTACTCCGCTCTACTCCGGACTCTCCGTGCTCATCCGCTACACCGACCATCACCTTCCAGGTTCTTCGTATCTCTCTACTCTAGATTAGTTCTGTGAGGACACAGAACCGTTTAAGTGTGGGGTAGGAGTCTAGGATTATTCATGATCTTGCTTACTATCTATGATTCTGTGGTTCAAATTTTAAAATTCTCTAGCATAGAATTGCTCAATTCTTGACTTTTGATGTGAAATTGACTTCAATTTTGAACAATGACGTCTAGACTGTTCCACTTAGAACCTGTAACAAATGTGTTGGAACTGATATTAAATGAGTCTAGGTCAGAACAGATCACGAATCACTCTTGTAGTTGAAATTTGAATCAATTAAACAGTTCTGCTTGTTAATAACAAAGCTCGATAACACCGTTCTAAGATGATAAATGCTAGCTTCTCCCATGTTTTTCACTTCATATTTGTTCACCTGTGATTGTGGCTTGAGATTAAATGGAAATCCAATTCGAAATCTCGTGTAAAAAGTTATAACTAGCTAGGATCAAGTGGTTAAATCGATAAATCAAGTGTTTGAGTGGTGAAATTCGAGTTGTGCAAATCAATGTAAAGTTCTTTAAAGTGCTGAAAAAAAAGCTAGGCAAGCTCGACACCTAAGTGAAGTGTTCGGGTTGAGCACTAGCATAAGCACAAATACTGTGAGCTAGGCAGGTCCAACACCTAAGTGAAGTGTTTGGTATCGAGCACTAGTATGAAGTAAATAAATTAAAGGAAAAAGTCGAAACTTGAAATTAATTGTTGTTTAAATCGGTCCTAGCTAGAACATGTAACGTACAGATCTAGAAACGGATGAAGTCGAGTCGATAGCCACGTCACTTTTCCTATCTCCGCATCCACATCATGGCTAGAGCTTAGAGTCTTTTTGATTAGAATTGGTGTTATCGCAGTCGGTTAATTATGATTAATTGTTTTCCCAAGAAACGTGCTTTGTTAAAACTACTACTTGAAGTGTGCAGAAAATAGTGAGATCGAAAACTTATTTGGTTGATGTTCATGCATGTGTAGGTCACTTTTTCTACGTGGAACAGTCTAAACCAAATTGTTAGAATTGAATCTCGGTTTAATCTCGTGTCATTTGTGAATTTGAGTGTGTTCTAGTTCAGTTTGCTTGAGGACAAGCAAAAGCTTAAGTGTGGGGTATTGATGACACTCGATTTGACGTGATTATCAGCCTCATTTAAGCGACATTTTCTTACTTGAAACATGGTTTTAGGGGTAAAATAGCAAGTATTCACTCAACTACCCTATTTCCTACCGATTTGGTTACTTTGACCCTTTTTGGGTCAATTTGATGGTTTTCTAGTGTTTTTGTGATAGCACAGATTTTTGCCATCATTTACTTAGCCATGGACGTATTCAAGACCTCGAGGAGTGAACCAGAATCGAACCAAAAATCAAACCGGATTCAGAACTGAAGATCCAACTGCCCAGCACAATATTTTCGCCGAAAATACTACACAGTTTTCGGTGAAAATACCTTCAGAAAACCCACAGACGGAATGAGCTGAATTGCAATGAAGTTTTCGGCGAAAATACTATAATGTTTTCGCCGAAAACTTATGAAGAAATCAGCCGACGGAAGCAACAATTTACAAAGGAATTTTCGGCGAAAATAATCCCTTACTTTTGGCGAAAATAATAGAACAAATCCAGCGACTTAGGGTTTAAGTATAAATACTTAAACCGGCGGCCCAGAAAGGAATCAATCATTATTCATATTTTCACAAATTAGACTTTTGAGAGTCAGCCGACTGTAGGGTCGATAGATAGAGTTTAGAGAGTTCGAAGATCCGTGGAGAGATCGTGACGCCATCCTTCCACCTCGGAGAACTCGGAGCTTAAAGTTGAAGATCCAGGAGATTGAAGCTTCGGCGGGAGTTGTCAGAATTAGGTTTTTCAGTTCTTATCTGTTCTTCCTCTGTATGATGATCTTCATTGTTGCCTTTGATTCTCTTGTTTCTGATATGAGTAACTGAACTTGTAGAGCTTAGATTAGTTGAACCCTAAGTGACCCAGGGCTTTAAAGCGGTCACGGATCGGCGGTGATTAGATTCAAAATTCAATCAGTTCTTTTTTCATGGTTGATTTGTTCTTCCTTGTTCATGTTTCTTGTCTGGTTTGATCACCTAGATTTGATTCTTGTTAAGCTAAGGATAGAAGCGAACGCTCGCCTTACTTTAGAACACCGAATTGAACAATTAACCTTATAATTGGAGCGTGCCTTTCATAGGAACCGATTAGGGTTGATCCATTGCTAGAGTAACTCATTAATCATTAGTAATTGCACCAGTTAATTAAGTCATTGCGAGAGGCGACCGTACCAGGGCGGCTAGTTAATCTTGGTAGTTAGAACGGATAGAGCGAACGTTCGCCGGTCTTAAACCTAAGGGTAAGGAGTTATGGTGGTGTATAGAAACCGATTGAATGAGAATTGAAAACCGCTGGTCTTGTGATTGTCGTTGCCTTGGTGATCTAAGGGGGATTCGAAGTCTAAGCTCGTCTATCGTCCTGTTAGTCAACCTTTTTACATTTTGTGTCTTTTATTTTCTTGCTTTACTACATTAGAAGTCGTGGAACTCACACCACGCACAACCTGTTTAAACCTGAGTAATTTGCCAACATATTTGAGTAGACAAGAAGAAGAGACCTCGAGTAGAATACGATCTAGTCTACCTTGGTAGATTAGTTATTTGATACCGCTAAAACTGCAGCATCATCGACACATACAATTATCTATGTGAGTTCTTTAGGCGCCATTGGAGTTTACCCGTTCACCACCCCTACCGGCCAGACGCACCCACTCTTCCAGGAGGGTCCAAGACGCATCCTTTCGTCTAGAAGGATCCAGGGGCCAAACTTACATCGACACATCAACAACAACCACAAATAGATCACGCCACTCTTCCAGGAGGCGTGACCGCACCTCACTCTTCCAGGAGAGGTGACTATTTAGGGGGCAGTGCAGGCTCCAACCAGTTTCTATCATTTCAATTAACACAATCAACCATTCACACTTAAATCCAACAACCAAAACCATCCATCAATTTCCCATCAAATCCATCCAAAACCAACATCAAGTCCATCACCACTTTCCACGTCAACATCATGCTCAAATTCCTCATTCAAACCAACCAATTCCACTCATCAAGTCTAACCACAATTCCACTATCAATTCCATCATTGAACCAAGTCCAAACCACGTGCACATATCAAAAGCCAATCAACTACACACATCAACATGCAATTTCAATCAATCCAACCAAGTCCTAATTCCTCTAGCCAATTCCACGTACCAATTCCCTTAGTCAATTCCATGTACCAATTCTCATACCAATTCTATTAGCCAATTCCATGTACCAATTCTATTAACCTAATCCAAGTCATAATTCTACCATACTAATCCCATCAACCCAACACCATCACACAAATGTCACATAACATCAAGTCATCCAATCAACCCGTAGCAGTAACTCAATCCACTATCACACATACAACCACAAATCACATGATCAAACATCCCACATTCACAATCACATTCCACCAATACAACATTTCACATACACAAACGGTTTAAGGGTAAACGGCTAGCTCACCGACCATCCACACCTGCAAGTACAGGGATAGCCATGTCATGAGTCATAATGTTACCCTCCTGTACATCCTTCATTGGACGACCCCACATTGGCAGGACCACCCTCCCGCAACCATAATTAACAATTCCAGGCAGAAATACAGTTACAAAATCGTACCTCAACCCTCCTACAATCGTTACTGCATCCAATTCATTAATTATCATTATTAATCATTCCCCTTTCCCATCTTATAACCACAGCCAGCAATCATCATCATATTCATCGCATAAACATCCAAACAACAATCACCAATCATCACAAATACGCAGAAACCAAACGCAGAACAATTTCCCCTTTTACTCTCTTCCAATTCATGTAAGTCCTACATTCATCTAGGTTACAATTGCAACTTCTCACACCGACCATACTACCTATTGTACGCTAAATCCTCACCTGACAAGAAGACGAGGCTCTAAAACTCTTCTAGAACCCAAACAGCCAAGCTCTCAGACTCCAAAAACGTAGCTCTTCTCCTCTTCACTGACAGCAGCCTACTCAGAAATACCCATAAATTCAGGTTGCAATCTCTTCCTCTCGTTGCAACGAACGCGTGGCTACAAACGGATCGTCAATCGGAGCTATACAACTCCCGGAATCAAGGATTGAAGCTATGGGGTTTTTGGTTCGTCAAAAAGGATTTTCGGGGAAAGAGAAAGAGGGAAAAGTCATGGAAATCCGTGAAAATCAGCTATTTATCGAAGTCACAAGAAACACGGCGTGTTGTTTCAAGAAACACGGTGTGGTTCTATAACACACGGCTGTGTGTTGTAATCTGTCACCTTTTGCCAATTCTCACGTACTCGCTTGTATCTTCAACCCGACTCAACTATGAACGTCCCGGACTTCGATGGGACCTCAAGAACATTGTTCCCAATGTCTAAACCATCCAAACTCGAGTTCCAAACCGTTCGGTTGGGCGGGGATGTTACAAGTCTCCATGACTTCAAGAGATTTCGTCCCCGAAATAAAAACCCGACTCGCTCTAGCAATGCAACCACAAATCACAGCAACAAATGCGGCAACACAAGGATCACATCACCTCCCGAAACTCCCTCTTAACGGCTCTAGCAACACACACCTTCTAAGGGCACTACTCCCACACTACTTCAAACTTCTACCTAACAGACACACACAACCGAACCTCGACGGCACAACCAACCACAAGAGAACAACCAAAAGACAACTCACACAAGAGCACAAGCACAACACAAGCGAAGCGAGAAAACCATCAACTAACTCCTCCGACCAGAACTCAGAACTTCACACTCCTCGAACACTTCACTTACCTTAACCAAATTCTACAAGGGCTCTACTCTTCCTATAAACTTCCCAACCCATTACTACTTCCACCCTCAAAACACTCTGATACCCTCTTCACTACTAGAGGACACACAACGTTTCAGTTGACCAATTTAGAAATTGACATTGCATTTCAAATCACTTTTCCCTTCAAATCAAACACCTTTCCTTTCAAAACTTCCCACCCATTTCAAAACGATTTTTAAATCCCTGGAAAGTGGTCCTGTGATGATGCTTCATCCTTTCCCCATATGAGGTTAATTACTCCTCTAGAAGAAAAGACACAACACCAACACAGCAGCAACTAACCAGGCTCTGATACCATCTGTAACACCCGTCCCAAACTGACCCGGGTTTACCCGTTGTCGAACCGCTTTGAGTGCTACTCAAAGATACAGCATTTAAATAAAAAAATAACGCAGCGGAAACAGAAACAACCCTTCATTAAAAAGCTCAATAACAACTGAAGGCCTTCATTACATAAAATCCGAAATCTGAAACCAAAGCTCAAACGATTACAAAGATCTCCCAACCCAAAGGTGTCAACTGAAAATACAAAACTCAAACTAAAGGTCACTCCAAAGTAGCTTCCTAATCTTCACTTCACAACTCCAACCTGCGACTCCTCCGAACACAACCGAACACCTGAAAAGAGAAACAGGGGGGATCAGCTTCCTAATGAAACTGAGTGATCCCACTGGGCTTAACTATGCGCCGAACCTAGTCTAAGAGCGATCCCAACTCCGCACACAAACAATCAACGGGATCTGACACAGCCATTCTCATTTTATCCCCAACATGCTACTAGGCGATCACATAAGTTCAATATTAAATCAACATCCTCAATTCACAATAGCATCAATATAACAAAGGCAACCATTCAAACAATTCAACATCACATCCAATTCATATAGCTCAACAATCAGAAGCATCATACACATAGTTCAATATCAGAAGCATCATAAGCAACTCGTCCTCTCAATCATCACACCACATTCATACACAATACACAGATTACATTCCTATTTACTAAGTGAGTTATTAAGCATCTCTCCATATTAAAAGTTCACAACTCAGAACCTCATTCTACACCTAAGTCATTCACATCAATCCCACAGCTCAGCATAACGACACCATTCAGTTCACATATTAATCCAACATAGTCCACCACACATCACAAGGCACCTCACAACCTCATATTAGACACACACATCACAACCACATACTCAACACATACATCACAACCACATACTCGACACATACAATTATCTATGTGAGTTCATTAGGAACCATTGGAGTTTACCCATACACCACCCCTGCCGACCAGACGCCCCCACTCTTCCAGGAGGGTCCAAGACGCATCCTTTCTTCCAGAAGGATCCAAGGCCCAAACTTACATCGACACATCAACAACAACCACAAATAGATCACGCCACTCTTCCAGGAGGCGTGACCGCACCTCACTCTTCCAAGAGAGGTGACTATTTGGGGGCAGTGCAGGCTCTAACCAGTTTCTATCATTTCAATTAACACAATCAACCATTCACACTTAAATCCAACAACCAAAACCATCCATCAATTTCCCATCAAATCCATCCAAAACCAACATCAAGTCCATCACCACTTTCAACGTCAACATCATGCTCAAATTCCTCATTCAAACCAACCAATTCCACTCATCAAGTCCAACCACAATTCCACTATCAATTCCATCATTGAACCAAGTCCAAACCACGTGTACATATCACAAGCCAATCAACTACACACATCAACATGCAATTTCAATCAATCCAACCAAGTCCCAATTCCTCTAGCCAATTCCACGTACCAATTCCCTTAGCCAATTCCATGTACCAATTCTCATACCAATTCTATTAGCCAATTCCATGTACCAATTCTATTAACCTAATCCAAGTCATAATTCTACCATACTAATCCCATCAACCCACCACCATCACACAAATGTCACATAACATCAAGTCATCCAATCAACCCGTAGCAGTAACTCAATCCACTATCACACATACAACCACAAATCACATGATCAAACATCCCACATTCACAATCACATTCCACCAATACAACATTTCACATACACAAACGGTTTAAGGGTAAACGGCTAGCTCACCGACCATCCCCACCTGCAAGTACAGGGATAGCCATGTCATGAGTCATAGGGTTACCCTCCGTCCATCCTTCATTGGATGACCCCACATTGGCGGGACCGTCCAACTGTTCGTCATTTAAGGGTGCCCCACATTGGCAGGACCACCCTCCTGCAACCACAATTAACAATTCCAAGCAGAAATACAGTTACAACATCATACCCCAACCCTCCTACACTCGTTACTACATCCAATTCATTAATCATCATTATTAATCATTCCCCTTTCCCAACATATAACCACAGCCAGCAATCATCATCATATTCATCGCATAAACATCCAAACAACAATCACCAATCATCACAAATACACAGAAACCAAACGCAGAACAATTTCCCCTTGTACTCTCTTCCAATTCGTGCAAGTCCTACATTCATCTAGGTTACAATTGCAACTTCTCACACTGACCATAATACCTATCGTACGCTAAACCCTCACCTGACAAGAAGACGAGGCTCTAAAACTCTTCTAGAACCCGAACAGCCAAGCTCTCAGACTCCAAAACGGTAGCTCTTCTCCTCTTCACTGACAGCAGCCTACTCCTAAATACCCATAAATTCAGGTTGCGATCTCTTCCTCTCGTTGCAATGAACGCTTGGCAACAAACGGATAGTCAATCGGAGCTCTACAACTCCCGGAATCAAGGATTGAAGCTATAGGGTTTTTGGTTCGTCAAAAAGGATTTTTGGGAAAGAGAAAGAGGGAAAAGTCATGGAAATCCGTGAAAATCAGCTATTTATCGAAGTCACAAGAAACACGGCGTGTTTCTATAACACACGGCGTGTTGTTTCAAGAAACACGGTGTGGTTCTATAACACACGGATGTGTGTTGTAATCTGTCACCTTTTGCCAATTCTCACGTACTCGCTTGTATCTTCAACCCGACTCAACTATGAACGTCTCGGACTTCGATGGGACCTCAAGAACATTGTTCCCAATGTCTAAACCATCCAAACTCGAGTTCCAAACCGTTCAGTTGGGCGGGGATGTTACAAGTCTCCACAACTTCAAGAGATTTCGTCCCCGAAATAAAAACCCGACTCGCTCTAGCAATGCAACCACAAATCACAGCAACAAATGCGGCAACACAAGTATCACATCACCTCCCGAAACTCCCTCTTAACGGCTCTAGCAACACACACTTTCTAAGGGCACTACTCCCACACTACTTCGAACTTCTACCTAACAGACACGCACAACCAAACCTCGACGGCACAACCAACCACAAGAGAACAACCAAAACACAACTCACACAAGAGCACAAGCACAACACAAGCGAAGCGAGAAAACCATCAACTAACTCCTCCGACCAGAACTTCACACTCCTCGAACACTTCACTTAACTGAACCAAATTCTACAAGGGCTCTACTCTTCCTATCAACTTCCCAACCCATTACTACTTCCACCCTCAAACACTCTAATACCCTCTTCATTACTGGAGGACACACAACGTTTCAGTTGACCAATTTAGAAATTGACTTTGCATTTCAAATCACTTTTCCCTTCAAATCAAACACCTTTCCTTTCAAAACTTCCCACCCATTTCAAAACGATTTTTAAATCCCTGGAAAGTCGGTCCTGTGATGATGCTTCATCCTTTCCCCATATGAGGTTAATTACTCCTCTAGAAAAAAAGACACAACACCAACACAGCAGCAACTAACCAGGCTCTGATACCATCTGTAACACCCATCCCAAACTGACCGGGTTTACCCGTGGTCGAACCGGTTTGAGTGCTACTCAAAGATACAGCATTTAAATAAAAAAATAAAACGCAGCGGAAACAGAAACAACCATTCATTAAAAAGCTCAATAACAACTGAAGGCCTTCATTACATAAAATCCGAAATATGAAACCAAAGCTCAAACGATTACAAAGATCTCCCAACCCAAAGGTGTCAACTGAAAATACAAAACTCAAACTAAAGGTCACTCCAAAGTAGCTTCCTAATCTTCACTTCACAACTCCAACTTGCGACTCCTCCGAACACAACCGAACACCTGAAAAGAGAAACTGGGGGGGATCAGCTTCCTAATGAAACTGAGTGATCTCACTGGGCTTAACTATGCGCCGAACCTAGCCTAAGAGCGATCCCAACTCCGCACACAAACAATCAACGGGATCTGACACAGCCATTCTCATTTTATCCCTAACATGCTACTAGGCGATCACATAAGTTCAATATCAAATCAACATCCTCAATTCACAATAGCATCAATATAACAAAGGCAACCATTCAAACAATTCAACATCACATCCAATTCATATAGCTCAACAATCAGAAGCATCATACACATAGTTCAATATCAGAAGCATCATAAGCAACTCGTCATCTCAATCATCACACCACAATCATACACAATACACAGATTACATTCCTATTTACTAAGTGAGTTATTAAGCATCTCTCCATATTAAAAGTTCACAACTCAGAACCTCATTCTACACCTAAGTCATTCACATCAATCCCACAGCTCAGCATAACGACACCATTCAGTTCACATAGTAATCCAACATAGTCCACCACACATCACAAGGCACCTCACAACCACATATTAGACACACACATCACAACCACATACTCAACACATACATCACAACCACATACTCGACACATACAATTATCTATGTGAGTTCATTAGGCACCATTGGAGTTTACCCATACACCACCCCTGCCGGCCAGACGCACCCACTCTTCCAGGAGGGTCCAAGACGCATCCTTTCTTCCATAAGGATCGAAGGCCCAAACTTACATCGACACATCAACAACAACCACAAATAGATCACGCCACTCTTCCAGGAGGCTTGACCGCACCTCACTCTTCCAGGAGAGGTGACTATTTGGGGGCAGTGCAGGCTCTAACCAGTTTCTATCATTTCAATTAACACAATCAACCATTCACACTTAAATCCAACAACCAAAACCATCCATCAATTTCCCATCAAATCCATCCAAAACCAACATCAAGTCCATCACCACTTTCCACGTCAACATCATGCTCAAATTCCTCATTCAAACCAACCAATTCCTCTCATCAAGTCCAACCACAATTCCACTATCAATTCCATCATTGAACCAAGTCCAAACCACGTGCACATATCACAAGCCAATCAACTACACAAATCAACATGCAATTTCAATCAATCCAACCAAGTCCCAATTCCTCTAGCCAATTCCACGTACCAATTCCCTTAGCCAATTCCATGTACCAATTCTCATACCAATTCCATTAGCCAATTCCATGTACCAATTCTATTAACCTAATCCAAGTCATAATTCTACCATACTAATCCCATCAACCCACCACCATCACACAAATGTCACATAACATCAAGTCATCCAATCGACCCGTAGCAGTAACTAAATTCACTATCACACATACAACCACAAATCACTTGATCAAACATCCCACATTCACAATCACATTCCACCAATACAACATTTCACATACACAAACGGTTTAAGGGTAAACGGCTAGCTCACCGACCATCCCCACCTGCAAGTACAGGGATAGCCATGTCATGAGTCATAGGGTTACCCTCCTGTACATCCTTCATTGGACGACCCCACATTGGCGGGACCGTCCAACTGTTCATCATTTAAGGGCGACCCCACATTGGCAGGACCACCCTCCTGCAACCACAATTAACAATTCCAAGCAGAAATACAGTTACAACATCATACCCCAACCCTCCTACACTCGTTACTACATCCAATTCATTAATCATCGTTATTAATCATTCCCCTTTCCGAACATATAACCACAGCCAGCAATCATCACCATATTCATCGCATAAACATCCAAACAACAATCACCAATCATCACAAATACACAGAAACCAAACGCAGAACAATTTCCCCTTGTACTCTCTTCCAATTCATGCAAGTCCTACATTCATCTAGGTTACAATTCCAACTTCTCACACTGACCATAATACCTATCGTACGCTAAACCCTCACCTGACAAGAAGACGAGGCTCTAAAACTCTTCTAGAACCCGAACAGCCAAGCTCTCAGACTCCAAAATGGTAGCTCTTCTCCTCTTCACTGACAGCAGCCTACTCCGAAATACCCATAAATTCAGGTTGCGATCTCTTCCTCTCGTTGCAATGAACACGTGGCAACAAACGGATTGTCAATCGGAGCTCTACAACTCCCGGAATCAAGGATTGAAGCTATAGGGTTTTTGGTTCGTCAAAAAGGATTTTTGGGGAAAGAGAAAGAGGGAAAAGTCATGGAAATCCGTGAAAATCAGCTATTTATGGAAGTCACAATAAACACGGCATGTTTCTATAACACACGGCGTGTTGTTTCAAGAAACACGGTGTGGTTCTATAACACACGGCTGTGTGTTGTAATCTGTCACCTTTTGCCAATTCTCACGTACTCGCTTGTATCTTCAACCTGACTCAACTATGAACGTCCCGGACTTCGATGGGACCTCAAGAACATTGTTCCCAATGTCTAAACCATCCAAACTCGAGTTCCAAACCGTTCGGTTGGGCGGGGATGTTACAAGTCTCCACAACTTCAAGAGATTTCGTCCCCGAAATCAAAACCCGACTAGCTCTAGCAATGCAACCACAAATCACAGCAACAAATGCGGCAACACAAGGATCACAACACCTCCCGAAACTCCCTCTTAACGGCTCTAGCAACACGCACCTTCTAAGGGCACTACTCCCACACTACTTCGAACTTCTACCTAACAGACACGCACAACCGAACCTCGACGGCACAACCAACCACAAGAGAACAACCAAAACACAACTCACACAAGAGCACAAGCACAACACAAGCGAAGCGAGAAAAACATCAACTAACTCCTCCGACCAGAACTTCACACTCATCGAACACTTCACTTAACTGAACCAAATTCAACAAGGGCTCTACTCTTCCTATCAACTTCCCAACCCATTACTACTTCCACCCTCAAACACTCTGATACCCTCTTCACTACTAGAGGACACACAACGTTTCAGTTGACCAATTTAGAAATTGACATTGCATTTCATATCACTTTTCCCTTCAAATCAAACACCTTTCCTTTCAAAACTTCCCACCCATTTCAAAACGATTTTTAAATCCCTGGAAAGTTGGTCCTGTGATGATGCTTCATCCTTTCCCCATATGAGGGTAATTACTCCTCTAGAAGAAAAGACACAACACCAACACAGCAGCAACTAACCACGCTCTGATACCATCTGTAACACCCGTCCCAAACTGACCCGAGTTTACCCGTGGTCGAACCGGTTTGAGTGCTACTCAAAGATACAGCATTTAAATAAATAAAATAAAACGCAGCGGAAACAGAAACAACCCTTCATTAAAAAGCTCAAAAACAACTGAAGGCCTTCATTACATAAAATCCGAAATCTGAAACCAAAGCTCAAACGATTACCAAGATCTCCCAACCCAAAGGTGTCAATTGAAAATACAAAACTCAAACTAAAGGTCACTCCAAAGTAGCTTCCTAATCTTCACTTCACAACTCCAACCTGCGACTCCTCCGAACACAACCGAACACCTGAAAAGAGAAACTGGGGGGGGATCAGCTTCCCAATGAAACTGAGTGATCCCACTGGGCTTAACTATGCGCTGAACCTAGCCTAAGAGCGAACCCAACTCCGCACACAAACAATCAACGGGATCTGACACAGCCATTCTCATTTTATCCCTAACATGCTACTAGGCGATCACATAAGTTCAATATCAAATCAACATCCTCAATTCACAATAGCATCAATATAACAAAGGCAACCATTGAAACAATTCAACATCACATCCAATTCATATAGCTCAACAATCAGAAGCATCATACACATAGTTCAATATCAGAAGCAGCATAAGCAACTCGTCATCTCAATCATCACACCACAATCATACACAATACACAGATTACATTCCTATTTACTAAGTGAGTTATTACGCATCTCTCCATATTAATAGTTCACAACTCAGAACCTCATTCTACACCTAAGTCATTCACATCAATCCCGACGGTTTAGCCTCGTTGCACGGTCTCAACTTGCGGTGTTTAAGGGTCGTCTGGCCACGGTTGTAGCGGTTCACATCAGTTGGTATCAAAGCACGGTTCAGCTCACGGACCACAATCTATCCCAGTCTCCAGGTTCACCTGGATTCATATCCGTTACTGCTTTCTTTAGAAAATTGATTCGAAAATTCCCTTCTATTTCAATTCTAGTTTCGAGTTATAAGAAAAGAAAAAGAAAAGAAAGCAAGGTCACCTTGCCGAGTTATTTCCTTTCGTTGTAAGTTTAATTCTAAGAAGAGGGGATAGAAAATTGCTTCCGTTCGATAGTACTAACCATGGCAGACGAGAGACTAGCCAACGTTGAAGGCAGCCTTCGGAACCTTGGAGCTACCATGGCCGCCGTCCAAGAATCCCTAGCTCAGCTTCACGCCGAGAGAGGACGAGATGAGCGCCGAGAGGACAGCCCTGAAGGCCTGAACAGGAGAGCCCGACGACTAGCTCGGGAAATTGACGATGACTTGAGTAACCTCAAGATCACCGTGCCAAAGTTTGCTGGCAAATACAATGCCGACGAGTACCTAGATTGGGAGAGAAGTATGGAGGATTTCCTCGAGTGCCACCACTACTCCGAACGTAAGAAGGTAATCCTTGCCACCCTTGAATTCACTGACTATGCTGCCCTATGGTGGAGCCAGTTCAAAGGACGGGTCCAAAGAGACGAGGAGGACCCTATCGAGTTGTGGTGAGACCTCAAGAGGATCATGAGGAAGAAGTTCGTTCCTAGCACCTACACCCGAGACCTACACACATACCTCCGGAACTTAAAGCAAGGCACCATGTCCGTGGAGCAATACACCAAGGAGATAGAGATGTTGGTAGCTAGACCCGACCTCAGAGAAGAGCCTGAAGCGAAGATAGCCGGTTTGTGGGTGGGCTACACCCCGAGATCATGCATCAAGTCAACCTACTTAACTACGTTGACTACGAGGATCTTAAGGGCCTAGCCAACCATGTGGAGAGGGAGTTGAGGAGAGGCTACCCCAGAAGATCGGCCACTGCCCCGTGGAAAGGCTCGATCACAAGCCAAGCCCCATGGAAGCCCGACCAGCCCCGAGGCTCAAGTGCACGACCAAACCCTAACCCTAGGGGTTCGGCACCACCGGTAACATCTGCCCAACCTACTTCTACGGTTCAAAATTCTAACCCACGTCCTAGTGGAATTGTATGTTTTAAGTGTCAAGGTAGAGGACACATCTCAAGGGACTGCCCTAACCAACGGACAATGGTAGTAAGAGAAGGAGGAATCGAGACAGACGATGAAGAAGAGGAGAAGAAGGAAGAGGAGTCAGATGAAGGAGAAGAAGTTCAGCCCGAAGGGCTCGAAAAGTTTGCAGGGTTCACTTTCAAAACCCTAGCAACCGGCGCCTCGACCTCAGCCCCGACACCGCACCAGCCCCGGCCTCAGCCCCGGCCCCTGCCCCGGCCTCAGCCCGGCACCAACCCCGGCCCCAGCCCTGGCACTAGCCCTGGCCCCAGCCCCGCACTGACGCGACTAGGCCCCAGCACCCCAGTGCTCAGCCCCAGCATCGGCACTGCCCCAGGCCCTAGCGCCCCAGTGCTCGGCCCCAGACCCGGCGCTGTCCCAGACCCCAGCGCCCCTGCGCTCGGCCCCAGTACCGGCGCTGCCCCAAGCCCCAGCGCCCCAGCCCCGCCCCAGCGCCCAGCGCTCGACCCCAGCCCTAGCGCTCGGCCCCAGCCCCGGCGCTGCCCCAGACCCCAGCGCCCCAGCGCTCGACCCCAGCCCTAGCGCTATCCAAGGCCCCAGCGCCCCAGCGCTCGGCCCCAGCCCCAGCGCTACCCCAGACCCCAGCACCCTAGTGCTCGGCCCTAGTCCCGGTGCTGCCCTACCTGGCCCCGGCCCCCCAGCGCCCGGCCCTAACTGGCGCTACCCGCTCAGTCCTAGCGCCCCAACACCCGGCGCTACCCTGCCCGACCAGTTGCTGACCGTCGAGTTGCTGCCCAAGGCCCCCGACGCATCGCCCCCCGACCATCACCCCCCGACGAGGCCCCCGACCACGAGTCCGGCGCGTCCCTGCCCGACGCTCAGCCCCGATCCTACCCGACCCTGGCTGCCCCGACGTGATGATGCTCGACGCCACCGCTTCCCACCACCCACCGCCGCCAGTTCTCCACTGCCCGCCGCCGCCTCACCACTGGCCGCCGCCGTCGGCTTCCTACTGCCCGTCGTCGCCTCACCACTAGCCGCCACCGTCGGCTTCCTACTGCCCACCGTCACCTCACCACTGACCGCCGCCGCCGGTTTCCTACTGCCCGCCGTCGTACCATTGCCCGACGCGTCACTGCCCGACGCCGCCCCATTACCCGGCGCCGCCGCCCTGCCCGAAGTGCCCTGGTTCACCTCCGGTACCTCCGGCACCCCCGTGCCCCGACCCGACGCTTCACCGACGGTCCCCTGTGCACCCCGGATTCAATGGGAGATCACCTCCCGATGAGTTTTAAGAGCTGCCCCGAGCAACGAAGATCCGGATGCTGACCCGGATGTGGAGATGAGTAAGGAGCTCTCACCCGCTACCTCCCCGAGCCTTAACATTATTGTTGATAGTTTTTCAGGAGAAGGAGCGATGGAGACTGAAGGAGAGAGTGCTGAAGGACCCGAGCCCTGGTCTATCACTGAATCAAGTGACACTCCTCAGTCTAAGGATAATGCTGCTGAAAACTGGAAGAGGATGATGAGTGTTAGGAAAGGATCCGAGATGGATTTGGGGACAAATCCAAGGCAAGAAGAGGGGGATGATATGATCCAACAATGCTGCCCCGATGCCAACCGGTATTCCTACACCCCACCAGAATCCCCTGGCCTAGGCAAGACCCTAGTGCCTTTCAAGAAGCGCATGAATCCAAGGGCAGGCCATCCTCGAGCCCTAAAGCCAAGGTATGACAAGAAATATTGCCTAAATCCTTCACTTGCAGGTAGAAAGACTCTGAGGAAGGGAATGTTGTCCCAAGCCATGTTGTTGGCCGAGGGTATAAGCCCTAGCACCGAAGAGAAGCTTCAGCCCGTTCCTAGTCTAACCTCCAGGAGCCCTGAAGAATAAGTCGGTTCTTTGAGTGACCCTCTGGAAGCATTTCAGGAGTACAGAAGGAAGAGAATCCAAGAACCCTTGGCCCAAAGAGGAGAGCTGTCAAAGACTGAACCTGAGCCGAGGCATGAGAAGACTTGGAGTCCTTGGCCCCGAAGCATAACACTTGGGCTGACCACAGAGAGCTACGTCCAAAACTACCTGGAGGCCTATCTGAAGCTTAAAGAAGAAGGCCCGCGCAGGAAGAAAGAAGGACCAAGGAGAGAGCAACCACAAGCCCTAAACCAGCAGCCGGGCCGATCAAAGGGAGTTTTATGGAGCCGGACATGAAGAACATATCTTTTGGACAAGAAGTCCGGTCACTGAGCCCGACCGAAGCCGAAGCCCGCGTCCGCCACCCGAGTGAAGCCCGGCGTTCGGACGGTCAAGCCCACCGGGCCGCCACACACGCCCAACTGGCCCGAGCAGTCGTACGCGGCCAGATTAGGGTTCTTGACCTAATTTAGGTCTTTTATTCTACTTTAAAGACTACAACTATTATTTTATGTTTATTCCTTTTTAGTAGGATTATTTAGGGGTTTTTAGGAGACTATTTAGGAATAGGACTCTTTATTTTATTATTATTTAGAAGTAGTGATTAGGGAGGAGAGCTTGTTCCCTCACCTATACAAGGAGGCCGCCGGCCACCCTTGTAAGTAAGACTTTTATGAAATAAACCCCCTTTGAAAGAACTCTATTCTGAAACGCTTATTGTATCTGCATGACGCGATACTGAAGGATCGACTTATCATCAAGAGCATCCATCTCTTGGCGTGGCGTCTTCGACTGGACACTTCTGGTTCCCGGTTGTTATATAGCCGACGGGTCAAAGTACTTATCCGCCCCCGGTTCCCGACGGTTTAGCCTCGTTGCACGGTCTCAACTTGCGGTGTTTAAGGGTCGTCTGCCCACGGTTGCAGCGGTTCACATCAGTTGGTATCAGAGCACGGTATTTATGGAAGTCCATGAAAATCAGCTATTTATGGAAGTCACAATAAACACGGCGTGTTTCTATAACACACGGCGTGTTGTTTCAAGAAACACGGTGTGGTTCTATAACACACGGCTGTGTGTTGTAATCTATCACCTTTTGCCAATTCTCACGTACTCGCTTGTATCATCAACCCGACTCAACTGATGTTTTGGGGAAAGAGAAAGAGGGAAAAGTCATGGAAATCCGTGAAAATCAGCTATTTATGGAAGTCACAATAAACACGGCGTGTTTCTATAACACACGGCGTGTTGTTTCAAGAAACACGGTGTGGTTCTATAACACACGGCTGTGTGTTGTAATCTGTCACATTTTGCCAATTCACACGTACTCGCTTGTATCATCAACCGACTCAACTATGAACCTCCCGGACTTCGATGGGACCTCAAGAACATTGTTCCCAATGTCTAAACCATCCAAACTCGAGTTCCAAACCGTTCGGTTGGGCGGGGATGTTACAAGTCTCCACAACTTCAAGAGATTTCATCCCTGAAATCAAAACCCGACTCGCTCTAGCAATGCAACCACAAATCACAGCAACAAATGCGGCAACACAAGGATCACATCACCTCCTGAAACTCCCTCTTAACGGCTCTAGCAACACACACCTTCTAAGGGCACTATTCCCACACTACTTCGAACTTCTACCTAACAGACACGCACAACCGAACCTCGACGGCACAACCAACCACAAGAGAACAACCAAAACACAACTCACACAAGAGCACAAGCACAACACAAGCGAAGCGAGAAAAACATCAACTAACTCCTCCGAACAGAACTTCACACTCCTCGAACACTTCACTTAACTGAACCAAATTCTACAAGGGCTCTACTCTTCCTATCAACTTCCCAACCCATTACTACTTCCACCCTCAAACACTCTGCTACCCTCTTCACTACTGGAGGACACACAATGTTTTAGTTGACCAATTTAGAAATTGACATTGCATTTCAAATCACTTTTCCCTTCAAATCAAACACCTTTCCTTTCAAAACTTCCCACCCATTTCAAAATGATTTTTAAATCCCTGGAAAGTCGGTCCTGTGATGATGCTTCATCCTTTCCCCATATGAGGTTAATTACTCCTCTAAAAGAAAAGACACAACACCAACACAGCAGCAACTAACCACGCTCTGATACCATCTGTAACACCCGTCCCAAACTGACCCAGGTTTACCCATGGTCGAACCGGTTTGAGTGCTACTCAAAGATACAGCATTTAAATAAATAAAATAAAACGCAGCGGAAACAGAAACAACCCTTCATTAAAAAGCACAAAAACAACTGAAGGCCTTCATTACATAAAATCCGAAATTTGAAACCAAAGCTCAAACGATTACAAAGATCTCCCAACCCAAAGGTGTCAACTGAAAATACAAAACTCAAACTAAAGGTCACTCCAAAGTAGCTTCCTAATCTTCACTTCACAACTCCAACCTGCGACTCCTCCAAACTCAACCGAACACCTGAAAAGAGAAACTGGGGGGGATCAGCTTCCTAATGAAACTGAGTGATCCCACTGGGCTTAACTATGCGCCGAACCTAGCCTAAGAGCGATCCCAACTCCGCACACAAACAATCAACGGGATCTGACACAGCCATTCTCATTTTAATCCCTAACATGCTACTAGGCGATCACATAAGTTCAATATCAAATCAACATCCTCAATTCACAATAGCATCAATATAACAAAGGCAACCATTCAAATAATTCAACATCACATCCAATTCATATAGCTCAACAATCAGAAGCATCATACACATAGTTCAATATCAGAAGCATCATAAGCAACTCGTCATCTCAATCATCACACCACAATCATACACAATACACAGATTACATTCCTATTTACTGAGTTATTAAGCATCTCTCCAAATTAATAGTTCACAACTCAGAACCTCATTCTACACCTAAGTCATTCACATCAATCCCACAGCTCAGCATAACGACACCTTTCAGTTCACATATTAATCCAACATAGTCCACCACACATCACAAGGCACCTAACAACCACATATTAGTCACACACATCACAACCACATACTCAACACATACATCACAACCACATACTCGACACATACAATTATCTATGTGAGTTCATTAGGTGTCATTGGAGTTTACCCATACACCACCCCTGCCGGCCAGACGCACCCACTCTTCCAGGAGGGTCCAAGACGCATCCTTTCTTCCAGAAGGATCCAAGGCCCAAACTTACATCGACACATCAACAACAACCACAAATAGATCATGCCACTCTTCCAGGAGGCGTGACCGCACCTCACTCTTCCAGGAGAGGTGACTATTTGGGGGCAGTGCAGGCTCTAACCAGTTTCTATCATTTCAATTAAACACAATCAACCATTCACACTTAAATCCAACAACCAAAACCATCCATCAATTTCCCATCAAATCCATCCAAAACCAACATCAAGTCCATCACCACTTTCCACGTCAACATCATGCTCAAATTCCTCATTCAAACCAACCAATTCCTCTCATCAAGTCCAACCACAATTCCACTATCAATTCCATCATTGAACCAAGTCCAAACCACGTGCACATATCACAAGCCAATCAACTACACAAATCAACATGCAATTTCAATCAATCCAACCAAGTCCCAATTCCTCTAGCCAATTCCACGTACCAATTCCCTTAGCCAATTCCATGTACCAATTCTCATACCAATTCCATTAGCCAATTCCATGTACCAATTCTATTAACCTAATCCAAGTCATAATTCTACCATACTAATCCCATCAACCCACCACCATCACACAAATGTCACATAACATCAAGTCATCCAATCGACCCGTAGCAGTAACTAAATTCACTATCACACATACAACCACAAATCACTTGATCAAACATCCCACATTCACAATTAGGCTTCGCAATGGGTAGGGTAGGGTCAGGGTATGGGGTCAACCGTACCCTTACCCTTAGGGTATAACTTTGGAAAATACCCGACCATTTACCCTATGGGTTCTCAACTATCCGAACCTTACCCTACCCTACAAATACTCATAGGGTTCATGGGTACCCTAGATATTTTAATATATTCTTATAACACGATTTTATCAATAATGATTATACCAAAACACATCATTCTCAACCACATAAATAAAATGAAAATTTTTATATAAGCACTAGATATATATAAATTAGTCAATAAAGTAATGTTATACAAATATTACGATCAATTTCTACTATCATCATCATTATACATTCTAAATCAAAATTTGAATCATGTGTGAGTGAATAATTAATGGTCATAATGTGCTTTTATAATAGTTAATTGTGAATCATCTCACGAATCAACCGGCGACAATAGTTTGTTTGGTAATTTTACATAAAAATACTTAAATTATAGTGAGGTTAAGGGTAGGGTATTTTGCGGGCAGGGTTTTGGTCATATCATTACCCTACCCTTAACCTACTTTTTCAACTAAGTGAATACCCTTACCCTCCCCTTACCCAGTCAACACAGGGTATTATCCTCGTTGACCGGGTAGGGTAGGGTAGGGTAGGATACCCTAGGGTAGGGTATAATTGCCATCCCCATTCACAATCACATTCCACCAATACAACATTTCACATACACAAACGGTTTAAGGGTAAACGGCTAGCCCACCGACCATCCCCACTTGCAAGTACAGGGATAGCCATGTCATGAGTCATAGGGTTACCCTCCTGTACATCCTTCATTGGACGACCCCACATTGGTGGGACCGTCCAACTATTCGTCATTTAAGGGCGACCCCACATTGGCAGGACCACCCTCCTGCAACCACAATTAACAATTCCAAGCAGAAATACAGTTACAACATCATACCCCAACCCTCATACACTCGTTACTACATCCAATTCATTAATCATCATTATTAATCATTCCCCTTTCCAAGCATATAACCACAGCCAGCAATCATCATCATATTCATCGCATAAACATCCAAACAACAATCACCAATCATCACAAATACACAGAAACCAAACGCAGAACAATTTCCCCTTGTACTCTCTTCCAATTCGTGCAAGTCCTACATTCATCTAGGTTACAATTGCAACTTCTCACACCGACCATACTACCTATCGCACGCTAAACCCTCACCTGACAAGAAGATGAGGCTCTAAAACTCTTCTAGAACCCGAACAACCAAGCTCTCAGACTCCAAAACGGTAGCTCTTCTCCTCTTCACTGACAGCAGCCTACTCTGAAATACCCATAAATTCAGGTTGCGATCTCTTCTCTTGTCGCAAGGAACGCGTGGAAACAAACGGATCGTCAATCGGAGCTCTACAACTCCCGGAATCAAGGATTGAAGCTATGGGGTTTTTGGCTCGTCAAAAAGGATTTTCGGGGAAAGAGAAAGAGGGAAAAGTCATGGAAATCCGTGAAAATCAGATATTTTTGGAAGTCACAAGAAACACGGCGTGTTGTTTCAAGAAACACGGTGTGTTTCTATAACACACGGCTGTGTGTTGTAATCTGTCCCCTTTTGCCAATTCTCACGTACTCGCTTGTATCTTCAACCCGACTCAACTATGAACGTCCCGGACTTCGATGGGACCTCAATAACATTGTTCCAATGTCTAAACCATCCAAACTCGAGTTCCAAACCGTTCGGTTGGGGGGGATGTTACAATTTCCAACTTTTCATCAATGATGATGAAGTTGTGATTAGATGATAATCCTCCTCCACATCACTGTCCAAGCCAAAATTTTCTTCCAATGGTCTCATACTCTAAATACAGTTCAACTCTAGTTTGTTATCCCAACATTGTATATGTCCCGAAATGCATAAAAATACGCAAAACAACATAAAATGGTCACTACAAAAAAAAGGGGGTTTAGCGTCGCTTGAAGAGGAAGGGCTTAGCGTCGGTCGACCAAAAACCGACGCTAAACCCTTGACTCGCGTTTGACCAAGGGTTTAGCGTCGGTCGACAAGCGACCGACGCTAAATTCTGACCAAAACCGACGCTAAATCAGGTTTTGGGTCAGAAACGGAGTTCTTGCCCAAAACTAGATTTAGCGTCGCTTGCCGAGATGATTTAGCGTCGTCATCGACCGACGCTAAATTTCGGACCTATTTAAACCCCGCTGGACCTTCAGTTCCTCTCTCAGCCACCACCACCCTAACCCTAACTTCTCTCAACCCTCTCCTCTCTCCTGAAACTCTCCCAACTTTTTCTTCTTCCCTCTTCCTCTTCTTCTCCTCTTCTCTTCTTTTTCTTCTCCTCTCTCTTCAGCAAGCCGCCGGAGCCCCCTTCTCTTCCAACCAGCCAGAGCATCTTCTTCCTTTTCCTCTGCTCCTTCTCCAAAAATCCAGATCCACCTCTTCTTCCTCTTCCCTCTTCCTCTTCTTCTCCTCTTTTCTTCCTTTTCTTCTCCCCAGCCAGCCTCCTCCAGTCATCTGCCGCCGCGGCCGCCACCGTCACTCCGATCAACAGTTCGCGATCTAGATCTAGGTGACATAACCTAAATGGTGACCTAAAAATATATTTGACCAAAATGGTGACCTAACAAATCTAAATGACCTAATTGGACATTAAAAAATGCAGTGACTAATTTGTGATAAAAAGAAAATAAAAAATGAATATTAAAAAGGAATATAAAAAATGAAAACAGAAAACAAAAAATTGGGTTCTTCAGCGATCGATTCGGTCAAGGATTTAGCGTCGTTCAGTAACGGGATTTAGCGTCGCTTGGTGTATGAGCGACGCTAAATTTTAGCGTCGGAGGAATTGGCGTCGCTTTGTCTGAGCGATGCCAAAACCTTTAGCGTCGGTCAGTGACCGACGCTATGCTGCGTCTCTGACCGACGCTAAACAGCTAAATTTTTGTAGTGGGTCCAAGGGTAAAATGGTACGAAAATCACACAAAATCATGCAAATTGGACAGATAATTCACCAAAAATGTCGTCTAATGAGAGAATGAATACATCAATAATAAGGCGCATCAATGCTCTGGAGGAAGGTGGAACATACCCAATGCTCGAATCGTAGACTTGCTCGGTTGCTCTGGAGGTAGGTCTAGATGAGAAGGTTTGACGGTTGATGTTGACGGAGGAGTTGGTTCCCTGGCTTCCGACGATCGTGAGGTGTTGCTGCTACCTCGACGACTTCAGTTTCCTGACCACATTAACAAAGAAGAAGAGAGTAAGAAGGAGGAGGAGGAGGAGAAGAAGAATAGTTCATATAGGGATGGGGAGAGAAAGAAAGAAGACATACCTGCCACCACCGTCAGAGTCGCCTCCCTTGACCGTCGCCACCACCTCCCTTATTGAACGCCACCGCCGTTGTCGTCGTTGTTATTTCCAGAGAAGGGGAGACCTGAAGATGCGAAGGAAGAGGAAGAAAAGTCGTCCTTAGCTATGGACAGCTGAGATTAATTGGATTGTGTTTCTTGAGGATCGATCGGACGGCTTGGAAGCTCGATCCATGTGCGGGAATTTAACAGCGGCAGGTCACTTGGCCGCTGTTAAAATGGCGATACTAAACTATTTTAACAACGGCCCGAAAGTGGTCGCCGTTAAGTTGTCGACGCTAAATTGGATCTTTCTTGTAGTGTAATACAGGTGGTCTTCTTCAACGACGAGACCAGTCACTAGTGGAGCAGAGTTTGTTGTATTCTTAACCATTTTTCTGAATAATCTTGATTAGGAGAGAAAAGCTCGAAGCTTCGAAGGAAGAAGGAAATGAGTAGGCTTGGCAAAATATTTTTCAGACCTGGGTACCCGCCCGATTACCCATTATACTGGGTGGGCTTTGCCCGGTTTGACTGGGTATTGACCGGGCTCGGGTAGACCCGCTGCTCGGTTGGAGTGGGTGGCGGGCGGGGCTAGTATTTTTACTATTTGACCCGGAACCCGACCGGTTGGGTACCCGCCCTCCAAAGTGACGTCGTTTAGCCATTAGTATATAAAGTCAAATTTTCTAACCCTAGGCCCCAAGTTCATTTTCCAGAACGCAGCCGCCCTTCCCCCTATCTTTTCTCTGTAGCTAGCAAGCGAAATCCCTAACGATTCTAACTTCAAACCCTAATTTAAAGCAGATTTCTCCACAAAACTACCAAATCTCGTCGATTTCTTCCCTTTCTATATAAACATATAACGATTCTCATACTTATCCGCCTATTCCCATTGATTTTGGCGTAAAGAACAGCCGATCGATGGCTGTTTCTGTTGATCGAACGGCATAAATCAGAGATTCTGCCAAATCATGCTCCGATTCTTCAGAAGAAGATAAGTATTCTCCAATATTGATTCTCCTTTTCTGCTTATCTTTTCGAAATCCTAGTCCTAGTCGTAGTCCTATAAAAGGGTGTTATCATCCTAGGGTTTAGTATCTTAATTCCTCTATTCTTGCCTCAGTTCATCGCAGGATTTACTCTGCATCTGTTCGTCGCGTCTCGAGCGGCGGAGTCTGTTCTACGACTAAGACATCAAGAGGTAAGAGCTAACGTGTTGTGAGCTGCGTTTACATGTACTTTACATTCTTTTCTACGGCTCAGTGCTAACGTGTTGTGAACTATGTTTGGACAGATAGTTATTAGCATCTTGTGTTTTATGAACTTTATTGTAATGTACTTTGTGTTTTAAATTATCTGATGTGTACTGACTGTTGTTATATCGCAGAACCTAACACGTCGATTGGGGAATTGGAAGGTGTATTCTCTGCATTGGATGTTCATGACACGGATCAAACAGACCACGACAACAGAGGTAATATTGTGAATAGTTAATAAATTGAATGTTGTTGTAGTTATGGTTGCACGAGTAGGGCTGATTAAATCTTGTGTATTCGTTGCAGAGGTTTGGCCATCTGAGGCAGGAGATCTCTGATATGCTGCTGCTAGGAGGAGCTGCTGCTGCTGGAGCTTAAGGGAGCTGCTGCTGGGAGCTTAAGGGAGCTGCTGCTGATGCTGTTTGCTGCTGTTAGTTGCTGCTGATGCTGTTTGTTGCTGATGTTGTTTGCTGCTGATGCTGTTTGCTGCTGTTGCTGTCTGTTGCTGCTGTCTGCTGCTGCTGCTGTTTGCTGGAGTTGCTGCTACTGCTAGGAGTTTACTCATTCTTTGATTTAGTATTAATACTTAGTTTGGATTTGTCACGAATAAGCAATGCTTATTAAGCATAGCAAGCAGCTGGATATTTTCGACTATGTTTTTGCATTTCATTTCAGTACATTTTGCTGTTTCAGTATTTCTGGTTTCTGAATTTGTTACTTTTCAGTATTATTAGTTTAACTCAATGCACTGCACTTTTTATTGGTAATTGAAAATTGATGTTTGAATTATGTCGATTGTTTATGAATCATACTTTCATTCCACCTACAAGATTACAACCCCTAAATTGTCCAAATAATTTTAGGTTTTTTTGGTGTTTTTTACCAACTCGGGTTTTACCTAGTAAACCCGTTCGCCCGAGGTTGGGTGGAGGTGGTTGGGATTTCTAGCCCGATTAGCATAGTCGGGTGGGCACGGGTAAAACCCAGCAAGGCAATGGGTGGGGATTGGATACACTAAACCCGTCCCCGACCCACCCGTTTGCCACCCCTAGAAATGAGAAACACTCGATAAGATGGGGGAAGCAAGAAGAAAGAAAGAAAGTGTGATAGAGACGCTTGAAATGGAAGCGATTTAGAGAAAAATGACATAATATGTGTGTAAGAAATCGACGAATACCATATAAGAAAGTATGTATTAATTACGCAAAAATTGGATACAAGGAGGGCTAAAGTGCCTTATTTATACATACATGTGACCTAACAACAATTACAATGTATTCTCTTTAACTTCTATCAATTGACATATAACTAGGGCGGTTCATGAGCTGAGTCGAGCTTTTACCAAGCTCGACACGATAAGGTTTATGCTAGGCTCGGGCTCGGATCAAACTCAACTCGAGCTTTTGTATTCTAGCTCGGCTCGATAAAAAATTGGAGCATGGGCTCAGCTCAACTCGATCTTAACTCGTTTACACCCGTAACGAGCTTGACTCGCGAGCCTTAACGAGGTCAACTCGATAACCATATTGTTTGCATATTTTAAACCAATATGAAATCACCATTCACAAATAAAAGCGTTCATTCACCAATAATAAAACATTAATCTCTAGAGTCTAAATCATTAAATCGTAAACATTCTTAACTTAAATGTATCTACTTAAACCCTCATATGAACCCTTAGAACCATTGACCCCCTAATCGAGTTAGATCATGAGCCACTAATCAAGCTTTTAACGAGTTGGCTTGCGAGCTATCTAACTTGAGCCAGTTCACGTGCCAACATGCCAATGTGCCATAAATGAGCCAGCTCGCGAGGTAGGCACAACGAGCTTACAAGCCGAGGCACCTCGCCAACCTGTCGAGTTTGGATAAGCGCTCAGTCTCGACTTATTTACTATCAAACTAGCTTAGGAGCCAAACTCTAAAAATGTCTTACAAAATGAAGGACTTGGTTCATCAACAACCCTACACATAACCTTGTACTTTACATTCCATCTGCCTCTTAAAATATCTATATTTTTACCATTGCCAGGCTCTCATCTCATTCGCCAAAACCACTAATCTGTGAGGCCCGTAGCCTAATTCGCATAGATCATATAATGTTCCACTAACCGGTAGGATAAACATAGGTTTCCAATTTATTACATTATTTTTTCTTTCCCCACGTTTTCTTCTGCATGGCTTAATAAAAACTAGTAAAAAGAAACAAACAAATTCATATAAACTCAAATTGATTTCCTTGTAAGTTATCCTCCACCTAGGTACGTACCATGAAAAGCCAATATTTCTATTTCAGATATTAGGACCAGCAGCAAGAATCTGGTCAGTGAGGTTGCCATCCTTCCCAATCTTGTAATTGGCAAACACTTGAAAGTTGTTCTTGAACAAACCCCCCAATTTCAACAGAGTATCCTTGTACACCTTCTTGTCAGACCACTGCATATATGCCATCCAAAAACCTTAGATCGATTGATGAATAATATGATATAATTAACAAAATAAGGCATCTATCTATATATACTACTAGTAACTCACAGTGTTGACAGGATCAAGGATTTCTGAAGGAACACCCTCAATCTCTGATGGTATTTCAAGCCCGAATATCTCTGTCTTTGTGTAACTAGCATTCACAAGTTCCCCTGAGTGTATTGCGTTGATGATCTTTCGAGTATAAGCCAACTTCATTCGGCTCCCAGATCCATAGCTGCAAAAACCAACCAAGTAAAAGATAAAGATATATGATAACAGATAGACAACAATGAAACAAACAATTGGTTACCTTCCACCAGACCATCCGGTGTTAACTAGCCATCCAGTAGCTCCATGCTTCTGCATCTTGTCAGCAAGCATTGCTGCATACCTAGTAGGATGCATCATTATGAAGGCAGCACCAAAGCATGCTGAAAATGTTGCCTGGGGCTCCTTAATCCCATCTTCTGTCCCAGCCACAAGAGCAGTGTATCCACTTATGAAATGGTACATGGTCTGCGCCAGGTTGAGCTTGCTCACTGGAGGAAGCACACCAAATGCATCACAAGCCAGAAGGATTACGTTCTTTGGATGAGGACCAACACAAGGTAACTTTGCATTTGGTATGTATCTCAATTGGGTAAGCTGCCCTTGTGTTCTCTGTTACTGATTTGTCTGTGTAGTCCACCTGTCTTGAATGCTCATCGAACACTACATTCTCTAAGACAGTCCCGAATTTGATGGCATTGAAAATATCAGGCTCCTTCTCCGCAGATAGATCAATGCATTTTGCATAGCAACCACCTTCTATATTTGAGACACCGTTCTCGCTCCAGCAATGCTCGTCATCTCCAATCAGATACCTGTTGTGATCAGTCGACAAAGTAGTCTTCCCGGTCCCTAATACCAAAATAACAAGAAGAAGAAGAGTAGCTTTACAAACAAGATAAATCACATACTAATACTTTATTATAAAATAAAATAATATAATATAACCTGATAAGCCAAAGAAGAGGGCAACATCCCCAGCTTTGCCCATGTTGCAACCAGAGTGGAGGGAAAGAATGCCACGCAAAGGCATGAGATAGTGCATCACGCTGAACAGTCCTTTCTTCATCTCTCCAGCATATTGGGTTCCTAGAATCACCATTTCCTCTTCTCCCAAGATTCATGTCTATACTAGTTGACGAGTCATGTAGTGTGT
Source organism: Linum lewisii (assembly GCA_034768395.1). Lineage (NCBI taxonomy): Eukaryota > Viridiplantae > Streptophyta > Magnoliopsida > Malpighiales > Linaceae > Linum > Linum lewisii. Next base: position 26,732,328 of record CM068302.1, on the reverse strand, counting down.
GTAACGGTTACATGGGAACTGCCCTGCATTGTATATTGTGAAGTCTGGTGTCCCGAACTTCTCCAGCTCCTCTGGAGTCGGCCTAATGCACCTGTAAAAAGGCGTTATGTATTGTCCCGTAATTCTTTTTAGTTGGAAATCATCAAGGGTATATGATGACTAACATATTGTGCATGAACAAGGAGTGATATGCCCTCGCAGAAACAATACGAACTTTGATTCTGTGTTCCGGATCCCAGTTCAGAAACTGATCGTTCACGAACACCTGCACCCAGAATAACAAAAGTTGACCATACACAACATATATGTTAGAGATGCACAAGGTTATTGATCTATGCAACTTTGATAAATTCAATAAAGCAATGCTGCAATCAGCCCCTTATCTGTCTGGTATCAAATTTTATGATAACATGGTTGTCTTTCTCAAGATTTCTACGGACTCAAAAACTAGCCATATATTTTCACGGCCCTTCTAACTTCCAAGGCCCTTCATCTTTTTAAGGGTGAGTTTATATCATTCTAAAGATTGAATATTAAATTATATTATATATAGGTCTTTCCAGTTTTCAATCTAATTAACATTTACATTAGTCGGACCTCTGTTGTTGGTTTCCGGAATTCAATAGCTGCTTAAAGGATCCAATGCTTAACTAGCCCAACATCTATTCGTACATGTGTACGCCTATTCGTTCACCTATCTTTTATATTAGTGTACACATATTTCATATTCATATACAAATCATGTGCAAACTACTTAATAAAGTAATTATAGTTATACATAACATCAATAATACTAAGTGGCATATATAGTGGTTGGAGCATGATTTTGAGAGAATGAGATAATAGGTTCACTACAAGAAATTAGATATTCCGGTACGAAAAATTTGCTATGGATGAATATATATCCATTGCAAACAAGTTAACTATCTGCGACGAAATATCAAAATCGTCACACATAAACCAAATATTCAAAAACCTTTGGCTTGCATCCTTATGCTACAAAACAAAACAGTCGCTGAATATTGAAGTATGTTATGTGACAGTTTATAATAGTCATTGAATACCTTAGGAGCTATTGCTACAGTGAGCTTTGGTAGCAGAAAATGTAAGGGCCTTATGCTACAAAAATTTTTGGTAGCGGAAAATGTCAGGGGTTTATGCTACGGAAATCATTGGTAGCGGAAGATGCCAGGGTCTAATGCTACGGACAACGTTGGTAGCGGAAAATGTAAGGGCCTTATGCTACGGGTAGCAGAAAACATAAGGGATTTATGCTACAGAAATCGTTGGGGCGGAAAATGTCAGGGTCTAATGCTTCAGAAAACTTTAGTAGCTTGTACAAGAGATGAAGGCTAGAATCATAAAACTTTTTCCAAGAGATGACGGCGGAAAAACTAGTTGCTAAACATAAAACTTTATGCGACGCATCTGTTGGTTTGGTTGCATAAAGAAAACCTCTTTATGCGACATCTAAGATTAGTTGCATAAAGTTAACCCTATATGCAACGAAAGTATTGGTTGCCAAATGTTATGTATTATGCGACCGAACTATTGGTTGCCAAATGATATGCTTTATGCGACGATTTAGTTGATCGCATAAAGTGAACTTATATGTGACAGATATTTTTCGTTCGTCGCTTTGTGCCTTATGTGACACAATATTCGCAACCATCATTGCAACCAACTTTTACCGTCACAAATGGGTTTCTGCGACCAGATTTCGAAACCTCTCTCTTGTGAGTGAAGGCCATATTCTAAAATCGAAAATGAATCAAAGATACCCATATGTATCTACCGTAGGAATGGGAGATGATGATAAACATTAAACAAGTAGGCAGGGAGAAGGATAAGGCACGCCAAACTAGGTGGAATCAGCTGCCTCCACACTCCATAGTCCATACCATACTACTATTTTGGACGGACGCTATGAGGCATGAGGCATATGAGGTGAGCTATGAAAAAAGAAACAAAAATGAAAGATGACCGCTGTTTGCTTTACAAGTTACAAGTTACAACAACCAACAGGAAGGATGAGATGCAGAGTATTGCTCTGCCCCACATCCACATGTGACGAGTACACATACCTGAAAACGCGGCCGCTTAGTTTTTACTTTAGTAGTTAAGTCCTACCAAAATCAATTTGATTGTTTTCGTTGTATATCATGTACGCTCGCGAACTGACGCAATGACATTCACGTGAAAATTAGTAGTAATTCACGGGCAGCATATTGACATTTATGAGAAAAAAAAAGTAGCTACCTTGTCCAATGAGTTCAAGTAATCGACAGCTCGTTCTCTGTTGACCAAGAACGTATGCTCATCCATCTCGATGTTTGGCGATCCCCTGCAAATAATGAATAAAATAAAACTCCCTTTGAGTGAAATAGAAACAAAATTATATTATATTGAGTATTCTATTGAGGCGATATATAGCTTAATTACTTACTTTCCCCACCAAAGATCCTCCTCAGTTGTATCGTCTCTAACGACACGCTTATCCCTGGGCGACCTTCCTGTCTTAGCCCTGACAGCGTCGCCAGTGCCCCTCTCGCCGTTATGAACGACCCTTTCTCGTACTTTATGGCTTGCTCGTACAGCTCTGCACCAATATCCCCAAACGTCTTATATACATAATACATGCATCCATATATGACTGACTGACTCATCAATTACAACATAACATATATAATAATTACCAGCAGGGGAGAGGTTGTAGAGGACATGAGTGAATTTGAGTGAACTGTCACTAGCGCTGATCGTCGGCGCATAATGCTCCACGTGTCCCACCGCTGGTGTTGATGTGCCCCTCCTCGCCGGATCTCCCTTCACTATCTTGGGACCAGTCTCCCTTGTCAACGATGCCAACGATGCACTTATCGACTGCAGCTGCTTCCGCTGCCTCTCTTCCTCCGATATGGCTGTGAAGAAGGCAGCGCCACCCTGGTTGGCAGCTGCCACTGCAGCCGGAGCTGTCATGGGTGTTGAAGGGGTAGATCTCTTCTTCTGAAGGGAATGAAGCTCATCCAGCGTCTGAGCCTTAACGGGTGTAGCGCTGTCGTCGTAGCACAGATCCTCTGCCGAGGCTGCGCTGGGGGATCCCCTGGCTCCAGCGTTGCTGAACTTCTTGTTGTTATCCTGCGTCTGTATTTTCGGAAGCCCGTTCCGGCCCTTGGCACCAGCACGGTTCCCCGTCGAGGAGGAGAAGCTGAATTGTCCGTTGTCGCCGCCGGAAGCCATGTCTTGTTGATGATGTAAAAAAAAATAATTTACCAGCCGATTGCAAAAAGTGAAACAAGGAAGAGGAAAATCAGAAAATGTAATGATTTGGAAATGGAATTAAGAGATAAGGATGACACGTTGGGAATATTTAATATGCATAGAAAGAAGCGCGGAATTGAAATGAAATTGGAATTTGGAAGGATAATTATTTAATGGTGATGCAGAAAATGAAATAATTGCAGAATTAATTAATAATAATAATATTAATGAATATAAGAGAAAAAGTTCATTTAGATCATGAGATTCTAGTTTTAGATGGTGATGATCACTCCAAAGCATATCAAATCAAAGATATTTTCTTATTGAAAGCATTGAAATCAGATACATACAAGACTATTATATATAGATTATAGCTTCGGTCTAAGATTTGAATATAGCTATTAGCTAAGCTCCGTATTACAAGTTCGTTTTAGGGATTAACAAGAGTCAGAGGAAGAAGTAGTACCTGAGAGAGAGAGAGAAAGCAGGAAATTCTGGAGCGGAGCGGTGGTGGGTTCCTGATATATATATATATAACACCTCCAATGCTCTTATGGTGGAGGAAATGGGGGATACTGCAAGTAAAGTTAGCTAGCAACCCCTAAATTACTAGCTAGCTGACCGATGACTAGGGCTGGCAGTCGGTTGCCGGTTGCCGGTTTTTCGGTTTAAACCAAAAACCGAACCAAAACCGGGGTGGTCGAGCTGATAATAAACCGAGTCGGTCCGGTCGTCGGTTGCTTAATTGACCAATTTTCGGTTTCTGCCGGTTTTCGGTAAAAAACCGAAAATAAACCAAAAAACCGAGGCAGAACCGAGTTGGACACTCTATCTCTCAGTCTCACACACACTGTTTTTCAAATCTAATTTCACCACTATCTCTTAGTCTCTCTGTAACTGAAAATCGGCGGCCTCTGTCTCGAAGTTTCGACGCCGGCGACGCAAGAATCTTACTCACAAAGCAAGAAGTGCCGCTTGGGTCTCATAGACCATGCTCTGTCCAACCGCAAACCTCCCCTCAACATGTTCAAGCAGGACCCTCTCATCAGGTATTCAAGTTACGGCCTTACCCCATCTCTTATGTGGTTTAAATTTGATTAGGGTTCTAAGTGTTTCTCGTTTGTTCTCATTTTTTCTTCTTCTATTCTGATTTTTAGGTCGAAGTTGGTTTGTAAGTTGACTGGGGATACAGTGAATAAGTCCGAGGAGCATATCTGGAAGCACATCAACGGTAGACGATTCCTCAACAAATTAGGTTCTAATGTTTATTCTGTTCATATTCTTTTCAGTGGCCTGAATGGGTGAATAGGTTTTAGGTATATTGAATATCTGAATATGATTTTGAAGAGCAGAGCAAAAAGAAACTGGAAAATTGGTTCCAAATGGAAAAGCATCAGAAGAAAAGGGAAAGAAGGAAGATGGGGATGAGAATGAGAAGAAGACGAAAAAGAAGCAGCTGCAGAAGAAGGGCAAGAGTACTGAGAAAATTGTTGAAAAGAAGCTCTATAATCTTGTGAGATGAATTGGTGTAAGTTAAGCTCTATAATCTTCCCATTTCGCTGGATTGGAAAGGATTAAATTGGAGCTCTAGAAGTAAGCTGTCCTTTATAGGCTTAGGGTTTAGGGATTCAGGATTCTTAGTAGCTCCCCAAGTTTTATGTTTCTGCTAAGTGTATGAAGTTATACAACTATAGTTAGGTTTAAGCTTGTACAGTTCAGTCTCAACTAGCTAGATGAGCCACTTTTATGTGGTACCCTGTCATTTGATTGTGAAGGAAATAGTGGTTTCAACAAAAATGTTTAAATCAATGCAGCTTGTTTACTAAATCTATCTGTTCTTCTTTCTGTGAAGGATTGTCAATTATCCGTTCGCAAGGTCAATCCTCGACAATATGTTGCTGACATTCCTCAGGTATCTTATTTGTTTTGACATGCAAGTTGCTTTTGAATATACCTCGACATGATACATTTGCTGCGAAGGAATTTGTTGCTCATCTGTTTCAACGAGTCTGAACGTGTTAAATTAGATAGTTATATTTGTGTTCTTACTCCATTTTTCGGTGTTGCAGATGATGCAGTTGAAGATGTAAGCAAAGAGTCTGAGGATCTCTCTAGCAGGTTTGTGATTCTTTGTTTTAAGATTGCACTGCTGATTTGGCTCTTGCTATCAAGTTTTCTGGGTTTGTTAGGAAGTAATGTTTTGGTTCCTGCTCTATACTCTTCTGCAGGACAAAGAGAATGTCGATTGAAATAGGGTCAAGCAGTCATGCATCCAGAAAGAAGAAGAGTAAAAAGAACCCTAACCACGATCTGCAAATGGTGGTTGTATAGCTCTAGCAAAAGTTGAAGTTTCTTTGCATTTTCCATCTCTGTAGGAACACAAGTGAAGTTTTGTTAATCCATTCATAATTTGAATTCAACAATTTCAGAGTTGTTGTTGCTACTGTTACTTGTTGCTTGCTTCTGCAGCAATTTCTGCAGCTGCTTACTCTGAATGAACAGTATAAGACATGTAGAACAGTATAAGGAAGATGGACAATTATTAAACATGTCATAATAATTCCATAACTCGGTTTTTAGGTTCCAGATTCAGTTTCGGCTCGGTTTGTGTGTATTTTTCGGTCCGAAAGTGCTTGCCTCGGTTTGTTTGTGGCGGTTCGGTAAACCGAAATTGACCGGTTCGGCTCGGCCAAAAAATCAGCCCAAGTCGGCTCGGTCTTCGGTTCTAGGTTTTCCAATATTTCGGTTTTGGTCAACCGATCATTTCGGTTCAGTTTTGACCGAACCGGCTCGACTGCCAGCCCTAGATGACTATATATGTTGTTAACCCAACCATACAGTTAGTTGCCATTTCTATTTTCTCTCACTTCCCCCTTTGTTTTCATTAATATAATAATATTACTGCTTTCAAAAACCATGTGTGTACTAAACAATTTAAGATAAGATCATATACCCAACTTTAGTAGGAAAACTCTCTCTGTGTAGAGCATTTCATTCTCTTCTTTGAGCATCATATCTCCTCTTTGGAGCTTCTTCTATCTTTTCTTCTTCTCTTCAGCTTCTTGTTTCTACTTCCTCTTAATCAGCTTTCTTGTTCAAGTCTTTTCATGGTAGAACAACAACAAATGAATGATCTTATTAGTAATACAGCACTTATGAGCTGTGAAGAACCTTTGCTGTTGTTACATAGAGAACAAGGTCTCTGTGGCTCTTTCTCTCGAAGATCACTGGTTGGTCATTTTATTAGTAAGAGGTCATGTTCTATTACTGCTATCAAGAACAATTCTTTGAGAGTTTGGTATCTCAAAGGTGACCTCAGAGTTCATTCTCTTCCAGGTCAGAACATTTTCTTGTTCAATTCCTTTGAAGAATAAGATAAGGTTCGTATTCAGGAAGGAAGTCCATGGCATTTGCTTCAATCACACTTGGTTCTCAAGTCTTGGGAAGGATACAATTCTCCTCAGGATGTTCAGATTGACTCCACTTCTGCTTGGGTTCGAATTATAGGTTTAACACCTGATTTCAGGGGAGATGACAACATTACTCTTATTGCCAGTCTGTTTAAAAGTTTGATCTTAGTTGATGAAGAAGGTCGTTGGCTTGATGAATGGAGTAGCTATCTGAGGTTATATCTACAGTTATTCATTGATAAACCTTTGCCAACAGGTTTTCAGTATCCATGAGATCATGGTCAGCTTAACGAAATTGAGTTCATCTATGAGAATATACCAAATTTTTTTTATTGCTGTGGTATTATGGGTCATACTATTTCCTACTGTGATCTTAGAGCTGCTAATACAGATTTCTTTCTTACTCATTAAACTCGATATGGCAGTCATATGAGAATTGATGTTCCAAGGAAGTCTGATGTTAATCGGTTGTATGGGAAATTTACTCCAGCTACTTCAGATAAGGGAGGTTTCATGAGTCCTCTTCAACATCTGATCGTCGATCAGTAAACACTCCGGTGGAGGAAATTCAAGCGATTGGACATGAGTCACCTTCCTCTCTTAATCCTCCTCTATGCCAGGTGTCTCATATCTGTACAACTCCTGTTGCTTCTTCTTCTAGGAACCTTAAAAGTACTAGAATTTTGTCTTATACGGAAGGGTTTCCAAAAAGATTTCCTTATAAGCAAGCTACTGCTGAGCTGTTTGCTCCTTTTTGGATTGGTTATCAGCATCCAGACTTCATACATACGTTGGGATTCTCACACTTTTGTATGCCAAATAACAGAACAATTCTCCGCTCCTTAGCTCAGTATTACTGTGGACTTTCTTCTGATGAAGCTGATAAAGTGCCTGTTCCAATATTGGTCTATCCACTTCTTGATCTTAAGAGTGATTTAATCTCCAATATCATTAACTCTCTTCATCCTGGTCATCCAAGTTTTAGGCCTGCTAGCTTGGAAACTTTTGATTCAACTCTTCCTTATATGAAAGCTAATAAAAGTTGTTGGGAAAATCTCTGTGGTTCTGAACCTGATCCAGCTTTGTGTCAATCTGTTAAAAAAAGAAGAACGACAGAAGTTTTGGTTTCTTCATCTGGTCTTCAGGATTACCAAAAAGATCCAAGAAGTTCTGACACAAGGTTTATGGCTGGTCGTCCCTTGAATATTTTGCATCATGCAAGTCTTTATTCTGCTAAGGATGCTATGGATTCTGATTCAGAAAAAACTACTACAGATCCTTCTTCTAAGGCTTTGGTGGCATCCTCAATGCCACCAAGTTCAAAGTGATTCTAAGCTGGAATTGTAGAGGAATGGGGCAGACCTCTACAATTCAATACTTACAGACTTTAATGTGTAAAACCTGTCCCTCCATAGTATTTCTTATGGAAACAAAGCAAGATAGGAGTACTATGGAACGTCTAAGAAGAAGGTTTAGATTTTCAAACTCTTTCTATATTGATCCTGAAGGTTTATCTGGAGGTCTATCTTTATGGTGGATCCAATATATTAATCCCTCAATCTTACATGCTACCAAAAACTGTATTGATGTTCACTGGATAGATACAATCAGTTTTGTTTATGGAGCACCAAGAAGAGAGCACAGGCAGGCAGTCTGGAATGAAATTACTCATAATCATGAAGACACTCAAGCTTATCCCTTGTGTATTCTTGGTGATTTTAATGTTGTCTGTTCTGCAGCTGAGAAAGAAGGTTTCAATCCTCCAGATTCTACTTCTATGAGATGTTTCAATGACTTCATTCATCATTTGAGTTTGACAGAAGTTCAATCTGAGGGACCTTGTTTTACTTGGTCAAACAATAACAGAGTTGGAGGCTTAGTTAGACAACGTTTGGATAGGGTTCTTTCTAATATTGCTTGGTTTGATCTTTTTCCCAAGGCAATGTTTCATGTTCATCCAATTTCTCAGTCTGATCATGCTCCTTTATCCCTTGATTTGGATCCAGTAATCAGGTCTTCAAGAAGAAGTTTCAAATTTGAGGAAAGCTGGCTTTTAGAATCAAGTTATCTATCACAGGTGGAAAGGACTTGGAATCAAAATCTCTCTTCAACAAGCAACTTAAACAACTGTTGATGAGCTGCAGAACAGTGATCAAATACTACCAAGCTAGAAAGCTAAGCAGATCGTATTCCACGGGTCTCTACTAATCGACTACTCAAAGAAGCTGGCAAATTACTCGATTCAAACAAGTTGTGCGTGGTGTGAGTTCCACGACTTCTAATCTAATGAACAAAGGAAAATAAAAGGCAGAAATATTAAAAGGTTGACTAACGAGAAGATAGACGAGCTTAGATTTCGAATCCTCCTTTAGATCACCAAAGCAACATCAATCACAAGACCAACGATTTTCAATTCTAATTCAATCAATTTCTATACACCACCATAACTCCTTACCCTTAGGTTTAAGACTGGCGAACGTTCGCTCTATCCGATCTAACTACCAAGATTAACTAGCCGCCCGAGTACGGTCGCCTCTCGCAACGACTTAATTAACTGGTGCAATTACTAACAATTTATGAGTTACTCTTGCAGTGGATTAACCCTAATTGGTTCCTACGAAAGGCACACTCCAATTATAAGGTTAACTGGTTGAATTGATGTTTTAAAGAGAGGCGAGCATTCGCTTCTATCCTCAGCTTAACAAGAATCTAAACTAGGTGATCAAGGAAGACATGTTTAAGCGCCAAAGCAGGGAACCGTCTAGCGACTAACCCTAGCTTGCAAAAACCTAATCTAGGCGACCAACCAGAAAAGAAACATGAACAATCAAGAACAAAACAACCATGCAAAAAAGAGAAACTGATTGAACTTTGAATCTAATCATCGCCGATCCGTGACCGCTTTAAAGCCCTGGGTCACTTAGGGTTCATCTAATCTAAGCTCTACAAGTTTAGCTACTCATGTTCATAACAAAAGAATCAAAGGCAGAAACATAGTTCATCACACAGAGGAAGAACAGATAAGAACTGAAAAACCTAATTCTGATGACTCTGGCAAAGCTTCCCTCTCCGGTAATCTTCAATCCTAGTTCCGAGTCCTCGAGATGGAAGGGATGGCGTCACGATCTCTTCCTGGCTCTTCGAACTCTAAACTCTCCTTCAGAACTCTTGAGAATCCTTGAAGTCTTTGGTATTAGTTGGAAAATTCTGATTATCAAAAGTCTATTGATTTTGGGCCGCTGGTTAAGTATAAATACTTAACCCTAATACCGTCGGATTTTAACTAGGATTTTTGGCGAAAATATTAAGGAATTTTCGCCGAAAATTCCTTTGCAAAAGTGGATGACCGCCGGCTGATTTCTCTGTGATTTTCGGTCCAACACTTCTCGGCGAAAACTTAGTGTTTTCGCCGAAAATATCCTTCAGTTGACATCAGTGATTTTGTTCTTATATTTTTGCCGAAAATACTAAGGGATTTTCGGCGAAAACTCCTTTGTAAATCGGGGCAGAAATTTGTTTGACTTGGTTGGCTCCTTGGATCGATTCCGGTGCGATTCCTCGATGTTCCAACACCTTAGACACGTCCTTGGCTACTTTATTTGACGGCAAAAACCTGTGCTATCGTAAAAACACTAGAAAACCATCAAATAGACCCGAAACGGGCCAAAGTAACACAAATGGCACGAGATAGGGAAATTGATTGAATATTCGTTATTCTACCCTAAAAACCATGTCTTAAGCAAGGAAATGTCGCTTAAATGAGGCTGATAATCACATCAAATCGAGTGTCATCAAAATACCCCACACTTAAGCTTTTGCTTGTCCTCAAGCAAACTGAATAGAAACGCTCATGTTCACAAATGATAAGATCGATTAAATTGGAGCTCAATCAAACACAATGAAATATTAGACAGATAGATCCTAGAACAAGAAACCTATCATGCATACAGATCAACCAAACCACCTGGTCTCACTAATAAACTGCACACGACAAGTAATCGTAACCAATTATGCACAAATTTGACCTAATTGACCAGACTCCTCACACAGGAAATATTTAGTAAATTGGGAACTCTCACTCTCTGTGTTTAAGGACGTGTTTCTGCTCTCAATCATTTTCTGTTACTGAATTCTGTCATAAGTTTGCATTTCGACCACATCTCCACCACTGTGACAACACGAGTAACTAGTCAAGAAGGACTTCCCTGCTAGGACTGTAACGAATTCTACACTACTTGGGTTTATGATGAGATGGATGATGGGAAAGTATGATGATGGCTTTGGTGCGATGTAGCTTTCGACTAACTTCCCTCGAATCTAATCTGTGGCTTCCTACCATCTAACCAGACACGGGTGGAATAGTGAACGCTCGTCCTAAGATACCCTCAAGCAACCTAGCACTTCTTATTTTCTTTTAACACATTTTTTCTTTTCTGACTTTTCTTTTGACTTCGTTCTTCCATATGTAGAGAGAAGAACGTTTATTGAGCTTAAAACTTTTTGGCTTTTCTGATTTTTCTTCTTTCTCTTTTTTTCCGAAACTTGCTTATTTTTCTATTTTTTTATTATTTTTTTTCTTTTGTGCCGATTCTTTCTTTTAGTTGCTAGAGGGGTTTACACGTCTGGACATAATAGCTAAGACCACTTGTTTAATGGCTATAGGCAGGTTACCACAAACCGACTTCCGGTAGGTCAATCTAGAACTACAACCACAGGGGATCAACGGGGAATGAAAGAATGGGAAATGGCTGTAATGTATTATTGAACCGAAAGAACAGGCCAACCTCAAGGGTTTAAACCTAATGGATTTTATCGTTGGGTAGGCTATCTGGCTTAGTAGCTGAATCTAGGTGCCCCTATCATTCTAGAACTCGTGTCATCGTGTGGTCTCGAGTCGGTCTCATGCAAATTCTAACTCGTTCAAGCAAACAGAAAACCACTCAAAAAGAATTGAAATTGCAAGTTACGTGCAATGGATCAAAAGCTCACAGTTGGTTTGCTAGTCAGATTCGGTCATTTTCATGCAATCAAGGCTACAAACTACAAGTGTGATTTTAAAAATTCTGTTCTGACCAGGCAATTTAGCATCAAAGTAGACACGTTGGTTCTCAAGTTCTAGGTTAAGCAGTCTAAGCATCATTATGAAGGTTTGAACAACAACTTAACATCAAAGATCAAGAACTGAGCCATTCTAATGCTAGAGAGATTGGACAGGAATCACGAGGCACACAAAAACACAATCAAGGGCAATCAAGTTCATGCAAGGTTCTCTAACATCCTACCCCATACTTAAATCGTACTGTGTCCTCACATGACTAAAATTAGAGTTCAGAGTGAAGTAGAAGAACCTGGACCGAGATGGTTGGCGTAGGGGATGAGCACGGATCCTCGGAGCGGAGGGAATCTACCGAAGGAAAGCAAAAGGAATCTCCCTACTACCTACAAAACAAAAACAAATGAAACATAAAAAGGAAACCGGGACAAGTGTCCCAGATCCACACAGAAAAAAGTTGGATCGAAATCCGAAAAGAAAAATAAAAAGAAGGGACAAGAAAGAGGATACAACCCGATCACTGCTGGTTAGGTGGACCGGGAGGTGGAAAGTGGAGGAAATCGCCGAGCTGACGTTGCCACGCCATCTGTGCCTCATACCGCTCGTTGGAGCGGTGCATATGTTGCTGCATAATAGTCCATCTCGCCTCTTGAGTGGCGTTGTCAGTGATGCGCCACTCCTGCAGTCGCTCATACAGCTCTCCAACATCCGCGGGGTGCGGGTGAGGCTGCGGGTGAGGCGCCTGATATGGCTCTGGAATGGGCGGCGGCGACTGGCGTGCATACCCTGCCTGATGGCGTGGCGAGGGTATATGATCATGAAATTCTGGCTCGTACTGAGGCTGGGACTCCTCAGAATCATCTTCTTCCTCCGACTCATCCTCGTCCTGGGGAGGAGGATCTGCTGCTACCTGGGGGCTGAGGTCCAGCTCGAGGTTGTACTCAACCGCCAAATCGCATCCAACGGTGCGTATTCTGCGGCATGGGATGTTCGGGCCATATTCGTGGCTGAGGCCGAAGGAGATGATGAGTCGGCCTACAAAGTTGCCTCCCAGGAGTGAGCGAGGTGGCTTTGACCTCTGAGTCTTCTTACGGAGTAGGCGTGCAAGCACCCATCCGGAGTGAAGAGGGTAGCTCTCCCGGATGTCGCGATGAAGAAGAAGCTCCTCTCGGCTGATGTGGTGGCGGTCCTTCTCTGGAGCATACAAAAGAGAACGACGCCAAACAATGTGAATGAATCTATAGAAAGGGTGAGAGAGAGACTTAACTGAATTATGCTTCGTGAGACGATCGCCGGGCACTCCAGTCATGTGGCTCCAGAGTGCATGGTACTCCTCCCCGTCGGCATCGTCGTCCTCCCAGCCGAGGTAATGAGCGTTGTAGTGCTCGTAGGGGATGCCTAGATGAGCGGCAAACTCATCATAGGTGAGTGTCCTGTGCACCCCGCCTATATAGAAGGAAACGACCTTCCTGTGCTGCCTCCTCGGGTGCTCGTCGAGATCGAACGTCGCCTAAAGCTCCTGTAGAGCGACTTCTGGGAAGTCGGCGGCAAGCGTGGTCAGCTCCAGGAGTCCAGCATGCGTCAGTGCATCAAGCACGTTCCGATGCCAGTCCTCTATGTGATCGAATAGGGACTCCATGGAAAGGGGGCGAACAGCGGCTCCAGGGATATTCTCGAGCTTCTGGTAGCACTCAAAGTAGAACGGGGGAAGGCGAGCAACGGTGTGGTGGTACCCAACACGGCCAGGGAAAGCTGGGGGAGGTCCATGAATGGCAGGTGTGACGGGAGCGGGAGCTCGGGAGCTGGAGGCGGTGTCAAGTCGCTGCTTGGTCCTGCGCTCATTAGTTACGTTCCTAAGCAAGATAACAAAACAGATTAGTCAAACTAAAACCCACCCCACACTTAGTCGAAAAACTCAATTTCACAATGAAATCAGGAAAACCGAGTGGGGGTAAGCAAAGCAGATTAACCGGTAATCCCAAACAATTAAAATACACGCTTAGGACACAACCAGAATGGAATAACACAATCAGAGTTCAGAAGTCAAAACGACATTCAAAAAGTCAACATAATCGAACATTGAACCCTAATCATGGCAAGACTATCACAAAGCGGGAAATGACGGCATAATATGATCTCAGATGGCAAGCACAAGAATATGAACGTAAATGAGCACATAAGGCAGCCAACTGATCATAAACAGTTCATGGTCAAACCGACATTTCTCAAAAGTCAACATCACAAAGTATAAGTCTTATTTATAGCAACACATGATCAAACGATATGAAAATTAGGAACAATACTCCCTTAGCATGCTAGATCAGTCCAACGAGTTCAGCTAACCTAGTTCACACAAAATCAGTCGGCACGCAAATCGAGGTAAACCGAAAAGTCAACCCCGACGAAATTCAACATTCAATATGTCAAAAGATTCGTAATGAAAAGTTCTACAACTTACCTTGAAGCCATTGATGCTAAAAATGAACGGAGGAAGAGAAATTGGAGAAAAATCAAAAAATTTAGGGTTTGGCTGAACGGGAGCTCTAGAGCTCCGATTTGACTGTTTTAGGGCTCAAACTGACCGGACAAAGGAAAGGGGAGGTGCGGCGGTGGCGGCAGATGGCGGCAGACGGCGGCAGCGGCGGGCTTGGGCGGCGGCGGATGAAATAAGGCGGCGTCGGTCGGCGATTTATTTGAAACAGGGGGAGGGTTTTTTTTCGAAAATGAAAGAAGGAAGAGAGAGAGGGTGAATCCGGATTTTTAAAAGGAAAAATTTGTTGATTTTCAAATGAATTTTCGGCGAAAAATAAGTGCAAGTTTTCGCAGAAAATGTTAGTTAAAATGTACTGCCGGTTTTCAAAAGGATTTTCGCCGAAAACATTAATACATTTTCACCGAAAAGTTTAGTTAAAACCGTCTGGAAAACTCAGTGGGATTTCAAAGAGAATTTTTGCCAAAAACAGGGTGTATTTTCGCCGAAAATTTTGAACTCTACGATTGAAAAATATTTTCGCAATCCCGACAAACTTCAGAAAATCACAGTTAAATCCACAAAAATCGGAAAAACCTCAAACGACTTGCAATTGACACTACGACACACAGAATACACACGAAAAATAAGAAATCAAACAAAATGACACTTTTGGCTCCCCGAACCGACTCTAAAACACTAAGGTTGCCACAAATGAACAACTGACTCCAGCCGTGGGTTGCCTCCCACGAAGCGCTCTAGATTAACGTCCTTGAGCCGGACGATACCTGGTCGGCGATCAGGAACTAAGGATTTCTCTTAGGCCCGAATCGGAGTTCATGAAATATGGCCTTGGGGATCCTCCGACAAGTGTGAACTTCTTCCCGTGTGCGTGAATTAGCTTGGTTCGTTCTTCGAGAAGATGACCAGAATGTTTACAAGGCCCAAAAAGTTCTTTCGGAGAAGTGTCCTTCAGAGGATCATTCTTCCCTAGTGGCTCGGTAGATGGAGGCTGAGCAATCGGCTTCCAAACCTCCTTGGTCTCTCCTGTTCCTTTATTCTTCGTCTCGCTAGGATCCTTAACTTTTGGTGATTCATGGGAGAATGCCGTCGGATCTTCCTTCTTTCTTCGCTCTTGTGCCGGCAGCTCATTCTTCAGATTAGAGACCTGTCCAACACCTGGCAAGAAGATTTCTGCAGAAACTCTAGATTTTTCATTAGTAACGGAGTTAACCGAAGCCAACTCCACAACTTCAACAGATAAGCAATGCATCTCTTCTTTGACTGGGACTTGCATACCGTCCTTGAGGCGGAATGTCATGGTGTCCTTGCCGACCCTTAATGTCAACGAGCCATTTGGGACATTAATGGTAATGCCGGTTGTTGCCATGAACGGTCGGCCTAGGAGAAGAGTGACATCTTCCTCTCGAGTATCCATGACAACAAAGTCAGTCAGAATAGTAAAAGGACCACAACGGACATCCACGTTTTCTATTATTCCCCTAGGTAGTTTAACAGATCTGTCGGCAAACACTAAATGCATGCTAATTGGTTTCAACTCTCCTAGGTTCAATTTCTCAAACAGGCAAGTAGGCATAACATTAATAGAAGCACCTAGATCAATTACATTACGATCAATCTTCACATCATTAATAGTGCAAGGCAAAGTAAAAGCACCGGGATCTCGACACTTAGCTGTGGGTGGTATGGGTGTCGCCTGGCTCTGGATGGTGGAGCATTCTTCCTCGAGCGATACGGAAGACAACTCTTCCTTCTTCTTGTTCTTCGTAGGATCCTTTGCGATTTTGTCAACCTCCGGTATCACCTGGATAGCATCAGTAGCTGGTGTATTCATATTCGTGTTCTTCAAGTATCCATGCCACTTTCTGTATCGGGTATCGTGATCTTTCTCCTTTGATTGCGCGGCCTTAGGAAACGGAATCCGAGGCTGATATGGAGGGAGAGGTGACGCAGGTGCTGTCTTTGTCAGGGAAGGCGGGGCAGTTACCTCCTCCTCTTCTTCTTTATCCTCCTCCTCGATCTCTGGCTTGTCAATGGCTATAGCATCAGGAATTATGGCCGGTTCAGGAGCTGCAGGATCAGATGATTGCTTGTCGCTTCTTGTGGAGATAGCCTTGACGTGCTCCTTCCTAATGGTAGAGTCGACTTGAACCGATGATTGATTAAGGAGGGGGCTACTAGTTATCAAGCTAAACATGTTATTCATCATGCTCTCCATTCGCTGACCTTGAGCTTCATGTTCTTGATTTATGATGGCTTGAAGCTCGAATTTCTCCTCATAGTTATCGAGCCTTGCCATGATCAGGTTGAGCTTCTTGTCTACCTCGATATCCCTTGTGTTCCCTGATGTAGATCTATGAGGTTGATCTTGATAACTATCGCTCAAGTACTGATTCTGACTCTGGTTTAATCCGAAGTTTTAAGAAGGGCGCTCTTGGAGACTTCCTTGTTGTTGAGGAGGTTGTATGAACTGACGATAATCGGGGTAGCCTCTTTGATTGCTGGTGAAGCCTTGATCAATAAAGTTCACTTCCTCTGAAGACCAGTTACCGAAAATCTTCTTCATTTCTTTCTGCACTTCAATCTTAATCTGATCTTCACGGCTTGGTTGGCTCTTAGTTGCTCCAAACTGTCTCTCCCAGCTTCTCGACTTAGATGCGCAGTTTGCAAAGTGAAGAAGAGCAGCTTCAGGTGCGAGTGCGGTGTAATCTCCATCAGCTAAGGAGTTAACCCATTCAGATGACTCTTCGTTCATACCCCAAGCAAATATCTCGGCTAGCTGCCTCTGAGTGAAGCCATGATGAGGGCAGCTATGGAGGAGTTCCTGGAATTCATTCCAAGCGTCTTATAAGCTCATTCCTTCTTTCTGTCTGAACCTTGAGATGCTGTTCCTGTAAGCATTTGTTTTGGAAGGAGGGAAGTATTCCTCTATGAATTCTTGAGCAAGATCCTCCTAGTTGGTGTAGTGACCGGGTGGCTTGCTAAGGAGCCATCTCTTTGCGGCGCCTCGAAGTGAGAATGGGAAGACTCGCAAGCACAAGGTATCCTTATCGAGGCTCCGACTCTTAAAGGTCTCGCAAAAATCAAGGAAATTCGCCAAGTGTGTGCATGGATTATCGCGAGGCTTCCCTTCAAACTGTAGATCCCTAGAGATCATTTCGAATAAGGCAGTCTTGATCTCATAGGCAGGACCGTCTTCATTGTGCGGCATGAAGATGAAAGACCGAATGCTAGCAACACTTGGCTTATTGTAATCCGCAAGACTCTTTTGAGCAGCCATTGCGGTAGGGAAGATGGAACGGAAGTGATTCGATTCTGTACCTGCTATGATCTGCAAGGGACAAAAACAAGCACAACCGGTGTAAAATTGAAGTGTGACGGGAAATGAAAGATGGAAAGTAGAAGAATAAAATGCCAACTCTTCTTTCAAACAATATAGAAGAGTCCCCGGCAACGGCGCCAATTTGATGAGCTGCAGAACAATGATCAAATACTACCAAGCTAGAAAGCTAAGCAGATCGTATTCCACGGGTCTCTACTAATCGACTACTCAAAGAAGCTGGCAAATTACTCGATTCAAACAAGTTGTGTGTGGTGTGAGTTCCACGACTTCTAATCTAATGAAAAAAGGAAAATAAAAGGCAGAAATATTAAAAGGTTGACTAACGAGAAGATAGACGAGCTTAGATTTCGAATCCCCCTTTAGATCACCAAAGCAACATCAATCACAAGACCAACGGTTTTCAATTCTAATTCAATCAATTTCTATACACCACCATAACTCCTTACCCTTAGGTTTAAGACTGGCAAACGTTCGCTCTATCCGATCTAACTACCAAGATTAACTAGCCGCCGAGTACGGTTGCCTCTCGCAACGACTTAATTAACTGGTGCAATTACTAACGATTTATGAGTTACTCTTGCAGTGGATTATACCTAATCGGTTCCTACGAAAGGCACACTCCAATTATAAGGTTAACTGGTTGAATTGATGTTTTAAATAGAGGCGAGCGCTCGCTTCTATCCTCAGCTTAACAAGAATCTAAACTAGGTGATCAAGGAAGACAAGTTTAAGCGCCAAAGCAGGGAACCGTCTAGCGACTAACCCTAGCTTGCAAAAACCTAATCTAGGCGACCAACCAGAAAAGAAACATGAACAATCAAGAACAAAACAACCATGCAAAGAGAAACTGATTGAACTTTGAATCTAATCACCGCCGATCCATGACCGCTTTAAAGCCCTGGGTCACTTAGGGTTCATCTAATCTAAGCTCTACATGTTTAGCTACTCATGTTCATAACAAAAGAATCAAAGGCAGAAACAGAGTTCATCACACAGAGGAAGAACAGATAAGAACTGAAAAACCTAATTCTGATGACTCTGGCAAAGCTTCGCTCTCCGGTAATCTTCAATCCTAGCTCCGAGTCCTCGAGATGGAAGGGATGGCGTCACGATCTCTTCCTGGCTCTTCGAACTCTAAACTCTCCTTCAGAACTCTTGAGAATCCTTGAAGTCTTTGGTATTAGTTGGAAAATTCTGATTATCAAAAGTCTATTGATTTTGGGCCGCCAGTTAAGTATAAATACTTAACCCTAATACCGCCGGATTTTAACTAGGATTTTTGGCGAAAATATTAAGGAATTTTCGCCGAAAATTCCTTTGCAAAAGTGGATGACCGCCGGCTGATTTCTCTGTGATTTTCGGTCCAACACTTCTCGGTGAAAACTTAGTGTTTTCGCCGAAAATATCCTTCAGTTGACATCAGTGATTTTGTTCTTGCATTTTCGCCGAAAATACTAAGGGATTTTCGGCGAAAACTACTTTGTAAACCGGGGCAGGAATTTGTTTGACTTGGTTGGCTCCTTGGATCGATTCCGGTGCGATTTTGGTGTGATTCCTCGATGTTCCAACGCCTTAGACACGTCCTTGGCTACTTTATTTGACGGCAAAAACCTGTGCTATCATAAAAACACTAGAAAACCATCAAATAGACCCGAAACGGGCCAAAGTAACACAAATGGCACGAGATAGGGCAATTGATTGAATATTCGTTATTCTACCCTAAAAACCATGTCTTAAGCAAGGAAATGTCGCTTAAATGAGGCTGATAATCACGTCAAATCGAGTGTCATCAACTGTGCTACAGTTTTATCTTCTTGGAAAAGAGATGTGATTGGTAATAATGGGGTAAGAATATCACAACTTCTTCATGAATTGGATATTCTTTCCAAACTTGTTTCTACTGCAATTATTTCAGAAAGAATCACTTCTATCAATGATGAGCTATCAAGGAGATGGTCAATTCAAGAATCTTATTGGTCTCAACGATCAAGGAGTCAATGGCTTAATCTTGGTGATCATAATACAAGTTTCTTCCATCGTTCAACTATGTTTAGAAGGAGTAGAAATAACATTTCTGCTCTTAAATCAGAAGATGATTCCTGGATTTCAAATCCAGCTGATCTTTCTACTCACATTGTTGATTTCTACAGTGAGCTCTTTTCTGAAAGCTTCAGAGTCATTGACTACTCCTTCTTGCAATCCTTACCAAGGAAAGTTGATACTTATATGAATGATCATCTCATCAGACCTGTCACTGATGCAGAAATTAAGTGTGCTGTTTTTCAGATGGATCCTTCTAAGGCTCCTGGTCCAGATGGATTTTCAGGGAGGTTCTTTCAAACTCACTGGAATCTCATTTCTGCCAATTTCTGCTCTGAAGTTCGTTCTTTCTTTGAGAACAGGGAAATTGAGAACACTTGGAATGATACTTTCATAGCTCTTATTCCTAAGGTGAATCATCTAGAAACTATTTCTCACTACAGACCTATTGGTCTAGCAAACTTCAGGGTTAAGGTTATTTCCAAGATCCTTACTTCTCGTCTTAAGCCTTATATTTCTCAAATTATCTCAAAATTGCAATCATCTTTTACTGGAAATCGTTGCATTCAGGATAATGTTATTGTTGTTCATGAGGTAGTTCACAAATTAAGAACGAGGAAGAAAGGCACTAAGTATGATTTCTTATTCAAGGTGGACATGCTTAAGGCTTTTGATAGAGTATCTTGGGATTTCTTGTTTGCTACTCTTCAAGCAATTGGTTTTCATCGTCTTTGGATTGAGTGGATCAGAACTTTAATCACGACAGTTCGATTAAATGTTTTGCTTAATGGCTCTCCAACACAATGGTTCAGTCCTTCAAGGGGACTAAGATAGGGTGATCCAATGTCACCATACTTATTCATCTTGGTCTCTAATGTTCTCTCCTTCATGATACACCAATCTATTGGACAAGGTCATATGAGAGGTTTGAAATTAAGTAGATTTTTCCCTGTATTGCATCATATTCTCTTTGCTGATGATACAGTTATCTTTGGAGCTGCTACTACTTCAGAAGCAAAAGTTATTCAGCTAATTCTTAATAGGTACTGCTATGTCTTTGGACAAGCTATCAACACAGCCAAATCATCTATTCTATTTTCAACAAATACTCCTTCTGAAATCAAGACTAGAATAGCTTCTGAGTTTGGTGTTGATATCAACATTCCAATGGGGAATTATTTAGGAGTTCCAGCTGAATGGGGTGCAACTAAGAAACAAACTTTTCAGTATATGTTGGATAGATTAACAGCAAAAGTAAACTCTTGGCAGTCAGGGTTTCTCAATCATGTTGGCAGATCAGTTCTGGTAAATCAGTCCTTCAAGCATTGCCTTCTTATCTGTTCTCTTGTTTTCTTCTACCAAAACACATTCTAAAGAGAATGGATCAGCTGCTTGTTAATTTTTGGTGGTCAGGAAATGCTTCTAGCTCAAAGGTTCACTGGCTTCCAGCAGCAGATCTTAGAAAGTCTGTTTCAAAAGGAGGACTTGGATTCAGGAGTTTCTATGAATTCAATCTAGCTTTCTTAGCTAAGTTGGCATGGAAAATTATAACAAATCCTAATTCCTTGTGGATTCAACTGCTGAAAGGACTTTATTTCCCTTATACCAGTTTTCTTCAAGCTGGAAGGCATCATAAATCCTCTTGGATTTGGTCAGGAATCATTGAGGGAAGGAAGTCACTTATACACGGTCTTCGTAAAAACATAGGGGATGGAAATGATACTTCCATTGTTGATGCCTGGATTCCTGAATCTCCTGGTTTTAAAGCTTCCTGTTCTACAGCTTTTATGAATTTCAAAGTCTCGGATTTCATTCTTAATCCTCAGAGAAAATGGGATATTCAGAAGTTAAGAGCAGCTTTTTCAGGTGATGTGGTTGATCAAATTCTTCTTATTCCCTTAGGACCAGAAGGGTATTCTAATAAGTTTGTTTGGCATTTAGAATCAACAGGTAAATTCACAGTAAGATCTTGCTATCAGCCAGTTGATGATAGTTTAAAGAAGTTATGGAAATGGTTGTGGCATTTTGGATTTACCTCCAAAGTTAAAGTTTTTTCTTTGGCGTGTATGTAGAAATGCACTGCCAACTAAATCAAGTTTATTTCGCAGAAGATGTAGTAGCTCCTTAGATTGTGTTACTTGTTATGCTGAAGAAGAAACACTGGAACATCTTTTATTCCATTGTGCTGTTAGCAGATCATTCTGGCAGTTGGTTTCACCAGCAGTTCAATGTCCTGATACTCATCAGTCAACAAGATCATGGTTTATCAGCATTGCTTCATCTGCTTCACAGGTAACTTCAGCTGAGATAGGCTTCACAGTTTGGTATATTTGGAAGATGCGAAATGAGCTTCTCTTTCAAAATCTAACTCCATCTTTATTGGATTTGGCTTCCAGAAGAATGAATGATTTGCAAAGATGGAGAACAAGTACAAGTACTCTTTCCAACGTTAGGTCAGTTTCTAGCTCTTTTTCTTATCCACTAGCAAATTCTCTAGCTCCGACAGCCTACACTTATAAGGTTGTGTGTGATGGTGCCTTCAAGGCCTCCATCCAAAAAGGAGCTTACAGTGTTATTTTATATAACATTGAGGGACATGTTGTTAATGGAAGAGCTGGAATTTTGAACTATGCAGCTCCTATTTGTGCTGAGGCTAAAGCAATTCAAGTTGCTGTTGATTTGGTGAAAAGCATTCCAACAATATCAGTGGTTCTTACAGACAATCAGATTCTAGCAAATGCTTTATTAGGTGATGAGGATAATTGGCCTTGGCAAGCTTCAGCTTTCCTTGCAATTATCAAACGCCTTCTTTTCTGGAATCAGCAAGTCCATGTTTGTTACTCACCTCGATCTTCAATTCAAACTGCTCATCATATAGTTGTTCAAGCACGAGATGGTACTCTCCCAGCAGACTAGCTTTCTAGTTTGTAATTTTCTCTGTCTCAACTCTGTAATTCTACCTTCTGTATTTCTGCCTTCTGCTGTTTTGGTTTGTAAGCTACATTCTGCTGGTTTTTTGTTCTTCTTAGCTGCCCAGTAACAGTAATATATTGGACGTTTTCATAAAAAAAAAACTAAATAGTTTAATTCATTAGCAGAGTTTCGATTTAGTGGCCGGATTGTTTGCTCAATTTCCATAATCATTAGCAAGCAATGATCGTCGACATGAAGAGATATAGTGGTTTTCTCTGTGTAGTTTCTCTTTTTTTTCCCCGACTGTGTTCCTTACAAAGTTCTAGCTTCTTTCTTATTTCACAAGGGATTTCCTTATTGTTTTAGAAAAAATCTTAACTCACACAAAGAATAACTTCGTAAGCAAATCGGGCTTTCTTTCAAAACAGAGATCAATGAAAATCTAGAGACATTAGAGCTTTCATGTTCAGCTTCTTACCCGGGCCTTTGTAGGACTTGGGCATAAGAACTTGTGTTCTGCCTCTTACCCTTTTGTGGGACTTAGCTACCTTTTTATGTACCAACCATTAGGTGCCTTTTGTTTCATACTTAGCTATCCTCTTATAAAAAATGAGTCATTGGGCATTTAAAATATTTCATGAGAAATAAAAAATATATGTTCTTGTAAGACAAATGTATATATGATTCGTGTAATGGCTTCATTTATGACCAACTATCACAAGATAAAAATGCAAAATAGCTATTATATACATTATCTTTGTTTATTCTAACATGTTTTTTTACACAGTAATCTATAAAATTTTCCGTCCTAAAAGATCTCTCCTTTTGCTACGAGATGTTAAGGATTGGGGGACCCTGTCCAAACAACGGTGAGATTATAACTATGAAGAACAACATGATATTGTTTTGGCTAAAGCTTACGGTTGTGTGAGATCCTTTTGTTCTACTCTTTCAGCTCCTTGGGTTGGGTACGATGATCTTCTGTTGTTGTAGAAACTATTTCAAATAAGGAAGTCGAGCCTAAATGGAGTATGCAAAAGCTGTTAATGTCGCAATAAATGTCAATATTGTCAGGGTAATAAAAGAGCTAGCTTTCCTTCTTCTATTGATTCTTCCATTATATGAGGTTCTTCATACCAGTTTTTTTGATATGTCTGAACCATAATCACCACCTAAATTCTTTCCTTACAAATTAATATCGTTTATCTTTTTGGTCTAGTTTGGCCTTACCATTCTTAAATGTCTGCTCCTAGAGTTTGAACAAGAATTAGCTCTAATAGGAGAAATAAATGACTTATTATCGGAATCCCCTACATTCTCATTAGGAAACCTTTAATAGTGTATGATTGGGGACGAAGGGTAAGTGTACAAGAAACAGGGTCCGTTGTAGGGGTTCCTTTGTAGGGGTTTACCAACTGCTACAACGGAATTCGAAAACGGTCGTTTGTAGGGGTTATTAAAAACCGCTACAATGGAAAATGCTACAAAGGTATTTATCCCGTACAACGGAACCCCTACAACATATATTTTAGATCTACGGTCTAAATTCCTTACATCTCTCCTCTTCTATTGGTTCATTTAGTTTCATGGGGATCAACAAAACACAACCGTTAGATCTAAATTAAACAAACACACTCTCCTCTCATCACAACTGATCCGCCCAGTTGGACCGGTGGATCAATACTGTGGTTCTTTGGAGGGTTAAGCAACGGATCCGTCCTCGGAGTGTCTCGGCGGATGATACCTTGCAGGGCGGACGTGCAAGGGGTTAGTATATGTAAGATGGCAAGTATGTTGATAATGCAGGAGAGTGGGTTACAGAGAAGTACCGGGCGAGAGCCCTTTTTGTGTGGGCGGAACCGATAGCCTTTAGCGTACAGCGTGAAAGCTTGTAGTATCAGGCGTATGGTCCCCAGTCTGTTGTCTCCTCTTCTGAATGGGGGATCCTGTTATTTATAGGTCCCATTGGTCTGACAGGGTCCACGTGTCCTGCTCTGAGTGGGCCGCAGCGAGTCACCGTCAACAGTAATGGGCGGTGGTCTACTGTTGATGTGACAGGTAGTCCTTTGGCTCAGGCGGGACGGAGGACCGCCCTCGAGTGACGGACCGCCCTGACCATGTTGGAGGGCGGATTCAACTCGGGCCCATCAATTGCCCCTAGTATGGCCTCGAGGCCGTAAGAGGCTCGAGGCGATACTATGGGACTGTTTCGAACGCCCTGGAGTGACGGACCGCCCTGACCATGTTCGAGGGCGGATTCAACTCGGGCCCATCAACAACCCTTGAATTTTTAAAACCCTTTCTCTATTTTTTTCCCTAAAATATATCGTTCTCTCTTTTTTTCCCTGCCCTAAATTTGTAAACCCTTTGCCGTCTTCTCTCTCTCTTTCACTGATCACTCTTTGTTCACCGCCGTCGATCTGCCACTACAATTCTCATATTCCGGCGACCTCCTCCACCACCGAGCACCCGCTCAATGTCGTCTTTCCTTCTCATCTTCAACCTCTACTTGCTCTGATTACGATGTTGATGACAACGGTGGTAAAAACCACAACAAGGTTTGGCGGTTGCGTGTGGTTGTTTCTTCTCCTATTCACTCAACTGTTGACTCGCTCCTGAGCTGCTGCAACTCCGCGCAGTCTTTGAACGATGAACAACAAGAGAAAAGGGAATCGTGACTCTTAGAACGAAGGAAGCGGGAGGAAGAGGAGGATGTTGACACATAGACTCTTTTTGAAACCTCTAGCGAGAGCAGGAGGAGAACGGAAGAGAAGAAAGAAAGAGGGGTGGGGTTTGGGTAGCGAATTTAAATTCCATCGTTACTCCTCCAGCGGAAGCAATAAAGAAATGAGGGGACCTTCCCTGCTATGCTAGAGACGACCACCGTGCACCTGCGACACAAAAAACGAGACTAGAAGTAGTGCCGACGTTGACTAGAAATAAACTTACAACGAAAGGAAATAACGTGGCAAGGTGGCCTTG
Organism: Linum lewisii; assembly: GCA_034768395.1. Taxonomy (NCBI): domain Eukaryota; kingdom Viridiplantae; phylum Streptophyta; class Magnoliopsida; order Malpighiales; family Linaceae; genus Linum; species Linum lewisii. Next base: position 26,706,838 of record CM068302.1, on the reverse strand, counting down.
GTTTCTTTTCTTTTTCTTATCTTATAACTCGAAACTGAAATTGAAATAGAAGGGAATTTTCGAAACAATTTTCTATAGAAAGCAGTAAAGGATATGAATCCAGGTGAACCTGGAGGCTGCGATAGATTGTGGTCCGTGAGCTGAACCGTGCTCTGATACCAACTGATGTGAACCGCTGCAATCGTGGGCAGACGACACTTGAACACCGCAAGTTGAGACCATACAACGAGGTAGAACCGTCGGGAACCGGGGGCGGATAAGTACTTTTACCCGTCGGCTGTATATAGCCGGGAACCAGAAGTGTCCAGTCGATGACACCACGCCAAGAGATGGATGCTCTTGATGATAAGTCGGGGCCTTCAGTACCGCAACATGCAGATATAAAAAGGTTTCAAGAACTGAGTTCTATTAAAAGGGGGTTTATTTCATAAAAGTCTGTCCTACAAGGGTGGCCGGCGGCCTCCTTATATAGGTGAGGGAACAAGCTCTCCTCCCTAATCACTACTTCTAAATAATAATAAAATAAAGAGTCCTATTCCTAAATAGTCTCCTAAAACCCCTAAATAATCCTACTAAAAAGGAATAAAACATAAAATAATAGTTGTAGTCTTTAAAGCAGAATAAAAGACCTAAATTAGGTCAAAAACCCTAATCTGGCCGCGTACGGCTGTTCGGGCCGGTTGGGCGCGTGTGGCGGGCCGGTGGGCTTGATCGGCCGAACGCCGGGCTTGACTCGGGTGGCGGTCGCGGGCTTCGGCTTCGGGCTGGTTCAGTGACCGGGCTTCTTGTCCAAAAGATATGATCCTCGTGCTCTGCTTCATAGAACTCCTTTGATCGGCCCGGCTGCCGGGTTAGGGCTTGTGGTTGTTCTCTCCTTAGACCTTCTTTCTTTCCGTTCGGGCCTTCTTCCTTAAGCTTCAGGTAGGCCTCCAGGTAGCTTTGGACGTAGCTCTCCATGGTCAGTCCAAGTGTCATGCTTCGGGGCCACGGACTCCAATTCTTCTCAGAGCTTGGCCGAGGGTTCTTGGGCTCTCTTCCTTCTGTACTCCAGAAATGCTTCCAGAGGGTCACTCAAAGAACCGTCTTCTTCTTCAGGGCTCCTGGAGGTCAGACTAGGAGCGGGCTGAAGCTTTTCTTTGGTGCTAGGGCTTATACCCTCGGCCATCAACATGGCTTGGGTCAGCATTCCCTTCCTCGGAGTCTTTCTACCTGCAAGTGAAGGGTTTAGTCGATATTTCTTGTCATACCTTGGCTTTAGGGCTCGAGGATGGCCTGCCCATGGGTTCATGCGCTTCTTAAGAGACCCTAGGGTCTTGCCTAGGCCAGGGGATCCTGGTGGGGTGTAGGAATACCGGTTGGCATCGGGGCAGCATTCCTGATATGATCCAACCGTGCTGCCCTGATGCCAACCGGTACTCCTACACCCCACCAGGATCCCCTGGCCAAGGCAGGACCCTAGGACCTCACAAGAAGCATGTAAAGCCTAGGGCAGGCTATCTTCAAGCCCTAAAGCCAAGGTAAGACATGAAATATCGTTTATGGCCTTTCCTTGCAGGTAGAAAGACTCCAAGAGATGGAATGCTATTCCAGGCAATGCTGCTGGCCGAGGATATAAGCCCTAGCACTGAAGAAAAGCCCCAACCTGCTCCTAGCCTGACCTCCAAGAGCCCTGAATAAGAATTCGGCCCCCTGAGTGACCCTCTGGAAGCATTTCTGGAGTACAAAAGGAGAAGATCTCAAGAATACTTGGCCTGCAAAGGAGAGCTTCCAAGGATTGACCTTGAGCCGAGCCATGAGAAGAATTGGAGTCCTTGGCCTCGAAGCATGACACTTGTACCGACTCCACCCCCGGAGAGCTACATTAGGAGCTACTTGGAGGCCTACTCGAAGCTTAAAAAGGAAGGCCCGAGCAGAAATGGAAAGGACTGGAGGAAAGGCCAGACCCGAGCCCTAGACCGGCAGCCAGGCCGATCCGAGGGATCCCATAAAGCCGGCCAAGAAGACTGGGCCTCTTGGGCAAGACCCTTGCCCCTCGACCAGCCCGGCGCACCAGGCCCCGCGACCGCCACCCGTATCAGGCCCAACGCCCGACCGGACAAGCCCACCGGGCCGCCACCATAGCCAACCGGCCCGAGCAGCCGAATTCGGCCAGATTAGGGTTTTTGACCTATTTTAGGTCTTTTATTCTACTTTAAAGACTTCAGTTATTATTTTATGTTTTATTCCTTTTTATTCGGATTATTTAGAGGTTTTAGGATTCTTTTAGGAGTAGGACTCTTTATTTTATTCTTATTTAGGAAGTAGTCTTTAGGGAGGAGAGCTTGTTCCCTCACCTATATAAGGAGGCCGCCGACCACCCTTTTGGAAAACGAACCCTTTTGAAATAAACCCCCTTTTATAGAACTTTGTTCTTGAAACCCCTTATTGTATCTGCATGTGGCGATACTGAAGGATCGGCTTATCATCAAGAGTATCCTCCTCTTGAAGTGGTGCCCTCGACTTGATACTTCTGGTTCCTAGCTCGTTTATAGCTAGTGGGTCAAAGTCCTCTTCCATCCCCGGTTCCGACGGTTTCTTCCTATTGCACGATCATTAGCTTGTGGTGTTTAAGGGTCGTCTGCCCACGGTTGCAGCGGTTCACATCATTCCCAGCCACCAAAAACTCAACTTCAGATCATGATACAACTTAGTCATCCTAGGATGCATAGTGTACATGGAAGAGTGAGCCTCCTCAAGAATCTGCTTCCTGAACTCCTCTACCTCCGGCACACACAAACGACCCTTGAAATTCAACAGCCCCTCAGCTACTTCGAATCCATTGTCCAACCCCTTCTCAACATCTTCCCGGATAGCCAAAAGATGAGCATCCTTAAGCTGCTCCTCCCCAATCCTGTCATTCAGCAAGGGTCGGATGCTAAGCTTGGCGAGCAAACCTTCGACATCATCCATATGCATCTCCACTCTCAAGGCTCTAAGGTCAACCAACTCTTTCTGGCTTAGAGCATCCGTTACAACATTGGCCTTACCTGGATGGTAATCAATGGTGCAGTCATATTCCTTCAAGAGTTTTACCCAACGCCTCTGCCTACTGTTCAGCTCCTTTTTGATCCATAAGATGCTTGAGACTCTTATGATCGGTCATGATCTTGAACGTCTCGTCGTACAGGTAATGCCTCCACAACTTCAAGGCGAACACCACCACGGCTAACTCGAAGTCATGAGTCGGGTAATTGACCTCATGCACCCTAAGTTGGCGTGAGGCATAAGCAACCACCTTCCCATTCTGCATGAGCACACACCCCAAGCCTTGCAAGGAAGCATCACTAAACACCATTTACTCACCACCTTCCACCGGCAAAATCAACACCGTAGCTGAAGTCAACCTCTCCTTCAAGTCCTCAAAACTCTTCTAGCACGCCTCACTCCGCACATACTTTGACTCTTTCCTCAATAACTTGTGTACAGGGGATGCTATTGTGGAAAACCCTTCTACAAACCTTCTGTAGTAGCCCGTCAAACCAAGGAAACTCCGCAACTGTGACACATCCTTGGGTGGGGACCAATTGAGCACCTCCTCGATCTTCTTCGGACCAACCTCAACACCCCTCTTAGAAACCACAAGACCGAGGAACAACACCTCCTCCAACCAAAAAGCACACTTCAAGAACTTTGCAAAAAGTTGCTGCTCCCTCAACTTCTGAAAGACAATCCTCAAGTGCTCCTCATGCTCCTTCTCATTCTTAGAATAGATGAGAATATCGTCAATGAACACTATCACGAACTTGTCCAAGTATTCATGAAATATTTTTTTCATGAGAGCCATGAACGCGGCCGGAGCATTGGTGAGACTGAAAGACATCACGAGAAATTCATAGTGCCCATAACGAGTCCTGAAAGTTGTCATCGGCACAGAACTATCATCCACCTTCAACTAATGGTACCCCGACCTCAAGTCTATCTTTGAGAACTGGTGAGGCCGCAATCGTTGTTATGCGTTCACACAAATAAACTACTAATGCTAAGAAAAAGCTATAGCAGATCGTATTCCGAGGGTCTCCTATGACTGACTACTTCAAAACTGACAAAGTACTCAAATGCAAACACGTTGTGCGTGGTGTGAGTTCCACGACTTCTATCTCTAAGAAATGCAGAGAAATTAAAACAAATTAAACTAAAGCAGATTGGGAATTAGGGTTTGAAAACAAGGATGACAGACGAACTTAGACTTTGAATCCCCCTTCGTTCCCCAGAGCATTGGCAATCAACAGATCAGCGGATTTCGATTCTCATTCAATCAATTACTAAGACACCACCATAACTCCTTACCCTTAGGTTTATGACCGGCGAACGTTCGCTCTATCCATTCTAACTACCAAGATTAACTAGCCACCCGGGTACGGTCGCCTCTCGCAACGACTTAATTAATTGGTGTAATTACTAATGATTAATGAGTTACTCTTGCAGTGAATTAACCCTAACCAGTTCCTACGAAAGGCACGATCCAATTATAAGGTTAATTGTTCAATTTGATGTTCTAAAGTAAGGCGAGCGTTCGCTTCTATCCTTAGCTTAACAAGAATCTAATCTAGGTGATCAATCCAGACAAGAAACATGAACAATGAAGAACAAATCAAACATGAAAAAGAACTGATTGAATTTCGAATCTAATCACCGCCGATCCGTGACCGCTTTAAAGCCCTGGGTCACTTAGGGTTCATCTAGTCTAAGCTCTAAAGAGTTTAGCTACTCATGATCATTACAAAAGAAACAAAGACAAAGAAAGAGTTCATCATCCAAAGGAAGAACAGAAAAGAATCTGAAAAACCTAATTTAGACGACTCTGACAGACTTCGATCTTCGGTAGATTACACTCCTAGCTCTGGTTCTCCGAGATGGAAGGGATGGCGTCACGATCTCTATCCGACTCTTTGAACTCCAACTCTTCGCTCCAGAACTGGAGAGGATTCTCTGAATTCTGATCTCGAAAAGTTGTATTATGATTAATTATGACGTGTCCTTCCTTTGGGCCGCCGGGTTAAGTATAAATACTTAACCCTAAATTGGCCGAATCAGCCTAATATTTTCGCCGAAAATATGAAGGTATTTTCGGCAAAAATTCTTGTTAAAATGCACGGCCCCTTCGGTTGAATTCTTCTGTCCTTTTCACCGAAAGTTCTCGGTCCGAAAACATATTGTTTTCGCCGAAACCATCCTTCAAGTGGCATCAGTCGATTTGCACTAATATTTTCGCCGAAAATAACAAGGTATTTTCGGCGAAATCTTCTTTGTAAACGGGCAGGAGATTGCTTGAACTTAATTGGCTCCTTTGATCGATTCTGGTTCAGTTCCTCGATGTTCCAATGCTTTAGACACGTCCATGGCTACTTTATTTGACGGCAAAAACCTGTGCTAATATGAAAACACTAGAAAACCATCAAATAGACCCGAAACGGGCCAAGGTAACACAAATGGCACGAGATAGGGCAATCGATTGAATATTCGTTATTCTACCCTAAAAACCATGTCTTAAGCAAAGAAATGTCGCTTAAATGAGGCTGATAATCACGTCAAATCGAGTGTCATCAAATACCCCACACTTAAGCTTTTGCTTGTCCTCAAGCAAACTGAATAGAAATGCTCATGTTCATAAATGATAAGATCGATTAAATTGGAGCTCAATCAAACACAATGAATTATTAGACAGATCGATCCTAGAACAAGAAACCTAACATGCATACAGATCAGTCAAACTGCCTGGTCTCACTAATAAACTGCACACGACAAGTAATTAGCAACCAATTATGCACGAATTTGACCTGACCGACTAGACTCCTCACACAGGGTATATATAGTACAATGGGAACTCTCACTCTCTGTGTTTAAGGATGTGTTTCTGCTCTCGATCATTTTCTGTTACCGAATTCTGTCATAGGTTTGCATTTCGACCACATCTCCACCACTGTGACAACACGAGTATCTAGTCAAGAAGGACTTCCCTGCTAGGACCGTAATGAATACTACAATACTCAGGTTTATAATGAGATGGATGATGGGAATGAATGATGATGGCTTTGTGCGGTGTAGCTTTCGACTAACTTCCCTCGAGTCTAATCTATGGCTTCCTACGTCTAACCAAACACGGGTGGAATAATGAACGCTCGTCCTATGATACCCTCAAGCAACCTAGCACTTATTCTTTTTCTTTACACGATTTTTTCTTTACTTTCTTTTGAACTTTTCTTTTGACTTCGTTCTTCCATTTGTAGGGAGAAGAACGTTTTATTTGAACTAAACTTTGAACTTTTTCTGACTTTCTTTTCTTCATTTTTTTTTTTCGAAAATTTTTCTTTTTCTTTCTTTTACTTACTTTTTTCTTTTGTGCCGATTTTACTTTTAGTTGCTAGAGGGGTTTACACGTCTGGACATATTAGCTAAGACCACCTGTTTAATGGCTATAGGCAGGTTACTACAAACCGACTTTCGGTAGGTCAATCTAGAACTACAACCACATGGGATCAACGGGAATGAAAGAAATGGGAAATGGCTGTAATGTATTATCGAACCGAAAGAACAGGCCAAGCTCAAGGGTCTAAACCTAGTGGATTTTATCATTTGGTAGGCTATCTGGCTTAGTAGCTGAATCTAGGTGCCCCTATCCTTCTAGAACTCGTGTCATCGTGTGGTCTCGAGTAGGTCTCATGCAAATTCTAACTCATTCAAGTAAACAGAAAACCACTCAGAAAGAATTAAAATTGCAAGTTACGTGCAATGGATCAAAAGCTCACAGTTGGTTTGCTAGTCGGATTCGGTCATTATCATGCAATCAAGGCTACAAACTACAAGTGTGATTTTAAAATTCTGTTCTGACCAGACAATTTAGCATCAAAGTATACAAGTTGGTTCTCAAGTTCTAGGTTAAGCAGTCTAAGCATCATTATGAAAGTTTGAACAACAACTTAACATCAAAAATCAAGAACTGAGCCATTCTAATGCTAGAGAGACTGGAATGGAATCACGAGGCACACAAATAATGCAATTAAGGGCAATCAAGTTCATGCAAGGTTCTCTAGCATCCTACCCCACACTTAAATCAGACTGTGTCCTCACACTGAAGGGACTAGAGTTCAGAGTGAAGTAGAAGAACCTGGATCGAGATGATTGGCGTAGTGGATGAGCACGGATCCTCGGAGCGGAGGGAATCTACCCAAGCGAAGCAAAGGGAATCTCCCTACTGCCTACAAAACAAAAACAAATGAAACATAAAAAGGAAACCGGGACAAGTGTCCCGGATCCACACAGAAAAAAGTTGGACCGAAATCCGAAAGAATAAATAAAAAGAAGACACCAGAAAAGGAATACAACCCGATCACTGCTGGTCCGGTGAACCGGGAGGTGGAAAGTGGAGAAATTCGCCGAGCTGGCGTTGCCACGCCATCTGTGCCTCATACCGCCGGTCGGCGCGGCGCATATGTTGCTGCATAATAGTCCACCGCGCCTCTTGAGTGGCGTTGTCGGTGATGCGCCACTCCTGAAGTCGCTCATACAACTCTCCAACATCCGCGGGGTGATGTCGGGGGTGCTGGGGAGGCACCTGGTATGTATCGGGGATGTGCGGCGGTGACTGGTGAGCATACCCTGCCTGATGGTGTGGCGAGGGTATATAATCTTGGAATTCTGGTGGCGGCTGCGGCTGCTGCTCCTCAGCATCATCTTCTTCCTCCAACTCGACCACAGGCTGGAGTGGAGGGTCAGCTGCTACATGGGGACTGAGGTCGAGTTCTAAGTCGTACTCAACCGCCAAGTCTCCTCCAACGGTCCTAACTGGGTGTCGTGGAATGTGCGGGCCATACTCATGGCTGATGCCGAACGAGATGATGAGCTGACCTATGAAGTTACCCCCCAAGAACCTGCGAGGTGGCGTCTTCCTCCTGGTCTTCTGGCGGAAGATGCGAGCCAGTACCCAGCAGGGGTGTAGAGGGTAGCTCTCTCGGATGGCTCGGAGAAGCATGAGCTCCTCCTTGAGGATATGGTGGCGATCCTTGTCGGGTGCATATAAAAGGGATCTACGCCAAACCATATGAATAAATTTATAGAGCAGGTGAGAGAGAGACTTAACTGAGTTGCCCGCTCCGAGGCGATCTCCTGGCACGCCTGTCATGTGGCTCCAGAGCGCGTGGTATTCCTCCTCGTCATCATCTTCTCTGCAACCGAGGTGATGATCGTGATAGTGCTCGTAGGGGATGCCGAGATGAGCAGCAAACTCATCGTAGGTGAGCTGCCTGTACACCCCACCAAGATAGAAGGTCACAACCTTCTGGCGCTGCTTCCTCTTGTGCTCATCCAGGTCAAAGGTTGCCCAGAACTCCTGGAGGGCAATGTCTGGGAACTCGGCGGCGATGGTGGTCAGCTCGAGGAGACCAGCCGGTACTAAGGCGTCATGCACGTTCCGGTGGTAGTCCTCATCATGATCGAAGAGGGAATCCATGGACAGAGGGCGCACGTCAGCTCCCCAGACGTGCTCGAGCTTCTGGAAGCACTCGAAGTAGAAGTCAGGTAGACGGGCGATAGTGCGATGGTACCCAGCCAGGCGAGGGAGTGCGGGTGGTGGACCCAGAACAGCAGGTGTGACGGGAGCGGCAACCTCTGAGCTCGAGGCGCCATCAAGTCGCGCCTTAGTCCTGCGCTCATAAGTGGTGTTCCTAAAACCAAAATGAAAACAAATTAGTCAACCAAAACCTTACCCCACACTTAGTAGAAAAACTCAATTTCACAAAGAAATGAGGGAAACTAAGTGGGGTAAGCAAAGCGGAGGAACCGGTAATTATAGACAGTAAAATACATACTTAGGAACCACCAGAATCGGATAAGCACAATCAGAGTTCAAAAAGTCAAACCGACATTTAGAAAGTCAACATTTAGGCATATCGAACCCTAATCATGGCAAGACTATCATAACTTGGAGAATGACGGTAAAATATGATCTCAAATGGCAAGCACGATAATCTGAACGATAACGAATACTTATGACAGCCAAACGATCAAATACAGTTCATGGTCAAACCGACATTTCTCACAAGTCAACATAACAAGGAATCAATCTTATGCATAGCAACACATGATCAAATGATATGGAAATTAAGCACGAAACTCCCTAAGCATGCTAGAACAGTTCTATAAGTTCAGCTAACCTAGTTCACACGAAAACAGTCGGCACGCAATATGAGGCAAACCAAAAAGTCAACCAAAAGTCAACCCCAACGAAATTCAGCAATCTATATGTCAAAAGATTCGTATTGAAAATCTCTACAACTTACCTTGAAGTCATGACTGCTAAAAATGAACGGGTTGAGAGGAATCGGTGAAAACTGTTGAAAATGAGGGTTTCGGTGAGCTGGAGCTGTAAAGCTCCGATTTGGCTGTTCTAGGGCTCGATGGATTCGGAATTGGGAGGGGAAGGGAGCGGCGGTGGTCGGCGATGGCGGCAGGAAACGGCGGCGGCGGCGGTTTGAAAGAGTGGGTGGTGGTCGGCGATTTTTTTAAAAGATGAGGGGGGGTTTCGGGTTGTTGAACGAAAATGAGTGAAGGAGAGAGAGGAAGTAAATCCGGATTTTAAAGGAATAGTGGGGTGATTTTCAAAATTATTTTCGGCGAAAATATGAGGGTGGTTTCGCCAAAAATTTCAGTTCAAATACACTGGTTGGTTTTCAAAATTGATTTCGCCGAAAACATAATTCATTTCGGACCGAAAATAAGGGATAGGTAGAATCAGTGAAAACCAGAAATCGATTTCGCCGAAAATGGGGTTTTAGTTTCGCCGAAAATTTTGAACTGTTCGGGTTGAAAATATTTTTCGCAAATCCAGCCAACTTCAGAAATTTACAGTTAAATCCACAAAAATCGGAAAGAGCTCAATCAACTTGCGACTGACTCTATGACACACAGACTCTACATGAAAAATAATAAATCAAACAAACTGACACTTTTGGCTCCCCCGAACCGACTCTAAAATACCAAGTTCGACAAAAAATTAAAACAGACTCCAGCCGTGGGTTGCCTCCCACGAAGCGCTCTTTTATTAACGTCCTTGAGCTGGACGATACTTGGACGGTATTAGGAGACATCCCAACTCAGATTCTCCTTCACGCTCGCGTTGGAGTTCATGAAGTACAGCTTGAGGACTTCTCCGGTAAGCGTGAATCTCTTCCCGTTTGCATGTAAAAGCTTGGTACGTCCATCGGGAAGATGATCGACGAACTTGAACGGTCCGAACAGTTCTCTGGAGAGGTCATCCTTCTTGAGTGTGATGATGGAAGGAATGAGGACTGTCGGCTTCTTCTTTTCTTTAATCTTCGGCTTGTTATCACCAGGATCAGTGATCGTTAGTACTTCCTTAGGAGACGCTTTCGGCTTCTCCCTCCATACTTGTTCCGGCGCCGGTTGCTCGGAACGAAATGGTGGTGCAGCTGCCTCGATGGAAGACGGCGGAATTTTTGGTCTCCAGACCATTTGGGTCTTCGTCTTCTTGTTCTTTCCTCGAGGTCTGCTCGGTGGTTTAGAAGAGGCTTGCAGTTCCTTCTTCTTCTTCTTAAGCGGCTTCTGAACCAAAATTTCTGGCTTCTCCTCAACAACCTGTTCAATGCCTGTAGCAACAACTGATCTAGAGACACTAGAAGAAGCATTAGTAACGGAGTTGACCGGAGTCAACCCCACAGTTTCAACAGCTAGACAGTGAGATTCTTCATTCTTGGAGTCATATTTCATGCCATCTTTAAGACGGAAAGTTTTCGTTTCTTTACCAACTCTTAGAGTTAAAGAACCATTTGGAACGTTAATATTCATTCCAGTAGTAGCCATGAAAGGTCGACCTATGAGTATGGTAGAATCATCCGTACTAGTATCCATAATCACATAGTCAGCTAAAAACGTGAATGGACCACATTTAGTAATAACGTCTTTAATCTCTCCCTTAGGGGTTTTTAGTGATCTATCAGCAAAGACGAGTTGCATACTAGGCGGTTCAAGTTCTCCTAGGTTTAACTTTTCAAACAGGCTCATAGGCATGACATTAACAGACGCTCCTAGATCAACTAAGCAACGTACGATCTCAACATCATTGATTACCAAAGGCAAAGTAAAAGAACCAGGATCAGATAACTTAGCTGGATATGGAGAGACAGGTTTCTTAATACAAATATCAGGATATCCTTCCTTGTTCCCCTTCATGCCAGTCTCGATCCTTGCATTTGGCAGCAATGCTCTAGGAAAAGGAGGCTTCACGACGTACGGTGCAAGAGGAGGATCATCCTCCTTAGGCGCCGGTTCCTGTTCTTCTTCTTCCTCCGGAGTTTCAGTGATCCTGCGTAAGACAGAACAAGCATCAGCAATTAAATTTGGAAGTTTTCGAGCAGTTACCATTTTAGCCTGTTCTTTTCGCGGATTCGGCTCTGTCTGGCTTGGAAGCTGGCCAAATGGTCGACCAGATGCTAGCATGCTCGAGATGTTGTTCACGGCTTGCTCAATTCTTTGCCCAGATGCTATCTGTTCTTGATTGAGAAGAGCTTGAGCCTTGAACTGACTGTCATGATCATCGAGTCTAGTGATGATCTGGCTGAGCTTCTTATCCAGGTCACTGACATTGTTCTCTCTTTGATGCTGCTGCCCTGGATAGGTATTGTTGAGATATTGATTCTGGCGATTGCCAGGAGCAGTTCCATAATTACCCGGGTTGCGATGCGGCGGCTGGTAGACACCTGCCGGTGGATGGTTAGGCTTCTGATCCTGAGCTGGACCAGCCGGGCGGTTATTCTGGTTCTGGTTATGATTGGCGCCAGCATTGTAGGGAGGTCTGTCTTGATAGTTCCCTTGCTGTCTGAAGTTACGATAACCAGCATAACCATTCTGATTATTAACGAAGCCTTGTTGGTTGAAATTTACCTCTTCGGCAGACCAGACTTCTGCCTTACCAAAATTCTGACAACGGCCTCCGTTATGTGCGCAAGCTCCACACCACTCGCAATCAGCAACATAGACAGAAGCTGCTGGCAGCTTGATCGGTGTAGTAGACTTCTTCAGATGCTTCTCTACCTCTGCCTTGATTGTAGCTTCGAGATCTAGCTTGCTCCTTGATCCTTCAGATTGTCGCTCCCAGTTCCTTGACTTGGAAGCACAGTTTGCGAAGTGAAGAAGAGCAGCTTCAAGAGTGAGTGTAGTGCAATCCCCTTCAGCTAGAGAATTGACCCACTTGGCAAATTCTTCTCGAAGTCCACGAGAGAAGATTTCAGCTAACTGCCTCTGCTCGAATCCATGATGAGGGCAGGTGTACAGAAGTTCTTGGAATCGATTCCAAGTATCATACAAGCTTTCTCCTTCTTTCTGGGAGAATCTGGCAATGCTATCCTTGATGGCAGTTGTTCTGGCTGGAGGGAAGTATTCTTCAACAAAGTCCTGAGCCAGAGTATCCCAGTTAGTGTAGTAGCCAGGTGGTTTACCAGTAAGCCACCTCTTAGCAGCGCCTTTCAGAGAGAACGGAAAGGCTCTCAGACAAAGAGTGTTTTTGTCGAGGTTCCCGTTCTTAAAAGTACTGCAGAGATCAAGGAAGTCTGCAAGATGAGTGCAAGGATTGTCTAGGGGCCTGCCTTCAAACTGTAAATCCCTAGAGATCATAGTCAAGAATGGAATCTTGATCTCATAGTCAGGATCTCCTTCTATGCATGGAACGGCAATGGCAGATCGAACGCTAGTCGCGCTCGGCTTGTTATAGTCTGCTAGACTCTTCTGTGCAGGTGGTGGTGGCGGCGGTTGATCGCCATTTGGTGGTAATCTATCGCCCATGGTAGGAGATGGAGGAGGTGAGAGCGACTCGGTGTACGAAGCGGATGAAGATGACGGTACAGGTGAAGATGGAGATGAGGAACTCTCCTTCGGTTCCTCGATCTTGATCGGAGTGATGAATGGATTGGATCTGCCTTTCTTCAGAATCTGTGATCGTAGAGGTGTAGCTGAACTGCCTGGTCTCTCTGCACTCTTGGCCTGTTCGGTCTGAGAGCGAGTCCAAGGACGGTGAGGCATACACCTGTAAACCTACAGATAACAAAGACAAACAAAACCAGTGTAAAATCGAAGTGGGTGGGAAAACGAAAGATGGAAAATAGAAGAATAAATTGCCAGTTCTTCTTTCAAACAATCAAAAGAAGTGTCCCCGGCAACGGCGCCAATTTGGTGAGGCCGCAATCGTTGTTATGCGTTCACACAAATAAACTACCAATGCTAAGAAAAAGCTATAGCAGATCGTATTCTGATGGTCTCCTATGACTGACTACTTCAAAACTGACAAAGTACTCAAATGCAAACACGTTGTGCGTGGTGTGAGTTCCACGACTTCTATCTCTAAGAAATGCAGAGAAATTAAAACAAATTAAACTAAAGCAGATTGGGAATTAGGGTTTGAAAACAAGGATGACAGACGAACTTAGACTTTGAATCCCCCTTCGTTCCCCAGAGCATTGGCAATCAACAGATCAGCGGATTTCGATTCTCATTCAATCAATTACTAAGACACCACCATAACTCCTTACCCTTAGGTTTAAGACCGGCGAACGTTCGCTCTATCCGTTCTAACTACCAAGATTAACTAGCCGCCCGGGTACGGTCGCCTCTCGCAACGACTTAATTAATTGGTGTAATTACTAATGATTAATGAGTTACTCTTGCAGTGAATTAACCCTAACCGGTTCCTACGAAAGGCACGCTCCAATTATGAGGTTAATTGTTCAATTTGATGTTCTAAAGTAAGGTGAGCATTCGCTTCTATCCTTAGCTTAACAAGAATCTAATCTAGGTGATCAATCCAGACAAGAAACATGAACAATGAAGAACAAATCAAACATGAAAAAGAACTGATTGAATTTCGAATCTAATCACCGCCGATCCGTGACCGCTTTAAAGCCCTGGGTCACTTAGGGTTCATCTAGTCTAAGCTCTAAAGAGTTTAGCTACACATGATCATTACAAAAGAAACAAAGACAAAGAAAGAGTTCATCATCCAAAGGAAGAACTGAAAAGAATCTGAAAAACCTAATTTAGACGACTCTGACAGACTTCGATCTTCGGTAGATTACACTCCTAGCTCCGGTTCTCCGAGATGGAAGGGATGGCGTCACGATCTCTATCCGACTCTTCGAACTCCAACTCTTCGCTCCAGAACTTGAGAGGATTCTCTGAATTCTGATCTCGAAAAGTTGTATTATGATTAATTATGATGTGTCATTCCTTTGGGCCGCCGGGTTAAGTATAAATACTTAACCCTAAATTGGCCGAATCAGCCTAATATTTTCGCCGAAAATATCAAGGTATTTTCGGCGAAAATTCTTGTTAAAATGCACGGCCCCTTCGGTTGAATTCTTCTGTCCTTTTCGCCGAATAAGTTCTCGGTCCGAAAACATATTGTTTTCGCCGAAACCATCCTTCAAGTGGCATCAGTCGATTTGCACTAATATTTTCGCCGAAAATAACAAGGTATTTTCGGTGAAATCTTCTTTGTAAACGGGCAGGAGATTGCTTGAACTTAATTGGCTCCTTTGATCGATTCCGGTTCAGTTCCTCGATGTTCCAATGCTTTAGACACGTCCATGGCTACTTTATTTGACGGCAAAAACCTGTGCTAACTTGAAAACACTAGAAAAACATCAAATAGACCCGAAACGGGCCAAGGTAACACAAATGGCACGAGATAGGGCAATCAATTGAATATTCGTTATTCTACCCTAAAAACCATGTCTTAAGCAAAGAAATGTCGCTTAAATGAGGCTGATAATCACGTCAAATCGAGTGTCATCAAGAACACTTCAGCCCCTTGCAATTGATCAAAAGAGATCGTCTATCCTTGGAAGTTGATAACGATTCTTAATCGTTGCCTTGGTCAACCACCTATAGTCAATGCAGATTCTCATTGTCATATCCTTCTTCTTCACAAACAACACTGGCGCTCCCCACGGGGATACACTTGGGCGGATGAAGCCTTGTCCAAGAGCTCTTGCAACTCCTTCAATTCAGCCGGTGCCATCCGATAGGGCGGAATAGAGATTGGAGCGGTTCCAGGAACCAACTCTATATTGAACTCCACTTCATGCTCAATCGGCGCACCATGTAACTCTTCAAACACATATGCAAACTCCCGAGCTACCGGCACTTTCTCCAACTCCACATTCTGCTTAACCGACACTTGCACCAACAGAGCCTCACACCCCTCTTGAATCAAGGAGAAAGCTTGCATCACCGAAACCAACTCCATAGATGCCGTATCCCTCTTCCGCACACCTTAAACACCATCTGACCAACACCTTCTACCTGAAGCATCACTTCCTTCTTCCGACAATCAAGCAAGGCCCCATGCCTAGTGATGACACTCGATTTGACGTGATTATCAGGCCCATTTAAGCAACATTTCATACCCTTTGATCCCATTTTGATGAGTATTTGGTGCATTTGACGTACCTTTGTGATTATCGGCTCCTAGTGCATACATTGTCCATTTATTGGCTATTTTTACCCTTTTTGTGAGATTTTATGTTGAACCTCCAGGTTACCACATTATAGAGGACTCTGTCACGAGTCCAGCGCTTCAAACGGGGACCAAATCAGAGTTCAAACGGAGCGGGAATCATCAAAACAAGTTGGAGCTGGTTTTTAACTAATATTTTCGGCGAAAATTCCTTCCTATTTTCGGCGAAAATTCCTTTGAAAATCCGGGCAGAAACCCTAATTTTCAGCATTTTCCAACTTGTAAAGGGTTTCTGGGGGTTATATATAGTCTTTTTGAAGCCAGATTAGATATACACGAATTTTGGCTGATTAGCCACGACCTTAGGGTCGATAGATAGAGTTTAGAGAGTTCAAAGATCCCTGGAGAGATCGTGACACCATCCTTCCACCTCAGAGAGCTAGGAGCTTAAAGTTGAAGATCAAGGAGATTGAAGCTTCGCCGGAGTCGTCAGAATTAGGTTTTTCAGTTCTTATCTGTTCTTCCTCTGTATGATGATTTCCTTTGTTGCCTTTGATTCTTCTGTTATCGTTATGAGTAGCTAAACTTGTAGAACTTAGATTAATGAACCCTAAGTGATCCAGTGCTTTAAAGCGGTCACGGATTGGCGGTAATTAGATTCAAAATTCATTCAGTTTCTCTTTGCATGGTTGTTTTGTTCTTGATTGTTTATGTTTCTTTTCTGGTTGGTCGCCTAGATTAGGTTTTTGCAAGCTAGGGTTAGTCGCTAGACGGTTCCCTGCTTTGGCGCTTAAACTTGTCTTCCTTGATCACCAAGTTTAGATTCTTGTTAAGTTGAGGATAGAAGCGAACGCTCGCCTCTCTTCAAAACATCAATTCAACCAGTTAACCTTATAATTGGAGTGTGCCTTTCGTAGGAACCGATTAGGGTTAATCCACTGCAAGAGTAACTCATAAATTGTTAGTAATTGCACCAGTTAATTAAGTCGTTGCGAGAGGCGACCGTACCCGGGCGGCTAGTTAATCTTGGTAGTTAGATCGGATAGAGCGAACGTTCGCCAATCTTAAACCTAAGGGTAAGGAGTTATGTGGTGTGTATAGAAACTGATTGAATTAGAATTGAAAACCGCTGATCTGTTGATTGCCAATGCTCTGGTGATCTAAGGGGGATTCGAAATCTAAGTTCGTCTATCTTCTCGTAGTCAACCTTTTACTTTTCTGTCTTTTATTTTCCTGCTTTATTAGATTAGAAGTCGTGGAACTTACACCACACACTAAGTGTTTAAACCTGAGTAATTTGCCAGCTTCTTTGAGTAGTCGATTAGTAGAAACCCTGTGGAATACGATCTAGTCTACTTTGGTAGGTTAGTTATTTGATACCGCTAAAACTGTCGCATCAAATTGGCGCCGTTGCCGGGGACTCTTCTAATTGTTTGAAAGAAGAGTTGGCAAATTATTCTTCTACCTTTCCGCCTTACCATTTATTTTCCTCCATATTTTCATGATTTACCTGGGTAGTGCTTCTTAGTTTTGATTATGCAGGGTAACAAGTGGGATGACCGGAACCGAGAGCGGTACATCAATGAAGCACCATATCCCGATAATTATCAAGAAATGATACATCAACAACAACAACCGACGGCGAGATTTGACTCCCTCTTTGATAAGATCTCTTCAATGCTACAAGGCTACCAAGAGATACACCAACAAGAGCATCGAAGAGGCGCTAGAGATAACAAGAGATGCTTCATGAACATCAACAACGCTCGTCGAGAACCCAATCTGCCTTGGATAATATCTCTTCAATGCTACAAGCTCATCTCACGACGGACATCAAGCTCGACCAACCAAAGCAGTTAATGATAGAAGACGCTCAAGAGCTGTTCGAAGAAGAAGATGATGATCCTATCCATGATTATTATGAGCTAGAAGAATCCTTGGCGGTGGTGGTTGATGAAGACATAAAGCCAATCCATCCTGAAGTTGAAGCCGAATAGGAGCACGAAGAAATCGAGGAGATATCCTCAATAGAGCTTCCACCGAGCCAACCTATAGATCAAGCCAGAGACGAGCACGTGGGGATCGAAGACGTCAAGGGTTTGGAAGCATACATACTCGATCCTGATAGACCTCTAGATGATCATAAAGTGGAGAAGATGGAGCTCATTGACCATGCCGCACCATACTACCTATTTCCTCCTCCAGAAGGAGAATTCGAGAAGAACTGGTCATCCAACCAGAACCGCGATCTACAGAGCACTACCGGCTACATCACCCTGCTGGAGTGCTACATGGCACTCAACCGCTGGCCTTGAAGAAGACGATTGACTTCAAGGAACTCCTAAGTTGGGGTCCCTAACAGGTACCGTCCGCTTAAGGACGTTAGAAGAGAGCGATTCCTGGGAGGCAACCCACGGCTGGAGTCCATTTTGAATTTTTGAGTCAGTCTTTTTCATCGTTCAAGTCAGTTTCGGGGAGCCAAAGTGTCAGTTTTCTTTTATTTTCGTCTGTTTTAATTTTTTGTGTCAGGTCAAATTTTCGCCGAAAATTCCTCAGATTTTTCGGCGAAAACCTTAGTCTGTTTGAGTCTGTTCTGTTTTTGAATTAGTTTTCGTCGAAAACTTCTAAAGTTTTTCGGCGAAAATGTTTAGTTAAGTCGTCTGTCTTTGTTTTCAAAGTAGTTTTCGCCGAAAACTTCACCAGTTTTTCGGCGAAAACTTTAGTTGGGTCAGAAAATTTTCGAAAACTAAAAAAAAAAAGAGTCAAAATATTTTAAAATTCCCCTAAACCGTCTTCGTTTCGACTTTTATTCTGTGTGGATCTGGGACACTTGTCCTGGTATCCTTTTGATCTTTTTGTTGTTTTTGTTTTTGTAGGAACTTGAGTAGCTACTCCGCTCCGCTCCGGGCTATCCGTGTTCATCCGCTACACCGACCATCACCTTCCAGGTTCTTCGCATCTCTCTACTCTAAGATTAGTTCTGTGAGGACACAGAACCGTTTAAGTGTGGGGTAGGAGTCTATGATTATGCATGATCTTGCTTGCTATCTATGATTCTGTGGTTCAAATTTGAAAATTCTCTAGCATAGAATTGCTCAATTCTTGACTTCTGATGTTAAATTGACTGCAATTTTAAACAATGATGTCTAGACTGTTTCACTTAGAACCTGTAACCAACGTGTCAAAACTGATATTAAATGAGTCTAGGTCAGAACAGATCACAAATCACTTCGGTAGTTGAAACTTGAATTAATTGAATTGATTGACTTGTTAATAACAAAGCTCGATAACACCGGTCTAAGATGATAAATGCTAGCTTCTCCCATGTTTTTCCACTCCATATTTGTTCACATGTGATTGTGGCTTGAGATTAGACGGAAATCCAATTCGAAATCTTGTGTAAAAGTTATAACTAGCTAGGATCAAATGGCTAAATTGTTAAATCAAGTAATTGAGTTGTTCAAGTTAATGTTAAGTTCTTTAAAGTGCTGAAAATAAAGCTAGGCAAGCCCGACACCTAAGTGAAGTGTTCGGGTTGAGCACTAGCATAAGCACAAATACTGTGAGCTAGGCAGGTCCAACACCTAAGTGAAGTGTTTGGTATCGAGCACTAGTATGCAGTAAATAAATTGAAGGAAGAAGTTGAAACTTGAAATAAATTGTTGTTTAATCGGTCCTAGCTAGAACATATAACGTACAGATCTAGAGGAGGTTGAAGTCGAGTCGATAGCCACATCACTTTTCCTACCTCCGCATCCACTTCATGGCTAGATCTTAAAGTCTTTTTCTATTAGAATTGGTGTTATCGTAGTCGGTTAATTATGATTAATTATTTTGCCAAGAAACGAGCTTTGTTAAAACTACTACTTGAAGTGTGCAGAAATTAGTGAGATCGAAAACTTGTTTGGTTGATGTTCTTGCATGTGTAGGTCACTCTTTCTACGTGGAACAGTCTAAACCAAATTGTTAGAATTGAATCTCAGTTTAATCTCGTGTCATTTGTGAATTTGAGTATGTTCTAGTTCAGTTTGCTTGAGGACAAGCAAAAGCTTAAGTGTGGGGTATTTTGATGACACTCGATTTGACGTGATTATCAGGCCCATTTAAGCAACATTTCATACCCTTTGATGCCATTTTGATGAGTATTTGGTGCATTTGACGTAACTTTGTGATTATCGGCTCCTAGTGCATACATTGTCCATTTATTGGCTATTTTTACCCTTTTTGTGAGCTTTTATGTTGAGCCTCCAGGTTACCACATTATAGAGGACTCTCTCACGAGTCCAGCGCTTCAAACGGGGACCAAATCGGAGTTCAAACGGAGCGGGAATCATCAAAACAAGTTGGACCTGGTTTTTAACTAATATTTTCGGCGAAAATTCCTTCCTATTTTCGGCGAAAATTCCTTTGAAAATCTGGGCAGAAACCCTAATTTTCAGCATTTTCCAACTTGTAAAGGGTTTCTGGGGGTATATATAGTCTTTTTGAAGCCAGATTAGATATACACGAATTTTGGCTGATTAGCCACGACCTTAGGGTCGATAGATAGAGTTTAGAGAGTTCAAAGATCCGTGGAGAGATCGTGACGCCATCCTTCCACCTCAGAGAGCTCGGAGCTTAAAGTTGAAGATCCAGGAGATTGAAGCTTTGCCAGAGTCGTCAGAATTAGGTTTTACAGTTCTTATCTATTCTTCCTCTGTATGATGATTTCCTTTGTTGCCTTTGATTCTTCTGTTATCGTTATGAGTAGCTAAACTTGTAGAACTTAGATTAGATGAACCCTAAGTGATCCAGTGCTTTAAAGCGGTCACGGATTGGCGGTAATTAGATTCAAAATTCATTCAGTTTCTCTTTGCATGGTTGTTTTGTTCTTGATTGTTTATGTTTCTTTTCTGGTTGGTCGCCTAGATTAGGTTTTTGCAAGCTAGGGTTAGTCGCTAGACGGTTCCCTGCTTTGGCGCTTAAACTTGTCTTCCTTGATCACCTAGTTTAGATTCTTCTTAAGTTGAGGATAGAAGCGAACGCTCGCCTCTCTTTAAAACATCAATTCAACCAGTTAACCTTATAATTGGAGTGTGCCTTTCGTAGGAACCGATTAGGGTTAATCCACTGCAAGAGTAACTCATAAATTGTTAGTAATTGCACCAGTTAATTAAGTCGTTGCGAGAGGCGACCGTACCCGGGCGACTAGTTAATCTTGGTAGTTAGATCGGATAGAGCGAACGTTCGCCAGTCTTAAACCTAAGGGTAAGGAGTTATGGTGGTGTATAGAAACTGATTGAATTAGAATTGAAAACCGCTGATCTGTTGATTGCCAATGCTCTGGTGATCTAAAGGGGATTCGAAATCTAAGTTCGTCTATCTTCTCGTTAGTCAACCTTTTACTTTTCTGTCTTTTATTTTCCTGCTTTATTAGATTAGAAGTCGTGGAACTCACACCACGCACTAAGTGTTTAAACCTGAGTAATTTGCCAGCTTCTTTGAGTAGTCGATTAGTAGAAACCCTGTGGAATACGATCTAGTCTACTTCGGTAGGTTAGTTATTTGATACCGCTAAAACTGCAGCATCACCTAGCCAACCAATTCATGCCAAGGATGACATCAGACTCATTGAAAGGAAGTACCACTAGATCAGCTACCAACTCTACACCTCCCACTAACACTTTACAGCCCCTTAACATACTATCTACCCGAACAGAAGCCCCCAAAGGAGTTCTTACGCCCCAACTAGTCCCCAAGCTACTAGCTACAACACCCAAGCTACTCAATTTCTCAGAAACAAAGGAATGGGTCGAGCTCGAATCAAACAAAGCGTAAATGGAAAGATCTAAGATGGAGATCATACCGGGCACCACATCGTTTGCGTTCTCTAATGCAACCTTGGTAAGAGCATACAACCTCCCATGGTCCCCTCCAGCTCCAATAGGCATGGCATTCGCTCCGGTTCCCCTACCAGCACTCGCAGGTCCTCGGCCGAAACTGCCTCCACCTCGACCTCCAAAACTCCTAGACGAAGCCCTAGGTCCCCTCACCGATCCCACAGACTGAGCCGATGTTACACTCCTCCTCGGACAGAAGTTACTCCTACGACCAGGCTGGCCACAAGTGTAACAGGTCACGGGGCATGCCTAAGCATGTGACACACCCCGAAGTGAGGCTTCCCGTAGGTGCCATAGGGAGTCCTGATGGTGCTCCTCCCCTCTGTACCGATCTTGATCCCCTACACTCTGCACTCTATTGACCTAGACGGCCACAAGTGAAACACACAAGACCACGACAGAACGGTGCAAACTGCACACTCCGCTGCCCCAAGAAAGCCGACTGAGCTCTCTTAGTTGGGTGGCTATGAGTGACCGAAGGAGAGGAATGAGCCGACGCCTTCCTCTTCTTTTCCTCCCTCTTCCTGTTCTCCAAACTCTCCCTCTCCAGCACCGCTACCTTAACCGACAGTAAGGTCCCCATGTCAGCGGTGGTGACACCCTCCTTCATCTCTACTCTCAGCCCATTCTTGATCTTACTATTGAGCTTCCTCTCCCGGTTAGTCTGTTCGTCATACCACTTAGAGAGAGTGGTGAACTCTATGTAGTACGCGAGAACGGACTTCTCACCTTGCTCCAATTCTATAAACTCCTTATGATATGACCCGGTCCAGCTGCCCTAGTACCCGCCAGTACACCTATACCCCACCAGGGTCACCTGTTCGAGGCAGAACCTTAGGGCCCTACAAGAAGCGTGTAGAGCCAAGGGCAGACCACCTACAAGACCTCAAGCCCAGGTATGAGACGAAATATAGGCTAATGCGTCCCCCTGCAGGTAGGAAAGCTCAGGAGGAAGAAATGCCACTCCAGGCCATGCTGCTGGCCGAGTGTAGAAACCCTAGGGCTGAGGACAAGCCTCCGTCAGATCCTGGCCAAGCCTCCAAGGGCCCTGAAGACGAGGCACACTTGATGCGAACCGCCTTCTCCAGGAAGGGATCGACTCAACACCCAATACTATATTATCAGCCCCACGAGAACCTAACCTTTGAAACCGCGGAGAACACTTGAAATCCACTAAGTAATGACTTAGGAACCCCAAGTATTCAGTCGATGATGCCACGCCAAGAAATGGATGCTCTTGATGATAAGTCGATCTAAACGACAGTCAATTCCATGAAATTCGAGAAGAGATTAGCAATTCCATGCTAGAGAGAAAACCGAAGTTTTGAGTGTTTATTTCTTTCAAAGTTGTCCCTTACAACGAGGCTGAGGCCTCTTATTTATAAGTGAGGAAGGGAGAACAGGCTCTCCTTTTCCTCCTACGAAATAGCTAATAAAACTAATAAAGAATACAAAAATAAGGACTGAAACTCGTAGCCTTGTTCACCAAGGAAAAAAGTCATTCCTAAACAAAAACACTAAAAGGGAAAAAGCTGGAAATTCCTAAAAAACAGCTAAACGGGTTCTGGAAGATTCAGCCAAATAAATAGAAATAAATTCGGAAAATTAAGCCCTTTGGTAGATCACTAGTAGACTTCATGGGCTTCAACTTTCATGTTGGACATCAGTCCAAATTCTGCCTCCAAGTAGCCCAAATTCGTCATTCTTTGTCAGACTAGGAATCTGTCCAAAACCGGGAAATCCTAGCTTGATTAGGATTTCTTGCTTGAATGTACTTGGCTTCCTCTCTTCATTTCCCATAGCATGAATGGTCATCAATACCTCCATGGATCAGGCTCAGGTGGTGGCCTGATCGTAGCTCCTATCATGTGCAGCCTCGGATCAGCATCCGAGCTCCACTCCTTGATGCTTAGGCCAAGCATCACTAGGACTTGTTCTAGCCCTATCTCCTTCAATTCTCCTCCAAATTCAGCTCCGTTTGTTGGAGTGTATTCCTGGAGCCATAAGGATTCCAGTGCCTTTGGAAAATCCCAAAAGGCACGGGTCAATCGTTCGCTGGGACAAAAGTGCTCCTTTGACGGGCGCTGGCATGGGCCTTGTGCCTGTGGCAGGCTTAGCTTGGGGCCTTCTTCAAATCTGTCCAGGCCTTTTGAGTTCTGCTCTGAGCCTTCTTCCCTGGGTACCTTAGGGGTGTCTTTAGGGGCTGGTGTCGGTCTAGAGCTCGTGGCATTTAGCATGGGGCCTAGTTTAGGTGCTAGGCCTTTATCGGGGCTCGGGGCTGGACTTGGCCCTAGGCTTGGCCTGGGGCCTGAACTTGGAGCTTTGTCTCTCCAAGGCTCTGGAGGTGGTGCCGGTGTAGGCCTGGGGCCGGTGTAGTCCTCGTTCGGCTTCAAGTCTCTAGGCCGAACGGTCATTAAATTCTCCTTGTCCGGCGCTCTCGTGGAGGTTTCCTGGTCGGGTGTCCGTGGTGGCGTGTCCACGCCGGCCTTGGGGACCAGGGTCACGTCAACACTCTAGAGACCCAATGGAAGCCTTCCTGGAGTACAAGAACAAGAGAGCTTGAGAGTACCTGGCCGAGAAGGGATGGCCACCCGAGACTGATCCGGAGTCGAGTAGTGAGAGGAAGAGGAGCCCCTGACTCTAAGGCACCACCCCTGGCCCGAACCTAGCCCATGAGAGCCACATATGGAGCTACCTGAGGAGATGCCCAAAGCTAGGAGAGGAAGCCCCGAGCAGAAATGAAGAAGTCCCCAAACTGGCCCCACCCCGAGCCCTAGACCGAGAGCCGGACCGATCGGGAGTATTTTATGGGAATGGTCACCGTGTGGACCAAGCCTTTTGGCAAGGCCCTAGCCCCTGGACCAGCCCGGAGCATCAGGCCCCAAGACCCGACGAAGGCCCGCCGATTGAAGAAGAAGAAGCCCGGAGCCGAGCAAAGGCCCGGCCCGAGACCGGCTGCCCGCTGAATCCTAGTCCCACCCGGACTAGGAAACCCTAAACTGCCGGATTAGGGTTTTAGTAGTTTTATTCCTATTTTGAGTTGGATTCTCGGTTTTAAAGACTATTTAATTATTTTTCCTTTTTAGTAGGATTGTTTAAGGGGTTTTAGGATTCTTTTTAGGAATAGGACTCTTTATTTTATTCTTATTTAGGAAGTAGTGTTTAGGGAGGAGAGCTTGTTCCCTCACCTATATATAGAGGCCACCGGCCACCCTTTGTAAACACAACTTTTATGAAATAAACAACCCCCTTTGAAAGAACTTTGTTCTGAAACCCTTATTGTATCTGCATGTTGCGATACTGAAGGCCCAACTTATCATCAAGAGCATCCATCTCTTGGCATCTACGACTTGATACTTCTGGTTCCCAGCTGTTATATAGCTGACGGGTCAAAGTCCTCTTCCGCCCCCAGTTCCCGACGGTTCTACCTCGTTGCACGGTGTCCAACTTGTGGTGTTTAAGGGTCATCTACCCACGGTTGCAGCGGTTCGCATCAGTTGGTATTAGAGCACGGTTCAACTCACGGACCACAATCTATCACAGTCTCCAGGTTCAACTGGATTCATATCCTTTTTATTGCTTTCTTAGAAAATAGATTTGAAAATTCCCTTCTATTTCAGTTCTTGTTTTTAATTTCGAGTTGTAAGAAAAAGAAAAGAAAGCAAGGCCACCTTGCCACGTTATTTCCTTTCGTTGTAAGTTTATTTTCTAAGAAGAGGGGATAGAAAATTGCTTCCGATTTCTAGTACTAACCATGGCAGACAAGAGATTAGCCAACATGGAAGGCCACCTTCAGAACCTGGACGCTACTATGGCCGCCGTCCAAGAAACCCTAGCCAGGCTTCAAACCGGGAGAGAACGAGATGAGCGCTGAGAAGACAACCCCGAAGGTCTGAACAGAAGAGCCCGACGGCTAGCTCAGGAGATTGACGATGACTTGAGAAACCTCAAGCTCACCGTGCCTAAGTTTGCCGGCAAATACAATGCCGACGAGTACTTGGATTGGGAGAGAAGTATGGAGGACTTCCTCGAGTGCCACCACTACTCTGAACGTAAGAAGGTAATCCTCGCCACCCTTGAATTCACTGACTATGCTGCTCTATGGTGGAGCCAGTTCAAGAGCCGAGTTCAAAGGGATGAAGAAGACCCCATCGAGTCATGGAGAGACCTCAAGAGAATCATGAGGAAGAGGTTTGTTCCGGGAACCTATACCCGAGACCTACACACCTCCCTCCGAAACTTAAAGCAAGGCACCATGTCCGTGGAGCAATACACTAAGGAGATAGAGATGTTGGTCGCCAGACTTGACCTCCGAGAAGAGGCTGAAGCGAGATAGCCCGGTTTGTAGGTGGGCTACACCCCGAGATCATGCATCAAGTCAACCTACTTAACTATGTTGACTACGAGGATCTCAAGGCCCTAGCTAACCGTGTGGAGAGAGAGTTGAAGAGGGGTTACACTAGAAGATTAGCCAGTGCCCCATGGAGAGGAGGCCCGAGTACAAGCCAAGCCCCATGGAAGCCCGAACAGCCCCGAGGCTCAAGCTCACGGCCAAACCCTAACCCTAGGGATTTGGCCCCACCGGTAACACCTGCTCAACCTACTTCTAAGGTTCAGAATTCTAACCCACGTCCTAGTGGAATTGTGTGCTTTAAATGTCAAGGTAGAGGACATATCTCAAGGGACTGCCCTAACCAACGGACGATGGTGGTAAGAGAAGGAGGAATTGAGACGGATGATGAAGAAGAGGAGAAGAAGGAAGAAGAAGAAGAGTCTGATGAAGGAGAAGAAGTTAAGCCCGAAGGGCTTGAGAAGTTTGCAGGGTTCACCTCTAAAACCCTAGCACCCGGCGCCCAGGCCCCAGCCCCGACCCCAGCCCCGGCACTAGTACCCAGCCCAGCGCTACCCAACCAGGCCCCAGCGCCCCAGCGCTTGGCCCCAGCCCCAGCACTGCCCAACTAGGCCCCATCGCTTCAGCACTCAGCCCCGGCCCCGACTGGCACTGCCTGACCAGCCCCGACGCCCCAGCGCCCGGCCCTAACTGGCACTACCCTGCCTGACCAGGCCCTGACCGCCCTAGCACCCGGCCCCGACCTGTCGCTGCCCAATGCCCCCCGGCACATCACCACCAAAGTGGCCCCCGACCACGAGTCCGACGCGTCCCTGTCCAACGCTCAGCCCCGGTCCTACCCGACCCCGGCTGCCCCAACACGATGATGCCCGACGCTACCGACCTGCCCGCCGCCGCCAGCTCCCCACTAGCCGCCGCCACCGCCTCACCACTGGCCGCCGCCGTTGGCTTCCCACTGCCCGCCGCCGCCAACTTCCCACTGCCCGACGCGTCACTGCCCGACGCCGCCGCCTTCCCACTGGCCGCCGCCGCCGCCTCCCCACTGCCCGTCGCCGCCACCCTGCCCGATGTGCCCTGGTTTACCTCCGGCACCTCCTGCACCGCCGTGCCTTGACCCGACGCTTCACCGACGGTTTCCTGTGCACCTAAGATTCAATGGGAGATCACCTCCCGATGGATTCTGAGGACTACCTCGAGTGAAGAAGATCCGGATCCTGACCCGAATGTGGAAATGAGTGAGGAACTCTCACCCGATACCTCCCCAAGCCTTAACATTATTGTTGATAGTTTTTCAGGAGAGGGAGCTATGGAGACTGATGGAGAAGGCACTGAAGGACCCGAGCCTTGGTCCGTTACTGACTCAAACGACACTCCTAGGTCTAAAGATGAAGTTGAATCATCCCCGACCGTGGCCAATAAAATTATTGAAGTTTGGAAGAGGGTGATGAGTGTTAGAAAAGACCCCGAGATGGATTTGGGGACAAATCCAAGGAAAGAAGAGGGGGATGATATGACCCGGTCCAGCTGCCCTAGTACCCGCCGGTACACCTACACCCCACTAGGGTCACCTGTCCGAGGCAGAACCTTAGGGCCCTACAAGAAGCGTGTAGAGCCAAGGGCAGGCCACCTACAAGACCTCAAGCCCAGGAATGAGACGAAATATAGGCTAATGCCTCCCCTGCAGGTAGGAAAGCTCAGGAGGAAGAAATGCCACTCCAGGCCATGCTGCTAGCCGAGTGTAGAAACCCTAGGGCTGAGGACAAGCCTTCGTCAGATCATGGCCAAGCCTCCAAGGGCCCTGAAGACGAGGCACACTCTAGAGACCCAATGGAAGCCTTTCTGGAGTACAAGAACAAGAGAGCTCGAGAGTACCTGGCCGAGAAGGGATGGCCACCCGAGACTGATCCAGAGTCGAGCCGTGAGAGGAAGAGGAGCCCTGGCTCCAAGGCACCACCCCTGGCCTGACCATAGCCCATGAGAGCCACATATGGAGCTACCTGAGGAGATGCCCGAAGCTAGGAGAGGAAGCCCCGAGAAAAAATGAAGAAGTCCCCAAACCGGCCCCGCCCCAAGCCCTAGACCGAGAGCCAGGCCGATCGGGAGTATTTTATGGGAATGGTCACTGTGTGGACCAAGCCTTTTGGCAAGGCCCTAACCCCTGGACCAGCCCAGAGCATCAGGCCCCAAGACCCGACGAAGGCCCGTCGATTGATGAAGAAGAAGCCCGGAGTCAAGCAAAGGCCCGGCCCGAGACCGGCTGCCCGCTGAATCCTAGTCCCACCCGGACTAGGAAACCCTAAACAGCCGATTAGGGTTTTGGGAGTTTTATTCCTATTTTGAGTTGGATTCTCGGTTTTAAAGACTATTTAATTGTTTTTCCGTTTTAGTAGGATTGTTTAAGGGGTTTTAGGATTCTTTTTAGGAATAGGACTCTTTATTTTATTCTTATTTAGGAAGTAGTGTTTAGGGAGGAGAGCTTGTTCCCTCACCTATATATAGAGGCCGCCGGCCACCCTTTGTAAACACAACTTTTATGAAATAAACAGCACCCTTTGAAAGAACTTTGTTCTGAAACCCTTATTGTATCTGCATGTTGCGATACTAAAGGCCCGACTTATCATCAAGAGCATCCATCTCTTGGCGTGGCATCTACGACTTGATACTTCTGGTTCCCAGCTGTTACATAGCTGACGAGTCAAAGTCCTCATCCGCCCCCGATTCCCGACGGTTCTACCTTGTTGCACGGTGTCCAACTTGCGGTGTTTAAGGGTCGTCTGCCCACAGTTGCAGCGGTTCTCACACCTTAGCCTTCTCTTGACGCCAAATATTCGACAGAACTAATCACGAAACTCCCCCACAAACTTATCAAAGTCTATCTCCGTCGGGACCACCCGACTCTGCGGCATCGACTTCCACCAATTTAGGGCATGACCCTGAAACAGAAAGGTCATTGCCTGCACCCTCAGCTCCTCATCAAGTCCCATCTGCAGGAACTTATACTCGCACTCCTGAAGCCACTGCTCAACAACCTCAGGGTCAGCTACCTCTCCATTGAACTCCCCAAAGTTGCAACCCTTCAACAGACTTGGCTGAAACCTAGGAGCTCCTCATCCATACCCTGAGTTCTCGGTGGACCTACTTCCCATTGCTTGACTGGATTCACTACAGGAGGACATTGAAATGATTCAATTAACCATCTAAGAAATTACAAACAATTCAAACCACATATTGTTTTCAAAACTTCCCACCCGTTTAAAACAGTTTGAAAACCCATGGAAAGTTAGTCCTGTACTGATGTCTTGTCCCCTCTCCCAACGAGGTTAATTGCTCCCCAAAGAGAGGAGACGATCCACTAGTACATCAACAGCTAACCAAGCTCTGATACCATTTGTAACACTCGTACCGAATCAGCCCGATGAAACCCATGGTTGAACCGGATATGGGTATTACCGAGTAAAAACCAACACGAAAGACGAAGTAAAACCAAGATCAAAAGGGAAAGTAAATCTATGAGGCCTCCATAAATCCATGAAAAGGTAAAACCGTGTACATATCCTAACTCAACATAACCCAAAAGTACATAAAACTCTCAAATATCCAAGGTCAACTGAAAAGAAAGAACAAGTCAACTCTGAGTGTACTCCAATCTTCACCTTATCACTTAAAGTTGAGACTTCTCGAAATCAACCTCCACCTCAGAACACCAACAACTCCACCCACTACCCACGAGATCCTGAAAGGGGAAAGGGATCAATTTCCTATTGAAATTGAGTGAACCCACTGGGCCTACCTACACGTTGTCCTAAACCAAAGGAGCGGTTCCAAACTCCACACAAGACATCGACAATGGAACCTGACCTGACCCCTTCCAGATTTTAACATCCTAAAGCAGTCTAGGTGATCACGTAGGTTTAGTTCTTCATTCTCATTCATAAGAAACAACATCAATATAATCACAAACGAAGCAGCATTCAAATCATAGCACATGTTCACAACTAGTCCACAATCACCATTCATACACACGTAATCACACATAGAAACCAAGGAGTTATCAACACCACCACCGCCGGCCATCACATCCACACATCCCGTAGGATCTTTCCCTCATGGGGAGATAACACGATGCATCCCCTAAGGGATCCTTCCTCCATGGAGCTATCACGGCACATCCCATAGGGATCCTTCCTTAACGGAGATTTCAACAACCATGACTCCACGTCATGGGATTCACCCAGTGAATCAGACTCAACTCAACAGTATTTCGGGTGGGGTAGTGTGGGCTCCTTCCGGTTCTACATTCACAATCAATTCACAACTCAAGGATTCTCATCACACACATATCATTCACAACATCACATGATTCCCAACCATCCACATAGTACCACATTCCGATCACAACCTCAACACATCCACACAATCACACAATATGGAAACCAACTAGCTCAATGGCCACCCCACCTGCAAGTACAGGGGTAGCCATGTCATGAGTCAAGGGATCACCCACTTGTACCTCTTACTCAGAACAACCCCACATTGGTAGGGCCATTCTTCTGCTACCACAAACTGACATTTCACAATATCATATCACTAGCATCCATATCCCCAATTCATCCTAACTCTCAATTCTATGTCAAATCATTAGTCATTTCATTTCGTCCCGAACCCCCAACCACAGAAATCATCAAGTAATTAATAAGAAACATAAAGACAGGACAATTCACCCCTTTTACTCTCATCATTTTCATGCGACACCTAGCTTTCATCTATGTCCAAGTTATAACTCCTCACGTGTCCCAAACTACCTAATAACGCTAAGCCCTCACCTTGAATAGAAGACGAGGCTCTAATCGTCTTCTAGTTCCCTAGAATATCGGTTTCCCCAACTCCAAACTCGTAGCCTATTCCTTGTCACTGACTTCAACCTACACCCAGAAAATAGGAACTGAGATTAGCAATCTCTTCTCCACGTCGTTAGGAACGCATAGCAATAAACGGATCATAATTCCCACCTCTACAACTCCCTGAATCACCTTCTAAAGTTTGGCCAAGGTTGGTTCGTCAAGTTGTTTTCGTGTAGAGAGAAAGGAGTTGAAAGTTATGAAATCCTATCAAAACCCATCTTTTATACACAGGTCAAGACACACGGCGTGTTTCATAACACTCGACGTGTGTTATGACACTACACGGCCTGTTTCTATAACATACGGCCATGTGTCATCTTCTGGACATCTCGACGAACTTCGTTGGAAAATAGTGCACGGCCGTGTATCTCAGATACACGACGTGTACCTTTGAAGACTGATGACACTCGATTTGACGTGATTATCAGCCTCATTTAAGCGACATTTCCTTGCTTGGAACGTGGTTTTAGGGGTAAAATAGCGAATATTCACTCAACTACCCTATTTCCTACCGATTTGGTTACTTTGGCCCTTTTCGGGTCTATTTGATGGTTTTCTAGTGTTTTTGCGTAAGCATAGGTTTTTTCCATCAAATAAAGTAGCCATGGACGTGTCTAAGGCATAGGAACATCGAGGAACTGAACCGGAATCGATCAAAGGAGCCAATCAAAGTCAAACCGAAAATCTGCCCATTCACACTTACACATTCGGCAAAAATAAGCTCACATCTTCGGCGAAAATATCAGTGTAAACCAACTGATGTCAAGAGAAGAACATCTTCGGCGAAAAGAGCCCAGGGTTTTCGGCGAAGATGCAAGGGAAAATCACTGGCGCCAACAGAAGGTATTTTCGGCGAAATTGATTAACTCTTCGATCCGAAAATAGAGTACAGAGAAATCAGCCGGCGGTGTCTTCAATTGCAAGAATATTTTCGGCGAAAATACTTCATTATTTTTGGCGAAAATATCCTCCAAATCCGGCGCTATATTGGAAACCCTAAAACGTACCTATTTAAAGAAGCAGCCGGCAGCCAAAGGGGGAATCAACTTTTACATCAAACAACAATTCATTATTCTTATTTTCTCAAATCAGACTTTTGAGAGTCAGCCGACTCTAGGGTCGATAGATAGAGTTTAGAGAGTTCGAAGATCCGTGGAGAGATCGTGACGCCATCCTTCCACCTCGGAGAACTCGGAGCTTAAAGTTGAAGATCCAGGAGATTGAAGCTTCGCGGGAGTCGTCAGAATTAGGTTTTTCAGTTCTTATCTGTTCTTCCTCTGTATGATGATCTTCATTGTTGCCTTTGATTCTCTTGTTTCTGATATGAGTAACTGAACTTGTAGAGCTTAGATTAGATGAACCCTAAGTGACCCAGGGCTTTAAAGCGGTCACGAATCGGCAGTGATTAGATTCGAAGTTCAATCAGTTTCTCTTTGCATGTTTGATTCGTTCTTCATTGTTCATGTTTCTTGTCTGGATTGATCCCCTAGATTAGATTCTTGTTAAGCTAAGGATAGAAGCGAACGCTCGCCTTACTTTAGAACATCAAATTGAACAATTAACCTTATAATTGGAGCGTGCCTTTCGTAGGAACCAGTTAGGGTTAATTCACTGCAAGAGTAACTCATTAATCATTAGTATTGCACCAGTTAATTAAGTCGTTGCGAGAGGCGACCGTACCCGGGCGGCTAGTTAATCTTGGTAGTTAGAACGGATAGAGCGAACGTTCGCCGGTCTTAAACCTAAGGGTAAGAAGTTATGGTGGTGTATAGAAACCGATTGAATTAGAATTGAAAACCGCTGATCTTGTGATTGCCGTTGCTCTGGTGATCTAAGGGGGATTCGAAATCTAAGTTCGTCTATCTTCCCGTTAGTCAATCTTTTAATCTTTCTGTCTTTTGTTTTCCTTTGCTTAATAGATTAGAAGTCGTGGAACTCACACCACGCACAACGTGTTTTAACCTGAGTAATTTGCCAGCTTCTTCGAAGTAGTCGATTAGAAGAAACCCGTGGAATACGATCTGCTATACGCTTTTTCTTAGCATTAGTAGTTTTTATTTGGCTGAACGTCCGAACAACGACCGGGGGGCGCTCACCAAATTGGCGCCGTTGCCGGGGACTCTTCTAATTGTTTGAAAGAAGAGTTGGCAAATTATTCTTCTACCTTTCCGCCTTACCATTTAATTTTCCTCCATATTTTCATGATTTACCTGGGTAGTGTTTTTGAGTTTTAATTATGCAGGATTACTGGTGGGATGACCAGTACCAAGAGTGGTATGTCGATGAAGCACCGTATATTGAGGATAACCAAGAGATGTATATACTAGCTCATCAGCATCGACAACAGACGACGAGAATAGAATCCTTCTTGGAGAATATCTCTACAGAGCTACAAGCTCACAAAGAGATAAACTCACAGGTTCATCAAAATCGACAACAGACGGCAAGAGTAGAATCCGCCTTGGATGATCTCATTTCGAAGCTGCAAGCTCGTGACGTAGTGGATATCGAGCTCGAGCAACCAAATCCACTAATGGAAGAAGATGCTCAAGAGCTGTATGAAGATGAACATGACAATCTCACCGATGACTATTGTGAGCTAGAAGCATATGATGAAGAATCCTTGGCGGTGGCGGTTGATGAAGACATAGAGCCAATCCATCTTGAAGTTGAAGCCGAAAAGGAGCACGAAGAAATCGAGGAGATATCCTCAATCGAGCTTCCGCCGAGCTAACCTATAGATCAAGCCAGAGACGAGCACGTGGGAATCAAAGACATCAAGGATTTGGAAGTATACACACTCGATCCCGATAGACCTCTTGATGAGCATCAGGTGGAGAAGATGGAGCTCATTGATCATGCCGCGCCGTACCACCTCTTTCCTCTTCCAGAAGGAGAATTCAAGAAGAACTGGTCATCCAACCAGAACAAAGATTACTAGAGCACTACCGGTTACATCACCCTGCTGGAGTGCTACATGGCACTCAACCGCACACCTTGAAGAAGACGATTGACTTCAAGGAACTTCTGAGTTGGGGTCCCTAACAGGTACCGTCCAGCTCAAGGACGTTAAAAGAGAGCGCTTCGTGGGAGGCAACCCACGGCTGGAGTCCGTTTTTTTTTTTAATTATTGAGTCAGTCTTTTTCATCGTTCGAGTCGGTTTCGGGAAGCCAAAAGTGTCAGTTTGTTTGATTTCATATTTTTCGTGAGTTGTTTGCATGCCATAGAGTCAGTAGCAAGTTGATTGAGGTCGTTCTGATTTTTGTGGATTTAACTGTGATTTTCTGAAGTTGGCCGGGTTTGCGAAAATATTTTAAACCCGAACAGTTCAAAATTTTCGACGAAATCACCCTACCATTTTCGGCGAAATCACCTTTTGGATTTTCAACTGAGTCTCCCTGTTTCATATTTTCGGTCCGAAATGTATAATGTTTTCGCCGAAATTGATTTTGAAAACCAAGCAGTGATTTGAACTAAAGTTTTCGGCGAAACCATATGGTTATTTTCGGCGAAAACGCCTTCGAAAATCCGGCAGTGCATTTGAACTAAAATTTTCGGCGAAACCACCCTTTTAATTTTGCCGAAAATAATTTTGAAAATCACCCAACTATTCCTTTAAAATCCGGATTCACTCTCTCTCTTCCTTCTTTCAGTTTCTCATTCAATCGTCAAAAATATTTTTAAAAATTCCCCTTAACCTTCTTTGTTCGACTTTTATTCTGTGTGGATCCGGGACACTTGTCCCGGTATCCTTTTGATCTTTTTGTTGTTTTTGTTTTTGTAGGAACTTGAGTAACTACTCCGCTCTACTCCGGACTCTCCGTGCTCATCCGCTACACTGACCATCACCTTCCAGGTTCTTCGTATCTCTCTACTCTAGATTAGTTCTGTGAGGACACAGAACCGTTTAAGTGTGGGGTAGGAGTCTAGGATTATGCATGATCTTGCTTGCTATCTATGATTCTGTGGTTCAAATTTGAAAATTCTCTAGCATAGAATTGCTCAATTCTTGACTTGTGATGTTAAATTGACTTCAATTTTGAACAATGACGTCTAGACTGTTCCACTTAGAACCTGTAACCAATGTGTCGAAACTGATATTAAATGAGTCTAGGTCAGAACAGATCATAAATCACTCTTGTAGTTAAAAATTTGAATAAATTAAACTGATTGACTTGTTAATAACAAAGCTCGATAACACCGTTCTAAAATGATAAATGCTAGCTTCTTCCATGTTTTTCACTCCATATTTGATCACATGTGATTGTGGCTAGAGATTAGATGGAAATCCAATTCGAAATCTTGTGTAAAAAGTTATAACTAGCTAGGATCAAGTGGCTAAATGGGTTAAATCAAGTAATTAAGTGTTGCAAATCAATGCTAAGTTTTTGAAGTGCTAAAAATAAAGCTAGGCAAGCCCGACACCTAAGTGAAGTGTTCGGGTTGAGCACTAGTATAAGCACAAATACTGTGAGCTAGGCAGGTCCAACACCTAAGTGAAGTGTTTGGTATCGAGCACTAGTATGCAGTAAATCAATTGAAGGAAGAAATTGAACTTGAAATAAATCATTGTTTAAATCGGTCCTAGCTAGAACATGTAACGTACAGATCTAGAAACGGATGAAGTCGAGTCAATAGCCACGTCACTTTTCCTACCTCCGCGTCCACATCATGGCTAGAGCTTAAAGTCTTTTCTCATTAGAATTGGTGTTATCGTAGTCGATTAATTATGATTAATTGTTTTGCCAAGAAACGAGCTTTGTTAAAACTACTACTTGAAGTGTGCAGAAATTAGTGAGATCGAAAACTTGTTTGGTTGATGCTCTTGCATGTGTAGGTCACTTTTTCTACGTGGAACAGTCTAAACCAAATTGTTAGAATTGAATCTCGGTTTAATCTCGTGTCATTGTGAATTTGAGTGTGTTCTAGTTCAGTTTGCTTGAGGACAAGCAAAAGCCTAAGTGTGGGGTATTTGATGACACTCGATTTGACGTGATTATCAGCCTCATTTAAGCGACATTTCCTTGCTTGGAACGTGGTTTTAGGGGTAAAATAGTGAATATTCCCTCAACTACCCTATTTCCTACCGATTTGGTTACTTTGGCCTTTTCGGGTCTATTTGATGGTTTTCTAGTGTTTTTGCGTAAGCACAGGTTTTTGCCGTCAAATAAAGTAGCCATGGACGTGTCTAAGGCATAGGAACATCGAGGAACTGAACCGAAATCGATCAAAGGAGCCAATCAAAGTCAAACCGAAAATCTGCCCATTCACACTTACACATTCGGCGAAAATAAGCTCACATCTTCGGCGAAAATATCAGTGTAAACCAACTGATGTCAAGAGAAGAACATCTTCGGCGAAAAGAGCCCAGGGTTTTCGGTGAAGATGCAAGGGAAAATCACTGGCGCCAACAGAAGGTATTTTTGGCGAAATTGATTAACTCTTCGATCCGAAAATAGAGTACAGAGAAATCAGCCGGTGGTGTCTTCAATTGCAAGAATATTTTCGGCGAAAATACTTCATTATTTTCGGCGAAAATATCCTCCAAATCCGGCGCTATATTGGAAACCCTAAAACGTACCTATTTAAAGAAGCAGCCGACAGCCAAAGGGGGAATCAACTTTTACATCAAACAACAATTCATTATTCTTATTTTCTCAAATCAGACTTTTGAGAGTCAGCCGACTCTAGGGTCGATAGATAGAGTTTAGAGAGTTCGAAGATCCGTGGAGAGATCGTGACGCCATCCTTCCACCTCGGAGAACTCGGAGCTTAAAGTTGAAGATCCAGAAGATTGAAGCTTCGCGGGAGTCGTCAGAATTAGGTTTTTCAGTTCTTATCTGTTCTTCCTCTGTATGATGATCTTCATTGTTGCCTTTGATTCTCTTGTTTCTGATATGAGTAA
Organism: Linum lewisii; assembly: GCA_034768395.1. Classification (NCBI taxonomy): domain Eukaryota; kingdom Viridiplantae; phylum Streptophyta; class Magnoliopsida; order Malpighiales; family Linaceae; genus Linum; species Linum lewisii. Next base: position 26,670,302 of record CM068302.1, on the reverse strand, counting down.
TGAACTTGTAGAGCTTAGATTAGATGAACCCTAAGTGACCCAGGGCTTTAAAGCGGTCACGGATCGGCGGTGATTAGATTCGAAGTTCAATCAGTTTCTCTTTGCATGTTTGATTCGTTCTTCATTGTTCATGTTTCTTGTCTGGATTGATCCCCTAGATTAGATTCTTGTTAAGCTAAGGATAGAAGCAAACGCTCGCCTTACTTTAGAACATCGAATTGAACAATTAACCTTATAATTGGAGCGTGCCTTTCGTAGGAACCGGTTAGGGTTAATTCACTGCAAGAGTAACTCATTAATCATTAGTAATTGCACCAGTTAATTAAGTCGTTGCGAGAGGCGACCGTACCCGGGCGGCTAGTTAATCTTGGTAGTTAGAACGGATAGAGCGAACGTTCGCCGGTCTTAAACCTAAGGGTAAGAAGTTATGGTGGTGTATAGAAACCGATTGAATTAGAATTGAAAACCGTTGATCTTGTGATTGCCGTTGCTCTGGTGATCTAAGGGGGATTCGAAATCTAAGTTCGTCTATCTTCCCGTTAGTCAATCTTTTAATCTTTCTGTCTTTTGTTTTCCTTTGCTTAATAGATTAGAAGTCGTGGAACTCACACCACGCACAACGTGTTTTAACCTGAGTAATTTGCCAGCTTCTTCAAAGTAGTCGATTAGAAGAAACCCCGTGGAATACGATCTGCTATACGCTTTTTCTTAGCATTAGTAGTTTTTATTTGGCTGAACGTCCGAACAACGACCGGGGGGCGCTCACCAAAGACACACGGCGTGTGTTCTTCACTACACAACACACTCACTTGTAACCTCAGCCCGTTTAACCATGGACGTCCCAGACCTCAATGGGACCTCAGAGGCACTAATTTTAGCCCTCCAATCACCAGTACTTGAGTTCTAACCCACCTGGTTAGGCGGGGATGTGGCAGAGGCTACTCGGTGTGCCTAAGACCATAGTGGCTGACAGGGATTCAAGTTTCACTTCTCAGTATTCGAAGAGCTTCCATGCAACTATGGGTACTAAGGTGAACTTCTCAACAACTTACTACTCTCATACGGATTGACAGTCTGAACGAACAATCCTCACTTTGGAAGAGTTATTTTGGCATTGTATTTGGAGTTTGAGGATCCATTGCTCAAGTTATTTCCTTTGGTGGAGTTTTCTTATAAACTCTTTTCACATCAGTATAGGAGTGGTGGAGGCTTTGTACGAAAGGAAGTGCAGAATGCCTATGTGCTAGGATTTAAAATGGGAGATGTTGGTTTCAGGACCTCAGATTGTAGAAGAAACTGCTACCAGGGTTAGGTCGATTCCGGCTCAGCTTGGTGTAGCTTAGAACCGACAAAAGCAGTACATAGATGGAAAGGCTCGGGAGGTTCAGTTTAGTGTGGGAGAGAAGGTTTTCCTCAAGGTTTCACCTTGGAAAGGCGGTATTTGATTTGACAGGAAAGAAAAAATGGCATCTGGGTTCATCGGCCCTTATGAGATTCTAAGGAGGGTTGGACCGAGTTGGCATTATCAGGAGAGCTGGAAAGAATACATAATGTATTCCATGTCACTGTACTTCAAAAGTACGTTGGGTAAGTCTGATCATGTGACTAGGCCGAATGAGGTTGACCTAGTTGAGGATCTCACTTTTGTGGAAGTGCCAGTTCAGATTGTTGATCATCAGTTCCACTAGCTCAGGAGTAAGCGCATATTGATGGTCAAGGTGGTTTGGAGGAACCAAGAAGTTAAAGCGGCGATTTAGGAGACTGTGGCTGTCATGAAACAGAAATATCTTGACTTGGTGAAACAGAAGTTCTAGCTTTTTGTTTCGAGTTGAAATGAGTTGAATTGGAAATGTTGTTGAACCTACTGTCAAATTACAGCTTGGATCAATAGTGGGAGTTCAAGGTAGCTTGGATCAATGGAGCAGTGAGGGAACGTGAAGGAAGGTGAAGGGATCAGTCTAGGTCAATCGCCCGACTCTAATTCAGGTAAATCTTTCTCTTCCAAGCAGATTCGGCTCCATCAGCAAAGGTTGTGCGGTATGGTGGGTTTTGGTCTTCTTCTTTGATCAGATCAATTCTGATGGGTGTGGTTGCTTGGAAACCTCTATAGGAAGGTTGTGGTGTAGTGCTCAGGGTTGGAAGCTATCTCAGTCAGTCTGGATTCAAGAATCGACCAAGGAAACTGTGAGGGGTTTTTCACTGAAATGTCATTTTAACTGCTATGATCCATATAGCTTTTATTGCTCATTGTTATGTTGTTATTGGATTATATCTTATTATGTAATTTGGGTTTAGGTTGTTATAGTACCTTGTATGACATCCCAGGGAAATCCCACATCGACATAGCACTGGGGGATCTATGGGTTATGTAACATCCCCGCCCAACCGGATGGATTAGAACTCGAGTTCGGGTGATCGATGCATTGGAATCAGTGTTTTTGATGTCCCATTGAGGTTCGGGACGTTCATGCTTAAGTTGGGTTGAGGTTGCAAACGAGAATGCTGTATAGTGGAGAACACACACACGTGTAGTTGAACTACATGTCGTGTTGTATCATGGTACATAGTCGTGTATCTATGATACACGATCGTGCTTTAATTTCCAGAAAGTCTCGTTGAAGTGGCAGTAGAAAACCACACGGCCATGTAGTTGTACAACATGTCGCGTTTCTTGATGAAACACGTCATGTGTTGTGACCTGCATATAAAAGGATGGATTTTGCGGGGTTTTGGCAACTTTCATCTCTTTCCATTTGACGAACTAAACTTCACCAAACTTTAAGGGTTGATTCTGGGAGCTACGAGAGTCTGATTAATGATCAATTTTCTCCTGTGCGTTACTAGCGATGAGAGGAAGAGATTGCATATCTTGGATTCTAGTATTTCAGAGTAAAGTGCTATTGGTGAGGAAGGGGAAAGCAACAAATTTGGAGAAGGGGATTTCGTTCATCGGAGAATCTAGAAGAACATTAGAGCCTCGTCTTCTATTCCTGGTGAGGGCTTAGCGTTGTTAGATAGTGTTAAGTCATGTGCTGGGTTATAATCCGACATAGACGAACTTAGGGATTTGTATGAAAATGGAATAATAGTTTTGGGATTGTCAGTTGGATGATTGTGATGCTTTGTTGTTGTGTTTGATGCTTGATGTTGTGCTGAGGGGTTTGTGATGAAATGAATTAACTATTGAATTGGATTAGAAATGAGAGATATGTTGAATTGGGGCTCAGGTGTAAACTGTATGATATTCTGCGATTATCAGTTTTGGTTGTAGGAGGATGGACCTACATATATGGGGCCGTCCTATGAATGGAGAACAGAAGAGTGACCCTAGACTTGTGACAAGGCTACCTCTAAATCTCTTATTCATGAGAGGTGGCTGACAAGCTAGCTATTTACACTTGATGTGATTATGGATTGAGAAATATTGTGGAAAATTGTTGGATTGTGTGCTGGATGAGAAAGATGTTGATGTACATTGTTGGTGTTTGAGAATCTCGTGCTTGATGTGAATGATAAGGCAGAACTGGTTGGAGCCTGCACTGCCCCTAAATTGTCACCTCTCATAGAAGAGTGAGGTGTGGTCACGGCTCCTAAAAGAATGGCGTGATCAGTGATTGTTGCTGATGATGTGAGTCTGGCCCTGGATCCTTCTTCTAGAAAGGATGCGTCTTGGACCCTCCTAAAAGAGAGGGTGCGTCTGGCCGACAGGGGTGGTCCAAGGGTAAACTCCATGGTTCCTAATTAACTCACCTAGAAAATGAATTGTGATTGTGTGTGTGGATGTGTATGATGGTTGATATTGTGATATGTTTTGTGTTATGTGGTATGTCATATGAATGATAGTATTCCTATGGTATCATTGATGTTATGAAATGTGAACTAAACTTACGTGATCACCCAGACTGCCTAAGATGTTAAAATTGGCTAAGACTGAGTTTGGGTTCCAATGTCTGTGTATTGTGTGGAGTATGGAACCGCTCCTCTTGGTTAGGACAAAGCATAGTTAAGCCTAGTGGGTTCACTCAGTTTCATTAGGAAACTGATTCTCCCCCTCTTCCCCCCTTTCATGTTGTCGTGGCTAGTAAGTGTGGTATGGGAGTTCAGGTGCTTCGGTCGAGTCTGAGAAGGTTGTTGAGCAAGACCATGAGGTGAAGATTGGTAGACCACGTATCCCGTCGAGGGCGCCACGCCAAGAGATGGATGCTTTTGATGATAAGCCAAACCTTAAGCCATGCTCTTGCACATACTCAAAGGGGTTTAGAACAAAGTTCTGAAGGGGGTTTATTAATTGTTAAAAGTCTGAATAACAAGGGTGGCTTATGGCCTCTATTTATAGGGAGGGGACAAGCTCTCCTAACCTATTTAGCTACTTCCTAACTAGGAATAAAATAATCTAATCCTAACTAGGAAACATTAAAACGACCTAAACAAGCTAACTAAAGAAGGAAAACTAAAAAGGGAAACTCAAAATAGGAAGAGAATGTCTTGGAAAGTAAGAAACAGGCTAAATAGGCAAAAACCAGTGATCCGGGCAAAAACCCTAAATCCGGGTAGCATCCATAGCAGTCGGGCAGGACTTGGGCCGGCGGGCAGGGATTCTGACTTGGATTAGGCCTCCTTCTCGTGTCGTAGTCCTAGAAGGACTTAGGTCCGGTGTCTTCTAGCCGTGGTGGCTAATTCTTCTAGCCTGGATGGGAATCCTTATCTCGGTGGGATTGCATGCATGAACCAGGATGGTGTATGACCACTTCCCTACTTGGCTCCTCCTTTATTCCTTCTCCGATTGCAACGCCGTTTGTTGGGTCGTGTTCCTGAGGTCTCTAGCTATCCAGAGCAACTGAAATTTCCAAAAAGCCCCGAGCCGTTTGGCTGCTCGGCCCTAAGTGCTCCTCTGTAGCGCCTGGCGTCGTGCCCGGTGCCCAGGGCTGGCTCATGTCTCGGCCTTCTTCATTTATGGCCATGCCTTTTGCATTCTGCTTCGGCCACGTCTTCAGAAATGTCCTCAGAGGATCTTCATGGGTTGGGGTTGGTCCAGGGCTCGTGGCAATTGGTCTAGGGCCTGGTGCTTGCATTTGGTCCGGTCTAGGGCTCGCTCCGGGGCTTGTCTTCAGGTACCATCCCTTGATGGTCAGTTACTCTTGGATCCTTTGCTTCCTGTACTCTAGGAATGCTTCCAGAGTATCCCAGGAGTGGTCAGTTCCTGCAGGGCTCGTGGGGATTGGTCCAGGGCCTGTTAGGGCCCTTAGGCTCGGCCCTCGGTCAAGCTCGGGGCTTGGATCGGGTGCCTTGGCCAGCAACATGGCTTGGGGTGGCCTCACTCTCATCCTGGCTTGGTTGGCAGCTGGTGGGGGCCTGAGTTTATACTTGGTCATATACCTTGGCTTCATGATGTGTTGAAGAGCTTTCCTTGGCCCTACATGCTTCTTGTAGGGCCCTATGGTTCTGCCTTTGACCAGGGACCCTGATGGGGTGTAGGAATAGCTGTAGGCCTTTGGGCAGCCGTGGAGGATCACATCATCCCCCTCTTCTTGCCTTGGATTCGCCCTCGAATCCATCTTGGCCTCTCTTTGTGCACTCAGCATTCCTCTCCACACTTCGGTGACTTGGGTGGCCATGTCTGGAGGTGACTCAGCATCATCTCCTGGACCCAGAGTGTCACTTGAATCACTGACAGACCAAGGTTCTAGTCCTTCAGAGCTTTGGTCGTCGGTGCCCATGCCTTCCCTTTCAGAAAACTGTCCACAAGGATATCTAGGCTCGGGGAGGTGTCCGGAGTGAGTATTTCATTAATCCTCCTAGATTCTCCTTCTCCTTCGATCTGGGCACCTATTTGTTCGTCCAACTCCATATTTTCTTCCTCCATGATCGGGCAGCCCTCAGAATTCGATGGGAGACAGCCTCCCATTGAAATCCAAAGTCCCTTGTCGCGCTGGGGTGGGGCCGGGTGCGTATCGGGTATGGGCAGGTGGTATCGAGGCCGATCTGGGGGACGGGGTGGTCCTGGGACGCACCGGGGCTGGTCTGGAGGGTACCGAGGCTAGCATGGGCACCGTGGCTGGGTAGGATGCCGGGGAGGGGCTAAGCATCAGGGTTGGGCGGAGCACCAGGGCTGTGCTGGGCACCGGGGCTGGGCTGAGCGCCGGGGCGGGGTTGAGTGCCAGGGCTGGGCTGAGCGTCGGGGCTGGGCTGAGCGCCGGGGCTGGGCAGGGCGCCGGGGCTGTGCTGTGCGTCAGGGCTTGGCTGAGCACCGAGGCTGTGCTGGGCGCCGGCTCAGGGGCTGGGTTTTTTGAGAACATCCCAGTAAACTTCTCAAGCCCTTCTGGCTTCACTTCCTCTCCTTCTTCAGACTCTTCTTCGTCTTCTTCCTTCTTCTTCTCATCCTCATCCTCATCATCCATCTCGATCTTTCCTTCTCTCATCACCATGGTCCTTTGGTTGGAGTAGTCTCTTGAGACGTGTCCTCTGCCTTGACATTTAAAGCGCACAATTCCACTAGGACGTGGGTTAGAATTCTGAACATTAGGAGTAGATTGAGTAGGTGTTACCCGTGGTGCCGATTCCCTAGGGTTAGGGTTCGATCGGGGCCCGATGCTTCGAGGCTGGCCGGGCTTCCATGGGAGTCGGCTGGTATTAGTGCCTCCTCTCCATTGACTACTGGATGGAGGGGCTAGTCTTCTTGTATAGCCTCTTCTCATCTCCCTCTACACTCGGATGGCTAGGGCTTTCAAGTCGTCATAGTCAATGTAGTTGAGTATATTGACTTGGTACATGATGTACGGGTGTAGCCCTCCTACGATCCGGGCTATCCTGGCCTCATGTTCCTCCTTGAGGTTTAGCCTTGCCACTAGCATCTCTATCTCCTTGGTATACTGCTCCACAGACATGGTTCCTTGCTTCAAAGTCTGGAGTGAGGTGTGTAAGTCTCGGATGTAGGTAGCCGGGACAAACCTCTTCCTCATCTTCCTCTTGAGGTCTCTCCATGACTCGATGGGTACCTCCTCATCTCTCTTAACCTTTCTTTTGAATTGGCTCCACCAAAGAGCAGCATAGTCAGTAAATTCAAGGGTAGCCACAATTACCTTCTTTCTCTCCGAATAGTGATGGCACTCGAGGAAGTCCTCCATGCTTCTCTCCCAATCCAAGTACTCATCTGCATCATTCTTGCAGGCAAACTTAGGGATGGTGAGCTTGAGATTGCTCACATCATCATCAATCTCTTGGACTAACCTTCTAGGCCTTCGATTGAGATCTCCATGGGGTTCTTCATCGTATTCTCCTCGGTCATCTCTCCTCTCATAGTTGCCTCGGTTGTCTCTCTCAAGTCTGGCTAGGGCTTCTTGTATTCCAGCCAAGATTCCTCTAAGGCCATGGATCTGGCCTTCCAAATTCTCCACTCCCTCGTCTGCCATGGTTAGTTACAAGCAAGCAGAAGCAACTTTCTATCCCCTCTTCTTAGAATTAAGCTTACAACGAAAGGAAACAAACTTGGCAAGGGTGGCCTTGCTTTCCTTTTTCTTTTCTTATAGCCACCTGATTTTCTTTGTCGTACAATACCAAACAGATTGAAGGAATTGAAATAGGTGGGGGGTTTTCAAAGCTAATTTTCTGAAACGCAAGGAAAGTAAAGGATATGAATCCAAGAATGAACCTGGAAACTGGGATTGAGTTGGTCCTAGTGTTGAACGAAGCTCTGATACCAACTGATGTGAACCACAACCTACTATGCTCCATGACCCTAACCATCCCAAGCTGATCTTCAAAGGCAACGAGAGAACCTATGGAACCGGGGATGGAATCAGACTTTGAGCCACTAGCTTCAGCTGAGCTAGGAACCAGAAGTATCACGTCGAGGGCGCCACGCCAAGAGATGGATGCTCTTGATGATAAGCCTAACCTTAAGCCGTGCTCTTGCACATACTCGAAGGGGTTTAGAACAAAGTTCTGAAGGGGGTTTATTAATTGATAAAAGTCTGAATAACAAGGGTGGCCGATGGCCTCTATTTATAGGGAGGGAACAAGCTCTCCTCACCTATTTAGCTATTTCCTAACTGGGAATAAAATAATCTAATCCTAACTAGGAAACATTAAAACGACCTAAAAAAGCTAACTAAATAAGGAAAAATAAAAAGGAAACTCAAAATAGGAAGAGAATGTCTTGGAAAGCAAGAAACAGCCTAAATAGGCAAAAACTAGCGATCCGGGCAAAAACCCTAAATTCGGGCAGCATCCGTGGTGGTCAGGTAGGTCTTGGGCCGGCGGGCAGGGATTCTGACTCGGATTAGGCCTCCTTCTCGTGTCCTAATCCTAGAAGGACTTAGGTCCGGGGCGGCGTGTTCTCCTGGCCCGTATGGGAATCCTTGTCTTGGTGGGATTGCGTGCATGAGCCCGGATGGTGTATGAGCACTTCCCTATGTGGCTCCTCCTTCATTCCTTCTCTGATTGCAGCGCCGTTTGTTGGGCCCTATGCCTGAGGTGTCCATCTATCCGGATCAACTGGAATTTCCCAAAAGGCCCGAGCCGTTTGGTGGCTCGACCGTAAGTGCTCCTCTATAACTCCTGGCGCCCTGCCCGGTGCCCGGGACTGGTCATGTCTCGGCCTTCTTCATTTATGGCCAAGCCTTTTGCATTCTGCTTTGGACAGGTCTTCAGAAATGTCCTCATAGGATCTTCAAGGGATGGGGTTGGTCCAGGGCTCGTGGCAATTGGTCTAGGGCCTGGTGCTTGCATTTGGCCCAGACTGGGGTTCGCTCCGGGGCCTGTCTTTAGGTACCATCCCTTGCTGGTCATGTACTCTTGGGTCCTTTGCTTCCTATACTCCAGGAATGCTTCTAGAGGATCCCAGAAGTGGTCAGTTCCTCCAGGGCTCGTGGGGATTGGTCTAGGGCCTTTAGGGCCCTTAGGCTCGGCCCTCGGTCCGTCTCGGGGCTCGGATCGGGTGCCTTGGTCAGCAACATGGCCCGGGTGGCCTTACTCTCATCCTGGCTGGCTTCGATACTGGTGAGGGCCTAAGTCTATACTTGGTCACATACCTTGGCTTCATGATGTGTTGGAGTGCTTTCCTTGGCCCTACACGCTTCTTGTAGGGCTCTAGGGTTCTGCCTTTGACCGGGGACCCTGGTGGGGTGTAGGAATAGCTCTAGGCCTTTGGGCAGCCGTGGAGGATCACATCAATATTGGTAGATCATTTTCTCTCTTTGGGGATTAACTAACCTCATAGGGAGAGAGGATGAGACGTCGGTACATGACCAACTTTCCAGGGATTTTTAAATAGTTTTGAATCGGCCACAACTAAAACACTTATATGTCCTCCTGTAGTGAAGCAAGCCAATCGATGGGAAGCCATTCCACTGGTAACTTCGGGCAAGGAGCAGTAGGCCGCCGGTTCTAGCCATCTGATCTGAAGGGCTGGAGCTTTAGTCAGTTAAGTAGGAGTTGATCCTGATGTTGCTGAGCAGTGGATCAAGGAGTGTGGCTTCAAGTTTCTGAGAGCTGGGTTTGGAGATGAGATGAAGCTTTAAGCCATGACCTTCCTACTCAAGGGTCATTTCTTGAACTGGTGGGAGTCGATGCGTTAGAGTCAAGTGTACCCGCCTGACATGGAGTTCCAGGAGTTCTTAGAGGAATCGCGCAATTAGTTCTGTCTGGGCATTTGGCGTGAAGCGAAGGCCAAATAGTTCTTGGAATTGGTGCAAGGTGAGAAGCCGATTTTGGAGTACTACTTGGAGTTCACTAATCTCACCAAGTGGTATGACGAACGGGCTAGCCAGGAGGAGAAATTGATTCGTTGTTTCAAGAGAGGCCTGAGGTGAGAAATTCAGGAGGGTGTCACATCGGGTGACATGAGGAGTCTGTTGTCTGTGAAGGGACCTGCGTTGGAGAAGGAGGATCGGAAAAGGAAAGCAAGTTCTCCGCCTCCTCAGTCTAGGGTTCAGACCAAGCGTGCTTAGTCGTCTTACTCTAGGTTCAGGGTGCTCAGTCTTCTTCGCAGCGAGGAGTAGTGACCTGCTTCACCTGTGCCAACCCCGACCATAAGAGTGCGATGTGCAAGATGAGGGGTGCGAGTTCAGCTAGGTCGGTAGGGGCTCCATCTGGGCTCCCCATCTGTGGCACGTGTGGGAAGCCTCACTTCATGACGTGTCACCTGTTGAGGCCTGCTCCTATGACCTGATACATCTGTGGTCAGCCTGGCTATAGAAGTAACAACTATCGATCAAGGGCGGCGACACCGACTCAGTCTATGATATCGAATCAACCCTATTTGAGGAAAAGAAATGTTAAAGTGTGGGGTAATCTCATGACTTGAAATATGTCACATTTGATGACAAGCCATGGGTTCATGCGATGTTCAAATTGGAGTATGGATGCTCAAGATATCAAAGTTTGATCGAAAATTGACTGTTCACGCTCAACGAACAGCAAAAAGGAGTGTTGATGAACCGCGTTTTCATGTGCGTGCAGTCAAATAACTAATCTACCAAGGTAGACTAGATCGTATTCTACTCGAGGTCTCTTCTTCTTGTCTACTCAAATATGTTGGCAAATTACTCAAGTTTAAACAGGTTGTGCGTGGTGTGAGTTCCACAACTTCTAATCTAATAAAGCAGGAAAATAAAAGACAGAAAGATTAAAAGGTTGACTAACGAGAAGATAGACGAGCTTAGATTTCGAATCCCCCTTAGATTACCAAAGCATTAGCGATCACAAGACCAGCGCTTTTTAATTCTAATTCAATCAATTTCTATACACCACCATAATTCCTGACCCTTAGGATTAAGACCGGTGAACGTTCGCTCTATCCGTTCTAACTACCAAGATTAATTAGCCGCCCGGGTACGGTCACCTCTTGCGACGACTAAACTAACTAGTGGAATTACTAACGATTTATGAGTTACTCTTGCAATGGTTTAACCCTAACTGGTTCCTACGAAAGGCACACTCCAATGAATAGGTTAACATGTTGAATTGATGTTTTAAAGAGAGGCGAGCGTTCGCTTTTATCCCCAGCTTAACAAGAATCTAAACTAGGTGATCAAGGAAGACAGGTTTAAGCGCCAAAGCAGGGAACTGTCTAGCGACTACGTCTAGCGACAACATCTGGCGACTAACCCTAACTTGCAAAAACCTAATCTAGGCGATCAACCAGAGAAGAAACATAAACAGTGAAGAACAAAACAACCATGCAAAGAGAAACTGATTGAACTTCGAATATAATTACCGCCAATCCGTGACCGCTTTAAAGCCCTGGGTCACTTAGGGTTCATCTAGTCTAAGCTCTACGAGTTTAGCTACTCATGTTCATCACAAAAGAATCAAAGACAAAGACAGAGTTCATCTTGAACAGAGGAAGAACAGAAAAGGATCTAAAAAAACTAATTAAGACGACTCCGGCGTAGCTTCGATCTCCGGTAATCTTCAATCCTAGCTCCGAGTCTCCGAGGTGAAGGGATGGCGTCACGATCTCTTCCTGGCTCTTCGAACTCTAAAATCCATTCCATAACTCGTGACAATTCTGAAATTAAGAGGTATTATGAGATATATCCGTTATTGGGCCGCCGGTTAAGTATTTATACTTAACCCTAATACCACCGGATACTTAACCTATGAAGTTTTCGCCGAATATTCCTATGTAAATGACTTGACTGCTCGGCTATTTCTCCTGTGATTTTTGGACCTTAGGGTTCTCGGCGAAAACTTCTCTTTGTTGAACTCAGCCAATTTCTTCTTGAGTTTTCGCCGAAATCCTGGGGGATTTTCGCTGAAAACTTGGGGGATTTTCGCCGAAAACTGCAGTGTAAATCGAGGCATGATTTGATTTAACTTGATTGACTTCTCAGATCGATTCTGGTGCGATTCCTCGAGGTTCCAACGCCTTAGACACGTCCTTGGCTACTTTATTTGATGGCAAAAACCTGTGCTATCATGAAAACACTAGAAAACCGTCAAATAGACTCGAAACGGGCCAAAGTAACACAAATGGCACGAGATAGAGTAGTTGAGTGAATATTCGCTATTCTACCCTAAAAACCATGTCTTAGGCAAGGAAATGTCACTTAAATGAGGCTGATAATCACGTCAAATTGAGTGTCATCAAAATACCCCACACTTAAGCTTTTGCTTGTCCTCAAACAAACTGAATAGAAACGCTCATGTTCACAAATGATAAGATCTATTAAATAGAAGTTCAATCATACACAATGAATTATTACACAGATAATTCCTAGAACAAGAAACCTAACATGCATACTGATCAGCCAAACAACCTGGTCTCACTAAAAACTGCACTCGACGAGTAATAGCAACCAATTATGCACGAATTTGACCTGACCGACCAGACTCCTAACACAGGAAATATTTAGTAATCGGGAAACTCTTACTCTATGTGTTTAAGGACGTGTTTCTGCTCTCAATCATTTTCTGTTACTGAATTCTGTCATAAGTTTGCAATTTGACCACATCTCCACCACTGTGACAACACGAGTAACTAGTCAAGAAGGACTTCCCTGCTAGGACTGTAACGAATTCTACACTACAAGGGTTTATGATGAGATGGATGATAGGAATGTATGATGATGGTTTTGGTGCGGTGTAGCTTTCGAATAACTTCCCTATAATCTAGCCTATGGCATCCTACCGTTTAACTAGACACGGATGGAATAGTGTACGCTCGTCCTATGATACCCTCAAGCAACCTAGCACTTTATTTTCTTTACACATTTTTTCTTTTCACTTCGTTCTTCCATATGTAGGGAGAAGAACGTTATTGGACTAAAACTTGAAAATTTTCTGATTCTTCTTTTTCTGCTTTTTTCAAACTACAAGTGTGATTTTCAAAATCTGTTCTGACCAGGCAATTTAGCATCAAAATATACACGTTGGTTCTCAAGTTCTAGGTTAAGCAGTCTAAGCATGATTATGACAGATTGAACAACAACTTAACATCAAAAATCAAGAACTGAGCCATTCTAATGCTAGAGAGACTGGAAAGGGACCACGAGGCACATAAAAAACACAATCAATGGCAATCAAGTTCATGCAAGGTTCTCTAGCATCCTACCCCACACTTAAATCGTACTGTGTCCTCATAGGACTAAAACTAGAGTTTAGAGTGAAGTAGAAGAACCTGGACCGAGATGGTTGGTGTAGGGGATGAGCACGGATCCTCGTAGCAGAGGGAATCTACGAAGTGAAGCAAAGGAAATCTCCCAACTGCCTGCAAAACAAAAACAAATGAAAGATAAAAAGGAAACCGGGACAAGTGTCCCGGATCCACACAGAAAAAAGTTGGATCAAAATCCGAAAAGAAGAAATAAAAAGAAAGGACCAGAAAATGAATACAACCCGATCACTGCTGGTCAGGCGCATCGGGAGGGGGAATGTGGAGGGCGTCGCCAACCTGCCACTGCCACTACCACGCCAGCTGCGCTTCATACCTCTCGTCAGTGTGGAGCATGTGCTGCTGCATAATAATCCATCTGGCATCCTGAGTGGCGTTATCCGTGATCCGCCACTCCTGGAGTCCCTCGTACAACTCTCCAATGTCAGCTGGATGCGGTCGGTGCTGAGGATGAGGAGCCTGGTATGGATCTGGAATGGGCACCTGGGGCTGGTATGCATACCCTGCTTGATGATGTGGCGAGGGTATATGATCATCAAACTCCGGCTCCGGCTGAGGCTGTTGCTCCTCAGAATCATCTTCTTCCTCCGATTCTTCCACGTGCTGGAGGGGAGGATCTGCCACTACCTGCGGACCGAGGTCCAGCTCGAGGGCTTACTCGACCGCTAAATCACCACCTACGGTGTATACTCTGCGTCGTGGGACGTCCGGGCCATATTCTTGGCTGAGACCAAGGGAGATGATGAGTCGCCTGACAAAGTTGCCTCCTAGGAGTAAGCTAGGTGGCCTCGGCTTCTGAGTCTTCTGGCGGAATATGCGTGCAAGCACCTATCCGAGATGAAGAGGATAACCTTCCGAAATGGCGCGTAGAAGAATGAGCTCCTCGCTCCTGATGTGGTGGCGGCTCTTATATAGAGCAAACAAAAGAGATCTACGCCAAACCATATGGATAAAACGATAGAGAGGGTGAGAGAGGGACTTAACTGAGTTATGGGCCGTGGTCCGATCGTTTGGCACTCCAGTCACGTGGCTCCATAGCTCATCGTACTCCTCTCCGCTGCCGGAGTTGTTCTCCCAGCCGAGGTGATGACCCTCGTAATGCTCCTGGGGGATGCCAAGATGAGCTGCAAACTCATCATAGGTGAACGCCTTGTACACCCCGCCAAGATAGAAGGAGACGACCTTCTTGCGCTGCCTCTTCTTGTGCTCATCCAGATCGAATGTCGTCCAGAACTCCTAGAGAGCGACGTTTGGAAAGTCAGCAGCTAGGGTGGTCAGTTCCAGAAGTCTGGAAGGTACCAATGATTCGAGCACATTCCGGTACCAGTCCTCATTGTGCTCGAGGAGGGAATCCAAGGATAGTGGGCGCACGTCGGCTCCAGGAACATGCTCAAGCCTCTGGTAGTGCTCGAAGTAGTGCACCGGTAGGCGGGCGACAGTGGAGTGGTACCTGACACGGCCAGGGAATGCTGGTGGAGGGCCGTGGATGGCGGGTGTGACGGGAGCTGGAGCTCGGGAGCTAGAGGCAGTGTCAAGTCTCGCCTGAGTCCTGCGCTCATGAGTGACATTCCTATAGCCAGGAACAAAACCAGATTAGTTAACTAATAACCCACCCCACACTTAGTAGAAAAACTCAATTTCACAAAGAAATGAGGAAAACCAAATGGGGGTAAGCAAAGTAAGTAACCGGTAATCACAATAAATCACAAAGCATGCATATGACTAGCCGAAATGTTCATATCATAATTAGAGATCAGAAGTCAAACCGACATTCAAAAAGTCAACATCATAGCACATTGAACCCTAATCATGGCAATTACTAGCTCAAAGCGGGAAATGACGACATAATTATAAACTCAGATGGCAAACACAGTAATACGAACGTGAATGAACACACATGGCAGCCAAACGAGCATAGACAATTCATGGCCAAACTGACATTTCTCAAAGTCAACACCGCAAAGAATCGATCTTTAAGCATACCAACACACGATCAAATGGTATTAAAATTCAGCACAATTCTCCCTATGCATGCTAGATGAGTCTAAAGCAATCAGCTAACCTAGTTCACACGAAACAGTCGGCACGCAATCAAGGTAGACCGAAAAGTCAACCGAAGTCAACCCCGATGAAATTCAGCATTCAACATGTCAAAAGATTCGGAATGAAAAGTTCTACAACGAGAAAAGAGGAATCGGTGAAAAATCAGAAAAACTAGGGTTTGGCAGAACGGGAGCTCTAGAGCTCTGATTCGAATGATCTACGGCTCGAAACGATCGGAGAAGGGAGAGGAACAGGGCGGCGGCGGCGGTGAAATGAGGCGGCGGTGGCGTTCGGCTTTGAAAAACAGGGGGGTTTTGTTTTTTTCGTTCGGTCGAAAATGAAAAGTGAGGGAGAGAGAGAGAAAGAGACCGGAAAAGAAGGGGAAATTTTTTTGAATTTTGTTTCAGGTTTTCGGCGAAAATATGTGCAATTTTTCGCCGAAAACTCAAGTTAAAATTGTCTGCCAGTTTTCAAATGAGTTTTTGCCGAAAAGTTTAACTAAAATCGATCAGAAAACACAGTGGGATTTAAAGGGCAGTTTTCGCTGAAAAATGGAACAGTTTTCGCCGAAAAATTTGACCTGCACGAGTGAAAATATTTTCACTATCCGGGCAAACTTCAGAAAATCACAATTAAATTGACAAAAATCGGAACAACCTCAAACAAGTTGCGATTGAAACGATGACACACAGACTACACACGAAAAATAAGAAATCATGCAAACTGACACTTTTGGCTCCCCCGAACCGACTCTAAAACACTGAGTTTGACACAAATGAAAAACTGACTCCAGCCGTGGGTTGCCTCCCATGAAGCGCTCTTGATTAACGTCCTTGAGCTGGATGATACTTGGACGGTATTAGGAGACATCCCAACTCAGGATCTCCTTAACGCTAGCATCGGAATTCATGAAGTAGAGCTTCGGGGTATCTCCGTCGAGCATAAATTTCCTCCGGTTAGCATGTATGAGCTTGATACGTCCATCGGAAGGTGATCAGTGATCTTGAACGGACCAAAAAGTTCTTTTGAGGGATCATCCTCTACAAGGAAGACGATGGAAGGAATGAGAACGATCGACTTCGTCTTCTCTTTAACCTCCGGCTTCATATCACCAGGATCGATGATCGTCGGTATTTCCTTTGGAGATGCTTTTGACTTCTCCTTCTTTACTTTCTTCGGCGCCGATAGCTCGGAAAGAATTGGTGGTGCGGCTGGCTCGGAAGGAGGTGGCGGAACAACTGGTCTCCAGACTATTTGAGTCTTCTTCTTTTGGTTCTTCCTCCGTGACCTGCCAGGTTCTTTACCAGGTGAAGAAGAGGCTTTCAGTTCCTTCTTCTTTGGCGGCTTTTGAGCAAAAGATCTTTGTTTCTTCTTGATAATCTGTTCAACATCTGCAACAACAGTTGATCTAGGAACACTAGAAGAGACATCAGTAACGGAGTTGACCGGAGTCAACTCCACAGTTTCAACAGCTAGACAGTGAGATTCTTCATTCTTAGGATTATATTTCAAACCGTCCTTAAGGCGGAAATTTATTGTTTCCTTACCAACCCTCGAAGACAAGGAACCATTTGGAACGTTAATTTGCATTCCAGTTGTTGCCATGAAGGTCGACCTATAAGAATAGTAGAATCCTCCTTGCTAGTATCTATGATCACATAGTCAGCTAAGAACGTGAAAGGACCACATTTAGTAACAACGTCTTTAATTTCTCCTCTAGGTGTTTTCAGTGATCTATCAGCAAAGACAAGTTGTATGCTAGTCGGTTCAAGTTCTCCTGGATTCAATTTTTCAAATAAACTCATAGGCATAACATTGACAGACGCACCTAGATCAACCAAACTACGTTCTATCTCAACATCATTAATAACTGGAGGAAAAGTGAAAGAACCAAGATCAGAACACTTAGCTGGATATGGCGACAAAGGTTTCTTGCTACGAGCAGCAGGATATCCTTCTTTACCTCCCCACATGCAGTCTCGATCCTTGCGTTCGGTAGCAATGCTCTTGGAAAAGGAGGCTTCACGTAGTACGAAGCAAGAGGACGATCATACTCCTTCGGTATTTCTTTCTTCTTCGGAGCTTCATCAGTCCTGCATACATTAGAAGAAGCATTAGTAGATGAGTTTGTTAGATCTTGCACGGATACCATTTTAGCTTGCTCCTTTCTCGGATTTGGCTCGGTTTGGCTTGGAAGCTGGCCAAATGGTCGACCAGATGTTAGCATGCTAGAGATCTGGTTCACTGCCTGCTCAATTCTTTGACCGGATGCAATCTGTTCTTGGTTGAGAAGAGCTTGAGCTTTGAACTGACTGTCATGATCGTAAAGTCTGGTGATGATCGGACTGAGCTTCTTGTTGAGTTCACTGACGTTGTTCTCCTTCTGATGTTGCTGCCCTGTATAGGTACTGTTCAGATATTGATTCTGGCAATTGCCATGAGCTGTTCCATAGTTACCGAGATTTCGGTGCGACGGCTGGTAGACACCTGCTGGCGGATGGTTCGGCTTCTGATCTTGAGCTAGACTAGTTGATCGGCTGTTCTGGTTCTGGCCGTGGTTCTGGTTGGCACTGGCATTGTAGGGAGGTCGATCTTGATAGTTCCCTTGTTGTTTGTAGTTGTGGTAGCCAACATAACCGTTCTGATTGTTACTGAAACCTTGTTGAACGAAATTGACTTCTTCGGCAGACCAGACTTCTATTTTACCAAAATTCTGGCATCGGCCTCCGTTATGCGCATAAGCTCCACACCACTCACAATTGGCAACGTAGACAGCGGCTGCCGGCGGCTTGATGGGTGTAGAAGACTTCTTCAGATGCTTCTCTACTTCTGCCTTGATGGTTGCTTCGAGATCGAGCTTTCTTCGTGATTCTTCAGATTGTCGCTCCCAGTTTCTTGACTTGGAAGCACAGTTCACGAAATGAAGAAGAGCAGCTTCATGTGTAAGTGTTGTGCAATCCCCTTCAGCTAGGGAATTGACCCATTTGGAAGATTCTTCATGAAGACCTCGAGCAAAGATTTCAGCTAACTGTCTCTGCTCGAAATCGTGGTGAGGACAGTTGTAGAGAAGTTCTTGGAATTCATTCCAAGTATCATATAAGCTTGCTCCTTCCTTCTGAGAGAATCTGGCGATGCTATCCTTGAAGGCTGTGGTTCTGGAAGGAGGGAAGTACTCTTCGACGAAGTCCTGAGCAAGAGTCTCCTAGTTGGTGTAGTAGCCAGGTGGTTTACCAGTGAGCCACCTCTTAGCTGCGCCTTTCAAAGAGAACGGGAAAGCTCTCAAGCAAAGAGTGTTCTTGTCGAGATTCCCATTCTTGAAAGTGCCACAGAGATCAATGAAATTCGACAGATGCGTGCACGTATTGTCTAGTGGTCTGCCTTCAAACTGTAGATCCCTAGAGATCATTGTCAAGAATGGAATCTTCATCTCATAGTCGGGATCTCCTTCAATGCGCGGAACGGCGATAGAAGATCGAACGCTAGTCGCGCTCGGCTTGTTGTAGTCAGCTAGACTCTTCTGTGCACCGCCTGGTGGTGGTGGTGGTGGTTGATGACCGCCTGGTGGTGGTAACTAATCAGTCATCCTGGGAGATGGAGGACGTGAAAGTGATTTGGTGTATGAAGCAGATGAAGATGACGGTGAAGATGGAGATGAGGAACTCTCCTTCAGTTCCTCGATCTTGATCGGAGTGACGGATGGAGGTGGATTGGTTCTGCCTCTCTTTGTAATCTGTGATTGTCTTGGTGGAGCAGAACTGCCTGGTCTCTACACTCTTAGCCTTGTCGTTCTTTGCGATTTGAGACCGCGTGAGAGGGCAGTGGTGCATAAACCTGTGAACAACCTACAAATGACAAAAACAAACAAAACCAGTGTAAAATTGAAGTGGGTGGAAAAAAATGAAAGATGGAAAGTAGAAGAGTAAAATGCCAGTTCTTCTTTTAAACAATTAAAAGAAGGTCCCCGGCACCGGCGCCAATTTGATGAACCGCGTTTTCACGCGCGTTTTCTACTCGAGGTCTCTTCTTCTTGTCTACTCAAATATGTTCGTAAATTACTCAAGTTTAAACAGGTTGTGCGTGGTGTGAGTTCTACGACTTCTAATCTAATAAAGCAGGAAAATAAAAGACAAAGATTAAAAGGTTGACTAACGAGAAGATAGACGAGCTTAGATTTCGAATCCCCCTTAGATTACCAAAGCATTGGCGATCACAAGACCAGCGGTTTTCAATTCTAATTCAATCAATTTCTATACACCACCATAACTCCTGACCCTTAGGTTTAAGACCGGTGAACATTCGCTCTATCCGTTCTAACTACCAAGATTAATTAGCCGCCCGGGTACGGTCGCCTCTTGCGACGACTAAACTAACTGGTGGAATTACTAACGATTTATGAGTTACTCTTGCAATGGATTAACCCTAACTGGTTCCTACGAAAGGCACACTCCAATGAATAGGTTAACTGGTTGAATTGATGTTTTAAAGAGAGGCGAGTGTTCGCTTCTATCCTCAGCTTAACAAGAATCTATACTAGGTGATCAAGGAAGACAGGTTTAAGCGCCAAAGCAGGGAACTGTCTAGCGACAACATCTGGCGACTAACCTAACTTGCAAAAACATAATCTAGACGATCAACCAGAGAAGAAACATAAACAGTGAAGAACAAAACAACCATGCAAAGAGAAACTGATTGAACTTCGAATCTAACTACCGCCAATCCGTGACCGCTTTAAAGCCCTAGGTCACTTAGGGTTTATCTAGTCTAAGCTCTACGAGTTTAGCTACTCATGTTCATCACAAAAGAATCAAAGACAAAGACAGAGTTCATCTTGAGCAGAGGAAGAACAGAAAAGGATCTGAAAAACCTAATTAAGATGACTCCAGCGTAGCTTCGATCTCCGGTAATCTTCAATCCTAGCTCCGAGTCTCCGAGGTGAAGGGATGGCGTCACGATCTCCTCCTTCCTCTTCGAACTCTAAACTCCGATCCAGAACTCGTGAGAATTCTGAAATTAAGAGGTATTATGAGATATATCCGTTATTGGGCCGCCGGTTAAGTATTTATACTTAACCCTAATACCGCCGGATTGTGCCTGGAATTTTTGCCGAAAACCAATGAAGTTTTCGCCGAAAATTCCTTTGTAAATGACTTGACTGCTCGGCTGTTTCTCCTGTGATTTTCGGACCTTAGGGTTCTTGGCGAAAACTTGGAGTTTTCACCAAAAACTTCTCTTTGTTGAACTCAGCCGATTTCTTCTTGAGTTTTCGCTGAAAACCTGTGGGATTTTTGCCGAAAACTACAGTGTAAATTGGGGCATGATTTGATTCGACTTGATTGACTTCTCAGATCGATTCTGGTGCGATTCCTCGAGGTTCCAATGCCTTAGACACGTCCTTGGCAACTTTATTTGACGGCAAAAACCTGTGCTATCATGAAAACACTAGAAAACCATCAAATAGACCCAAAACGGGCCAAAGTAACACACATGGCACGAGATAGAGTAGTTGAGTGAATATTCGCTATTCTACCCTAAAAACCATGTCTTAAGCAAGAAAATGTCGCTTAAATGAGGCTGATAATAATGTCAAATCGAGTGTCATCAAGTGTGTAATGGGCTACATCAGCGAGATCCATCGTGTAGCCATCGTGTGTCCACCAAGTAGCCACCGTGTGTCCACCGCGCTTGGCGCTAGCATGGTGTCCATGAACCAGCGCCCAGCAGCAGCCTATAAATGCTAGATTTTCATATTTTTTGAGAAAATTGAACTTTCGCTCGCCTCCAGACCTATTTTGACGAAGGGGAAACCTCTCCAAAGCCTCCACTCATTGATAATAATCCCCAATCATCATGTTACACCATCTACACGTTGGAAACACGAATCAAAGAAGAAGAGACCCTAGATTGAAGAATCATGACTTTGATCTCCATTTGAGGTTTGTCTCTCTTTCTCTGTTCATGTGTAACTAAACCCTAATGGGTTAGATCTGTAGAAACCTAAGGGGATTGACTATTTTATTTATTGTGTTGTGTTGGATGATGATGAGCTATGTTTATTAGTGCTTTTGCAATGGCTACTTTCATTCTTCATGTGTTTTCTCCATATCTTGAATTCATGCTTGAATTTGGTATCGATGTTTGGTTGGAATTGTCCTAAAAGTGTTTTATGTCACAGGACTTGAGATTATATGCTTTATTTATCGTTACACTCGAGATAAGGGTGAGATTTGAGTCCGTTTGAGTTGAATTTCCTCTTAGACATTTTATCAAACACTTGACTTGCGTCTTGCATTTGGTCAATTAGTGACGCGAGTCCAATTGGTTAGTATTTGACCTATGCCCAGGGTCTCATTAGAGTCTTAGGACTCATGTTTGATGTGTCCAATTTGTTGCAAAGCATTATAATGAGTTTTGTTCATCCTAGATTCAACAACATAGTCAATTGTCATGATCCTTAGGGGGTACACTTATCTACGTCCTTCCACCCTCATCCTCTTTATCTTGATCATTTTGTTTGCATTGTCTTGGTCGTATCGACCTTTTCCCATGCTCTCTAAGCCCGTACTTGAGTCTTGAATTGAATTCACTTCAGCCTTGTGTGACTTTTGTGATTGTTTACCATTGTTACTTGAGGAACCTACACCTCACCACCCCCTTTGAGCAATTCAATCTCCTTGAGTAAGCCGTACGAAGGGACCCTACAAGAATACGACCCTAGGCCTAGCCAAAATTTAGGTATCTTTGAGAGGGGCTTTTCCCCCGATCAGTCACCTCCCTTAATTTATCTGTTAGAAGTTCCAGCAGCCCCCATCTTATCATTTCAGTAAATTCTGGTCTATAAGGACCTTGATGAACCGTCGTTGTGCTGAGCAGGTTCAATTAAATAACTATCAAGCTCAAGAGCTAGGATAGATCGTATTCCACGGGCCTTCGAATGATTGGCTACTTCAGAACTAACAAATTATTCAAGGAAAAAACACGTTGTGCGTGGTGTGAGTTCCACGACTTCTAATTCTAAGGAATGCAGAAAAATTAAAAAGATTAAACTAAAGTAGATTGAGAAATACGGTTTGGAAACAAGAATGACAGACGAACTTAGACTTTGAATCCCCCTTCGTTCCCCAGAGCATTGGCAATCAACAGATCAGCGGATTTTGATTCTCATTCAATCAATTACTAAGACACCACCATAACTCCTTACCCTTAGGTTTAAGATCGGCGAACGTTCGCTCTATCCGTTCTAACTACCAAGATTAACTAGCCGCCCGGGTACGGTCGCCTCTCGCAACGACTTAATTAATTGGTGTAATTACTAGTGATTAATGAGTTACTCTTGCAGTGAATTAACCCTAACCGGTTCCTACGAAAGGCACACTCCAATTATAAGGTTAATTGTTTAATTCGATATTCTAAAGTAAGGCGAGCGTTCGCTTCTATCCTTAGCTTAACAAGAATCTAATCTAGGTGATCAATCCAGGCAAGAAACATGAACAATGAAGAACGAATCAAACATGAAAAAGAATTTATTGAATTTCGAATCTAATCACCGCCGATCCGTGACCGCTTTAAAGCCCTGGGTCACTTAGGGTTCATCTAGTCTAAGTTCTAACGAGTTTAGCTACTCATGATCATTACAAAAGAAACAAAGGCAAGGAAGGAGTTCATCATTCAAAGGAAGAACAGAAAAGGATCTGAAAAACCTAATTCAGACGACTCTGACAGACTCCGATCTTCGGTAAGTTGCACTCCTAGCTCCGGTTCTCCGAGATGGAAGGGATGGCGTCACGATCTCTATCCGGCTCTTCGAACTCCAACTCTTCGCTCCAGAACTTCAGAGAATTCTGATCTCGAAAAGTTGTGTGTTTGTAAATTATGAATTGTCTCCTTTATTTGGGCCGCCGGGTTAAGTATAAATACTTAACCCTAAATTAGTCGGACCAGTGTATTATTTTCCCCGAAAATTCCTTAAGAATTTCGGCGAAAATTCCTTTAAGTTCAAGGGCTCCGCCGGCTGTTCAATATTTTCGGTCCGAGCATTTAGTGGTTTCGCCGAAACCATTCTTCACTTGGCACTGGCTGATTTGAACTGCTGGTTTCGCCGAATCTGGGGCCTGGTTTCGCCGAAACTGTAAGTGTGAATGGCAGATTTTCGGTTTGACTTGATTGACTCCTTTGATCGATTCCGGTTTGATTCCTCGAGGTTCCTACGCCTTAGACACGTCCATGGCTACGCTATTTGACGGCAAAAACCTTTGTTAACACAAAAACACTAGAAAACCATCAAATAGACCCGAAACGGGCCAAGGTAACACAAATGGCACGAGATAGGGCAATCGATTGAATATTCGTTATTCTACCCTAAAAACCATGTCTTAAGCAAAGAAATGTCGCTTAAATGAGGCTGATAATCACGTCAAATGGAGTGTCATCAAATACCCCACACTTAAGCTTTTGCTTGTCCTCAAGCAAACTGAATAGAAACTCTCATGTTCACAAATGACACGAGATTAAGAGATTCAATTCTAACAATTTGGTTCAGACTGTTCCACGTAGAAAAAGTGACCTACACATGCAAGAACATCAACCAAACAAGTTTTCGATCTCACTAATTTCTGCACACTTCAAGTAGTGGTTTTAACAAAGCTCGTTTCTTGGCAAAACAATTAATCATAATTAACCGACTACGATAACACCAATTCTAATAAAAAAGACTTTAAGCTCTAGCCATGATGTGGATGCGGAGGTAGGAAAAGTGACGTGGCTATCGACTCGACTTCATCCGTTTCTAGATCTGTACGTTACATGTTCTAGCTAGGACCGATTTAAACAACAATTTCTTTCAAGATTCAAACTTTCTCCATTGATTTACTGCATACTAGTGCTCGATACCAAACACTTCGCTTAGGTGTCGGACCTGCCTAGCTCACAGTATTTGTGCCTACGCTAGTGCTCAACCCAAACACTTCACTTAGGTGTCGGGCTTGCCTAGCTTTATTTTCAGCACTTTAAGGACTTAACAATTACTTTGAACAACTCAATTACTTGATTTAACAATTTAGCCACTTAATCCCAGCTAGTTATAACTTTTTACACAAGATTTCGAATTGGATTTCCATCTAATCTCAAGCCACAATCACAGGTGATCAAATATGGAGTGAAAAACATGGAAGAAGCTAGCATTTATCATCTTAGAACAGTGTTATCGAGCTTTGTTATTAACAAACCAATTAATTCAATTAATTCAAGTGTCAACTACAGAAGTGATTTATGATCTGTTCTGACCTAGACTCATTTAATATAAGTTCTGACACGTTGGTTACAGGTTCTAAGTGGAACAGTCTAGACGTCATTGTTCAAAATTGAAGTCAATTTAACATCAAAAGTCCAGAATTGAGCAATTCTATGCTAGAGAATTTTCAAATTTGAACCACAGAATCATAGATAGCAAGCAAGATCATGCATAATCCTAGACTCCTACCCCACACTTAAACAGTTCTGTGTCCTCACAGAACTAATCTAGAGTAGAGAGATACGAAGAACCTGGAAGGTGATGGTCGGTGTAGCGGATGAGCACGGAGAGTCCGGAGTAGAGCGAAGTAGCTACTCAAGTTCCTACAAAAACAAAAACAACAAAAAGATCAAAAGGAAGTGTTCCTAAAACCAGAAGTGAAACCAGATTAGTCAACTAAGATCCTACCCCACACTTAGTAGAAAAACTCAATTTCACAAAGAAATGAGGGAAACTAAGTGGGGTAAGCAAAGCAGGGTAACCGGTATCCATCGACAATAGAACACATGTCTTAAGAACAACTATAATCAGGTAAGCGCAATCAGAGTTCAAAAAGTCGAACCGACATTAAGAAAGTCAACATTAAGTCATATTGAACCCTAATCATGGCAAGACTGTCACAACTCGGAGAATGACGGTAAAATATTATTTCAATTGGCAAGCACAATAATATGAACGAGAATGGACACTTGGGGCAGCCAAATGATCAACACAGTTCAAAGTCAAACCGACATTTCTCACAAAAGTCAACATAACAAGAAATTAATTGTATGCATAGCAGCACATGACCAAATGATATGGAGATTAAGCACGGAACTCCTAAGCATCCTAGAACAGTTCTATAAGTTCAGTCAATCCTAGTTCACACGAAACAGTCGGCACGCAAAACGAGGCAAACCGAAAAGTCAACCAAAAGTCAACCCCAACGAAATTCAGCAATCTACATGCCAAAATATTCGTATTGAAAAGTTATACAACTGACCTTGAAGCCATGGAAGCAAAAACTGAACGGGTTGAGAGGAATCGGTGAAAAACTTGAAAACTGGGGTTTCGGAGAACTGGAGCTGCAAAGCTCCGATTCGAACGTTCTAGGGCTTGTTGGAATCGGAATGAGGAGGGGAGAGGTGCGGCGGTGGTCGGCGATGGCGGCGGCGAGTGAAACGGCGGCGGCGGGTTTTGAAAGTGGGGCGTTCGGCGATTTCAAAAGGAGAGGGGGGATTTCGGGTAGGCTGAGCGAAAATAAGAGAAGGAGAGAGGAAGTGGACCGGATTTTTAAAGGTAAATTAAGTGATTTTGCAAATCAGTTTCGGCGAAAGTAGGGGGGTGGTTTCGCCGAAACTACTAGTTAAAATGGATTGACCGATTTGAACAGGCGGTTTCGCCGAAAATGGAAGCTCGGTTTCGCCGAAAATGGAAGCTCGGTTTCGCCGAAATCAGAAAATTTTCGAACCGAAAATGAGGAACAGGAGAACAGGTTCGAAATTTGAAGATCGGTTTCGCCGAAAACAAGGGTGGTTTCGCCAAAAATTTTGAACTGTTCGGGGTTAAAATATTTTCGTAAATCAGGCCAACTTCAGAAAATCACAGTTAAATCCAGAAAAATCGGAACGACCTCAATCAACTTGCGACTGACTCTATGACATGCAGAATCTACACGAAAAATAATAAATCAAACAAACTGACAATTTTGGCTCTCCCGAACCGACTCTAAAAGACCAAGGTTGAAACAAAACAAAACTGACTCCAGCCGTGTGTTGCCTCCCACGAAGCGCTCTTTTATTAACGTCCTTGAGCTGGACGATACCTGGACAGTATTAGGAGACATCCCAACTTAGATTCGCCTTCACGCTCGCGTCAGAGTTCATAAAGTACAGCTTCGGGACTTCTCTGGTAAACGTGAATTTCTTCCCGTTTGCATGTAGTAGTTTGGTATGTCCGTCGGGAAGATGATCAACAAACTTGAATGGTCCGAACAGCTCTCTCGAGAGATCATCCTTCTTTAGTGTGACGATGGAAGGAATGAGGACTGTCGGTTTCTCTTTTTCTTTCTTCTTCGGCTTGTTATCACCAGGATCGGTGATCATAAGTACTTCCTTAGGAGACGCTTTTGGCTTCTCCTTCCATACTTGTTCCGACGCCGGTTTCTTGGAACGAAATGTGTTGCAGCTGGCTCGGTGGAAGACGGTGGAATTTTTGGTCTCCAGACCATTTGGGTCTTCGTCTTCTTGTTCTTTCCTCGAGGTTTGCTCGGTGGTTTAGAAGAGGCTTGCAGTTCCTTCTTCTTCTTAAGCGGCTTCTGAACCGAAATTTCTGGTTTTTGCGTAGTGACCTGTTTAATGCCTGTAGCAACAACTGATCTAGAGACACTGGAAGAAGCATTAGTAACGGAGTTGACCGGAGTCAACCCCACAGTTTCAACAGCAAGGCAGTGAGATTCTTCATTCCTAGAGTCATATTTCATGCCGTCTTTAAGACGGAACGTTTTCGTTTCTTTACCAACTCTTAAAGTCAAAGAACCATTAGGAACGTTAATATTCATTCCAGTAGTAGCCATGAAAGGTCGACCTATGAGAATAGTAGCGTCATCTGTACTAGTATCCATAATCACATAATCAGCTAAGAACGTGAACGGACCACATTTAGTGACAACGTCTTTAATTTCTCCCTTAGGGGTTTTAAGCGATCTGTCAGCAAAGACGAGTTGCATACTGGGCGGTTCAAGTTCCCCTAGTTTTAATTTTTCATATAGACTCACAGGTATGACATTAACAGATGCTCCTAGATCAACTAAGCAACGTTCAATTTCAACATCATTGATGACCAAAGGCAAAGTAAAAGAACCAGGATCAGATAACTTAGCTGGATATGGAGAGACAGGTTTCTTAATGCGAATGTCAGGATATCCTTCCTTGTTCCCCTTCATGCCAGTCTCGATCCTTGCGTTTGGCAGTAGTGCTCTAGGAAAAGGAGGTTTCACGACGTACGGTGCAAGAGGAGAATCCTCCTTAGGCGCCGATTTCTGTTCTTCTTCTTCCTCTTCTTCCGGAGTTTCAGCGATCCTGCGTAAAACAGAATAAGCATCAGCAATTAAGTTCGGGAGTTTTCGAGCAGTTACCATTTTAGCCTGTTCTTTTCTCGGATTTGGCTCTGTCTGGCTTGGAAGCTGGCCAAATGGTCGACCAGATGCTAGCATGCTCGAGATGTTGTTCACGACTTGCTCAATTCTTTGTCCAGATGCTATCTGTTCTTGATTGAGAAGAGCTTGAGCCTTGAACTGACTGTCATGATCATCGAGTCTTGTGATGATCTGGCTGAGCTTCTTATCCAGGTCGCTGACATTATTATCTCTTTGATGCTGCTGTCCTGGATAGGTATTGTTAATTAAGATATTGATTTTGGCAATTGCCAGGAGCAGTTCCATAATTACCCGGATTGCGATGCGGCGGCTGGTAGACACCCGCCGGCGGATGGTTAGGCTTCTGATCCTGAACTTGACCAGCCGGGCGGTTATTTTGGTTCTGGTTATGATTGGCGCCAGCATTATAGGGAGGTCTGTCGTGATAGTTCCCTTGCTGTCTGAAGTTACGATAACCGGCATAACCATTCTGATTATTAACGAAGCCTTGTTGGATGAAATTTACCTCTTCGGCAGACCAGACTTCCGCCTTACCAAAATTCTGACAATGGCCTCCGTTATGTGAGCAAGCTCCACACCACTCGCAATCGGCAACATAGACAGAAGCTGCCGGTGGCTTGATTGGTGTGGTAGACTTCTTCAAATGCTTCTCTACCTCTGCCTTGATAGCTGCTTCGAAATCTAGCTTGCTCCTCGATCCTTCATATTGTCGCTCCCAGTTCCTTGACTTGGAGGCACAGTTTGCGAAGTGCAGAAGAGCAGCTTCAGGAGTGAGTGTAGTGCAATCCCCTTCAGCTAGAGAATTGACCCACTTGGTAGATTCTTCTCGAAGTCCTCGAGAGAAGATTTCAGCTAACTGCCTCTGCTCGAATCCATGATGAGGGCAGGTGTAGAGAAGTTCTTGGAATCGATTCCAAGTATCATATAAACTTTCTCCTTCTTTCTGGGAGAATCTGGCGATGCTGTCCTTGATGGCGGTTGTTCTGGCCGGAGGGAAGTATTCTTCAACAAAGTCCTGAGC
This sequence comes from Linum lewisii, assembly GCA_034768395.1. Lineage (NCBI taxonomy): Eukaryota > Viridiplantae > Streptophyta > Magnoliopsida > Malpighiales > Linaceae > Linum > Linum lewisii. The sequence continues at coordinate 26,641,702 of CM068302.1, read as the reverse complement.
CAGAGTATCCCAGTTAGTGTAGTAGCCAGGTGGTTTGCCAGTAAGCCACCTCTTAGCAGCGCCTTTCAAAGAGAACAGGAAAGCTCTCAGACAAAGAGTGTTTTTGTCGAGGTTTCCATTTTTAAAAGTATTGCAGAGATCAAGGAAGTCTGCAAGATGAGTGCACGGATTGTCCAGGGGCCTGCCTTTAAACTGTAAATCCCTAGAGATCATGGTCAAGAATGGAATCTTGATCTCATAGTCAGGATCTCCTTCAATGCGCGGAACGGCAATGGCAGATCGAACGCTAGTCGCGCTCGGCTTGTTATAGTCTGCTAGACTCTTCTGTGCAGGTGGGGGTGGCGGCGGTTGATCGCCGTTTGGTGGTAATCTATCGGTCATGGTTGGAGATGGAGGGGGTGAAAGTGACTCGGTGTATGAAGCGAATGAAGACGGAGATGAGGAACTCTCCTTCGGTTCCTTGATCTTGATCGGAGTGATGAATGGATTAGATCTGCCTTTCCTTCAGAATCTGTGATCGTAGAGGTGTAGCAGAACTGCTTGGATTTCCTGCAATCTCAGCCTGTTCGGTCTGAGAGCGAGTCCAAGGACGGTGAGGCATACACCTGTAAACCTACAGATAACAAAGACAAACAAAACCAGTGTAAAATCGAAGTGAATGGAAAAATGAAAGATGGAAAGTAGAAGAATAAATTGCCAGATCTTCTTTCAACAATCAAAAGAAGTCCCCGGCAACGGCGCCAATTTGATGAACCGTCGTTGTGCTGAGCAGGTTCAATCAAATAACTATCAAGCTCAAGAGGTAGGATAGATCGTATTCCACGGGCCTTCGAATGATTGGCTACTTCAGAACTAACAAATTATTCAAGGAAAAAACACGTTGTGCGTGGTGTGAGTTCCACGACTTCTAATTCTAAGGAATGCAGAAAAATTAAAAACATTAAACTAAAGCAGATTGAGAAATAGGGTTTGGAAACAAGAATGACAGACGAACTTAGACTTTGAATCCCCCTTCGTTCCCCAGAGCATTGGCAATCAACAGATCAGCGGATTTCGATTCTCATTCAATCAATTACTAAGACACCACCAGAACTCCTTACCCTTAGGTTTAAGACCGGCGAACGTTCGCTCTATCCGTTCTAACTACCAAGATTAACTAGCCGCCCGGGTACGGTCGCCTCTCGCAACGACTTAATTAATTGGTGTAATTACTAGTGATTAATGAGTTACTCTTGCAGTGAATTAACCCTAACGGTTCCTACGAAAGGCACACTCCAATTATAAGGTTAATTGTTTAATTCGATGTTCTAAAGTAAGGCGAGCGTTCGCTTCTATCCTTAGCTTAACAAGAATCTAATCTAGGTGATCAATCCAGGCAAGAAACATGAACAATGAAGAACGAATCAAACATGAAAAAGAACTGATTGAATTTCGAATCTAATCACCGCCGATCCGTGACCGCTTTAAAGCCCTGGGTCACTTAGGGTTCATCTAGTCTAAGTTCTAACGAGTTTAGCTACTCATGATCATTACAAAAGAAACAAAGGCAAGGAAGGAGTTCATCATTCAAAGGAAGAACAGAAAAGGATCTGAAAAACCTAATTCAGATGACTCTGACAGACTCCGATCTTCGGTAAGTTGCACTCCTAGCTCCGGTTCTCCGAGATGGAAGGGATGGCGTCACGATCTCTATCCGGCTCTTCGAACTCCAACTCTTCGCTCCAGAACTTCAGAGAATTCTGATCTCGAAAAGTTGTGTGTTTGTAAATTATGAATTGTCTCCTTTATTTGGGCCGCCGGGTTAAGTATAAATACTTCACCCTAAATTAGTCGGACCAGTGTATTATTTTCGCCGAAAATTCCTTAAGAATTTCGGCGAAAATTCCTTTAAGTTCAAGGGCTCCGCCGGCTGTTCAATATTTTCGGTCCGAGCAGTTGAGTGGTTTCGCCAAAACCATTCTTCACTTGGCACTGGCTGATTTGAACTGCTGGTTTCGCCGAATCTGGGGGCCTGGTTTCGCCGAAACTGTAAGTGTGAATGGCAGATTTTCAGTTTGACTTGATTGACTCCTTTGATCGATTCCGGTTTGATTCCTCGAGGTTCCTACGCCTTAGACATGTCCATGGCTACGCTATTTGACGGCAAAAACCTGTGTTAACACAAAAACACGAGAAAACCATCAAATAAACCTGAAACGGGCCAAGGTAACACAAATGGCACAAGATAGGGCAATCGATTGAATATTCGTTATTCTACCCTAAAAACCATGTCTTAAGCAAAGAAATGTCGCTTAAATGAGGCTGATAATCACGTCAAATCGAGTGTCATCAGACCTCCCTGGATGTTCATTAAATACCAAACAAGAGAACCTCCACTATTTCTGTTACCTAAGGGATTGCACAATCCAAGGGTGGGCCGCGAATATTAAAATCATGTACTAGCCTGTTAATGGCGCGACAGTAATCCCCTTACTATTTCATACCCCCACCTTGACCTTAGCCAAAACTGATACTTGAAGTACCCGTTACTCTCCCTTATCCTTATTCTATCTAGCCATCCAGTGGCTAGACTCGACTACCCGTCACAAGAATGTACAAACAATAAAGCACCAAACAATTCTGGAACCTTTACTAACAACCATCGAGCTTGAGGAACTATAAACCATAAAAACCATCACCTCAAATGATGTGACACCTCTTATTTCTATATGACATGATCCGTCTCATTGTCCTGATTCCACCATTACTGGCGGTTCGCCAATCAGAGCTCTAGTGAAGGAGGTATGGCCGTATATATGATTTGCCAATAATGGAACTACCAAACAACCCCTTAGTGTCAAACTTCCAAAAGAACCACAAACTAACAACATTTAGAAAGAGGCCACTTATCTTTCTGATGTTTCTCGGATGGCAACTGAACTTCCTAGGAATGAAAAAACATCACCGGCGAGCATACCACCATCGTCTCCCATTTTCTTGGAACAACATCTCCAACCGACTTTGATCCAATCGTTTCTTCTTTCCTCGCATCCATCATCTCTCAATCCGCCATCGAAAGCCCTTACATTGTGTGTCGACATGTCGTCGATCTTCTCCTCCCTCTTTTTTTCACTTCCGCTCCAGATCGTCATTTTCCTTCTCGATTCACGTGCCTCCCTCCAAATAGGAGTTGTTTCCCCCAAAAATACACCCTACTACCGTTTTCCTTCTTTTAAGCCAAACACCAGCCAACAAATTGGCTCAAGGCCCTTATCCTAATTCTTCTTCTAATCAAGACCAATGGTGGGCCAAGCCTGGTTCTATTCTCCACCAATGCAACCATCCTTGAGCAATTCAATTGTAGACCGGGTGGGCGAAAGGCTCACTTCACCCAACACCAGCCAACAAGGAGCAGGCCGAAGCCAAAGCCCACATGCTAGCCCTCCGTCCTCCTCTTTTCCTACGTTGTTGCTTATTTCTGTACACAAGGCCCAAATTTCTTCTCACTTTACACTGCTGCTTGGACCAAGGCCACTAGGCCGGCCTCCTCTTCTCTCTTTACTGCTAACTGCCAACAGAAGCATTCGGCTCAACTCTCTTCTCCTTGCTATGACCCAATGAACCTAAAAAATCACGGGTTGAGTCAATAGGTCGAAAATGAATTATTACGCCAACTTGAATAAATCACACTCGCAATTTAATTACTTAATTAGAATTAAAAATACTCCAAGTTTTAACCAACGAGATTTAACCCAGAATTTCAAAATACTAACCAGAAACTCAGAATGGGTCGTTACAACAGTTGCACAAGCAATCTCAATATATTTCTTATGCTCAATAATTTAGGTGGGTCTTCAATCAAGACGGAGGGCACGTGGCATGGCTTAGAAACGTTGGAAGAGACTTTGTGTTCAAAAGGAGTTTGGAGGGATGTGTTTTTGAGACCTCACTAGCTTCAATGTTGCGATGTTGGGTAAGCAAGGGTTGTAGAAGGTGGGTCTTTAACTAAACCTACTGCTCTAGTTACAAGGATGTTTAGTGATGACACTCGATTTGACGTGATTATCAGCCTCATTTAAGTTACATTTCCTTGCTTGAAACGTGGTTTTAGGGGTAAAATAGCGAATATTCACTCAACTACCCTATTTCCTACCGATTTGGTTACTCTGGCCCTTTTCGGGTCTATTTGATGGTTTTCTAGTGTTTTTGCGTAAGCACAGGTTTTTGCCGTCAAATAAAGTAGCCATGGACGTGTCTAAGGCATAGGAACATCGAGGAACTGAACCGGAATCGATCAAAGGAGCCAATCAAAGTCAAACCGAAAATCTGCCCATTCACACTTACACATTCGGCGAAAACAAGCTCACATCTTCGGCGAAATTAATAGTGTAAACCAACTGATGTCAAGAGAAGAACATCTTCGGCGAAAAGAGCCCAGGGTTTTCGGCGTAGATGCAAGGGAAAATCACTGGCGCCAACAGAAGGTATTTTCGGCGAAATTGATCAACTGCTCGGACCGAAGATAGAGTACAGAGAAATCAGCCGGCGGTGTTTTCAATTGCAAGAATATTTTCGGCGAAAATTACTTGATGTTTTCGCCAAAAATATATTCCAAATCCGGCGCTGTATTGGAAACCCTAAGTGTACCTATTTAAAGAGAAGCAGTCGGCAGCCAAAGAAAGAGAGACATAAAACAACAAATCATTCTTCATATTTTCACAAATCAGACTTTTGAGAGTCAGCCGACTCTAGGGTCGATAGATAAAGTTTCGAGAGTTCAAAGATCTGTGGAGAGATCGTGACGCCATCCTTCCACCTCGGAGAACTCGGAGCTTAAAGTTGAAGATCCAGGAGATTGAAGCTTCGGGGGAGTCGTCAGAATTAGGTTTTTCAGTTCTTATCTGTTCTTCCTCTGTATGATGATCTTCATTGTTGCCTTTGATTCTCTTGTTTCTGATATGAGTAACTGAACTTGTAGAGCTTAGATTAGATGAACCCTAAGTGACCCAGGGCTTTAAAGCGGTCACGGATCGGCGGTAATTAGATTCGAAGTTCAATCAGTTTCTCTTTGCATGTTTGATTCGTTGTTCATTGTTCATGTTTCTTGTCTGGATTGATCACCTAGATTAGATTCTGGTTAAGCTAAGGATAGAAGCGAACGCTCGCCTTACTTTAGAACATCGAATTGAACAATTAACCTTATAATTGGAGTGTGCCTTTCGTAGGAACCGGTTAGGGTTAATCCGCTTCAAGAGTAACTCAGTAATCATTAGTAATTGCACCAGTTAATTAAGTCGTTGCGAGAGGCGACCGTACCCGGGCGGCTAGTTAATCTTGGTAGTTAGAACGGATAGAGCGAACGTTCGCCGGTAAGGGTAAGGAGTTATGGTGGTGTATAGAAACCGATTGAATTAGAATTGAAAACCGCTGATCTTGTGATTGCCATTGCTCTGGTGATCTAAGGGGGATTCGAAATCTAAGTTCGTCTATCTTTCCGTTAGTTAATCTTTTAATCTTTCTGTCTTTTGTTTTCCTTTGCTTAATAGATTAGAAGTCGTGGAACTCACACCACGCACAACGTGTTTTAACCTGAGTAATTTGCCAGCTTCTTCAAAGTAGTCGATTAGAAGAAACCTCGAGTTGAATACGATCTGCTATACGCTTTTTCTTAGCATTAGTAGTTTTTATTTGGCTGAACGTCCGAACAACGACCGGAGGTCTCACCATTTAGGGAAAAATATTTCCTGAAAGGGGACTCCTTTCAACTAAGGCCAAATATCGGCTTAGGTATGTTTGGAGGAGGATACATGATGCCCAAGATTTCATGCGGGAAAGGTGCATGTGGAGGGTGGTGGATGGCTCATGTACAAACTTCTGGTCCGCACCTTGGTTGAGGGATGACACAAACTGTTTCATTGAAACAACCCCTAGTCTATAACTCAATGAATTGACAGTCCAAGAATTGGTCGTGTCGATTCTTATGGTTTGGAATAGGAGCTCATAACTCAAATTTTTTGTCCTCGTGATGTGTAAGCTATCGTCATGATGAGACCACTGAAGGGTGAGGGAATTAATTCCCACATTTGGAGACATTACAAAAATGGTAATTATTTGGTTAGATCGGCTTACAGGATAGCATCACAAGCACTTTGAACGATTAACATCCTCTATGAAGAAGGACCTTGGGAGAAATTTTTGAAGTTGGCTCTACCCCAAAATAAAAAACACGTGCTATGGAGAGTAGCACATGGCATTATGGCCACTCAACACGAACAGGTATGGATGTCGACACTCAATGTAGGATCTGCGGAAACGCACTAGAGACAATGGATCATTTCTTCTTTCAATGCTCGGTGGCGGTTGAATGCTGGGAACTTTGTGGCATATACCATGGGTGGGAATCCACAACGGCTTCGACAATGACTACAATCAGTGTGTTTTTTAGCTAGTGAGGTCTGGAGCGAGATACCATCTTCAACAGCCAGTGGCTATTATCTGGGCACTATGGAGGGAATGAAATGAATGAGTATGGAAAATGAAGGCTACTACAGCGGAGACCATATTTCAGCCCTGTGCGGAGGAGAGAGTCGAATGGATTGTTGCTCAAGAGAAGGACAGTACTCATGAACTCGCCCGATCAATTGAGTGCTAAGCTTGGCACCCCCAAGATGTGGACTTTGTAAAATGAAACAAAAATATCACCAATTTGTGTCTGAAAACCACTTTGGGGTGTGATGGGTTGTGCAAGATCATTGAGGTCAACTCCTACACTTCATTATGAAAAGGTTCATGTAGAGGATCAGATATACCAGAACTAGAGTTGCAGTTATTTTTGGATAGCGTCAAATGGGTGAAAAGAATTAGATACACTCACGTGACCTTCAGAACTGACAACCAGTCTAGCACTGGCTGTTAAAAGTTATATATGTTTGAGACATCACCAAGTTTGGCAGACTTGTACACCAGTGCAAGGATGCATTGCATGAGAACCATTTTACAAGGTTTGTTGGGCCAGGAGAAATAAAAACGTGGTTGCCCACGAATTAGCTTATCAATATTATTTTATTGTATCTAACATCCTGGGCGAGATACCTCCTAAATGGTGTGATCAGTTTGTAAACTCAATTTTTTTGTTGAATCATTAATATAGCAAGTACCACTTTTCGAAAAAACATCACCAATAAGATTTTTAACCGTATATCACCTAGTTTTAGACATCGCTTTGTAATTAATGATTCTTAACTCTCACATAGTAACACTAGATAGGTTTCCTACGAAATGAGAATGAAAAGGCGTTAAGGGTAAATATCATTAATGACATTATGATTGCGTTTGAAGCTCTTCACATTATGAAAAGGCGTCCAAATGTAAAACTGGTGAGCTTGCCCTAAAAATTGACATTTCATAGGCTTATGATCGAGTTGAGTGGAGCTATCGTAGAGGAGATCTTGCTATGTTTCGTTTCTCATCCAGCTGGATCCACTTTGTTATGCACTGCATCACTAGGGTAGATTACCGAGTGAACGTAAAAGTTACACTAATAGACAATTTTTTGCCACAATGGGGGTTCAGACAAGGGTTCCCTTTGTCACCATTTTTATTTATACTTTGTGCAGAAGGTCTGTCAGCGTTATTGGGGAAGGAGATGGCTTGTCAGACCCTCTATGGGTGCATAATCAGTTTCGGGGCGCCAAACATTTCTCATCTACTTTTTGCAGATAATTGTCTTCTATTTAGTCAGGCAACTTTGGTAGAGGCAAGGGTGTTGAGAAGGATTCTTCATAGGTACGCGAGCACTTCTCGACAAGTTATTAATTATGCAAAGCTAGGTATGGTTTTGACAAAAAGTACAGACCCGATGTTGGAAGCAGGTATCCGGCATTTTCTTGGCGTCTCGGGTGAGTTGGATACTGGCAAGTATTTTGGTATGCCAGCCATGGTGGGAGCTAATAAAAAGAGAACGTTTTCTTTTACGAGTGATCGACTGTGGCAGAGGATCCGGTCTTGGTTAGGTCACCAAATGTCAAAGGGAAGGAAGGAAATTTTGATCAAAGCGGTTACACAAGCTCTTCCTGATTACTACATGAATGTTTTTAAGATACCGATTAAGCTGGCGACTGAGCTGGAGCGTATGATTAACTCTTTCTGGTGGTGTATGAAGGGCGATAGAGGACCAGGCATAAACTAGCTCAAATGGGATAAGCTCTGTGTAAGAAAGGAGTATGGCGGTATGAGATTCTGAAATTTGCATGGCTTTAATATGGCGCTACTTCCCAAACAGGGTTGGAATTTACTAACCTATCTGGATGGTTTAGTTTCAAGGCTCTTCAAAGCAAAATATTAGCCTAGAGGGAATCTTTTATCGGCGGCACGTGGTGCTAAGTAGAGTGTACTCTGGCAAAGCATCTGGCAAGCTCAACTTATTAGTAAAGTGGGAAAGTGGTGGAAAATTGGAGATGGGGTGTCCATTCGAGTCTGGGATGATCCTTGGCTTACCAAAGATGATAATAGACAAGTGATTACGTCCAGGATTGATGGTATGGAAAACTTACGTGTCAACGAGTTGTGCATTCTCGGATTACCTCAACGGGACACTGAGTTATTGGAGGTCATTTTTTAACCGCGGGACGTCAAAGCAATTCTTAAAATCCCACTGAGAAGGTTAGAAGGGCCGAATAAGAGGATTTGGCATCTTAGTAAATCTAGAATTTATTCTGTGAGGCCCGGTTACTGTTGGTGGATGGAGCAAGTGATAAATATTGGGACTTATAGGTTGGAGGGTTCGTGGTCGAAGCTTTGGGAAACCAGAGCTTCACCGATGTTTAAAATTATGACCTGGCATCTTGCCAGGGATATCGGTTCATCACGGGCGGTTCCAAGGGAATTTGGCTTGTGCGAGCAGGGGTATTGATGAGATCCAACAATGCTGCCCTAGTGTCCGTAAGTACTCCTACACTCCACCAGGGTCACCCGTCCAAGGAAGAACCTTAGGGCCCTACAAGAAGCGAATAGAACCAAGGGCAGGCCACCTAAAGCCCTCAAACCCAGGTATGAGGTGAAATACAGGCTAAGGCCTCCCCCTGCAGGAAGGAAAGCTCAGGAGGAAGAGAAGCCGCTCCAAGCCATGCTGCTGGCCGAGAGTCGAAGCCCTAGGGCTAAGGACAAGCCTCCGTCGGATCCTGGCCAAGCCTCCAAGGGCCCTGAAGATGAGGCACACTCTAGAGACCAATGGAAGCCTTCCTGGAGTACAGGAGTAAGAGAGCTCGAGAGTATTTGGCCGAGAAGGGATGGCCACCCGAGACTGATCCGAAGCCGAGCCGAGAGAAGAAGAGGAGTTCCTGGTTCCAAGGCAGCACTCCTGGCCCGACCCTAGCCCAAGAAAGCCACATTTGGAGCTACCTAAGGAGATGCCCGAAGCTAGGAGAAGAAGCCCCGGGCAGAAATGAAGAAGACACTTGCCAGGCCCCGGTCCGAGCCCTAGACCGAGAACCGGGCCGATCGAGGGTATTTTATGAGGGTAGCCACTATTTGGCCTGAGCTTTTTGGCGAGGCCTAGCCCTTGGACAAGCCCGGAGCATCAGGCCCCAAGGCCCGACGAAGGCCCGCCGTTTGAAGAAGAAGAATCCTGGGGCCGAGCAAAGGCCCAGCCGGAGACCGGCTGCCCGCCGAGTCCTAGTCCCACCGGACTAGGAAACCCTAAAACCGTCGGTTTAGGGTTTTAGAAGTTTTATTCCTATTTTGAGTTGGATTCTTGGATTTAAAGACTATTTAATTGTTATTCCTTTTTAGTAGGACTTGTTTAGGGGTTTTAGTACTCTTTATTCTATTCTTATTTAGGAAGTAGTGTTTAGGGAGGAGAGCTTGTTCCCTCACCTATATATAGAGGCCGCCGGCCACCCTTGTTCTAAACAACTTTTATGAAATAAACAACCCCCTTTGAAAGAACTTTGTTCTGAAATCCTTATTGTATCTGCTTGTTGCGATACTGAAGGCCGACTTATCATCAAGAGCATCCATCTCTTGGCGTGGCGTCTACGACTTGATAGTTCTGGTTCCCAGCTGTTATATAGCTGATGGGTCAAAGTCCTCAGCCGCACCCAGTTCCCGACGGTTCTACCTCGCTGCACGGTCTCAACTTGCGGTGTTCAAGGGTCGTCTGCCCACGGTTGTAGCGGTTCACATCAATTGGTATCAGAGCAAGGTTCAGCTCACGGACCACAATCTATCCCAGTCTCCAGGTTCACCTGGATTCATATCCTTTACTGCTTTCTTTAGAAAATTAATTCAAAAATTCCCTTCTATTTCAATTCTAGTTTCGAGTTGTAAGTTAAGAAAAAGAAAAGATAGCAAAGCTATCTTGCCATGTTATTTCCTTTCGTTGTAAGTTTGTTTCTAAGAAGAGGGGATAGAAAATTGCTTCCGATTGCTAGTACTAACCATGGCAGACGAGAGATTAGCCAACGTGGAAGGCCACATTCAGCATCTGGATGCTACTTTGGCCGCCGTCCAAGAAACCCTAGCCAGGCTTGAAGCCGGGAGAGGACGAGATGAGCGCCGAGAAGACAGCCCCGAAGGTCTGAACAGAAGAGCCCGACGGCTAGCTCAGGAGATTGACGATGACTTGAGCAACCTCAAGCTCACCGTGCCAAAGTTTGCCGGCAAATACAATGCCGATGAGTACTTAGATTGGGAGAGAAGTATGGAGGACTTCCTCGAGTGCCACCACTACTTGGAACATAAGAAGGTAATCCTCGCCACCCTTGAATTCACTGACTATGCTGCTCTATGGTGGAGCCAGTTCAAAAGTCGGATTCAGAGAGATGAGGAGGACCCGATCGAGTCGTGGCGAGACCTCAAGAGAATCATGAGGAAGAAGTTTGTTCCTGGCACCTATATCCGAGACCTACACACCTCCCACCGGAACTTAAAGCAAGGCACCATGTCTGTGGAGCAATACACCAAGGAGATAGAGATGTTGGTCGCCAGACTCGACCTCCAAGAAGAACCCGAAGCGAAGATCGCCCGATTTGTGGGTGGGCTACACCCCGAGATCATGCATCAAGTCAACCTACTTAACTATGTTGACTACGATGATCTCAAGGCCCTAGCCAACGTGTGGAGAGAGAGTTGAGGGGGGGCTATCCGAGAAGATCAGCCAATGCCCCATGGAGAGGAGGCTCGAGTACAAGCCAAGCCCCATGGAAGCCCGACCAGCCCCGAGGCTCAAGCTCACGGCTAAACCCTAACCCTAGGGATTCGGCACCACTGGTAACATCTGCCCAACCTACTTCTAAGGTTCATAATTCTAACCCACGTCCTAGTGGAATTGTATGCTTTAAGTGTCAAGGTAGAGGACACATCTCAAGGGACTGTCCTAACCAACGGACGATGGTGGTAAGAGAAGGAGGAATCGAAACGGATGATGAAGAAGAGGAGAAGAAAGAAGAAGAAAAGGAGTCTGATGAAGAAGAAGAAGTTAAGCCCGAAGGACTTGAGAAGTTTGCAGGGTTCACCTCTAAAACCCTAGCACCCGACGTCCCGGCCCCAGCCCCGACACCAGTACCCAGCCCAGGCGCTGCCCGACCAGGCCCCAGCGCCCCAGCACTCGGCCCCAGCCCAGGCGCTGCCCGACTAGGCCCTAGCGCCCCAGCGCTCGGCCCCAGCCCCGGCGCTGCCCAACCAGGCCTCAGCGTTCCAGTGCGCGGCCCCAGCTCCGGCGCTACCCAACCAGGCCTCAGCGCCCCAACGCTCGGCCCCAGCCCCCGGCGCTGCCCAACCAGGCCCCAGCGCTACCCGACCAGGCCCCGACGCTTCAACGCTCGACCCCGACCCCGGCTGGCACTGCCTGACCAGCCCCGGCGCCCTAGCGCCCGGCCCCGACTGGCGCTACCCGACCAGTCTCGGTGCCCCAGCACACGTCCTCGGTGCTGCCCGACCAGGCCCCGACGCCCCAGCACCCGGCGCTACCCTGCCCGACCAAGCCCCGACCGACCTAGCACCCGGCCCCGACCTGCGCTACCCAAGGCCCCCCGGTGCATCACCACCCGATGTGGCCCCCGACCACGAGTCCGGCGCGTCCCTGCCCTACGCTCAGCCCCGGTCCTACCCGACCCCGGCTGCCACGACACGATGATGGCCGACGCTACCGACCTGCCCGCCGCACCACCACCCGTCACCGCTGCCGGCTCTCCACTGCCCGCCGCTTGATTTCCACAGTCCGCCTCCGCCTTGCCACTGCCCGACGCGTCCCTGCCCGCCGCCGGCTCTCTACTGCCCGACGCGTCACTGCCCGCCGCCGCCGCCTCCCTACTGCCCGACGCCACCACTCTACCCGATGTGCCATGGTTTACCTCCGGCACCTCCGGCACCCCCATGCCCCGACCCAACGCTTCACCGACGGTCCCCTGTGCACCCAAGATTCAGTGGGAGATCTCCTCTGAAGGATTCTGAGGGCTGCCCCGAGTGAAGAAGATCCGGATGCTGACCCGGATATAGAAATGAGTGAGGAACTCTCACCCGCTACCTCCCCGAGTCTTAACATTATTGTTGATAGTTTTTCAGGAGAGAGAGCTATGGAGACCGATGGAGAAAGCACTGAAGGACCCGAGCTGTGGTCCGTTACTAACTCAAATGACACTCCTAGGTCTAAAGATGATGCTGAGTCTTCCCCGACCGTGGCCAACAAGATTGCTGAAGTTTGGAAGAGGGTGATGACTGCTAAAAGAGAACCTGAGATGGACTTGGGGACAAATCCAAGGCAAGAAGAGGGGAATGATGAGATCCAACAATGCTGCCCTAGTGTCCGTAAGTACTCCTACACTCCACCAGGGTCACCAATCCAAGGAAGAACCTTAGGGCCCTACAAGAAGGAAATAGAACCAAGGGCAGGCCACCTACAAGCCCTCAAACCCTGGTATGAGGTGAAATACAGGCTAAGGCCTCCCCTGCAGGAAGGAAAGCTCAGGAGGAAGAGAAGCCGCTCCAAGCCATGCTGCTGGCCGAGAGTCGAAGCCCTAGGGCTAAGGACAAGCCTCCGTCGGATCCTGGCCAAGCCTCCAAGGGCCTTGAAGACGAGGCACACTCTAGAGACCCAATGGAAGTCTTCCTGGAGTACAGGAGCAAGAGAGCTCGAGAGTACTTAGCCGAGAAGGGATGGCCACCCGAGACCGATCCGGAGCCGAGCCGAGAGAAGAAGAGGAGTTCCTGGTTCCAAGGCACCACTCCTGGCCCGACCCTAGCCCAAGAAAGCCACATTTGGAGCTACCTAAGGAGATGCCCGAAGCTAGGAGAAGAAGCCCCGGGCAGAAATGAAGAAGACACCCGCCAGGCCCCGGTCCGAGCCCTAGACCGAGAACCGGGCCGATCGGGGGTATTTTATGAGGGTAGCCACTATTTGGCCCGAGCCTTTTGGCGAGGCCTTAGCCCTTAGACAAGCCCGGAGCATCAGGCCCCAAGGCCCAACGAAGGCCGCCGTTTGAAGAAGAAGAAGCCTGGAGCCGAGCAAAGGCCCGGCCCGAGACCGGCTGCCCGCCGAGTCCTAGTCCCACCCGGACTAGGAAACCCTAAAACCGTCGGTTTAGGGTTTTAGGAGTTTTATTCCTATTTTGAGTTGGATTCTTGGATTTAAAGACTATTTAATTGTTATTCCTTTTTAGTAGGACTTGTTTAGGGGTTTTAGGACTCTTTATTCTATTCTTATTTAGGAAGTAGTGTTTAGGGAGGAGAGCTTGTTCCCTCACCTATATATAGAGGCCGCCGCCACCCTTGTTCTAAACAACTTTTATGAAATAAACAACCCCCTTTGAAAGAACTTTGTTCTGAAATCCTTATTGTATCTGCATGTTGCGATACTGAAGGCCGACTTATCATCAAGAGCATCCATCTCTTGGCATGGCGTCTACGACTTCATACTTCTGGTTCCCAGCTGTTATATAGCTGACGGGTCAAAGTCCTCATCCGCCCCGGTTCCCGACGGTTCTACCTCATTGCACGGTCTCAACTTGCGGTGTTCAAGGGTCGTCTGCCCACGGTTGCAGCGGTACACATCAGGTATGAGACAAACCAACACTTGTTCTTGGAGTGCGAGTATACACGTAGTTGCTGGGAGGATACATGTATGGGACATTTATTATGGGTTTGATCAACCAAAGTACTACGTTCTAGGAGTGGCTGGAACTTATGCTTAACAGCGGAGATGATGGAATGATTGGGAAAGTTATGGCCATGTTATGGAGCCTCTAGAGAGAGAGGAATGCAAGAGTGTGGAGAAATGAAAAACGGCCTGCCTTTGTGATTACTGATGACTGTAGTTTTAGCGGTATCAAATAACTAATCTACCAAGGTAGACTAGATCGTATTCTACTCGAGGTCTCTTCTTCTTGTCTACTCAAATATGTTGGCAAATTACTCAGGTTTAAACAGGTTGTGCGTGGTGTGAGTTCCACGACTTCTAATCTAATAAACCAGGAAAATAAAAGACAGAAAGATTAAAAGGTTGACTAACGAGAAGATAGACGAGCTTAGATTTCGAATCCCCCTTAGATTACCAAAGCATTGGCGATCACAAGACCAGCGGTTTTCAATTCTAATTCAATCAATTTCTATACACCACCATAACTCCTTACCCTTAGGTTTAAGACTGGCGAACGTTCGCTCTATCCGATCTAACTACCACGATTAATTAACCGCCCGAGCTTTCCCTTCTTGCGACGGAAGAACTAACTGGTGCAATTACTATTGATTAATGAGTTACTCTTGAAGCGGATTAACCCTAACTGGTTCCTACGAAAGGCACACTCCAATGAATAGGTTAATTGGTTGAATTGATGTTTTAAAGAGAGGCGAACGTTCGCTACTTATCCCATCATTACATGATGGGCTTTTTATTAAACCAAAAATCAACGCCAAGCCAAAACCCATTTTAATTATTTGATGATGAGCTAATAGGCCATATATATGGAGAAACAGAATCTTAAGGAAAAAGAAGAAAATGGAAGAAAGGGAGCAGATGACGGGAAAAGAGAATAGAAAGAGAAGAAAAAAAAAGAGAGGCGGCATGGGGAGAAGTCGTAGAGCGGCCAGGAGAGGGAATTGAATTCCCTGAAGGCAGGGTGCTACAAGGGATTAATTACTTGAAGCTCAGCTCAGAGGAATCAAAGCCAACCTTGATGAATCAGTGGTTTGCAGCTTTCTTTTTGATTAATTTCATGAGTAGCTAGGTTTTCTTTTCTTGCTTGGGTTTTGTTGATTTCTTTGAGATTATGAGTTGATTCGTTGAATTGGATTGTGGATTAATGATGATTGATGATTTATTTTGTTATCTTGTCGCCCCGTTCTTAGACTTCCTTGTAATTCGAGGTTTTCTGCAGTTCTCCTGTTTTAGGTTTTCTGTTCAGTTTGCTATTGGATTGTTGGTTGAATGCGAGTTAGGGTGTGTTGCAGGTGGTTCTTGGTTGTAGAGTTGACCGACCCAACCCATAGAACTTGAAACTGAATGTCATCCATGTCCTGCCAATTCTGTAGCTGTATTTTCTCATAATTTCTTAGAAGGATACAAACCCAAGTAAGACCTCTCCCCCATAGTTGATCCTACTTGTTGATTTATTTTTTAGTTGTTAGTTAGTTTTTCTTTTACATTTTTCTAAATTAATATGAACTTTGATCAAAACGATTTCACTGAGGTAGCTTGAGTAGACCCGTGGGAATACGACTCTGAGAACTCTCAGGTTTATTTGGTGTTGGGGCCTAAAAAACCTCGTCATCAAATTGGCGCCGTTGCTGTCTAGTGACTAACCCTAACTCAACACAAACCTAATCTAGGCGATCAACAAGAAAAGAAACATAAACAATCAACAACAAAACAACCATGCAAAGAGAAAACTGAATGAACTTCGAATCTAATCACGCCGATCCGTGACCGCTTTAAAGCCCTGGGTCACTTAGGGTTCATCTAATCTAAGCTCTACAAGTTTATCTACTCATAACGATAATAGAAGAATCAAAGGCAACAAAAGAAATCATCATACAGAGGAAGAACAGATAAGAACTGAAAAACCTAATTCTGACGACTCCGACGAAGCTTCGATCTCCTGGATCTTCAATTTTAAGCTCCGAGCTCTCCGAGGTGGAAGGATGGCGTCACGATCTCTCCACGGATCTTCGAACTCTCTAAACTCTATCTATCAACCCTAGAGTCGGCTGACTCTCAAAAGTCTAATTGAATGTGTAAAAATATGAATAATGAATGATGTCTCTCTTTCCCTGTGTACTTTGCAAAAAAAAAAATCTCTTTCCCTGTGCCGCTGCAGCTCTTTAAATAGGATTGATTAGGGTTTCCAACTCTGCTTCGGAAAATAAGGACCTTTTCGGCGAAAACTTATAAAGTTTTCGGCGAAAACTTTTGTCAAAGCCTTTTGTTTCCTTCGTCGATTTCTTCATAACTTTTTGGCAAAAACTTAAATATATATCGCCGAAATATTCAGTGCAAACTCCTCTGCTTGTGTTTGTTAACATCTTTTCGCCGAAAACTAGGTTTTTGGCGAAGACTTAGTGCTGGGCAGTGGTTTGAGATATTCTCTGATCAGTTTGACTTCTAGTTTCGATTCTGGTTCACTTCTTGAGGTCTTGAACATGTCCGTGACTACGTAAATGATGGCAAAAAGCTGTGCTATCACAAAAACACTAGAAAACCATCAAATAGACCCAAAAAGGGCCAAAGTAACCAAATCGGTAGGAAATAGGGTAGTTGAGTGAATATTCGCTATTTTACCCCTAAAACCACGTTTCAAGCAAGGAAATGCTTCTTAAATGAGGCTTAAAATCACGTCAAATTGAGTGTCATCAAATACCCCACAGTTAAGCTTTTGCTTGTCCTCAAGCATACTTAACTGGAACACACTCAAATTCACAAATGACACAAGATTAAACTTAGATTCAATTCTAACGATTTGGTTTAGACTGTTCCACGTAGAAAAGGTGACCTACACATGCAAGAACATCAACCAAACAAGTTTTGATCTCACTATTTTCTGCACACTTCAAGTAGTAGTTTTAACAAGGTTTGTTTCCTTGCAAAACAATTAGTCATAATTAACCGACTACGATAACACCAATTCTAATAAAAAAGACTTTAAGCTCTAGCCATGATGTGGACGTGGAGGCAGGAAAAGTGACGTGGCTATCGACTTGACTTCATCCGCCTCTAGATCTGTACATTAAATGTTCTAGCTTGGACCGATTTAAACAACAATTTATTCAAGTTTCAACTTGTTCCATTTGATTATTTACTGCATACTAGTGCTCAATACCAAACACTTCACTTAGGTATTGGACCTGCCTAGCTCACAGTATTTGTGCCTATGCTAGTGCTCAACCCGAACACTTCACTTAGGTGTCGGGCTTGCCTAGCTTTGATTTTCAGCACTTTAAAGAACTTAACATTAATTTGCACAGCTCAATTACTTGATTTAACAATTTAGCCATTTGATCCTAGCTAGTTATAACTTTTTACACAAGATTTCGAATTGGATAACCGTCTAATCTCAAACCACAATCACAGGTGAACAAATATGGAGTGAAAAACATGGGAGAAGCTAGCATTTATCATCTTAGAACAGTGTTATCGAGCTTTGTTATTAACAAGTCAATTAATTGAAATAATTCAAGTTTCAAATACCGAAGTGATTTATTATCTGTTCTGACCTAGACTCATTTAATATCAGTGCCAACACGTTGGTTACAGGTTCTTAATGGAACAGTCTAGACGTCATTGTGAAAAATTGAAGTCAATTTAACATCAAAAGTCAAGAATTGAGCAATTCTATGCTAGAGAAATTCAAAATTGAACCACGAAATAACAGATAATCAAGCAAGATCATGCATAATCCGAAGAACCTGTGACGAGATGATCGGTTTAGGGGATGAACACGGATAGTCCGGAGGAGAGCGGAGTAGCTACCGAAGTTCCTACAAAACAAAAACAACAAAAAGATCAAAAGGATACCGGGACAAGTGTCCCGGATCCACACAGAATAAAAGTCGAAACGAAGAATGCTTAGGGGAAATTTTGAAAATATTTTGACTTTTTTTTAAACGACACAAATTCACAGCACAACACTGCTAGAGCAATCTAGAATGTCTAAGTTCAATTAGATCAGCAAAAATAACACTGAAACAGCAGGCACGTAAAACGAGGTAGACCGAGATATCAACCGATGAAACTTGTCGAAAATCAACAATCATCATGTCAAAAGATTCGTAATTGAAAACCCAACAACTAACCTTGAAGACATGACTCAAGACGAAGTTGGCCAAAAACGTGAAAAGCTTGTTTCGGGGATAATCGGAGCTACAGAGCTCTGATTTGGGCGATCAAGTATGTGTTGGAATTGGACCGCAAAAAGGAAAACAAAATTTGAAGAACAGACACAAGTTTTCGGCGAAAACTATGAAAGTTTTCTCCGAAAACTTTCTTTGAAAACACACAAAATAAACAGACGCTCACTATTTGAAAAAGAGAGAAAGTTTTCGGCGAGAACTTTTAGGTTCTCGCCGAATACTTTTTTTTTTTGAAAACCCAAATTCAAATATTAACAGCAAAAATCAAACAAAAATTAAACTGACACTTTGGCTCCCCTGAACCTGATTCGAACGATGAAAAGACTAACTCAAAAATTCAAAACGGACTCCAGCCGTGGGTTGCCTCCCACGAAGCGCTCTCCTTTAACGTCCTTGCGTCGGACGATACCTATTAGGAGCCCCAACTCAAGATCTCCTTGAAGTCAATCGTCTTCTTCAAGGCCATAGGTTGAGTGCCATGTAGCACTCCAGAAGGGTGATGCAGCCGGTAGTGCTCCAGTAGATCGCGGTTCTGGTTGGATGACCAGTTCGTCTTGAATTCTCCTATCGGAGGAGGAAAGAGGTAATATGTCATGGTATGGTCAATGAGCTCATTCTTCTCTACCTGATGATCATCCAGAGGTCGCTCGGGATCGAGTATGTAAACTTCTAAATCCATGACCTTGTTGCTTTCCACGTGCTCGTCTCTGGCTTGAACTACAGGTTGGCTCGGCGGAAGCTCAACTGAGGATATCTCATCGATTTCTTCGTGGTCCTCTTCAGCTTCAACTTCAAGATGGGCAAATTCCACGCTTTCAAGATAGACGAGCTTAACGCCTTCATCAGCCACCACCACCAAGAATTCTTCATCGGATTCCTCTAGCTCATAATAGTCATGGACGGGCTCATCTTCTTCTTCGAACATCTCCTGAGCGTGTTCTTCCATTAATTGATTTGGTTGATCGAGCTTTATGTCCGTCGTGAGATGAGCTTGTAGCTTCGAAATGAGATCATCCAAGGCGGATTCTACTCTTGCTGTCTGTTGTCGATGCTGATGAGCCGGTATATACATCTCTTGGTGGTTTTGTTGGTGGTGTGTAGCTTCTGGCTCTTCTTCGAACAGTTCTTGAGCATCTTTTTCTATTAATTGGTTTGGTTGCTTGAGCTCAAAGTTCACCGCATTAGGAGTTTGTAGCATTGAAGAGATCTTATCAAAGAGGGAGTCAAATCTCGTCGTCCGTTGTTGTTGTTGATGTAGCATCTCTTGGAATTGGTCATTCCACCTGTAATCCTGCATCTCAAAACTCAAGAGCACTACCTAGGTAAATCATGTAAATATGGAGAAAAAATAGATGATAGATGGAAAGGGAGAAGAATAAAATGCCAACTCTTCTCTCAAATAATTAGAAGAGTCCCCGGCAACGGCGCCAATTTGATGACTGCAGTTTTAACGGTATGAAATAACTAATCTACCAAGGCAGACTAGATCGTATTATACTCGAGGTCTCTTCTTCTTGTCTACTCAAATAAGTTGGCAAATTACTCAGGTTTAAACATGTTGTGTGTGGTGTGAGTTCCACGACTTCTAATCTAATAAAACAGGAAAATAAAAGACAGAAGGATTAAAAGGTTGACTAACGAGAAGATAGACGAGCTTAGATTTCGAATCCCCCTTAGATTACCAAAGCATTGGCGATCACAAGACCAGCGGTTTTCAATTCTAATTCAATCAATTTCTATACACCACCATAACTCCTTACCCTTAGGTTTAAGACTGGCGAACGTTCGCTCTATCCGATCTAACTACCACGATTAATTAACCACTCGAGCTTTCGCTTCTTACGACGGAAGAACTAACTGGTGCACTTACTAATGATTAATGAGTTACTCTTGAAGCGGATTAACCCTAACTGGTTCCTACGAAAGGCACACTCCAATGAATAGGTTAATTGGTTGAATTGATGTTTAAAGAGAGGCGAATGTTCGCTACTTCTCCCATCATTACATGATTGGCTTTTCATTAAACCAAAAATCAACGCCAAGCCAAATCCCATTTTAATTATTTGATGATGAGCTAATAGGCCATATATATGGAGAAATAGAATCTTGAGGAAAAAGAAGTAAATGGAAGAAAGGGAGCAGATGACGGGAAAAGAGAATAGAAAGCGAAGAAAAAAAAAGGCAGCATGGGGAGAAGTCGTAAAGCGGACAGGAGAGGGAATTGAATTACCTGAAGGCAGGGTGCTACAAGGGATTAATTAATTGAAGCTCAGCTCGGAGGAATCAAGGCCAACCTTGATGAATCGGTGGTTTACAGCTTTCTTTCTGATTAATTTCATGAGTAGCTAGGTTTTCTTTTCTTGCTTGGGTTTTGTTGATTTCTTTGAGATTATGAGTTGATTCGTTGAATTGGATTGTGGATGAATGATGATTGATGATCTATTTTGTTATCTTGTCGCCCCGTTATTAGACTTCCCTGTAATTCGAGGTTTTCTGTAGTTCTCCTGTTTTAGATTTTCTGTTCAGTTTGCTATTGGATTGTTGGTTCAATGCGAGTTAGGGTGTGTTGCAGGTGGTTCTTGGTTGTAGAGTTGACCGACCCAACCCTTAGAACCTGAAACTGATTGTCATCCATGTCCTGCCAGTTCTGTAGCTGTATTTTCTCATAAATTCTTAGAAGGATACAAACCCAAGCAAGACCCCTCCCCCATAGTTGATCCTACTTGTTGATTTATTTTTTAGTTGTTAGTTAGTTTTTCTTTTACATTTTTCTAAATTAATAAAAACTCCGTTCAAAACGATTTCACTGACTAGCAGACCTAAACTGAGTAAGGTAGCTTGACTAGACCCGTGGGAATACGACTCTGAGAACTCTCAGGTTTATTTGGTGCTAGGGCCTAAAAAACCTCGTCATCAAATTGGCGCCGTTGCTGTCTAGCGACTAACCCTAACTCAACACAAACCTAATCTAGGCGATCAACCAGAAAAGAAACATAAATAGTCAAGAACAAAGCAATCATGCAAAGAGAAAACTGAATGAACTTTGAATCTAATCGCCGTCGATCCGTGACCGCTTTAAAGCCCTGTGTCAGGTTCATCTAATCTAAGCTCTACAAGTTCAGCTACTCATAACGATAACAGAAGAATCAAAGGCAAAAAAGGAAATCATCATACAGAGGAAGATCATATAAGAACTTAAAAACCTAATTCTGACGACTCCGGCGAAGCTTCGATCTCCTGGATCTTCAATTTTATGCTCCGAGCTCTCCGAGGTGGAAGGATGGCGTCACGATCTCTCCACGGATCTTCGAACTCTCTAAACTCTATCTATCAACCCTAGAGTCGGCTGACTCTCAAAAGTCTAATTGAATGTGTAAAAATATGGATAATGAATGATGTCTCTCTTTCCCTGTGCCGCTGCAGCTCTTTAAATAGGACTGATTAGGGTTTCCAACTCTTATTCGGAAAATAAGGACCTTTTCAACTTTAGTTTAAAGCCTTCTGTTCCTTCGTCGATTTCTTCATAGTTTTTCGGCGAAAACTTAAATAGATTTCGCGGAAATCTTCAGTGTAAACTCCTCTGCCTGTGTTTGTTAACATCTTTTCGCCGAAAACTAGGTTTTCGGCGAAGACTTAGTGCTGGGCAGTGGTTTGATTGATTTATGATCAGTTTGACTTCTAGTTTCGATTCTGGTTCACTTCTTGAGGTCTTGAACAAGTCCGTGGCTACGTAAATGATGGCAAAAACCTGTGCTATCACAAAAACACTAGAAAACCATCAAATAGACCCAAAAAGGGCCAAAGTAACCAAATCGGCAGGAAATAGGGTAGTTGAGTGAATATTCGCTATTTTACCCCTAAAACCACGTTTCAAGCAAGGAAATGCTGCTTAAATGAGGCTTAAAATCACATCAAATCGAGTGTCATCAATTACCCGGCTGACTTTGAAGGCCTAGTGATTGGAAGCTCGCACAGCAACATCAACCATTGGGAACGAACACGGCAGCTACTACTCGATGGGCATGCTTTTATGAGCAAAGACTGTCTGGAGTTGGAGCTATTTTGCGGGATTCAGCTGGAAACATTGTTGAGTATCTAATGATGACACATATAGGCTGCCCGCCGACAAAAGCTGGTGAAGCCATTGCATTGTTTAAGGGGGCTTCAGTGGCTGCCAGCCGGGCACTGGGAGTTACAAATGTCATCATCGAGACTGATTCACAACTTGTGACCAAAGGAATCATGGGAGAGGAGTCAGACCTTACCGAGTTCGGTGAGACCATGGAAGCTTGCAAGTGGCTCCTGCACTCACGTTTAAAGTTATTTTTGTTAGAAAAGATAGAAACGAGATAACTCAACATCAATGATGAATATATTGATGATAACACTAAAAAAAGAATGAATTTTCTTTAATCACACTTTAGTTTTAAGATATAATAAAATAAGTGAAAGTCTAAGGTTATCGGCTTAATTATCGCAGTACCATGTCCCGAAGTCAATGGCTATCTTCTTCACCTGCATCGCTGACCAAAACCCGTGAATGTCCTTGTTATGCTGATCATGTCATAACCGCACTAAAGTTAAAAATATGCTTTGATTTGGAAGTTTAAATACTAATAAAATGTAGTCGATTTTATTGTAAGAAGTCAATGGAATTGATGATTACACAAGCAAACAACTGTGAAGTTTAACACTCTGTAGTCGTCATTTCTCTACCAAACGTCTTTTTCAGATTGCTAATAATAGTGCTTACTGATCGCGGTTGAGAAACTTCTCTTAAAGATACATAGACGAGCAAGGGTCTTTTTTCAGGACTCCTTCATTGGGCTTACTCGTTGAAAGAGAAATGTTGGGAGATTGAAGTGTAGGTTCCTTGAAGGTCAAAATCAACAACAAAAGCAAACAAGAAAGCCCGGGTCAACTTCGGTCAACTAACAAGGAAGTGGCTCAAAGAGCATGAAAATAATGATCAAGCATATCAATCTTAGCAACAAGTAATGACAAACACAAAGCGGATGAAATGGATGAGAATGAGGGGTTAAACGAGTTTCCCTTAAGGATAAAAAATCATGAATCTACACAAACCTATGATGAACAGTTTATGCAAATGAAACACATGAGCTTTCTCCATTTGACGTACATGTATCTAAAGACTCTCTCGATATTATTAGAACCAAGCACAACACAAACACTCAATAAATTGGACTCTTGTCACAAAACTGACTAAATGCATATGCACATCAAGTGTTCGATGAAATGTCCTAAGGGTTTTCAACCTAAAACGACCTAGCACACATCCCTCTCTAGAGCGTAATGCACTATCAAGCATTATTCCACGATAATCTATAAAGTAGAAGCCCTCTCTCGTTAATCCAAATCCATCAACAACCTAAACAAGCATCTAGGTCAAGAATACTTGAATAAGAAATGGAGTGAAGAACATGGTATTGAATCAAACTTCGTACAACATGAAATTGAATCATCCAAGAGTTTTAGAGAGTAGAAACAATCATAATTTCCCCTAAGGTTCCACTGATTGAACCTTACGGGGTTTAGTTATAGCAATACATGGTGAGCCACCAAGAAAAAGATGGAGGGGATGATATTTCTCCGATTCTTCAAGCTAAATGATCTTAAATCTTCTTCTCGTGTTTCTATGATGATTGAGGCTTAGGAGGATGGTTGTATGATAATAAGGGACCTCTAGAATGGTTTTCCAAGTGTTGGAGAACAACCTTGTTCGTCAAAATTGAGCTGGGAAATGAAATTGATCATCTTTAAAACTAGCCAAAATTGGTCCTTAAATAGAATTGGGCCTAGCACAATAGCGGCTTG
Source organism: Linum lewisii (assembly GCA_034768395.1). Classification (NCBI taxonomy): domain Eukaryota; kingdom Viridiplantae; phylum Streptophyta; class Magnoliopsida; order Malpighiales; family Linaceae; genus Linum; species Linum lewisii. The sequence goes on along the minus strand of CM068302.1, from coordinate 26,617,552 downwards.
TTAGTCGCGAGGCACGCCATAGACATCCAGCACGCGCGCCGACCAAATCACCTTGGGCACGCCGAGCTGAATGTTTTATGTTGTCTGGCACAGTTACGGCGCCACGCGTTAAAACCTTTCGGCGCTCACGCCGACCATATCACCAGGGGCGTGCCTGGTCTCTTACTTGTACTGTCTGAGTTGGATTTTGTAAGTCTTTGATTTCTTGAGCAACCAGACTCCAAATCAATCACCGTTTGAACCCGTGGCTTTGTAATTCCTTACACAATCAAGTCGCGACCTAAAATTTAATAAAAAATTATTATGCAGTGAAAAAGGTGCACAAGGGTCCCATGAGAGTATTGAAGATGGTAATCATGAATTAGATCAAAACAACTTAGAAGCGTCAAATTCATGCACAAACCAAACCAAAAATGTGTCATTTATGATTAAATGATGTTATAATCGAGTCATCAAATCACCCCATGCTTGAACGTTTCCTATCCTCAAGCAAAGACTCAAAACCAACAATGCACCAATAAGAAAATGAACAAGTCTTAAACCTCTTGGATCCTAGAATGATGTGAATGGTGTATGGGAACTTAGTGAACATGATAACATAATTGACCACGCAATTGAAGAACTGATGTGACTATATTTGGTGCATTTTAAGCCTTCGATTAGCCTATGAAATGCCCGTGTTTGATCCTTAAATGCCATGATTAATATGCTTTTATTGATGTTTTGTGCAAAGTGTCCTTTTGTTGCCCGGTTGCCACTTTGAGGCCAATTCCATGTCTATTGGAGGTTTTTTCTTTGTATTTTCAGGTCTTGGCATTGAAGTACTGGTGACAAGGAGCACGTGGGATCAAACGGGAGGTTGATCGGAGGTAGGACGGAGGAGATACGGCCGATGCAAGATTGGAGAAAATGCACTTACAGCTGAAGGAATTTTCGACGAGAACCTAGAGTTCTCGGACCGAAAATTCTAAGTAGTCGGCGGACATCTGATCATTGAAGATATTTTCGGCGAAAACATTCAAAGTTTTCGCCGAAAACTTTAGAAGAAATGCAGCAGCCGTTCGGTGTTTTCAAGGGTAATTTCGGCGAAAATATTACATCATTTTCGCCAAAAATTATAGTGTTGACCGGTGCACTATATAAAGAGGAAGGAGGCGAATTAAAAAGGAGAGCTCATTCTAATTTTACACATCGCCGATCTCATTCCTCTTTCCTCTCAACTTCTCCAACACTTCCTCCTCATCAACCAACCCTTCACAACCCTAGAGCAAGGTGCAAATCAAAGTAGAGGAGCTTGGATTGAAGCCCACAACCTTGGAGAGGAGCTTGCGAGAGGAGGATTTCCATGGTGTACTTGGTGATCATCTTTCTTTCTCTTTCATTCATTTCCTTGGCCATGTGTGGCTGATTTCTTAGGTTTTCTTGGATTGATAGATGGTTGTGCTAGGATAGAGGTGAATTGTACAAACATGCTATGATTGTTCTTGGATTGTATGAGGATGGTCTCTATGACTTGTTGTTAATTCCATTGATGGCTATGGCTTGATTGGTCTATTATTTGTGATGTAATGCATGAGAGTGCTTAGATTACATGGATTGTAGGTCTAGGGATTGAAGAGAGTGTGTTCTAAGAGATTAGATCATCTCAATTCAACCATAGTTGCATAATTTCTGTCATGTGCATTTTATCGAACACTTGGTGTGCATTAGGTTTTTCATTCAATTGAACTTTGATTAGTCTTTTGATGATTCTCTTAGTGTTAGGACATTGACATGAGAGTGTGGTGTCTAGCCTAGTGGTCATAGAGTCATAGGAGAGGGTTTTGTAGCTTGGCATTTCATCAAACACCTTTAATGCATCCTTAGTCACTTAGCTTGAGAGCGAGAGCCTAGGTTGAGTGGTGATAGGATAGGGATTTAGTGCGACGAGAGTGCATTGAGTCTATAGAAGGGATTTGCGTGGTCATTCGATTGCAACCTCGATCATGTTTGGCTTGTTTGTGCATTTGTTCCTCTTGAGCATGATGAAGCTATCTTTCCAAGTGAACCTCCTTTACCTTTGTTTTGCACCTTTTTGATTTGCTTTCTTGTTTAGTTTCCTTTATGTTTTCATTTCCTTTTCAAACTAAAACCAATTTTAAATGAATAGACCGTCCATGAACCGTGTGAGTATTAGCTATTGAGAGAGCCCTCGTGGAATACGACCTTGATAGTTGTGAGTTAAATCTTGCTTATCAAGTTTTTGGCGCCGTTGCCGGGGAACTTTCTCAATCCTTTGAAAGCATTTAGTAGTGGACCGTTCTATTCACTTCCTTCCGTTTTAGTTTTGCTTCTTTGTTATTTGTTTTTGTATTTGTTTTTGTGGTTTGTTATCCCGCATTGTTGTACTACTTGGTTGTTTTTGTTGTGCGTGTTTGTAGGTCCCTTATCCATCAATCCATTCTCTACCTCACTTGGTTCATGGGAGCAAGGTTGCAAGTAAGATGAACTCGTGGAATCGAGGTAATGGTTATGGCACCTATCAACGGTGGAATCCATCTCCTAACCCGTACTATGGTCATCCTACTCCATCCAACTACTACCAAGGAACTTGTGAGGGAGATAGCCAATGGTGGGGTCAAGAACAACTAGCTTCAACACCCATGTGGAATGAGCAATGTCCCTATCCATCTCCACCCTACCATCAAGTCTTGCCGGAGTATTATCAAGAGGATTTCACAAGTCATGAACAACATTCTCAACCGCCTTCCATGCTAGAGGAGCTCTTTAAGATGGTTGAAGAAAGCAAGCGTCCTCAAGAGGAGTTCACAAGCTATGAGCAACCCTCTCACCCTCCTTCTATGCTAGAGGAGCTCTTGAAAATGGTGAAGGAAAGCGAGCGTCCTCGAGAGGAGTTTGTAAGCTATGAGGAATCTTCTCCACCTCTTCCCACGCTTGAGGAAGCTTTGAAGATTGCGGAAGACAATGCGAACCAACTTAATCGTTTAGCTCAAGGGTGACGCTCATCAAGGAAGCTCTAGAGGATAAACAACACTCTCCACCTCCCCCCACAATTGAGGAGATGTTGCAAATTGCGGAAGATAATACGGCCCGGTTGGATCGTTTAACTCAAAGTGTGAAGCTTATCACCGACACCTTAGAACCGGAAGTGCTTGTCATGGAAGAACAAGGAAGTGAGTTTCCCCAAGAAGAGGTCATGAGCCATGAGAAACCTCTTCCATCTCCTTTCATGATAGAGATCTTGCAAATTGCGGAGGATAATGCAAACCGAGTTAACGCTTATCCCACAGCATAGAGCTCGTCACAAAGATTCTTGAGAATGAATGACATCCTAATCATTTGGAGTATGTTTATGATGATGAAGATGACACTTGTGAACCGGAAGAGCTTGACACGGAAGAAGAGTTGGTAGTGGAGGAGATTGAGGAACATGTTCTTCCCGAGGACACACCAAGTAACGATGATGTGGGGTATGAAGAACCAAGGAGACTTGAGGATGATGACCCTTTAAGGAGGTGAGAGATGATTTGGAGACGCTTCAAGAAGAGGTGGCACCGAGAGTGGAGCACGAGAGTGATCAACACCACCCTCTTGTGGTCCCACCAAAGATTGTGAGCACTCTTCAATCTTCTTGCTTGATCATGAAGTACTTGTGTCAAGAGACGGACACAAGCTTCATAACCTCCCCTAAGGTGATAACGGAAGAGGAGCCGCCCATGTTTGAACCGGAAGACTCTTTGAGTGGCATCACCAACTTGGAGACGATGGAGCTCAATGGTGGCCCCCTACCATACTTTCTTCCTCAAGTTCCGAATTTCAAAGGTAGCAAGCCATCCCAAGGTACCAAGTGTTATACAAGCATCAATGTGCATTGGCTAGTCTACCATTCTCCTAAGAAGTTTCTTGGAGCTCAACTCTCATCGTGGAAGAAGCTACTTGGAATCAAGGAGGTACTAAGTTGGACACCATAACACAGGTATCGTCGAGCTTAAGACGGTAACCAAGCGCTTCTTGGGAGGCACCCCATGTTATCTTTACTTTTTCGCTTCTAATTGTTGTTTGAGGTTTTTGTGTTGTTTTAGCTTTTTGAATAAGATTTGGCAAGCAATTGGGATCACTCTTCACCAAGGATCATCAAGGAACTCTTCCACCTCTATTACCTCCTATGCTCCTCTCTACCACCGCGGTAACTTCGTTCCACCTTACCCTCTCTCTCTTGATCATTGAGGACAATGCTCATGTTAGTCGTAGGGGAGTTTGAGGCTTGGTGTGATTATTTGTGGTAGAGATGCTATGATTTGCTTGATTTTCATGATCTTAATTGAATGTCGAATCCCTCTATTGTAGAATCATTCGGTTCTTGACTTGTGGTGTTTAATTGACTTCAAGTTTTCACAATGATGTTTAGACTGTTCCACTTAGAACCTATAACCAGCATGTTAGCGCTAATATCAAATGAGTCTAGGCCAGAACAGAGATTTTATGGGTAATTAGCATTAAGGGTCCCATTTCTTTGGGGTTTGTACGAAATCGTCCCATTCGTTCGAAAAAAAACGGATCAGTCCCATACGTTTTAAATTCGAACAAATTCATCCCACTGATCACTTTTCGGCCAAATCGAACAGTCAGCATGCTTAGTCAGCAAAGAAAAACTTAGGTGGAATGTCCAACTCATCTATTTTGACCCAACGGTCAAAAGAGCAAACCCAACCCAAACCCCCCAAAACAATGAGTCTTAAACCCACGTTGCTGATATTTACGGCGAAAACTTTGAATGTTTTCGCCGAAAACTTTAGAAGAAATGCAGCAGCCGTTCGGTGTTTTCAAGGGTAATTTCGGTGAAAATATTACATCATTTTCGCCGAAAATTATAGTGTTGACCGGTGCACTATATAAAGAGGAAGGAGGCGAATTAAAAAGGAGAGCTCATTCTAATTTTACACATCGCCGATCTCATTCCTCTTTCCTCTCAACTTCTCCAACACTTCCTCCTCATCAACCAACCCTTCACAACCCTAGAGCAAGGTGCAAATCAAAGTAGAGGAGCTTGGATTGAAGCCCACAACCTTGGAGAGGAGCTTGCAAGAGGAGGATTGCCATGGTGTACTTGGTGATCATCTTTCTTTCTCTTTCCTTCATTTCCTTGGCCATGTGTGGCTGATTTCTTAGGTTTTCTTGGATTGATAGATGGTTGTGCTAGGATAGAGGTGAATTGTACAAACATGCTATGATTGTTCTTGGATTGTATGAGGATGGTCTCTATGACTTGTTGTTAATTCCATTGATGGCTATGGCTTGATTGGTCTATTATTTGTGCTGTAATGCATGAGAGTGCTTAGATTACATGGATTGTAGGTCTAGGATTGAAGAGAGTGTGTTCTAAGAGATTAGATCATTTCAATTCAACCATAGTTGCATAATTTCTATCATGTGCATTTTATCGAACACTTGGTGTGCATTAGGTTTTTCATTCAATTGAACTTTGATTAGTCTTTTGATGATTCTCTTAGTCTTAGGACATTGACATGAGAGTGTGGTGTCTAGCCTAGTGGTCATAGAGTCATAGGAGAGGGTTTTGTAGCTTGGCATTTCATCAAACACCTTTAATGCATCCTTAGTCACTTAGCTTGAGAGCGAGAGCCTAGGTTGAGTGGTGATAGGATAGGGATTTAGTGCGACGAGAGTGCATTGAGTCTATAGAAGGGATTTACGTGGTCTTTCGATTGCAACCTCGATCATGTTTGGCTTGTTTGTGCATTTGTTCCTCTTGAGCATGATGAAGCTATCTTTCCAAGTGAACCTCCTTTACCTTTGTTTTGCACCCTTTTGATTTGCTTTCTTGTTTAGTTTCCTTTATGTTTTCATTTCCTTTTCAAACTAAAACCAATTTTTAAATGAATAGACCGTCCATGAACCGTGTGAGTATTAGCTATTGAGAGAGCCCTCGTGGAATACGACCTTGATAGTTGTGAGTTAAATCTTGCTTATCAAGAACCAATCATCTTCCAAAAAGTAGAAAATGGACTATGCTTTATCGCACTAGTGACTAAATGACTTGGAAATGACAAGACTATACAACCACCTTAACACGTGCTCTATGACGCTACTCGACACTTGCGATATAAGAGTAGACCTGGCCGATTACCCATCTTACGTGGAGGGGGTGATCCTCTCACAACTCACATTTTGAACTCTGACTATTGTCACCCCCATTGATTTTTTGGTCATCTAACCTATTATAAAAAATTGCAATTTTTTTTGAACTTTTTTTCTTTCCTATAGTCGGTGCGGTTGTTAACCCGATCAGGTATGGAGAGGCCAAAATCCTTTTGAACTCCGCCTTATCCTAGACCTTGACCCACCTAGAGATGGGTTGAGAAGAATAATCTCACGCTGGGACTAGTAATGGGCGGACACTAAATACCCCTCATGTTAACTCACAACCGACACTTTTCCCGAATTCAATATCTAGGTGGACTGATTAGCCTCTTACAAACACACATTCGGAAATCACTTACCTAGACTTGATCATTGCATCTAAACTAGAGAATTCAAAAGGTGCTTAAGACAAAGTCTTGCACAAATCCAAGTATCTCGTTCACTAACACAACAAAGGCAAGTCTCTAGATTACTAAAAGCAAGATTAACTAGGAGAAGGTCATGCCACGGTTCTCACTTATTGTAACACCCATCTCGAATCAACCCTGTCTAACCCATGGTTCAGCCGGTTATGGGTATTACTATAGAAAATGAAATAGAAAGTTCAATAATAAAATGAACGAACCAAAGGGAGGCCTCCATTAAGTGAAATCCAATACAAACTGATGAACAAAAAATCTGAATATAATCTCAAAATCGAGTAGAAAATTCCAAATAACAATAGTCAACTAAAATGATAAAAACAAAAAAAAGCCAACTCCAAGTAAGCCGCTAATCTTCACCTCATGGTTTCAACATAAACCTCCCTGAATTCAACTACAACCACCCTGAACTCCGGAACAAACTCTAGCCACCAGAACCTATAAGGGGGGAAGAGGGGGGATCAGTTTCCTAATGAAACTCAGTGAACCCACTTGGCTTAATTATGCGTCGAACTAAACGACAAGGAGTTGTCCCAAGAATCCACATTCAACACTGACAATGGGACCAATCTTAAGTCTTTTTAGTTGTTAATCCTAAAACAGTCTAGGTGATCACATAGGTGCGGTTCTCTACTTAAATCCCATAATTCATAACATCAACATAAACACAATGCAACCAAAAACAGCTCCTCAATTCATCATCACACCACATCACAGTTCGTGGATCAATAACAGCACAACACAACAAGTCACATCACAAGTAATTTCTAGGGCCATCAGAACATCAATATCCCGCAGGATCTTCCCTGCAGAGAGATAACACGACGCATCCTCAAAGGGATCCTTTGTCAATAGAGATGTGACGACGCATCCCATAGGGGATCCTTCCTCAGAGAGATTTCAACCACCGTGACCCCATGCCATTGGATTAACCCCGGTGAATCAGACTCTAACACAACGGTATGACGGATGGGTAGTGTGTGTACATTCCGATTCTATTTCCATGTTCACATCAAAATCCAATTCATAGTTCAGAACTTGCAGTACAGTTCCCAATACCTCACATTATCATCATCAATACCATCACAACAATCCATCATCAATTTGCAAATTCATAAACACGGGAAGGGTAAATTGCTAGCTTGCTGGTCACCCCACCTGATGAGCCCAGCAAACCTTGGACCCGACCTGAGCCTCCTTTTACCTGAAGTCAGACCAAGGCCTTCCGAGAGAAACTTAATGCCTACATGGAATCCTGGAGTAAAGAAGGATATGAAGAGGATGCTGATCGATTTGTCAAAGAAGGCTACACCCTCCTAGAAGTTCAAGAAGGCATTGGAGCCCACACGGAGCAAGGCCCAAAACAAGTCACTAAAGCCGCGGTTCAAGACCAGCCGGAGCCCGACCAAGCAAACCCGCCGGGCCGTCACCAAATCCCAACCGGCCCACGCTACAGAAGCCCAACCGGCCCAAAGCTGCCCGCCGCCGCCGAATTAGGGTTTTGACCTAATTAGGTCTTTTATTCCACATTAAAGACTCCAGTTATTAGTTTATGTTTTATTCCTCTTTAGTCGAATTGTTTAGGAGTGTTAGGATTCTAATTAAGGTTAGGAGTCTATATTTTATTATTATTTAGGAAGTAGTCTTTAGGGAGGAGAGCTTGTTCCCTCACCTATATAAGGAGGACGCCGGCCACCCTTGTAACACAACTTTTGAAATCAATAAACCCCTGTTTGAACATATGTTCTCTTCCCTTCAAGCCTTTGCTCGTTGTTGCATCGCTTAAGGATCGACTTATCATCAAGAGCATCCATCTCTTGTCGTGGCGTCATCGACTGGACACTTCTGGTTCCCGGCTATATACAGCCGATGGGTCAAAGTACGTATCCGCCCCTGTTCTCGACGGTTTAACCTCGTTGCACGATCTCCATTTTACGGTGTTTAAGGGTCGTCTGCCCACGGTTGCAGCGGTTCACATCACCACCTACATAACAAAGGAAAGTGGTAGCCATGTCACGAGTCTAGGGTTACCCTCTTGTTCCCTCATTGGAAGAACCATCCTCATGCACCCACCACTAGCAACAACAAATATATGCAAAAACCCAATTCAACCGACTCCATCCTCTCCCTTATTTCTAACTCGAATCCATTAATAATTAAATTTCATGCCAATCCCCAACTCACAACCAAAATATCACAAGCACACAATTGTCAATCACATAACAGTTATCCAATTTTATTCTCTCCGATATCATGCAAAACCTAACTTTGATCTTAGTCGAGTTTCAACTCCTCACGTTACCCAGAATTTACTATCGACACCAAACCCTCACTTGGAAAAGAAGACGAGACTCTAATCGTCTTCTAGATTCCCGGATGAACGATTCCCCTTCCTTAAAACGTGGTTTTCCTCCTTCTAACCGACAACACTCAGCACACAACCATAAAAAACAAGAAACGTGATCTCTTCTCCTCGTTGCCTGGAAACCACAGGAAGAAACAACACCTTAATCAGACACCCGTAGCTCCTAGAATCAAGCTTCAAAGTTTGGCAGAACTTGGTTCATCAAAGGGATTTTCGGGAAGAAAGAGAGAGAATGAAATTGCAAACATCCGCCAATGTGAAAGTTGATTCTGGGAGAAGAATTTGTTATTGATTAATTGAATTATAGATTACAATCAGAGACTCTGTTTATATACAATCGGAGAGAAGAAGAAAGAAGAACTAAAAGGGAAAGAAAGCAACAAAAGCATGGCAGCTGACTAGGCATCTGGAAGCTTTTGGTTTGTGTCACGTAATCAAGAAGGCTAACGGTCATTGACTTTAAATATCAACTTTGACCTTTCCTTCCAGCTTCCTAAATCTAACAGCCCCCCTAAAGCTGGTGTTTGGTAGATAGTCAACACCCAGCTTGTCTAATAATAATCGCAATCGTGGTGCTGGAAACCCTTTAGTGAAAAGATTAGCAAGTTGAATCTCTGTAGGAACATGATGTAAACTAATCAATCCACTTTGTAATCGCTCACTAATAACATGGCAATCGATCTCGATGTGTTTAGTCCTTTCGTGAAACACAGGATTCTTGCTAATGTAAAGTGCTGATTGATTATCGCAGAACAATTTTACTGGAGAATGATGTGTGATTCCCAAATCCAACAACAAACTGACTAACCACTGTACCCCACAACATAGCTGAGCAAGAGCTCTATACTCCGCTTCTGAAGAAGATCGAGACACGATACCCTGTTTCTTAGTTTTCCAAGCTATCAATGATTCACCAAGAAACAAACAATACCCTGTAGTTGATCTTCGTGTGTCTGGACAAGAGCCCCAATCTGAATCGCTATAACCACTTAACTGCATAGAGGTGTTCTTTGGAAAGAACAACCCTTGTCATGGGAATTTTTCAAGTAACGAACAATCTTGTGAGCTGCCTCTAGATGAACATCCGTAGGATTTGCCTGAAACTGAGACAATTGTTGAACTCCATAATTGATATCCGGCCTTGTAATTGTCAAGTAATGTAACCTTCCAATTAGCTGCCTAAACTCTGTAATGTTTGAGTGAGGTATACCATCTTCAGCTCTTAGCTTGAATTTGTAGTCTACTGGTGTATTGCATTGCTTAGACTTAGCCAAGCCACTTTCAGAAATCAATTCCATGCAATACTTCTGTTGACACATATAGATTCCTGCAGCATTCCTTGCAGCTTCCAGGCCTAAGAAATACTTTAGTTTTCCTAGGTCTTTAACTTTGAAATGCTGCTGCAACTATTTCTTTACTTCTTCAATTAGCAATAGATCGCTTCCAGCCAGTATTATGTCATCTACATATACCAATAATACCAACATGGATGTGGCTGTACTGTATATGAACAATGAGTAATCTGCTACAGATTATTTGAACCCTTCTGCCTTTAAAGCACTAGACAACTTCAGAAACCAATGTCTGCTTGCCTGTATCAGTCCATACAAGGACTTGAGAAACTTGCAAACCTTCCTTCCATGTCCAACTGACTCAACTGCTGGAGGTAAGTCCATGTAAACCTCTTCTTCTAAATCACCGTGCAAGAATGCATTGCTGACATCCATTTGATGAAGATGCCAATCCTTAACAGAAGCAACTGCCAACAGGGTTTTCACAGAGTTTATCTTAGCAATAGGAGAGAAGGTATCAGTAAAATCCACCCCATGCACTTGTGTGAAACCCTTAGCCACGAGTCTGGCCTTATACCTATCAACACTCCCATCAGGTTTGAACTTGACCCTGTAAACCCATTTGCAACCTATTGACCGTTTTCTTGAAGGCAAGTCTGTAACAACCCATGTACCATTGTCTTCCAAGGCTTGCAATGCCTCTTGCATTGCCTTTTTCCAGCAATCAGAAAGAGCAACATCTCTATAGGTTTTGGGGCTCAGGTTCAACTGTTATATTCATGATAAAATGTTTGTAGGAAGAAGCTAGGTTGCTATAAGAGACATGATCAAAAGAAGAGTGATGAGTGTTTTGAGAAACTGTATTGCATTAATAATCAGAAAGCTAACTTGGTGGTTTACTTATTTTAGATGATCTTCTAAGTATCTTAGGACTAAGATGAGGAGATGACACAGAACCTTAATGAGGGGAATTCAGAGTGGTATGAGTTGCAGAGCTAGGACTTGCAGCTGACCCTGTTTGAACCAAAGACTCATTTTCTATGTAATTAGTGTTACTGTGATCTTCTGGAACTGTTTCATTGAAAGAGGGAAAAACAGGATACAAGCTTTCTAAGTTGTTGTTGATTTCATTATGTATCTCTGAATGATCATGCTGAGAATCTAAATGGTAAGAATTATTTCATGAAAGATTACATTTCTGGACATGAAAACCTTTTGTGTTTGGATGTCTAAAAGTTTGAAGCCTTTGATTCCAGTGTTGTATCCAAAGAAGACACTAGTTGTTGAACGAGGTGAGAACTTTGTTCGACCATGAGTAAGAGTGTTGGCATAAGCAAGGCAGCCAAATACTCTAAGGTGATTATAAGAAGGAATAGTTTGATACAGCATTTCAAAAGGTGATTTGTTGTGAAGAACAAGAGTACGGATTCGGTTAATGAGGTAACAAGCATGTAGAACACATTCCCCCCAGAACCTGAATGGCAAACCACTTTGAAACCTAAGGGATCTAGCTACAGCTAAGAGATGTTGGTGCTTACGTTCTACACGACCATTTTGAGGTGCGGTTTCAACACAACTGGTCTGGTGGATAATTCCTTTGGAAGCAAAGAAAGCATTCATGTTGAATTCAGTTCCTTGATCAGAACGAATGGTCTTAATAGAAAATGAGAATTGATTAGCAACCATGACACGGAAGGATTCAACTAAGGGTCTGGTATCACTTTTATTCTTCATGAGATAAGGCCAAGTACAATGACTGAAATCATCGACAATGGTAAGAAAGTATGAATAGCCATCATGAGTGGCAGTATTCAAGGGCCCCCAAATGTCCATGTGGACTAATTCAAAAGGAGCAGAAGCATGAGATAGACTAGATGAGACATGGAGCTGTTTCTGCTTAGCTAAATGGCAAACATTACAATGATTATTCAAGGGCGATCTAACAGAAAGACACGATTTATGAATGAGAGTGATGCGGTGAGAAGATGGATGTCCCAGGTGGCAATGCCAAACATCCAAGGGCTGAGTGTGAAGGTTAAGGCGAACAGCTACAGTCAGGTGAACATCAATAGAGGAAGATCTAGATTTAGATACAGAATTAGGAGGCAAAGAAGAATGTGATGAAGAAAGAAGGTATAAACCTCTGGTTTGGAATGCTAAACCATCGTCCTCTGTGACCGAAGGTCCTGAATGAGGCAATACTAGTCACAAAACACAAGAGATACAGGTAGGCTTTGAGTTAATCTACTAACAGATATCAAATTAAAATTGAATCCAGGAACAAACAAAACACGACTCAGCTGCAAGCCATTAGAAAAGTTGACAGATCCTATATGTGTGGCTGGAAGACTCAAACCATTAGGTAAGGTGACAAAAACATCACAAGATTGAACTGAATGGGATAAAAGTGAAAGAGAAGAACAAATGTGGTCACTAGCACCAGTATCGACTATCCATTCATTACTATGTAAGGCAGTTTGGCTAAGGTTGAAAGAAGAGAGAGCAAAAATACCAGTAGAGGGAGTAGAGGTTATGGTGATGACATTAGCATGGACATTAGAAGGAGTAGAGATTCTTGATTGCTAGCATAGGAGTCGCTTGAGTCTTGCAATTTCCTCAGAAGAAAAGGACACTATAGTTTTTACAAACTGCATAGCAGGTAATCCAGCAGAATCAGAAGCAAAGGTATTCGATGATCCTGCATTGCTGCACTCACCAGCAACAACTTGATATCGAGTAACAGCACCAGCAAATTTTCCCCCAGAACCAGACATTCGAGCCTTTTTGTTTTTCAATTTTAAGCAATCTTCTATATTATGATTTGTTTTCTTGCAGTACCTGCAAAACAGATTTCCTTCGACTGCAGATTTTCCTCTTCCTTGATAGCTAGTAGCAAGGGCTATGGATTCAACGCTATTGACTACATCACTTCCTTGTCGCTCAAGCTGAATAGCACATTTGAAAGCTGAATTGATGTCAGGTAAAGGATCCATGAGTAAGAGTTGAGATCTTATAACATTGAAGTTGGCGTGCAATCCTCTAATGAACCAGATTGAATAATCTTGAGATCAGTGAAGAAGGATTTGTCTCATGACAGCACATGAACTTCCTCCCGATGAGCAATCGCATGCTGGAATAGGCCTTTACTGCAGAATCTCCTCCCAAAGTACGTTCAGATTAGTGAATTACTGAGTCACCGTAGCACTACCTTGATCGCAGGAAGCGATTCGAGATTGCAGGTCAGCAATGCGTACGACATCACACTGGCTGAATCGTTGCTTCAGATCTTTCCAACAGTAGCTGCATCATTGTAGGATATCTTCAGAGACTGTGTTGAGTATCCAGCTTAGAACGACAAAATTGCATCGGTTCCACGCGGTATACGATTGATCTGATTCATCTAGAGCCGACAGCGATCCATTGACGAACGCCAGCTTATTCTTGATGCTGAGTGCAATGGTAATGGACCTGCTCCAGATGTGATAGTTATCATTGGATAACATGAGATTGATGATAGGAACAGAGAGATTGTCTCTAGGTGAGAGATAGAGCGGATTTGCGTAGTGATTCGTGAAGGAGTTGATGCTCAACACGACGTCGACGGAGCTGCATTGCCACTGCCGGAGCTATTTGCAGAGGTCATTGAAGAAAGCTTTTGGAAAGAGAGAAAAATAATCTGAAACTAATTGGAGGTTTTGTGAGGCTCTGATACCATGTGAAAGTTGATTCTGGGAGAAGAATTTTTTACCGGGAAGAGAAGAGAGGAGACAAAGAGTATCATCCTCAACGATGAGAAGATTGGTGAATAAATTTTGGAGTTCCCAATGTCAAAGTACCTACAATCAAATTAGAACATACCATCCAAACCATACATCCACGAATCCACATCAATCTAAAGTCTTAAAATAAACAAAGAAGAAGATTAAAATTAAGATACGCAAGTGGTGCCTCCAAAGAGCACTTTGTTTAACGTCATTAGCTAGATGATACCTGGGATATTATTAAAAATCCTCAATTAGAGTTCTTCGCATGGTGAAACCTCGAATCCTTATCCATCTTTTTTCTATTACCTCCCGAAAAAACTCTTGTTATTCACAAAGTATATGTCTCGTAAATTGGTTTCTTTAGGTTGGATTTTCTCAATCATCTTGGCTGCACTAACTCTTGATGAAATTTCCACGCTCAATGCTAACCCTAAATGGTTCCTAACTTCTGTACCATCATTAAAACATGCGGATGTGAGGTGGACTTATCGAAAAAATTGATCAAAGAAGACAAATAAAATGATACATTATTCTTAGGGGGTGAATGAGGAGTGACTACTACGGGTTTAACCATCTCAAAGACAAATTCTTTCTCTCCTAACTGGAAGGTCATTCTCTTGCCTAGCACATCAACGATGGCTCTAGAAGGAACAATTGACCGAGTATGAAGGGTGTATTGAAATCCTCATTCATATCTAGCACAACAAAATCAACATGGCAGTAGAAATTAATAACTTTTACAAGAACATTCTTAACTATCCCTAGAGGTTGTTTAACACTCTTGTCAACTAAATGAATATCCATGCAAGTGGGCGTCAATTTAGTAAGTCATGGGAGTTTTCACAATGGATAAGGCATCACGTTATTAGTAGCACCTAAGTTAGAAAGGACCCTATCAATGCAATGGGATCCAATATAGCACGAGAAAGAGAAACTCCTCGAATCCTTCTGCTTCTTGGAAACTCGCCTTTGTAGAAGTTGCGAGAAATTCACTTTGAGGGTCACCTCATCATAACCTTCAAATTCCTGCTTCCTCAGGCGTAGCTCCTTTAGGTGGTCGGAGCTTGGTGGTTTCTTGGCAATCTTGTCTGAGAACTCCGTATTAATGTTGAATTTCTCAAGCATGACCACCACTTCATGCTTCCTTCTCAGCAATAGAGGACGTATGATGTGAACCACGACCGACTATGCTAGGCTCGGCCCGGGGTTCGGGTCGGGGCTTGGTATCAGCATCAGCTCCTGGTGGGTCATTAGCCTGACTCTAGCTAGGGTAGGAGCTGGCCTTCGTTCCTGGTTGAAGATCAGCATCCTCCTAGGCGCATCTTCTAGCTCCTGGGCTTGGGCTCTTCTAGGCTTCGTGGGTGGTGCTGGTGTAGGCCTAGGGCCGGTGTACTCTCGGCCCGGCATCAGTGCTAGGGAATGCTCGGCATCAGCCTTGGGGCTTGATGCTGGGGCTCTTAGTATGGATGATTTCAAGGGAAATCCTCTCTCGCTCTTGTCACCTGTCCCGCCATCCCATGTTAACATGGGGGGTTTCAGGCCTGGTGCCTGTGGAGTCGTGGCCACGTCGGTCTTGGTGGCCAGGATCACATCATCCCCCTCTTCTTGAAAAGGATTCGTCCTTGAATCCGTACCTGGCAATCCTTTAGAAATAATAAAAGTAATCACAAGGGTACATAGGACTGGACCTGGTAGTTCGTGGGCGCTCCTTGGGGCTTCGGGCCGTACTGGGGCTGGTATGGATGCTCCGGGGTGATATGGGCGATTAGGGCGATCGGGGCACTCCGGGCGTTGGGCGCCGGTCGGGCGCTGGCCTCCGGTCGGGCGCTGGACCCCGTCGGGCACGCCGGTCGGGTGCTGGGCTCCGATCGGACGCTGGGCGCTGGGCCCGGTAGCGCTGGCTGCTTGATCGCTGGTGCTGGCGCTCGGCTGGTGCTGGGAAGGTGCTGGGCTGGTGCTGGGGCCACTATGGGGCTCGGCGCTGGGGCCTGGTGGTGCGCCGGTGTTGGGGCCGCTTCGGGGCTGGGCGCGGGGCTGGCGCTGGGCCTGGGCTGGACAGGCGCTGGGCATAGTGCTGGGCACGGTGCTTGGCCTAGTACAGGGCACGGTACTGGGCCTAGCGCTGGGCACGGTGCTGGGCACGGACCTGGGCACGGACCTGGGCACGGTGCTAGGCCTAGCGCTGGGCACGGTGCTGGGCCTAGCGCTAGGCACGGTGCTGGGCCTAGTGCTGGTCACAGGCCTGGGCACGGTGCTCAGTCTAGTGTTGGGCACGGTGCTAGCTCTCCTTGCTTCAGCTCTCCTCTCCAACCTTCTAACCGAATCTTCTATGCCGTATAGGGCTAGAATGGTGTTATTGCAATGAAGCTCCATCATACGTAGCCTCCATTATGCCATGGTTAGTAAGAACGAACACAAAGATCTTTTTCTAATTTTTTTTAAAGACTCGTTGCAAACAACAACTTAGTGGCTAAAAGTAGGGTTGTGGCTCGGTGAATCACTACAAGCAACGAAAGCTAATCTATCCCCTCTTCTTAACACACTATTACAACGAAAATAAAGAACTTGGCAAGGGTGGCCTTGCTTGATTTTTGAGTATTTTCGGTTTTTTGACTCTTTTGACATTTTTTTGATGGATTTTGATGGGCACCAGCTTTTTCTGCCTTACAAGAAAGACTCGATACAAGAACTAAAAATAGATGAATATTTTCGAAATTTTCTAGAACAAAAAGTAAAGGATATGGATCCAAGAATGAACCTGGAAACTGGGATAGAGTGTGGTCCTAGTGTTGAACCGTGCTCTAGTACCAACTGATGTGAACCACAGCCGACTATGCTCCGTGACCCTGACCAGCGCAAGCTAATCTTCAAAGGCAACGAGACAACCTATGGAACCGGGGATGGAATCGGACTTTGACCCACTAGCTTCAGGTGAGCTAGGAACCAGAAGTATCAAGTCGAAGGCGCCACTTCAAGGGGTGAATACCCTAGACAATAAGCCGATCTAGACAACAGTCAATTCCATGAAAGTCGAAAAGAGAATTGCATAACAATGCAAGAGAAAAAACCAAAGTTTAAGAGTTTATTTGATTCAAAGGTGTTGAATTACAAGAGAGGCGAAAGCCTCTATTTATAGGGAGGAGTTAGGGAACAAGCTCTCCTAATCCACCTAAAATAGCTACTTCCTAAACTAATAAAGAAATAATAAAATAGTCCTAATTAGAATACTAAAGAGGACTTAAACTAATCCTAATCTACACTAAAAGGAAGTAAAATTCGTGCAAGGGAAAAATCCTTCCTAAACAAGAAGTCTAAACTTGGGAGCCAAGTTTCCCAAAAAATTGCCTAAACGGGTTCTGGAAATAATAGCCAAATAAATACCAAAAAAAATCGTAAAATTATGATCTTTTGCAGATCAGTAGTAGAGTCCATGGGATATAATTTTCATGTACATCAGCCCAAATTATGTCTCCAGGTAGCCCATATTCGTCACTCTTCGTCGGGCTACGAATCTGTCCAGAAATCCAGCTTTGCTTAGTATTAGTCCAGCTTTGGCCTGTGGCTGCTTGGTCATGGGCTGAACCCTTGGCTCTTCTTCTTGCCTGGATCATGGATCAGGCTCAGGTGGTGGCCTGATTAAAGCTCCTAGCATGGGCTTCCTCGGGTCAGCATCCGAGGGGTGCTCTTTGGTGCTTCATCCATGCTCTACTAGGACTTGGCCTAGCTCTATCTCCTTTGATACTTCTCCAAATTCAGAGCCATTTGTTGGAGAGTGATCCTGGGGCAATAAGGATTCCATTTCCTTTGTAAAATCCCAAAAGGCACGGGTCAATTATTGTCTAGGCCAAAAGTGCTCCTCTGACGGGCGTTGGCATGAGTCGTGTGCCTATGGCAGGCTTAGCTTGGGGCCTTCTTCAAATCTATCTAGGCCTTTTGAGTTCTGCTTCGAGCCTTCTTCCAAGAGTACCTTAGGGGTGTCTTCAGTTATGTCTTTGCTCCGGGGTCCCGTGGGAGTTGGCCTCGGTGCTAGGCTCGGCCCGGGGTCCGGGTCGGGGCTTGGTATCAGCATCAGCTCCTGGCAGGTCATTAGCCTGACTCTAGCTAGGGTAGGAGCTGGCCTTGGTGCCTGGCTGAGGATCAGCATCCTCCCAGGTGCATCTTCTGGCTCCGGGGCTTGGGCATGCTCGGCATCAGCCTTGGGGCTTGATGCTGAGGCTCCTAGTATGGAGGATTTCAAGGGAAATCCTCTCTCGCTCTTGTCACATGTCCCGCCATCCCATGTTAACATGGGGGTTTCAGGCCTGGTGCCTGTGGAATCGTGGTCACGTCAGTCTTGGTGGTCGGGATCACATCAACGTAGCACCTCCTCAATTACTTCATAACTTTCTATTCTTGCCACCTTCTTCTTTAAGAGAGTACTATGTATGAACTTGGCATACGATGGAAGAGCAATGAGCAAATGCAAGAATTGAGTTGTTACCTTATGATTTTTCAAGCACCTTGAGAAAATTATGAAATGAGTCGTTGATGACTCGAAAATACACCATTTAATTCTCCATATTTTGATACATTCTTGCATGGTTCTTGAGTACTTTCATACACTTTTAAGTGGTTTTGGTATATTTCATGTTAATTAGTATTAAGTAGCCTCTTGGGATCCTTGTGGTCAATTTTAATGTTTCTGTATGTGTTTTTTATTTGTTTTCAGGTCATTCCATGATAGAGCATGGAAGCACAAAGCTATGGGTTCAGATGGTGATCATATCGGAGACCGAATGCTCAAGATATCAAAGTTTTACCAAAATTGGCTATTCAGTCGCACCTTACTACTATTCAGTCTATGGTGACCAAGGAGGACAGACGGCCCGATGCATGGTGTCCCCTAGGCGCGCTCGTCGGCAGCAACCCTATTTAAGGAAGTTTTTGCCTTCTTTTTTAGGATGAATCTTCTCTCTCCAAAACATGATTTTGATGAACAAGGGTGTTTTCTAGACCTAGAAAAACATCCCTAGAGCCTAGAAATCATCCTTTGTTGATCATCCTTCATCCCCAACATCACAGAAACTTCAGACGAAGATCGAAAATGAATCAAGCTTGGAGAAACTGGCGGTTCTTTCTACCCTTTCTTTCTAGGTTGTATTTCTCTGATCTCAAGTATGTCTTACTGTAACTAAACCCCCTAGGGTTCAGTGAGTGGAACCTTAGGGGGATTGATCATTGATTTACACTTTTAAATCCTAGTATATTTCAGTTTTATTCAAATTCAAGATGTAATTTAGACCCATACTTATCTTCTCATTTCCTCTTCCATGTATTCTTAAGCTAGATGCATGATTAGGTTGCTATTTGGTATGGATTGATTCGAGAGGGCTTTCATATCATCGATTTCCACAGATGTTTGCTTAGTTTTGCATTTATCTCGAGAGAGGGATGTTCACTAGGTCTTTTTAGGTAATAACACCCATTAGCATTTAACACTTGATGTGCATGTACATTTGGTTACTTTGGAGGCAAGATTTTAATTCATTGGTGTTTGTACTTGGTTCTAATTTACTCGAGAGAGCTTTAGGATACGTGTTGGTGTGAATGTTGAAAGATCTTATCTTATGCTTGTTTGAACTTGATTATCCTAGGTTGTGTACTTCTTGATTCATGATCCTGAAGGGGAAATTTTCTTGACCCTTGCTTCTCGTGCACACCTTGAGTGAGTTGTTGTCCACCCTTTTTCCATGCTCTTTGAGCCTGTGCTTGAGTCATGAATTGTATTTACTTGAGCCCTTGTTCACTTTGTGATTGATTGAGCCATTGCCCTCCGAGGAACCTAAACCTCAACCCCCTCCTTGAGGCATCTCTCTCATAATGAGTAAGCCGAATGAAGGAACCCCACGGGAATACAAACCTAGATAAAAGCTAGGTATTTTTGTGAGGAGGTATTCCTCCTAATCAAATTTTGGCGCTATTGTCGGAGACTCTTTTGCTTGGGTCTAAAGTTTTGAACGACTATGGTCCACCCTTTTACTTTTCTTTCTTTTTATTTGTTTGGTTCGTGTGTTAAAGATAAGAATTGCATAATTTTGATTCTCGTTTGTTTCTTGTGTTGTTTATGCAGCCCGGAAACAACAATCAAGAGGAATTCATTAATCCTTTCATGGACATGGTGGATGGAAGAAGATCGTTGGCGGATTTCACCAAACTAGTGGATGGAAGAAGATAGTTGGCGGATTTCACCAAACTAATGGTTGGAGAAGATGAGAGAAGTATTGTTGTACCTCAGATAATGGCTAGAGATTTCGAGCTGAAACCGCATCTAGTTAATATGGTATCCAGTAGACTGTATCATGAAAGTCCTGAAGAGTGCCCAGTTGTGCACATTGAGAATTTCCTTGAGCTCTGCAACACCTACAAGCAGTAGAGAGTTTCGGAAAATGCTATCCGCCGCATGATTTTCCCTTTATCACTCAAGGGGGTAGCTAAGAGGTGGCTCAATAGCCAACCCGGTGGAACTTTCACCAATTGGTGGCAAGTTGCTAAAGCCTTCTTGAAGGAATTCTTTCCGCCCGCCAAGACTTCAGAATTTTAGAAGAGGATTGTTAGGTTCATGCAACTTGATGATGAATCGTTGTACGATTGCTGGTATAGATTTCAAGAGATTTTGAGAGCTTGCCCACATCATGAATTTGGACATGTACAACTTGCCAATTTTTTTGGCACTAGTTTGAATGATCTAACGATGATGATCGTGAATTAGTTTGCACAAGGAGATGTTTCTACTCTATCTCCAATTGAGGCTATTATGCACTATGCCTTGGTTTCAAAGCAGAGTAGGACTTGGTCTAGGAGAGCTTTCTTAGAGAATCTGGCGAGGGAGACACTTCTCCTTTGGAATCATTGGTGGATTCCCATGCTGCCGAGGTCAAGAAGTTTCAGTTACAGGTTGATAGGATGTCGGCTGACCATTCTAAATATGGAAAATGATTCATCGAGAGGCTCTTTCAAGGGAGTAAAGATTTGCAAGACTTGTGGTGATCCACCTCATCCGAAGCGTACTTGTATACAGTACCCTGTAACCAAACATTTTGAGGAGCCTTGTGGATGGTGCAATACTTGCAACCACAAGGGAAGTGCATGCCATAACTTTGGGAACAACTTCCTCATGAATAGCGAATAGCTCCATTTTGTTTCCCAAGGATATTCTTAAAATCAATATGGTTATGGTGGATATAGGCAATATGGATGGGTTAATGACAATCAACTTCAGGGTCAAAAGAAGAACCATGATTTAGTCAGGAGGACCGACAAATAAGGAAATTTATGATACCCATTTTGGATTAAAATTTTACACTTACCACGAAGAACTGCCCCACCGCATTGTCTTTGACTCTAGGTTACACTGCCTTCTAGGTTTCTGGATAGATGGGGTAGTAGTGGAACTTCATGGAGCACTCACCCGCATAGTGTCTCATAAAAGACAACAAGTCACCACCAGACTTGACTCCTATCATGTCTAGGTTACAGAAGTAGACTAGATCGAATCTCTCGAGGTTTCCTCTAATTGACTATTAAAAAAGCTGGCAATCTATTCAGGTTTAAACACGTTGTGCATGGTGTGAGTTCCACGACTTCTAAACTATGAAGCAAGAAAATTGAAATGAAAACAAAAGATAGAAAGAAAGATTGGGTTGACTTAACAAGACGACGGACAAGCTTAGACTCGAATCCCCCTAAGATCACCAGAGCATTGGCGATCACAAGACCAGCTATTTTCAGACGCCACCATAACTCCTGACCCTTAGGTTTAAGTTCGGCGAACGTTCGCTCTATCCGATCTAACTACCAAGATTAATTAACCGTCCGTGCGTTCACTTCTGCAACGGAAAAATAACTGGCACGATTTCTAGTGATTTATGAGTTACTCTAGCAGTGGATTAATCCTAAATGGTTCCTACGAAAGCCACACTCCATTGAATAGATTAATTATTGATTTGATGTTCTAAAGTGAGGCGAACGTTCGCTACTATCCTTAGCTTAACAAGAATCTAGTCTAGGTGATCAAGCTAGAAAAAAACACAGGCAATGAAGAACAAACCAACCATGCAAGAGAAACTGTCTGAATCTGAATCTAATTACTGCCAATCCGTGACCGCTTTAAAGCCCCGAGTCACTTAGGGTTCATCTAATCTAAGCTCTACGAGTTTAGCTACTCATAGTCAATACAAGAGAATCAAAAATAGTCAAGGAATACATCTCAGGTAGGAAGAATAGAGAAGAACTGTAAACCTAATTTGATGAATCCGTGAAGCTTCAATCTCAAGAATCTTCAACTCCTAGCTCCGAGCACTCCGAGGTGGAAAGACGGCGTCACGATCTCTCCGGGAACTCCGAGGATGCTCTCAACTCTCTCTCGAACTCTGAAGTCTGGAAATTAATCCTTGGAAAAAGTATATTTTGAATGATGTCCGCCGGTTTGCTTAAATAGGGTTTGTCCGTAGTTGCGCCGAAAAAAGGAGGACTTCTCGACGAGAACATTGAAAGTTCTCACCGAGAACTTTAGTACAGAAGCTCCTGTTTGTATTTCTTCAATAGTCTTCTTTCTGATTTCTCCTGGATCCTTCTTTCTGGAAAACTCTTCGGCGATAACTTTGGAAGTTCTCACCGAGGTCTTCTTTTTGATTTCTCCTGGATCCTGCTTTGTGGAAAACTCTTCGGCGATAACTTTGGAAGTTCTCGCCGAAATCTTCAGTGTTGACCGGAGGATGTTTTGGTTTCCACTTGTATGATTTCTTGATCGATTCCGGGAAGTTCCTTTAGGTTCCCTTGCTTCCCATTCGAAAGAGCTCCAGAATTATTGAAGGGCTACTAGTGGGTAAGCGTAGCCGCGAGTGGTCAGAGAATGGAGCCCGGTTTGCTGAAGGGCATGGAAGACGTTGGAGTACCATTTCGGGTTATGATTTTTGATGATCTCCAGGGAGAGGGTCGCCATTGGGGTCGGGGGAATGTCCTTGATCTTCTGGTAGTCCTCTAGGAATGCCGGAGGAAGGGAGGCGATGAACGGGTGGAGATCCTCGGTGGTGTGGTGAACCGGAATGCTCGAGGTGGGTATCTCCAGAGTGGGTGTGGCGAGGGGAATGAAGTCTGGAGTCACGGTCTTTGGTACGGATGAGGAGGACGTCTGAACTCTGTCTAGTCTGGCCTTCATCCGTCTTTCTCGATCAGCTCCAGTGGTCTTAAACTTACTGAGGTTCCTGAAACGTGAAGCTCAAAGCAACCAATAATTAGAAATTAGGAATCTTACCCCACACTTAGTCGAATGTCCCGATTCCGCAAAGAATCAAGGGGAACAAATGGGGGTAAGCAAAAATCACATCGAATTCTATTCAAGAACTGAGCGAGTTGACAAGGAT
This sequence comes from Linum lewisii, assembly GCA_034768395.1. NCBI lineage: Eukaryota > Viridiplantae > Streptophyta > Magnoliopsida > Malpighiales > Linaceae > Linum > Linum lewisii. The sequence goes on along the minus strand of CM068302.1, from coordinate 26,594,149 downwards.
AAGATGGAACATCAAAATGTCGGGCAGCATCCAGAGACAAACCAATATTCATCACAAAGCCAACACATCCAACAAAATTCAACAATCGTCATAGAAAACGAAGTTCAATTGACATCAAATCATGGCACAACACTCCTAAATTAGTCTAGATCATAAAAGTTCAAACTATTCAGCACAATTCACAGTGAAACAACAGGCATGCAAATCAAGGTAGACCGAAAAGTCAACCGAAATCAAGTTCAACGAAATTCAAAAACTAATATATCACAAGATTCGAAATTGAAATACCAACAACTAACCTTGTAGACATGATCGGAGAAAGTGAACGGCAAACACAGAAATCAACAAAAAACTTGAAGGTGGGGTTTCGGTTGGAACTGAAGCTATAGAGCTTCGATTCAGACGATCTAGGTATGGAGATGAACGGAAGAAGGAGGGGGAGCGTGCGACGACGACGGGCGGTGGCTTAATACGGTGGTGGAGGGGAAAAATGGTGGCGACAGTGAAAAGAACTTTTCATCAAGAAAATAGAAGGGATTCGGAGAACTCTGGGTTTTTTAAGAGGAGGGGGTTTTTTAAAATACCTGGAAGTTCTCGGCGAGAACTTTGAAAGTTCTCACCGAAAACTTGTTTAAAAATAGAGACAAAAAACGCACCGGGTTTGAAAAGTTTTCGCTGAGAACTATGAAGTTTTCGGTGAAATGTTTATCGGAAATAGGAACAGAAGGTTTGAAAACTCGGTAGTGGGATTAAAACCAAAATTCTCGATGAAATCTTAGAAAGTATTCGGCAAAAACTCCTGACCTGAAATGTTCAAAACAGATTTTTTCTGAAAACACCGGCGATGCAAGTTCGAAAAATCAAAACAAAATCAACAAAATTGGGGAAAATCCCAAATAAATTGCAACTAAACCGAGAACACACGACACAAAAAAAAATTAAGAAACCACGAAACTAACTTTTGGCTCCCCTAAACCGACTCTAGACACAAGAACTAACTCAAAAATAAAAAAATGACTCCAGCCGTTGGTTGCCTCCCACGAAGCGCTCTTGCTTAAGGTCCTTGAGCTAGACTATACCTGGATGGCGATCACGGAGTCGAAGTGAAGAAATGTACGTCAACCAGGGCAGCAGCTAGACCTTGGAGGTACTTTTTGAGCCTATGGCCATTTACCACAAATGGTTCTTGATCGGGGCCTTTAATCTCGACAGCTCCAAGTGGTGTTTTCCTAATGATTGTGAAGGGGCCGGACCACCGGGACTTCAGCTTCCCTGGGAAGAGCTTCAAGGGGGAGTTGTACAGAAGGACTTCATCTCCAGGGTAGAATATCTTGTGCTCGGTCAAATGAGAGTCGTGAATCCTTTTGGTTCGTTCCTTATAAAGTTTCATGCTCTTGTAGGCATGAAGGCGGTGCTCCTCGAGTTCGTCTATCTGCATTAACCTCGCATATACTTTCTAGCAATTTGGTTGCCGCCAAAATGACCTTCGAAATGGCCTTGGTGGCATTGGTGGATAATGTCAGCTACTTCGATCTAGGAGACACACCTTCAGATCATCCCATTAACTCCGGTTCGATATAAGAATAGCTCATCCCAGAAGTAGGACTTGGCTTCCTTTGTGAGCTTCTTTCGTGCATTGTAGTCCAACTTTGTTGGCATGGTGCTGGACGCTATGTAATTAGGAAGGTTGGCATACCATGGTTCCTCTGTCATGGTTGCATTTGAGCGTGATGGATTTCCCATGGATCAATGGCTATGCTATTCACCTGTTCTTGATTCTAAAGACACAACAACTCATCAGGGAAAGAATCATCAATGGGGGAGATAGGACACTTACCTGGTTGGGATTCCTCCAGGCGGGAGAGGTGGTCAGCTGCTACATTTTTAGCTCCTTTCTTGTCCTTGATCTCAATGATGAATTCTTGGAGTAGAAGGACCCAACGGATCATCCTTGGTGATGGCACTCGATTTTACGTGATTACCAGCCTCGTTTAAGCTACATTTCCTTGCTTGAATCTCGGATTTTAGGGTATTTTAGGTTGTTTTCACCTAATTGCTCTAATTCTTGCCGTTTTGGTTACTTTGGCCCATTATGGGTCTATTTGATGGTTTTCTAGTGTTTTTTAGATTACACGGGTTTTTTCCGTTAAATGCATAGCCACAGACGAGCTCGGGAAGCAAAGGAAACCTCAAAGAATGTCCCGAGATCAATTCAGAAGTCAACCAAGCCAGAAGAAAGCACTGCCCCGGTCTTAATTAGAGTTTTCGGTGAGAAAATCCAAAGTCTTCGCCAAAAACTAAATGAAGAAGTGCATAGTCGAAGACAGGAGAATCCAGCAGAGGTTCCCACTGAAGTCTTCAGCGAAAACTCTCAAGTTTTCGCCAAAAAGTAATCCCTTTTCCGGCTGGGTTTCTGAAGCCCTATAAATACTAAATCGACGACCACAATCGAGATATACCTATTCCTTGGATTAAATTCCAGACTTAAAAATTTCGAGAGAGAGTTTAGAGAGTTCGAGGAGCCAGGAAGAGATCGTGACGCCATACTTCCATCTCAGAGAGCTCGGAGCTAGGAGTTGAAGATTCAGGAGATTCAACCTTCACAGAGTCGTCAAATTAGGTTTTACATTTCTTCTCTGTTCATCCTACCTGTGATGTATTCCTTGTTTGTCTTTGATTCTTTTGTATTGAATATGAGCAGCTAAACTCATAGAACTTAGACTGGATGAACCGTAAGTGACCCGGGGCTTTAAAGCGGTCACGAATCAGCGGTAATTAAATCCAGTTTCAATCAGTTTCTCTTGCATGTTTGGTTTGTTCTTAATTTCTTTTGTGTTTCTTTTCTAGCTTGATCACGTAGTTAAGATTCTAGTTAAGCTAAGGATAGTAGAGAACATTCGCCTCACTTAAAAACACCAAATCAACAGTTAACCTATTTATTGGAACAATTTCTCTTTGTAGGAACCAGTTAGGGTTAATCCGTTGCTAGTGTAACTCATGAATCACTAGTAATCGCACCAGTTAGTTTTCCTTTGTAGAAGCGAACGCACGGGCGGTCAATTAATCTTGGTAGTTAGATCGGATAGAGTGAACGTTCGCCAGTCTTAAACCTAAGGGTCAGGAGTTATGGTGGTGTCTGAGAACTGAATGATTCGGGATTGAAAATCCGTTTGTCTTGTGATCGCCAATGTTCTGGTGATCTTAGGGGGATTCGAAATCTAAGCTTGTCTGTCATCTTGTTAAGTTAAACAACCAATCATTCTTTCTTTAGTTTTCATTTTACTTTTCTTGCATTTTAGTCTAGAAGTCGTAGAACTCACATGGCGCACAGCTTGTGAAACTGGTGAGTAATTTGCCAGTTCATTTGAGTAGACGATTAGGAGAAAACCTGTGGAATACGATCTCTCTTGCTTTGTGCTTGATAGTTATTTGACTACACGCACGCAAAAAGCGTGTCATCAAATTGGCGCTGTTGCCGGGGACCTCTTCTAATTGTTTGAAAGAAGAGTCGCCATTTTATTCTTCTACCTTTCCAACTTTAATTTTTCCATCGCACTTCGATTTTACACCGGTTGTGTTTTTTGTTCTTTGCAGGTTGTTTTCAGGTTTATGAACCGCCTGAATACTCGTGCTTAGTCTAAGCCTAACAAGTCTTCTACTTCAGACAAGTCGGGTAGTTCTACTCTGCCTAGGCAACCACGAGTACTGAAGCAATCTACACTACAACAGACGGGCGATTTAGTGGCAGGCCGCGTCGTGCTTTGTGGCAGGCAGCCTGCCACTAAACACAGTGCTTACTCGCAGGCGGGGCCTGCCACTAAGCACGACGCGGCCTGCGAGTAAAGCAGCTGCGAGGAAGCCCAACACGTGGCAGGCCCCGCCTGCGAGTAAGCTACTCGCAGGCAGGTGGTTAGTGGCAGGCGCCTGCCACTAAGCTTAGTGGCAGGCAGGTGGTTAGTGGCAGGCCATTGGTTTAGTGGCAGGCGCCTGCCACTAAGCTTAGTGGCAGGCCGCCTGCCACTAAGCTTAGTGGCAGGCCGCCTGCCACTAATATTAGTCACTTAAGTTTATGATTATTACTGTCTAGTCACTAAATTTCTGTTTTTTCATGTGTCATTCCCGTTGTTTCTAGGCAGTCACTTAACTTTCTGATTATTGTTATCTGGTCACTAAATTTCTGATCTTTTCTGTTTCATCCCTTTTCGTTTATAGGTAGTCACTCAACTTTTTTATCATTGCTATATGGTCACTAAATTTCTAGTTATCCCAATCGTTTCATCCCCATCTTGAAACCCTATGTCAATGGTGGTTTCAGATACATGAACTAAGTCGCCTTCCTGAAAAATCTCCTCACATGTCAATTTTTGGCCTTAACAATCCATCTTTATAGTCTATGAACTTCTTCACCAGTGCAGAGAGATTGTGTGTTGTGGGCTTAGATTTGGAAGAAATGGGTTTCAATTGGGAGAGATCGGATGGTTTATTGGATTTAACGAGGGCTCTTGAGAAGGAGGAGGAAGAAGAAGATGCGGAAGAGCGGGAAGAATGGTAGGAATTGTAGCGGGACGCCATTAATGATGTGAAGAAGAAAATAAAAATGAGAGTTTTGATTGAAGAGGATGGGAATCAAGGAAGTGAAGCGGAGGAATTTGAGGAAGAAGAAGAAAAATGGAAAGAAAGATATATGGAGGCGCGGAGGGAGGATTTGTTTCAGCGAAAGTGAATTTCATAGGAGCAGACAAGCTAGTGGCAGGCCGGGCTTACTTGCAGGCCGCCTGCCACAAGCTAGTGGCAGGCCGGGCTTACTCGCAGGCCGCCTGCCACAAGCTAGTGGCAGGCTGGGCTTACTCGCAGGCCGCCTGCCACTAGCTAGTGGCAGACCGCGCTTACTCGCAGGCCGCCTGCCACTAACAGCTGGCAGGCCTGCTGTTACTTGCAGCCCACAAGGCTGCCTGCCACTAAGCCCACCCCGCCTGCCACTAGCTTAGTGGCAGGCAGCCCGTTCGCCTGCGAGTAAATCATCTTTATGTTGTAGTGCTACTACCGTTCCACCTTCATCTCTCACTCCAATCAAGATCGAGGAGCAGAAGGAGAGCTCCTCATCTTCATCTTCATCCGCTTCATCCATCGCATCACTTTCACCACCACATTCTCCTACAATGGACGACCATCTATCGCCTCATCCACCGCCGCCGCCGGCTGAGAGAAGTCTTACAGATTATAACAAACCGAGCGCGACTAGCGTTTGTGATGAGCTGTAAAACAGTGATCAAATAACTACCAAGCTAGAAGCTAGGGTAGATCGTATTCCACGGGTCTTCTAATGATTGATTACTCAAATATAAAGGCAAATTACTCAGATTTAACACTTCGTGCGTGGTGTGAGTTCCACGACTTCTAATTCTAAGAAATGCACGAAAATTAAAAATTAAAACTGAAAACAGATTGAAAGATTGGTTGATTAAACAAAGATGACAGACAAGCTTAGACTTTGAATCCCCCTTCGTTCACTAAATTAAAAATTCTAAGACACCACCATAACTCCTTACCCTTAGGTTTAAGACTGGCGAACGTTCGCTCTATCCGATCTAGCTACCAAGATTAATTAGTCGCTCGGGTATGGTCACCTCTCGCAACGACTTAACTAACTGGTGCAATTACTAACGATTTATGAGTTACTCTTGCAGTGGATTAACCCTAACTGGTTCCTACGAAAGGCACACTCCAATGATTAGGTTAATTGTTTGATTTGATGTTTTAAAGTAAGGCGAGCGTTCGCTTCTATCCTTAGCTCAACAAGAATCCAATCTAGGTGATCAATCCAGACAAGAAACATGAACAATGAAGAACAAATCAAACATGAAAGAGAAACTGATTGAACTTTGAATCTAATCACCGCCGATCCGCGACCGCTTTAAAGCCCTGGGTCACTTAAGGTTCATCTAGTCCAAGCTCTACGAGTTTAGCTACTCATGTTTTTCACAAAAGAATCAAAGACAAAGACAGAGTTCATCTTGAACAGAGGAAGAACAGAAAAGGATCTGAAAAACCTAATTAAGACGACTACGGCAGAACTTCGAGCTCCGGTAATCTGCAATCCTAGCTCCGAGTCTTCGAGATGAAAGGGATGGCGTCACGATCTCTTTTTGGCTCTTCGAAATCTAAACTCTACTCTAGAACTCTTCAGAATCCTCGAAGTATTTGCTATTATTTGGTATTATGAGATATATTAGATATGGGCCGCTGGTTAAGTGTTTATACTTAACCATAATACCGCCGGATTTCCCTGGAATTTTCGCCGAAAATATGATGGACTTTTCGCCGAAAATATGATGGAATTTTCGTCAAAAATTCATTTGTAAATGGGGTGATCGCCGGCTGTTTCTCCTGTGATTTTCGGACACCGAGTTCTCGGCGAAAACTTCAAGTTTTCACCGAAAACTTCTTCTTGAAAGCTCTGCCGATTTCTTCATGAGTTTTCGCCGAAAACTCCAAGGGATTTTTGCCAAAAACTTCTTTGTAAATGGGAGCAGGATTTGGTTCGACTTTATTGACTCCTTGGATCGATTCCGGTGCAATTCCTCGAGGTTCCAACGCCTTAGACATGTCATTGGCTACTTTATTTGACGGCAAAAACCTGTGCTAACATGAAAACACTAGAAAACCATCAAATAGACCTGAAACGGGCCAAAGTAACACAAATGGCACGAGATAGAGTATTTGAGTGAATATTCGCTATTCTACCCTAAAAACCATGTCTTAAGCAAGGAAATGCCGCTTAAATGAGGCTGATAATCACGTCAAATCGAGTGTCATCAAAATACCCCACACTTAAGCTTTTGCTTGTCCTCAAGAAAACTGAATAGAAACGCTCATGTTCACAAATGATAAGATTTATTAAATTGGAGTTCAATCAAACACAATGAATTATTAGACAGATAATTCCTAGAATAAGAAACCTAACATGCATACTGATTAGCCAAACAACCTGGTCTCACTAATAAACTGCACACGACGAGTACTCGCAACCAATTATGCACGAATTTGACCTTACCGACCAGACTCCTCACACAGGAAATATTTAGTAAACGGGGAACTCTCACTCTCTGTGTTTAAGGACGTGTTTCTGCTCTCAATCATTTTCTGTTACTGAATTCTGTCATAAGTTGGCAATTCGACCACATCTACACCACTATGACAACACGAGTAACTAGTCAAGAAGGACTTCCCTGCTAGGACTGTAATGAATTCTACACTACAAGGGTTTATGATGCGATGGATGATGGGAATGTATGATGATGGCTTTGGTGTGGTGTAGCTTTCGACTAACTTCCCTCGAATCTAGCCTATGGCTTCCTACCGTCTAACCAGACACGGGTGGAATAGTGAACGCTCGTCCTATGATACCCTCAAGCAACCTAGCACTTTATTTTCTTTACACATTTTTTCTTTTGAATTTTATTTTGACGTTCTTCCATATGTAGGGAGAAGAACGTTTATTTGAACTAAAAACTTGAAACTTTTCTGATTTTTCTGCTTTTTCTTCTTTTTCGACATTTCTTTTGTTTTTCTTTGTCTCTCTTTTTTTCCTAATTTTTTTCTTTGTACCGTTTCTTTCTTTTAGTTGCTAGAGGGGTTTACACGTTTGGACATAATAGCTAAGACCACCTGTTTAATGGTTATAGGTAGGTTACCACAAACTGACTTCCGGTAGGTCAATCTAGAACAACAACCACAGGGGATCAACGGGGAATGAAAGAATGGGAAATGGCTGTAATGTATTATCGAACCAAAAGAACAGGCCAAGCTCAAGGGTTTAAACCTAATGGATTTATCGTTTGGTAGGCTATCTGTCTTAGTAGCTGACTCTAGGTGCCCCTATCATTCTAGAACTCGTGTCATCGTGTGGTCTCGAGTAGGTCTCATGCAAATTCTAACTCATTCAAGCAAACAGAAAATCACTCAAAAAGAATTGAAATTGCAAGTTACGTGCAATGGATCAAAAGCTCACAGTTGGTTTGCTAGTCAGATTCGGTCATTTTCATGCAATCAAGGCTACAAACTACAAGTGTGATTTCAAAAATTATGTTCTGACCAGGCAATTTAGCATCAAAGTAAACACGTTTGTTCTCAAGTTCTTGGTTAAGCAGTCTAAGCATCATTATGAAAGATTGAACAACAACTTAACATCAAAAATCAAAAACTGAGCCATTCTAATGCTAGAGAGACTGGACAGGAATCACGAGGCACACAAAAACACAATCAAGGGCAATCAAGTTCATGCAAGGTTCTCTAACATCCTACCCCAGACTTAAATCGTACTGTGTCTTCACAGGACTAAATCTAGATTTCAAAGTGAAGTAGAAGAACCTGGACCGAGATGGTTGGTGTAGGGGATGAGCACGGATCCTTGGAGCAGAGGCAATCTACCAAAGCGAAGCAAAGGGAATCTCCCAACTGCCTGCAAAACAAAAACAAATGAAACATAAAAAGGAAACTGGGACAAGTGTCTCGGATCCACACAGAAAAAAGTTGGATCGAGATCCGAAAAGAAGAAATAAAAAGAAAGGACTAGGAAAAGGACACCACCCGATCATAGCTGGTCAGGGGCGTTGGGGGGTGGAAGGTGGAGGGCGTCGCTGACCTGACGTTGCCACGCCAACTGTGCCTCATACCGCTTGTCAGAACGGTGCATGTGTTGCTGCATAATAATCCATCTCACATCCTAAGTGGCGGTATCTTGGATCCGCCACTCCTAGAGTCGCTCGTACAGCTCTCCAACATCCGCGGGATGCAGTCAGTGCTACGAGTGAGGTGCCTGATATGGCTCTGGAATGGGCGGCGGCGACTGGTGTGCATACCCTGCCTGATGATGTGGCGAGGGTGTATGATCATGAAACTCTGGCTCTCACTGGGGCTGCGGCTCCCCATAATCATCTTCTTCCTCCGACTCGGTCTCATGATGGAGAGGAGGAGGCGCCGCCACCTGTGGACTGAGGTCCAACTCGAGGTCATACTCGACCGCTAAATCTCCAACGACGGTGTACACTCTGCGGCGTGGGAAGTCCGGGCCATATTCATGGCTGATACCGAGGGAGATGATGAGCTGGCCCACGAAGTTGCCTCCCAGAAGTGAGCTAGGTGGCCTCGGCTTCTGCGTCTTCTGGCGTAGTATGCGTGCAAGCACCCACCCGGGATGGAGAGGATAACTTTCCCAGATGGCGCGAAGAAGAGTGAGCTCCTCTATGCTGATGTGGTGGCGGCTCTTATCTGGTGCAAACAAAAGAGAACGACGCCAAACCATGTGAATGAATCGATAGAGAGGGTGAGAGAGGGACTTAACTGAGTTATGCTTCGTGGTACGATCGCTCGGCACTCCTGTCATGCGGCTCCAGAGTGCGTCGTACTCCTACCCATCGTCGGATTTGTTCTCCCTGTCGAGGTGATAACCCTCGTAGTGCTCCCGGGGAATGCCGAGATGAGCAGCAAACTCATCATAGGTGAACGACTTGTACACCCCGCCAAGGTAGAAGGATACCACCTTCCCACACTGCCTCCTCTTATGCTCGTCCAACTGAACGTGGCCCACAACTCCTAGAGAGCAACGTCCGGGAAGTCAGTAGCTAGGGTGGTCAGCTCCAGCAGTCCTGAAGGTAGCAAAGAGTCGAGCACGTTCCGGTGCCAGTCCACGTCGTGCTTGAAGAGTGACTCCAAGGAAAGTGGGCGCACGTCGGCTTCGAGAACACGCTCGAGCCTTTGGTAGCGCTCGAAGTAGTGCTGGGGTAGGCGGGCAACAGTGGTGTGGTACCCGACTCTGCCAGGAAAAGTTGGTGGAGGGCCCTGGACGCCTGGTCTGATGGGAGCGGGGACTCGGGAGCTAGAGGCGGTGTCAAGTCGCGCCTTAGTCCTGCGCTCATGAGTGATATTCCTATAGCCAGAAATGAAACCAGATTAGTTAACTAAAAACCCACCCCACACTTAGTAGAAAAACTCAATTTCACAAAGAAATGAGGAAAACCGAGTGGGGGTAAGAAAATTAAGTAACCGGTAATCACGATAAATCACAAATCATGCATATGTCTAGCCAGAATGTTCATAACATAGTTAGGGATCAGAAGTCAAATAGACATTCAAAAAGTCAACATCATAGCACATTGAACCCTAATCAAGGCAATTACTAGCTCAAAGTGGGAAATGACGGCATAATTATAAACTCAGATGGCAAGCACAGTAATATGAACGTGAATAAACACACATGGCAGCCAAACAAGCATAGACAATTCAAGATTAAACCGACATTTCATAAAAGTCAACACCGCAAAGAATCAATCCTTAAGCACATCAACACACGATCAAATGGTATTACAATTAAGCACAATACTCCCTAAGCATGCTAGATCAGTTCAAAACATTCAGCTAACTTAGTTCACAAAAAATCAGTCGGTCACGCAAATCGAGGTAAACCAAAAAGTCAACTCGACGAAATTCAGCATTCAATATGTCAAAAGATTCGGAATGAAAAGTTCTACAACTTACCTTGAAGCCATGGGTGCTGAAAATGAAAGGAGAAAGAGAAATCGGTGAAAAATCAAAAAATTTAGGGTTTGGCTAAACGGGAGCTCTAGAGCTTCGATTTGACTGATCTACGGCTCAAGATGATCGGGAAAGGAAGGGGAGAGTTGCGGCGGTGATGGCGGCAGCGGCGGCAAACGGGCTGCGGCGGCGTGAATGTGGCGGCGGTGGCTTGGATTTTTTAAATAGGGGGAGGTTTTGGCTATTTTCGAAAATGAAGAAGTGAGGGGAGAGAGAGAGAGAAGACTGGGAAATAGGGAAAAATTGTTTGATTTTGTCTCAAGTTTTCGGCGAAAATGTGTGCAATTTTTCGCCGAAAACACAAGTGAAAATAGTCTGCCGGTTTTCAAATAAGTTTTCGCCGAAAACTTCATAGAGTTTTCGCCAAAAAGTTTAGTTCAAATCGTCCAGAAAACATAGTGGGATTTTCAAAGGAGTTTTCGCCGAGAAATGGGACAGTTTTCGCCGAAAAGTTTGAACTGCACGATTGAAAATATTTTCGCAATCCCAGCAAACTTCAGAAAATCACAATTAAATCCACAAAAATCGGAACAACCTCAAACAACTTGCGATTGAAACGATGACACATAGACTATACACGAAAAATAAGAAATCATGCAAACTGACACTTTTGGCTCCCCCGAACCGGCTCTAAAACACTAAGTCTGACACAAATGAAAAACTGACTCCAGCCGTGGGTTGCCTCCCACGAAGCGCTCTTTTAGTAACGTCCTTGAGATGGACGATACCTGGATGGTATTAGGAGACATCCCAACTCAGGATCTCCTTAACGCTAGCATCGGAGTTCATGAAGTAGAGCTTCGGGGCATCTCCGTTAAGCATAAATTTCTTCCCGTTAGCATGTAAGAGCTTGGTACGTCCGTCGGGAAAGTGATCACTGATCTTCAACGGGCCAAATAGCTCTGTTGAGGGGTCATCCTCTACAAGGAAGACGGTGGAAGGGATGAGAATGATCGGCTTCATCTTCTCTTTATCCTTCGGCTTTGTATCACCAGGATCGGTGATCGTCGGTATTTCCTTAGGAGATGCTTTTGGCTCCTCATTCAATACTTGTTCCGGCGCCGGTAGCTCGGAATGAATTGGCGGTGTAGCTGGCTCGGATGAAGGTGGCGACACAATTGGTCTCCAGACCATTTGAGTCTTCGTTTTCTTCTGATTCCTTCTCCGCGACCTGCCAGGTTCCTTGCTCGGTGGTGAAGAATAGGCTTTCAGTTCCTTCTTCTTTGGCGGCTTCAGAGCAGCAGATTTTGGTTTCTGCTTTGTAATATGTTCAACACCTACAACAACAATCGATCTAGGAACACTAGAAGAGACGTCAGTGAAGGAGTTGACCGGAGTCAACTCCACGATTTCAACAGCTAGACAATGAGATTCTTCATTCAAAGGAGTATATTTCATTCCGTCTTAACCCTCAAAGTTAAACAACCATTTGGTACGTTAATTTGCATTCCAGTTGTACCCATGAAGGGTCGTCCTATGAGAATGATAGAATCATCCTTACTAGTATCAATGATCACATAGTCAGCTAAGAACGTAAAAGGACCACATTTAGTAACAACGTCTTTTATCTCTCCTCTCGGAGTTTTCAGTGATCTATCAGCAAAGACAAGTTGTATGCTAGTTGGTTCAAGTTCTCCTAGGTTCAATCTTTCAAATAAACTCATAGGCATAACATTGACAGACGCGCCTAGGTCAACTAAACTACGTTCTATCTCAACATCATTGATAACTAGAGGAAGCGTGAAAGAACCAGGATCAGAACACTTAGCTGGATATGGCGATGAAGGTTTCTTGCTACGAGCGGCAGGATATCCTTCTTTACCTCCCCACATGCCAGTCTCGATCCGTGCGTTCGGCAGCAATGCTTTTGGAAAGGAGGCTTCACGTAGTACGGAGCAAGAGGAGGATCATACTCCTTAGGTGCTTCCTTCGGTGCTTCCTTCTTCTCTGGAGCTTCATCGGTCCTGCATAAATTGGAAGAAGCATTAGTAGATGAGTATGACGGTTCTTGAACGGATACCATTTTAGCTTGCTCCTTTCTCGGATTTGGCTCGGTTTGGCTCGGAAGTTGACCAAATGGTCGACCAGATGCTAGCATGCTATAAATTTGGTTCACAGCCTGCTCAATTCTTTGACTGGATGCGATCTGTTCTTGGTTGAGAAGAGCTTGGGCTTTGAACTAACTGTCATGATCGTCAAGTCTGGTGATGATATGACTAAGCTTCTTGTCTAGTTCACTGACGTTGTTTTCCCTCTGATGTTGCTGCCCTGTGTAGGTATTGTTCAGGTATTGATTCTGGCGATTTCTAGGAGCAGTTCCATAGTTACTCAGATTGTGGTGCGGTGGCTAGTAGACACCTGCCGGTGGATGGTTCAGCTTTTGATCCTAAGTTGGACCAGCTGGTCGACTGTTCTGGTTCTGGTTGGCACCGGCATTGTAGGGAGGTCTGTCTTTATAAATCCCCTGTTGCTTGAAATTGCGGTAGCCAGCATAACCGTTCTGATTGTTGCTAAAGCCCTGTTGAACGAAATTGACTTCTTCAGCAGACCAGACTTCTGTTTTACCAAAATTCTGGCATCGGCATCCATTATGCGCACAAGCTCCACTCCACTTGCAATCGGCAACGTAGATAGCGGCTGTCGGCGGCTTGATGGGCGTAGAAGACTTCTTCCTTGATAGTAGCTTCGAGATCGAGCTTGCTTTTTGATCCTTCAGATTGTCGTTCCCAGTTTCTCGACTTGGAAGCACAGTTCGCGAAATGTAGAAGAGCAGCTTCATGTGTAAGTGTAGTGCAATCCCCTTCAGCTAGGGAATGGACCCATTTGGCAGATTCTTCTCGAAGACCTCGAGCAAAGATTTCAGCTAACTGCCTCTGCTCGAAACCGTGATGAGGACAGTTGTAGAGAAGTTCTTGGAATTGATTCCAAGTATCATATAAGCTTACTCCTTCATTCTGAGAGAATCTGGTGATGCTGTCCTTGAAGGCTGTTGTTCTGGCAGGAGGGAAGTACTCTTCGACGAAGTCTTGAGCAAGAGTCTCCCAGTCGGTGTAGTAGCCAGGTGGTTTTCCAGTAAGCCACCTCTTAGCAGCGCCTTTCAGAGAGAACGGGAAAGCTCTCAAGCAAAGAGTGTTCTTATCGAGATTTCCGTTCTTGAAAGTGCTGCAGAGATCAAGAAAGTCCACCAGATGAGTGCACGGGTTGTCTAGTGGCCTGCCTTCAAACTGTAGATCCCTAGAGATCATAGTCAAGAATGGAATCTTGATCTCACAGTCAGGATCTCCTTCAATGCGCGGCACGGCAATGGAAGATCGAACGCTAGTCGCGCTCGGCTTGTTGTAGTCAGCTAGACTCTTCGGTGCAACTGGTGGTGGTTGAGCGCCTAGTGGTGGTGGTGGTGGTAATTGATCATTCATTGTAGGAGATGGAGGAAGTGAAAGTGACTCACTGTATGAAGCGGATGAAGATGACGGTGAAGATGGAGATGAGGAACTCTCTTCAGTTCCTCGATCTTGATCGGAGTGACGGATGGAAGTGGATTGGTTCTGCCTATCTTCGGAATCTGTGATTGTCTCGGTGGAGCAGAATTGCCTGGTCTCACTACACTCTTAGCCTTGTCGTTCTTGGCGCTTTGGAGACGCGTGAGAGGGCGGTGGTGCATAAACCTGTGAACAACCTACAAATAACAAAAACAAACAAAACTAGTGTAAAATCGAAGTGGATGGAAAGGTGAAAGATGGAAAGTAGAAGAATAAGATGACAGTTCTTCTTTCGAACAATCAAAAGAATTCCCTAGCAATGGCGCCAATTTGATGAGCTGTAAAACAGTGATCAAATAACTACCAAGCTAGAAGCAAGGGTAGATCGTATTCCACGGGTCTTCTAATGATTGATTACTCAAATATAAAAGGCAAATTACTCAGATTTAACACTTCGTGCGTGGTGTGAGTTCCACGACTTCTAATTCTAAGAAATGCACGAAAATTAAAAATTAAAACTAAAAACAGATTGAAAGATTGGTTGATTAAACAAAGATGACAGACAAGCTTAGACTTTGAATCCCCCTTCGTTCACCAGAGCATTGGCAATCAACAGATCAGCGGATTTCGATTCTCGTTCAATCAATTCTAAGACACCACCATAACTCCTTACCCTTAGGTTTAAGTCTGGCGAACGTTCGCTCTATCCGATCTAGCTACCAAGATTAATTAGCCGCCCGGGTACAGTCGCCTCTCGCAACGACTTAACTAACTGGTGCAATTACTAACGATTTATGAATTACTCTTGCAGTGGATTAACCCTAACTGGTTCCTACGAAAGGCACACTCCAATGATTAGGTTAATTGTTCGATTTGATGTTTTAAAGTATTGCAAGCGTTCGCTTCTATCCTTAGCTTAACAAGAATCTAATCTAAGTGATCAATCCAGACAAGAAACATGAACAATGAAGAACAAATCAAACATGAAAGAGAAACTGATTGAACTTTGAATCTAATCACCGCCGATCCGTGACCGCTTTAAAGCCCTAGGTCACTTAGGGTTCATCTAGTCTAAGCTCTACGAGTTTAGCTACTCATGTTTTTCACAAAAGAATCAAAGACAAAGACAGAGTTCATCTTGAATAGAGGAAGAACAGAAAAGGATCTGAAAAACCTAATTAAGGCGACTCCGGCAGAACTTCGATCTCCGGTAATCTGCAATCCTAGCTCCTAGTCTTCGAGATGAAAGGGATGGCGTCAATATCTCTTCATGCCTCTTCGAACTCAAAACTCTACTCCAGAACTCTTCAGAATCCTCAAAGTATTTGCTATTATTATGTATTATGAGATATATTAGATATTGGCCGCTGGTTAAGTATTTATACTTAACCCTAATACCGCCGGATTTGCCTGGAATTTTCGCCAAAATATGATGGAATTTTCGCTGAAAATTCCTTTGTAAATGGGGTGATCGCCGGCTGTTTCTCCTGTGATTTTTGGACGCCGGGTTCTCGGCGAAAACTTGAAGTTTTCACCGAAAATTTCTTCTTGAAAGCTCTGCCGATTTCTTCATGAGTTTTCGCCGAAAACTCCAAGGGGTTTTCGCCGAAAACTTCTTTGTAAATGGGAGCAGGATTTGGTTCGACTTGATTGACTCCTTGGATTGATTCCTGTGCGATTCCTCGAGGCTCCAACGCTTTAGACACGTCCTTGGCTACTTCATTTGACGGCAAAAACCTGTGCTAACATGAAAACACTAAAAAACCATCAAATAGACCCGAAACGGGCCAAAGTAACACAAATGACACGAGATAGAGTATTTGAGTGAATATTCGATATTCTACCCTAAAAACCATGTCTTAAGCAAGGAAATGTCGCTTAAATGAAGCTGATAATCACGTCAAATCGAGTGTCATCAGTTTGATCCTCTATCTTTGTGCCGCGCAATGACGATGATCCCGACTATGAGATTAAGATTCCCTTCCTAGGAATGGTCTCTAGGTGATGTGAACCGTTGCAACCGTGGGCAGACGACCCTAACCACCGCTAGTCTTGAACCTTCGCTTGATTGAATCGTCGGAACTAGGGCGCGAAAGTACTAGGACCCGTCGGTCCCGATTAACCGAGAACCCTTAGTGTCCGGTAGAATGGCTCCACGACAGAAGGGGAATACTTCTGTTGATAACACCGTTCCCTAAGCTATGCACGAGCAAGAACTTAAAAGGAATCGAGAGAACAAAGTTTTGTTTTATAATTGATTTCGAAAAAGGGTTGTTTTCAAAGAGAGGCCGTCGACCTCTTTATATAGGGGAGGAGTAGGGAACAAGCTCTCCTATTCCTCCTTAGAAACTAACTATAAAATAATAAAGAAATAAAAAAGTCCTAATTAAACTACTAAAAAGGACTTAACCTAAACCTAATAAAATCTAAGAAGGAGGCTAAATTCGTAGCCTTGTTCCACAAGGAAAAGACTCCTTCCTAAACAATAACTCTCTAAAGGAAAAGCTGGAAAAATCCTAAAAAAATAGTTGAACGGGTTCTGGAAGAATCAGCCAAATAAATACTAAATAAATTCAGAAAATAATCCCTTTGGCAGATCACTAGTAGAAGTTATGGGCTTCAACTTTCATGTTCGGCTTCGGCCCAAATTCTATCTTCAAGTAGCCCAAATTTGTCAATCTTTGTCAGACTAGAAATCTGTCCAAAACCGGGAAATCCTAGCTTGATTAGGATTCCTTGTTCGGATGTACTTGGCTTCTTCTCTCCATTTCCCGCATTCACCATGGTCAAGCATCCTTTCTTGGATCAGGCTCAGGAGGTGGCCTGATCCTAGCTCCTAGTATTGTCTCCCTCGGATCAGCATCACTAGGACTTGTTCTAGCCCTATCTCCTTCAATTATCTTCCAAATTCAACTCCATTTGTTGAAGGGTGCTCCTGAGGCCTCAAGCTATCCAGGGCACTTGATATTTCCCGAAAGGCCCGAGCCAATTGGGAGCTCGGCCATAAGTGCTCCTCTGTGACGCCCGGCATCAGGTCTGGTGCTCGGGTTTGGCTCAAAACTTGGCCTTATCCAAATCTGTCCAGGCTTCTTGCATTCTTCTTCGTGCAGCTCTTCAGGAATGTCGACATGAGGCTTTCATGGGTGGTGAATGGTCCAGGGCTCGTGACAAGTGGTCTTGAGCTCCATTTGAGCACCTGGGCTGGTCCAGGGCTCGTTCCGGGGTCAATCTTCGGGCACCACCCTTTTCTGGCCAGGCACTCTTGGGTCCTTTGTTTCCCGTGCTCCAGGAATGTCTATGGAGGATCCCAGGAGTGGTCAGTACCTTCAGGGCTTGTGGGGATCAGGTTAGGGCCTAGTGGAGGCCCTCGGCTGAGGGTTGGTCTTGGCCCGGGGTCGGGACTTGGGGCTTTGTGATGTGAACCAATGCAACCGTGGGCAGACGACCCTTGAACACCACAAGTTGAGATCGTCCAACGAGGTAGAACCGTCGGGAACCGGGGGCGGAGGAGGACTTTGACCCGTCAGCTATATAACAACTGGGAACCAGAAGTATCAAGTCGTAGACGCCACGCCAAGAGATGGATGCTCTTGATGATACGTCGAACCTTCAGTATCGCAACATGCAGATACAATAAGGGGTTTCAAGAACAAAGTTCTATCAAAAAGGGGGTTTATTTCATAAAAGTCTTTCTACAATGGGTGGTCGGCGGCCTCTATATATAGGTGAGGGAACAAGCTCTCCTCCCTAAACACTACTTCCTAAATAAGAATAAAATAAAGAGTCCTACTTCTAAAAAGAATCCTAAAACCCCTAAATAATCCTACTAAAAAGGAATAAAATATAAAATAATAGTTGTATTCTTTAAAGCAGAATAAAATACCTAAATTAGGTCAAAAACCCTAATCCGGCCGCGGTTCGGCTGCTTGGGCCGGTTGGGCTATGGCGGCGGCTTGGTCGGCTTGTTCGGTCGAGCGCCGGGCCTGATATGGGAGGCGGTCGCGGGGCCATTTGTGCTGGGCTGGTCCAGGGGCCAGGGTCTTTCCCAAGAGGCCCGATCTTCTTGGCCGGCTTCATGGTATCCCTCGGATCGGCCCGGCGGACGGTCTAGGGCTCGGGGCTGGCCTTTCCTCGGACTCTCTCCACCTCTGTTCGGGGCTTCCTCTTTAAGCTTTGGGCAGGTCTCCAAGTAGCTCTTGATGTAGCTCTCCGGGGGTGGGGTTGGCCCAAGTGTCACGCCTCGGGGCCAAGGACTCCAATGCTTCTTATTGCTCGTCTCCGGGTCAGTCCTTGGGAGCTCTCCTCTCCAGGCGAAGTATTCTTGGGCTCTTCTCCTTCTGTACTCTAGAAATTCTTCCAGAGGGTCAACCAAAGGGTCAACTTCTTCAGGGCTCCTGGAGGTCAGGCTAGGGGCAGGCTGAGGCCTGTCTTCAGTGCTAGGGCTTATATCCTCGGCCAGCAGCTTGACTTGGAGTAGCATTCCATCTCTTAGAGTCTCTCTACCTGCAATTGAAGGCCTCAGTCGATATTTCTTGTCATACCTTGGCTTTAGGGCTTGAAGATGGCCTGCCCTTGGATCTACACGCTTCTTGTGAGGTCCTAGGGTCCTGCCTCGGACAGGTGACCCTAGTGGGGTGTAGGAGTACCGGATGGTACTAGGGCAGCCTGGCTGGGTCATATCTAGGGGTGTTGACGAACCGAGCCGAGCCGAACTTCACTGTGCTCAAGCTTGGTTCATTGCTTTTTAGACGAGCTCGAGCTCGAACTCGAGCTAGAATTTTTAAGCTCGTGACGAGCTCGAGCCTACTCGAGCCTGGCTCTTTAACTACACTTAACGAGCCAAACTCGAGTTCAAGTTCAACTTAGCTCATTAAAACCACTTGTTGCGTCCGATTTTAGCCCAATTTGAAGTTTGTGCGACAAAAAACATCAACGAGTCAAGCTTAAAGACAAGTTATCCTAAAATTTACAAGTTTTTATTGAATATGACAAACCACATGTTTTGTTATTGAGTTTATAATAAGTCATATAGTGGACCAAGTATTCGAGTTGGCTCTCGAGCTCGAGCTCGAGCCAGCTCGCGAGCCTATCGAGTCGAACATGCCCTGGCTCAAGCTTGACTCGTTTAAAATCGAGCCGAGTCACGAGCGAGCTTTTCTCGAGCCGAACACCGAGCCGATCACGAGCGGCTTGGTTCGTCAACAGCCCTAGTCATATCATCCCCCTCTTCTTGCCTTGGATTTGTCCCAAATCCATCTCGGGTCCTTTCCTAGTACTCATCACTCTCTTCCTGACTTCAGCAATTTTGTTGGCCACGGTCGGGGAAGATTCAGCAACATCTTCAGACCTGGGAGTGACACTTGAGGTAGTGATGGACCAAGGCTCAGGTCCTTTAGGGCTTTCTTCATATGTGTCCATAGCTCCTTTTCCTGGAAAACTAGCAACCATAATGTTAAGACTTTGTGAGGTAGCCGGTGAAAGTTCCTTACTCATTTCCACATCCGGATCCGGATCCAGATCTTCTTTGCTCGGGGCAGCCCTCAAAACTTTTCGGGAGACAACCTCCCATTGAATTTTGGGTGCACAGGGGGCCGTCGGTGAAGCGTTGGGTCGGGGCACGGGGGTGCCGGAGGTGGCGGGGTAGGCCAGGGCACGTCGGGCGGGGCGGCGGCGTCGGGCAGTGGCAAGTTTGCAGTGGCCGGCATTGTGGAGTCGGCGGCGGCGGGCAGTGGTGCGTCGGCTAGTGGGAAGGTGGCGGCGGCAGGCAGTGATGCGTCGGGGTGGTCGAGCGTCGGCCAGTCGGTGGCGTCGGGCATTATCACGTCGGGGCCGTCGGGGTCGTGCAGGACCGGGACAGAGCGACGGGCAGGGACGCGCTGGACTCGTCGGGTAGTGATCCGCCGGGGGCCACGTCGGGTGGTGATGCGCCGCGGGGCGTCGGGCAGCGACAGGTCGAGGCCGGGTGATGGAGCGGCCGGGGCCTGGTCGGGCAGAGCGGCGCCGGGTGCCGGGGCGCTCGGACTGGTTGGGGTGGGCCAGTCGGCATCGAGGCCGAATGTTGGGGCGCCGGGGCCTGGTCGTGCAGCACCGGAATTGGGTGATGGGGCGGCGAGGCTGGGACCGTCGGGGACGCCGGGGTCGGGCGGCGTCAGGCCGGGTGGGTGGACAGGGCGGTGCCGGGATCAGGCGGCGTCGGGCCGGGGTCCGTCATGGCGGCGACGAGGTCATGGGGCCCGTCGGGTGCTGGGGCCGGGCGCTGAGGCGCCGGGGCAGGGCTCGGGGGCGCCGGTGCAGGGCGCCGGGGCGGGGGCCGGGGCTGGGCACAGGGGCTGGGCAATATCCTAAAAATAAAGGAGTAGAAGAACTTTTTTCTTCTATTTTTTCCAACCTATTTATTGTTTTTTTAGGGTGTTATAGAAAAAAAAATTAGTATTTTACATAAGATAAAATACTAAAAAAAAATAGAAAAAATATCTTTCCTTTTTTATATGAGAAAAAAAGAAAAGAGAAAAAATATTTTAAATTGATTTTTCCTTTGACCTGTGATAAAGACATATTCTGGGTTTTCGATTTATTTTTAGATACCGTTTTAGACCTATTACCTATCATTCACAAATTTGGATCTGTTTTTCGTGATATTATGCATCGATCAGGGCGAATTCTTAAGGAAAAATTGGAACTTGCAAAATGAATCTCTTTATCATAAAGAGATTCGTTGTTCCTGACCCTGTTTCACCTTAATTGTTATTTGAACAAGTAAAAGCTATGTCTTGGTCCGAGTGGGGATAGTCTTTCTCTTCTGCATGTCCATTATCCTAGGTCGGAACAAGTTGATAGGATCCCCCTTTATTACGTCCCCATGTCCCCACGCGAATCTCCCACTCCGTATAAGAGAGGATATCATGAAAGAGGATATCCTCATCAATACTCAAAAAAAAAATTATTATATAAATTAAAGTTGAAATGACCTTGCACAGAAGAAATCAATGGTAGACACTAATATAATTAGATCTGCTCTTCATAGCCAAACTTGGCAGTTCCTGTCTCAATTCATTCTATTTCCTCAGATCCGGGATGGGACTCCAGATTTCAAGAAATGGCGACGAGGTCATGGGGCCCGTGGGGTGCTGGGGCCGGGGCTGGGCGCTAGAGGGCCGGGGCGAGGCGTTGGGGCGCCGGTGTTGGGTGCTCGGGCGCTGGGTGCCGGGTTATGCCGGCTTCTTCCTCTAATCGGGCTAAGGTGGCTTGCACCTGTAGCAGGACTCGGGAAGCATCCCCCAACTTAGCTTCTAACTTGGCTAATCTCTCGTCTACCATGGTTAGTACTAGCAAACGGAAGCAATTTTCTATCCCCTCTTCTTAGAAATGAACTTACAACGAAAGGAAAATACGTGGCAAGGGTGGCCTTGTTTTCTTTTCTTTTTCTTAACCACCAATTTTCTCTTGCCTGACAACTCCAAACTAAAACAAGATAATAGGAGGGAATTTTTGAAACTATTTTTCTAAAAACAGTAAAGGATATGAATCCAGGGTTTCAAACCTGGAGACTAGGATAGATTGTGGTCCGTGAGGTGAACCGTGCTCTGATACCAACTGATGTGAACCGCTGCAACCGTGGGCAGACGACCCTTAAACACTGCAAGTTGAGACCATGCATTGAGGTAGAACCGTCGGGAACCGGGGGCGGAGGAGGACTTTGACCCGTCAGCTATATAACAGCTGGGAACCTGAAGTATCAAGTCGTAGACGCCACGCCAAGAGATGGATGCTCTTGATGATAAGTCAAACCTTCAGTATCGCAACATGCAGATGCAACAAGGGGTTTCAAGAACAAAGTTCTATAAAAAATGGGGGTTTATTTCATAAAAGTCTTTCTACAATGGGTGGTCGGCGGCCTCTATATATAGGTGAGGGAACAAGCTCTCCTCCCTAAACACTACTTCCTAAATAAGAATAAAATAAAGAGTCCTACTTCTAAAAAGAATCCTAAAACCACTAAATAATCCTACTAAAAAGGAATAAAACATGAAATAATAGTTGTAGTCTTTAAAGCAGAATAAAAGACCTAAATTAGGTCAAAAACCCTAATCCGGCCGTGGTTGGGCTGCTCGAGCCGGTTGGGCTATGGCGGCGGCTTGGTGGGCGTGTCCGGTCGGGCGTCGGGCCTGATATGGGTGGCGGTCACGGGGCCTTGTGTGCCGGGCTGGTCCAGGGGCCAGGGTCTTTCCCAAGAGTCCCGGTCTTCTTGGCCGGCTTCATGGTATCCCTCGGATCGGCCCGGTGGTCGGTCTAGGGCTCGGGGCTGGCCTTTCCTCGGATTCTGTCCACCTCTGTTCGGGGCTTCCTCTTTAAGCTTCGGGCAGGTCTCCAAGTAGCTCCTGATGTAGCTCTCCGGGGGTGGGGTCGGCCCAAGTGTCACGCCTCGGGGCCAAGGACTCCAATGCTTCTTATTGCTCGGCTCCGGGTCAGTCCTTGGGAGCTCTCCTCTCCAGGCGAAGTATTCTTGGGCTCTTCTCCTTCTGTACTCTAGAAATTCTTCCAGAGGGTCAACCAAAGGGTCAACTTCTTCAGGGCTCCTGGAGGTCAGGCTAGGGGCAGGGTGAGGCCTGTCTTCAGTGCTAGGGCTTATATCCTCGGCCAACAGCTTGACTTGGAGTAGCATTCCATCTCTTAGAGTCTCTCTACCTGCAATTGAAGGCCTCAGTCGATATTTCTTGTCATACCTTGGCTTTAGGGCTTGAAGATGGCCTGCCCTTGGATCTACACGCTTCTTGTGAGGTCCTAGGATCCTGCCTCGGACAGGTGACCCTAGTGGGGTGTAGGAGTACCGGATCGTACTAGGGCAGCCTGGATGGGTCATATCTAGGGGTGTTGACGAACCGAGCCGAGCCAAACTTCACTGTGCTCAAGCTTGGTTCATTGCTTTTTAGACGAGCTCGAGCTCGAACTCGAGTTAGAATTTTTAAGCTCGTGACGAGCTCGAGCCTACTCGTGCCTGGCTCTTTAACTACACTTAACGAGCCAAACTCGAGTTCAAGTTCAACTTAGCTCATTAAAACCACTTGTTGCATCCAATTTTAGCCCAATTTGAAGTTTGTGCGACCAAAAACATCAACGAGTCAAGCTTAAAGACAAGTTATCCTAAAATTTACAAGTTTTTATTGAATATGACAAACCACATGTTTTGTTATTGAGTTTATAATAAGTCATATAGTGGACAAAGTATTCGAGTTGGCTCTCGAGCTCGAGCTCGAGCCAGCTCGCGAGCCTATCGAGTCGAACATGCCCTGGCTCAAGCTTGACTCGTTTAAAATCGAGCCGAGTCACGAGCGAGCTTTTCTCGAGCTGAACACCAAGCCGATCACGAGCGGCTTGGTTCGTCAACAGCCCTAGTCATATCATCCCCCTCTTCTTGCCTTGGATTTGTCCCCAAATCCATCTCGGGTCCTTTCCTAGTACTCATCACTCTCTTCCTGACTTCAGCAATTTTGTTGGCCACGGTCGGGGAAGATTCAGCAACATCTTCAGACCTGGGAGTGTCACTTGAGGTAGTGATGGACCAAGGCTCAGGTCCTTTAGGGCTTTCTTCATTTGTGTCCATAGCTCCTTTTCCTGGAAAACTAGCAACCATAATGTTAAGACTTGGTGAGGTAGCCGGTGAAAGTTCCTTACTCATTTCCACATCCGGATCCGGATCCGGATCTTCTTTGCTTGGGGCAGCCCTCAAAACTTTTCGGGAGACAACCTCCCATTGAATTTTGGGTGCACAGGGGGCCGTCGATGAAGCGCCGGGTCGGGGCACAGGGGTGCCGGAGGTGGCGGGGTAGGCCAGGGCACGTCAGGCGGGGCGACGGCGTCGGGCAGTGGCAAGTTTGCAGTGGCGGGCAGTGTGGAGTCGGCGGCGGCGGGCAGTGGTGCTTCAGCTAGTGGGAAGGTGGCGGTGGCAGGCAGTGATGCGTCGGGGTGGTCGAGCGTCGGCCAGTCGGTGGCGTCGGGCATTATCACGTCGGGGCCGTCGGGGTCGTGCAGGACCGGGACAGAGCGACGGGCAGGGACGCGCTGGACTCGTCGGGTAGTGATCCTCCGGGGGCCACGTCGGGTGGTGATGCGCCGCGGGGCGTCGGGCAGCGACAGGTCGAGGCCGGGTGATGGAGCGGCCGGGGCCTGGTCGGGCAGAGCGGCGCCGGGTGTCGGGGCGCTCGGACTGGTTGGGGTGGGCCAGTCGGCATCGGGGCCGAATGTTGGGGCGCCGGGGCTTGGTCGGGCAGCACCGGAATTGGGTGATGGGGCGGCGAGGCTGGGGCCGTCGGGGACGCCGGGGTCTGGCGGCGTCAGGCTGGGTGGGTGGACAGGGCGGTGCCGGGATCAGGCGGCGTCGGGCCGGGGTCCGTCATGGCGGCGACGAGGTCATGGGGCCCGTCGGGTGCTGGGGCCGGGCGCTGGGGCGCCGGGGCAGGGCTCGGGGGCGCCGGTGCGGGGCGCCGGGGCGGGGCCGGGGCTGGGCACAGGGGCTGGGCAATATCCTAAAAATAAAGGAGTAGAAGAACTTTTTTCTTCTATTTTTTCCAACCTATTTATTGTTTTTTAGGGTGTTATAGAAAAAAAATTAGTATTTTACATAAGATAAAATACTAAAAAAAAATAGAAAAAATATCTTTCCTTTTTTATATGAGAAAAAAAGAAAAGAGAAAAAATATTTTAAATTGATTTTTCCTTTGACCTGTGATAAAGACATATTCTGGGTTTTCGATTTATTTTTAGATACCGTTTTAGACCTATTACCTATCATTCACAAATTTGGATCTGTTTTTCGTGATATTATGCATCGATCAGGGCGAATTCTTAAGGAAAAATTGGAACTTGCAAAATGAATCTCTTTATCATAAAGAGATTCGTTGTTCCTTACCCTGTTTCACCTTAATTGTTATTTGAACAAGTAAAAGCTATGTCTTGGTCCGAGTGGGGATAGTCTTTCTCTTCTGCATGTCCATTATCCTAGGTCGGAACAAGTTGATAGGATCCCCCTTTATTACGTCCCCATGTCCCCACGCGAATCTCCCACTCTGTATAAGAGAGGATATCATGAAAGAGGATATCCTCATCAATACTCAAAAAAAATTTTATTATATAAATTAAAGTTGAAATGACCTTGCACAGAAGAAATCAATGGTAGACACTAATATAATTAGATCTGCTCTTCATAGCCAAACTTGGCAGTTCCTGTCTCAATTCATTCTATTTCCTCAGATCCGGGATGGGACTCCAGATTTCAAGAAATGGCGACGAGGTCATGGGGCCCGTGGGGTGTGGGCCGGCTGGGCGTGGAGGCCGGGGCGAGGCGTTGGGGCGCCGGTGTTGGGTGCCGGGTTGTGCCGGCTTCTTCCTCTAATCGGGCTAAGGTGGCTTGCACCTGTAGCAGGACTCGGGAAGCATCCCCCAACTTAGCTTCTAACTTGGCTAATCTCTCGTCTACCATGGTTAGTACTAGCAAACGGAAGCAATTTTCTATCCCCTCTTCTTAGAAATGAACTTACAACGAAAGGAAAATACGTGGCAAGGGTGGCCTTGTTTTCTTTTCTTTTTCTTAACCACCAATTTTCTCTTGCCTGACAACTCCAAACTAAAACAAGATAATAAGAGGGAATTTTTGAAACTATTTTTCTAAAAACAGTAAAGGATATGAATCCAGGGTTTCAAACCTGGAGACTGGGATAGATTGTGGTCCGTGAGCTGAACCGTTGATGTGACTTTAATTAGTGCATTTTAAGCTTATGAATGACCTATGAAATACCCGTGTTTATTCGTGAAATGACATGACTTATATGCTTTTATGGAAGTTTTGTGCAAAGTGTCATTTTGTTGTCCGGTTGCCACTTTGGAGCCAAATTCGTGGTCTATTGGAGTTGCCTCTGTGCATTTTCAGGTTATGGCATCAAAGTACGGATGACAAGGAGCGCATAGGAGCAAACGGGAGGTCATTTGGAGTCCGGACGAGGGAGATATGAGCCTTACAAGATCGAGCTTTCTGCAGTGAGTGCAGGGGATGTGCACGCCGTGCAGATGTGCACGCCGTGCAGGGGTGCACGCCGTGCAGTTGTGCACGCCGTGCAGGGGTGCACGCCGTGCACTGTCCCCTGCACTATAAATACTCTTGTTTTTGGCCATTTTGAGAAGGGTAGGATCTCTCTTGATCCCCAAACACATACCCACGAACCCTCAAACCCTAGAACACATTTTTGGAGCAATTTGAAGCCATTGGAGCTAGGATTGAAGCCAACAAACCTTGGGAGAAGTGCTTACAAGTGGAGAAGTGAAGATCATCTCAAGGATTCATCCATGGTGTTCTTGGTGACCATTCTTCCTTCTTTTCTCTTTACTCCCTTGGCCATGTGTGGCTGAGTTTCTAGGGTTCATCTTGGATGGGTAGATTAGTTGTGCTATGATAGAGGGATGATTGTATAGAACTTGCCATGATTGATCTTGGTTGTATGAGGATCATTCCTAGACTTGTTCTTAATGCCATTTTATGCCATGTTTGCTTAATTTGGTCCATTCAATGTGATTTGATGCATGAGAGTGCTTGGGTTGCATAGATTGTAGGTCTAGGGATTGATGTGAGTGTGTTCTAAGAGATTAGATCATCTTATTTCAACCATTTTCACTTGATTCTCTCTTGGGCATTTTATCGAACACTTGGTGTGCATGTGGATTTTCATTCAATTGAGTTTGAAAATGCTTTTTGGTGAATCTCTTAGTGCTAGGGCATTGATATGAGAGTGTTGTGCCTAGCCTTGTGGTCATAGAGTCTTAAGAGAGGGTCTTGTGTCTTGGCATTTCATCAAACACTTAGAATGCATCCTTTTTCACTTAGCTTGAGAGCGAGAGCCTAAGTTGAGTGGTATTAGGATAGGGATTAGGTGCTACGAGAGTGCATTGAGTCTATAGAAGTGAAATGCATGGTCATCCGAATGCAAACTCGATCTTAATTGGCTTGTTTGTTCAATTAGTCCTCTTGAGCATGATGAAACTACCCACCAAGAGAGCCCCCTTGTCTTTGATTTGAACCACCTTTCCCTCTTGCTTAATCTTTGTTAGTATTGCATTTCTTTGCCTTTGTTTCTGAATTTCTAAATCAAACCAAACCAATTTCAAATGTCTAGACCGTCTATGAGAAGTGTGAGTATTGGTTTATGAGAGGACCCCGTGGAATACGACCTTGGTAAAATCGCTTTTATCAAGTTTTTGGCGCCGTTGCCGGGGACCGTCTCATTCCTTTGAAAGCACTTAGTAGTGGACCGATCTATTCACTTCCTTCCGCTTTACTTTTTGCTTCCTTGTTGCTCTTTGTTTACTTTATTATCCCGCATCGTTGTATTACTCGGGTGTGTTTGTTGTGCTTGTTTGCAGGAGATTTTGGGTTAGTGCATGAGGTGTTCAGCCCGTCTTCAAGCACGAATCCAAGGACTAGAACAAGTGCTCGAGTCACCTACCACTTCCCCACCTCCTACAGTTGAAGAAGAAGAAGTTGATCGCATCTCACACCACACTATGTCTCATCACGAGGATGAGGATAACCATTCGGAACATTCTCACCATACCAATGATGATGATCACTCACAAAGGGGTGCAAGACGTACCTTGGCGGATTATGCTCGTCCTACTCTTGAAGGGGCAGCCTCTAGCATTGTTCGAAGACCCGTCAATGCTAGGAACTTTGAGCTCAAGCCTAATATGATCCAAATGGTTCAAAATGGAGTGGTGTTCAATGGCATTGATGGTGAATGTCCATCTAGGCATCTCAAGGACTTCTTGGAGATATGTGACACGGTTAAGAATGACCAAGTTCACCCGGATTGTGTGATACTCCGGCTCTTTCCTTTCTCACTCAAAGGTAGAGCTAAGTCATGGTTGGAGAATCAACCGAGTAGAGCTTTCACCGCATGGGAGGGCCTAGCCGAAGCTTTCCTTGAAGAGTTCTTTCCTCCCTATATGACGGATGCAATCCGAGACCGCATCAACCACTTCATACAACACAAGGGAGAGCTTTTCCATGAGACTTGGAATAGGTTCCAAGCCATTCTTCGGTCTTGTCCTCATCACAACTTCGCCGAATGGAGCTTGGCGGACATCTTTGCTAGGTCCCTTGATTTTGAGAATACAAGGATGATCAACCAAGCCGCCGGAGGTGACTTAAGGATGCTCACTCCCGAAGATGCTCTAGAACTCTTCGCGGAGATGGCCAACAAGACAAGGAGTTGGTCTCGACAACAACCTCCTAAGTCTAAGTATGGAAGTGACACGCACTATGACTCTCGGTCCGTAAGTGTTGATGCACCAAAGGAGTCGTCTAGCTATGGGAAGAAGCCTAAGTTACCGGGGCACCGAGATGAAGATGATCCAATGATCGCTCTCCTTATGTCTAAGATCGACGCCATGGCTTCACAAGTAAGCAATCTTAGTATGCCTAAGACTCCCTCTAAGCCATCTAAAGTGGGTAATCCACCGGTTGCTTCGGTATTTTGTTGTGAAGGTTGTGGAGGTCAAGGCCACGATGTTAGTGCTTGTCCTTCTGCCACTCCTGAACTTGGCCAAGGCGACCTTGAGGAGGTAAGCTTCGCACAAGGTCAAGGTTTCCATGGTAATTTCAGCCCCCAAGGTAACTATCAAGGTAACTATAACCGACCTTGGTACAACAAGTCTAACCAAGGTTACCAAGGCCAAGGGAGTCAAGGTAGTGGTTATAGCAAGGGCTACAACCAATGGTCTCAAGGAAGTAACCTAAACCAAGGTAGCCAAGGGACTCAAGGAGGACCCCAAGGTCAAGGGCACCAAGGGGGAAATCAATGGAATCAAAGTGGACATCCAAGTCAAGGTTTCCAAGGTCCTACCCCACCGGGAATGTACAACCATAGAGGTGAAGGGCCACCCGGGTTCAACAAGCCTCCTCAAAATAAGGAGGGTGGTTCTTCGATCTCTCAAGAAGACACCAATGCGGCAATGATCCAACTCATCAAGAATCAACAAGCTTCAATTGCCAATTTGGAGAACCAATTAGGACATATTTCTAAGGCACTCTCGGAGCGACCCTCGGGTACTTTACCCTCCAACACCGAGGTCAACCCCAAGGTTCCCGAGGAGCTTATGATGGTAACTTTGAGGAGTGGTAAGCAAGTACAAGATGCCATACCTAAGGTGGTAAGTGCTCGAGATGATGATTTGGTTATAGTTGAAGATGTTGACTCCGATGATGACACGGATAAGATTGAAGTTAAAGATAGAGGAGCCAAGGCTAAAGAAGCTTCTAAGATGACCAATAAGGTTGGTTCTCAAGAGGCTACGGCGAGTGCTACTCCGGTCTCTCCTCCCGCACCGGTTGTACCTCCGTACAAGCCTAAGCCACCTTATCCTTCTCGCTTGAAGGCGGATTCCATGGAAAAGGACTTCAAAAGGTTTGTTGAGATTCTTGACAAGGTGCAATTTACAATGCCTTTTGGGGAAGCAATTACAAAGATGCCTCAATATGCAAAGTTCATGAAAGAGATCTTCACCAACAAACGCAAGCTTACGGATGTGACTTCGGCAAAGCTCAACGAACAGTGCTCCGCCATTCTCTCTAAGAGGCCACCGGAAAAGCTTAAGGATCCAGGTAGCTTTACTATTCCTTGCACTATTGGTGAACATGCAATAAGTAGAGGCTTAGCCGATTTGGGTGCTAGTATCAATGTTATGCCATATTGCATGTTTAAGAAGTTAGGCCTAGGGAAACTAAAACCAACTCAAATGAATGTTCAATTAGCGGATAAATCTGTGACATCCCCTCGTGGTATTGTCGAAGATGTGTTGGTTAAGGTTGGTGCTTTTGAATTCCTTGTGGATTTTATTATTCTAGATGCTATGGGTGGTACCGATGTGCCTTTGATTCTAGGACGACCCTTCTTAGCGACCTCTCGTGCTTTGATTGATGTCTACGGTGGTAAACTTACACTTAGGGTCGATAATGAATGCATGATCTTTGACCGTTCAAATGGCATGGAGTTTACTTTGTCTTATGCTAGTCACCATGATCCTAAGAATCCGCATGAGCTTACTTCGGCTACTAATAGCACTAACCTTGTCCGTCATAGTCTTGCGGAGTTGTTTGCTCTTAGTGATGTGCAGGAGAAAAAGTATGAAGTAAAGGAGGCTCCACCTTTCGTGCTTCAAAAGACTCCACCTAAGGCTAAGAAGAAAGGTGTGGAGAAGCCACCCGAGAAGGGCAAGAAAGCCGCACCGATGGGTGAGACTAGCAAGACTAAGAAGGCACCCGATGAGAGAATTCACTCCAAGTGGTTTGGCCCCTTCTCCATTGCTCACACTTCATCATCCGGGAAATCCGAGCTCACACCTCCTGAAGTCGGTAAGGTTCAATTCAAGTTCCGTGTGCCATGCGAAGGTAATGACTTCGACTTCAAAGAGGTAATGAGTTGGGATGGTTTTACTTAGCTGGTCTGTGTGCTTCGTCGAGCTTAAGACGTTAACCAAGCGCTTCTCGGGAGGCAACCCGAGTGTTTTTCATGTCTTTTCTTCTTGATTTGATTGCATGATTGTGTGTTTTTGTGGTATTCAAGGTCCTTGAGTTGTTGTGGTGTCCTTTGTGGTCTCGTAGGCGTTGAAATTCTGAAGTTCGGGGTCCGTTTTGGGTTGATTTGACGGTGTTTTGGTCGTTTTTCGTCGAGGTGAAAATTTGTTTTTAAGCTGAGGAGGTGCACGCCGTGCACCACTGCACGCCGTGCATGATGCACGCCGTGCACCGTGCACGGTTTGGTGCACGTGCTGTCCAGGAGGTTTCGAAAAAAATTTCACCTCCAGGGTGCACGCCATGCACCCATGCACGCCGTGCACCCTGCACGCCGTGCACCCTTGCACGCCGTGCACCTGATCTTTCCCTTTACATTATTTCGGTTTGGTCAGTGGTTGAGTCGTCTGATTCTTGATTTTCTGGTTTGAGTCATTGTTCGGTTTGGTTTTGGTTCACCCAACTCACCTGACCCAGCTGACCCGACCCGGCTGACCCACCCAACTAAACCCAACCCCCCTTATCCCCTCCCTCCTCTCACCCGACCCCTCTCACTCTCTCTTTCACCCAGCCGCCACCACACCGACCAGCTCCAGCCGCCGCCAGCGCCCATCTGCCCAGCCCCACCCGACCCACTCGACCGACCCCGGCCGACCCCTCCCAATCTCGCCGCCATCTCTTTCCCTCCAGCCGCCGCCGCCGACTGCCCGCCACCAACTCCTGCCAGCCGCCACCTCCCCATCCCGCCGCCGACTCCAATCGACCGACCCAGCCTCTCTCTCTCGAGTCTCTAGCCCCGACTCCGCCGCACCAGAGCTCCTGCCGGCCTTCCACCCGTCCCCCAGCTCCGGCCAGCCCACTCACCCGACCCCCAGCTCCGGCCGTCCAGCCCCGCCGCCGCCTGCCCGCCACCAACTCCTGCCCGCCGGCTTCCTTCTCCCACTCCAGCCGCCACTCAATTCCGCCGTCTTTCCATTCCGCCCTGCCCCACTCTCAGGTTTCTTTTGGCTTGTATTTTCTGATTTGGTTGCTTGAGTTAGTTGGTGGTTGGTAGTGTGGTTTGATTGAATGTTGATATTGTTGGCTTGCTTTGATTTGTGGAGTTGGGCATTGATTTTGATTGTTAGGATTTTGATGTGAGGGGTGTGATTTGGTTGCTTAGTTTAGGGTGTGGGATTTGCTTGGTTTCATGTGAGCAGGTTTGGGGTTATGGCGTTGCTTGTGTCCATTGTTGAGTCGATTTTGGCTTTGTGAGATTGATTGATTGTTCTTGATTGGTGGCTGATTTGATTATTCTTGATTGGTGGATGGTTGCAAAGGATTAGTGGTGGCTTGATGGGGGCAGAATGTTGTTTTATCGTGATTTATTTGGATGGTGGAGTTAGGTGTGGTTGTTAGTGTTTGACTTGTGATCCTACTCCGTGCCTATCTTTGTGATGTGTCTTTTGTTTCTACAGGTTCTGAATTCAGGGGCTGAATTCCATTCTTTGTGTGAGGAGGGGTGTGGTTTATAACCACTCATTGGTTTAATTTTTATGTATTCCTCCTTCCATTGTGTGGACTTAGGCTTATATGTTCTTGATTCGTGTTTTTGATCCATTATGCATGCCTTTTGCTTAGCTGTGGATCTCTGTGATTTGATTTTTGCTAGCATAGGTTGTTGCACTTGAACTTGATGATCTTGAATCGTGCTCAATGTTGTGCTCAATGTTTTGATCATGTGTTATGACTAGGCGCCTTGATAGGGTTTGTGTTAGGAGTGTGCCCTTCTTGTTGATTCTTTGTTTGCACTTCTTTTGCAGGATGCCTCCTAAGGGTAAAGCAGCTTCTTCATCCTCCGCCCCCAAGCGATCCAAGGCACCAGCTTCCAAGAAGCGGAAGGGACAGACTGGGGAGTCTTCTGCTCCTCCACCACGGTCGCCTTCGCCGCCTCCAGCTCCTCGTGGCGTCGACCCTCCTGAGTCAGTGGTTCAGAGGATCTTCGACTTCGACCCCAGAGATCGGGCTTACAGTCGTTATCAGGTTATGGCAAGATGGCCCGTGGCGAGGCAGGGTAGATTTGATTTTGAGGGGTTGCAGAGTCATGATGGTTGGTTGGATGCTTTGAAGACTTTGGCTGATGGAGCCGGTATTTGGCCGCTCTTGGAGGTTGACAAGAGGGCGTATGAGTGGCCTGGGCACCCACGACCACCACCCCACTGAGAGCCACAGGATCACTCACCACTTCTCAGGACTTTGGATTTTTCCTTTCTTTTATTTCTGTTTATGACTGCATGTTTTGTTGTGTTTGACTTCTGATTTTCTCTTTTCATTTCTGGCTTTGAACTTGTCATGTTGTTGGATCACACATCTCATCCGTACTCTCATCTTGTCTACTATGGGTTGTGTTTGAGTGGTGTGCCCTCCCTTGTTTTCTACAGGTACCCCTGATTCAGGTCCTCGTCCTGAACAGGTTACTTGACCCGGGATTCCATCTCCGGCTTCTCTTCTTCGCCGTGCGGTATATTCGTTCCACCTTATCCTCTCTCTCTTGATCATTGAGGACAATGCTCATGTTAGTCGTAGGGGAGTTTGAGGTTTGGTGTGATTATTTGTCGGTAGAAGTCTAAAGCTATGTTTTGATGTGTTGCATGATCTTAATTGAATGTCGAATTCCTCTATTGTAGAATCGTTCGGTTCTTGACTTTTGGTGTTTAATTGACTTCAAGTTTTCACAATGACGTTTAGACTGTCCAACTTAGAACCTATAACCAGCATGTTAGCACTAATATCAATTGAGTCTGGGCCAGAACTGAGATTTTATCACTCTTGTATGTTGGTTGACTGGTTTGATACGTGTTTTTGTACCGCTCGATAACACCGGTCTAAGATGATGAAGGCAATCAGAATTTTCACCCCTTTTCCATGTCTTTCTTTACCCTTTTTGATCCTTCGTGATTGTGGCTTGAGATTAGACGGAATCCAATTCGAAATCTTGTGTGGAAGTTGTAAAGGGCTAAGGATCAAGTGGCTAAATTGTGAAAAAAAAAAGCTAGGCAAGCTCGGCACCTAAGTGAAGTGTCGGGTTGAGCACTAAGCAAAAGGGCAAAGGCTGTGAGCTAGGCAGGTTCAACACCTAAGTGAAGTGTTGAATCGAGCACTAGTATGCAGTAAGAAAAAAAAAGAAAAGAAAAGAAAGAAAAAGAGTTCTCAAATGTAGCCCTTGATCCTAGCCAGAGTTTGTAAAGTGCGGATCTAGAAGCGGATAAAGTCGAGTCGATAGCCACATCATAATCACTCGCCACTCACGATCCATGTTCCGATTTCAAGTCCTTTTGATTAGAGTTGGTGTTGTCGTGGTCGGTTTTGCTGTGTCCCAATCAACCACTACTTGAAGTGTGCAGAAATTAGTGAGGTTTAGACTTGTTTGGTTGATGTTCTTGCATGTGTAGGTTTAGTTTGTTCGTGGAACAGCTTAAGCTAAATTGTGATTGCTTGAATCTCAATGGACCGAACTTGTCATTTGTGAACTTGGATGTTTTCTAATTCATTTGCTTGAGCACAAGCAAAGCTTAGTCGTAGGGGAATTTGATGTGACTTTAATTAGTGCATTTTAAGCTTATGAATGACCTATGAAATACCCGTGTTTATTCGTGAAATGACATGACTTATATGCTTTTATTGAAGTTTTGTGCAAAGTGTCATTTTGTTGTCCGGTTGCCACTTTGGAGCCAAATTCGTGGTCTATTGGAGTTGCCTCTGTGCATTTTCAGGTTATGGCATCAAAGTACGGATGACAAGGAGCGCATAGGAGCAAACGGGAGGTCATTTGGAGTCCGGACGAGGGAGATATGAGCCTTACAAGATCGAGCTTTCTGCAGAGTGCAGGGGTGCACGCAATGCAGATGTGCACGCCGTGCAGGGGTGCACGCCGTGCACTGTCCCCTGCACTATAAATACTCTTGTTTTTGGCCATTTTGAGAATGCTAGGATCTCTCTTGAACCCCAAACACATACCCACGAACCCTCAAACCCTAGAACACATTTTTGGAGCAATTTGAAGCCATTGGAGCTAGGATTGAAGCCAACAAACCTTGGGAGAAGTGCTTACAAGTGGAGAAGTGAAGATCATCTCAAGGATTCATCCATGGTGTTCTTGGTGACCATTCTTCCTTCTTTTCTCTTTACTCCCTTGGCCATGTGTGGCTGAGTTTCTAGAGTTCATCTTGGATGGGTAGATTAGTTGTGCTATGATAGAGGGATGATTGTATAGAACTTGCCATGATTGATCTTGGTTGTATGAGGATGATTCCTAGACTTGTTCTTAATGCCATTTTATGCCATGTTTGCTTAATTTGGTCCATTCAATGTGATTTGATGCATGAGAGTGCTTGGGTTGCATAGATTGTAGGTCTAGGGATTGAAGTGAGTGTGTTCTAAGAGATTAGATCATCTTATTTCAACCATTTTCACTTGATTTCTCTCTTGGGCATTTTATCGAACACTTGGTGTGCATGTGGATTTTCATTCAATTGAGTTTGAAAATGCTTTTTGGTGAATCTCTTAGTGTTAGGGCATTGATATGAGAGTGTTGTGCCTAGCCTTGTGGTCATAGAGTCTTAAGAGAGGGTCTTGTGTCTTGGCATTTCATCAAACACTTAGAATGCATCCTTTTTCACTTAGCTTGAGAGCGAGAGCCTAAGTTGAGTGGTATTAGGATAGGGATTAGGTGCTACGAGAGTGCATTGAGTCTATAGAAGTGAAATGCATGGTCATCCGAATGCAAACTCGATCTTAATTGGCTTGTTTGTTCAATTAGTCCTCTTGAGCATGATGAAACTACCCACCAAGAGAGCCCCCCTTGTCTTTGATTTGAACCACCTTTCCCTCTTGCTTAATCTTTGTTAGTATTGCATTTCTTTGCCTTTGTTTCTGAATTTCTAAATCAAACCAAACCAATTTCAAATGTCTAGACCGTCTATGAGAAGTGTGAGTATTGGTTTATGAGAGGACCCCGTGGAATACGACCTTGGTAAAATCGCTTTTATCAACCGTGCTCTGATACCAACTGGTGTGAACCGCTGCAACCGTGGGCAGACGACCCATAAACACTGCAAGTTGAGACCATGCATTGAGGTAGAACCGTCGGGAACCGGGGGCGGAGGAGGACTTTGACCCGTCAGCTATATAACAGCTGGGAACCAGAAGTATCAAGTCGTAGACGCCACGCCAAGAGATGGATGCTCTTGATGATAAGTCAAACCTTCAGTATCGCAACATGCAGATGCAGCAAGGGGTTTCAAGAACAAAGTTCTATAAAAAATGGGGGTTTATTTCATAAAAGTCTTTCTACAATGGGTGGCCGGCGGCCTCTATATATAGGTGAGGGAACAAGCTCTCCTCCCTAAACACTACTTCCTAAATAAGAATAAAATAAAGAGTCCTACTTCTAAAAAGAATCCTAAAACCACTAAATAATCCTACTAAAAAGGAATAAAACATGAAATAATAGTTGTAGTCTTTAAAGCAGAATAAAAGACCTAAATTAGGTCAAAAACCCTAATCTGGCCGTGGTTGGGCTGCTCGAGCCGGTTGGGCTATGGCGGCGGCTTGGTGGGCTTGTCCGGTCGGGCGTCGGGCCTGATATGGGTGGCGGTCACGGGGCCTTGTGTGCCGGGCTGGTCCAGGGGCCAGGGTCTTTCCCAAGAGTCCCGGTCTTCTTGGCCGGCTTCATGGTATCCCTCGGATCGGCCCGGTGGTCGGTCTAGGGCTCGGGGCTGGCCTTTCCTCGGATTCTCTCCACCTCTGTTCGGGGCTTCCTCTTTAAGCTTCGGGCAGGTCTCCAAGTAGCTCCTGATGTAGCTCTCCGGGGGTGGGGTCGGCCCAAGTGTCACGCCTCGGGGCCAAGGACTCCAATGCTTCTTATTGCTCGGTTCCGGGTCAGTCCTTGGGAGCTCTCCTCTCCAGGCCAAGTATTCTTGCGCTCTTCTCCTTCTGTACTCTAGAAATGCTTCCAAAGGGTCAACTTCTTCAGGGCTCTTGGAGGTCAGGCTAGGGGCAGGCTGAGGCCTGTCTTCTGTGCTAGGGCTTATATCCTCGGCCAGCAGCTTGACCTGGAGTAGCATTCCATCTCTTAGAGTCTCTCTATCTGCAAGGGAAGGCCTCAGTCGATATTTCTTGTCATACCTTGGCTTTAGGGCTTGAAGATGGCCTGCCCTTGGATCTACACGCTTCTTGTGAGGTCCTAGGGTCCTGCCTCAGACAGGTGACCCTGGTGGGGTGTAGGAGTACTGGATGGTACTAGGGCAGCCTGGCTGGGTCATATCACTTTGGCTCTCCAAGGCTCCGGAGGTGGTGCTAGCGTAGGCCTAGGCCTGGTGTAGTCTTGGTCCGACATTAGTGATATGACCCAGCCCGGCTGCCATAGTACCCGTAGGTACTCCTACACTCCACCAGGGTCACCTGTCCGAGGCAGAACCTTAGGGCCCTACAAGAAGCGTGTAGAGCCAAGGGCAGGCCACCTACAAGACCTCAAGCCCATGTATGAGATGAAATATAGGCTAAGGCCTCCTCCTGCAGGTAGGAAAGCTCAGAAGGAAGAAATGCCACTCCAGGCCATGCTGCTGGCCGAGTGTAGAAACCCTAGGGCTGAGGACAAGCCTCCGTCAGATCTGGCCAAGCCTCCAAGGGCCCTGAAGACGAGGCACACTCTAGAGACCCAATGGAAGCCTTTCTGGAGTACAGGAACAAGAGAGCTCGAGAGTACCTGGCCGAGAAGGGATGGCCACCCGAGACTAATCCGGAGCCGAGCCGTGAGAGGAAGAGGAGCCCCTAGTTCCAAGGCACCATTCCTGGCCCGACCCTAGCCCATGATAGCCACACCTGGAGCTACTTAAGGAGATGCCCGAAGCTAGGAGAAGAAGCCCCAAGCAGAAATGGAGAAAACCCCACCAAGGCCCAGCCCCGAGCCCTAGACCGAGAGCCGGGCCAACCGGGGGTATTTTATGAGGCTAGCCATCATGCGGCCGAAGCCTTTTGGCAAGGCCCTAGCCCTTGGGCAAGCCCGGAACATTAGCTCCCAAGGCCCGACGAAGGACCACCCGTGAAGAAGAAGCCCGACGCCAAGGCTCAAACCGAGCCCGGTGGACCGCCGAGTCCTAGTCCTACCCGGACTAGGAAACCCTAACCGCCGGATTAGAATTTTGAGTGTTTTAATCCCTTTTTGAGTTGTATTTTCGGTTTTTAAAGACTATTTAATTGTTTTTCCTTTTTAGTAGGATTGTTTAGTGGTTTAGGATTCTATTTAGGAATAGGACTCTTTATTCTATTCTTATTTAGGAATTAGACTTTAGGGAGGAGAGCTTGTTCCCTCACCTATATATAGAGGCCTCCGGCCACCCATTGTAACCAAGACTTTTATGAAATAAACAACCCCCTTTGATAGAACTTTGTTCTTGAAACCCTTATTGTATATGCATGTTGCGATACTGAAGGCTCGACTTATCATCAAGAGCATCAATCTCTTGGTGTGGCGTCTACGACTTGATACTTCTGGTTCCCAGCTGTTATATAGCTAACGGGTAAAAGTCCTCCTCCGCCCCGGTTCCCGATGGTTCTACCTCGTTGCACGATCTCAACTTGCGGTGTTCAAGGGTCGTCTGCCCACGGTTGCAGCACATCAGTTGGTATCAGAGCACGGTTCAGCTCATGGACCACAATCTATCCCAGTCTCCAGGTTCACCTGGATTCATATCATTTACTGCTTTTTAGAAAAATAGCTTCGAAAATTCCCTTCTATTTCAATTCTTGTTTCAGTTTCGAGTTAAGAAAAAGAAAAGAAAGCAAGGCCACCTTGCCACGTTATTTCCTTTCGTTGTAAGTTTATTTCTAAGAAGAGGGGATAGAAAATTGCTTTCGTTTGCTAGTACTAACCATGGCAGACGAGAGATTAGCCAACATGGAAGGCCACCTTCAGAATCTGGATGCTACCATGGCCGCCGTCCAAGAAACCCTAGCCAGGCTTCAAACCAGGAGAGGACGAGATGAGCGCCGAGAGGACAGCCTCGAAGGTCTGAACAGAAGAGCCCGACAGCTAGCTCAGGAGATTGATGATGATTTGAGCAACCTCAAGCTCACGGTGGAGCCGGCAAGTACAACGCCGATGAATACTTGGATTGGGAGAGAAGTATGGAGGACTTCCTCGAGTGCCACCACCACTCTGAACGTAAGAAGGTAATCCTCGCCACCCTTGAATTCACTGACTATGCTGCTCTATGGTGGAGCCAATTCAAAGGCCAGATTCAGAGAGATGAGGAAGACCCTATCGAGTCGTGGCGAGACCTCAAGAGGATCATGAGGAAGAAGTTCGTTCCTAGCAACTACACCCGAGACCTACACACCTCTCTCCGGAACTTAAAACAAGGCACCATGTCTGTAGAGCAATACACCAAGGAGATCGAGATGTTGGTCGCCAGACTCGACCTCCGAGAGG
Organism: Linum lewisii; assembly: GCA_034768395.1. Taxonomy (NCBI): domain Eukaryota; kingdom Viridiplantae; phylum Streptophyta; class Magnoliopsida; order Malpighiales; family Linaceae; genus Linum; species Linum lewisii. Next base: position 26,555,052 of record CM068302.1, on the reverse strand, counting down.
AACCCTAAGCAAAGATAGCCCGGTTTGTGGGTGGGCTACACCCCGAGATCATGCATCAAGTCAACCTACTTAACTATGTTGCCTACGAGGATCTCAAGGCCATAGCTAACCGCGTGGAGAGAGAGTTGAAGAGGGGTTACACGAGAAGATCAGCCAGTGCCCCATGGAGAGGAGGCCCGACTACAAGCCAAGCCCCATGGAAGCCCGAATAGCCTCGAGGCTCAAGCTAACGGCCAAACCCTAACCCTAGGGATTCGGCACCACCGGTAACACCTACTCAACCTACTTCTAAGGCTTAGAATTCTAACCCACGTCCTAGTGGAATTGTGTGCTTTTAATGTCAAGGTAGAGGACATATCTCAAGGGACTGCCCTAACCAATGGACGATGGTGGTAAAAGAAGGAGGAATCGAGATGGATGATGAAGAAGAGGAGAAGAAAGAAGAAGAAGAAGAACCGGATGAAGGAGAAGAAGTTAAGCCCGAAGGGCTTGAGAAGTTTGTAGGGTTCACCTCTAAAACCCTAGCACCCGGCGCTCCGGCACCAGCCCCGGCCCCAGCCCCAGCCCCGGCACCAGTACCCAGCCCCAGCGCTGCCCGACCAGGCCTCAGCGCCCCAGCGCTCGGCCCCAGCCGCGGCGCTGCCCAACCAGGCCACGGCGCCTCAGCGCCCGGCCCCGACTGGCGCTGACCGACCAGTCCTAGCGCCCCAGCACCCGGCACTACCCTGCCCGACCAGGCCCCGGTCGCCCCAGCACCCGGCCCCGACCTGTCGCTGCCCGACTCCCCCCGGTGCATCACCACCCGACGTGGCCCCCGACCACGAGTCTGGCGCGTCCCTGCCCGACGCTCAGCCCGGTCCTACCCGACCCCGGCTGCCCCGACACGATGATGCCCGACAATACTGACCTGCCCGCCGGCGCCGGCTCTCCACTGCCCGCCACCGTCGGCCCCCCACTACTCGCCGCCACCGCCTCACCACTGGCCGCCGCCGCCAGCTTCCCACTGCCCACTGCCCGACGCGTAAATGCCCGATGCCGCCGCCGGCTCTCCACTCCCCGCCGTCGCCGCCTCCCCACTGCCCGACGCCGCCTCCCCACTGCTCGGCGCCGCCGCCCTGCCAGACCTGCCCTGGTCTACCCCTAGAACCTTCGTCACTGATGCGAACCGCCTTCTTCAGGAAGGGATCGACTCAACACCCAAAACTATTTATCAGCCCCACGAGAACCTAACTTCTGAAACCGGCGGAGAACCTTGAAATCCACTAGGTAACGACCTAGGAACCCCAAGTATTAAGTTGAGTTTGGTGCCACAAACAAAGGATGAATGCTTTTGATGATAAACCAAGACCTTAAGCTAAGCAACAACGAGCAAAGACTTGAAGGAAAAAGAACAATGTTCTGAAATTTTCATTAATGTGTAATCTGCCTTATAATCGTGGCCAAGGCCTATATTTATAGTACATTGAGTGGCCAAGGCCTTGTCCAACTCTAAAAAGGAAAAATAAATCTATGCTAAAAAGTTGGACCGAGAAAACTATTAAAAATAACTAAGTTGTCCGAAGGTGAAATCCTAAATTGGCAAATATTTAGGGAAAACCCTAATCCGGACAGATTAGGGCTGGCCGGCAATCCTTGTCCGGATGGGATTGGGAAAATGCTCCGGGCGCGGGCAAGAATCCTTTTGCGGCTTGGAAATATGGCCCAGACGCGCGCGGTGGCAGTTTCGTAAATACTGCTGGCTCCGGGTGACCGGGTGGCCAGGTGATGTTCCTTGGCTGTGGTGACCGGCTCCGCATCGGCATCAGTTGCTCCGGACCCGGTACTAGGGTTTCAGTGATGCTGGGTCTTTCTGACCTTCTGGTTGACATTTCCTCGGACAAAGAAGGTTTTCCCCGAGTCTTTAGGCCTCCTGAGCCTCCTGGAATCATCTTGTCTGAAAGATTTTGAGTGCTGAGCAGGGCTGTCCGGTACTGGAGTTGGCTGTCCGCATCCTCCGGTGCTAGGGTAGTGTCCTTCAGGCATTTGTCCTCCAGGTTGGATTTCTGTCGGTCATCAAGGGTCAGCACCGTGCATCCTTCTCTGATGAACCTCTGGTCCAGCTCCTCATGCTTGGCTCGACTCCAATCACCTATGAATGCTGTGACCCGTGTCTTGAAGGCTTTGACTTGGCTCCGGGTCAAGGGCAGGTCTGGTCGGGTCCAAGGCACCGGGGGTTCATCATTCCCCTCTTCTTGAGGAGGATTCGTCCTCAAATCTGTCTCTGCAAAATCATCATCATAAAAAGGAGTTAAGTCAGCAACATTGAATGTAGCACTCACACCATAGGTATTAGGTAAATCTAAAACATAAGCATTATTGTTATCCTATCAAGAACGGTGTAAGGCCATCTCCTCTTGGCAGCAACTTAGATCTTCTTTGCTCAGGAAACCTATCCTTCCTGAAGTGAATCCACACTTGGTCGCCAGGTTAGAAAATTTTCTCTTTTCTCCCACGGTTTGCATTCCTTAGGTATTGAGCTATCCTCCTTTCGATGTTGGCTTTGACCTTCTCATGAAGCTTTCGAACATACTCAGCCTTGGTGTGTCCATCTGCATCTAAAAACTCATGTATAGGCAATGGTGATAAATCCAATGGGGTTAGGGGGTTAAAACCATAAACCAATTCAAAAGGTGCGTATTGAGTGGCTGAGTGGACAGATCGGTTGTAAGCAAACTCTACATGGGGTAGTGATAAGCTGCAGTATTAGCGGTATCAAATAACTAATCTACCAAGGCAGACTAGATCGTATTCAACTCGAGGTCTCTTCTTCTTGACTACTCAAAGAGGCTGGCAAATTATTCAGGTTTAAACACTTAGTGCGTGGTGTGAGTTCCATGACTTCTAATCTAATAAAGCAGGAAAATAAAAGACAGAAAAGTAAAAGGTTGACTAACGAGAAGATAGACGAACTTAGATTTCGAATCCCCCTTAGATCACCAGAGCAACGGAAATCACAAGATGAGCGGTTTTCAATTCTAATTCAATCGGTTTCTATACACCACCATAACTCCTTACCCTTAGGTTTAAGACTGGCGAACGTTCGCTCTATCGATCTAACTACCAAGATTAACTAGCCGCCCGGGTACGGTCGCCTCTCGCAACGACTTAATTAACTGGTGCAATTACTAACGATTTATGAGTTACTCTTGCAGCGGATTAACCCTAATCGGTTCCTACGAAAGGCACACTCCAATTATAAGGTTAACTGGTTGAATTGATGTTTTAAAGAGAGGCGAGCGTTCGCTTCTATCCTCAACTTAACAAGAATCTAAACTAGGTGATCAAGGAAGACAAGTTTAAGCGCCAAAGCAGGGAACCGTCTAGCAACTAACCCTAGCTTGCAAAAACCTAATCTAGGCGATCAACCAGAGAAGAAACATAAACAATCAAGAACAAAACAACCATGCAAAGAGAAACTGATTGAACTTTGAATCTAATTACCGCCGATCCATGACCGCTTTAAAGCCCTGGGTCACTTAGGGTTCATCTAATCTAAGCTCTACAAGTTCAGTTACTCATATCGGAAACAAGAGAATCAAAGGCAACAATGAAGATCATCATACAGAGGAAGAACAGATAAGAACTGAAAAACCTAATTCTGACGACTCCCGCGAAGCTTCATTCTCCTGGATCTTCAACTTTAAGCTCCGAGTTCTCCGATGTGGAAGGATGGCGTCACGATCTCTCCACGGATCTTCGAACTCTCTAAACTCTATCTATCAACCCTAGAGTCGACTGACTCTCAAAAGTCTGATTTGTGAAAATATGAATAATGAATTGTTTTCTATCGGGCCGGCGGCTGCTCTGTTTCTTTAAATAGGTACGCTTAGGGTTTCCAATACAGCGCCGGATTTGGAAGATGTTTTCGGCGAAAATATAAGATAATTTTTGCCGAAAACTTTAGGCAGAATCCCCTGTTTGATTTCTTCTATGATTTTCGGCGAAAACATAACGAAGTTTTAGCCGAAGACTTCAGTGCAAATCAGCCTGTGAGTTCTGAAGGTATTTTCGCCGAAAACCTCATAGTATTTTCGGCGAAAACATTGTGCTGGGCAGTTGGATCTTCGGTTCTGAATCCAGTTTGATTTCTGGTTTGATTCCGGTTCACTCCTTGAGGTCTTGAATACGTCCATGGCTACGTAAATGATGGCAAAAATCTGTGCTATCACAAAAACACTAGAAAACCATCAAATTGACCCAAAAAGGGCCAAAGTAACCAAATCGGTAGGAAATAGGGTAGTTGAGTGAATATTTGCTATTTCACCCCTAAAACCACGTTTCAAGTAAGGAAATGTCGCTTAAATGAGGCTGATAATCACGTCAAATCGAGTGTCATCAATACCCCACACTTAAGCTTTTGCTTGTCCTCAAGCAAACTGAACTAGAACACACTCAAATTCATAAATGACACGAGATTAAACCGAGATTCAATTCTAACAATTTGGTTTAGACTGTTCTACGTAGAAACTTAACCTACACATGTAAGAACATCAACCAAACAAGTTTTCGATCTCACTAATTTCTGCACACTTCAAGTAGTGGTTTTAACAAAGCTCGTTTCTTGGCAAAACAATGAATCATAATTAACCGACTACGATAACACCAATTCTAATGAGAAAAGACTTTAAGCTCTAGCCATGATGTGGATGCGGAGGTAGGAAAAGTGACGTGGCTATCGACTCGACTTCATCCGTTTCTAGATCTGTACGTTACATGTTCTAGCTAGGACCGATTTAAACAATGATTTATTTCAAGTTCAATTTCTTCCTTCAATTGATTTACTGCATACTAGTGCTCGATACCAAACACTTCACTTAGGTGTTGGACCTGCCTAGCTCACAGTATTTGTGCTTATGCTAGTGCTCAACCCGAACACTTCACTTAGGTGTCGGGCTTGCCTAGCTTTTTTTTTCAGCACTTTAAAGAATTTTACATTGATTTGCACAACTCGAATTTCACCACTCAAACACTTGATTTATCGATTTAACCACTTGATCCTAGCTAGTTATAACTTTTTACACGAGATTTCGAATTGGATTTCCATTTAATCTCAAGCCACAATCACAGGTGAACAAATATGAAGTGAAAAACATGGGAGAAGCTAGCATCTATCATCTTAGAACGGTGTTATCGAGCTTTGTTATTAACAAACCAATCAATTCAATTAATTCAAGTTTCAACTACTGAAGTGATTTATGATCTGTTCTGACCTAGACTCATTTAATATCAGTTCCAACACATTGGTTACAGGTTCTAAGTAAAACAGTCTAGACGTCATTGTTCAAAATTGAAGTCAATTTAACATCACAAGTCAAGAATTGAGCAATTCTATGCAAGAGAAATTTTAAAATTGAGCCACGGAATCATAGGAATCACAGAAAATCAAACAAGATCATGCATAATCCTAGAATCCTACCCCACACTTAAACGGTTCTGTGTCCTCACAGGACTAAACTAGAGTAGAGAGATACGAAGAACCTGGAAGGTGATGGTCGGTGTAGCGGATGAACACAGAGAGTCCGGAGCGGAGCGGAGTAGCTACTCGAGTTTCTACAAAACAAAAACAACAAAAAGATCAAAAGGATACCGGGACAAGTGCCCCGGATCCACACAGAATAAAAGTCGAACAAAGAAGGTTAAGGGGAATTTTAAAAATATTTTGACGATTGAATGCGAAACTGAAAGAAGGAAGAGAGAGAGGGTGAATCCGGATTTTAAAGTGAATAGTTGGGGTGATTTTCAAAAGAGTTTTTGGCGAAAATAAGAGGGTGTTTTCGTCGAAAATTTTAGTTCAAATCATTGCCGGATTTCCAAAGGAGTTTTCGGCGAAAACAAAAGCTCTTTTTCGCCGAAAATATGAGTTCAAATCACTGCTTGGTTTTCAAAAACAATTTCGCCGAAAATGTTATACATTTCAGACCGAAAACATTGAACAGAGAGAATCAGTGAAAACCAGGAGGCGATTTCGCCGAAAATGATATTGAAATCTCGCCGAAAATTCTGAAACCTACGATTGAAAATATTTTCGCAAATCCGGCCAACTTCAGAAAATCACAGTTAAATCCACAAAAATCGGAACGAACCCAATCAACTTGCTACTGACTCTATGACACACAAACTCTACACGAAAAATAATAAATCAAACAAACTGACACTTTGGCTCCCCCGAACTTGACTCGAACGACGAAAAGACTGACTCAAAAATTCAAAAAACGGACTCCAGCCGTGGGTTGCCTCTTACGAAGCGCTCTCTTTTAACGTCATTGAGCCGGACGATACCTGTTAGGGACCCCAACTTAGGAGTTCCTTAAAGTCAATCGTCTTCTTCAAGGACAGCGGTTGAGTGCCATGTAGCACTCCAGAAGGGTGATGTAGCCGGTAGTGCTCTAATAGATCGCGATCTTGGTTGGATGACCAGTTCTTCTTGAATTCTCCTACTTGAGGAGGAAAGAGGTAGTACGGCGCGGCATGTTCAATGAGCTCCATCTTCTCTACAGGTTGACTCGGTGGAAGTGTAGGTGAGGGTATCTCCTCAATCTCTATGTGCTCCTCTTCAGCTTCAACTTCAAGATGGATTGGCTCTATGTCTTCATCAACCACCACCGCCAAGGATTCTTCAACAGGTGCTTCTAGCTCGCAATAGTCATCGGTGAGATTTTCATGTTCATCTTCGTACGGCTCTTGAGCATCTTCTTCCATGAGTGAATTTGGTTGCTCGAGCTCGACATCCATCACGTTACGAGCTTGTATAATCGAAAGGAGATCATCCAAGGCGGATTCTACTCTTGCCGTCTGTTGTCGATGCTGATGAGCCGGTATATACACCTCTTGATGAATTTGCTGGTCGTGTGTAACTTCTGGCTCTTCTTCGAAATGCTCTTGAGCATCTTCTTCCATTAATTGCACTAGTCGCTTGAGTTCGGCGTTCCTTGTATCAGCAGCATCGTTCATTGATTGGAGGTTGTCGATCGCGGCTTGGGTGATTGCCATCCATTGTTGATGCTCATAAGTGTGTAAATCCATCTCTTGGGAGTCTTCAATATATGGTGCTTCATTGATGTGCCACCCTTGGTACTAATCATCCCACCTGTAATCCTGCATAATCAAAACTAAGCACTACCCAGGTAAATCATGGAAGTATGGAGGAAAATAAATGGTAAGGCGGAAAGGTAAAAGAATAATTTGCCAACTCTTCTTTCAAACAATTAGAAGAGTCCCCGGCAACGGTGCCAATTTGATAAGCTGCAGTATTAGCGGTATCAAATAACTAATCTACCAAGGCAGACTAGATCGTATTCAACTCGAGGTCTCTTCTTCTTGACTACTCAAAGAGGCTGGCAAATTATTCAGGTTTAAACACTTAGTGCGTGGTGGTGAGTTCCACGACTTCTAATCTAATAAAGCAGGAAAATAAAAGACAGAAAAGTAAAAGGTTGACTAACGAGAAGATAGACGAACTTAGATTTCGAATCCCCCTTAGATCACCAGAGCAACGGAAATCACAAGATCAGCGGTTTTCAATTCTAATTCAATCGATTTCTATACACCACCATAACTCCTTACCCTTAGGTTTAAGACTGGCGAACGTTCGCTCTATCCGATCTAACTACCAAGATTAACTAGCCGCCCGGGTACGGTCGCCTCTCGCAACGACTTAATTAACTGGTGCAATTACTAACGATTTATGAGTTACTCTTGCAGCGGATTAACCCTAATCGGTTCCTACGAAAGGCACACTCCAATTATAAGGTTAACTGGTTGAATTGATGTTTTAAAGAGAGGCGAGCGTTCGCTTCTATCCTCAACTTAACAAGAATCTAAACTAGGTGATCAAGGAAGACAAGTTTAAGCGCCAAAGCAGGGAACCGTCTAGCAACTAACCCTAGCTTGCAAAAACCTAATCTAGGCGATCAACCAGAGAAGAAACATAAACAATCAAGAACAAAACAACCATGCAAAGAGAAACTGATTGAACTTTGAATCTAATTACCGCCGATCCGTGACCGCTTTAAAGCCCTGGGTCACTTAGGGTTCATCTAATCTAAGCTCTACAAGTTCAGTTACTCATATCGGAAACAAGAGAATCAAAGGCAACAATGAAGATCATCATACAGAGGAAGAACAGATAAGAACTGAAAAACCTAATTCTGACGACTCCCGCGAAGCTTCAATCTCCTGGATCTTCAACTTTAAGCTCCGAGTTCTCCGATGTGGAAGGATGGCGTCACGATCTCTCCACGGATCTTCGAACTCTCTAAACTCTATCTATCGACCCTAGAGTCGGCTGACTCTCAAAAGTCTGATTTGTGAAAATATGAATAATGAATTGTTTTCTATCGGGCCGGCGGCTGCTCTGTTTCTTTAAATAGGTACGCTTAGGGTTTCCAATACAGCGCCGGATTTGGAAGATGTTTTCGGCGAAAATATAAGATAATTTTCCCCGAAAACTTTAGGCAGAATCCCCTGTTTGATTTCTTCTATGATTTTCGGCGAAAACATAAGGAAGTTTTCGCCGAAGACTTCAGTGCAAATCAGCCTGTGAGTTCTGAAGGTATTTTCACCGAAAACCTCATAGTATTTTTCGGCGAAAACATTGTGCTGGGCAGTTGGATCTTCGGTTCTGAATCCGGTTTGATTTTTGCTTTGATTCTGGTTCACTCCTTGAGGTCTTGAATACGTCCATGGCTACGTAAATGATGGCAAAAATCTGTGCTATCACAAAAACACTAGAAAACCATCAAATTGACCCAAAAAGGGCCAAAGTAACCAAATCGGTAGGAAATAGGGTAGTTGAGTGAATATTTGCTATTTCACCCCTAAAACCACGTTTCAAGTGAGGAAATGTCGCTTAAATGAGGCTGATAATCATGTCAAATCGAGTGTCATCAGGTAGACAGTCCTCCCAGGTCCTAAGGTTAGACTTAATGATGGCTCTAAGGATTTGGGATAGTGACCGATTGATAAGCTCTGTTTGGCCATCTGTTTGAGGGTGGTAGGTTGTGGAAAACATAAGCTTGGTTCCTAGTTTTACCCATAGGGTCTTCCAAAAGTAACTTAGGAACTTTGAGTCTCGGTCAGAAACTATAGTCTTAGGTATGCCATGAAGTCTAACTATTTCACCAAAGAATAAGTCAGCTATGTGTGATGCATCATCGGCCTTGTGACATGCAATGAAATGAGCCATTTTTGAAAACCTATCTACAACCACAAAAATTGAATCTTTGCCTCTTCTAGACTTAGGTAATCCTAGAACAAAATCCATAGACAAATCTACCCAAGGGTGTTCAGGAATATGCAAAGGGGTATATAAACCAAAGGGTTGAAGGTGTGACTTAGCTCGTTGGCACTTGGCACATTGATTGATGATCTTCTCAACTTCTGTCCTCATCCTAGGCACGTAGAAGTGTTCCTTAAGGCGAGCTACGGTTTTGGCAACTCCAAAGTGACCCATTAGACCTCCTCCATGAGCTTCTCTTATGACTAGGGTTCGGCTTGAATGGCTAGGGTAGCATAGCTTGGCTCCTTTGAACAAGTACCCATTCTGCCTATAGTAATCCTCAAATCCTACATGTGTGCAAGACTCAAAGATGTTTTTAAAGTCGGGGTCAGTCACATATAAATCCTTGATATGCTCAAAACCAATGAATTTAGAACTTAAGGCAGTGATTAGGGCATACCTTCGAGAAAGGGCATCGGCTACCACATTCTCCTTACCTTGTTTGTAGTGGATGATGTAAGGGAAAGACTCAATGAACTCCACCCACCTTGCATGCCTTTTGTTCAACTTGTGTTGAGCCTTCAAATACTTGAGGGGCTCATGATCGGTGTGGATTATGAACTCCTTGGGCCACAAGTAATGTTGCCAAGTCTTCAAGGCTCGAACTAGGGCACACAACTCCTTGTCATAGGTGGGATAATTGAGGGTAGCACCACTCAATTTCTCACTGAAATAGGCAATAGGTCTTCCTTCTTGCATCAACACAGCTCCAATTCCTACTCCCAAAGCATCACACTCGATTTCAAAAGGTTTTGAGAAATCAGGCAGTTTGAGCAATGGGGCTTCGGTGAGTTTCTTCTTGAGTGCTTCAAAGGCTGCTTCTTGAGGTGCTCCCGAATGGAAGGGAACGTTCTTCTTGATGACAGCTGTGAGAGGGGCAGCTATAGTGCTAAAGTCTCTCACAAATCTCCTATAGAAGCTTGCAAGTCCATGGAAGCTTCGGACATCAGTGATGTTCTTTGGGGTTGGCCATGACTTGATTGCTTCAATCTTATCCTCATCAACCCTAATTCCTGTAGAGTTAACAACAAAGCCAAGAAACACAAGATGATCGGTGCAAAAGGTGCACTTTTCCATGTTTCCATACAATTGTTCTTGCCTTAGGGTTTCTAGGACAGATTTTAACTGACCTATGTGATCTTCTAGGGTTTTTGAGTAGATTAGGATGTCATCAAAATAAACTACCACAAATTTCCCTATGAATGACCTAAGTACTTGATTCATTAACCTCATGAAGGTACTAGGTGCATTAGTTAAGCCGAAAGGCATGACCATCCATTCATACAAACCTAGTTTAGTTTTAAAGGCAATTTTCCATTCATCACCTTCCTTCATTCGGATTTGGTGATAGCCTGATCTTAAATCTATCTTAGAAAAGAATGTTGAACCATGCAATTCATCAAACATATCATCTAACCTAGGGATGGGGTGTCGGTACTTAACTGTGATGTTATTGATTGCTCGGCAGTCGACACACATCCTCCAAGTTCCTTCCTTCATTGGCACAAGGATGACTGGAACAACACATGGACTCATGCTCTCCCTCACATAACCCTTGTCCATCAATTCTTCGACTTGTTGCTGGATTTCGTTGGTTTCATCCGGATTCGTCCGGGAGGCAGCCTTGTTAGGTAGTGATGCTCCCCGTACAAGGTCAATTTGATGCTCGATGCCTCGGATCAGGGGCAATCTACTAGGATGTCTTTGGGGAATACATCTCCAAAATCCTGCAAAAGTGAAGACACAGCTCTAGGAAGAGAAGTGTTAGGGTTAGAGATCAAACATTCTTTGTAAAGAATGACCACTAGGGATTTCCTAGATACTAGGGTTTGCTTGATCTCACTAGGTTTAGCTAACAGGTTTTCTCTCCTCTCAACCTCACTCTTTTGAGCTCTTTGATCCTTAGGATCATTAAATTCTGTTTTTGATTTGATTTCATGTTTTTTTAACTTTTTCTTTTGAGGGTTCACTCTTTTCTTCTCTCATCTCTCATTTCTTGAGCTCTCTCTCTTTCTTCTCTCGGCTCACCTTTCTATCTATTTGATCTTTGAGTATTTAAGTAGGTGATAGTGGCTTTAACTTGAATGTAGTGTCTCCATGTGTGAGTTGATACTTATTTTCCCTCCCATCATGTTGTGAGTATCGATCAAACTGCCAAGGCCTTCCAAGTAGCACGTGGGCAGCCTCCATGGGGACTACATCACAAAGCACCACATCTTTGTATCTTCCAATGCTTAGAGGAATGTGTGCTTGTTTGTTGACCTTCAAATCTCCACTATTTCTCAACCAATGCAGTCGGTAGGGCTTAGGGTGTGGGTGAGTAGCAATTCCCAAGCCTTTAACAAGATCCAAGCTCACTGCATTTGTACAACTCCCACGATCAATAACCAAAGTGCAAATCTTAGTTAAAATCACACACCTTGTATGGAACAGGTTGTCCCTTTGCTCCCATCCATCTTCTTTAGGTTGTGCACTAAGGATTCGTCAAGATACGGCTGAAATTTGAACCCTAGGGCTGGTGGCCGTCGGGCTGGTGTCCGACGGGTGGCCAGATGGCCGTCAGGGCCGGCGTTCTGCTCTAGGACGTCGACGAGGCCTTCTTCTTTCTTCAGGCCAAAAATGGCCGAGGGAATGTTCGAAAGGCTCAGAGTGATCGACATCCAGGACGGGGGCATCCGGCTCGGACAGGGTGTCCGGGGCAGACTCTCGTGTCGAGCCGACCGGTCTGATCGGCTCGGCATCAGTCGGGGCATCCGGGGGGCTTACTCGGATGTTTAAGGCTGAAAATTTCTCTAGAACCTCCGTGTTGACTTCTTCACCATCACTGGACTCCTCTTCTACCTCCTCAATGATTGGTTCCTCCTCATCATCCGTAACGATCTCTCCTTCTCTAAGCATCATGGCTCGGGTGTTAGGGCAATCCCTTGCCATGTGACCCCTGCCTTGACATTTGAAACATACAATGGCACTAGGCCGTGCATTAGTAGTAGGGATTTTTGAATCGGGACTAGTGTTTACCCGTGATGCCGACCCTTGATTAGGGTTTGGCCTCGGTCCAGAATTCCTGTTAGGGTTTGACCTCCAAGGGGTGTTTCCTGCACTCCTATCTCCTCTCCAAGGGGTGCTGGTTGGTGGCGGGGTAGTAGTCTTCCTTCCAAAATCATTCTTCAGCTCCCTCTGAACCCTAATAGCCAAGGCTACCAAGTCTTCATAATCGACGACGTTGATGATGTTGACTTGGTGTAGGATTTCCTTGTGTAATCCTCCAGTGAACCTTGCTATTCTGGCATCTTCATCCTCCCTTAGGTCAAGTCTTGTGAATAGGATCTCCAGCTCCTTATTGTACTCCTCAACCGACATGCTTCCTTGCTTCAAATGTTGAAGCTTGGTATGCAAGTCTCTAGTGTAGGCGGCTGGTACAAACTTTCTTCTCATCTTTCTCTTAAGACCTCTCCAACTAATGACGGGATCCTCTTCTTCTCTCCTAATTTGATTCCTGAGTTGAGCCCACCACAAAGTAGCATAGTCAGTAAATTTGATTGTGGCTAGGGTTACCTTTTTCCTTTTGGAATAATTATGGCACTTAAAGAAGTCCTCCATGCTCCTCTCCCAATCAATGTACTCGTCAGGATTTGCTTTGCCAGCAAATTTGGGTACACTGAGCTTCAAACTGCTCACATCATCGTCGATCTCTTGCAAATTCCTCCTTGGCCGTTGGGGACCATCTCCATTAGGTGCTCCAAGCTACTCAGTGAGTCCGGTGATGTTCTGAGCCATGGCAGCCATGTGTGCCTCCAAAGCAGCAAGCCTCTCATCTTTCATGATTAGTATACGAACAAAGGACCTAATGTCACATCACACACTCTTTTTCTTACCACTCGTGTATAAAATTTAAGTTCACTAAAATTAGGTTTTTCTTGAAAATTCCAAGACAAAGGCAATTTCAATTCAAGTAGTTGCAAGTTTCCTCGAAGCTATGAAGTCTAAGTCTACCAATGACACAAAACAAGACCTTATACCTAGGGTTTGGGATTTCTAGGGCTAGTACTCTTGATGCTAGGTCGTGGGAAGACAAGACAACAAGTTTGGGTGTTCTAACTAAGAAAGCTACTAGCAATTCTTTATGAAAACCCCTCTTCTTGAACTTAACCTACTACCTTGATTGTGAACGTGGCCTTGCTTTTTGGCTAGGTCCATTTTTCTATTTTTGTAGACCTTGATTTTTCTTTTCTTTTCTTTGATTCTTCTCTTTTCTTTTTGTATTTTTTTTGATGGCCACAGCTTTTTTCACAACGAAATTCTAAAGAAAGGTAGAAGATTAGAACAAACACAATGAAACTATTTATGGTTTTCTGAATTTTGAAAGCAACGAAAACTAAAGATATGAATCCATGCAAAGAACCTGGAAAATGGTTTGGTGGTCTAAGAGTTGAACCGTGCTCTGATACCAGCTGATGCGAACCACCTTCTCCAGGAAGGGATCGACTCAACACCCAAAACTATTTATCAGCCCCACGAGAACCTAACTTCTGAAACCGGCGAAGAACCTTGAAATCCACTAGGTAACGACCTAGGAACCCCAAGTATTCAGTCGAGTTTGGTGCCACAAACAAAGGATGAATGCCTTTGATGATAAACCAAGACCTTAAGCTAAGCAACAACGAGCAAAGACTTGAAGGAAAAAGAACAATGTTCTGAAATTTTCATTAATGTGTAATCTGCCTTATAATCGTGGCCAAGGCCTATATTTATAGTACATTGAGTGGCCAAGGCCTTTTCCAACTCTAAAAAGGAAAAATAAATCTATGCTAAAAATTTGGACCAAGAAAACTATTAAAAATAACTAAGTTGTCCGAAGGGTGAAATCCTAAATCAAAAAATATTTAGGGGGCTGTCCGGCAATCCTTGTCCGGATGGGATTGGGAAAATGCTCCGGGCGCGGGCAGGAATCCTTTCGCGGCTTGGAAATATGGCCCGGAAGAGCGCGGTGGCAGTTTCTTAAATACTGCTGGCTCCGGTGACCGGGTAGCCAGGTGATGTTCCTTGGTTGTGGTGACCGGCTCTGCATCGGCATCAGTTGCTCCGGACCCGGTACTAGGGTTTTAGTGATGCTGGGGCTTTCTGACCTTCTAGTTGACATTTCCTCGGACAAATAAGGTTTTCCCCGAGTCTTTAGGCCTCCTGAGCCTCCTGGAATCATCTTGTCCGACAGATTCTGAGTGCTGAGCAGGGTTGTCCGGTACTCGAGTTGGCTGTCCGCATCCTCCGGTGCTAGGGTAGTGTCCTTCGGCATTTGTCCTCCAGGTTGGATTTTTGTCGGTCATGAAGGGTCAGCACTGTGCATCCTTCTCTGATGAACCTCTGGTCCAGCTCCTCATGCTTGGCTCGACTCCAATCACCTATGAATGATGTGACCCGTGTCTTGAAGGCTTTGACTTGGCTCCTGGTCAAGGGCATGTCTGGTCGGGTCAGGCCGTGGTCATCAGGCACCGTGGGTTCATCAGGCACCCCCGTGCCCCGACCCGACGCTTCACCGACGTCCCCTGTGCACCCAAGATTCAATGGGAGATCACCTCCCGACGGATTCTGAGGGCTGCCCCGAGTGAAGAAGATCTGGATGCTGACCCGGATGTGGAAATGAGTGAGGAACTCTCACCCGCTACCTCCCCGAGCCTTAACATTATTATTGATAATTTTTCAGGAGAAGGAGCTATGGAGACTGATGGAGAAAGCACTGAAGGACCCGAGCCTTGGTCCGTCACTAATTCAAGTGACACTCCTAAGTCTAAAGATGATGCCGAGTCTTCCCCGACCGTGGCCAACAAGATTAAAGAAGTTGGGAAGAGGGTGATGAGTGCTAGAAGAGAACCCGAGATGGATTTGGGGACAAATCCAAGACAAGAAGAGGGGGATGATATGACCCAGCCCGGCTGCCCTAGTACCCGTAGGTACTCCTACACTCCACAGGGTCACCTGTCCGAGGCAGAACCTTAGGGCCCTACAAGAAGCGTGTAGAGCCAAGGGCAGGCCACCTACAAGACCTCAAGCCCAGGTATGAGATGAAATATAGGCTAAGGCCTCCCCCTGCAGGTAGGAAAGCTCAGAATGAAGAAATGCCACTCCAGGCCATGCTGCTAGCCGAGTGTAGAAACCCTAGGGCTGAGGACAAGCCTCCGTCAGATCCTGGCCAAGCCTCCAAGGGCCCTGAAGACGAGGCACACTGTAGAGACCCAATGGAAGCCTTCCTGGAGTACAGAATAAGAGAGCTCAATAGTACCTGGCCGAGAAGGGATGGACACCCGAGACTGGTCCGGAGCCGAGCCGTGAAAGGAAGAGGAGCCCTGGTTCCAAGGCACTATTCCTGGCCCGAGCCTAGCCCATGAGAGCCACACCTGGAGCTACTTAAGGAGATGCCCAAAGCTAGGAGAAGAAGCCCCGAGCAGAAATGGAGAATACCCCACCAAGGCCCAGCCCCGAGCCCTAGACCGAGAGCCGGCCGACCGGGGGTATTTTATGAGGCTAGCCATCATGTGGCCCGAGCCATTTGGCAAGGCCCTAGCCCTTGGGCAAGCCCGGAACATCAGCCCCCAAGGCCAACGAAGGACCACGCGTGAAGAAGAAGCCCGGGCCAAGGCCCAAACCGAGCCCGGACGGACCGCCGAGTCCTAGTCCTAGGATTAGGGTTTTGAGTGTTTTAATCCTTTTTTGAGTTGTATTTTTTGTTTTTAAAGACTATTTAATTGTTTTTCCTTTTTAGTAGGATTGTTTAGGGGTTTAGGATTCTATTTAGGAATAGGACTCTTTATTCTATTCTTATTTAGGAATTAGACTTTAGGGAGGAGAGCTTGTTCCCTCACCTATATATAGAGGCCGCCGGCCACCCATTGTAACCAAGACTTTTATTAAATAAACAACCCCCTTTGATAGAACTTTGTTCTTGAAACCCTTATTGTATCTGCATGTTGCGATACTGAAGGCTCGACTTATCATCAAGAGCATCCATCTCTTGGCGTGGCGTCTACGACTTGATACTTCTGGTTCCCAGCTGTTATATAGCATGACGGGTCAAAGTCCTCCTCCACCCCCTATTCCCGACGGTTCTACCTCGTTGCACGATCTCAACTTGTGGTGTTCAAGGGTCGTCTGCCCACGGTTGCAGCGGTTCACATCAATTAGTGTTGGGGTCGGGTCGGGCCTAGTGGCCTGGATCACTTTATTCCCCTCTTCTTGAAAAGGATTCGTCCTTGAATTCGCACCTGGTAATCCGTTAGAAATTTTAAAAATAATAACTTGGATGTGTAGGACTTGACCTAGTGGTTCTATGGAGCTCACTAGGGCTTTGAGCCAGGGTAAGGCTGGGCCGTGTTGGTGCTGATGATGAGCCGGGGCTGGGGCCGTGCTGGCTCTTGGTGCTGAGTCGGGGCTGGTGCTTGGTGCTGAGCCGGGGCTGGTGGTCTTGGTGTCGAGCCGGGGCTGGTGCTGGGGCTGCTCGGGTCGGCTGGGCGTTGGGGTCGGTGCTGCTCCGGTGCTGGGCTGGCACTGGGGCCAGGGTGCTGGGGCCGCTCTGGGGCTGGGTGTTGGGGTCGGGCGCTGGGGTTGCTCCGGGGCTGGGTGCTGGGGGTCGCTCCGAAGCTGGGTGCTGGGGGTCGCTCCGGGGCTGGATGCTAGGGCTGGCATTGGGCAGGCGCTGGCGCTAGTGCTAGTGCTCGGCTGGTGTTGGGCAGGCGCCGGGCTGGTGCTGGGCTGGTGCTGGGCAGGTGCTGGGCTCGGTGCTTGGCACGGCGTTGGGCACGGCGCTTGGCACGGCGCTTGGAACGGCGCTTGGCATAGTGCAGGGCACGACAACTTCTTCTCTTCTCTCCAACCTTTCCGCCGTGGCTCTCATCTTAGCCAAGATTCGTGCTATGGATGGCAAGGTGGCCTCCAGCAAAACCATCGTCTCTTCCGCCATGGTTAGTAAAATAACAACATACAAAAGTCTCCGACTCTTTTGAATATTAGGATTCGGTTCACAAAAACCCTAGGCAACGAAAGCTAATAGAATTTTCTATTTTTCTATTTTCTCTATCCCCTCTTCTTAGACACCAACTTACAACGAAACGAAATAAACTTGGCAAGGGTGGCCTTGCTTGATTTTTCTTTTTCTTGACTTATTTTAGTGTTTTCTTTTGATGACTTGGTCGGCCACCAATCTTTTCTTGCCTTACAAAGAACTCGAACAGAAAGAAAATAGATGAAGTTTTCTAGCAAATTTTCTAAACCAACAAGATAGGGTTTTCTCATGATTTTCTAACAACGAAAAGTAAAGGATATGAATTCAGGGTTTCAAACCTGAAGACTGGGATAGATTTTGGTCCTCATGTTAAACCGAAGCTCTGATATCAAAATTGATGTGAACCGCTGCAACCGTGGGCAGACGACCCTAACCACCGCTAATCTTGAACCTTTGCGAGACATTCAAGAATGGGAATCTCGACAAGAACACCTTGTTCTGGCGAGCCTTTCCATTCTCTCTTTGAGGACCCGCCAAGAGATAGTTAAATAGCAAGCCTCCCGGTTACTACACTGACTGGGACAGGCTGGCTCAAGACTTCGTTGAAGAATTCTTTCCTCCTTCCAGAACAACTGCTACAAGGATAGTATCTCCAAGTTTAGACAGAAGGAAGGAATGAGTTTATACGACGCTTGGAATGAATTCCAAGAGCTCCTCTACAACTGCCCCCATCACGGTTTCGAGCAAAGGCAACTAGCTGAGACTTTTGTTCGAGGAATGAACGAGGAGTCATCCAAATGGGTCAACTCCTTAGCTGAGGGGGATATCACTGCTCTTACACCAGAAGCGGCTATGCTTCACTTTGCTGATTGTGCTTCCAAGTCAAGGAATTGGAAGAGACAAACAGAACGAGCTCGAAGCAAGCTCAACATTGAAGAGCAAGTTAAGGCGGAAATTGAGAAGCACTTGAAAAAGTCTACCACGCCTATCAAGCCTCCATCCGCCTCTATTTTTGTTGCTGACTGCCAATGGTGTGGCACCTGTGCTCACAACGGAAGTCATTGTCAGAATTTCGGTAGAGCAGAAGTCTGGTCTGCCGAGGAAGTTGACCTCATTGGTCAAGGCTTCACCAACAACCAACAAGGTTATACTGGCTACCGTCAATTCCGACAACAATGAAGCTTTCAAGAACGACCTCCCTACAACTCCAGAGCAAACCAGAATCAGAATAACCGACCACCTGGGTCGTTTCAAGATCAGAAGCCTAACAATCAAACCGGAGGTATCTACAATTGGCCTCACCGAAACCAAGGTAACGACGGTACAGCTCCTAGCAATCGCCAGAATCAGTATCTGAACAATAGCTATCAGGTCAGCCTCAGAAACCACCGCCGCATGACAGCAAGGATAGCGAGTTGGTTAAGATGCTGAATCAGATCAGCACCAGGCTCGATGATCATGATAGCCAATTCAAGGCTGAAGCCCTCCTAAATCAAGAACAGATCGCGCAAGGCCATAGAGTGGAGAGCCAAGTGAACAACATTACTAGCATGCTCGCTAGTGGTCGCCCCTTCGGTAAGCTACCAAGCCAAACAGAAACAAATCCGAAGAACGACATGAAGACTGTCTCAACTCAAAGCTGTAAGAGTTTGGCAGCCACTACCTCTTCCAATCCGTCCATGATTCCTGATGTTGCAGCAGTTGATACACCAAAGATCAAGAAAGACGAAGAGAAGACTCCTTCGCCAAAGCCTAAACGCGCATCTGAGCCTCCTCTTACTCCATATCAACCAAGAATCCCATTCCCCAACGCATTGCGAGGTGGTAGAATCGAGCAGCTCAGTTCATCAAAGAAGAAAGAAGCATCCTCCATGCTGTCCAAGGAAGAATGCTCTGTCGTTTATGACCAGAAGCTCTCCATACCAATCCCAGCTAAGTGCTCTAATCCTGGTTCCTTTACTATACCTTTAATCATTAATGATATTGAGGTCAAGCGTAGTCTGGTTGATCTAGGTGCGTCTATAAATGTTATGCCTATGCGTTTGTATGAGAAACTCAATCTGGATGAATTAAAACCCACTAGCATGCATTTAGTGTTCGCTGACAAATCTTTAAAGACGCCTAGGGGGATAATTAAGAACGTCATCACTAAGTGTGGCCCTTTCACCTTCTTAGCGGACTATGTAGTAATGGATGCTCGGGAAGATGATGCTACTCTCCTGATAGGTCGACCTTCCATGGCAACATCCGGTATGACAATCAATGTACCTAACGGATCGCTGACATTAAGAGTCAGGAAAGACACTGTAACATTCTGTCTTAGTGTTTCTTCCCAAAGGAGAAGCTCATTGTCTTTCTGTTGAAACTGTGGAGTTGGCCTCGATCAACTCCCTCACTAATGTCGTCCTAGTGTTTCTTCAAAAATAGCTATCTCGGATGCTGAACAGGTTATCAAGCAAAAGGAGAAGACGCCATCGAAGAAGCCAAAGAAGAAGGAGGAACTGAAAGCATCCTCTTCTAAATCACCTCAAGCTAAGAATCTTGGCGAGACGAAGAAGAAGAACAAAGGAAAGACCAAAGAAGTGTGGAGGCCAATCATCAAACCGCCTCCTCCCAAGCCGGTCGCTCTGCCTTCTTCTACCAAACCACCAGAAAAGGACGTGCAGCCGCAAGATCTGTTCGGACCCTTTGAAGTAACCGACCACCTTCCCGACAGACGAACCCAACTGACTCATATTAATGGGAAGTGCTTCTTACTCACTGGTGGTAAACCGAAGCTATATGTCGTCAATACTGACGCGAGCGTGAAGGAGATCCTAAGTTGGGATGTCTCCTAACACCATCCAGGTATCGTCCAGCTCAAGGACGTTAAGCAAGAGCGCTTCGTAGGAGGCAACCCATGGCTGGAGTCAGTTTTTTAATTATTGAGTCAGTCTCATTTCTAGAGTCGGTTCGGGGGAGCCAAAAGTGTCCTTTATGTGATCTTTTATTTTCTCTGTGTGTGCTTTATGTCCTTGGTTCAGTTCCAATTCATTTGGGATTGTTCCGACCTTTATTGATTTGTTTTGATTTTCAAAAGTTTGCCAAAATTTCAAAAAATATTTTAAAATTGTATGTCTTAGTTTTCACTGAAAATTGCACTACTTCTCAGCGAAAATTTCTTTTTGAAACATCCTGTGAATTTCTGACCAGTTTTCAAATTACTTCCCGGCGAAAAGTTTATACTCTTCGTCGAAAACTTTTCTCAAAACCGGCAGACAGTTTTGCAACTTTTCTTTAACGAAAAGTTTCATTCTTTTCGCCAAAAATTTTCAGAAAATCCAAAAACCCTTTTCCCCTTATCTTTTAATTTTTTCAGATTTTTCTCTTTCCCTCTCATTTTTGAAAAACGCCTACAGCCCTCTCTTCTCTTCATTTTCGCCACCGATTTAAAACAGCCCCCACAGCCATTTTCCGACCACTACCGTCACCGCACCCTTCCCCTTGTTCCCCTGAACATTTTGACACCTGGATCATCCGAATCAGAGCTATCTAGCCCTGGTTCCACCCGAAACTCCATTTTCGAGTCTTTTGTCGATTCCTTCTCGTACGTTCATTTTCAGCCAGCATGTCTTCAAGGTTAGTTGTTGGGTTTTTGATTGCGAATCTTTTGCCGTGTAGTTTGCTGAATTTCGTCGAGTTTGACTTCAGTTGACTTTTTCGGTCCACCTCGATTTGCATGCCTGCTGTTTCGGTGTGATTTTTGCAGAATTGTTTAAACCTAGATGATCTAGTATGCTCAGGGAATATTGTGCCATGATTTGATGATTTTTGAATGAGGAATACTATGCTTAATTGATGATTCTATAATGGTGTTGAGTTTCGTGGACTTTCGGTTTGACCATGAATCATTATAGCTTATTTGGTTGCCCAATCCGCCTCTATGCATGCCTATTGCTGTTTAAACTGCTACTGAACCTATGATTGTGCCTTGTGATATCGTTGATCGTGTTTAACTATGCTTACTTGCCCAATTTTGTGGGGCGTTGACTTTTTTCATGAATGTCGATTTGACTTTGTCTAAATGATGTGCATTGGCTGCCCTATTTATCCATTTGTGTCCCTCATGATTCTGTTTGGTTCCGATTGTTAGATTAGCTTATCCCCACTCGGTTTCTCTCGTTTCTTTGTGAAACTGAGTTTTTAGACCAAGTGTGGGGCAAGATTGGTTTGACTAATATGGTTTCATTTTTAGATTTCTTTTAGGAACAGGAGTAAGAGGCCGAGAGCCGCATCCAGTGGTCCAGGACCCACCTCTGCCGCTCTCGACGTCGGAACTACTTCCAGAGCACCCACTTCCATCACTCCTTCCATCCTCAGTCCTCCACCAGCTTTCCCGAACCGTCAGGGATTCCACCCCTTCATTTCCAGGCTGCCGGAGCACCACTTCGACCGCTACCAGAGGATCTAGCACATACCTGTGGCTGATGTACGCCCACTCTCCCTAGAGTCTATCCAGGACTTTACGGAGACATGGTTCGAGAACGTCTCTGGTTCTCTTGCAGCTGCAGGACTTCAGGAGTTGGCCACCATTGCAGATGACTTTCCTTCTCTCACGCTTCAGGAGTTCTGGGCCTCCTTCGAGCTGGACACTCACAAGTCCAGACAGCACAAGAAGGTCATCTCCTTCTTCCTCAGTGGGGTGTATAGAGAGTTCACTTATGACGAGTTTGCCAACCAGCTCGGCATCCCACACGAGCACTATCACGGCCACCACCTCGGCTGGGGTGACAATAAGGCCAGGGGCCCGAGCTATGATGCACTTTAGAGCCACATCTCAGGAGTGCCGAGTGCCCAGACCACGGACCACAACTCAATCGGTTTGGTCTCTCACCCCCTCTTTCGTTTTGTTTGCTCCAGAGAAGGATCGCCATCATATCAGTCGAGAGGAGCTTCTACTCCTCAGAGCTATCTACGAGGGGTACCGACTACACCTAGGATGGGTTTTGGCTCGCTTGTTCCACAAGAAGATCACACCCGTGAGGCTCCCATCCTTCCTCCCCAGTGGACCCTTCATTGGTTGCCTCATCACCAACCTTGGCCTCAACCAGGCTTGGGAGCCTGAGGTCCCGCGCCACCAAGTACACACCGTTGGTGCAGACCTGGCGGTGGAGTATGATCTACAGTTAGACTTCAGACCTCGAGAGACAAAACCTCCGCCTCTCTGCCAAGGACTCGAGTCAGAGGAGGAGGATGATTCCGAGGAGGATGTGATGTGAACCGCTGCAACCGTGGGCAGACGACCCTTGAACACCGCAAGTTGGACACCGTGCAATGAGGTAGAACCGTCGAGAACCGGGGCGGATGAGGATTTTGACTCGTCAGTTATATAATAGATGGGAACCAGAAGTATCACGTCGTAGACGCCACGCAAAGAGATGGATGATCTTGATGATAAGTCGGGCCTTCAGTATCGCAACATGCAGATACAATAACGTTTCAGAACAAAGTTCTTTCAAAGGGGGTTGTTTATTTCATAAAAGTTGTGTTTACAAAGGGTGGCCGACGGCCTCTATATATAGGTGAGGGAACAAGTGATGCTGCAGTTTTAGCGGTATCAAATAACTAACCTACCGAAGTAGACTAGATCGTATTCCACAGGGTTTCTACTAATTGACTACTCAAAGAAGCTGGCAAATTACTCAGGTTTAAACACTTAGTGCGTGGTGTGAGTTCCACGACTTCTAATCTAATAAAGCAGGAAAATAAAAGACAGAAAAGTAAAAGGTTGACTAACGAGAAGATAGACGAACTTAGATTTCGAATCCCCCTTAGATCACCAGAGCATTGGCAATCAACAGATCAGCGGTTTTCAATTCTAATTCAATCGGTTTCTATACACCACCATAACTCCTTACCCTTAGGTTTAAGACTGGCGAATGTTCGCTCTATCCGATCTACCTACCAAGATTAACTAGCCGCCCGGGTACGGTCGCCTCTCGCAACGACTTAATTTAACTGGTGCAATTACTAATGATTTATGAGTTACTCTTGCAGTGGATTAACCCTAATCGGTTCCTACGAAAGGCACACTCCAATTATAAGGTTAACTAGTTGAATTGATGTTTTAAAGAGAGGCGAGCATTCGCTTCTATCCTCAACTTAACAAGAATCTAAACTAGGTGATCAAGGAAGACAAGTTTATGCACCAAAGCAGGGAGATATCTGGCGACTAACCCTAACTTGCAAAAACCTAATCTAGGCGATCAACCAGAGAACACTACAAGAAACGCTGCATTTAACAGCGGCAGAGAAACGGAGTTTTAAACACACGGCCAGGGCCGCTGTTAAATTAGTCAATGCTAAACAATTTTAACAGCGGCAAAATCAGGCCGCGGTTAAACCAAATAATTTAACCACGGCCTAAGGCCGCTGTTAAATTGCTTCGGAAATTAAAATAATAGCCGGAGCTAGGGCGATAGAGCCGGAACTCTGGCGACAGTCTAGATTTGATTCAATGGCTGCTGGCTGCTCCCATTTTCATGGAAAGATAGAGAGACGGCGGCAGTCGGCGTAGATGTTGAGGGAAGGCAGAAGAAGAAGTGGCGGCAGTCGGCGCGGATGTTGAGGGATGGTAGAAAAAGAAGCGGCGGCGGCAGTCAGCGCGGATGTTGAGGGAAGGCAGAAGAAGAAGCGGCGGCAGTCAGCGCGGATGTTGAGGGATGGCAGAAGAAGAAGCGGCGGCGGCAATCGGCCCCGGATGTTGACGGAAGGTAGAAGAAGAAGTGATGGCAGTCAGCGCGGATGTTGAGGGATGGCAGAAGAAGAAGCGGTGGCGGCAATCGGCACGGATGTTGACGGAAGGCAGAAGAAGAAGCGGCGGCTTCAAGGTTGAGGCACGGGAATCAAGTGATTGGCAGCAGTGGCGACGCGGAAGTTGGATTGGGGCTGGGATTGAAGACGCGGAAGTTGGATTTGGGGCTGAGATTGGAGACGCGGAAATTGGATTGGGGCTGGGATTGGAGACGCGGAAGTTGAGGGTGAGAGAGAGAGAGTCGGGGAGCAGTGGCGGTTGGTGGAGGGCCGGTGGAGGGCGTCGAAGTTTGGAATGAAGAAGCAGCCGCCGGCGAAGAAGGTTTGAGTATTTGGAGCGAGCGGCCGCCGATGAATAAGGTCTAGGGTTGAAGAGTCCAAATCTGAAGGGAAAGGGGAGAAGTGATCCGACGGCTCAAAATCGTTCTCTACAATTGATCTGATGGTGGGAGTTGGCGATCCGTGTCTTTAATTTAACAACGGCCTATGGCCGCTGTTAAATGATATAATTTAACAGCGGCCACTTGGCCGCTGTTAAATTTCCGTGATATGTCAAATTTAACAACGGCCACTGCTTGGCCGCTGTTAACCTGTCGCTGTTAAAACAACAATTTCTTGTAGTGGAAGAAACATAAACAATCAAGAACAAAACAACCATGCAAAGAGAAACTGATTGAACTTCGAATCTAATTACCGCCGATCCGTGACTGCTTTAAAGTCCTGGGTTACTTATGGTTCATCTAATCAAAGCTCTACGAGTTTAGCTACTCATAACGATAACAGAAGAATCAAAGGCAACAAGGAAGATCATCATCAGAGGAAGAACAGATAAGAACTGAAAAACCTAATTCTGACGACTCCCGCGAAGCTTCAATCTCCTAGATCTTCAACTTTAAGCTCCGAGTTCTCCGAGGTGGAAGGATGGCGTCACGATCTCTCCACAGATCTTCGAACTCTCTAAACTCTATCTATCGACCCTAAGGTCGTGGCTAATCAGCCAAAATTCGTCTGTATCCAATCTGGCTTCAAAAAGTCTATATATAAGCCTAGAAACCCTTTACAAGTTGGAAAAGGCTGAATTTTCCCGTCTGGGGAGCTTACACGGCGTGTAAGCTCACAGTGCATTGAGCTTACACGGCATGTAAGCTCCAAAACGCAGCGTTTTGAGCTGTGCAGCACTCTGACTTGTTTCGATCATTCCCGCTCCGTTTGAACTCCGATTTGGTCTCCGTTTGAAGCGCTAGACTCGTGAGAGAGTCCTATATAATGTGGTAACCTGGAGGCTCAACATAAAAGCTCAAAAAAGGGTAAAAATAGCCAATAAATGGACAATGTATGCACTAGGAGGCTATAATCACGAAGTTACGACAAATACACCAAATACTCATCAAAATGGCATCAAAGGGGCATGAAATGTCGCTTAAATGGGGATGAACATCACGTCAAATCGAGTGTCATCAATACCCCACACTTAAGCTTTTGCTTGTCCTCAAACAAACTGAAGTAGAACACACTCAAATTCACAAATGACACGAGATTAAACTGAGATTCAATTCTAACAATTTGGTTTAGACTGTTCCACGTAGAAAAAGTGACCTACACATGCAATAACATCAACCAAACAAGTTTTCGATCTCACTAATTTCTGCACACTTGAAGTAGTAGTTTAAACAACGATCGTTTCTTGGCAAAAACAATTAATCATAATTAACCGACTACGATAACACCAATTCAAACAAAAAGACTTTAAGCTCTAGCCATGATGTCGATGCGGAGGTAGGAAAACTGACGTGGCTATCGACTTGACTTCATCCGTTTCTAGATCTGTACGTTACATGTTCTAGCTAGGACCGATTTAAACAACAATTTATTTCATGTTTCAACTTCTTCCATTGATTTACTGCATACTAGTGCTCGATACCAAACACTTCAGTTAGGTGTTGGACCTGCCTAGCTCACAGTGTTTGTGCCTATGCTAATGCTCAACCCGAACACTTCACATAGGTGTCGGGCTTGCCTAGCTTTATTTTCAGCACTTTAAAGAACTTAGCATTGATTTGCACAACTTTATTACTTGATTTAACAATTTAGCCACTTAATCCTAGCTAGTTATAACTTTTTACACAAGATTTCGAATTGGATTTCCATCTAATCTCAAGCCACAATCACAGGTGATCAAATATGGAGTGAAAAACATGGAAGAAGCTAGCATTTATCATCTTAGAACAGCGTTATCGAGCTTTGTTATTAACAAACCAATTAACTCAATTAATTCAAGTTTCAACTACAGAAGTGATTTATGATCTGTTCTGACCTAGACTCATTTAATATCAGTTCTGACACGTTGGTTACAGGTTCTAAGTGGAACATTCTAGACGTCATTGTTCAAAATTGAAGTCAATTTAACATCAAAAGTCAAGAATTGAGCAATTCTATGCTAGAGAATTTTCAAATTTGAACCACAGAATTATAGATAGCAAGCAAGATCATGCATAATCCTAGACTCCTAAATACCCCACACAGAACTAAACTAGAGTAGAGAGATACGAAGAACCTGAAAGGTGTTGGTCGGTGTAGCGGATGAGCACGGAGAGTCCGGAGTGGAGCGGAGTAGCTACTCAAGTTCCTACAGAAACAAAAACAACAAAAAGATCAAAAGGATACCGGGACAAGGGCCCCGGATCCACACAGAAGAAAAGTGGATCGAGATCCGAAAAGAAGAAAGAAAAGAAATGGAAAGGATAGAAACAACCTGATCACTGTTCCTAGGGCGGGGGTGAAAATCAGAAGTCAAAACCGGTATAAATAGTCGGCGGAAAACACAAGATTTTCGGCAAAAATGATTGAAAATTTTCGGCGAAAATGTTTTGTAAAATCAAAATCCGGTTCGGCGAAAAGTTAAGTTGTTTTCGTTCGAGAAGTAGAAACAGGAGAACAGGCTGGTTTTAAACACATATTTTCGGCGAAAATATGGGTGAATTTTCGTCGAAAATAATCTTGAAAATGGTCGGCAGTTTTTTGTTTTTTTTTTTCAACAGGGGCTTTAAAATAGAATGACTCAAAATGAAAACAACTTACTCCAGCCGTGGGCTGCCTCCCACGAAGTGCTCTCTTTTTACGTCCTTGAGCCGGACGATACCTGTTAGGGACCCAAACTTAGGAGTTCCTTGAAGTCAATCGTCTTCTTCAAGGCCAGCGATTGAGTGCCATGTAGCACTCCAGAAG
Source organism: Linum lewisii (assembly GCA_034768395.1). Classification (NCBI taxonomy): domain Eukaryota; kingdom Viridiplantae; phylum Streptophyta; class Magnoliopsida; order Malpighiales; family Linaceae; genus Linum; species Linum lewisii. The sequence goes on along the minus strand of CM068302.1, from coordinate 26,527,726 downwards.
GGTGATGCAGCCGGTAGTGCTCCTGTAGATCGCGGTTTTGTTTGGATGACCAGTTCTTCTCGAATTCTCCTACTCGAGGAGGAAAGAGGTATTACGGCGCGGCATGGTCAATGAGCTCCATCTTCTCTACAGGTTGACTCGGCGGAAGTGTAGGTGAGGGTATCTCCTCAATCTCTATGTGCTCCTCTTCGTCTTCAACTTCGGGATGGATTAGCTTTATGTCTTCATCAACCACCACCGCCAAGGATTCTTCTAGCTCATAATAGTCATGGATAGGATCATATCTTCTTCTTCGAACAGCTCTTGAGCGTATTTTGTCATTAACTGCTTTGGTTACTCGAGCTTGATGTCCGTCGCGAGATGAGCTCGTAGCATTGAAGAGATATTATCCAAGGCAGATTGGGTTCTCGACGAGCATTGTTGATGTTCATGAAGCATCTCTTGGTTATCTCTAGCGCCACTTTGATGCTCTTGTTGGTGTATCTCTTGGTAGCATTGTAGCATTGTAGAGATCTTATCAAAGAGGGAGTCAAATCTCGCCGTTTGTTGTTGTTGTTGATGTAGCATCTCTTGGTAATCCTCAATATTCGGTGCTCCATTGACGCGCCACTCTTGGTACTGGTCATCCCACCTGTAATCCTGCATAATCAAAACTCAAAAGCATTACCCAGGTGATGACACTCGATTTGACGTGATTATCAACCCCATTTAAGCAACATTTCATACCCTTTGATGCCATTTTGATGAGTATTTGGTGCATTTGTCATAACTTTGTGATTATCGGCTCCTAGTGCGTACATTGTCTATTTCTCGGCTATTTTCACCCTTTTTGTGAGCTTTTATGTTGAGCCCCAGGTTACCAAATTATAGAGGACTCTCTCACGAGTCCAACGCTTCAAACAGAGACCAAATCGGAGTTCAAACGGAACGGGAATGATCGAAACAAGTTGGAAGTCTGCCCAGCCCAAAACGCTGCGTTTTGGAGCTTACACACCGTGTAAGCTAAATACACTGTGAGCTTACACGCCGTGTAAGCTCCCCAGACGGGAAATTCTCAACTTTTCCAACAAGGAAAGGGTTTTCGGGGGTATTAATAGACTTTTTGAAGCCAGATTTGTTAACATACAACCTAGAGAGATCAGCCACGACTTGAGGGGAGTTGAGAGAGTATTCTGGAGCTATCGGAGAGATCGTGACGCCGTCAATCCATCTCGGAAAGACGCTCGGAGCTAGGAATTGAAGATTCTCAAGATCGGAGCTTCACGGATTATCCGGAATTAGGTTTTTCAGATCCTTTTTTGTTCTTCGTTTGTATAAGATGAATCCTTCTGTCGTCTTTGATTCTTGTTTGTCAGATATGAGTAGCTAAACTCGTAGAGCTTAGATTAGATGAACCCTAAGTGACCCAGGGCTTTAAAGCGGTCACGGATCGGCGGTAATTAGATTCGAAGTTCAATCAGTTTCTCTTTGCATGGTTGTTTTGTTCTTGATTGTTATTCTGCGTTTCTCATCTAGTTGACGCCTAGATTAGTTTTCGCTATTCTTGTGTTTCTTTTCTGGCTGATCACCTAGATTAGGGTTTGTGTGAGCTAGGGTTTGTCGCCAGACAGCTTCCCTGCTTCAAAACATCAAAAACTTGTCTTTCGTGATCACATAGTTTAGATTCTTGTTAAGCTGAGGATAGAAGTGAACGCTCGCCTCACTTTAGAACATCAATTCAACCAGTTAACCTTATAATTGGAGCGTGCCTTTCGTAGGAACTGGTTAGGGTTAATCCACTGCAAGAGTAACTCATAAATCACTAGTAATTGCACCAGTTAGTTAAGTCGTTGCGAGAGGCGACCGTACCCGGGCGGCTAATTAATCTTGGTAGTTAGATCGGATAGAGCGAACGTTCGCCGGTCTTAAACCTAAGGGTCAGGAGTTATGGTGGTGTATAGAAATTGATTGAATGAGAATTGAAAACCGCTGATCTGTTGATTGCCAATGTCTGGTGAACGAAGGGGGATTCGAAATCTAAGCTTGTCTGTCGTCTGTTTAAACCTACAAATCATTCTGTCTTTTAAGTTCATTTTAAGTTTCCTGCATCTTAGATTAGAAGTCGTGGAACTCACACCACGCACTAAGTGTTTAAACCTGAGTAATTTGCCAGCTTCTTTGAGTAGTCAATTAGAAGAAACCATGTGGAATACGATCTACCCTAGCTTCACAGCTTGGTAGTATTTGATACCGCTAAAACTGCAGCTCAAATTGGCGCCGTTGCCGGGGACTCTTCTATATTGTTAGAAAGAAGAGTTGGCATTTTATTCTTCTACTTTCCATCTTTCATTTTCCATCACACTTTGATTTTACACCGGTTGTGTTTGTTTTTGTCCTTTGCAGGATAAGAAATTCAGAAGCAAATCACTTCCGATCCACCTTCCCGTACCGCAATGGTTGCTTAAAAGAGTCTTGCGGATTACAATAAGCCAAGTGCTGCTAGTGTTCGTTCTTCCATCTTTGTACCGCGCGATGAAGACGGTCCTGACTATGAGATCAAGATCCCCTTCCTGGAAATGATCTCTAGGGATTTACAATTTGAAGGCAGGCCTTTAGACAATTCGTGCACGCATCTGGCGGATTTCCTTGATCTCTGCAACACTTTCAAGAATGGGAATCTCGACAAGAACACTCTTTGCTTGAGAGCTTTCCCGTTCTCTCTAAAAGGTGCAGCTAAGAGGTGGCTCACTGGCAAACCACCTGGCTACTACACTGACTGGGAGACTTTGGCTCAAGAATTCGTAGAGGAATATTTCCCTCCTTCTAGAACAACTGCTTATAAGAAAAACATCTCAAGGTTCAGACAGAGAGAAGGAGTAAGTTTACATGATGCCCAGGAACTCCTCCACAGCTGCCCTCATCATGGCTTCACTCAGAGGCAGCTAGTAGAGATATTTGCTTAGGGTATGAACGAAGAGTCATCTGAATGGGTTAACTCCTTAGCTGATGGAGATTACACCGCACTTGCACCAGAAGCTGCTCTTCTTCACTTTGCAAAATGTGCATCTAAGTCGAGAAGCTGGGAGAGACAGTTTGGAGCAGCTAAGAGCCGATCGAGCCGTGAAGATCAATCAAGATTGAAGGTGCAGAAAGAAATGAAGAAGATTTTCGGTAACTGGTCTTCAGAGGAAGTGAACTTTATTGATGAAGGCTTCACCAACAGTCAACAGGGCCACCCCGACTATCGTCAGTTCAGACAACCTCCTCAACAACAAGGAAGCTTCCAAGAGCGTCCTCCTTACAACCTCGGATACAACCAGAGTCAGAATCAGTACTTGGGCAATAGTCATCAAAATCAACCTCAGAGATCTACATCAAGGAACACAAGGGATATCGAGGTAGCCAAGACGCTCGACCTGATCATGGAAAGGCTCGATAAATATAAAGAAAAAGTCAAGCTTCAAGCTGCCATAAATCAAGAACATGAAGCTCGAGGTCAACGAATGGAGAGCATGATAAATAACATGGTCAGCTTGATAACTAGTAGCCCCCTCCTTAATCAATCCTCGGTTCAAGTCGACTCTACCATTAGGAGGGAGCACGTCAAGGCCGTCTCCATAAGAAGCGACAAGCAATCAGCTGATACTGTAGCTCCTGAACCACCCATAATCCCCAAAGCTATAACTATTGACAAGCCAAAGATCGAGGAGGAGAATAGAGAAGAAGAAGAGGAGGTGACTGCCCCGCCTTCCCTGACAAAGACAGCACCTGCGCCACCTCTCCCTCCATATCAGCCTCGGATTCCGTTTCCTAAGGCCGCACAATCAAAGGAGAAAGATCATGATACCCGGTACAGAAAGTGGCATGGATACTTGAAGAACATGAATATGAATACACCAGTTACTGATGCTATCCAAGTGATACCGGAGGCTGACAAAATCGCAAGGGATCCTGCGAAGAACAAGCACTACAAAAATCCGGCACTTTAGCGTCGGTCAAAACTGGAGTATAGCGTCGGTTGATGACCGACGCTAAAGGTTTTAGCGTCGGTCAGAAAAGCGACGCCAATTTCACCGACGCTAAATTTTAGCGTCGGTTGTTTAGTGACCGACGCCAAATCCTTTTCATAAGCGACGCTAAATTATGGTCCGACCAGTCCGGCTGATAACCAAACCAATTTTTAGCGTCGGTCATCAGGTGACGCTAAAAGTAAGAACCGACGCTAAATTGGTCAACCGAAGACCAAACACGCGTTGATTGCGTCCTTCTTAGCGTCGGTTATCAACCGACGCTAAATGGCCTATGATCGACGCTATTTACGGGTCATTTTAGCGTCGATTTTGACCGACGCCAAATAAGTATGACCGACGCTAAATATGTTGTACAGGTCAAAAATTTTCTGGCCATTTCAGCTCCTTTTCTCATACTCTTCTAGTGCCAACCTGCAAACCTGCAAACCGCAATTTCATTCATGGAATGCAATACTAATTATACCACACATTACTAACCAAATTACTAACCAATGACATAGATAACTAAAATGCATAACATACTGTATAATTCTAATAATATTAATAACTACATATGTCTACGTGTAATATATCAGCATAAATATTCACTCTCCCTCTCATCACTCATCCTCCTCATCATCCTCACCCTCACTCTCCTCCTCCTCATCCTCATCCTCACTTTCCTCCTCCTCCTCGACCGCCTGCAAGGTGTCTTTCCCCTTCCCTTTAGCCCGAGCGGAGGATCCTGAAGCTCCTGATGCCAACTGTGCAATTTGCTCCTTTAAAATCGAACCTCATCCCGTAACTCTGCTACTTCTCCTTGTACAGGGCAATGTCCGAAGTCATGCATGGCAGTAGCTGATGGCGTGGAACTCTGGCTAGCTGCACCCTTCTTCTTACTCAAGTTGACCTACAAAAAAGAGACAACAAAATATTAAAATTGTTAGTGTTATATAAATTGAAACCAATCCAGATCATAATATACTATATGTACCTTCGTGGGTGTAGCACCAAATCCCAATCCTCGAACTCGACCACTATGCTCAGTGGGGTAGACTTGCCCCAATGCATCGTTAGAACTTACCCAAGTCGGGACGGTTGGGTCGTTCAACAACTCAAGTATCTTAGGCTGCATAGTGGCCACCAATTACATTTTTCAAACCAATCTCTGAAAGTGAAATGACAAAAAGTTGGAAGGAAAAAAACATGAAATGTCACTTACAACATTAGGATCGGTGTATGTGCCATCCTTCTTCTTGTGAGTGATGGCATACAACTCACCTCTCGTGGGCCTCTTTCCCGTTACGGCTTCCTACACTTGCATAAACTAAACAATATAAATTTCTTTTAAAATAATTTAACTAAATAAGGTGATTTTAGGATGAACTCTTACCAATTCTGACCTCTCACTCTCAACTTCTTCGACCCTCCAGTGTGGGGTGATTTGTATTCCGCCCTCCTCAAAGAGTTAAGCCGAGACAGCTCCTACAAATTAAGAATTTTTAAGTAACACAATTTGTATCACGAAATAAATTTACTTCAATGAAAAGCATTCATATATTTCGCTATATGAAGCAAGTGTTCGTTGTGGGAAATGGCTTGCGAAGCAAGTGTTCGTAAACATCATCCCTATACAGCCATTTCTTGAATCCACATTTTGGACACGGACAAATTATTTGCTCTCCTTCATGATTATGCGCGAAAGCGAAATTCAAAAAGATTTCTAAACCATCCCTATACTCCTGTGACAACCGATGCTTGGTTATCCAAGACTTATCCATTTGGAAGATGCCTGATTTAGTGTAGGTGATGGAATTAATTAGAAAGTTAAATCGTAATATCTATCAGTTAACTATATAGCTATATTGGAATAGCTATTAGATATCTACAGCAAAGATTATATTAGGTAACAATGGGATATGCAATATAATTATAATTATGTTGACTCATAATAAAGTACCAATTAGTTAATGACATGGCAAATTACTGAGAAAACTAACTCATACAATAACACTTTAATTGCAAGATTAATAACATAGCAATGTAATAACATATCATTTTAATTGCAAGATTAATAACATAACAATTTCATTGCAAGATTAATACCATAGCAATTTAATAGCAATTTCACATACCAATTGAACATAGCAATTTCAAATAACAAATTAACATAGCAATTTAACATACAATTGAACATAGCAATTCCAAATAACAAATGAACATAGCAAGAAGCTAATAACATAGTTAAAAGAATGCATACCGTACACCTGGGATGAGACGCGAAACAAGGAGAAATGAGGATAGAAGAAAGACGGTCACTGATAAATGTACGACACAATTAGTAATCAGTAAGCATAATAATCCTAAAAAAAACAATGAGACGACACAATTGCAAAATTAATATATACATACCTACTACCGAAGAAGAGAAAACAACGAAGAGACGGCGTCACCGCTGCTCCTAGCTCAAACGAAATTACGCCTACCAAAATAAACACAATTTAACTCACTAACTAATAATGCACACTTATTCTGAAATAGATTATTTCACTAACTAGATAATAATATCAAAATCCTAATTCATTAGTTCACAACCTAACAAACTAACTACTAACCCTAAAATCCAATAACTAACTAATTCACTAACTAAATACAACAATATGAAAAAACAAAACTACATACCTTAGAAGAGTTGAGAGAGTGGAGAGAGTTGAGAGAATTGAGAGGAGTTGCAAACTGCACAAATGATTCTGGCTGTCCGTCCAGGGTTTTTATAGCTTGGGAATTTAGCGTCGGTCGCTGACCGACGCTAAATTGGACATTGGGCCGACGCGAATTCTCGTGTGTTTGGCGTCGGTTGGAACCGACGCTAAACCCATTATACCAACCGACGCCAAATAATGACCGGTTTGCACCGTCGGTTTGGCCCGGAATCAATTTTAGCGTCGCTTTTTGGATAGATGTTAGCGTCGGTCGGTGTATGACCGACGCTAAACCCTCGGTCAAACGCGAGTCAAGGGTTTAGCGTCGGTTATCTGTCGACCGACGCTAAATTCTTTCCTACCGACCGACGCCAAACGTCTCTTTTTTGTAGTGAAGAAGAAGAAAGAGTTGTCTCCCGTCCCCCTCGAGGAAGAATGCTCTGCTATCCAGGGCCATGCGACACCCATACCACCCCCAGCTAAGTGTCGAGATCCCGGTGCTTTCACTTTGCCTTGCACTATTAATAATGTGAAAATTGATCGTAGTTTAATTGATCTAGGTTCTTCCATTAATGTCATGCCTACCTGCTTGTATGAGAAATTGAACCTAGGAGAATTGAAACCGATTAGCATGCATTTAGTGTTTGCCGACAGATCTGTGAAATTACCTAGGGGATTGATAGAAGATGTGGTTGTCAATTGTGGTCCCTTTACTATTCTGGCTGATTTTATTATTATGGATACTCGAGGGGAAGATGCCACTCTTCTCCTAGGCCGATCGTTTATGGCAATAGCCGGCATTAACATTAATGTCCCGAATGGCTCGTTGACATTAAGGGTCGGCAAGAACACCATGACATTCCGCCTCAAGGACGGTATGCAAGTCCCAGTTAAAGAAGAGATGCATTGCTTATCTGTTGAAGTTGTGGAGTTGGCTTCGGTCAACTCTAGTTCTAATGAAAAATCTAGAGTTTCTGCAGAAATTGTCTTGTCAGGTGTTGGACAGGTCCCTAATGTGAAGAATGAGCTGCCGGCACAAAGGCCGAGAAAGAAGGAGGATCCGACGGCGTCCCCTCATGAATCACCAAACGTTAAAGATCCTGGGGAGATAAAGGAGGAGAATAAAGAGAAGACGAAGGAGGTTTGGAAGCCGATTGCTCAGCCCCCGTCTACCGAGCCACCAGAACGAACCAAGATAATTCACGCAAATGGGAAGAAGTTCACACTTGCCGGAGGATCCCCGATGCCATATTTCATGAACTCCAACTCGGGCCTAAGAGAAATCCTGAGTTGGGATGTCTCATGATCGCCATCCAGGTATCGTCCGGCTCAAGGACGTTAAGCAAGAGCGCTTCGTGGGAGGCAACCCACGGCTTGAGTCATTTTAAATTTATCGAGTCAGTTTTTATTTATTTTGAGTCATTTTGAGAATTTTGTGTCGAGTCGGTTGAGTCCGGATGATAGAAAATAGTCGAAAAAATATATATTGGGTATTATTTGGGTTGAATATATTGTTTGCAGGAGGAGGAGTGACCAATTTGCAAGAAATTGGCCAAAATTCGGAATAGAGAACCCAAGGAGAGCTGAAAAACACAGTGGGTTTACACAGCTGTGTAAACCCCCGTGTAAGAGCTTACACGCCGTGTAAGCTATTGCACTACACAGCTTACACGCCGTGTAAGCTCCCAAATGCACGGGTAAGTCTTTCTTTTCCCTTCCATTTTCGCGTTTCTTCTCTCTCTCCTCTCTTCCTCTCGCCAGCCGAAACCCTTCCCCCAGCAAACCCCATCGCCGACGCCCCCATCAACTCCACACCGTCGGCGGAGCTTGGACCGCTGGCATCGGACCGCCGTCCCCTGACGAACCCACACCCAGTAGTCAGACATGCGACTCCACGCCCCAGCCTTCTTCCCTCGACCCAGCCTTCGATACCTTTCCCCTTGAACCATCATCGTCGTCCGACGCCACGCTGCCCTACCCCTCCCTAGCCATCATCCGACGACCGTCACGCCGCGCGACCAGCCCAGTCGTCGCCCCTTCCATCGTCCGCACCACCTCGCAGCCGTCCGACCCCAAACCCGCATAGCAGCAACCCAGCAGCCAAAACTCTATTTTCCAATCGATTTCGTTGGTTTTGACTCGATTCTCAGGTATGTAACTTCTCCCCCTACCTCCTTGAACGTTTCCCCTGCTTTGCTCCATGAAATCTCGAGTTACAGGTACTAATTTCCGATTTTGGTGTTCTTGACCAAGAACCCTAATTTTTTCAATTTTGGGGTTTTGTAAAATTGACTTGATATACATGAAATTGGTGATATAATATGCTTGTAGTTTGAATCGGGGGTCATTTCGACTTCGTTTGCCTATCCAATTGTGAAATTTCATAGACTTCTCATACCGATTTTTGTCAAAATTGGGGATTTTTGCATATGGACGAAATTGGATGAATTTTTGCTTTGTGATTGATCTTGTGATGATTATAAACATGTATGCATGCTTGTTCTCGAATATCTCTACCCTAATTAGCTTGTATGACAGATTAAGGTACACTTTTTGCATACCGATTTCATGAGTTGTGATCTTGGCTTGTGCGACTTATATGGCTGATTTGGACTTGCTTATTACTTGATTATGACTCAAGCTTGAATTGCAATTGGTTAATTGTTTCCATGATGATCTTTGCCAAGTTGCTTAATGCCTAAATGTTGATCTTGCTAAGTGTGTTTAAGACCTAGATATGTGCTTATGGGATTGTGCCTTCACTTGTTCACATCCTACTTGCATTCTTTGATATTGATATCTTTGATGTTTGTTATGATTGTCATTGATTGATACTCCCTTATTGCTCGGTTGATTCATAGGTTCAATGTCATGTTCTCGTGTGTCTCATACCTTATTCCATTTGCTTGTCTTATATGCACAAATCCCACTTGTTCTATGCTAAACTTGGCATTTTGGTTTGTGATTTATTTTCAGGATGGGAAAATCAAAAGGGAAAGGAGTTGCTTCTTCTTCTTCCGCCCCACCTCCGGCGAAGAAAATGAGAGGAACCGCGAGGCGCGACACCCTCCAGGTGGCTTCCCCGCCGGATAACACCTCGAGCAACATCTTCAGCTTCCCACTGCGATCCTTTCATTGAGAAACGTGGAAGATCGACACCAGCACCAGAGCCAGAGCCGGAAGCGGCCACAGCATATGACTTCAGTGGACTGGAGCGTGAGCTTAGAGAGATGAGAGCCGATTCAGACGCGCGCTGGGAGGCCACTCAGAAGTGGCAACAGGAGTCCGACGAGCATTTTACCAGCTTCCAGGAGTTGCAGCAGCAGATGTACCAGTCACAGCTTCAGTTCTTTCAATAGTTCCAGGCTCCAGATGATCGCCAGCACCCTCCGCCCCAGTGATTTCAGGATTTTTCTTTATTTTTTTTATCATCCAGACTCTGTACTTTTTGTTTTTGTTCGTGTCGGTTTATGTTGTTTTGGGTCTTTGTTGAACCTTTGTGGTCGGTCGAGTCTTTTGTACTTCAACTGTTCTAATCGTGTGATGGATCCTCTCTTATTATGTTTTCAGGCTATGAACTCAGATTTCTCTATGGTTCTATGCACGTCTATACCCCCGGTGTCTCGCCAGCGCCATCTCTGGCGCCCTCATGCTCGTATTGCAGTACTGATGACACTCGATTTGACGTGATTATCAGCCTCATTTAAGCGACATTTCTTTGCTTAAGACATGGGTTTTAGGGTAGAATAACGAATATTCAATCGATTGCCCTATCTCGTGCCATTTGTGTTACCTTGGCCCGTTTCGGGTCTATTTGATGGTTTTCTATTGTTTTTGTGTTAACATAGGTTTTTGCCGTCAAATAGCGTAGCCATGGACGTGTCTAAGGCGTAGGAACTTCGAGGAATCAAACCAGAATCGATCAAAGGAGTCAATCAAGTCAAACCAAAAATCTGCCATTCACACTTACAGTTTTGGCGAAACCAGGCCCCGAGTTTCGGCGAAATCAACAATACAAATCAGCTGATGCCAAGTGAAGACTGATTTCGGCGAAACCATTAAGCTCTTCGGACCGAAAATGCAAGGCAGAGAAATCATGGCCATTTACACAAGAATTTTTGCCGAAACTACCCTTATGGTTTCGGCGAAAATATCAGCTCAGCCCGGCCCAACTAGGGTTAAGTATTTATACTTAATCGGCGGCCCGAGGAGAAGGGAAGGGGGGAGGGACAATCATAATTTACAAACACACAACCTTTCGAGATCAGAACTCTCTGAAGTTCTAGAGCGAAGAGTTGGAGTTCGAAGAGTCGGATAGAGATCGTGACGCCATCCCTTCCATCTCGGAGAACCGGAGCTAGGAGTGCAACTTACCGAAGATCGGAGTCTGTCAGAGTCGTCTGAATTAGGTTTTTCAGATCCTTTTCTGTTCTTCCTTGTGATGATGAACTCTTTCTTTGTCTTTGTGTCTTTTGTAATGATCATGAGTAGCTAAACCCTTTAGAGCTTAGACTAGATGAACCCTAAGTGACCCAGGGCTTTAAAGCGGTCACGGATCAGCGGTGATTAGATTCAAAATTCAATCAGTTCTTTTTCATGTTTGATTCGTTCTTCATTGTTCATCTTTCTTGTCTGGATTGATCACCTAGATTAGATTCTTGTTAAGCTAAGGATAGAAGCGAACGCTCGCCTTACTTTAGGACATCGAATTGAACAATTAGCCTTATAATTGGAGTGTGCCTTTCGTAGGAACCGGATAGGGTTAATTCATTGCAAGAGTAACTCATTAATCACTAGTAATTACACCAATTAATTAAGTCGTTGCGAGAGGCGACCGTACCCGGGCGGCTAGTTAATCTTGGTAGTTAGAACGGATAGAGCGAACGTTCGCCGGTCTTAAACCTAAGGGTAAGGAGTTATGGTGGTGCCTTAGTAATTGATTGAATAAGAATCGAAATCCGCTGATCTGTTGATCGCCAATGCTCTGGGGAACGAAGGGGGATTCAAAGTCTAAGTTCGTCTGTCATTCTTGTTTCCAAACCCTAATTCCCAATCTGCTTTAGCTTAATTTGTTTTAATTTCTCTGCATTTCTTAGAAGTAGAAGTCGTGGAACTCACACCACGCACAACGTGTTTTTTCCTTGAATAATTTGCTAGTTCTGAAGTAGCCAATCATTTCTTTTGATTGTTGAAAGAAGATCTGGCAATTTATTCTTCTACTTTCCATCTTTCATTTTTCCACCCACTTCGATTTTACGCCGGTATGTTTGCTTTTGTTGCTTGTAGGTTGTTCTATAGGTTCATGAACCACTCTATTGCTCATTCTCAGTTTAAGCCGGGTAATTCTGCTTCGCTGAAGAAACCGCGAGCTCAGAAGCAAGTCATAACCACACCGCCTACACCACCTATCCCTCAAAAGATTGAGGAGTTGAAGGAGAACTCCTCATCTTCATCCGCTTCATCCACTACTTCAGATTCACCACCACCCTCTCCTCCCGTACTAGTTGCTCAGCGCACCATGGCGGATTACTGTAGACCAAATGCGGCTTACCTCGGAGCTAGCGTCGTCGTGCCGCACAACGATGACGACCCTGATTATAATATCACAACCTTCGTCCTGAACCTGGTCACTAAGAATCTTCGATTTGAAGGAAAGCCGCAAGAAAACCCCCGCACACATCTGGCTAACTTTCTGGACATGTGCGAGACGTTTAAGAGCGGGAATCTCAGTAAGAACAATCTTTGCTTACGAGCTTTCCCATTCTCTCTTAAAGGCAACGCCAAGATATGGCTCAGCTCGAAACCACCTGGCTACTACACTGATTGGGATCATCTAGCTCAAGACTTCATAGAAGAATACTATCCACCTTCAAGAACTACATTCTACAAGGATAGTATCGCTAGATTCTCTCAGAAGGAAGGAGTAAGTTTACACGACGCGTGGAACAATTTCCAAGCACTCCTCTCCGAATGCCCTCATCACGGATTCAACCAGAGTCAGCTAGCTAAAATCTTTGCCCAAGGGATGAATGAAGAAACAGCTGAATGGGTAAACATCTTAGCTGATGGCGACTGCACAGCACTTAAACCAGAAGCTGCTCTACTTCACTTTGCGGACTGCGCATCTAAGTCCAGAAATAGGGAAAGACAGTTTGGAGCAGCCATGAGTCAACCAAGTTGTGAAGATCAGATTAAGATCGTAGTACAGAAACAAATGGAAGAGATCCTCGGTACAACTAATAACTGGCCTAACAAGGAAGTCAACTTTATTGACCACAGCTTCACCAGGGATCAAAGAGGCTACTCCGACTACCGTCAGTCCAGAACACCTCCTCAACAACGGGAAGGCTTCTATGAGCGTCCTCCCTACAACTTCCAACTCAACCAGAGCCGAAGTCAATACATGGACAATGGTTATCAAGACCCTTCCAGATTCACCAGAGTACAGCAGCCTCCGAATCTTATATATGAGGACGATTGGGAGAGGAGAATAGCCAGGAAGTTTGATCTAATTACAGCAAGACCTGATGATCACGAGGAAAGATTCAAAGCGCAAGCTCTTCTCAATCAAGAACAGATAGCATCTGGACAGAGAATAGAGGATATGATAAATAAAATTGCTAGTGCGATGGCTCGTATTCCCATTTTCAATCAGGCTCCGTCTCAAAGCAGCTCCTCCGAGAAGAACGAGCAAGCTAAAGTCGTAACAACCAGGAGCAGTGAGCAGACTAGCCCGCCTAAGGAGGAAAAACCGCCCGCTGTTGATGAGGGAGAGTGCTCGGCTATCGTCGCTCGACCACCACCCATACCTATTCCAGCTAAGTGCCCCGACCCTGGTCCTTTTACTTTACCTTTGAGCATTAATGACATTGAAATCGAGCGTAGCATAATTGACCTAGGTGCTTCTATAAATGTCATGCCTATGTGTTTATATAAGAAACTGAACCTAGGGGAATTACAACCTGCCAACATGAATTTAGTGTTCGCTGACAAAACTCTAAGAGAACCTAGAGGAATGATCCAGGATGTAATCACTTGCTATGGCCCATTCCGGTTTTTCGTTGATTATATAGTTATGGATACTCAAGAGACATATTCTACCCTTCTCTTGGGTCGGTCATTCATGGCGACAGCCGGAATTAATGTCAATGTTCCTAATGGCCCTCTAACTGTAAGGGTGGGGAAGGATACTGCAACATTCCGTCTCAAGGACAAGATGACATACATTCCTAAGGAAGAATTAAATTGTTTATCTGTAGAGATCGTGGAGTTGGCCTCGGTCAACTTCATTTCTAATGTTTCTTCCAGTGTTTCGAGATCAATTGACACTGCAGGTGCTGGACAGGGTACCGAGAGAAACCAGAAGCTTCGGTTCAGAAGCCACCTAAGAAGAAGAAGGAACTGCAAACCTCTTCTAAACCACCGAGCAGACCTCGAGGAAAGAACAAGAAGACGAAGACCCAAATGGTCTGGAGACCAAAAATTCCACCGTCTTCCACCGAGCCAGCTGCACCACCAACACGTTCCGAGAAACCGGCGCCGGAACAAGTATGGAAGGAGAAGCCGAAAGCGTCTCCTAAGGAAGTACTCACGATCACCGATCCTGGTGATAACAAGCCGAAGAAGAAAGAAAAAGAGAAACCGACAGTCCTCATTCCTTCCATCGTCACACTAAAGAAGGATGACCTCTCGAAGGAGCTGTTCGGACCATTCAAGTTCGTTGATCATCTTCCCGACGGACGTACCAAACTACTACATGCAAACGGGAAGAGATTCATGTTTACCGGAGAAGTCCCGAAGCTGTACTTTATGAACTCCGACGCGAGCGTTAAGGAGAATCTAAGTTGGGATGTCTCCTAATACCGTCCAGGTATCGTCCAGCTCAAGGACGTTAATAAAAGAGCGCTTCGTGGGAGGCAACCCACGGCTGGAGTCAGTTTTGTTTTGTTTCAACCTTGGTATTTTAGAGTCAGTTCGGGAGAGCCAAAAGTGTCAGTTTGTTTGATTTATTATTTTTCGTGTAGAGTCTGCATGTCATAGAGTCAGTCGCAAGTTGATTGAGGTCGTTCCGATTTTTCTGGATTTAACTGTGATTTTCTGAAGTTGGCCTGATTTACGAAAATATTTTACACCCGAACAGTTCAAAATTTTCGGCGAAACCACCCTTGTTTTCGGCGAAACTGATCTTTGAATTTCGAACCTATTCTCCTGTTCCTCATTTTCGGTTCGAAAATTTTCTGATTTCGGCGAAACCATCCCAACTGAAATTTTCGGCGAAACCGAGCTCCCATTTTCGGCGAAACCGCCTGTTCAAATCGGTCAATCCATTTTAACTAGTAGTTTCGGCGAAACCACCCCCCTACTTTCGCCGAAACTGATTTGCAAAATCACCTAATTTATCCTTTAAAAATCCGGTCCACTTCCTCTCTCCTTCTCTTATTTTCGCTCAGCCTACCCGAAACCCCCCCTCTCCTTTTGAAATCGCCGACCGCCCCACTTTTAAAACCCGCCGCCGCCACCGTCGCCGACCGCCGTTTCACCCGCCGCCGCCATCGCCGGCCGCCGTTTCACCCACTTTTAAAACCCGCCGCCACCGTCGCCGACCGCCGCCGCACCTCACCCTCCTCATTCCGATCCCAACAAGCCCTAGAACGTTCAAATCGGAGCTTTGCAGCTCCAGTTCTCCGAAACCCCAGTTTTCAAGTTTTTCACCGATTCCTCCCAACCCGTTCAGTTTTTGCTTCCATGGCTTCAAGGTCAGTTGTATAACTTTTCAATACGAATCTTTTGGCATGTAGATTGCTGAATTTCGTCAGGGTTGACTTTCGGTTGACTTTTCGGTTTGCCTCGTTTTGCGTGCTGACTGTTTCGTGTGAACTAGGATTGACTGAACTTATAGAACTGTTCTAGGATGCTTAGGGAGTTTCGTGCTTAATTTCCATATCATTTGGTCATGTGTTGCTATGCATACGATTGATTCTTTGTTATGTTGACTTGTGAGATATGTCGGTTTGACTTTGAACTGTGTTGATCATTTGGCTGCCCCAAGTGTCCATTCTCGTTCATATTTTCGTGCTTGCCAATTGAAATACTATTTTACCATCATTCTCCGAGTTGTGACAGTCTTGCCATGATTAGGGTTCAATATGACTTAATGTTGACTTTCTAAAATGTCGGTTTGACTTTTTGAACTCTGATTGTGCTTACCTGATTATAATTGTTCTTAAGACTTGTGTTCTATTGTCTATGGATACCGGCTACCTTGCTTTGCTTACCCCACTTAGTTTCCCTCATTTCTTTGTGAAATTGAGTTTTTTCTACTAAGTGTGGGGTAGGATCTTAGTTGACTAATCTGGTTTCACTCTTGGTTTTAGGAACACTTTTGAGCGCAGGACTAAGGCACGCCTCGATGGCGCCTCGAGCTCAGGAGCTGCCGCTCCCGTCACACCCGCCATTCTAGGTCCTCCACCTGCACTCCCTCGCCACGCTGGATACCATCCCACCATCGCCCGTCTACCGGACTTCTACTTTGGGAACTTCCAGAAGATCGAAAACATCCGTGGAGCTGACGTGCGTCCTTTATCCATGGAGTCACTCCAGGAGCATGATGAGGATTCCTACCGGAACGTGCATGACGCCCTAGCACCGGCCGGTCTCCTCGAGCTGACCACCATAGCCGCCGAGTTCCCAGACATTGCTCTCCAGGAGTTCTGGGCGACATTTGACTTGGACGAGCATAAGAGGAGACGGGCCAGAAGGTGATCACCTTCTTTCTTGGTGGGGTGTACAGGCAGCTCACCTACGATGAGTTTGCCGCTCATCTGGGCATCCCCTACGAGCACTATCACGATCACCACCTCGGTTGGGGCGAGGATGATGACGACGAGGAGTTGCACGCCCTCTGGAGCCACATGACAGGCGTGCCTGGCGATCGCCTCGGGAAGAGCAACTCAGTTAAGTCTCTCGCTCACATCTTTAGCCAGCGGACCAAGAGGAAGAAGCTACCACGCAAACTCTTGGGAGGCAACTTCATAGGTCAGCTCATCCTCTCCTTCGGCATCAGCCATGAATATGGCCCTAACATTCCACGACACCCAATTATGACCGTTGGAGGAGACTTGGCGGTCGAGTACGACTTAGAACTCGACCTCAGTCCCCATGTAGCAGCAGATCCTCCACTCCAACCTGCGGTTGAGTCGGAGGACGAAGATGCTACTGAGGAGCAGCAGCCGCAGCCGCCGCCTGAGTTTCAAGATTATATACCCTCGCCACACCATCAGGCAGGGTACATCCACCAGTCGCCGCCACGTGTTCCAGATCCATTTTCGGCGCATACTCACCAGCCGCAACACCACCCCGCGGACATTGGTGAGCTGTACGAGCGACTGCAGGAATGGCGCATCACCGACAACGCCACTCAAGAGGCGCGGTGGACTATCATGCAGCAACACATGCGCCGAAGCCGACCGGCATTATGAGTGACAGCTCGGCGATTACTTCCACTTCCCCCACCCTGACACCTCTGACCAGTGATGATCAGGTGGTATCCTTTTCCTTCTCCTTTCTTTTTATTTATTCTTTTCGGACTTCGGTCCAATTTTTTTTTTCTGTGTGGATCCGGGGCACTTGTCCCGGTTTCCTTTTTATGTTTTATTTGTTTTTGTTTTGTAGGCAATTGGGAGACTCCCTTTGCTTCAGGTTCTGTTACACTTCCCTCCGCTCCGAGGATCCGTGCTTCCCCTCTGAAATCAACCATCCTCTTCCAGGTTCTTCCATTCCACTCTGAACTCTAGAATTAGTCCTGTGAGGACACAGTCCGATTTAAGTGTGGGGTAGGATGCTAGAGAACCTTGCATGAACTTGATTACCCTTTATTGTGTTTTGTGTGCCTCGTGATTCCATTCCAGTCTCTCTAGCATTAGAATGGCTCAGTTCTTGATTCTTGATGTTAAGTTGTTGTTCAACCTTTCATAATGATGCTTAGACTGCTTAACCTAGAACTTGAGAACCAACTTGTATGCTTTGATGCTAAATTGCCTGGTCAGAACAGAATTTTAAAATCACACTTGTAGTTTGTAGCCTTGATTGCATGAAAATGACCAAATCCGACTAGCAAACCAACTGTGAGCTTTTGATCCATTGCACGTAACTTGCAATTTTAATTCTTTCTGAGTGGTTTTATGTTTACTTGAATGAGTTAGAATTTGCATGAAACCTACTCGAGACCACACGATGACACGAGTTCTAGAATGATAGGGGCACCTAGATTCAGCTACTAAGCCAGATAGCCTACCTTAACGATAAATCCACTAGGTTTAGACCCTTGAGCTTGGCCTGTTCTTTCGGTTCGATAATACATTACAGCCATTTCCCATTTCTTTCATTCCCCATTGATCCCCTGTGGTTGTAGTTCTAGATTGACCTACCGGAAGTCGGTTTGTGGTAACCTGCCTATAGCCATTAAACAGGTGGTCTTAGCTATCATGTCCAGACGTGTAAACCCCTCTAGCAACTAAAAGAAAAATCGACACAAAAAAAAAATAATAAAGTAAGAAAAGAAGCAAGCTTCAGAAAAAAAATGAAGAAAGAAGAAAATCAGAAAAAGTTCAAAGTTTAGTTCAAATAAAACGTTCTTCTCCCTACAAATGGAAGGACGAAGTCGTAAGAAAAGTTGAAAAGAAAAATGTTTGCAAAAGAAAAAGAATAAGTGCTAGGTTGCTTGAGGGTATCATAGGACGAGCATTCATCATTCCACCAGTGTTTGGTTAGACGGTAGGAAGCCATAGATTAGATTCGAGGGAAGTTAGTCGAAAGCTACACCGCACCAAGCCATCATCATTCATTCCCATCATCCATCTCATCATAAACCCGAGTAGTGTAGAATTCATTACGGTCCTAGCAGGGAAGTCCTTCTTGACTAGATACTCGTGTTGTCACAGTGGTGGAGATGTGGTCGAAATACAAACCTATGACAGAATTCGGTAACAGAAAATGATCGAGAGCAGAAACACGCCCTTAAACACAGCGAGTGAGAGTTCCCATGGTACTAAATATATCCTGTGTGAGAAGTCTGGTCGGTCAGGTCAAATTCGTGCATGATTGATTGCTAATTACTTGTCGTGTGCAGTTATTAGTAAGACCAGGTAGTTTGGCTGATCATTATGCATGTTAGGTTTCTTGTTCTAGGATCGATCTGTCTAATAATTCATTATGTTTGATTGAACTCCAATTTAATCGATCTTATCATTTATGAACATGAGCGTTTCTATTCAGTTTGCTTGAGGACAAGCAAAAGCTTAAGTGTGGGGTATTTGATGACACTCGATTTGACGTGATTATCAGCCTCATTTAAGCGACATTTCTTTGCTTAAGACATGGTTTTTAGGGTAGAATAATGAATATTCAATCGATTGCCCTATCTCGTGCCATTTGTGTTACCTTGGCCCGTTTCGGGTCTATTTGATGGTTTTCTAGTGTTTTTGTGTTAACATAGGTTTTTGCCATCAAATAGCATAGCCATGGACGTGTCTAAGGCGTAGGAACCTCGAGGAATCAAACCGGAATCGATCAAAGGAGTCAATCAAGTCAAACCGAAAATCTGCCATTCACACTTACAGTTTCGGCGAAACCAGGCCCCCAGTTTCGGCGAAATCAACAATACAAATCAGCTGATGCCAAGTGAAGACTGATTTCGGCGAAACCATTAAGCTCTTCGGACCGAAAATGCAAGGCAGAGAAATCATGGCCATTTACACAAGAATTTTCGCCGAAACTACCCTTATGGTTTCGGCGAAAATATCAGCTCAGCCCGGCCCAACTAGGGTTAAGTATTTATACTTAATCCGGCGGGCCGAGGAGAAGGGAAGGGGGGAGGGACAATCATAATTTACAAACACACAACCTTTCGAGATCAGAACTCTCTGAAGTTCTGGAGCGAAGAGTTGGAGTTCGAAGAGCCGGATAGAGATCGTGACGCCATCCCTTCCATCTCGGAGAACCGGAGCTAGGAGTGCAACTTACCGAAGATCGGAGTCTGTCAGAGTCGTCTGAATTAGGTTTTTCAGTTCCTTTTCTGTTCTTCCTTGTGATGATGAACTCTTTCTTTGTCTTTGTGTCTTTTGTAATGATCATGAGTAGCTAAACCCTTTAGAGCTTAGACTAGATGAACCCTAAGTGACCCAGGGCTTTAAAGCGGTCACGGATCGGCGGTGATTAGATTCGAAATTCAATCAGTTCTTTTTCATGTTTGATTCGTTCTTCATTGTTCATGTTTCTTGTCTGGATTGATCACCTAGATTAGATTCTTGTTAAGCTAACGATAGAAGCGAACGCTCGCCTTACTTTAGGACATCGAATTGAACAATTAACCTTATAATTGGAGTGTGCCTTTCGTAGGAACCGGTTTGGGTTAATTCACTGCAAGAGTAACTCATTAATCACTAGTAATTACACCAATTAATTAAGTCGTTGCGAGAGGCGACCGTACCCGGGTGGCTAGTTAATCTTGGTAGTTAGAACGGATAGAGCGAACGTTCGCCGGTCTTAAACCTAAGGGTAAGGAGCTATGGTGGTGCCTTAGTAATTGATTGAATAAGAATCGAAATCCGCTGATCTGTTGATCGCCAATGCTCTAGGGAACGAAGGGGGATTCAAAGTCTAAGTTCGTCTGTCATTCTGGTTTCCAAACCCTAATTCCCAATCTGCTTTAGCTTAATTTGTTTTAATTTCTCTGCATTTCTTAGAAGTAGAAGTCGTGGAACTCACACCACGCACAACGTTTTTTTTTCCTTGAATAATTTGCTAGTTCTGAAGTAGCCAATCATTTGAAGGCCCGTGGAATACGATCTATCCTAGCTCTTGAGCTTGATAGTTATTTGATTGAACCTGCTCATCACAACGACGGTTCCATCAAGTACCCCTATACACTTTTCTTCTTTTTGTTTGGTCCATTGAGGACAATGTCCGATTTAAGTGTGGGGTGGGGATTATATTTCTGAGGGATGCTATTCATCTTATTTGTGAGATTTCTCTAGCATAGAATTGCTCATTTCTTGACGCGTGATGTTAAGTTAGTTTTCATTTTTTCATAATGATGCTTAGATTGCTTAACCTAGAACCTGTAATCTACCTGCTTGCATTGATGCTAGATTTCCTGGTTAAAACAGAAAAGCTTATCACTCTTGTAGTTTTTCGCCTTGATTGCATAATAATGACTGAATCCGACTATCAAACCAAACGTGAGCTTTTGATCCATTGCACATAACTTGCAATTTTAATTCTTTTTGAGTGGTTTTCTGTTTGCTTGAATGAGTTAGAATTTGCATGAGACCTACTCGAGACCACACGATGACACGAGTTCTAGAATGATAGGGGCACCTAGATTCAGCTACTAAGCCAGATAGCCTGCCTAACGTTAAATCCTCTAGGTTTAAACCCTTGAGCTTGGCCTTTCTTTCGGTTCGATATACATTACAGCCATTCCCCATTCTTTCATTCCCCGTTGATCCCCTGTGGTTGTAGTTCTAGATTAGCCTACCGGAAGTCGGTTTGTGGTAACTTGCCTATAGCCATTAAACAGGTGGTCTTAGCTATTATGTCCAAGCGTGTAAACCCCTCTAGCAACTAAAAGAAAGAATCGGCACAAAAGAAAAAAAAAAGAAGAAGAAAAGAGAAAAATTCGAAATAACAGAAAAAGTTCAAAGTTTGAAAGTCTATAGTATAGTTCAATAACGTTCTTCTCCCTACATATGGAAGAATGAAGTCAAAAGAAAATGTAAAGAAAAGAAAAAGAAAATATGCAAAATAAAGTGCTAGGTTGCTTGAGGGTATCATAGGACGAGCGTACACTATTCCACCCGTGTTTGGTTAGACGGTAGGAAGCCATAGGCTAGATTCGAGGGAAGTTAGTCGAAAGCTACACCGCACCAAAGCCATCATCATACATTCCCATCATCCATCTCATTATAAACCCTTGTAGTGTAGAATTCGTTACAGTCCTAGCAGGGAAGTCCTTCTTGACTAGTTACTCGTGTTGTCACAGTGGTGGAGATGTGGTCGAATTGCAAACCTATGACAGAATTCAGTGACGGAAAATGATTGAGAGCATAAACACATCCCTAAACACAGAGTGCGAGAGTTCCCGTGTACCAAATATTACCTGTGTGAGAAGTCTGGTCGGTTAGGTCAGAGTCGTGCATGATTTGTGTTTGCTACTTGCTGTGTGCAGATAATTAGTGAGACCAGGTTGTTTGGTTGACGTGTAAGCATGTTAGGTCACTTGTTCTAGAAGTAGCAGTTTAATAATTCATTGTGATTGCTTGAACCTTAACTTGATCAATCGTGTCATTTGTGAATCTGAGTGCGTTCTAATTCAGTTTGCTTGAGGACAAGCAAAAGCTTAAGTGTGGGGTATTTTGATGACACTCGATTTGACGTGATTATCAACCCCATTTAAGCAACATTTCATACCCTTTGATGCCATTTTGATGAGTATTTGGTGCATTTGTCATAACTTTGTGATTATCGGCTCCTAGTGCCTACATTGTCTATTTCTCGGCTATTTTCACCCTTTTTGTGAGCTTTTATGTTGAGCCCCAGGTTACCACATTATAGAGGACTCTCTCACGAGTCCAACGCTTCAAACGGAGACCAAATCGGAGTTCAAACGGAGCGGGAATGATCGAAACAAGTTGGAAGTCTGCCCAGCCCAAAACGCTGCGTTTTGGAGCTTACACACCGTGTAAGCTAAATACACTGTGAGCTTACACGCCTTGTAAGCTCCCCAGACGGGAAATTCTCAACTTTTCCAACAAGGAAAGGGTTTTCGGGGGTATTAATAGACTTTTCGAAGCCAGATTTGTTAACATACAACCTAGACAGATCAGCCACGACTTGAGGGGAGTTGAGAGAGTATTCCGGAGCTATCGGAGAGATCGTGACGCCGTCAATCCATCCCGGAAGACGCTCGGAGCTAGGAATTGAAGATTCTCAAGATCGGAGATTCACGGATCATCCGGAATTAGGTTTTTCAGATCCTTTTCTGTTCTTCGTTTGTATAAGATGAATCATTCTGTCGTCTTTGATTCTTGTTTGTCAGATATGAGTAGCTAAACTCGTAGAGCTTAGAATAGATGAACCCTAAGTGACCCAGGGCTTTAAAGCGGTCACGGATCGGCGGTAATTAGATTCGAAGTTCAATCAGTTTCTCTTTGCATGGTTGTTTTGTTCTTGATTGTTATTCTGCGTTTCTCGTCTAGTTGATGCCTAGATTAGTTTCGTTGTTCTTGTGTTTTTTTTCTGGTTGATCGCCTAGATTAGGGTTTGTGTGAGCTAGGGTTTGTCGCCAGACAGCTTCCCTGCTTTAAAACATCAAAAACTTGTCTTTCGTGATCACATAGTTTAGATTCTTGTTAAGCTGAGGATAGAAGCGAACGCTCGCCTCACTTTAGAGCATCAATTCAACCAGTTAACCTTATAATTGGAGCGTGCCTTTCGTAGGAACCGGTTAGGGTTAATCCACTACAAGAGTAACTCATAGATCACTAGTAATTGCACCAGTTAGTTAAGTCGTTGCGAGAGGCGATCGTACCCGGGCGGCTAATTAATCTTGGTAGTTAGATCGGATAGAGCGAACGTTCGCCGGTCTTAAACCTAAGGGTCAGGAGTTATGGTGGTGTATAGAAATTGATTGAATGAGAATTGAAAACCGCTGATCTGTTGATTGCCAATGCTCTGGTGAACGAAGGGGGATTCGAAATCTAAGCTTGTCTGTCGTCTGTTTAAACCTACAAATCATTCTGTCTTTTAAGTTGATTTCAAGTTTCCTGCATCTTAGATTAGAAGTCGTGGAACTCACACCACGCACTAAGTGTTTAAACCTGAGTAATTTGCCAGCTTCTTTGAGTAGTCAATTAGAAGAAACCCTGTGGAATACGATCTACCCTAGCTTCACAGCTTGGTAGTATTTGATACCGCTAAAACTGTAGCATCACCAGGTAAATCATGGAAATATGGAGGGAAAATAAATGGTAAGGCGGAAAGGTAGAAGAATAATTTGCCAACTCTTCTTTCAAACAATTAGAAGAGTCCCCGGCAACGGCGCCAATTTGATGTTGCAGTTTTAGCGGTATCAAATAACTAACCTACCGAAGTAGACTAGATCGTATTCCACAGGGTTTCTACTAATTGACTACTCAAAGAAGCTGGCAAATTACTCAGGTTTAAACACTTAGTGCGTGGTGTGAGTTCCACGACTTCTAATCTAATAAAGCAGGAAAATAAAAGACAGAAAAGTAAAAGGTTGACTAACGAGAAGATAGACGAACTTAGATTTCGAATCCCCCTTAGATCACCAGAGCATTGGCAATCAACAGATCAGCGGTTTTCAATTCTAATTCAATCGGTTTCTATACACCACCATAACTCCTTACCCTTAGGTTTAAGACTGGCGAACGTTCGCTCTATCCGATCTAACTACCAAGATTAACTAGCCGCCCGGGTACGGTCACGTCTCGCAACGACTTAATTTAACTGGTGCAATTACTAATGATTTATGAGTTACTCTTGCAGTGGATTAACCCTAATCGGTTCCTACGAAAGGCACACTCCAATTATAAGGTTAACTAGTTGAATTGATGTTTTAAAGAGAGGCGAGCGTTCGCTTCTATCCTCAACTTAACAAGAATCTAAACTAGGTGATCAAGGAAGACAAGTTTATGCGCCAAAGTAGGGAGATGTCTGGCGACTAACCCTAACTTGCAAAAACCTAATCTAAGCGATCAACCAGAGAAGAAACATAAACAATCAAGAAGAAAAGAACCATGCAAAGAGAAACTGATTGAACTTCGAATCTAATTACCACCATCCGTGACCGCTTTAAAGCCCTGGGTCACTTAGGGTTCATCTAATCTAAGCTCTACGAGTTTAGCTACTCATAACGATAACAGAAGAATCAAAGGCAACAAGGAAGATCATCATACAGAGGAAGAACAGATAAAAACTAAAAAACCTAATTTTGACGACTCCCGCGAAGCTTCAATCTCCTAGATCTTCAACTTTAAGCTCCGAGTTCTCCGAGGTGGAAGGATGGCGTCACGATCTCTCCACAGATCTTCGAACTCTCTAAACTCTATCTATCGACCCTAAGGTCGTGGCTAATCAGCCAAAATTCGTCTGTATCCAATCTAGCTTCAAAAAGTCTATATATAACCCTAGAAACCCTTTACAAGTTGGAAAAGGCTGAATTTTCCCGTCTGGGGAGCTTACACGGCGTGTAAGCTCACAGTGCATTGAGCTTACACGGCATGTAAGCTCCAAAACGCAGCGTTTTGAGCTGTGCAACACTCCGACTTGTTTCGATCATTCCCGCTCCGTTTGAACTCCAATTTGGTCTCCGTTTGAAGCGCTAGACTCGTGAGAGAGTCCTCTATAATGTGGTAACCTGGGGGCTCAACATAAAAGCTCACAAAAGGGTAAAAATAGCCAATAAATGGACAATGTATGCACTAGGAGGCTATAATCACGAAGTTACGACAAATACACCAAATACTCATCAAAATGGCATCAAAGGGGCATGAAATGTCGCTTAAATGGGGATGAAAATCACGTCAAATCAAGTGTCATCAACAAGCTCTCCTCCCTAAACACAACTTCCTAAATAATAATAAAATAAAGAGTCTTATTCCTAAAAAGAATCGTAAAACCCCTAAATAATCCTACTAAAAAGGAATAAAACATAAAATAATAGTTGTAGTCTTTAAAGCAGAGTAAAAGACCTAAATTAGGTCAAAACCCTAATCTGGCCGCGTACGGCTGCTCGGGCCGGTTGGGCGCATGTGGCGGCCCGGTGGGCATGACCGGTCAGGCGCCAGGCTTGGTTCGGGTGGCGGACGCGGGCCTGGTGCTCCGGGCTGGTTCAGTGGTAAGTGCCTTGTCCAATTGACCCGTTCTTCATGGTCGGCTTCATAGAATTCCTCTGATCGGTCCGGCTGCCGGTCTAGGGCTCGGGGCTGTTCTCTCCTTGGGCCTTCTTCATTTCCGCTCAAACCTTCTTCTTTAAGCTTCAAGTAGGCATCCAAGTAGCTCCTGATGTAGCTCTCCGGGGATTGGGTCGGCCTAAGTGTCACGCCGCGGGGCCAAGGACTCCATTTCTTCTCATGGCTCGGCTCAGGGTCATTCCTTGGAAGCTCTCCTCTCCAGGCCAAGTATTCTTGGGCTCTTTTCCTCCTATACTCCAGAAATGCTTCCAGAGGGTTACTCGAGGGGCCGACTTCTTCTGCAGGGCTTCTGGAGGTCAGGCTAGGAGCAGGTTGCGGTGTTTCTTCCTTGCTAGGGCTTATACCCTTGGCCAGCAGCATGGCCTGGAATAGCCTTCCATCTCGTGGAGCCTTTCTACCCGCAAGGGAAGGACTTAGTCGATATTTCAGAGTGTACCTTGGCTTTAGCGCTTGAAGATGGCCTGCCCTAGGCCCTATATGCCTTTTGTGAGGTCCTAGGGTCTTATCTCGGCCAGGTGACCCTGGTGGGGTGTAGGAGTACCGATTGGCATCAGGGCATCATTGTTGGATCATATCATTCCCTCTTCTTGCCTTGGATTTGTCCCCAAATCCATCTCGGGTTCTCTCCTAGCACTCATCACCCTCTTACAAACTTCAGCAACTTTATGGGCCATGGTCGGGGAAGACTCAGCATCATTTTTAGACCTAGGAGTGTCACTTGAGTCAGTAACGGACCAAGGCTCGGGTCCTTCAGTGCTTTCTCCATCGGTCTCCATAGCTCCTTCTCCTGAAAAACTATCAACAATAATGTTAAGGCTCGGGGAGGTAGCCGGTGAGAGTTCCTCACTCATTTCCACGTCTGGGCCAGCATCCGGATCTTCTTCACTTGGGGCAGCTCTTAGAATCCTTCGGGAGGTGATCTCCCATTGAATCTTGGGTGCACAGGGAACCGTCGGTGAAGCGTTGGGTCGGGGCACGGGGGTGCCGGAGGTGCCGGAGGTAAACCAGGGCACATCGGGCAGGGAGGCGGCGCCGGGCAGTGGGGAGGCGGCGGCGGCGGGTAGTGGAGAGCTGGCGGTGGCGGGCAGTGGGGAGGCGGCGGCGGGCAGTGGTGTGTCGGGCAGTGGAAAGGTGGCGGCGGCAAGCAATAATGCGTCGGGGTGGTCGGGCGTCAGCCAGTCGGTGGCGTAGGGCATTGTCACGTCGGGGCCGTCAGGGTCAGACAGGACCGGGATGGAGCGGCAGGCAGGGACGCGCTGGACTCATCGGGTAGTGATCCGCCGGGGGCCACGTCGGGTGGTGATGCGACGCGGGGCGTCGGGCAGCGACAGGTCAGGGTCGGGTGATGGGGCGGCCGGGGCCTGGTCGGGCAGAGCGACGCCGGGTGCTGGGGAGCTCGGACTAGTCGGGGCGAGCCAGTTGGCATCGGGGCCGAATGGTGGGGCGCCGGGGCCTGGTCGGGCAGCACCGGGGTTGGGGCCAAGCGTTGGGGCCCCAGGGCTGGTCACGCCTGGTCGAGAAGCACCGGGGCTGGGTGCTGGGGCGCCGAGGCTGGTCGGGTAGCGCCAGTCGGGGTCGGGCGCTGGGGCTGGTTAGGCAGTGCTAGTCGGGGCTGGGGGCTGGGGCGCCGGGGCTGGTTAGGCAGTGCTAGTCGGGGCCGGGGCCGAGCGCTGAAGCGCCAGGGCCTGGTCAGGCAGTGCCGGGGCTGGGGCCGAGCACTGGGGTGCTGGGCCCTGGTTGGACAGCGCCGGGGCTGGGGCCGAGGACTGGGGTGCTGGGGCCTGGTTGGTCAGCGACGGGGCTGGGTACTGGTGTCGGGGCTGGGGCCGGGGCGCCGGGTGCTAGGGTTTTAGAGGTGAACCCTGCAAACTTCTCAAGTCCTTCGGGCTTAACTTCTTCTCCTTCATCAGACTCTTCTTCTTCTTCCTTCTTCTCCTCTTCTTCATCGTCCGTCTCGACTCCTCCTTCTCTTACCACCATCGTCCGGTTGTTAGGGCAGTCCCTTGACATATGTCATCTACCTTGACATTTAAAGCACACAATTCCACTAAGACGTGGGTTAGAATTCTGAACCTTAGAAGTAGGTTGAGCAGGTGTTACCGGTGGGGCCGAATCCCTAGGGTTTGGGTTTGGCCGTGAGCTTGAGCCTCGGGGCTGTTCGGCCTTCCATGGGGATTGGCTTGTACTCGGGCCTCCTCTCTATGGGGCACTGGCTGATCTTCTAGTGTAACCCCTCTTCAACTCTCTCTCCACACGGTTAGCTAGGGCCTTGAGATCCTCGTAGTCAACATAGTTAAGTAGGTTGACTTGGTGCATGATCTCGGGGTGTAGCCCACCCACAAACCGGGCTATCTTTGCTTCAGGCTCTTCTCGGAAGTCAAGTCTGAGGTACCAACATCTCAATCTCCTTGGTGTATTGCTCCACGGACATGGTGCCTTGTTTTAAGTTCCGGAGGGAGGTGTGTAGGTCTCAGGTATAGGTTCCCGGAACAAATCTCTTCCTCATGATTCTCTTGAGGACTCTCCATGACTCGATGGGGTCTTCTTCATCCCTTTGAACTCGGCTCTTGAACTGGCTCCACCATAGAGCAGCATAGTCAGTGAATTCAACGGTGGCGAGGATTACCTTCTTACGTTCAGAATAGTGGTGGCACTCGAGGAAGTCCTTCATAGTTCTCTCCCAATCCAAGTACTCGTCAGCATTGTATTTGCCGGCAAACTTAGGCACGGTGAGCTTGAGGTTGCTCAAGTCATTGTCAATCTCCTAAGCTAGCCGTCGGGCTCTTCTGTTCAGACCTTCGGGGCTGTCTTCTCGGCGCTCATCTCGTCCTCTCCCGGCTTGAAGCCTGGCTAGGGTTTCTTGGATGGCGGCCATTGTAGCGTCAAGGTTCTGAAGGTGGCCTTCCATGTTGGCTAATCTCTCATCTTCCATGGTTAGTACTAGCAATCGGAAGCAATTTTTATCCCCTCTTCTTAGAAATAAACTTACAACGAAAGGAAATAACGTGGCAAGGTGGCCTTGCTTTCTTTTCTTTTTCTTACAACTCGAAATTGAAAACAAGAACTGAAATAGAAGGGAATTTTCAAATCTATTTTCTAAGAAAGCAATAAAAAGGATATGAATCCATGTAAACCTCGAGACTGGGATAGATTGTGGTCCGTGAGTTGAACCGTGCTCTGATACCAACTGATGTGAACCGCTGCAACCATGGGCAGACGACCCTTGAACACCGCAAGTTTGACACCGTGCAACGAGGTAGAACCATCGGGAACCAGGGGCGGATGAGGACTTTGACCCTTCAGCTATATAACAGCTGGGAACCAGAAGTATCAAGTTGTAGACGCCACGACAAGAGATGGATGCTCTTGATGATAAGTCGGGCCTTCAGTATCGCAACATGCAAATACAATAAGGTTTCAGAACAAAGTTCTTTCAAAGGGCGTTGTTTATTTCATAAAAGTTGTGTTTACAAAGGGTGGCCGGCGGCCTCTATATATAGGTGAGGGACAAGCTCTCCTCCCTAAACACTACTTCCTAAATAATAATAAAATAAAGAGTCCTATTCCTAAAAAGAATCCTAAGACCCCTAAATAATCCTACTAAAAAGGAATAAAACATAAAATAATAGTTGTAGTCTTTAAAGCAGAGTAAAAGACCTAAATTAGGTCAAAACCCTAATCTGGCCGCGTACGGCTGCTCGGGCCGGTTGGGCGCGTGTTGGCGGCCCGGTGGGCTTGATCGGCCGGGCGCCGGGCTTGGTTCGGGTGGTGGTCGCGGGCCTGGTGCTCCGGGCTGGTTCAGTGGTAAGGGCCTTGTTCAATTGACTTGTTCTTCGTGGCCGGCTTCATAGAATTCCTCTGATCGGTCCGGCTGCCGGTCTAGGGCTCGGGGCTGTTCTCTCCTTGGGCCTTCTTCATTTTCGCTCAGACCTTCTTCTTTAAGCTTCAAGTATTCATCCAAGTAGCTCCTGATGTAGCTCTCCGGTGGCTGGGTCGGCCTAAGTGTCACGCCTCGGGGCCAAGGACTCCATTTCTACTCATGGCTCGGCTCAGGGTCATTCCTTGGAAGCTCTCCTCTCCAGGCCAAGTATTCTTGGGCTCTTTTCCCTCCTATACTCCAGAAATGCTTCTACAGGGTCACTCGAGGGGATGACTTCTTCTGCAGGGCTTCTGGTGGTCAGGCTAGGAGCAGGTTGCGGTTTTTCTTCCTTGTTAGGGCTTATACCCTTGGCCAGCAGCATGGCCTGGAATAGCCTTCCATCTCGTGGAGCCTTTCTACCTGCAAGGGAAGGACTTAGTCGATATTTCAGAGTGTACCTTGGCTTTAGGGCTTGAAGATGGCCTGCCGTAGGCCCTATATGCCTTTTGTGAGGTCATAGGGTCTCATCTCGGCCAGGTGACCTTGGTGGGGTGTAGGAGTACCGATTGGCATCAGGGCAGCATTGTTGGATCATATCAGGATGAGCCCCACCCGGATCCTGCATTTCACCACCAAATACCCCCGCAGCAGCCGCATGTAGTGTTTGCACACCAGCAGCACCCTCACTTCCAGTAGCCTCTGCAGATGCCTCCCGGTGGTTGTGGGGAGCTGCTAAATCAGATCCGAGGTTGGCAGATCGACCACACCACCACCCAAGACGCTCGTTGGCTAATCACTCAGAGCACATGTGCCAGCAGAAGACCAGATACGAGGCGCAACTGGCGTGGTAGCAGCGGATCGAGGATTTCTGGCACATTCCCCCCACCACCTCCCCCACCTATGGAGTGATCAGGTCGTATCCTCTTCCTTGTCCTTTTTTTTATTTATTCTTTTCGGATTTCGGTCCAATTTTGTTTTGTGTGGATCCGAGACACTTGTCCTGGTTTCCTTTTGATCTTTTGTTTGTTTTTGTTTTGTAGACGCCTTTTGGCAGCTTCTCTCCACGCTCCGACCGCTCCTTGATCATCTAATGACACTCGATTTGACTTGATTATCAGCCTCATTTAAGCGACATTTCTTGACTTAAGACATGGTTTTTAGGGTAGAATAGCGAATAATCACTCAACTACCCTATCTCGTGCCATTTGTGTTACTTTAGCCCGTTTCGGGTCTATTTGATGGTTTTCTAGTGTTTTCGTATTAGCACAGGTTTTTGCCATCAAATATAGTAGCCAAGGACGTGTCTAAGGAATTGGAACCTCGAAGAAATCAGCTGAGCATCACAAGAGGAAGTTTTCGGTGAAAACCCCAAGTTCTCGGCGAAAACTCTGAGTTTGAAAATCACAGGAGAAACAGCCGAGAGATCAGTCAATTTTACAAAGCAGTTTTCGCCGAAAACTCTAGGCAAAATCCGGTAGTTTAGGGTTAAGTATAAATACTTAACCGGCGGCCCAAAAGAAGATATATCATAATTTTAAGAACTTTCACGAGTTCCAGACCGAAGAAGTTTGAGAGAACAGAGTTGAAGAGTTTGAAGAGCCAAAAAGAGATCGTGACGCCATCCCTTCACCTCGGAGACTCAGAGCAAGGATTGAATATTACCGGAGAGCGAAGCTTCGCCAGAGTCGTCTTAATTAGGTTTTACAGTTTCTATCTGTTCTTCCTTTCATGATGAACTCTGTCTTTGTCTTTGATTCTTTTGTTATGAACATGAGTAGCTAAACTCGTAGAGCTTAGACTAGACGAACCCTAAGTGACCCAGGGCTTTAAAGCGGTCACGGATCGGCGGTGATTAGATTCAAAGTTCAATCAGTTTCTCTTTCATGTTTGATTTGTTCTTCGTTGTTTTTGTTTCATGTCTAGATTGATCACCTAGATTAGATTCTTGTTAAGCTAAGGATAGAAGCGAACGCTCGCCTTACTTTAAAACATCAAATCGAACAATTAACCTATTCATTGGAGTGTGCCTTTCGTTGGAACCAGTTAGGGTTAATCCACTGCAAGAGTAACTCATAAATCGTTAGTAATTCCACCAGTTAGTTTAGTCGTCGTGAGATGCGACTGTACCCTGGCGACTTATTAACCTTGGTAGCTAGATCGGATAGAGCGAACGTTCGCCAGTCTTAAACTTAAGGGTCAGGAGTTATGGTGGTGTCTTATAACTGAATGAATTAAAATTATAAACCGCTGGTCTTGTGATCGCCAATGCTTTGGTGTTCTTAGGTGGATTCGAAATCTAGCTCGTCTATCTTCCTGTTAGTCAACCTTTTTACTTTTTCTGTTTTTTATTTCCTTGTTTGTTAGATTAGAAGTCGTGGAACTCACACCACGCACAACGTGCTTAAACTTGAGTAATTTGCCAACATATTTGAGTAGACATGAAGAAGAGACCTCGAGTAGAATACGATCTAGTCTACCTTGGTAGATTAGTTATTTGATACCGCTAAAACTGCAAGCTATCAAATTGGCGTCGTTGCCGGGGACTTCTTTTAATTGTTTGAAAGAAGAACTGGCAATTTTACTCTTCTACTTTCCATCTTTCATTTTTCCATCCACTTCGATTTTACACTAGTTTTGCTTGTTTTTGTCATTTGTAGGTTGTTCACAGGTTTATGCACCACCGCCCTCACACGCGCTCTCAAACCGCCAAGAACGACAAGGCTAAGAGTGTAGAGAGACCAGGCAGTTCTGCTCTGCCAAGACAATCACGAATTCCAAGGAGAGGCAGAACCAATCCACCTCCATCCGTCACTCCAATTAAGATCGAGGAACTGAAGGAGAGTTCCTCATCTTCATCTTCACCGTCATCTTCATCCGCTTCATGCACCGAATCACTTTCACCTCTTCCGTCTCCTAGGATGGGTGATGAACTACCACTACCACCACAAGGCGGTCCACCACCACTGGTTGCACCGAAGTGTCTAGCTGATTACAACAAGCCGAGCGCGACTAGCGTTCGATCTTCTATCGCCGTGCCACGCATTGAAGGAGATCCTAACTATGAGATCAAGATTCCTTTCTTGACTATGATCTCCAGGGATGTACAATTTGAAGGCAGGCCACTAGACAATTCGTGCACGCATCTGGCGGATTTCATTGATCTCTGTGGCACTTTCAAGAATGGGAATCTCGACAAGAACACTCTTTGCTTGAGAGCTTTCCCGTTCTCCTTGAAAGGCACAACTAAGAGGTGGTCACTGGTAAACCACCTGGCTACTACACAAACTGTGAGACTCTTGCTCAAGACTTTGTCGAAGAGTACTTCCCTCCTTCCAGAACAACAGCCTTCAAGGACAGCATCGCCAGATTCTCTCAAAAGGAAGGAGCGAGCTTATATGATACTTGGAATGAATTACAAGAACTTCTCTACAACTGTCCTCACCACGGTTTCGAGCAGAGATAGTTAGCTGAAATCTTTGCTCGAGGTCTTCGTGAAGAATCTGCCAAATGGGTCAATTCCCTAGCTGAAGGGGATTGCACTACACTCACACCTGAAGTTGCTCTTCTTCATTTCGCAAACTGTGATTCCAAGTCAAGAAACTGGGACGACAATCTGAAGGATCAAGAAGCAAGCTCGATCTCGAAGCAACCATTAAAGTAGAAGTTGAGAAGAATCTGAAGAAGTCTTCTACACCCATCAAGCCACTAGCAGCCTCTGTCTACGTTGCCGATTGCGAGTGGTGTGGAGCGTGTGCGCATAATGGAGGCCGATGCCAGAATGTTGCTAAAACAGAAGTCTGGTATGCCGAAGTGGTAAACTTTGTTTCTCAAGGCTTCAATAACAATCAGAACGGTTATGTTGGCTACTGCAACTACAGACAGCAGAGGAATTACCAAGATCGACCTCCCTACAATGTTAATGCCAACCAGAACCAAGGCCAGAACCAGAATAGCTTACAAACTGGTCCAGCTCAGGATCAAAAGCCGAACCATCCGCCGGGAGGTATCTACCAGCCGTCGCACCGAAATCCGGGTAACTATGGAACTGCTCCTGGCAATCGCCAGAATCAATATCTGAACAATACCTATACAGGACAGCAGCATCAGAAGGAGAACAGCGTCAGTGAACTCGACAAGAAGCTCAATCAGATCATCACCAGACTTGACGGTCATGATAGTCAGTTCAAAGCTCAAGCTCTCTTCAACCAAGAACAGATTGCATCCGGTCAAAGAATTGAGCTGGCAGTGAACCCGATCTCTAGGATGCTAACATCTGGTCGACCATTTGGCCAGCTTCCAAGCCAAACCGAGCCGAATCCGAGAAAGGAGCAAGCTAAGATGGTATCTGTTCAAGATCTGACAAACTCACCTACTAATGCTTCTTCTATTTTATGCAGGACCGATGAAGCTCCGGAGAAGAAGGAAGCAAAGAAGGAGGCGCCTAAGGAGTATGATCCTCCTCTTGCTCCGTACTATGAGAAGCCTCCTTTTCCAAGAGCATTCCTACCGAACGCGAGGATCGAGACTGGCATGTGGGGAAACAAAGAAGGATATCCTGCCGCCCGTAGCAAGAACCCTTCATCGCCATATCCAGCTAAGTGTTCCGATCCTTGTTCTTTCACGCTACCTCTAGTCATTAATGATATTGAGATAGAACGCAGTTTGGTTGATCTAGGCGCGCCTGTCAATGTTATGCCTATGAGTTTGTTTGAGAAATTGAATTTAGGAGAACTTGAACCGACTAGCATACAACTTGTCTTTGCTAATCGATCATCGAAAACACCTAGAGGAGAGATCAAAGATGTTGTCACTAAATGTGGTCCTTTCACTTTCTTAGCTAACTTTGTGATCATAGATACTAGCGAGGAGGATTCTACTATTCTTATAGGTCGACCCTTCATGGCAACAACCGGAATGAAAATTAACGTTCCGAGTGGTTCCTTGACCTTGAGGGTTGGTAAGGAAACAATAACTTTCCGCCTTAAGGACGGTATGAAATATACTCCTAGGGATGAAGAACCTCATTGCCTTGCTGTTGAAACTGTGGAGTTGACTCTGGTCAACTCCGTTACCAATGTCTCTTCTAGTGTTTCTAGATTAACTGTTGATTGCCCTTGATTGTGTTTTTGTGTGTTTCGTGGTCCCTTTCCAGTCTCTCTAGCATTAGAATGGCTCAGTTCTTGGTTTTTGATGTTAAGTTGTTGTTCAATCTGTCATAATGATGCTTAGACTGCTTAACCTAGAACTTGAGAACCAACGTGTATACTTTGATGCTAAATTGCCTAGTCAGAACAGATTTTTAGAATCACACTTGTAGTTTGTTGCCTTGATTGCATGAAAATGACCGAATCCGACCAGCAAACCAATTGTGAGCTTTTGATCCATTGCACGTAACTTGCAATTTCAATTCCTTTTGAGTGATTTTCTGTTTGCTTGAATGAGTTAGAATTTGCATGAGACCTACTCAAGACCACACGATGACACGAGTTCTAGAATGATAGGGGCACCTAGATTCAGCTACTAAGCCAGATAGCCTACTCAACGTTAAATCCATTAGGTGTAAACCCTTGAGCTTGGCCTGTTCTTTCGGTTTGATATACATTACAGCCATTCCCCATTCTTTCATTCCTCGTTGATCCTCTGTGGTTGTAGTTCTAGATTGACCTACCGGAAGTTAGTTTGTGGTAACCTGCCTATAGCCATTAAACAGGTGGTCTTAGCTATTATGTCCAAATGTGTAAACCCCTCTAGCAACTAAAAGAAAGAATCGACACAAAGAAAAACAAGAAAAATAACAAAAATAAGAAAAACATTTCAAAAAATCAGAAAAAGAGAAAAGTTCAAGAAAGTTCAAAGTTCAATAACTTCTTCTCCCTACATATGGAAGAACGATGTCAAAAGAAAATTCAAAAAAAAATGTGTGTAAAGAAAATAAAGTGCTAGGTTGCTTAAGGATATCATAGGACGAGCGTACACTATTCCACCCATGTCTGGTTAGACGGTAGGAAGCCATAGGCTAGATTCGAGGGAAGTTAGTCGAAAGCTACACCGCACCAAAGCCATCATCATACATTCCCATCATCCCTTGTAGTGTAGAATTTGTTATAGTCCTAGCAGGGAAGTCCTTCTAGACTAGTTCCTCGTGTTGTCACAGTGGTGGAGATGTGGTCGAATTGCAAACTTATGACAGAATTCAGTAACAGAAAATGATTGAGAGCATAAACACGTCCTTAAACACAGAGAGTGAGAGTTTTCCCCCATGTACTAAATATTTCCTGTGTGAGGAGTCTGGTCGGTCAAGTCAAATTCGTGCATGATTGGTTACTACTACGTGTTGTGTGCAGTTTTTAGTCAGACCAGGTTGTTTAGCTGATCAGTATGCATGTTAGGTTTCTTGTTCTAGGAATTATCTGTCTAATAATTCATTCTGCATGCTTGAACTCCAATTTAATCGATCTTATCATTTGTGAACGTGAGCGTTCCTATTCAGTTTGCTTGAGGACAAGCAAAAGCTTAAGTGTGGCGTATTTTGATGACACTCGATTTGACGTGATTATCAGCCTCATTTAAGCGACATTTCTTGACTTAAGACATGGTTTTTAGGGTAGAATAGCGAATAATCACTCAACTACCCTACCTCGTGCCATTTGTGTTACTTTGGCCCGTTTCAGGTCTATTTGATGTTTTTCTAGTGTTTTCATGTTAGCACAAGTTTTTGCCGTCAAATATAGTAGCCAAGGACGTGTCTAAGGCATTGGAACCTCAAAGAATCGCACCGGAACCAATCAAAGAAGTCAATCAAGTCAACCAAAATCCTGCCTCAATTTACACTTGAATTTTCAACGAAAACCCTTAGAGTTTTCGGCGAAAACTCCAGAAGAAATTGGCTGAGCATCACAAGAGGAAGTTTTCGGCAAAAACCCCAAGTTCTCGGTGAAAACTCTGAGTCCGAAAATCACAGGAGAAACACCGAGAGATCAGTCAATTTACAAAGAAGTTTTCGGCGAAAACTTCTTAAGTTTTCGCCGAAAACTCCAGGCAAAATCCGGTAGTTTAGGGTTAAGTATAAATACTTAATCGGCGGCCCAAAAGAAGATATATCATAATTTTAGAACTTTCACGAGTTCCAGACCGAGAAGTTCGAGAGAACAGAGTTGAAGAGTTTGAAGAGCCAGGAAGAGATCGTGACGCCATCTCTTCACCTCGGAGACTCGGAGCTAGGATTGAAGATTACCGGAGAGCGAAGCTTCACCGGAGTCGTCTTAATTAGGTTTTACAGTTTCTATTTGTTCTTCCTTTTCATGATGAACTCAGTCTTTGTCTTTGATTCTTTTGTTATGAACATGAGTAGCTAAACTCTAGAGCTTAGACTAGATGAACCCTAAGTGACCCAGGGCTTTAAAGCGTCACGGATCGGCGGTGATTAGATTCAAAGTTCAATCAGTGTCTCTTTCATGTTTGATTTGTTCTTCATTGTTTTTGTTTCTTGTCTGGATTGATCACCTAGATTAGATTCTTGTTAAGCTAAGGATAGAAGCGAACGCTCACCTTACTTTAAAACATCAAATCGAACAATTATCCTATTCATTGGAGTGTGCCTTTCGTAGCAACCAGTTAGGGTTAATCCACAGCAAGAGTAACTCATAAATCGTTAGTAATTCCACCTGTTAGTTTAGTCGTCGCGAGAGGCGACCGTACCCGGGCGACTGATTAATCTTGGTAGCTAGATCGGATAGAGCGAACGTTCGCCAGTCTTAAACCTAAGGGTCAGGAGTTATGGTGGTGTCTTAGAACTGAATGAATTAGAATTGAAAACCGTTGGTCTTGTGATCGCCAATGCTTTGGTGATCTTAGGGGGATTCGAAATCTAGCTCGTCTATCTTCCTGTTAGTCAACCTTTTTACTTTTTCTGTCTTTTATTTCCTTGTTTGTTAGATTAGAAGTCGTGGAACTCACACCACGCACAACGTGTTTAAACTTGAGTAATTTGCCAACATATTTGAGTAGACAAGAAGAAGAGACCTCGAGTAGAATACGATCTAGTCTACCTTGGTAGATTAGTTATTTGATACCGCTAAAACTGCAAGCTATCATCATCCCTACACCAACCATCTCGGTCCAAGTTCTTCTATTCCTCTCTACTCTAGTTTGGTCCTATGATGACACAGAACCGTCTAAGTGTGGGGCAGGATGTATAAATTACATGATCTTGTTTGAATATTCTGTGATTTCGTGGCTCATTCTGATTCTTCTAGCTTAGAATTACTTGATTCTTGACGTGTGATGTTAAGTTAGTTTTCAATTTTTCATAATGATGCTTAGACTGCTTAACCTAGAACCATTAATCAACTTGCTGCATTGATACTACATTTCCTGGTTAGAACATAAAAATTTATCACGCTTGTAGTATTTCACTTTGATTGCATGAAAATGACCGAATCCGACTAGCAAATCAACTGTGAGCTTTTGATCCATTCCACATAAACTTGCAATTTCAATTCTTTTTGAGTGCCTTTCTCGTACCTAGAATGAGTTAGAATTTTCATTAGACCAATTCGAGACCACACGATGACACGAGTTCTAGGAGGATAGAGGCACCTAGTTAAACCTACTTAAGCCAGATAGCCAACCTAACGTTAAATCCATTAGGTGTAAACCCTTGAGCTTGGCCCTTCTTTCGGTTCATTATACATTCCCGCTAATCCCCATTTTTCATCGCCCCGTTGATCCCTTATGGTTGTAGTTCTAGATTAGCCTACCGGAAGTCGTCTGTGATAACTTGCATATAGCCATTAAACAGGTGGTCTTAGCTATTATGTCCAAACATGTAAACCCCTCTAGCAACTAAAAGAAAAAAATCAGCACATGAAAAAGAAAAAGAAGAAAATTCGAAAAAAAAAGAAAAAGAGAGTTCAAAAGTTTTAAAGTCAAATAGTATAGTTCAAATAACATTCTTCTCCCTACATATGGAAGAACGAAGTCAAAGAAAATATAAAGAAAAATCAGAAAAATCCAGAAAAAGAAAAAAATTGCAAAATAAAGTGCTAGGTTGCTTGAGGGTATCATAGGACGAGCGTACACTATTCCAACCATGTCTGGTTAGACGGTAGGAAGTCATAGGCTAGATTTGAGGGAAGTTAGTCGAAAGCTGCACCGCACCAAAGCCAATTCCATCATTCATCCCTTCATCCATCTCATTATAAACCCTTGTAGTGTAGGAATCGTTACACTCCCTTGAAAAAGTCCTTTTGACTAGTTACTCATGTTGTCATTGTGATCAAATTGCAAACATATGACATACTTCAGTCGAGAAAGTGATTGAGAGAAGAAACACGTCCCTAAACACAGAGTGCGAGAGTTCCCTTGTACCAAATATTGTCTGTGTGAGAAGTCTGGTCGGTTAGGTCGGATTCGTGCATGATTTGTGTTTACTACTTGTTTGTGTGAAGATATTTAGTGAGACCAGGTTGTTTGGTTGACGTGTAAGCATGTTAGGTCACTTGTTCTAGAGGTAGCGGTTTAATAATTCATTGTGATTGCTTGAACCTTAACTTGAGCGATCTCGTCATTTGTGAATCTGAGTGCGTTCTAGTTCAGTTTGCTCAAGGACAAGCAAAGGATTAAGTGTGGGGTATTTGATGACACTCAATTTTACGTGATTATCAGCCTCATTTAAGCTACATTTACTTGCTTGAATCTCGAATTTTAGGGTATTTTAGGTTGTTTTCACCTAATTGCTCTAATTCTTGCCGTTTTGGTTACTTTGGCCCGTTATGGGTCTATTTGATGGTTTTCTAGTGTTTTTGAGATTACACAGGTTTTTGCCATTAAATGCGTAGCCACAGACGAGCTCGGGAAGCAAAGGAAACCTCAAAGAATGGCCCGAGATCAATCTAGAAGTCAACCAAGCCAGAAGAAACCACATGCCCCGGTCTTAATTAGAGTTTTCGGCGAGAAGTCCAAAGTCTTCGCCGAAAACTAAACGAAGAAATGCACAGTCAAAGACAGGAGAATCCAACCGAGGTTCCCACTGAAGTCTTCGGTGAAAACTCTCAAGTTTTCGTCTAAAAGTTATCCCTTTTCCGGCTAGGTTTCCGAAACCCTATAAATACTAAACCGGCGGCCACAATCGAGATATACCTATTTCTTGGATTAAATTCTAGACTTAAAAAGTTCGAGAGAGATTTTAGAGAGTTTGAGGAGCCGGGAAGAGATCGTGATGCCATCCTTCCATCTCAAAGAGCTCGGAGCTAGGAGTTGAAGATTCAGGAGATTGAAGCTTCACAGAGTCGTCAAATTAGGTTTTATAGTTCTTCTCTGTTCTTCCTACCTCAGATGTATTCCTTGTTTGTCTTTGATTCTTTTGTATTGAATATGAGTAGCTAAACTCATAGAGGTTAGACTAGATGAAACCTAAGTGACCCGGGGCTTTAAAGCGGTCACGGATCGGCGATAATTAAATCCAGTTTCAATTAGTTTCTCTTGCATGTTTGGTTTGTTCTTAATTGCTTTTGTGTTTCTTTTCTAGCTTGATCACCTAGGTAAGATTCTAGTTAAGCTGAGAATAGTAGCAAACATTCGCCTCACTTTAAAACACCAAATCAACAGTTAACCTATTCATTGGAACAATTTCTCTTTGTAGGAACCAGTTACGGTTAATCCGCTGCTATAGTAACTCATGAATCACTAGTAATCGCACCAGCTAGTTTTCCATTGTAGAAGCGAACGCGCAGGAGGTCAATTAATCTTGGTAGTTAGATCGGATAGAGCGAATGTTTGCCAGTCTTAAACCTAAGGGTCAGGAGATACGTGGTGTCTGAGAACTGAATGATTCGGGATTGAAAAGTTGCTGGTCTTGTGATCGCCAATGTTCTGGTGATCTTAGGGGGATTCGACATCTAAGCTTGTCTGTCTTCTTGTTAAGTCAAACAACCAATCATTCTTTCTTTAGTTTTCATTTTACTTTTTTTGCATTTTAGTCTAGAAGTCGTAGAACTCACACCGCGCACAACTTGTGAAACCGTGAGTAATTTGCCAGTTCATTTGAGTAGACGATTAGAAGAAACTCTGTGGAATATGATCTATCTTGCTTTGTGCTTGATAGTTATGTGACTACACGCATGCCTAAAGCGTATCATCACTTGGCTTCGAGTCTTGTTTTACAAGAAGATGACGTAGAGCAGCGTGATTCGTGAAGACGATGGTATGAGATAGCACTAGGTACTGTCTGAACTTGTCAAATGAGAAGACAATGGCAAGAAGCTCTTTCTCTGTCGTAGTGTAGTTCCGTTGAGCATCATTAAGAGTCTTGCTAGCAAAGTAGATGGGATGAAATCTCTTCTCCTTTCTCTGCCCTTGAACAGCTCCAACGGCAAAGTCACTAGCATCACACATGATCTCAAATGGAAGGCTCCAATTCGGTGCCATGAGAATAGGTGCGGAAGTGAGCTTGTTCTTCAAAAGCTCAAAAGCTTCAAGGCACGCTTTATCGAATAGGAACGGGACAACCTTCTCTAAGAGCTTAGTCATCGGAAGAGTTATCTTGGAGAAGTCCTTGATGAATCTCCGGTAGAATCCCGCATGGTCGGGGAAGCTTCGAACCGTCTTAACAGAGGAGGGTGGCGGCAGACTAGCAATTGTTTCAAGCTTCTCGCGGTCGACTTTGATCCCGAGTTTAGACACCTTATGGCCAAGAACAATACCTTCGGTTACAATGAAGTGACATTTCTCCCAACTTAGTGCTAGATTCGTCTCTTCGCATCGAGCTAGTACCTTATCCAAGTTAGCTAGGCATTGGGAGAAAGAATCACCATAAACAGAGAAGTCATCCATGAACACCTCCACAACGTTCTCTACCAAATCCCCGAAGATAGCAAGCATACATCTCTGAAAAGTGGCTGGAGCATTGCACAATCCGAAGGTAATACGACGATAAGCAAAGGTACCAATCGGACAAGTGAAGGTCGTCTTCTCTTGGTCGTCAAGATCAATTGGGATTTGGAAATACTCGAACATTCCATCCAAGAAACAGTAGTACTCATGTCCAGCTAACCTCTCAAGCATTTGATCAATGAATGGCAAAGGGAAGTGGTCTTTCTTGGTAGCATCGTTAAGCCGTCTATAGTCAATGCAGACTCTCCATCCTGTAACGGTACGTGTGGGAATAACCTCACCCTTCTGGTTAGGAATTACTGTGATCCCTCCCTTCTTTGGAACGACTTGAGTTGGGCTAACCCAAGGGCTATCGGAAATAAGGTAGATAATCCCGGCATCAAGGAGTTTAAGGACTTCTTTTTCACGACATCTTGCATCAATGGGTTCAATCGACGTTGCGGTTATCTTACCGGTTTGAAATCCTTGTCTACCACTATCCGATGCTTGCAGAATGTTTCAGAGATACCTCGGATGTCGGATAACTGCTAGGCTATAGCTCGGATGTGTTTCTTCAAGAGCTTGACTAATTGCTTCTTCTGTCCAGCTGTCAGAGTGGAGCAGATGATAACTGGTAACTGGCATTCCTTTCACAAGAATGCGTACTCTAGATGGTCTAGAAGCTCCTTTAATGTGAGCTCCGATGGCTGCTCTTATGAAGTAGTGATCCTACTTGGAGTATGCTCGAGGGGTGGTGGCGCGAAAGTGGTTACAGGCGCTGGTTTCTGGTTGGCGAGTTCCTCTTACCAATGGAGTTGTTCCGGATCATCCAATGCGTCTTATATCCCTGAAATCAGACACAAGTTTGGCGGGTCGCTAGATAAGCAATTAGTAACAAAGTCGGCTGAAGCCAACTCCATAACAACAATTGAAAATTACTTATCATCTTGTGCAGAGGAATACTGCATACCATCCTTAAGGCAGAATGTTACACTATCATCTCCGACCATCAAGGTCAACGAGCCTTGCTTGCAATTGATAAGTGCACCGGCCGTTGTCAGAAAGGGTCGGCCTAAGATTATTGTAACATCTACCTCTCGGGTATCTAAAACAACAAAATCTACCACAATGGTAAAAGGACTGCAATGAACAGCCACATCTTCTATTACTCCCCTAGGTATTTTAACAGATCTATCAGCTAACACAAGATGTAGACTAACATGTTTTAGTTCTCCTAGGTTTAATTCTTTATAAATATGAGTAGCCATAACGTTAATGGAAGCACCAAGATCAGCTAGACTACGTTCAAGTTTCCTACCATTGATTATGCAAGGTAGAGTGAAAGGGCCAGGATCACGACACTTAGCTGGGGATGGTCAAGGTGGCGTGCTACAGAGGACGGCAGGGCACTCATAAGTGAGATTGATGGTAGACACATCTCCATTCTTTACGTTCTTCGCAAGATCCTTGAAGAATTTCCCCAGCGGTGGCATGATCTGAACAGCTTCCGTCAGTAGAATTTTAATCTATGTGTTCTTCATAATCGAGTACCACTTCTTGTATTGGGATCTTAGGATCAGTTGTCTGTTTGCCACTCCTGGTTGTGATGGCCTTAGCATGCTCATCCTTCAGGGTAGAGTTAGCTTGAAATGGTGGCTGATCGAAGAGGAGGCTATTAGCCAACATGCTAGCAATGTTGTTTACTGTGCTCTCCACTCGTTGTCCTTGTGCGATCTTTCCTTGGTTAAGAGCAGCTTGAGCTTTGAATTGATTATCATGATCGTCAAGCCTAGAGATGATCTGATTGAGCTTTCTATCTAAATCATTCTCTTTGTGATGTTGTGACATCGATCATTGAGGCTGCTGTCCTCCAGTGAATCCAGGAGGACCTTGATAATTACTATTTGAGTACGGATTTTGGCGATTGTCGGAGTTGTAAGGAGGTCGCCCTTGGAAACTTCCATGTTGTTGAGGTTGCCGGTAGTTGCGGTAGCCTCGTTGGTTATTGGGGAAGCCTTGAGTAATGAAACTCACCTCATCCACAGACCAGACATCTACTTATCCAAAATTCTGGCAACTCCGTTATGAGCACAAGCTCTACCCCATTCATAGTCAGTTACATAGACAGAGGCTGATGGAGGGTTAATAGGAGTACCAGCCATCTTTAAGTGCTTCTAGACTTCTGCTTTAATCTGCTTTTCAGTGTTAAGCTTACTCTTGACTTCTTCTGATTGTCTCTCCCAATTCCTTGACTTGGAAGCACAACTAGCGAAGTGAAGCATAGCAGCTGCTAGAGTAACAGCGGTGCAATCTCCCTCAGCCAAGGAGTTGACCCATTTAGCAGACTCCTCATTCATACCTCGAGCAAAGATCTCAACTAGTTGTCTTTGTTCGAAGCCATGATGAGGGTAATTGTAGAGGAGTTCTTGGAATTCATTCCAAGCATCATATAAGTTCATCCCTTCCTTCTAAATGAATATGGTAATGTTGTCCTTGTAAGCTGTAGTTCTAGAAGGAGAGAAGTATTCCTCTACCAAATCTTGAGCAAGATCGTCCCAGTTTGTATAGTGACCGGGCGGCTTGCTATTGAGCCACCTCTTCGCGGGACCTTTGAGAGAGAATGGGAAGGCTCGTAAGCATAAGGTGTTATTATCGAGACTCCCACTCTTAAAATTCTCTCAAATAGCCAGGAAATCCGCCAAATGTGTGCATAGGTTATCATGCGGCTTTCCTTCAAACTGCACATCCCTAGAGATCATTCCCAGGAAGGGGATCTTGATCTCATAGTCAGGATCATCTTCATTGCACGGCACGGCAATGGAGGACCGATGACTAGTTGTGCTTGGCTTGTTGTAATCCTCAAAACTCTTTTGAGCAGCCATTACGGTGGGAGAGGGTGGCGGCGAGTCTGATGAAGTGGATGAAGTTGAAGAAGATGACGAGCTCTCCTTAAACTCCTCGATCTTAAATGGTGTAGAGGATGAGGGTGGAATGGTAATAGCTTTCTTTGGAACTCGCGGTTCCTTAGGCGGAGCAGAACTACCCGGCTTGTCTTAGCTAATAGTCTTGAGAGGCTTAGACTGAGAACGAGTGAACGGGAGGTTCATAAACCTGTAAATGACCTACAAAGAACAAAAACAAACATAATCGGTGTAAAATCGAAGTCTGATGAAATAT
Organism: Linum lewisii; assembly: GCA_034768395.1. Taxonomy (NCBI): domain Eukaryota; kingdom Viridiplantae; phylum Streptophyta; class Magnoliopsida; order Malpighiales; family Linaceae; genus Linum; species Linum lewisii. The sequence continues at coordinate 26,483,133 of CM068302.1, read as the reverse complement.
GAAAGATGGAAAGGTAGAAGAATAAAATACCAACTCTTCTTTCAAACAATTAGAAGAGTCCCCAACAACGGTGCCAATTTGATGAACGTTGTAATACGTTTAGTCAAAAGTGTGATTGTGGTTGTTAGATGAGAAAAAGTGTCATGCAGCTATCTTCACTTTGGATCGACATAAAATTGATCTTCTACTAAGATCATTGAAAGGAATGTCATTTCCAGATGGCTATGCAAGCAACACATCTCAGTGTGTAGATTTGAAAAATCACAAAATGTTTGGACTCAAAAGTCACGACTCCCACATTCTGCTGCACGATCTTTTACCATTGGCTATTCGGAATATACTTCCAATCGGTGTGACAAGAGTTTTGGTTTCACTAGGATCTTGTTTCAAGGAGTTATGCTCTCCAATCGTAAATAATGATGGGCTAGGTAAATTGCAAGAATGATTTGTTCTTGCGTTATGCCATATGGAGATGATATTTCCACCATCATTTTTCACGGTAATGATGCATTTAATTCTCCACCTCGTTGACGAACTACGAATAGGAGGACCTATTCAATATCGATGGATGTATCCAATAGAGAGGTATATCCCTCTCCAAATTCACTGTCAACTTGGTACTTTCGTTCCTCCAAATTCTGACGGAAAGGTGGATTTCTCCAGATTTTTGGGGAAATTGAAAACTTTTGTAGGCAACAAGGCACGTCTTGAGGGTTCAATTGTCGAAAGGTGGATTTCCGAGGAGTTGTTCAATTTTACATCTTTGTATTTTGATGATGAAGTTGAAACACGATATAATCCGTTAAAACGTATCGCTTCTGAGCCAGAAGGTGATGAACCCGGTAAAGGCATGCCTGTTGGAGAAGGGAAACCTTTTAATCTCTCTAATACAGAATAAAAGCAATCTCATCATTATGTTCTCGTTAATTCCCCTATCGTAGAGCCATTCATGCGCAAGTGTGAAGCTGAGCTGAGAGTGAATATGGGCGGACGACGTGCTACTGAAACAGCAGTCCAAAAGGTCGTTCACAGGAAATTTGTGGATTGGTTTGCCACTAATACACTTAATTTGGTTTCATCTCAGTTAAGTGTATTAACAATATTCCTATTTCTAGTTCTTTCAGATTTTATATGATCGAGCCACTGAGCATAGCGATGAGCTTATGATGTTAGCGAGAGGGCCAAGAGGATCTACTCTGAGATACAATGTGTATGATGTCAACGGTTACCGTTTTCGAACTATTGATCGTGACACGCCGCTGAAGACTCAAAATTGTGGTGTTGCTGCTGCATTTGGAACTGATAGTGTGGCTAATGCTTCAGACAATAATCCAATCAGGAGCGACCTATGGTTTTATGGAAAGCTAGTCGACATTGTTGAGTTAGACTACTACTCTCGTCCAATGACATTGTTCAAGTGCAAATGGGCCGATACCATAAGTCAAGCATGGAAAATGAAAGATGCATTAGGCATGACAATGGTAAATCATCAAAATTTGATAGTAGCTAACAACATTCCTGAGTTGCAAGTTCGTGTCAATGGTGTAATTGATTTCGAATGAATGCTTGTAGAACTTGAATTCTTGAATTTGAATAAATGGATCAAATTGTGTTTGGATATGAGTTAATGGATTTTTCCAATTGTAATCTGAAAGTTTATTGTCATATTTCTATAATTGTGGAAAATATAGATATGGCGTCTGATAGCTCTGAGGATGATACTCTACAACTAGGAGACCTGGCATTAGGGCGGATGAGCAGTTTAGAGCCTGATAAGTAAGATGCCTACGAGCTAATGGTTCTAGGTTCGCTCTTTAACATCAAATGAGAAATACATTTTACGTGTAAAATATCCAACTTTTTTTTTGGTTAAAAAAAATATCCAACTCATTGTTCATTTTTTTTGTTGATTTGTAGATCTCGTTTCCAACTTGATCACAATGGTAAAATTCAAATATGCTGGCTTTAGAAAAGCATTGGGGGTGGGAAGAAAATTGCGGTCGAGTTGCCCGATGAAGGGATTCTGCTTGTGGGACATCTACTCTCATTTATGGGATAACACTGTGGTGAGTGTGGCATGAATTGGAGCTTCTATCCTGTATCCGATGTGGATTGGAAGAAGCAAGATAAGTGGTTGAAGGACATGGCTTGGAGGAATTCGGCATTGGTAATACTCGTCTCATGTGTGAATTATTTATGAGTTATAATGAAATAACTATTTTTGGTCTATGTAGCCCATTTACCATATCGAGCCACGAGATTTGGAACCATTTCGTCGTGTGTGGGAAATGAAAGTCGGCCAGTCATGGTCCAAAATTTGGTTGAGGCTTTGGGAGAAATTGGCGAAGGAAGCTCACGCAACTGGGAAGGATGAAAATTGGATCAGATCGTCCAATCCACGTGGGATTACTCTAAATGATTGGACAATATACATGAGCTACGTGTACGGAGAGGATTTTCAGGTACATATTAAATCTCACATAAGTATTAAACTCAACTAGGTGTATTGCATTATGTGATATTAACTCAAAATTTATTTTTGTAGAAGAAGAGTTTGAGGGGTAAGCGCGCCCGAAGTATTTAGGAAATTAATTATCATGGGGGATCAAGACCGTGGGCGCAATACATTGAAGAACAGATTGCCAAGACTGGAGTGAAACCGTTTAGAGGTCAATTGTACATCAAGTTCTACAAGCTGGACAAGGGTGACGAGAAGGATCGTAAGCTTGCGGTAAATATCTTCAACTACTAGAAATAATTTGTTATGAATGATCTTTATAATTAATTCTATTCATTTTTATGGATCAAATTCGGGAGTTCGAGGCTAATGGGGCCCCCACTGCATGGGGCCCGCATGACTCATTAGCACAAGCGTTGAATAAGGATGAGCAGCGCGGTCGACTTCGGGTGGGTGGTGTGGGGAAGAACAAGACTTTGGTAAGTCCACAAGATTTTGACTTAGTAATAGTATAACCTAGATTTAAGTACTAATTATTATTTGTCTACAGGTATATGGTAATATGAGAGGTCGTTCTGAGTTGTCATCTTCTTCTACAGCGTCTATCTCATCAACGGCCCCATCTTCTCTCGCGCCATCTAGAGATGAGTTCAATAATTTGTTGGAGACTGTGCAACAACTTGTGACACATATGGCTTCTTCCCAAGGATCGGCGACTCAACCACCAGCTTACCAGCAGATGCCACCCCCAGCTTACCAGCAGATGCCCCCACCAGCATACCACCAGATGCCCCCACCAGCATACCAGTAGATACCCCCACCAGCATACCACCAGATGCCCCCTCCAGCATTACACCAGATGCCCCCTCTAGCATACCACCAACACTACAAAAAAATGCCCTTTGGCGTCGGTCGGACACGCGTTTTAGCGTCAGTCACTGATCGATGCCAAAATATAAAGCGTCGGTCGGCAAGACCGACACTAAAAGTCGGTCGTTTGGTCAACCGACGATAAAATAAAAAACGACCGACGCTAAAATATGGGTTGACCGAATGGGTGGCTGACCAACCCAATTTTTTCGTTTTTTGTTTTCATTTTTATTTTTCATTTATTATTTTCGTTTTTATTTTTATTTTTTTCTAATCTGGGTTTTTTTCTAGATTTGGGTTTTTTCCCAGATCTGGTTTCTCTTGTCCACTGCCGTCACGTTGGCTTCGTCATCTGGCGGACGGCGGCTGGGATGCGGCGGCTGCGGTGGCTGGAGGAGGAAGTGAAGGCGGATGGCGGCGGAACGACGGAACGACGGTGGAGTTGTGGTGGCGGACGGCAGATGTGGGAGGAGAGTTGAGGGTGGCGGCTGAGAGGGGGGAGGAGAGTTTGAAGAGGAGGAGGAGGAGGAGGAGGGTGGTGGTGGGGAGAGTTTCAGGAGAGAGAGGAGAGGATTGAGAGAGGTGAGAATTTGAGATTAGGGATAGGAAACGGGTTTAAATACTTACGTGTTCATGACCGACGCTAAAACGCGTGTCCGACCGACGCTATATACACGCGTTTTAGCGTTGGTCCATTTCTGATGACCGACGCTGATCTACCCGTCCGGTCAACCAAAAATCAAACCAGGAACGGGTAATAGCGTCGGCTCTTAGGCCCATTTTAGCGTCGGTCGGCAAACAATCGACGCTAAAATGTGAAGTCAGCTGTTTAGCGTCGGTCGGTGACCGACCGACGCTAAGCTCTGACGTTTTGACCGACGCTAAAAGGAGTTTTTTTTTGTAGTGCAAATTCCCCCACCAGCATACCCACCAGATACCCCACCAGCATACCACCAAATGACGCCTCCATCGTACCCTTATCCACCACATGGGTATATGATGTCATCGCCAGCTCACGTGCATCCACCAACAGTACACTCGATGCAGCATCAGACCTCCATGCAAGTACCACCTATGTTTGAGCCGCCGCAGCCAGGGACATATCGACAGTACCCTCGTACCCCAGCTCCAGGTCGTACCCCAGCTCCAGCTCCAGCTCGTACTCCAGGCCCAGTTGTAGGATCCACTCCGATGTACTCTACAGCTCCAGTTCGTACTCCAGGTGCTAGATTATTTGAAGACATGTTGGCTGCATCAGCTGAAGAGGATGGATCAAATGACTTTAGTGAGTATTTGGGAAGTTTGGGTCTGTAACTATATTATTATTAGATATATTATCGTATCGTATGTTTGTACTCGAATTATATTATCAAACGTTTGTGGATTGTATTTAAATTAAATCAGAACTAATGGCATTAACACTATTAGTGTATTTAAATTATCCAACAACAATGCATTAATCAAATTATTAAATCGAATTATTAAATTGAATTAGTCTGATTATTAATTTAGTCGGGGGCCATTTAGTCAGGTGCAGCACCCCCGACAATATTTAGTTAGGTGCACAGCCCCCGACTAAATTAGTCGGGGGGCCATTAAGTATGGGGCAGCACGCTTGACAAAATATTTTCGGGGGCACTGCTTCAGACCAAACAGCCCCTGACTAATTTTTTGTCAGGGGCGACGCCCGAGACAACGTTTCGGTTTGTTTAACTCCCAAACCAAACTGGATGGATATTTGTCGGGCACGCCTCTAACAGTCCGCCCCCGACTATTTTTGTCGGATTTCTACGCCCTCGACAAAATTCCCCTTGTTAGGGATACTTTAGTGGGTTGCAAGGCTTAATTTGGGGGGGGGGGGGCAGCGCCTCTGACTAAATTAATTAAGGGGGCATTGCTCCCCTCTATTTTCAGTTTTGCCCCCTATTTCATGTCTTTGTTGTAGTGTATCTTGGCCCATAAGGTCTTCCAAAAGTATCTCAAGAATTTGGTATCCCTATCGGAGACTATGGTCTTAGGAATCCCATGGAGTCGGACCACTTCTTTGAAGAACAAGTCGGCTATGTTGCAGGCATCATCTGCCTTGTTGCATGCTATGAAATGAGCCATTTTGGAGAACCGGTCAACAACCACAAAGATGGAATCCCTACCTTTCCTAGTTTTGGGTAGTCCTAGAATGAAATCCATGGATAAATCAACCTAAGGGTGTTCGGGAATGGGTAGAGGAGTGTACAATCCATGAGGTTAGAGGTGAGACTTAGCTCGTTGGCACTTGGAACATTGAGCAAGGAGTTTTTCCACATCATGGCGCATCTTGGGATAACAGAAGTGTTCCCTGAGGGTGGCCAGGGTTTTGGCTACTCCAAAGTGGCCCATGAGCCCACCTCCATGAGCTTCTGGGGCTAGGACAATCCTCCATGAGTGGTTAGGTAGGCAAAGTTTGGACTCCTTGAACAAATACCAGTCTTGTTTGTAGAATTTTCCAAACCCTCCCTGTTCACAAGCTTCAAAAATGTCCTTGAAATCATGGTCAGTAGCATAGAGGTCCTTGATGTATTCAAAAGCAATGAATTTAGTGGTAAGGACAGAGATGAGGGTGTACCTTCGAGAGAGGGCATCAGCTACTACATTTTCCTTACCTTGTTTGAACTTGATGATGTAGGGAAAGGACTCAATGAATTCTACCCACCTGGCATGTCTTTTGTTGAGTTTGTGTTGAGCTTTCAGGTACTTGAGGGACTCATGGTCCGTGTGGATGATCAATTTATTGGGCCATAAGTAATGTTGCCAAGTCTTCAAGGCCCGAACCAAGGCATACAGCTCCTTGCATAGGTCGGGTAGTTTAGTGGGGCTCCACTTAGTTTTTCACTGAAGTATGCAATTGGTCTTTCTTCTTGCATAAGGACTGCTCCAATCCCTACTCTAGAGGCGTCACACTCGATTTCAAAGGGCTTTGTGAAATCTGGCAGCATGAGTAGTGGCGCTTCAGTCAGTTTCTTCTTCAAGGTGTCAAAGGTTTCCTATTGGGGTGTAGCCCAATGGAAGGGCACATTCTTCTTAATTACTGTCGTGAGTGGGGCAGCAAGGGTGCTAAAGTCCCTCACAAATCTTTGATAAAAACTGGCTAGTCCATGGAAACTCCTAACATCAATTATGTTTTGTGGGGTTGGCCAGGACTTGATGGCAGCTATTTAAGACTAATTATCATCAAATAAAAAAAATCAATCAAAATGCAACATCAACACTCAAATACCACACAAATATGTATCAATTATGGGGATTAAAAGTGACATATTTCTAGTCATCACTCACCTATATAGGAGAAGGTTCACTTGTAAAAGTTAGCATTAGATTATTGATAAAAATTTCTCTAAGCAATGGTTACTTTGTTTGATTTCTTCTTGCTTGGTGTGTTGTTGCTAGGATAGAGAGGTCGATTTATCGAACTTAAGTTATCACCTCTAAATTCGTGGCAACATTCACCTTCATACTTAGGATTTATAGCTCTTTAGCTATAGGGTTTGAGTCTTATTCCATCCTATTATGGATTTGTTTTTAATTCCCATGATCACTAAATAGAAGGTGTCAAGTTTTGACTCTCTTATAGCCCTAGTTTACCTATTTAATTTGTTCATCATTATCACGATGATCCTTCATTGGGATCATCCTCCTGCAACTACAACTGACAAAAATGTTCATCATATACAATAATAACCAATTTACTACTATCGCTCACTTCTGTCTAGGTCTACTAGAATCATAGATCTTCCAACACAACACAAGGCACAACAACAACATCAATCAATCAATAGGCAACACCAATCAAGTTTTACCTAGTTTTACTCTCACCGGTTTCATGCAAAACCCTAGTTGCTTATCTATATCGATTTTCAAATCCTAACATTATTCATCAAATCCTATCAACACATGGCCCTCGCCTAGAATAGAAGACGAGACTCTAATAGTCTCATAGTCGTTTGGTTGCAGACTTTTGTCTCTCCCAAATTCGTGGCTCCCATTCTCATTCTCACCAAAGAACAACTCCCCACCACTAGATTGAACCCATAGAATTATTCTTCTCAATCCAATGAATCTGCAGGAAGAAATAGCGCTTTGATCCGGAATCAAGGATCGAAGTTGAGAGAACCCCTTGTTTGTCAAAATGTGTTGCAGATCGGTTTGGGGAAGAAAATGGATGAAAACCCCATCAAAACGAGTTAATTAAGTAGTCAAAGGATAAAAAATGACGTGTTTCATTGATACACGCCGTATATCATAGACACACGATCGTGAACCTTTTTCTGTGCATCTCGACCAAAAATGTCAGGGGAAGACACATGGTTGTGTCTGTAACACAAGGCAGTGTGTCTTCTTCTACCACAAGTTTGAGTTGCAAACTCAACTCGTCTTGAATCCCGAATAACTCAAACTTCGACGAGACCCTTTAGACATAATTTCCAGCGTCTTAGATCAACCGAACTCGAGTCTTTAAACATCTGATGGGACAAGGATGTTATACTTACACATACATTGAATTAGTGATTTGGTTACATATATAGGGCCAATCTTCACCCATAGAGTTTATAGTTGGGGTAGGCATAATCATGCTCCATCACCTTTACAACAAGTACTCGAACCCACAACTTACTAACATAGCGAGCTCCTTTGGTGTACAAACGACAGGAGGGCACCAACAATAGCCTCATTAAACGAGGGAGGGGTGTGGGAACTCTTTCTACATGGCGGTCGTCCCATCAATTTTGGAGGTCCTATAATATAATCAAGACGTAATCTATTATTACATTTTTTGACAAAATAATTTTTAGCATATCAAAATAAAAATTCACATTTTTATATTTCAATAAAAATTATTATATTGTATAAAACTATAACATTGTTAGTTAAGAGATACATAAGTATTCAATTTTATATTATGCAAAAGATAAACTCTATAACCGTAAATAATTTACTTATTTATTCTCAAATTTATTTTCTCATAAATTATAATTGAGTATATTTTTGTAAAGCTGATATATTTAATTTTAAATTTAAGTTCTATTCAATTAGAAATTGATATCCAAACGATTCAAAATATATTCTTATAAAAATCCTAAAAATAATGTTATTAAAATATTTTAAAAAGTGTAGGTCGATATGTCCGAGTGGTTAAGGATACAGGCTTGAAATCTGTTGGGCTACACCCGCGCAGGTTCGAACCCTGCTGTCGACGATTCCCATTTATTCATAAAAAAATATGGGTCCATACTTATTTAACAAAAATAAAGAGCGCGTTCCAAGGATATAAATGAGAAAAATAATTAATAAAAATACTATATAGATGAAGGAGATGAATTATTTTGTAGTATTCATGTAAAAAAAAGAATTATTTAATAAAAAAGAAGGGGTTCATACCCATGATATAAAGGAGAAAAAATAATTAATAAAAACAAACGTCTGCGTGGATTGAACTTGTTACCCAATAACCATAAAGAAGCTTTTCCCACCTTCCAACCACTACAGCACATACTCAATACTAACTAGATTTTAGTTTTAAATTTACTTATTAATAATTATTTATCTAATATTCTTCACCCAAAATTCGGAGACCCCCAAAATTTTGAAGCCCTATGCCTGAAACAAGCCGATCCTGGGCTATTTGAGGTTGCAGTTGCGAACCCTCAAGATCAAACGTCTCTAAAGAGGTTATCAGCACTTGACGACATACGAGCGCACTTCCTAGAGATGAGCTGCAGTCTTGCAGATGTGGGGAAGACGTAACACCTAGTTTCCTCAAATTTGACGATTGCTCAGGCGAGTCTAATGGACTCGTATCCTTGACAACAATGCTCGCGATATTTTGGTCCGTCATGGTGGGACCATTAAATTCACCCTTCATTTTCATAAAAGCAGTATCAATAGTTGGAGTTGTTTGTGTCAGCTAGTGGGGTCCAATTCTCTTTTCCAAACCTTACACCTTCCCTTTCCAAACTTGACACCTTCTCATTTTCACTTCAGTTTTTATTAATTATTTCATTGCCTTGTTTTTTCACACTTATCATTTTTAATTGCTAGCCCAAAATATTTAATTCTAATAAATGGGTTTATACGGATTCAAACCGTATACTCATATTCTGTTTACAAAGTTTAATTTTGAAATCAAATTTTAATAATTGACATATACGGAACCGTGTACGTTAATAATATAGATTTGTGTCCCTATCAAAAATATTATGTTTATTTTTCATTAAAAGGGGATGATCGTTATCCGTCTGGACTCGACGACGTTTGACCTGCATGCATAATGTAATAACTGACAAGTAATTGTATAGTACATACATGGGGTAACAATCTAGTACATGAATGAACTACATCAGCAACACAATTATATCGACAACATATCATACTATGCATCAATAACAGTCCAATAAACGATAAGTAAAACACAAATAAGGTAAATATATCTTTCAAAAAGTATGATCAATGGTTGAGGTTCTTGGTGTGAGCTGTGGAGCCCACCTAGTTTCCAAACCTGTCACATTGTTAATTATTTTACTGGCATCCTTTTTGTCACACTCAACCATTTTAAATTGTTTCCCCAAAATATTTAATTCAGATAAATGAGTTTATACGAATTCAGATCGTATACCCATATTATATTTTCAAAGTTTGATTTTGAAATCAAATTTTAATAATTAATGTATATTGATTCTACCCGCCTCATGAGAAGGAAAAAAACACCCCAAAAATCTAATCGACCTGTAAGTGATTCGAGCATGATTGTTATGTTACTTGGAAGATACCCGGACTTTCTTTGTGTTTTACTTATTATTTATAGGACTGCTATTGATGTATACTTTGATTTGTCACCGAGATAATTGTTGCATGCAATGATTTGAGCTTGTGGACTAATGTGGTTTATTCGAGTGTTTAACTGAGGTCCTATTTTGTGTAACCAAGAATGGTTGTTATGTTACTTGGAAGATACCTGAACTATTTACCGTTTACTAGACTGTTATTGATGCATATTCTGATCTTTTGTTGAGATAATTGTGTTGTTGATGCAGTTAATTCTGATGGGCCCAACCCTTTAGCAGCTTTTAGGCCCAATAGTGGCCCATACACCGCTGTCGCCGCTAGCAAAATGGGCCAAGGACTGAGCTCGGGCGACAGTCCAGCCAAGTAAACCAAAGGCGGCCCCAAAGAATAAGAAGGCCCAAGGCGACGGCCCAACATGGCAGTCTCTAGGGTTTCAAGGAGACGCGGACACGTGTCAACATCCTGTTGAGGCTACAACGAATGGCCAAGATTCAGCCTTGGTGACCAAGACAGGGGTACTATAAATACCCCAACTCTCCACAGGACCAGGGGACAAGACTTTTACCCAGCGGGCAAACGCTCCACGGTACGTCACCCTCATCCCTTCCCTCTCATATTTCTATCGCCACACTCGCTTGAGCTGGCTACTACCCTTCCTTACTTACGAGGTACGACGATCACTCGAAGTCCAACCCTCTTGTGCTTCATCATTGGGCCAGGCAAGAAGGCTGGAACAATTGGCGCGCCAGATAGGGGAAGATCGGGCGACTTTTCAAACAAATTTAAGGCGAATGGCTTTATCAGCAGTTCCTGCACTAACTTGCGAAGGTGGTGAAAGAGGCGATGGGGTAACACCCGTCAAACACATAAACGCATATTCCAGGGCGAATCCGGATCTCACTAGAAACATGGAACGTGATTCTGAAGATGACTCCGAGTCTCTCAGTACAGTTCCCACCGGAGACACTTACGAGCTACTTGAGCAGCGATTCCGGTCCCTCGAGCAGCAAAACACGGAGCTCACTCAAATGCTAAAAACTGTGATCGCTCAGCAAGCTCAAGCTCTTGCGGCCAACACTCAGGTCAGCCGGCCGCCGCAAGACTCTCATCTCGAGGTGTTACATCAATTCCGTCCTGGGACTCAAATCTCCGCCGCGCAGCTAGCAGTGCGCCAGCCTCTGTCCAGGGTGATCCTTGTCGAGCCACTATCCAAAGGATTAGTACCGCCTAACCTGGATAGGTACGTAGGGACAAGCGATCCGGACGAGCATCTGCAGGCTTTCCAGATCGCCATACAAATGTAGCAGGCAAGCGACACTGCATACTATAGGGATTCCCAGCCACACTTGGGGGACGAGCTCGGGAGTGGTATATGAACCTGCCAGAAGGCACCATTACGTCATGGGAAGGTTTTGCCATGATCTTCTCGCAGAAGTATGAGTGCAAGAAAACGAGGACGGTCCCGTTGCAGGCGTTGGTAAGTTTGAGGCAAGGGGCGAACCAATCACTGAAGGAATTCTTTGATGAGTGGACTGGAGTAGTCCAATCCATTCGAAGGGAAGATCACAAGATCGTGCCAGCAAGCTTATTCCAGTTGGTCCACAATGACAGGTTGCGGGAATCACTACTGCAAGTGGCCCCAAAATCGCTGTCCGACTTGGAAACTAGGGTACACAAAATTATATTGATTGAGGAGCAGTTGGCAGAACCTTTACCAGGAGCGGCGAAGAAGGAAGAAAAGCCCGTTTCAGGGAACCAGCAAGCCAGGTGGCGCCGCTCCGAGAGATCGCCATACGGGAGAAGTCGTCCTGAAGAGAAAAGAGGATATCAAGAAGAAAGGACAAACTACACACCTCTCTCAGAGTCGCGAAGGAAGATCCTGATGTATATGCAACATAAAGGACATACCATAAATTGGCCTGGACCGATGTACACTCAGGCGGATCAGCGAAGTCGCCAAAAATTCTGTGACTTCCATGATTCTCACGGACATACCACTAAAGATTGTAGAGAGTTAAAGAATGAAATTGAAAGATGGATAAGCGAAGGAAAACTAAGGGATTTCATCGTAAGCACTAAGCGAAAAAACAAAGCACAAGAAGAAGATCGCCAAGATAAAGGAGAATCACAAGACAAGAAGGGCGGTGTTTTCGCCTGCCTGAAAGATCCACAGGGCGACGAAGACACCAAGAAGAAGTCTCAACCAGAAGTGAATCATGTTTATCAAACCATTTTTGGAGGAGAAAGCTGCCCAACAAAGAAACTCAAAAAGGAAGAGGTACATGAGTTAATGATGATCGACCGAGTCAACCGCCCGATGCTGGGTTTCTCGGGGGAAGACATGGCTCGTGTTGGAGGTCCGAGCTTAGAAGCAATGGTAATGCAGGTGATAACATGAAATAGCCGAGTGGAGCGAGTCATGGTTGATGAAGGAAGCTCTGCATATATCATTTTTCGGGAACCGTATAAAAAGATTAACTTACCAGCCAGCTTGCTCAGACAAACGAAGACAACCATTTCAAGATTTTTGGGACACACGGTTCCCATCAAAGGGATTGCCACAATGAAGATAACTATTGGCGACGGAGAGGTACAGGTGACACGATCCATCAACTTCCATGTCATGGACTGCCAGTCTACATACAACATGATTCTGGGGCGACCGGCACTCGCCGCTTTCCAAGCAATCTCGTCCCCGATTCATCAAGTGTTAAAATTCACTACGGAAGAGGGAGTAGGATTCGCTTGGGGGCACCCGGACATCGCCAGAAAGTGCAATAGAGCGGCGAATAAAAGCACCTGCTTTACCATAGGCTTAGAGGCAAAGAATGGAGGAGAAAGAGTAACACCGGCAGAATCAGACGTCCCAATACCACTTTTGGAGGAAGATGTAAGCAAAACAGTTCGAGTGTCATCCTATCTAAGAGACAAGGAAAACGAGAGTTGGTTTAGTTACTCCGGGAGTTTTCACACCTATTTGCATGGTCGCCCAGCGACATGCCTGGAATCGCTCCAGACATCATCAAACACTCTCTGGCGATCGAGCCCGGAAAGCGCCCAGTGCAGCAAAAAAGACAAAACATTTGCAGAGAGAGGCAGCAGGCTGTGGCGATAGAAGTGGAAAAGCTTTTAAAAGCAGGTTTTATCAGAGAAGTACAGTACCCCGAGTGGTTAGTCAATATCGTTCTCGTGAAGAAGTCGTCAGGAGCTTGGTGAATGTGCATCGATTTCACTAGCCTGAATGATGGTTGTCCCAAGGACCCATATCCTTTGCCCAACATAGAGCAGCTGGTAGATGCAACAACGAACAATGAAATGTTGTCCTTTCTGGACATGTTCTCATGCTATCATCAGATACCCCTGAATGAGGAAGACCAAGAGAAAACAACATTCATGACACCAACGGCAAACTATTGCTATCAAGTAATGCCATTTGGACTTAAGAATGCTGGGGCAACTTATCAAAGGATGATTGACACAGTTTGTGCAAAGCAAATCGGGAGGAACTTGGAGGCATATGTGGATGATCTCTTGGTCAAAAGCAGGAAGTCCAGCGATCATCTAAGTGACTTATGAGAAACTTTCAACACACTGCAGGAGTACTCGCTTAGGCTAAATCCTTTAAAATGTGTGTTCGGGGCAACATCGGGAAAATTCCTTGGATAACTTATAACCAGACGAGGAATAGAAGCCACCCTGCACCGATCACAGCAATCACAGCCATGGCACCTCCAAAGACTGTGAAGGAAGTACAAGTTTTGTCTGGCAGACTAACGGTGGTCAATCGTTTCATCCCCAGGATCGTCGATCGTTGTGCCCCATTTTTTGCAACTTTAAAGAATGCATCAAAGGTTTCTTGGAACGAAAAATGTAACAAAGCTTTTGAAGAGCTGAAGCAGTTTTTAATTACTCCTCCTGTACTTGCATCTCCAAAGTTAAATGAAGATCTATTTCTCTATATCGCAATCTCTCCCAAAGTAGTTAACGCGGTCTTGGTTCGAAGAGAGGATAAAAGTGAGCACCCTGTTTTTAACACAAGTAAGACTTTAATCGACAGAGAAACAAGTTACCCGGCAATATAATATGCTATGGTTTGCACGGCCAGGAAGTTGCGGCCATACTTTCAGGCACATACAATACATGTGCTTACCAATCTACCAATTAAAAATGCGCTAAGGTCCATGAGCGTAGCAAGGCGATTGGCTAAATGGGCAATCGAGTTAAGCGAATATGACATAAGATATCAGCCGAGAATAGCGATCAAGGCTCAAGTCCTAGCGGATTTCATTGTGGAAGGTGCGGTACAAGAGGATGTTGAGGAAGGCGAAGAGTGGACACTGTTTACGGATGGCACCTCGAGTAAAGGTATCCGGCGCCGGAATAGTTCTAAAATCACCAGGAGAAGTTCTCCACGAGGTGGCACTGCGATTCACAAGTAACAGAATGAATAACGCGACGGAATATGGAGCCTTAGAAGTCGGGCTGCGAATCGCCAAGAGTATGGGAATTACTAACATCAGAGTTTTCTCAGGTTCTGCAATAGTAGTCAACCAAGTAAATGGAAGCTTTGAGGTAAAAGAGGAATCACTTCTCACTTATTTCGATGAGGTGAGGCTACTCGTATCCGAATTCAAAAAGATCGCTATAGCACGAATTGCCAGAGAAGAGAATTTCCATGCAGATGCACTTTCAAAATTAGCAACGGCGATAGACTTCGAAGAGGGACGAATGGTCACGGTGGAAAAAGAAACAAAGGCAAAAGAATGTTTCCAATTACCAACGAGAATGGGAAAAGAGACTGGCGAACACCCATTATCCAATTTTTGGAAAAGGACACGGTGCAAAGTGACTCTCTCGAAGCAACCAAGCTACGAAGGAAAGCAGGAAGATGCACCATAATAGGAGGCGAGTTATACCGAAAATCCGCAATGGACCCATATCTAAGGTGTTTAGGAGAAGAGGATGCAGCCTGGGCCTTGGATGAGGTACATTCGGGTGTGTGTGGCACCCACTTGGGAACAAGAAGTCTGGAAAGGAACTTGATCTACCAAGGTTTCTATTGGCCCACGATGAGGAAGGAAGCAGGCGATTTAGTAAGAAAATGCCATAAGTGGCAAGAATTTGCAAATTACCACAAAATACCAGCAACAGCTCTTCAAGCGAATGTCAGCCCATGGCCATTCAGAAGATGGGGAATGGACAACCTAAGCCCATTTCCAGAAGCCTCAGGAAAAAGGAAGTTCCTCATCGTGGCAGTTGACTATTTTACTAAGTGGGTTGAAGTAGAAGCAGTTGCGAGCATCACCGCTAAGCAGATACAAAAATTCGCATTCAAGAATATCGTCACTAGGTTCGAAATACCAGAGAGTATCATCTGCGACCATGGCACTCAGTTTGATTCACAGGTCTTCAAGGAATTTTGTGATGACCTAAAGATAAATTTGAAATTCGCCTCGGTCACTTATCCACAAGCCAATGGACAAGCAGATGCAACCAACAAGCTCATCTTACAAGGATTGAAGAAGAGGGTGGATGGGTGCAAAGGTGTGTGGGTCGAAGAGCTTGACCACGTACTGTGGGCTCACCGAACGGCTTACAAGAAGGCGACAGGTGAAACACCTTACACATTGACATACGGAACCGAGGCGGTTCTCCTAGTAGAAATTTCAATCCCATCCATACGAATCCAGGAGTACAGAGACGAAGTAAATAAACAAGAACTAATGCTCAATGTTGATATGATTGAAGAAAGAAGGGAAAAGGTGCAGATGCGATTAATCGCGGAGAAAGAACAGCTGGCTAGTGATGTGACTTTATTTGGTGCATTTTAAGCCTTCGATTACCCTATGAAATGCCCTTGTTTGATCCTCAAATGCCATGCTTAATGTGTTTTTATCGAAGTTTTGTGCTAAGTGCTATTCTGTTGCCCGGTTGCCACTTTGAGGCCAATTCCATGTCTATTGGAGGTGTTTTTTTGTATTTTCAGGTCTTGGAATTGTAGTACTAGTGACAAGGAGCACGTAGGATCAAACGGGAGGTCAATCGGAGCTAGGACGGAGGAGATATGGACGTTGCAAGATCGAAGAAAATGCACTTTAAGCTGAAGGAATTTTCGGCGAAAATGTCATAGCATTTTCGCCGAAGAGGAATTTTTCGGCGAGGTTGTCAAGTCTTCGGTCCAAAAACTCTAAACAGGCGGCAGACGTTTGATCATTGAAGTTATTTTCGGCAAAAATTATGCAATGTTTTCGCCGAAAATCTGTGAAGAGATGGCAAGTCGGACGGTGTTTACAAAGGCAGTTTCGGCGAAAATCTCACATTATTTTCGCCGAAAATTCTAGTGTCTTCCGGCGTGCTATATAAAGAAGAAGGGGCGAGAATTAAAAGGGGGGAGCTCAATTCTAATTTTTACAATTGCCGATCAATTCTTCTTTCCTCTCAACTTCTCCAACACTTTCTCCTCATCAACCAATCCTTCATCAATCCTAGAGCAAGGTGCAAATTGGAGTAAGGAGCTTGGATTGAAGCCCACAACCTTGGGGAGAGGAGCTTGCAAGAAGAGGATTGCCATGGAACCCTTGGTGACCATCTCTCTTTCTTTCTCTTGTGTACCCTTGGCCATGTGTGGCTGATTTCCTAGGTTTTCTTGGATTGATAGATGGTTGTGCTAGGATAGAGGTTAATTGTATAAACTTGCCATGATTGATCTTGGATTGTAAGAAGATGGTCTCTATGACTTGTTGTTAATTCCATTGATGGCTATGGCTTGATTGGTCTATTATTTGTAATGTAATGCATGAGAGTGCTTGGATTACATGGATTGTAGGTCTAGGGATTGAAGAGAGTGTGTTCTAAGAGATTAGGTCATCTCAATTCAACCATAGTTGCATGATTTCTCACTTGTGCATTTTATCGAACACTTGGTGTGCATTAGGATTTTCACTCAATTGAACTTTGATTAGTCTTTGGATGATTCTCTTAGTGTTAGGACATTGACATGAGAGTGTGGTGTCTAGCCTAGTGGTCATAGAGTCATAGGAGAGGGTTTTGTAGCTTGGCATTTCATCAAACACCTTTAATGCATCCTTAGTCACTTAGCTTGAGAGCGAGAGCCTAGGTTGAGTGGTTCTAGGATAGGGATTTAGTGCGACGAGAGTGCATTGAGTCTATAGAAGGGATTTGCATGGTCATTCGATTGCATCCTCGATCATGTTTGGCTTGTTTGTGCATTTATACCTCTTGAGCATGATGAACCTATCTTTCCAAGTTAACCTCCTTTACCTTTGATTTCCACCCTTTTGTTTTGCTTTGTTTGTTTAGTTTTCTTTATGTTTTCTTTTGTTCTTATTTCAAACCAAATCTTATTTTAAATGAATAGACCGTCCATGAACCGTGTGAGTACAAGCTTTTGAGAGAGCCCTCGTGGAATACGACCTTGATTGTTGTGAGTTAAATCTCGCGCATCAAGTTTTTGGCGCCGTTGCCGGGGAACTTTCTCAATCCTTTGAAAGCATCTAGTAGTGGACCGTTCTATTCACTTCCTTCCGTTTTAGTTTTGCTTCTTTGTTATTTGTTTTTGTTATTTGTTTTTGTGGTTTTGTTATCCCGCATTGTTGTACTACTTGGTTGTGTTTGTTGTGCGTGTTTGTAGGTCCCTTATCCACCTATCTAGTTCATGGGAGCAAGGTTGCAAGTAAGATGAACTCGTGGAATGGAAATCAAGGTTATGGTCCCTATCAAGGGTGGAATCCATCTCCTAATCCATATTATGGTAATCCTACTTCATCCAACTACTACCAAGGAACTTATGAGGGAGATAGCCAATGGTGGGATCAAGAACAACAAGCTTCAATGCCAATGTGGAATGAACAATGTCCCTATCCATCTCCACCCTACCATCAAGTCTTGCCGGAGTATTATCAAGAAGATTTCACAAGTCAAGAACAACATTCTCCACCGCCTTCAATGATAGAGGAGCTCTTTAAGATGGTTAGAGAAAGCGAGCGCCCTCAAGAGGATTTCACAAGCTGTGAGCAACCCTCTCAACCTCCTTCTATGTTAGAGGAGCTCTTGAAAATGGTGAAGGAAAGTGAGCATCCTCGAGAGGAGTTTGTAAGCTATGAGGAACCTCCTCCACCTCTTTCCACACTTGAGGAAGCTTTGAAGATTGCGGATGACAATGCGAACCAACTTAATCGCTTAGCTCAAGGCATGACACTCATCAAGGAAGCTCTAGAGGTTGAACAACATTCTCCACATTCCTCCACAATTGAGGAGATGTTGCAAATGGCGGAAGATAATGCGGCTCGGTTGGATCGTTTAACTCAAAGTGTGAAGCTCATCTCCGACACCTTTGAACCGGAAGTGCTAGTCATGGAAGAAGAAGAAGGTGAGTCTCCCCAAGAGGAATTCGTGAGTCATGAGAAACCTCTTCCACTTCCTTTCATGCTAGAGATCTTGCAAATTGCGGAGGATAATGCAAACCGAGTTAACCGCTTATCCCAAAGCATAGAGCTCGTCACGAAGATTCTTGAGAATGAACGACATCCCAATCATGTGGAGTATGTTTATGATGATGAAGATGACACTTGTGAATCCGAGGAGCTTGACACGGAAGAAGAGTTGGTAATGGAGG
The DNA here is from genome assembly GCA_034768395.1 of Linum lewisii. Classification (NCBI taxonomy): domain Eukaryota; kingdom Viridiplantae; phylum Streptophyta; class Magnoliopsida; order Malpighiales; family Linaceae; genus Linum; species Linum lewisii. The sequence goes on along the minus strand of CM068302.1, from coordinate 26,464,354 downwards.
AGATTGAGGAACATGTTCTTCCCATGGAGACGCCATATGACAATGATGTGAGGATAGAAGAATCAAGGAGACTTGAGGATGATGACCCTTTAGAGGAGGTGAGAGATGTTTTGAAGATTCTTCAAGAAGAGGTGGCACCGAGGGTGGAGCACGAAAGTGAACAACACCACCCTATTGAGGTCCCACCAAAGGTTGTGAGTACTCTTCAATCTTCTTGCTTGATCATGAAGTACTTGTGTCAAGAGACGGGCACAAGCTTCATAACCTCCCCTAAGGTGATAATGGAAGAGGAGTTGCCCATGTTTGAACCGGAAGACTCTTCGAGTGGCATCACCAACTTGGAGACGATGGAGCTTGGCCCCCTACCATACATTCTTCCTCAAACTCCTAAGCTCAATGGTAGAAGGCCTTGGCAAGGTAACAATTGGAACTCAAGCTTAGCTCATTGGTCATTCTACCATTTGCTTCTATTGCTACTTGGAGCTCAAACTTCATCATGGAAGAAGCTACTTGACTTCAAGGAGGTACTAAGTTGGACACCCTAACGCAGGTATCGTCGAGCTTAAGACGGTAACCAAGCGCTTCTTGGGAGGCACCCCATGTTATCTTTAATTTTTTGCTTTTAATTCTTGTTTGAGGTTTTTGTGTTGTTTTAGCTTTTTGAATAAGGTTTGGCAAGCATTTTGGATCACTCTTCACCAAGGATCATCATGGAACTTTTTCACCTCTATTACGTCCTATGCTCCTCTCTACCAATGCGGTAACTTCGTTCCACCTTACCCTCTCTCTCTTGATCATTGAGGACAATGCTCATGTTAGTCGTAGGGGAGTTTGAGGTTTGGTGTGATTATTTGTCGGTAGAAGTCTAAGGCTATGCTTTGATGAGTTGCATGATCTTAATTGAATGTCGAATTCCTCTATTGTAGAATCATTCGGTTCTTGACTTTTGGTGTTTGATTGACTTCAAGCTTTCACAATGACGTTTAGACTGTCCTACTTAGAACCTATAACCAGCATGCTAGCACTAATATCAAATGAGTCTAGGCCAGAACAGAGATTTTATCGCTCTTGTATGTTGGTTGATTGGTTTGATACGTGTTTTTGTACCACTCGATAACACCGGTCTAAGATGATGAAGGTAATCAGAATTTTCACCATATTTCATGTTTTTCATCACCTTTTTGGTCCCTCGTGATCGTGGCTTGAGATTAGACGGAATCCAATTCGAAATCTTGTGTGGAAGTTGTAAAGGGCTAAGGATCAAGTGGCCAATGTCAAAAGAAAATGTTCAAAAGAAAAGAAAAGCTAAGCTAGGCAAGCTCGGCACCTAAGTGAAGTGTCGGGTTGAGCACTAGCAAAGGCAAAAGCTGTGAGCTAGGCAGGTTCAACACCTAAGTGAAGTGTTGGATCGAGCACTAGTATGGCAAAAGCTGTGAGCTAGGCAGGTTCAACACCTAAGTGAAGTGTTGGATCGAGCACTAGTATGCAGTAGGAAAAAAAAGAGAAGAAAAAAAAATGAAAATGGAAAGAAAAAAAAAGAATTCTCAAATGTAGCCCTTGATCCTACGCCCGAGTTTGTTAAGTGCGGATCTAGAAGCGGATGAAGTCGAGTCGATAGCCACATCACGATCACTCACCACTTTCAAAAATTCTCCTTTCCCCCGCCTTATCCGTCCCCTTTCCTGAGTTCAAGTCCTTTTGATTAGAGTTGGTGTTGTCGTGGTCGGTTTTTCTGTATCCCAATTAACCACTACTTGAAGTGTGCAGTTATTAGTGAGGTCTAGACTTGTTTGGTTGACGTTCTTGCATGTGTAGGTTAAGTTTGTTCGTGGAACAGTTTAAGCCGAATTGTTTTTGCTTGAATCTCAATGGACCGATCTTGTCATTTGTGAGCTTGGATGTTTTCTAGTTTATTTGCTTGAGGACAAGCAAAGCTTAGTCGTAGGGGAATTTGATGTGACTTTATTTGGTGCATTTTAAGCCTTCGATTAGCCTATGAAATGCCCTTGTTTGATCCTTAAATGCCATGCTTAATGTGTTTTTATCGAAGTTTTGTGCTAAGTGCTATTCTGTTGCCCGGTTGCCACTTTGAGCCAATTCCATGTCTATTGGAGGTGTTTTCTTTGTATTTTCAGGTCTTGGAATTGTAGTACTGGTGACAAGGAGCACGTAGGATCAAACGGAAGGTCAATCGGAGCTAGGACGGAGGAGATATGGACGTTGCAAGATCGAAGAAAATGCACTTTAAGCTGAAGGAATTTTCGGCGAAAATGTCATAGCATTTTCGCCGAAGAGGAATTTTTCGGCGAGGTTGTCAAGTCTTCGGTCCGAAAACTCTAAACAGGCGGCGGACGTTTGATCATTGAAGTTATTTTCGGCGAAAATTATGCAATGTTTTCGCCGAAAATCTGTGAAGAGATGGCAAGCCGGACGGTGTTTACAAAGGCAGTTTCGGCGAAAATCTCACATTATTTTCGCCGAAAATTCTAGTGTCTTCCGGCGTGCTATATAAAGAAGAAGGGGCGAGAATTAAAAGGGGGGAGCTCAATTCTAATTTTTACAATTGCCGATCAATTCTTCTTTCCTCTCAACTTCTCCAACACTTTCTCCTCATCAACCAATCCTTCATCAATCCTAGAGCAAGGTGCAAATTGGAGTAAGGAGCTTGGATTGAAGCCCACAACCTTGGGGAGAGGAGCTTGCAAGAAGAGGATTGCCATGGAACCCTTGGTGACCATCTCTCTTTCTTTCTCTTGTGTACCCTTGGCCATGTGTGGCTGATTTCCTAGGTTTTCTTGGATTGATAGATGGTTGTGCTAGGATAGAGGTTAATTGTATAAACTTGCCATGATTGATCTTGGATTGTAAGAAGATGGTCTCTATGACTTGTTGTTATATCCATTGATGGCTATGGCTTGATTGGTCTATTATTTGTAATGTAATGCATGAGAGTGCTTGGATTACATGGATTGTAGTTCTAGGGATTCAAGAGAGTGTGTTCTAAGAGATTAGGTCATCTCAATTCAACCATAGTTGCATGATTTCTCACTTGTGCATTTTATCGAACACTTGGTGTGCATTAGGATTTTCACTCAACTGAACTTTGATTAGTCTTTGGATGATTCTCTTAGTGTTAGGACATTGACATGAGAGTGTGGTGTCTAGCCTAGTGGTCATAGAGTCATAGGAGAGGGTTTTGTAGCTTGGCATTTCATCAAACACCTTTAATGCATCCTTAGTCACTTAGCTTGAGAGCGAGAGCCTAGGTTGAGTGGTTCTAGGATAGGGATTTAGTGCGACGAGAGTGCATTGAGTCTATAGAAGGGATTTGCATGGTCATTCGATTGCATCCTCGATCATGTTTGGCTTGTTTGTGCATTTATACCTCTTGAGCATGATGAACCTATCTTTCCAAGTTAACCTCCTTTACCTTTGATTTGCACCCTTTTGTTTTGCTTTGTTTGTTTAGTTTTCTTTATGTTTTCTTTTGTTCTTATTTCAAACCAAATCTTATTTTAAATGAATAGACCGTCCATGAACCGTGTGAGTACAAGCTTTTGAGAGAGCCCTCGTGGAATACGACCTTGATTGTTGTGAGTTAAATCTCGCGCATCAGCTAGGCGATACAATTTGAAACTCCGACCGCATCACATCACACTCAACGATTTAGTGCTACGAAAAAATTTTAGACCAGCGGTCGGGGTGGCTAAGCTTAATCCTGGTTGGGAAGGCTCGTATAGGGTGCGAAGGATAGTTGGTGCCAATACCTTCAAGCTAGCAGAGTTAGATGGAACAAAGACCCCCAAAACATGGAACTCCATGCACCTTAGGTGATATTATGATTAAAGTAGCCCTGTAAGAGATGCGAGTTCTAATGAAATGACTAAGTGTCAAAAATGATCTTTCTCGTTCCAACGATGCTTCACACATTTAAATATCGCCATGTAAGACCTAAGGGCATTGAAATCACTAAGTAAGACCTACGGGCATTAAAAATCGCCATGTAAGACCTAAGGGCATTGAAATTTCTAAGTAAGACCTACGGGCATTAAAAATCGCCATGTAAGACCTACGGGCATTGAAATCGCTAAGTAAGACCTACGGGCATTAAAAATTTCCATGTAAGACCTAAGGGCATTGAAATCGCTAAGCAAGACCTACGGGCATTAAAAATTGTCATGTAAGACCTAAGGGCATTGAAATCACTAAGTAAGACCTACGAGCATTAAAAATCGCCATGTAAGACCTAAGGGCATTGAAATCGCTAAGTAAAACCTACGGGCATTAAAAATCGCTATGTAAGACCTAAGGGCATTGAAATCGTTAAGTAAGACCTACGGACATTATAAATCGTCATGTAAAAACCTAAAGGCATTTACTTCAACCCAAGGAGATGGGGCGATCCTTAGTCGGAGAAATGACGTATGAGGGCAGATCACGGTTTGGGCTCAATAAAGAGCAAGAAATAAGGCAGAGTTAAAAAGTCACGATTACAGTGGATATGGACTGTTCTAACATATATAAAAAAGAAGAGAGACGAAACAAGGAAAAGCACAGCAACAGCGACGAACTCGAGGGATATCGCTTTGGACCCAACATCATTAGGAAGCATCCCTTTTTCCTTTATCGCTAGGGCCCTTATTAGCAGATTTAGCGAGTTGAGAGCTGGAGCCCTGGTCGCTAGACGATGGAGTAGGCTCGGGGGGAGGTGGCTGAACTTCCGTGCCATCGGGGTTTAAATCGGGTCGGCCACACTTTCGGCGTTCAGCCACCACATACTCCGCGTCCTCGGCAATCACTTCTCGTTCCAAGCAATCCGCGTCCTGAAAAATGATCTCCTCATCATCATCGACAGGGTCAGGCACCCCAGCTCTATAGCGGTTAAGACCTTTAAGCACAACACGAATCATTTTCCGGCCAGGCCAGCTCCTAGACGGGAAAAGCTTGTAGAACTCATTTCGACAGCTACGCATAACCACGCGCATACTCTCACCATTAGATTGGGTAAAATATGCTACGGATTCAGCATACAACGCTTTTTGGGCAACTAGCTCGGAATCAGTCGCTGCCTGGGCCGCTAAGGAGTAATTTAACAGATCCTTGGCATTGTCGCGCTCCGCAACAATCTCGTCCACGCTGGCAGCTTTAGCCTGAGCTTCTTTCAAATCGGCCTCAAGGCGGGAGAGATGGTTGCGGGTGACTTCCAAGATTTCCCTCAGACGATCAGATTCCTCCTGAAGAGTTTTCTGTTGATTTTCCAGGCGAGAGACTTGGTCAGTCTTCTCGTCTAGATTCTCCTTCAGGTTGCAAAGGGCGATACTCGCCACATTGGCACGGCGCTACAAAAAAAAACAACAGAACTCAATAAAGAATCGTTATGCCAATATTATGAACGTTGTAGGACGTATCAATCAAATAACTACCAAGCTGGAAGCTAGGGTAGATCGTATTCCACGGGTCTTCTAATGATCGTTTACTCAACTATAAAGGCAAGTTATTCAAGTTTAAACACTTTGTGCGTGGTGTGAGTTCCACGACTTCTAATTCTAAGAAATGCACGGAAATTAAAAATTAAAACTGAAAACAGATTGAAAGATTGGTTGAAAACAAAGATGACAGACAAGCTTAGACTTTGAATCCCCCTTCGTTCACCAGAGCCTTGGCAATCAACAGATCAGCGGATTTCGATTCTCGTTCAATCAATTCTAAGACACCACCATAACTCCTTACCCTTAGGTTTAAGACTGGCGAACGTTCGTTCTATCCGATCTAGCTACCAAGATTAATTAGCCGCCCGGGTACGGTCGCCTCTCACAACGACTTAACTTAACTGGTGCAATTACTAATGATTTATGAGTTACTCTTGCAGTGGATTAACCCTAACTGGTTCCTACGAAAGGCACACTCCAATGATTAGGTTCATTGTTCGATTTGAAGTTTTTAAGTAAGGCGAGCGTTCGCTTCTATCCTTAGCTTAACCAGAATCTACTCTAGGTGATCAATCCAGACAAGAAACATGAACATTGAAGAACAAATCAAACATGAAAGAGAAACTGATTGAACTTTGAATCTAATCACCGCCGATCCATGACCGCTTTAAAGCCCTGGGTCACTTAGGGTTCATCTAGTCTAAGCTCTACGAGTTTAGCTACTCATGTTTTTCACAAAAGAATCAAAGACAAAGATAGAGTTCATCTTGTACAAAGGAAGAACAGAAAAGGATCTGAAAAACCTAATTAAGACGACTCCGGCAGAACTTCGATCTCCGGTAATCTGCAATCCTAGCTCCGAGTCTTCGAGATGAAAGGGATGGCGTCACAATCTCTTCCTGGCTCTTCGAACTCTAACTCTCTACTCCAGAACTCGGTAGAATTCTGAAGTATTTGGTATTAGTTGAAATTATGAGGTCTATTTTGTATTGGGCCGCCGGTTAAGTATTTATACTTAACCCTAATACCGCCGGATTTTGCCTGGAATTTTTGCCGAAAATGTGCTTGAGTTTTCGCCGAAAATTCCTTTGTAAATGGGGTGATCGCCGGCCGCTTTCTCCTGTGATTTTTGGACGCCGGGTTCTCGGCGAAAACTTAGTGTTTTCGCCGAAAAGTTGCCTTTGTAAGCTATGCCGATTTCTTCATGAGTTTTCGCCGAAAACTCCAAGGGTTTTCGCCGAAAACTTCTTTGTAAATGGGAGCAGGATTTGGTTCGACTTGATTGACTCCTTGGATCGATTCCGGTGCGATTCCTCGAGGTTCCAACACCTTAGACACGTCCTTGGCTACTTTATTTGACGGGAAAAACCTGTGCTTACATGAAAACACTAGAAAACCATCAAATAGACCCGAAACGGGCCAAAGTAACACAAATGGCACGAGATAGAGTAGTTGAATGAATATTCGTTATTCTACCCTAAAAACCATGTCTTAAGCAAGGAAATGTCGCTTAAATGAGGCTGATAATCACGTCAAATCGAGTGTCATCACAATACTAAGCCACAAAGGGGCAGATATCAAGAATCAATATTGTCTCCTCGTTGTGAAGACGAGTGAGGCTCATGTGTAGCGAGCGAAGATTTTCAACGTCTTCCTTAAGCTTCGAATTTTCCTCTTGAAGATGTTTGCAGGCAAATGACAGATCGCCAAGCTTAGCAATAGCCTAGTAACAAGGGTCATACATTTTTAAATAAACGACACCACGACGATATGATTACTGATCATAAGACTTAAGTCTCAAGGAAAGAGATTATGACTTTACACACTTGAAAGATTCGGATCGAGGCCGCCCCATGAAGGCCCGACACCTCCGAGCTTTCCCCGGGTTCAGTTACCCCCTGGTAAACACCGCGTGAGAACTCCTCAGTTATATCGCTCGCCATCCTGGGCGATATGTGAGAGGCCACTCGATGGACAACGGTGAAATAAGGCAGGCGGAAAGGGCCCTCATTCTCGCGACCAAGAGGTGCAGGGTGATCAAAAATGGTATTCGCCCGCTCGGTCCAGGAGGCATGGCGGGGACGATCGTTAAAATTGATGGCGGTCGAGATGGATCTTGGGGCTGTTCTGAGGGACGAAGGTCGAGTTCGGGTGATGGCTCCACGTCATCAGTAGCTGTGTCTCACTAATAACCTGCACACGACGAGTAATCGTAACCAATTATGCACGAATTTGACCTGACCGACCAGACTCCTCACACAGGAATTATTTAGTAAACGGGGAACTCTCACTCTCTGTGTTTAAGGACGTGTTTCTGCTCTCAATCATTTACTGTTACTGAATTCTGTCATAAGTTTGCAATTCGACCACATCTCCACCACTGTGACAACACGAGTACTAGTCAAGAAGGACTTCCCTGCTAGGACTGTAACGAATTCTACACTACAAGGGTTTATGATGAGATGGATGATGGGAATGTATGATGATGGCTTTGGTGCGGTGTAGCTTTCGACTAACTTCCCTCGAATCTAGCCTATGGTTTCCTACCGTCTAACCAGACACGGGTGGAATAGTGAATGCTCGTCCTATGATACCCTCAAGCAACCTAGCACTTTATTTCTTTACACATTTTTTTCTTTGAATTTTCTTTTGACTTCGTTCTTCCATTTGTAGGGAGAAGAACGTTTATTTGAACTCAAAACTTGAAACTTTTCTGATTTTTCTACTTTTCTTCTTGTTTCGACATTTTCTTTTATTTTTCTCTCTTTTTTTTTTCTTTGTGCCAATTCTTTCTTTTAGTTGCTAGAGGGGTTTACACGTTTGGACATAATAGCTAAGACCACCTGTTTAATGGCTATAGGCAGGTTACCACAAACCGACTTCCGGTAGGTCAATCTAGAACTACAACCACAGGGGATCAACGAGGAATGAAAGAATGGGAAATGGCTGTAATGTATTATCGAACCGAAAGAACAGGCCAAGCTCAAGGGTTTAAACCTAATGGATTTATCGTTGGGTAGGCTATCTGGCTTAGTAGCTGAATCTAGGTGCCCCTATCATTCTAGAACTCGTGTCATCGTGTGGTCTCGAGTAGGTCTTATGCAAATTCTAACTCATTCAAGCAAACAGAAAATCACTCAAAAAGAATTGAAATTGCAAGTTACGTGCAATAGATCAAAAGCTCACAGTTGGTTTGCTAGTCGGATTCGGTCATTTTCATGCAATCAAGGCTACAAACTACAAGTGTGATTTGAAAAATTCTGTTCTGACCAGGCAATTTAGCATCAAAGTAAACACGTTGGTTCTCAAGTTCTAGGTTAAGCAGTCTAAGCATCATTATGAAAGATTGAACAACAACTTAACATCAAAAATCAAGAACTGAGCCATTCTAATGCTAGAGAGACTGGACAGGAATCACGAGGCATACAAAAACACAATCAAGGGCAATCAAGTTCATGCAAAGTTCTCTAGCATCCTACTCCACACTTAAATCGGACTGTGTCCTCACAGGACTAAATCTAGAGTTCAGAATGAAGTAGAAGAACCTGGACCGAGATGGTTGGCGTAGGGGATGAGCACGGATCCTCGGAGCAGAGGCAATCTACCAAAGCGAAGCAAAGGGAATCTCCCAACTGCCTGCAAAACAAAAACAAGTGAAAGATAAAAAGGAAACCGGGACAAGTGTCCCGGATCCACACAGAAAAAAGTTGGATCGAGATCCGAAAAGAAGAAATAAAAAGAAAGGACAAGGAAAAGGACACCACCCGATCATAGCTGGTCAGGGGCGTCGGGGGGTGGAAGGTGTAAGGCGTCGCCGACCTGACGTTGCCACGCCAGCTGTGCCTCATACCGCTCGTCAGAGCGATGCATGTGTTGCTGCATAATAATCCATCTCGCCTCCCAGTGGCGTTGTCAGTGATGCGCCACTCCTGGAGTCGCTCATACAGCTCTCTAACATCCGCGGGATGTTGTCGGTGCTGAGGGTGAGGCGCCTGATATGGATCTGGAATGGGCGGCGGTGACTGGTGTGCATACCCTGCCTGATGATGTGGCGAGGGTGCATGATCATGAAACTCCGGACTCTGACCGGGGCTGCGGCTGCTCAGAATCATCTTCGTCCTCCGACTCTTCCATATGCTGGAGGTGAGGATCTGCTGCTACCTGGAGACTGAGGTCCAGCTCGAGGTCGTACTCGACCGTCAAATCACCTCCAGCGGTGTGTATTCTGCGTTGTGGGACGTCCGGGCCATATGCTTGTCTAAGACCGAAAGAGATGATGAGTCGGCCGACAAAGTTGCCTCCCAGGAGTGAGTGAGGTGGCCTCGGCCTCTGAGTCTTCTGGCGGAGTAAGCGTGCAAGTACCCATCCGGGATGAAGATGATAACTCTCCCAGATGGCGCGATGAAGAAGAAGCTCCTCTCTGCTGATATGGTGGCGGTCCTTCTCTGGAGCAAACAAAGGGGAACGACGCCAAACCATGTGAATGAATTTATAGAGAGGGTGAGATAGGGACTTAACTGAGTTATGCTTCGTGTTACGAACGCCGGGCACTCCAGTCATGTGGCTCCAGAGCGCATCGTACTCCTCTCCGTCGCCATCGTCATTCTCCCAGCCGAGGTGATGACCCTCGTAGTCCTCGCGGGGGATCCCGAGATGAGCTGCAAACTCATCGTAGGTGAGTGTCATGTGCACCCCGCCCAGATAGAAGGTGACGACCTTCTTGTGCTGCCTCCTCTTGTGCTCGTCCAGATCGAATTTCGCCCAAAACTCCTGGAGAGCAACGTCTGGAAAGTCAGCGGCTAGTGTGGTCAGCTCTAGCAGTCCTGCAGGTACCAATGCATCGAGCACGTTCTGGTGCCAGTCCTCATCGTGCTCGAAGAGTGACTCCATAGATAGTGGGAAACATCAGCTCCGGGAACATGCTCAAGCCGCTGGTAGCGCTCGAAGTAGTACTGGGGTAGGCGAGCAACAGTGGCGTGGTACCCAACACGGCCAGGGAAAGCTGGTGGAGGACTGGAGACGGCGGGTGTGACGGGAGCAGCGGCTCGGGAGCTAGAGCCGGTGTCAAGGCGCTCCTTAGTCCTGCGCTCATGAGTGACATTCCTAAAACCAGAAACGAAACCAGATTAATTAACTAATAACCCACCCCACACTTAGTAGAAAAACTCAATTTTACAAAGAAATGAGGAAAACCGAGTGGGGGTAAGCAAATCAAGTAACCGGTAATCACGATAAATCACAAATCATGCATATGTCTAGCCGGAATGTTCATAACATAATTAGGGATCAGAAGTCAAACCGACATTCAAAAAGTCAACATCATAGCACATTGAACCCTAATCATGGCAATACTAGCTCAAAGCGGGAAATGACGACATAATTATAAACTCAGATGGCTAGCACAGATATATGAACGTGAATGAACACTTATGGCAGCCAAACAAGCATAGATAATTCATGCTCAAACCGACATTTCACAAAAGTCAACACCGCAGAGAATCGATTTTTAAACATAGCAACACACGATCAAATGGTACTATAATTCAGCACAATACTCCCTAAGCATGCTAGATCAGTCAAAAGCAATTCAGCTAACCTAGTTCACAGGAAATAGTCGGCACGCAAATCGAGGTAAACCGAAAAGTCAGCCAAAAGTCAACCCCAACGAAATTCAGCATTCAACATGTCAAAAGATTCGGAATGAAAAGTTCTACAACTTACCTTGAAGCCATGGGGGCTGAAAATGAACGGAGAGAGAGAAATCAGAGAATTACTCGAAAAACTAGGGTTTGGTGGAACTAGAGCTCTAGAGCTCCGATTCGGACGATCTACGACTCAAACTGATCGGATAAGGAAGGGGAGTAGGGCGACGGTGATCGGCGGTGGCGTGGTCGGGTTATTGGTGGCGGCGGCGGTCGGGCTCTTTAAAAACAAAGGGGAGGTTTATTTTGAAAATGAAAGAAGTGAGGGGAGAGAGAGTGACCGAGAATTTAAAGGGAAGAAACTGTTAATTTTTAGTCAAGTTTTCGGCGAAAATATATGCAATTTTTCACCGAAAACCCAAGGCAAAATGGTCTGCCGGTTTTCAAATAAGTTTTCGCCGAAAACTTCATAGATTTTTCGCTGAGAAGTCTACTTAAAATCGACCAGAAAACACAGTGGGATTTCAAAGGAAGTTTTCGCCGAAAATTGGGACAGTTTTCGTCAAAAATTTTGACCTGTACGATTGAAAATATTTTCGCAATCCGGGCAAACTTCAAAAAATCACAATTAAATCCAAAAAAATCGAAACAACCTCAAACAACTTGCGATTGAAACGATGACACACAGACTACACACGAAAAATAAAAAATCATGCAAACTGACACTTTTGGCTCCCCCGAACCGACTCTAAAACACTAAGGTTGACAGAAATGAAAAACTGACTCTAGCCGTGGGTTGCCTCCCACGAAGCACTCTTTTATTAACATCCTTGAGCTGGACGATACCTGGACGGTATTAGGAGACATCCCAACTCAGGTTCTCCTTAATGCTAGCATCAGAGTTCATGAAGTAGAGCTCCGGGGTATCTCCGTTAAGCATAAATTTCTTCCCGTTAGCGTGTATAAGCTTGGTACGTCCGTCGGGAAGGTGATCAGTGATCTTGAACGGACCAAATAGCTCTGTTGAGGGGTCATCCTCTACAAGGAAGACGGTGGAAGGGATGAGAATGATTGGCTTCGTCTTCTCTTTACCCTCCGGCTTTGTATCACCAGGATCGGTGATCATCGGTATTTCCTTAGGAGATGCTTTTGGCTTCTCCTTCAATACTTGTTCCGGTGCCGGTAGCTTGGAACGAATTGGCGGTGCAGCTGGCTCGGATGAAGGTGGCGGCACAACTGGTCTCCAGACCATTTGAGTCTTTGTCTTCTTGTTCTTCCCCCGGGGCCTGCCAGGTTTCTTGCTTGGCAGTGAAGAAGAGGCTTTCAGCTCCTTCTTCTTTGGCGGCTTCTGAACAGCAGATTTTGGTTTCTGCTTGGTAATCTGTCCAGCACCTGCAGCAACAATTGATCTAGGAACACTAGTAGAGACATTAGTGACGGAGTTGACTAGAGTCAACTCCACAGTTTCAACAGCTAGGCAATGAGATTCTTCATTCAAATGGGTATATTTTATTCCATCTTTAAGGCGGAACGTTATCGTGTCCTTGCCAACCCTCAAAGTTAAAGAACCATTTGGAATGTTAATTTGCATCCCAGTTATAGCCATGAAGGGTCGTCCTATGAGAATGGTAGAATCATCCTTACTAGTATCAATGATCACATAGTCAGCTAAGAACGTGAAAGGACCACATTTAGTAACAACGTCTTTGATTTCTCCTCTAGGAGTTTTAAGTGATCGATCAGCAAAGACAAGTTGCATGCTAGTCGGTTCAAGTTATCCTAGGTTCAATTTTTCAAATAAACTCATAGGCATAACATTGACAGACGCGCCTAGGTCAACTAAACTACGCTCTATCTTAACATCATTAATAACTAGAGGAAGCGTGAAAGAACCAGGATCAGAACACTTAGCTGGATATGGCGATGAAGGCTTCTTGCTACGAGCGGCAGGATATCCTTCTTTACCTCCCCACATGCCAGTCTCGATCCTTGCGTTCGGCAGCAATGCTCTTGGAAAAGGAGGCTTCACGTAGTACGGAGCAAGAGGAGGATCATACTCCTTAGGCGCCTCCTTCAGTGCTTCCTTAGGAGATTCATCAGTCCTGCATAAAATAGAAGAAGCATTAGTAGATGAGTTTGCCGGTTCTTGAACGGATACCATTTTAGCTTGCTCCTTTCTCGGATTTAGCTCGGTTTGGCTTGGAAGTTGACCAAATGGTCGACCAGATGCTAGCATGCTCGAGATGTGGTTCACAGCCTGCTCAATTCTTTGACCGGATGCGATCTGTTCTTGGTTGAGAAGAGCTTGAGCCTTGAACTGACTATCATGATCGTCAAGTCTGGTGATGATCTGACTAAGCTTCTTGTCCAGTTCACTGACGTTGTTTTCCCTATGATGTTGCTGCCCTGTGTAGGTATTGTTCAGATATTGATTCTGGCGATTGCCAGGAGCAGTTCCATAGTTACCCGGATTGTGGTGCGGTGGCTGGTAGACACCTGCCGGTGGATGGTTCAGCTTCTGATCCTGTGCTGGACCAGCTGGGCGGTTGTTCTGATTCTGGTTGTGGTTGGCGCCAGCATTGTAGGGAGGTCTGTCTTGATAATTCCCCTGTTGCCTGAAATTGCGGTAGCCAGCATAACCATTCTCTACTTCTGCCTTGATAGTAGCTTCGAGATCGATCTTGCCTCTTGACCCTTCAGATTGCCGTTCCCAGTTCCTCGACTTGGAAGCACAGTTCGCGAAATGAAGAAGAGCAGCTTCAGGTGTAAGCGTAGTGCAATCCCCTTTAGCTAGGGAATTGACCCATTTGGCAGATTCTTCTCGAAGACCTCGAGCAAAGATTTCAGCTAACTGCCTCTGCTCGAAACTGTGATGCGGAAAGTTGTAGAGAAGTTCTTGGAATTGATTCCAAGTATCATATAAGCTTACGCCTTCCTTCTGAGAGAATCTGGCGATGTTGTCCTTGATGGCTGTTGTTCTGGCAGGAGGGAAGTACTCTTTGACGAAGTCTTGAGCAAGAGTCTCCCAGTCGGTGTAGTAGCCAGGTGGTTTGCTAGTAAGCCACCTCTTCGCTGCGCCATTCAGAGAGAACGGGAAAGCTCTCAAGCAAAGAGTGTTCTTGTCGAGATTTCCATTCTTGAAAGTGCTGCAGAGATCAAGGAAATCCGCCAGATGTGTGCACGGATTGTCTAGAGATCATAGTCAAGAATGGAATCTTGATCTCATAGTTAGGATCTCCTTCAATGCGCGGCACGGCAATGGAAGATCGAACGCTAGTCGCGCTCGGCTTGTTGTAGTCAGCTAGACTCTTCTGTGCAACTGGTGGTGGTTGACCGCCTGGTGGTGGTGGTGGTGGTAACTGATCATCCATGGTAGAAGATGGAGGAGGTGAAAATGACTCGGTGTATGAAGCGGATGAAGATGACGGTGAAGATGAAGATGAGGAACTCTCCTTCAGTTCCTCGATCTTGATCGGAGTGAAGGATGGAAGTGGATTGGTTCTGCCTCTCTTCGGAATCTGTGATTGTCTCAGTGGAGCAGAACTGCCTGGTCTCTCTACACTCTTAGCCTTGTCATTCTTGGCGCTTTGGAGACGCGTGAGAGGGCGGTGGTGCATAAACCTGTGAACAACCTACAAATAACAAAAAATAAACAAAAACCAGTGTAAAATCGAAGTGGATGGAAAGGTGAAAGATGGAAAGTAGAAGAATAAGATGCCAGTTCTTCTTTCGAACAATCAAAAGAAGTCCACAGCAACGGCGCCAACTTGATGAACGTTGTAGGACGAATCAATCAAATAACTACCAAGCTGGAAGCTAGGGTAGATCGTATTCCACGGGTCTTCTAATGATCGTTTACTCAACTATAAAGGCAAGTTATTCAAGTTTAAACACTTCGTGCGTGGTGTGAGATCCACGACTTCTAATTCTAAGAAATGCATGGAAATTAAAAATTAAAACTGAAAACAGATTGAAAGATTGGTTGAAAACAAAGATGACAGACAAGCTTAGACTTTGAATCCCCCTTCGTTCACCAGAGCATTGGCAATTAACAGATCAGCGGATTTCGATTCTCGTTCAATCAATTCTAAGACACCACCATAACTCCTTACCCTTAGGTTTAAGACTGGCGAACGTTCGCTCTATCCGATCTAGCTACCAAGATTAATTAGCTGCCCGGGTACGGTCGCCTCTCGCAACGACTTAACTTAACTGGTGCAATTACTAATGATTTATGAGTTACTCTTGCAGTGGATTAACCCTAACTGGTTCCTACGAAAGGCACACTCCAATTATTAGGTTAATTGTTCGATTTGAAGTTTTAAAGTAAGGCGAGCGTTCGCTTCTATCCTTAGCTTAACCAGAATCTAATCTAGGTGATCAATCCAGACAAGAAACATGAACAATGAAGAACAAATCAAACATGAAAGAGAAATTAATTGAACTTTGAATCTAATCACCGCCGATCCGTGACCGCTTTAAAGCCCTGGGTCACTTAGGGTTCATCTAGTCTAAGCTCTACGAGTTTAGCTACTCATGTTTTTCACAAAAGAATCAAAGACAAAGATAGAGTTCATCTTGAACAATGGAAGAACAGAAAAGGATATGAAAAACCTAATTAAGACGACTCCGGCAGAACTTCGATCTCCGGTAATCTGCAATCCTAACTCCGAGTCTTCGAGATGAAAGGGATGGCGTCACGATCTCTTCCTGGCTCTTCGAACTCTAACTCTCTGCTCCAGAACTCGGGAGAATTCTGAAGTATTTGGTATTAGTTGAAATTATGAGGTCTATTCTGTATTGGGCCACCGGTTAAGTATTTATACTTAACCCTAATACCGCTGGATTTTGCCTGGAATTTTTGCCAAAAATGTGCTTGAGTTTTCGCCAAAAAATTCTTTGTAAATGGGGTGATCGCCGGCTGCTTTCTCCTGTGATTTTCGGACGCCGGGTTCTCGGTGAAAAATTTGCCTTTGTAAGCTCTGCCGATTTCTTCATGAGTTTTCACCGAAAACTCCAAGGGTTTTCGTCGAAAACTTCTTTGTAAATGGGAGCAGGATTTGGTTCCACTTGATTGACTCCTTGGATCGATTCCGGTGCGATTCTTCGAGGCTACAACGCCTTAGACACGTCCTTGGCTACTTTTTTTGACGGCAAAAACCTGTGCTTACATGAAAATACTAGAAAACCATCAAATAGACCCGAAACGGGCCAAAGTAACACAAATGGCACGAGATAGAGTAGTTGAATGAATATTCGTTATTCTACCCTAAAAACCATGTCTTAAGCAAGGAAATGTCGCTTAAATGAGGCTGATAATCACGTCAAATCGAGTGTCATCACAATACTAAGCCACAAAGGGGCAGATATCAAGAATCAATATTGTCTCCTCGTTGTGAAGACGAGTGAGGCTCATGCGCAGCGAGCGAAGATTTTCAACGTCTTCCTTAAGCTTTGAATTTTCCTCTTGAAGATGTTTGCAGGCAAATGACAGATCGCCAAGATCAGCAATAGCCTGGTAACAAGGGTCATACATTTTTAAATAAATGACACCACGACGATATGATTACTGATCACAAGACTTAAGTCTCAAGGAAAGAGATTATGACTTTACACACTTGAAAGATTCGGATCGAGGCCGCCCCATGAAGGTCCGACACCTCCGAGCTTTCCCCGGGTTCAGTTACCCCCTGGTAAACACCACGTGAGAACTCCTCAGTTATATCGCTCGCCATCCTGGGCGATATGTGAGAGGCCACTCGATGGACAACGGCGAAATAAGGCAGGCGGAAAGGGCCCTCATTCTCGCGACCAAGAGGTGCAGGGTGATAAAAAATGGTATTCGCCCGCTCGGTCCAGGAGGCATGGCGGGGACGATCGTTAAAATTGATGGCGGTCAAGATGGATCTCGGGGCTATTCTGAGGGATGAGGGTCCAGTTCGGGTGATGGCTCCACGTCATCAGCAGCTGTGTTTGAGGCATGCGTCGTGGAGACAGGCACGGTGATGGGACTATCAGCATTGGAGGCAATGGGATCTACATCGCCCTAAGCAGCCTGCTGAACGAGCTCTCGAAGTGATAGACTGTCTTCATTTTGAGAGGGAGGGAGACGGGAGCGTCGAACTAGAGGCTCGCTTTCCTCCTCGTCTAGATCGACGGAAAGCGGAGAAACCAATGGTTGATGACCCGATGACTCTCCCACTTTCTTCCTGGGCTTGGAAGCCCCGCCTTCCTTTTTCCCTTGCCTCTTCCGACAGAACGTGGGGGCACGGAGGGCAGAGCACCAGAGGGTGGAGGCACAGGAGGATTCGCGCGATAAACCTCGGGGCGAGTTTCACCCACGGGTCCTCGGGCAGTGGTGCTAATAAGGCACCCAGAGAGATTGGTAAAGCCTACAACAAAAGGAGCAGTAACAATCATGAGCAGCGGCGACAAATTCTAGGACGAGATATTTTCAACTATAGCACAATAAAAAAATATAATATAGAAAATAGCGGAGAAAAGCCTCTCAAGGGGGAGTAGAGGTCCTTAAAATATTATAATTATACCTCCTCGGATTCCCTTCTGAGAAATCTTTAGTCTTGCCTGAGTGGATAAATGATGACAATCACGAAGAACGTGGCACTGGGCAAGAACCCTTCAGGAGTAGGGTCGAGATTGACATTAAAGCGACTTAATTCGCTAGTAGACCAGGAGGGAGGAAGAAAAGCAGTTCACTGCGATCTGAGTCGCTGGCTTGGAAGTAAAAGAAAGAATGGTCCCAGGTGGGGCGAGATTTAGGAGAAGAGTAAGTGCCCTTTTGAGTAAATTCGGGTCGGCGACAAAAGTTTATGCCGTTCGAGGTCACTTTAGCATAATGGATAAGTTGGAAGAGGCAAAGGGTCGGGGCGACATCTTTAGCCGCACATGTGCACTCAAAGGCCGACATTGTGGCCTAACATCCTACGTTAAAAGCTCCAAGAGACGCACCAAATCACTCAAGAAGCGATGCTACAAATGGAGATGGTGGAAGGCGAAGACTGTTGGTGAAGGCCTCAGTCCATATGCCATGCCATCCAGGGGGCAATTGCCAATGGTGGAAAGCCTGGATGCCACATCGAACTTCCAGGACGAAGGCAACATAGACAAAGGCAAGACACGAGCGATTTTCTGGGCAGTGCCCAAAGGAAAGTACCCAGGACCAATGACCTTTCGTTCATCACATGGGGATCCTCGCCACATTGACTGCCAGTTGCCTATAACATAAGGACCGGCGACGGCGCTTTCCTCAGGAATGATCTCGAAATGGTTGAGGGGCACTTGAAAGCCGACTTGGTGAGAGCCCCAGAAAAGAAGGGCGGGGGAGTCGTTAGTATACTCTTCCACATCAGCTAAGGAAGGAAAGGAAGAATTTTCAGTAGGGGATTGAGGATCGGAAGGAGTAGGTTCACGAGAGGAATTATTGGAAGGAGTGGAGGAATCGGTGCCCAGAGGGTAAGAATAGCTCTGGTTCTGATTGTCGTTTGAGGAGTTCATATTGGCAAATGAAAGAAAGAAAAAGGCCACAACAAGAAGAAACGTTTAGGGAAAAAGTGAGTGTAGAGGAAAGTTACGTACGGGAGGTCGACGGGGAGCTCCGGACATCCTGGGAATTAGAAGTGGAGAATAGGTTGGTTTTCCAGTCGACGAAAGGATTAAGGTGGAAAGAAGAGGACACCGGAGAGATAGAGAAGCAGGAAGTAGAGAAACGCGTGAAAAGTGGAAGAAGAAGGAGAAGAGGGGGCTTATAAAGGCGAAGGTTTGAGTAGGAAGAGGAGCCGTCGCGATGAGTGAATAGGGGCACACGCAGTTGAGGAGACGTATCGACAGGATTGGGAAAGAGAACCGTTGCGACGGTTGATTGGAGGCACGCGCGGCTGAGGAGACGTTTAGTAGGCTAAGGAAATGATGACTTTCAGATAATTACCAAAACACCCCGGTTTCCCCAGCTTCCTCAACAAGCTAAGAGTGCGAAAAGACCACAGTACCCTGGACAAGGAAAATACCCACGGGTGACGGAAAAAAAATAACACGTGCGGCGTCAGTACCAGAAAACACGGCGATCTGTATTACATCACTAAGGCGGTTCATCAAGGGCTCGACGAAATCAGGGAATAATCGCGGTGGATGGGTAGCGAGGCGGTCAGAAAAGGAAAAAGCGCACAACAATAAAACACTTTGCCATCATAATCCCTCATCCAAGCGAAGCTCGGTTAAGGGCTTGGGGAAATTGATGGGCCCTTCTGCAGCGATTACAGACCAGGCGACCAAGGTAGTCACAAGCCATTACCCAAGCGAAGCTCGACTAAGGGCTTGGGGGCAATTGATGGGCCTAACCCTTTAGCAGCTTTTAGGCCCAACAGTGGCCCATACACCGCTGTCGCCGCTAGCAAAATGGGTCAAGGACTGAGCTCGGGCGACATTCCAGCCAAGTAAACCAAAAAGGCCCCAAAGAATAAGAAGGCCCAAGGCGACGGCCCAACATGGGGGTCTCTAGAGTTTCAAGGAGACGCGGACACGTGTCAACATCCTGTGGAGGCTACAACGAACGACCAAGATTCAGCCTTGGCGACCAAGATAGGGGTACTATAAATACCCCCTCTCCACAGGACTAGGGGACAACACTTTTACCCAGCGGACAAACGCTCCGCGGTACGTCACCCTCATCCCTTCCCTCTCATATTTCTATCGCCACACTCGCTTGAGCTGACTACTTCCCCTCCTTACTTACGAGGTACGACGATCACTCGAAGTCCAACCCTCTTGGGCTTCCATCATTGGGCTAGGCGACAAGGCTGGAACACATTCATATACTAGATCCTTACCCCATCCATGTACTTGACAATTACTTGTCAATTAATGCATTGTGCATGCAGGTCAAACATCGTCGAATCGAGACGGATAACAGTCATCCCCTTTCGAATTAAATATAAAACACAGAATGATTTCGATAAAGACAAATTTATATTATTATCGCATACAATTCCACATACTTTAATTACTAAAATTTGATTTCAAAATCAAAATTTGAAAACAAAATATAGGTATACTCCGTATAACCCCATTAATTTCAGTTAAATATTATGGGATAACAATTAAAATGGTTGAGTTTGAGAAAAAAAAAAAGCAAAGAAACGGAAGAGAAAGTGTGAGGTTTGAAGAAGTGATTGGGTCCAACTAGTGAGATTAACTTTTGTGGAATTGTATAGTGAGAATAATGAACATGGCCGGTCAAAATAAGAGCCCACAAACACCAATTTTTTTTTGAAAAGAACTCGGAGCGAACATTATGGTAAGGGGAAAACCAGATCAAAGATATTTTGTTGATGTGTTTCTTAAGAGAAATCATGATAAGGATTCAAATTATTTTTTTCTTTCAAGTCAGGATGATGTACGATTTATGTTCCTTCATAATTAAAGGGGTGGTTTGGTTGATGGAATTGGATCTGGGAATTGAATTTCAATTCCCGATCCAATGAGAATTGTAGTGCAATTATTTGAGTCAATTCCCAATGGACTGGGAATTGGGTCTCAATTCTCGGACCCAATTCCATCAACTGAATGGCCCCAAAGTTTTCATGACAAAAATTTTTGTTGATGTGTTTCTTACGGATACAACAAGAAGAAAAATAACATAATGCTTAAAAATATCATTCTCTCGAGACGTTAATGAATTTCTGAAATGAGAGGTTGGACGATGAAGCCAACTTTCATTAGCTTCCACGCCTCTGCTTCCTCCAAACTTGCGTGGATTTCACTCTTTATTTTTTTCCAAATAATGGACAACTCCGACGCCGACGACCCTGCTCTTACTCCTTATTCTTACTCCATTCCATTCATTGATGGCCAGCCTCCTCAACCTTCAAGCTTTCCCAACTTTTCTCTCTTTCTGCGGTGCCTTTGACTAACTTTTCTTCTCCCTGGACAATGGGAACCTTCTCCACCGCCTCCTTTAACTCCCTTGTCTCTACTTCTTCATCGTCGTCGTCCTCCTTCCGCCAAGCCCCACCGCATTTATTCTTCCCTCCCAACCTTTCTCTTTCTCTTCTCCCCCCTCCGCTTCTTCTCGCCGCTCACAACTCCAATCTCACGTCCCCATCATTTCACGTTCTGCTCGGATCGCCCCACAGTCTCCGGCGCCATTTCTCGGTTCGGGCTTCCAATGAGAATCCGGAACGGTCAGGTGACAGCAGCACCGCCCAGCTGGTGGTAGCGAGCTCAGCTGCGACCATAGCGCTGGCGGTGGCGAATCGAGTGCTGTACAAGCTGGCCCTCGTTCCAATGAAAGAATACCCCTTCTTCTTAGCTCAGTTCACCACTTTCGGGTATGTTCATTTTTGTTGGTAATGTTTCTTCTTTCTGGTTCAATTGATTATTAATAGATTGATCATACAGGTACGTGGTGATTTACTCCTCGATATTGCATATGAGGTACCGTGCAGGGATTGTGAGTGATGAGATGTTGGCGCTTCCAAAGTCTCGCTATGCTGCTATTGGTGCTTTTGAAGCCGTTGGAACCCTTATTGGAATGTACGCTGCTGGTAAGTGCTAAACCTCTCAACTTCAAGTTTCAACTACTGTTATTTCCAATCTACCTTCTTTTGTTTCATCTTCCAGTTTTTTTTTTCGTTTCCCCCCCAGCCAATCTACCTGGACCTTCTATACCTATATTGCATCAGGTACTCTTCTTCTCCACCGTCTGGATTATTTCTTGCTTAAGTCTTGTTTCTCTCTGCATACTGCTTCTTTGAATGCTTCCTGTTGTTCCACGCAGACATTCTTGATATGGCAACTCGCTTTTTCCAGCATTTTCCTCGGCCGGAGATACTCTTATGCTCAAATGGCTGGCTGCTTGCTTGTAGCTATTGGTGTAGTAATGGCTGTGGCAAGGTATTGTTATATAATTAATAATAATGCAATGCTGTTCGATCCATTTCTTGTGCTGCTTAAATATATAAAACACCATGCCGTGCCTGCCAACATTTCTGTTCTATCATCCCCAGTGGATCCAGTGATGACCAGATGCTATCAGGTGACGATTACATGTGGGCAGCTGTCATGATATTATCCAGTGCTCTTCATTCCGGTGCTATGATACTAAAGGTTTACTCTCTTTTATTTCACGTAAGAGTAATCTCTGTAGTCTGTATCAGCAAACTAACCAACTTCGCTCTCTTTCTTGGTTCTGTTTTTCTTACGTTATCAGGAATTCGTGTTTCTTGATGCTTCCAAAAAAATGAAGGTGTACCTTTAACATCTTCAAGGGTCAGCTGACTCTGTTATTTATCAGTTTGTACGACTTGGATGTCTAACAAAGTCGTGTTTACACTTTCATATGCAGGGAAAGTCGCTTGACATATTTGTTGTGAATACATTAGGTTCTGGATTTCAGGTAACAGGTTGGATTGTTCACATTAATTAGGTAGTTAGTTGAAGTGAACATCAGGATCACAGTATTATATAGAAATGGACAAGATATCCTATATATTCTGCACGAAACCAGAAAAGCTATTGTCTAAGAAAGCTTTTCCAGAACCGTAGTTGAAATTATTGAGTAGCTCTGGTTTGTGGTATGACGTTGTAATTGTATATATGCCAGTACATTAGCAACTATTTTCTAAGCTGTTTGACTTGGAGCTGCAGGCTCTTTTTGTGCTGTTGCTTCTGCCCCTCATGTCAAACTTGAAGGGAATTCCACTTGCACAGATTCCATTGTACTTGAAAAATGGCACCGGTTGTTTCCTGAATCTGTGGTTAGATTTGCCAGGCAAGTTGTTGGTTGGTTGATTTTGTTGTGAATATAACAGAGAAATGTTAAAGAGAAGTTGGTTGGCTTGTTTTTGTAAGTGTGAACAAATGGTTGGTTGTTTGGTATCTGATTAATTGAATTTGAACGATAGAATCATCAACTGGTGCTCCACTGCTGCCAATGCTGTACATAGCTGCTAACTTGACGTTCAATGTATCAATGCTAAACCTAATGAAGGTTTCATCGGCGGTTGTATCCTCTCTTGCCACCACCTTAGCAGGTCCTCTGTTTTTTTTCTTTCTCTACTACTAAATCCTTGTTTGTTTGTTTGTTTGTTTGTTGTTTGGCCAACTAACTGTTTATCACTAATATTCAATGACCAATGTTGTGCTTTTGATCTTTATACCTGCAGTGCCACTGTCGATTTACATTCTATCTCATCCATTACCATATCTTGATGAGAGTTCAACCTTGAGCCCCTACTTTCTGTTTGGGAGCACTACTCTTGTGTTGGGTCTCGCGCTGTATAATTTTGCTCCAAAGCAAACAACTACTTAATAATACCATGCATCATCACAACCCTACTGAGAGTGATATAATAGCCCTTTTCTTTCCCCTTCACGTTTTTATTTCTTCTTACTAATTACTTTTAGAAGTATAGGTTAAATCTCCGAATTTAGCAATGCTCTTGTAATTCCTGGACCAAATTTGCCAATGCGTTATCTATTTTAATAGAAATCAATTAATATTATCCTAGTAATATGTATTTTATCAACCTAGTATGGTTTTACCTAGTGTTATTAAAACCAGACTGAACCGGCCAGTTGAATTGGGAAAACTGGTGACGGATTCAAACTGGTTTGGTCTCAAGTTATTTAGAACACGGGTCAATCGGTCTCCAAAATTGGTTCAACCCATAAAATCGATCGAATCAGAGACAACGGTTCCAGTCGGTTTGGTGTTAAAACGCAACATTCTTCTTTAGGGGATACAACTTCCAACTACATTGTTACAATGCCGACAAGACATCTACGACCAACATTAACTAAGGTTGGGGTGGGATTATGACTAGATTTGAAAATTGATTCACTTCTAGATTTAGAATGAGATGTGAGATCAGTAGATGGGGAAAATAGGTTCTCTGGAGAAGAAGATGGAATAATAGGAGAAGAGTGAGAGAAGAGGAAGATTGATTTATGACATAATAGAGAGTTTTCATCACTCGAAGCCCTCTAATCATGTACCTTGAACGAAAGTCCAGACATTGTCGAACTAGTAACGATAAATTTAACGCTCATCGGGAGGCACCCCTATATTTTTGTACATAAAGACAATTTTCATTTTTTAATTTTTCTTATTTCGAGGATTTTCGCTCGAATTTTGTTTTAGGTGTCATTATTTGATGTTTTAATGATTGATGCTTGCTCGAGTTTTTGTTTTCTTGATTTTGGCCGAAGAAAGAAGTCGGGATCAAAATAATTTGCGAGTCAAAATGGTTGTTAATGTTTTTTTAGGGGCTGGGAATTCTTCCCAGCAGGTCGGCGTGCAAATGGCGTGCACGCTGCCTACTGGCAGAAAAATTCCCCCTTTATTTTCAAAATTTGGCCTAATTTTCTTCCCTCTCTTCTCCTTCTCCGATTTTGCTTCTTCTTCTTCTCTTCCTTTTCTCTCCCAAACCCTAAATACATGAACCAAATCCCCTCCACTCCTCCATACAACTGCCCTAACCCAAATCATTCACTCTCATATCTTTAAATCCTTCATTCATCCCCTCTTCCACAAAATCCAAACCCACATTCTCTCTCCTTCCTCCATTGAAGAAGCTTTGAAAAAGGTTGAGCTCTTCTTCTTATACACCACTCCCACTCACTCTTCCACCATAAAAACGTCACCAGTCTTCACGAAACTCGGTTTCCATCATCATTCTACCCTCACTCTCAAGTTTTCCCTTCTTTTTCATCAATCCCACCCTTGGAAGAAGAAGAAAAAGTCAAACCTCATTTGACCACGAATTTGCTCTTGCTTTTTAAGGTTGGTTTGCTTGTTCCTAGTTTCTCTTAGCTTCAGTTATCTTTAATAGATCATATGATGTGAATTATGCTTTTGTTGATGATTGATTGTTGGTTAGGAGGATGCTGGGTTGTTATACTTGAATTTTGGGATTTTTGTGAGTTGAATAACTATGATTGTATGCATGAACTTGATTCTTAGACTTTATGATCAATTGTCTTGTTGAGTTGAATCAGTTACTTGATTCTAGTGCTTCGTGTTGACTGAGTTTAGATTATCGTATGACGAATGATTTTTCTCCTAGATTTTTTTAGCATAAAATACCGGCTTTGTGCCTACTTTATGTGTTGAGATCTTAGGTTTCACGTTCTATAGCGAATCCAAGGTACACACTCCCTTTCCCTAGATTTAAGATGATGATTTGAACTTTGTGACGGCTTGTTCTTTGTTCACTTGATGAATTTTGAATTTTTCCTCGCTTAGTCATTTTTTTCCATGTTCTTTGATTAAAGATCAGTTGTATAATCTGGGCGGATTATACAATCAAGAAACGCTCTGTTATATCTTGGCTTATCGTTAACAATCGTATATCGACACGGGATAAAATTAAGAAGTGGGATGGGAGTATTGATGACAGATGCCTTCTGTGTGGATAGTTCCCTGAGACTAGAGAGCACTTGTTTGCGGATTTTGCTTATACCCAAAGAATGCTCGGAAGCCTGATCCCCGACATAGCTGGTTTGGATTGGGATCCCATGATGCAGACAGTTACTACCTGGACAGCGGAGACCATAGCTATGAAGACGAAAAGACTTCTATGAAGAGTTGTAATGAGTAATATTTGGCTTGAAAGATGTAAGAGTTTTTTGTAAACCATCGATAGATGAGGAGACTCTTTTGGGTAGGATTAGGGATGAGGTTCTTTACTTTGCAAAAGGGCATAGAGATGAAGTTAGTATAGTTAGTAGTATGTCTTAGAGAGTACAAGGGTTTTCTTTGTTTCCCCTTGTATAGTGATTCCTTGCTTTTTAATGAAATACAACGACTAATTCATAAAAAAAAAAAGATAAGTTGAAGTTTATGTTCTTGTTTTCTAACTGAATAGACATGATGAATTATTTGGCTAAGATTGCATGAGATTAAGTATATGATGCTTATACTATTTGTTCTTACTTGTCTAATGCCATTGAATTATTGATTTGCGCTATTCCACACACTTTTGCATATGAGTTTTAGTGCTTAAGGTCATGTCTTGTGCTAGGATTAGTGTGTGATTTTTCATGCTAAGTGTGGGTTGGTAAGATGTTGAAGATTGAATGTAGCATGTATTGTGGACTTTGTTCATTGATTGATTGTGCTTAGAACTTTCATCTTAAGGAATCTATGTTGACTTGGAAACTTTAAGTGAATTGTTGTGCACGATCTACTTTTCGCCCAACCATGTTCTTTTGATGAGGAAATTGTAGAAGCTTGTTTGAATGAATTTCGTTTGTATTTTGTTATTTTGAAAGATGGCACCAAGAAAAGCTCCCAGAGCTTCATCCTCCATTGCGGGAGACCCTCTTTTCAATTTCCCAAATGAAGATCATAGGAAGCAATTTGAAAATTTAAGGACCTTTGATGAGTGCCGCTTTGGCTATGTGGATCAGGAGGCTTTGGGGGACTATCTTCAGGTGGTACAAGAGAAGGTTCAACAACTAGGACTTTGGGACCTCTTTCACCTCTCAGATCCATTCCCTATGAGAGCATTGCAGCCATTCCACTCGACAGTCCACCCCGGGAATTCTCGGATCAATTTCTCTTTAGGAAGCCAATCCCACAATTATATTGGTCCTTTGAAGAGTGCGCGATTACCATGGGGTTGGCCACTGAGGAAGAGCTGCAAGGTGCGGATAAGTATTGGCCTAATTTTGGACAATTTGAGAGCGACCACCTGCTGATAGAGTACAGGGAGGGAGTTTGGAACTTTCTGACAAGGCGAAGGGCGCACGTCTACACCACAAAAGAAGATTATGCCTACAAAGTGAAGTACCACAGTGGCGCACATCAACATCATAAAATAATATTCATTTGAAGGTGCCTTTCACCATAGTGGATCCCCAGGGTGCAGATGATGCTGCAGTTTTAGCGGTATCAAATAACTAACCTACCAAGGTAGACTAGATCGTATTCTACTCGAGGTCTCTTCTTCTTGTCTACTCAAATATGTTGGCAAATTACTCAGGTTTAAACAGGTTGCGCGTGGTGTGAGTTCCACGACTTCTAATCTAACAAACAAGGAAATTAAAAGAAGGAAAAGTAAAAAGGTTGACTAACAGGAAGATAGACGAGTTTAGATTTCGAATCCCCCTTAGATCACCAAGGCAACAGCAATCAACAGATCAGCGGTTTTCAATTCTAATTCAATCGGTTTCTATACACCACCATAACTCCTGACCCTTAGGTTTAAGACCGGCGAATGTTCGCTCTATCCGTTCTAGCTACCAAGATTAATTAGCCGCCCGGGTACGGTCGCCTCTCGCAACGACTTAACTTAACTGGTGCAATTACTAACGATTTATGAGTTACTCTTGCAGTGGATTAACCCTAACCGGTTCCTACGAAAGGCACACTCCAATTATAAGGTTAACTGGTTGAATTGATTTTTTAAAGAGAGGCGAGCGTTCGCTTCTATCCTCAACTTAACAAGAATCTAAACTAGGTGATCAAGGAAGACAAGTTTATGCGCCAAAGCAGGAAGATGTCTGGCGACTAACCCTAGCTTGCAAAAACCTAATCTAGGCGACCAACCAGAAGAGAAACATAAACAGTGAAGAAGAAAACAATCATGCAAAGAGAAACTGATTGAACTTCGAATCTAATTACCGCCAATCCATGACCGCTTTAAAGCCCTGGGTCACTTAGGGTTTATCTAATCTAAGCTCTACAAGTTCAGCTACTCATAACGATAACAGAAGAATCAAAGGCAACAAAGGAAATCATCATACAGAGGAAGAACAGATAAGAACTGAAAAACCTAATTCTGACGACTCCGACGAAGCTTCAATCTCCTGGATCTTCAACTTTAAGCTCCGAGCTCTCCGAGGTGGAAGGATGGCGTCACGATCTCTCCACGGATCTTCGAACTCTCTAAACTCTATCTATCGACCCTAAGGTCGTGGCTAATCAGCCAAAATTCGTGTGTATTCAATCTGGCTTCAAAAAGTCTATATATAACCCTAGAAACCCTTTACAAGTTGGAAAAGGCTGAACTTTCCCGTCTGGGGAGCTTACACGGCGTGTAAGCTCACAGTGCATTGAGCTTACACGGCATGTAACTCCAAAACGCAGCGTTTTGAGCTGTGCAGCACCCCGACTTGTTTCGATCATTCCCGCTCCGTTTGAACTCCGATTTGGTCTCCGTTTGAAGCGCTGGACTCGTGAGAGAGTCCTCTATAATGTGGTAACCTGGAGGCTCAACATAAAAGCTCACAAAAAGGGTAAAAATAGCCAATAAATGGACAACGTATGCACTAGGAGACGATAATCACAAAGTTACGACAAATGCACCAAATACTCATCAAAATGGCATCAAAGGGTATGAAATGTTGCTTAAATGGGGCTGATAATCACGTCAAATCGAGTGTCATCAAAATACCCCAACTTAAGTTTTTGCTTGTCCTCAAGCAAACTGAACTAGAACATACTCAAATTCACAAATGACACGAGATTAAACTGAGATTCAATTCTAACAATTTGGTTTAGACTGTTCCACGTAGAAAAAGTGACCTACACATGCAAGAACATCAACCAAACAAGTTTTCTATCTCAGTAATTTCTGTACACTTCAAGTAGTGTTTTAACAAAGCTCATTTCTTGGCAAAACAATTAATCATAATTAACCGACTATGATAACACCAATTCTAATCAAAAAGACTTTAAGCTCTAGCCATGATATGGATGTGAAGGTAGGAAAAGTGATGTGGCTATCGACTCATTTCATCCGTTTCTAGATCTGTACGTTACATGTTCTAGCTAGGACCGATATTTCAAGTTTCAAACTTCGTTCATTTATTTACTGCACACTAGTGCTCGATGCCAAACACTTCACTTAGGTGTTGGACCTACCTAGCTCACAGTATTTGTGCCTATGCTAGTGCTCAACCCGAACACTTCACTTAGGTGTCGGGCTTGCCTAGCTTTATTTTCAGCACTTTAAAGAACTTAACATTAACTTGAAAACTCAATTACTTGATTCAACAATTTAGCCACTTGGTCCTAGCTAGTTATAACTTTTTACACAAGATTTCGAATTGGATTTTCGTCTAATCTCAAGCCACAATCACAGGTGAACAAATATGGAGTGAAAAACATGGGAGAAGCTAGCATTTATCATCTTAGAACGGTATTATCGAGCTTTGTTATTAACAAGTCAATCAATTCAATTAATTCAAGTTCAACCACAAGAGTGATTTATGATCTGTTCTGACCTAGACTCATTTAATATCAGTTCCAACACATTGGTTACAGGTTCTAAGTGGAACAGTCTAGACGTATTGTTCAAAATTGAAGTCAATTTAACATCAAAATCAAGAATTGAGCAATTCTATACTAGAGAAATTTCAAATTTGAACCACAGAATCATAGATAGCAAGCAAGATCATGCATAATCCTAGACTCCTACCCCACACTTAAACGGTTCTGTGTCCTCACAGAACTAAGCTAGAGTAGAGAGATACGAAGAACCTGTGATGAGATGGTCTGTGTAGGGGATGAACACGGAGAGTCCGGAGTGGAGCGGAGTAGCTACTCAAGTTCCTACAAAAACAAAAACAACAAAAAGATCAAAAGGATACCGGGACAAGTGCCCGGATCCACACATAATAAAAGTCGAACAAAGATGGTTAGGGGAATTTTGAAAATATTTTGACTCTTTTTTTTTTTTAGTTTTCGAAAATTTTCTGACCCAACTAAAGTTTTCGGCGAAAACTGGTGAAGTTTTCGGCGAAAACTACTTTGAAAACAAAGACAGACGACTTAACTAAACATTTCGCCGAAAAACTTTAGAAGTTTTCGACGAAAACAACTTTCGAAAACCCACTGGAAACAGACTCGAACAACAAAGTTTCGCCGAAAATCTGAGGAGTTTTCGTGAAAATTGACCTGACACAGAAAATTAAAGCAACGAATAAAGAAATCTGACACTTTGGCTCCCTCGAAACCGACTCGAACGACGAAAAAAAGACTGACTCAATAATTCAAAAATGGACTCCAGCCGTGGGTTGCCTCCCACGAAGCGCTCTCTTTTAACGTCCTTGAGCCGGACGGTACCTGTTAGGGACCCCAACTTAGGATTTCCTTGAAGTCAATCGTCTTCTTCAAGGCCAGCGGTTGAGTGCCATGTAGCACTCCAGCAGGGTGATGTAGCCGGTAGTGCTTAGTAGATCGCGGTTCTTTTTGGATGACCAGTTCTTCTCGAATTCTCCTTCTAGAGGAGGAAATAGGTAGTATGGTGCGGCATGGTCAATGAGCTCCATCTTCTCCACTTTATGATCATCTAGAGGTCTATCAGGATCGAGTATGTATGCTTCCAAACCCTTGACGTCTTCGATCCCCACGTGCTCGTCTCTGGCTTGATCTATAGGTTGGCTCGGCGGAAGCTCTATTGAGGATATCTCCTCGATTTCTTCGTGCTCCTCTTCGGCTTCAACTTCAAGATGGATTGGCTCTTTGTCTTCATCAACCACCACCACCAAGGATTCTTCATCAGATGCTTCTAGCTCGCAATAGTCATGGGGGAGATTGTCATGTTCATCTTCGTACGACTCTTGAGCATCTTCTTCCATTAGTGGATTTGGTTGCTCGAGCTCGACATCCACCATGTTACGAGCTTGTAGCTTCGAAACGAAATCATCCAAGGCGGATTCTACTCTTGCCGTCTATTGTCGATGCTGATGAACTGGTATATACACCTCTTGGTGATTTTGTTGGTGGTGTGTAGCTTCTGGCTCTTCTTCGAAATGTTCTTGAGCATCTTCTCCCTTCAATTGCACTAGTCGCTTGAGCGCGGCGTTCAATGCATCAACAGCATCGTCCGTTGATTGGAGGTTGTCGATCGCGGCTTGGGTGCTTGCCATCCATTGTTGATGCTCATAAGTGTGTAAATCCATCTCTTGGGAGTCTTCGAGATATGGTGCTTCATTGATGTGCCACGCTCGGTACCGGTCATCCCACCTGTAATCCTGCATGATCAAAACTAAGAAGCACTACCCTCGTAAATCATGGAAATATGGAGGGAAAATAAATGGTAGGCGGAAAGGTAGAAGAATAATTTGCCAACTCTCCTTTCAAACAATTAGAAGAGTCCCCGGCAACGACGCCAATTTGATGCTGCAGTTTTAGCGGTATCAAATAACTAACCTACCAAGGTAGACTAGATCGTATTTTACTCGAGGTCTCTTCTTCTTGTCTACTCAAATATGTTGGCAAATTACTCAGGTTTAAACAGGTTGCACGTGGTGTGAGTTCCACGACTTCTAATCTAACAAACAAGGAAATTAAAAGAAGGAAAAGTAAAAAGGTTGACTAACAGGAAGATAGACGAGCTTAGATTTCGAATCCCCTTAGATCACCAAGGCAACAGCAATCAACAGATCAGCGGTTTTCAATTCTAATTCAATCAGTTTCTATACACCACCATAACTCCTGACCCTTAGGTTTAAGACCGGCGAATGTTCGCTCTATCCGTTCTAGCTACCAAGATTAATTAGCCGCCCGGGTACGGTCGCCTCTCGCAACGACTTAACTTAACTGGTGCAATTACTAACGATTTATGAGTTACTCTTGCAGTGGATTAACCCTAACCGGTTCCTACGAAAGGCACACTCCAATTATAAGGTTAACTGGTTGAATTGATGTTTTAAAGAGAGGCGAGCGTTCGCTTCTATCCTCAACTTAACAAGAATCTAAACTAGGTGATCAAGGAAGACAAGTTTATGCGCCAAAGCAGGAAGATGTCTGGCGACTAACCCTAGCTTGCAAAAACCTAATCTAGGCGACAAACCAGAAGAGAAACATAAACAGTGAAGAACAAAACAACCATGCAAAGAGAAACTAATTGAACGTCGAATCTAATTACCGCCAATCCATGACCGCTTTAAAGCCCTGGGTCACTTAGGGTTCATATAATCTAAGCTCTACAAGTTCAGCTACTCATAACGATAACAGAAGAATCAAAGGCAACAAAGGAAATCATCATACAGAGGAAGAACAGATAAGAACTGAAAAACCTAATTCTGACGACTCTGACGAAGCTTCAATCTCCTGGATCTTCAACTTTAAGCTCCGAGCTCTCCGAGGTGGAAGGATGGCGTTACGATCTCTCCACGGATCTTCGAACTCTCTAAACTTATCTATCGACCCTAAGGTCGTGGCTAATCAGCCAAAATTCGTGTGTATTCAATCTGGCTTCAAAAAGTCTATATATAACCCTAGAAACCCTGTTACAAGTTGGAAAAGGCTGAATTTTCCCGTCTGGGGAGCTTACACGGCGTGTAAGCTCACAGTGCATTGAGCTTACACGGCATGTAAGCTCTAAAACGCAGCGTTTTGAGCTGTGCGGCACTCCGATCATTCCCGCTCCGTTTGAACTCCGATTTGGTCTCCGTTTGAAGCGCTGGACTGTGAGAGAGTCCTCTATAATGTGGTAACCTGGAGGCTCAACATAAAAGCTCAAAAAAAGGGTAAAAATATCCAATAAATGGACAATGTATGCACTAGGAGACGATAATCACAAAGTTACGACAAATGCACCAAATACTCATCAAAATGGCATCAAAGGGTATGAAATGTTGCTTAAATGGGGCTGATAATCACGTCAAATCGAGTGTCATCAGCAGAAGAGGCTGAGACGGGGCGCAAAGCTCCAAGGAGGCAAGAGCGAGGTCAGAGCTCCAGAGCTGGCGTTGAGAACAGCTTGGATCATATTGAGGCGGATGTATCTTACATCTGGAGCAATGAACGCCATTATGTAGCATCTCTACATTGCTCCCCCCTCAGAAACAAGAGAGGCCTCACTCATCAAGGAGGCGTAAGAGGATTGATGACGCATCGGGGAGCGTCAAAGAGGATGTCTTATCCTCCTGAGTTTTGGCTCACTCTGAGGAAGGGTTCATACCCTCCTCCATCTATCCTTTACTTTTCTGCACTTTTATTTTTTCTAAGACTTTTCCGTACTTTTCTTTTTATTCAGAAATTCTTTTTGGCTACTTTTGGAGCCTTCTCGGAGGATTGGGATGAAGATGAGAATCCTGAGTCCAATGGGAATGCAGGGGAGAGCACAGATAGAGTGGGGCTAGGTTGGGTTACAGAAGTTGTTAAACTGCCAGAAAAGCCTACTTTTGGAGAGTTCCTGGAGAATGGTACTCATTTTACTATTCATGGGAGAGGTAAAGGTAAGGGGGTGGAGTCAAGACTCGTCAACAAACTAAGAAATGATTTGTTTCTGGATTTGGAATATACGAGGGTTTAATAAGAAAAGTAAGGTTGACACCTTGAAAACTTATATTGATATAGAAAAGGTGGATGTTGTTGCTATCCTGGAGCCTAGGATCAGGAGGAGTAAGACTTTGGAGTTGTATGCTGCTCGTTTTCTGGTTGGTCAGCAGAGTTTTGTTTTGAAAATGACTTGGGAAAATCTGGTTGTTATGGAGGAAGGATGTTCCTATCACAATCCTTCATACAACCTCTCAGTTTATACATTTTTCTATAAATATGTCTACCCTTTACTTAGCCACCATTGTTTATGATGTGAATGATAGTACTAAGAGGAATATACTCTATAATGATATTCTCTATCTTTTCCCCTCTGGTGTCCCATGGTTTATTGCTGGGGACTTTAATGCAATTCTTGACGTTTCTGAGGCTTCAAACTCTCCTTCCTCATTCACTGGTATGGATGACTTCCAGAGGTTTGTTGGTGCTGCAAATCTTACTGAGCATTCCTCTCAGGCCCGTTCTATACCTGGACAAACAATCAAGATAATGCTCCAATTGCTAGGAAATTTGATCGATTTTTGATTAATGTTGAATGGCTAATGAGTGTTAAGAGTAGAGTTAAAGTGTGTCCTTCCACAGATCCGGATCATTGTGATCTCCTTCTTCATGCTAGCCTAAGTGATGATGTCTCAAATCCTAAGCCCTTCAAGTTTTACTCTCGTTGGCTTGAGCATTCCTCCTTCCAAAGTGTTTTGCTAAATGCTTGGAGAGTAAGGAATAAAGGCAAGCCATTCTTTGTTCTGTTTGCGAAGCTTTGAAAGTTAAAAGCTGCCTTAGGAAGCTCAATAGTGAGCACTTCCCAGATATACATCATAGAGTAGTGGATAAAAGGAGAGAAGCGGAGATTCTGAAGCAGGTGGTTTTTGATGATCCCACATAGATTGCTATCAGGAACATGAAAACTAGTGAGGCTGAGCTGGTTGGCCTTGTATCATCTGAAGAGAGTATTCTTAGATTGAAAGCTAGAGCTTTTTGTATTAAGCATGGTGATAGTAGCAGTAGATTTTTTGCTAGATATGTGGCCGCCAAGAATGGTATGAATACTATAAGGCAGCTCCAAGGAGAGGATGGAATAATGTATGATACAATGAAGGAGATGGCAGGCATTGCAGTAAACTTCTACGTTAAGCTGTTAGGCACTTCAAATCATGTTAATGATGCATTTGTTCAGACTTTGGTTACAAATAAACTTAACCCTGAACAGATTGAGATGCTTGATCAGGATGTCTCAAGGAGTGAAATGAAGGCTTTCCTGTTTGAGATGGCATCTGAAAAAGGCTCTAGGGCCTGACGGGTTCTCTGTTGCTTTCTATAAGAAGTGTTGGAATGAGGTTGGAGAGGACGTTTTCGAGGCCATGAACGATTTCTTCTGTTCAGGTGAGCTCCATCCTTCTGTTAATTCAACTATCATTACATTGATTCCCAAGAAACCTAATGCTACAAGTATGAGAGACTATAGGCCTATATCTTGTTGCAACACAATTTATAAAGCTCTCTCTAAGGTTTTGGCTTCTCCCTTCTCATGTTGGTTATTCTCAATATGCATTTATAAAGGGGAGGATGATTAGTGATAACGTGATCCTTGCTCATGAATTGCTTTCAAAGTATACCCAGAAAGGTATATCCCCCCAGGTGTGCTTTAAAAATAGACCTAATGAAGCCTTTCGATTCAGTGGAATGGTCCTATATGGGAGACATGTTGGCTGCTATGGGATTCCCTAATCGTTACATTAGATGGATTATGGTTTGCTTTAACTTGGCCATATTTCTGTGAACTTGAATGGATCTTTGTTTGGATATTTTCCAGCAAAGAGGGGGCTAAGGCAGGGTGATCAAATATCACCCTACCTGTTTGTCATAGCAATGCAGGGATTGGATTATTTGTTTGTTGAAGTTGTTGCTCAGAGTCTCTTCCAATACCACCCTCAATGTAAGAACATCAGGCTCACTCATCTATGCTTTGCTGATGACCTTTTGGTATTCACTAAGGCAAGTGTGACTATAGTAGCTCAAGTAAGAGGGATCATGGACCGTTTTCATCTTATCTCTAGACTACAGTTCAATTCATATAAAAGTGATCTTTATGTGGCTGGTGTGAATAGGAGTATAGCAGGTCAGATTGTTACTGTGGCAGGGTTTAGAGAGGTCCAGTTGCCTATGAGATATCTAGGCATTCCAATCTCTGCTGGTAAATTGTCTAAGGCAGACTGTAGGGGTCTAGTAGATAAGATTACTGGAAGGGTTAAAGACTGGAAGGCTAAATTTATCAATTATGCTGGAAAGTTGCAGCCTATCAAGTCAGTCATCCATGAGATTTTGCAGTATTGGCTCTCGATGTTCATACTTCCAAAGTCGGTACTCAAAGAGATTCAAACTGTTTGTGCAAGTTTCTTATGGGGGAGAAAGAGAGGGGCAAAGAATCAAAATCTCTTGGTATCATATGGCCTATCCATTTAAGGAAGGGGGTCTTGGACTCAAAGATTTGAGTAGTTGGAATGAGGCAAATATTGTTAGACATTTGTGGAATCTAATTACTCGAGGAGGCTCACTTTGGGTAGCGTGGATTTTGAAGTATAGATTGAAAATGGTGATATTTGGAGCCATGTAACAACTACTGGTTCATGGCATTTGAGGAGTGTCTTGAAATTAAGAGAAATGGTAGCTCCTTATATTTTGAGGATGCAAAGGGTGATTGCTTATGAAATGGTAAGTATATGCCAAAGTTTAAAGCAAGTGTGGTATGGGATAATATCAGGCCTATGAGAGGGGAAGAGGACTGGTCTAATTACTTGTGGAAAGGCTATAGAATCATGAAGAATAGCTTGTTGGTCTGGCTGATTTTGAGAAATAGAATCAGCACTTTGGACAAAGTCAGTAGTTGGAATAATGCAGTCATTAATTTTTGCCCACTTTGCAGTAATGCCCCTGAATCCAGAGACCATTTGTTTGTTGAGTGTGTGTATTTCAGAGGCGGCTTCAGTCGTTTCTTCCCTTCCATTCAGTTCACATCTTGGGCTGATCACATTGGCTTTGTAACACGCAGATGGAAGGTGGAGTCAGTAGAAAATCGAATCAGCTAAATTATTTGGTGTGCTATCTTGAGCTCTATTTGGCGTGAAAGATGCAAGAGAGTTTTTTACGTTAGTCTGAAGACTTCAGATATGTTGGTTCATGATGTTAAAACGGACGTTACTATGTTCTTTGCAGGGCATCGAGATGAGAGTGTAGCCCTTACAAGGCTTAGTAGTTAGATTCCCCTTTCTCTATTGTAATAAGGAAGTTTGATGTAGGTGTAGGTGATCAAATCATCTCTTGTTAAAGAGGGAGTTTGGGATCAGAATCCTCTTTTTACTTCCTTAGGGGATTTTGTGAGTTGTTTGTTGATGTCATTTAGTGTTTGTGATTACTCTCTTGTATTTGCTCTTCAAGTTTTTTGATGATAAATAAAACCACTAATTATTCATAAAAAAAATCTTTTTTGATGACTGTATTGTGATTGTGATGATATTATGGTATTCGATTTTTCTTTATGTGGATGGTCAAGTTACAAAAGAAAGGGAACACCAAGAACGAAAAGAAATTGAGCAGAAGTCTGGTCCTTCCAAATTTCACTATGAGCACGCTTCTTCTTTTTCCCGTTTCATCTTCTCATTTTCCTTATTTCGCCTTAGATTTGTGCTTGTCCAATGAGGATATTGTCTTGTTTAAGTGTGGTGTGATAAATGAATGATTGGGATTGTCAGTTCTAAGTCGGTTAGTCAATAGCTTGATTAGATCTAGTTCCTCTTTTACTTTTAGGATGTTGCCCAGTTTAAAGTGATTGGTCGAGCTTAATATCCTAGTTCATTGAGTTCTAAGATATCGATGACATTGATTGACGATTCATGATGTCCTGGATGTGTACATGCTTGCATAGGTGCATTTGTTGTTTTGAGTTTTGCTTGAGGACAAGCAACGTTCAAGTGTGGGGTATTTTGATAGCCAGAAATATGTTACGCTTCCCCCCATATTTGATACGTTTTCATGTGGCATTTAAGCATTAATGTTGTTCTTTTAATATTTTTAATCAAATTTATGAATATTCGTCTCAAATGACCTCTCGGCATCATTATGGTCCATTTTCACGTTTTCCAAGGTGTTTTTAATTATTTTCAGGTCATACAATTATTTAGATAATGTTGATACGAAGTCACAGATTCAACCAGTGCTCAAATCAGAGTTCAGACACTCAAGATTTTGAGTTTTGAAGTTCTAGGTAAATACAACGAGACACTAAGGAAGGAATCACAGTTAGCATCCCGTCAGCGAGACCTGGCGTGCAACCAACATGCAGATGGCATGTGATCGGCGTTCACACCAGTTACACGCCGCACTACTGGGCAGATTTTATAAATAGGTGATGACACTCGAATTGACGTGATTATCAGCATCATTTAAGCGACATTTCATTGCTTAAGACACGGTTTCTAGGGTAGAATAGTGAATATTCACTCAACCGATCCATCTCATGCCTTTTGTGTTACCTTGGCCCATTTCGGGTCTATTTGATGGTTTTCTAGTATTTTCGTGTAAGGACGGGTGTTCGCCATCAAATGTGGTAGCCAAGGACGTGTCTAAGGCACTGGAACCCCGAGGAATCACACCGAATCAACCAGAAAAGTCATTCAACCCAAAAGAATTCCTGCCCCTTTTACACATATTTTCGGCGAAAATACCCTTGGGTTTTCGCCGAAAATGCAAGAAGAAATCCACTGTCCCGATCAAGAAGAAGTTTTCGGCGAAAATCTTGGGAGTTTTCGCCGAAAACCCTAAGCCATTTAAGCCAGAAGAAACAGACGAATTCAACAGATATTTTCGCCGAAAATTCCCTTGTATTTTCGGCGAAAATCCCAGTGAAAAAGCAGCAGTCGCCGGTTAGGTTTAAATACTGAATCGAGCGGCTAAATAAGGGGATATATCAGAATTTACACACAATTTTACACGAGAAAAAAAATCCCAAGACTGAGAAAAAGAGAGAACGAGTGGATAGAGTTCTAGGAGCCAGGAACGGATCGTGACGCCGTCCATCCATCTCGGAGAGCCAGTGCTAGGAGTTGAAGGTCCAGCTGATTCAAGCTGCCAGGAGTCGTCGAAATTAGGTTTTACAGTTCTTCTCTGTCTTCCCTACCTGAGATGTATTCTTTGTTTGTCTTCGATTCTTCTGTATTGAATATGAGTAGCTAAACTTGTATAGCTTAGATTAGATGAACCCTAAGTGACCCAGGGCTTTAAAGCGGTCACGGATCGGCGGTGATTAGATTCGAAATTCATTCAGTTTCTCCTTCATGTTTGATTTGTTCTTCTTTGTTCATGTTTCTTGTCTGGTTTGGCCACCTAGATTAGATTCTTGTTAAGCTAAGGATAGAAGCGAACACTCGCCTTACTTTAGAACATCAAGTTGAAAAATTAACCTTATAATTGGAGTGTGCCTTTCGTAGGAACCGGATAGGGTTAATCCACTGTAAGAGTAACTCATAAATCGTTAGAATTTGCACCAGTTAAGTTAAGTCGTTGCGAGAGGCGACCGTACCCGGGCGACTAATTAATCGTGGTAGCTAGATCGGATAGAGCGAATGTTCGCTAGTCTTAAACCTAAGGGTCAGGAGTTATGGTGGTGTCTGAGAACTGAATGAACTAGAATCGGAAATCGCTGATCTGTTGATTGCTATTGCTCTGGTGATCTAAGGGGGATTCGAAATCGAAGCTTGTCTGTCTTTCGTCTTAGTCGATCAATCAATCGTTATTAGCTTTAATTTCATTTCAATTAATCTTTGCTTTTTTAGTATAGAAGTCGTGGAACTCACACCACGCACTAAGTGTTTACCCTCGAATTTAATTGCCAACACATTTGAGTAAGGAAGTAGAGGAGACCCGTGGAATACGATCTACCCTAGCTTTACAGCTTGGTAGTTATTTGATTGACCGCTATTCTGCAGCTCATCAAATTGGCGCCGTTGCCGGGGACTCTTCTATTTCGTTGAAAGAAGAGTTGGCATTTTTATTCTTCTACCTTTCCATATTTCATTTCCATCACACTTCGATTTTACACCGGCTGTGTTTGTTTTTGTCTCTTGCAGATCATAGCAGGTACATAAACGTATCACTTCCGTTCCATCCTCCTTTGCCGCAATGACTGCTCTTAAGAGTGTTGCGGACTACAGTAAGCCGCGTGCATCCAACTTTCGATCCCCCATCACCGTGCTTTCTAATGATGATGATCCTGACTATGAGATTAAGATTCCTCTCTTAGAACTAATCTCTAGGGACATACAATTCGAAGGGAAGCCAGATGATAACCCCTGCACACATATAGATGACTTTCTGGCTGTCTGTGACACTTTCAAGTCTAGGAACCTCAACAAGAACACTTTATATCTCTGAGCTTTTCCGTTCTCTCTCAGAGGTGCAGCTAAGCAGTGGCTTGGAAGCAAACCACCAGGTCATTACACTAACTGGGAGGCATTAGCTCAAGATTTTGTTGAGGAATACTTTCCTCCCGCAAGGACAACTGCTTATAAAGACCGCATCTCCAGGTTCACTCAGAGAGAAGATGCAAGCCTGTATGACACTTGGAATGAATTCCAATCTCTTCTCTTCAACTGTCCTCACCATTGGTATGAACAAAGACAGCTGGCTGAATTCTTTGCTCATGGTATGCGCGAAGAATCTGCAAATTGGGTCAACTCCCTAGCTGGCGGAGATTGCACCGCCCTTACTCCTCAGGATGCTCTTCTGCATTTCGCTAGTTGTGCTTCAAAATCTAGAAACTGGGAGAGGCAAAGAGAAGGACCCAAGAGTCAGAGTCAGATGAGTGTTGCAGAGCAGATCAAAGCGGAGGTTCAGAAGCATCTACAAGCAGTTGGCATTCCTCTCGATCCCCCGTCAGCTACCATCTTTTCGGCTGACTGTGGATGGTGTGGATCCTGTGCTCATAACGGTGGAAGCTGCCTCAACTTTGGTACAACAGAAGTTTGGTCTACGGAAGAGATAAACTTCGTTGATCAAGGCTTCGCCAACAATCAGAAAGGCTATGCCGGTTACAGAAACTACGTGCCACGGAACCAAATCAACCGGTTAGTAGATCCTTATCAGAGACCTCCGGGATTCATTGGAGGACAAAGCCAGTTTCAAGCAAAGCCGTACTACAATAGAGACATAGACTATGAGAAGAAGTTTGATCAGATTATGAGCAGACTTGACAACCACGACATTCAATTAAAAGCTCAAGCTGCACTCAATCAAGGACAGAGAGCTCAGAGCCAGAGGATAGAGGATGCTATAAGTAATATGACTAAACTCTTTACTAGCAATCCTCTCCTTAATCCAGCAGCATTTCAAGCAGACTCCGGTGCAAAGAGCGAACACGCTCAAGCTATTACCACCAGGAGCGGCAAGCAAACAACTGATCCAAAGGCTCCAGAACCTGACGTGATACCAGATACCAGTGCTGCCATGGATATGCCAGAAATTGAAGATATCACAGAAGAGGAAGAAGAAGCATCTGCTCCTCCTTCTCCTCCTCCCAGGACAGCTCCTGAGCCTGTCTTGGCACCATATGTACCTCGGATCCCTTTCCCAGAAGCCAAGGATCATGACACTCAGTATAAGAAGTGGTACAATGTTCTTAAGACTGCAGAGATCAAGATACCAGTGACAGAAGCTGTAGAGATTATACCACCACTTGAGAAGTTCTTTACAGACCTATGAAGAAAGTAAAGAACGGAGAGGCGTACTCTGTCACGCTTACTAATGAATGCGCTTCTATTCTCGGTGCGCCATCTCCCATACGACAGCCACCGCCACCCCCAGCTAAGTGTTCTGATCCCGGTTCTTTTACATTACCGTGCATTATTAATGGCATTAAAATTGATCGCAGTCTGGCTGATTCTGGTGCTTCTATTAATGTTATGTTTGTTTATCTATATGAGAAGCTGAATCTAGGGTAGTTAAAAC
The DNA here is from genome assembly GCA_034768395.1 of Linum lewisii. NCBI lineage: Eukaryota > Viridiplantae > Streptophyta > Magnoliopsida > Malpighiales > Linaceae > Linum > Linum lewisii. The sequence continues at coordinate 26,422,979 of CM068302.1, read as the reverse complement.
CGATTACTCTGCATCTAGTGTTAGCCGATAGGTCTGTTAAACTACCTAGGGGAATAATAGAAGATGTAGCTATCTGCTGTGGTCCGTTTACTATAATTGCAGATTTTGTTGTTCTAGATACTCGCGAGTCAGACGGAACACTTATCCTAGGTCGACCTTTCTTAGCAACTGCTGGTGCAAATATTAACTGTAGACAAGGCCTGTTAACTTTGAGTGTAGGACAGGAGAGTGTTGCATTCCGCATTAAAGATGGCATGAGATACTCTGTTGCTCAAGACGATAACTGTTATACTGTTGATCCCCTAGAGTTGGCCTCGGCCAATTTCGTTACTAATGCCTTATCTAGTGATCCGCTAGAGTTGTGTTTGATTTTAGGGATTGACAATGCATTAAAGATCCAGAGCAGTGCCTATGGCAGGATGAGTTAGACGAGCAGAAGGTGACATTCACACCCAACACTGCGCCTGCACACATAGAGCCAGCATCGAGTCGGATTACTACCTCATACGAAAATCCGCCAGAACTTACTTTGAAGGAGCTGCCTGACCACCTAGAATACGCATTTCTGGGGAAGGACTGCCAATTACCAGTCATCATCAATTCGAATCTATCTCCAGAGCAGAAAGAGCAACTGATCAGGCTACGCAAGAAGCATGTCAGAGCTATTGCCTGGCAGTTAGCAGACATCAGAGGCATCTCTGAAACCTTATGCAAACATCGGATAGTTGTTGATGAAGAATTCAAACTAGTCAGACAACCGCAACGCCGACTTAACCCTCTGATGCAGGAAGTTGTAAAGAAGGAAGTACTCAAGCTTCTAGATGCCGGCATCATCTATCCTATTGCCGACAGTCCTTGGGTCAGTCCGACTCAAGTTGTCCCGAAGAAAGGCGAAATCACCGTCATCCCTAATCCAAAGGGTGAGCTCATCCTGACTCGCACGATTACCGAATGGAGAGTCTGTATCGATTATCGATGACTCAATGATGCCACCAAGAAGGATCATTTTCCACTGCCGTTCATTGATCATATGCTTGAACGATTGGCTGGTCATGACTACTACTGCTTCTTAGACGGGATGTCCGGTTACTTCCAGATCCCTATCGAGCTTGATGATCAAGAGAAGACGACCTTCACCTGCCCGTTTGGTACGTTTGCTAATCGTCGTATTCCTTTTGGTTTATGTAACGCTCCCGCTACCTTTCAGAGATGCATGCTTGCTATATTTGGAGATCTGGAAGAGAATGTGGTGGAGGTATTCATGGACGACTTCTCTGTCTATGGAGATTCATTTTCAAAGTGCCTGGCCAATCTGGACAAGGTGCTAGCTCGTTGTGAGGAAACCAACCTAGCTCTTAGTTGGAGAAATGTCACTTCATGGTTACCGAAGGCATTGTTCTGGGCCATAGGATTTCTAAGGCCGGTATAGAAGTTGATCGTGCCAAGCTTGAGACCATCGCCAGCTTACCACCGCCGACCTCAGTTAAGACAGTTCGAAGTTTCCTCGGTCATGCTGGATTCTACCAAAGATTCATCAGAGATTTCTCCAAGATCACTCTCCCAATGACGAAGCTCCTTGAGAAAGATGTTCCTTTCGTATTTGATAAAGCCTGCCTTGAAGCCTTTGAGACTTTAAAGACTCAACTCACCACCACTCCGATCCTTACAGCACCAGATTGGAATCTTCCATTCGAGATTATGTGCGATGCTAGTGACTTCGCCGTTGGCGCGGTTCTTGGTCATAGAAAGGAGAAGAGATTTCATCCTATCTACTTTGCTAGCAAGACACTCAATGATGCTCAGAGAAACTACACTACTACGGAGAAAGAGCTTTTGGCCATCGTTTTCTCCTTTGACAAGTTCAGACAGTACCTGGTTCTTTCACATACCATTGTCTACACAGATCATGCTGCCCTGCGCCATCTATTAGCCAAGCAGGACTCAAAGCCACGTCTCATCCGATGGATCCTTCTCCTCCAAGAGTTTGACATAGAAATTAAAGACAAGAAGGGAGCGGAGAACTTAGCAGCGGATCATCTTTCCCGACTGGAGGAATCACAAATAGGTAAATCTACTACCCCTATCAATGATTCTTTCCCTGACGAGCTGTTGCGTGTTGAAACGTATGAACAGGTTAACAGCATAGCTATCGAGCCTTGGGCAATCCCTCACGCTCAAGATCTGAGTAATGCAACCGACTAGGAAGAACCATGGTATGCAACCTTGGCTAATTACCTTTCTCACGGCATTGTACCTCCTGAGCTAGATTTCAATGCACGCAAGAAGCTCTTTAAAGAAGCCAAGTCATACTTCTGGGATGAGCCCTTCTTATACCGCATCAGTATTGACGGGATGATCCGGAGATGTGTCTCTTACATCGAAGCAGCTGATATCATGCGTAAATGCCATGAAGGACAGTTCGGAGGACACTTCGGAGGCAACCGCACTGCGAGAAAGGTACTCAAAACAGGTTTTTATTGGCCTTCAATCTTTAGTGATTGTGATGTTTTCGCTCGACGTTGTGATGCGTGCCAGCGATCAGGTAACATCTCTAACCGTAATGAGATGCCCCAAATTGTTTCTTTAACTGTTGAAATCTTTGATGTTTGGGGAATTGATTTTATGGGTCCGTTCACACCCTCCAACGGAAACAAGTACATTCTTGTAGCCGTTATGTTTCTAAGTGGGATGAGGCTGAAGCTCTACCCACTAATGATTCACGAGTGGTGGGTCGGTTCCTTACCCATCTTTTCACGCGTTTTGGTTCACCGCGCTTCATCATAAGCGATAGGGGTACCCATTTCCATGGAGAATTTGACCGGGTGTGCAAACGCTTTGGCGTCACCCACAATATGTCCACAGCTTATCATCCTCAAGCGAATGGTCAAGCGGAAGTGACGAACCGTGAGCTCAAGCGGATTCTTGATAGGACAGTTGGCCGGTCCCGCAAGGACTGGTCATCGAAGCTCAATGATGCCTTATGGGCTTATCGAACTGCCTACAAGACTCCCATCGGTACCTCACCGTATCAGCTGGTCTATGGCAAGGCGTGTCATTTTCCGGTTGAACTTGAGCACAAGGCATTCTGGGCTAACATAGAGTTGAACATGAGCTATGCAGTAGCAGGTAATATGCGTCACGACCAGATCGCTGAGCTTGAGGAGCATCGACTCCACGCATATGAGAGCACGAAGTTATACAAAGAGCGCACGAAGAAAATTCATGACTCCCAATTGAAGACGATAAAGCAGTTCTATCCCGGAGATGAAGTCCTCTTGTATAACTCTCGATTGAAGCTCTTCCCGGGTAAACTGAAGTCTCGTTGGTCCGGCCCTTATACCGTGGTGCGGCAGGCATGTTTAGGCAGTGTCCTAATCAAATTGCATGATAAGAAGCCGTTTATGGTCACCGGGCATAGGCTTAAGAAGTATCTGCAAGGACTAGCTGTCTCTTCCATCGACGTGCACTACTTTGCTTTGGAATCATGACATAAATCCAGGTATCGTCTGGCTCACGGACGTTAAACAAGAGCGCTTCGTGGGAGGCAACCCACGGCTGGAGTCAATTGTTTTCGTTTCGAGTCGTTTTGTTTTAAAACCCCTGTTAAAAAAAAAAACACTGCCGACTGATGTGATTATATTTGGTGCATTTTAAGCCTTTGATTAGCCTAAGGATTTCCCATGTTTGATCTCATTTTGCTATGATTTATATGCTTTTATTGAAGTTTTATGCAAAGTGCTATTTTGTTGTCCGGTTGCCACTTTGAGGACAATTCCATGTCTATTGGAGCTGTTTTCTTTGCATTTTCAGGTTTTGGCATTAAAGTACTGGTGACAAGGAGCACGTAGGATCAAACGGGAGGTCAATCGGAGCTAGGACGGAGGAGATATGGCCGATGCAAGTTTGGGAAAAATGCACCTTAAAGCTGAAGAAGTTTTCGGCCAAAAACTCTAAGTTCTCGGCCGAAAACTCTAAACAGGAGGTTGAGGTTCTATTTATGAAGAAATTTTCAGCGAAAACTTCCCAGAGTTTTCACCAAAAATCTATGAAGGAATGCATCAGCCGGTCGGGTTTACAAAGGCATTTTCGGCAAAAATGTTACACAGTTTTCGCCGAAAATGTAAGGGTTTTCCGGTGCAGTATATAAGGAGGAAGAGGGCGAAAATTAAGGAAGGAATTCATATAATTTCAGATTTCACACTTCATCAAAACCCTTTTCTCTCAACTTCTCAAATACTTTTCTCCTCATCTCCAATCCACAACCCTAGAGCAAGGTGCAAATCAAAGTGGAGGAGCTTGGATTGAAGCCCACAACCTTGGAGAGGAGCTTGCAAGAGGAGGATTGCCATGGTGTTCTTGGTGATCATCTTTCTTTCTCTTTCCTTCATTTCCTTGGCCATGTGTGGCTGATTTCTTAGCTTTCCTTGGATTGATAGATTAGTTGTGCTAGGATAGAGGTTGATTGTACAAATTTGCCATGATTGATCTTGGATTGTAAGAGAATGGTCTCTAGACTTGTTGTTAATTCCATTGATGGCTATGGCTTGATTGGTCTATTATTTGTGATGTAATGCATGAGAGTGCTTAGATTACATGGATTGTAGGTCTAGGGATTGAAGGGAGTGTGTTCTAAGAGATTAGATCATCTCAATTCAACCATAGTTGCATGATTTCTCACTTGTGCATTTTATCGAACACTTGGTGTGCATTAGGTTTTTCATTCAATTGAACTTTGATTAGTCTTTTGATGATTCTCTTAGTGTTAGGACATTGACATGAGAGTGTGGTGTCTAGCCTAGTGGTCATAGAGTCATAGGAGAGGGTTTTGTAGCTTGGCATTTCATCAAACACCTTTAATGCATCCTTAGTCACTTAGCTTGAGAGCGAGAGCCTAGGTTGAGTGGTTCTAGGATAGGGATTTAGTGCGACGAGAGTGCATTGAGTCTATAGAAGTGATTTGCGTGGTAATTCGATTGCATCCTCGTTCATGTTTGGCTTGTTTGTGCATTTACTCCTCTTGAGCATGATGAAGCTATCTTTCCAAGTTGACCTCCTTTACCTTCGATTTGCACCGCTTTGTTTGTTTGTTTAGTTTTCTTTATGTTTTCTTTTGTTCTTATTTCAAACTAAAACCAATTTCAAATGAATAGACCGTCCATGAACCATGTGAGTATTAGCTTTTGAGAGAGCCCTCGTGGAATACAACCTTGATAGTTGTGAGTTAAACCTCGCGCATCAAGTTTTTGGCGCCGTTGCCGGGGACCTTTCTCAATCCTTTGAAAGCATTTAGTAGTGGACCGTTCTATTCACTTCCTTCCATTTTAGTTTTGCTTCTTTGTTATTTCTTTTTGTGGTGTTTTTATCCCGCATTGTTGTACTACTTGGTTGTGTTTGTTGTGCGTGTTTGTAGGCCCCTTCTCCACCTATCTAATTTATGGGAGCAAGGTTGCAAGTAAGATGAACTCGTGGAATGGAGGTAATGGTTATGGTACCTATCAAGGGTGGAATCCATCTCCTAACCCATACTATGGTCATCCTACTTCATCCAACTACTACCAAGGAACTTATGAGGGAGATAGCCAATGGTGGGGTCAAGAACAACAAGCTTCAACACCCATGTGGAATGAGCAATGTCCCTATCCATCTCCACCCTACCATCAAGTCTTGCCGGAGTATTATCAAGAGGATTTCACAAGTCATGAACAACATTCTCAACCGCCTTCCATGCTAGAGGAGCTCTTTAAGATGGATAAAGAAAGCAAGCGCCCTCAAGAGGAGTTCACAAACTATGAGCAACCCTCTCAACCTTCTTCTATGCTAGAGGAGCTCTTGAAAATGGTGAAGGAAAGCGAGCGTCCTCGAGAGGAGTTTGTAAGCTATGAGGAACCTTCTCCACCTCTTCCCACGCTTGAGGAAGATTTGAAGATTGCGGATGACAATGCGAACCAACTTAATCGCTTAGCTCAAGGCATGACACTCATCAAGGAAGCTCTAGAGGATGAACAACATTCTCCACCCCCCACAATTGAGGAGATGTTGCAAATGGCGGAAGATAATGCGGCTCTGTTGGATCGTTTAACTCAAAGTGTGAAGCTCATCTCCGACACTCTTGAACCGGAAGTGCTAGTCATGGAAGAAGAAGAAAGTGAGTCTCCCCAAGAGGAATTCATGAGCCATGAGAAACCTCTTCCACCTTCTTTCATGCTAGAGATCTTGCAAATTGCGGAGGATAATGCAAACCGAGTTAACTGCTTATCCCAAAGCATAGAGCTCGTCACGAAGATTCTTGAGAATGAACACCATCTCAATCATGTGGAGCAAGTTTATGATGATGAAGATGACACTTGTGAATCCGAGGAGCTTGACACGGAAGAAGAGTTAGTAGTGGAGGAGATTGAAGAGCATGTTTTTCCCATGGAAACACCATGTGACAATGATGTGAGGATAGAAGAATCAAGGAGACTTGAGGATGATGACCCTTTAGAGGAGGTGAGAGATGACTTGGAGACGCTTCAAGAAGAGGTGACACCAAGAGTGGAGCACGAAAGTGAACAACACCACTCTATTGTGGTCCCACCAAGGATTGTGAGTACTCTTCAATCTTCTTGCTTGATCATGAAGTACTTGTGTCAAGAGACGGACACAAGCTTCATAACCCCTCCTAAGGTAACCGTGGAAGTGGAGCCACCTCTACTTGAACCGGAAGACTCCTTGAGTGGTATCACCAACATGGAGACGACGGAGCTCGATGGCACCCCCCTTCCATACATTCTTCCTCAAACTCCTAAGCTCAATGGTAAAAGGCCATGGCAAGGTAACAATTGGAACTCAAGCTTAGCTCATTGGTCATTCTACCATTTGCTTCTATCGCTACTTGGAGCTCAATCTTCATCATGGAAGAAGCTACTTGACATCAAAGAGGTACTAAGTTGGACACCATAACGCAGGTATCGTCGAGCTTAAGACGGTAACCAAGCGCTTCTTGGGAGGCACACCGTGTTATCTTTAATTTTCGCTTTTAATTGTTGTTTGAGGTTTTTGTGTTGTTTTAGCTTTTTGAATAAGATTTGGCAAGCAATTGGGATCACTCTTCACCAAGGATCATCATGGAACTCTTTCACATCTATTACGTCCTATGCTCCTCTCTACCAACGCGGTAACTTCGTTCCACCTTACCCTCTCTCTCTTGATCATTGAGGACAATGCTCATGTTAGTCGTAGGGGAGTTTGAGGTTTGGTGTGATTATTTGTCGGTAGAAGTCTAAGGCTTTGCTTTGATGAGTTGCATGATCTTAATTGAATGTCAAAATTCCTCTATTGTAGAATCGTTCAGTTCTTGACTTTTGGTGTTTAATTGACTTCAAGTTTTCACAATGATGTTTAGACTGTTCCACTTAGAACCTATAACCAGCATGCTAGCACTAATATCAAATGAGTCTAGGCTAGAACAGAGATGTTATCACTCTTGTATGTTGATTGATTGGTTTGATACGTGTTTTTGTACCACTCGATAACATCGGTCTAAGATGATGAAGACAATCAAAATTTCTTCCCCTTTTCCATGTTCTTCTTTCCCTTTTTGATTTCTCGTGATTGTGTCTTGAGATTAGACGGAGTCCAATTCGAAATCTTGTGTTGAAGTTGTAAGGGGCTAAGGATCAAGTGGCTGATTTGGAAAGAAAATGTTCAAAAGAAAAGAAAAGAAAAGAAAAGAAAAGCTAGGCAAGCTCGGCACCTAAGTGAAGTGTCGGGTTGAGCACTAGCAAAGGCAAAAGCTGTGAGCTAGGCAGGTTCAACACCTAAGTGAAGTGTTGGATCGAGCACTAGTATGCAGTAAGAAAAAAGAGAAGAAAAAAAAATGAAAAAGAAAAGAGAAAGAAAAAAAAGAGTTCTCAAATGTAGCCCTTGATCCTATGCCCGAGTTTGTAAAGAGCGGATCTAGAAGCGGATGAAGTCGAGTCGATAGCCACATCATGATCACTCATCACACTCCTACCCCCGCCTATTTCGTTCCATTTCCTGAGTTCAAGTCCTTTTGATTAGAGTTGGTGTGTCGTGGTCGGTTTTTCTGTATCCCAATTAACCACTACTTGAAGTGTGCAGTTATTAGTGAGGTCTAGACTTGTTTGGTTGACGTTCTTGCATGTGTAGGTTAAGTTTGTTCGTGGAACAGTTTAAGCCAAATTGTTATTGCTTGAATCTCAATGGGACCGATCTTGTCATTTGTGAACTTGGATGTTTTCTAATTCATTTGCTTGAGGACAAGCAAAGCTTAGTCGTAGGGGAATTTGATGTGATTATATTTGGTGCATTTTAAGCCTTTGATTAGCCTAAGGATTTCCCATGTTTGATCTCATTTTGCTATGATTTATATGCTTTTATTGAAGTTTTATGCAAAGTGCTATTTTGTTGTCCGGTTGCCACTTTGAGGCCAATTCCATGTCTATTGGAGATGTTTTCTTTGCATTTTCAGGTTTTGGCATTAAATTACTAGTGACAAGGAGCACGTAGGATCAAACGGGAGGTCAATCGGAGCTAGGACGGAGGAGATATGGCCGATGCAAGTTTGGGAAAAATGCACCTTAAAGCTGAAGAAGTTTTCGGCCGAAAACTCTAAGTTCTCGGCCGAAAACTCTAAACAGGAGGTTGAGGTTCGATTTATGAAGAAATTTTCGGCGAAAACTTCCCAGAGTTTTTGCCAAAAATCTATGAAGGAATGCATCAGCCGGTCGGGTTTACAAAGGCATTTTTGGCAAAAATGTTACACAGTTTTTGCCGAAAATGTAAGGGTTTTCCGGTGCAGTATATAAGGAGGAAGAGGGCGAAAATTAAGGAAAGAATTCATATAATTTCAGATTTCACACTTCATCAAAACCGTTTTCTCTCAACTTCTCAAATACTTTTCTCCTCATCTCCAATCCACAACCCTAGAGCAAGGTTCAAATCAAAGTGGAGGAGCTTGGATTGAAGCCCACAACCTTGGAGAGGAGCTTGCAAGAGGAGGATTGCCATGGTGTTCTTGGTGATCATCTTTCTTTCTCTTTCCTTCATTTCCTTGGCCATGTGTGGCTGATTTCTTAGGTTTCCTTGGATTGATAGATTAGTTGTACTAGGATAGAGGTTGATTGTACAAATTTGCCATGATTGATCTTGGATTGTAAGAGAATGGTCTCTAGACTTGTTGTTAATTCCATTGATGGCTATGGCTTGATTGGTCTATTATTTGTGATGTAATGCATGAGAGTGCTTAGATTACATGGATTGTAGGTCTAGGGATTGAAGGGAGTGTGTTCTAAGAGATTAGATCATCTCAATTCAACCATAGTTGCATGATTTCTCACTTGTGCATTTTATTGAACACTTGGTGTGCATTAGGTTTTTCATTCAATTGAACTTTGATTAGTCTTTTGATGATTCTCTTAGTGTTAGGACATTGACATGAGAGTGTGGTGTCTAGCCTAGTGGGCATAGAGTCATAGGAGAGGGTTTTGTAGCTTGGCATTTCATCAAACACCTTTAATGCATCCTTAGTCACTTAGCTTGAGAGCGAGAGCCTAGGTTGAGTGGTTCTAGGATAGGGATTTAGTGCGACGAGAGTGCATTGAGTCTATAGAAGGGATTTGCGTGGTCATTCAATTGCATCCTTGATCATGTTTGGCTTGTTTGTGCATTTACTCCTCTTGAGCATGATGAAGCTATCTTTCCAAGTTGACCTCCTTTACCTTCGATTTGCACCGCTTTGTTTGTTTGTTTAGTTTTCTTTATGTTTTCTTTTGTTCTTATTTCAAACTAAAACCAATTTCAAATGAATAGACCGTCCATGAACCGTGCGAGTATTAGCTTTTGAGAGAGCCCTCGTGGAATACGACCTTGATAGTTGTCAGTTAAACCTCGCGCATCACCGACCGTTTTCAAGTATTGTTTTCGGCGAAAATTCCCCATTATTTTCGCCGAAAATTCATGTGTTTATTCCACCTGTTTCCCCTGTTTCTCACCGCCGACACTTTTCGCCGAAAATCTACCCAACTTTTCGCCGAACCTGATTTTGATTATACAAGAAATTTTCGCCGAAAATTTTCAATTATTTTCGCCGAACATTTTGTGTTGTCGCGCCAACTAATTAAGCTGACCACAAGTTCTGATTTTCGCCCCCATCCGAAAACTTTCACCCGACCCCCTATTTCTCTCCCGTTTTTTAACGCCGCCGCCGCATCATTAGCAAACCGCCGCCGGCCCTCCCCCTTGCCTAGCCCCTGCCCTAGAATCAGAGCTCTACAGCTCCGGTTCCACCCGACCTAGTTTCAAGCTTTTTCATCGATTTCTCGGATTCCCATTTGTTTTCTCGAGTCATGTCTTCACGGTTAGTTGTTCAGCCCTTGATTGTGAATCTTTTGGCTTTTTGACTTTCGCTTTTCGGCATGGTTGACTTTGGTTGACTTTTTGGTTCTCCCTCGATTTTCATGATTGCTATGTTGGTGTCAATTGGCTAGGTTCTGGCATTTCTTTGTGACCTTTTAAGGCTCGTGACTTGTTGTCTGTGCGATCGTGTTAATGAATCATTCCATTCCTCATGCTTGCTTAATTGATTGACAGTTCTTTGCTGCTGTATCTCGATTCGGTGATCTCTCGATTTTATTTGCTTGCCCCCACTTGTCAACCTAAGTGTGGGGTAGGATTCTTGTCTTCTAATGCTGGTCTCTCCTGAGTTGTGTTTTACAGGGCTCCTAAATGTTTTAAGACCACCAGTGCGGATAGAGCACAGCGCTCCTCGGCTCGACAGAATCGGGCCCCATCCTCCAGACCACCCACACCAGCTGCACCAACATCGACTGCTGTGGCCATCATTCCCGAGGATGCACCGACCCCTGTGACTCCTATCTCCTCTATTCCTGCACCCGCGCCTGGGGCCTTACATCCTTTCATTGCAGCCCTGGAGCCGCACCATCTAGAGGTCTATTAGAAGATCAAAGACATTCCTCCGGCTAAAGTGGCAGTTCTTTCTCTCGACAGTCTCAAGGCCCACAATCCGGCTTGGCATTCCACCATCGACACCGCCCTTCATAAAGCCGGTTTACGAGTGCTGACCGCTCATGGTTCCCCCTACCCGCTTGTCGCTCTTCAAGAGTTCTGGAGTTCGTTCCGGCGCCTCACCCCGAAGCCCATACGTGAGCAGAAATTTGTATCCTTCCGCCTTGGTGGTGTTCTCCACGAGAATTCCATTCTCGAGTTCGATCACCTGCTGGATCCGCACGTCAACATCACTACAACATCCGCTGGCTTCAAGGACACATACTCCATCGCGAGTGCTCCTTACCCAGATGTGTGGAGGTGGGCAGCTGGCCTGAACGAGATCGAGACTATCGTCAACCCTACGGTAGGTGATATTGTTCACCCTATTCTTAAGTTCTTACATTATATTTGGGTGCAGTCTTTGTGTTATTGCACAAGAAGGGCCGTCACCATGTCTCGCTAGAAGAGCTCATGCTATTCCGTGCTTTAGAGGAGGATGCCAACCTGCATCCCGGATGGTGGCTTGCACGATTCTTTCACAAGCGCACTATGACCAAGAAGCTTCCTTCTGAGCTTCCGGGCGGTCCTTTCGTTTCAATTCTGATCGACAATCTCCAGCTCAGTGACAAATGGGGCCCCGACATACCTCGTGTCCCGATTGAGCATATAGGTGCCGAACTCACCATAGCACGGGGCATCGACCTTTCATTGGACTTTGAGACTTGCGTACCGCTCCCTCACCGCGTCCCCCAGCCAGTTGAACGCCCACCGTCGTGGGCGCTAATCACCGCTGAAATGAATGAGCGGTTGGCGCGTATTGAGAAATGTTAGCCTGACTACTCGGGTGGTTCGCTTCCATGGCAGATGGCTCGGATAGCACATGAGGAGACACAGAACGAGCGATGGACCATTCTTCAGCAATTCATGGCCGACCAGTCAGCCAGACACAGGGATGATATCGCATGGCGACAGCAGCTGGAGCAGCGACTTGGCATTTCACCACCCCCGACCCCGCCTCCACCCCCACCCTCGGAACAGTGATTAGGTTGTTTCTATCCTTTCCATTTCTTTTCTTTCTTCTTTTCAGATCTCGATCCACTTTTATTCTGTGTGGATCCGGGGCACTTGTCCCGGTTTCCTTTTGATCTTTTGTTGTTTGTGTTTTGTAGGTTTTTGAGTAGCTGCTCCGCTCCGCCCCGGACTCTTCGTGCTCAACCACTACACCGCCCATCACCCTTCAGGTTCCTCGTATCTCTCTCCTTTAGTTTGGTCCTGTGAGGACACAAAATAGTCTAAGTGTGGGGTAGGATGTTAGAGAACCATGCATGATCTTGATTGCCTATATCTTTGTGTGCCTCGTGATTCCTGTCCAGTCACTCTAGCATAGAATGCTCAATTCTTGACTTTTGATGTTAAATTGACTTCAATTTTGGACAATGATGTCTAGACTGTTCCACTTAGAACCTGTAACCAACGTGTCGGAATTGATATCAAATGAGTCTAGGTCAGAACAGATCATACATCACTTCTGTAGTCAAAACCTGAATCAATTGACTTATTAATAACAAAGCTCGATAACACCATTCTAAGATGTTAAATGCTAGCCTCTCCCATGTTTTTCACTCCATATTTGTTCACCTGTGATTGTGGCTAGAGATTAGACGGAAATCCAATTCGAAATCTTGTGTAAAAAGTTATAACTAGCTAGGATCAAGTGGCTAAATTGTTGAATCAAGTAATTGAGTTAATCGAATCAATGTTAAGTTCTTTAAAGTGTTGAAAATAAAGCTAGGCAAGCCCGACGCCTAAGTGAAGTGTTCGGGTTGAGCACTAGCATAAGCACAATTACTGTGAGCTAGGCAGGTCCAACACCTAAGTGAAGTGTTTGGTATCGAGCACTAGTATGCAGTAAATAAATGGAAGGAAGAAGTTTGAATCTTGAAAGATATTAATGTTTAAATCAGTCCTAGCTAGAACAAGTAATGTACAGATCTAGAAACGGATGAAGTCAAGTCGATAGCCACGTCACTTTTCCTACCTCCGCATCAACATGATGGCTAGAGCTTAAAGTCTTTTCTCATTAGAATTGGTGTTATCGTAGTCGGGTAATTATGATTCATTGTTTTGCCAAGAAACGTGCTTTGTTAAAACTGCTACTTGAAGTGTGCAGAAATTAGTGAGATCAAAACTTGTTTGGTTGATATTCTTGCATGTGTAGGTCACTCTTTCTACGTGGAACAGTCTAAACCAAATCGTTAGAATTGAATCTCAGTTTAATCTCGTGTCATTTGTGAATTTGAGTGTGTTCTAGTTCAGTTTGCTTGAGGACAAGCAAAAGCTTAAGTGTGGGGTATTTTGATGACACTCGAATTGACGTGATTATCAGCCTCATTTAAGCGACATTTCATTGCTTAAGACACGGTTTCTAGGGTAGAATAGTGAATATTCACTCAACCGATCCATCTCATGCCTTTTGTGTTACCTTGGCCCATTTCGGGTCTATTTGATGGTTTTCTAGTATTTTCGTGTTAGCACAGGTGTTCGCCATCAAATGTGGTAGCCAAGGACGTGTCTAAGGCACTGGAACCCCGAGGAATCACACCTGAATCAACCAGAAAAGTCATTCAACCCAAAAGAATTCCTGCCCCATTTACACATATATTTTCGGCAAAAATACACTTGGGTTTTTGCCGAAAATGTAAGAAGAAATCCACTGTCCCGATCAAGAAGAAGTTTTCGCCGAAAACCCTAAGCCATTTAAGCCAGAAGAAACAGACGAATTCAACAGATATTTTCGCCAAAAATTCCCTTGTATTTTTGGCGAAAATCCCAGTGAAAAATCAGCAGTCGCCGGTTAGGTTTAAATACTGAATCGAGCGGCTAAATAAGGGGATATATCAGAATTTACACACAATTTTACACGAGAAAAAAAATCCCAAGACTGAGAAAAAGAGAGAACAAGTGGATAGAGTTCGAGGAGCCAGGAACGGATCGTGATGCTGTCCATCCATCTCGGAGAGCCAGTGCTAGGAGTTGAAGGTCCAGCAGATTGAAGCTGCCAGGAGTCGTCGAAATTAGGTTTTACAGTGCTTCTCTGTCTTCCCTACCTGAGATGTATTCTTTGTCTGTCTTCGATTCTTCTGTATTGAATATGAGTAGCTAAACTCGTATAGCTTAGATTAGATGAACCCTAAGTGACCCAGGGCTTTAAAGCGGTCACGGATCGGCGGTGATTAGATTCGAAATTCATTCAGTTTCTCCTTCATGTTTGATTTGTTCTTCTTTGTTCATGTTTCTTGTCTGGTTTGGCCACCTAGATTAGATTCTTGTTAAGCTAAGGATAGAAGCGAACGCTCGCCTTACTTTAGAACATCAAGTTGAACAATTAACCTTATAATTGGAGTGTGCCTTTCGTAGGAACCGGTTAGGGTTAATCCACTGCAAGAGTAACTCATAAATCGTTAGAATTTGCACCAGTTAAGTTAAGTCGTTGCGAGAGGAGACCGTACCCGGGCGACTAATTAATCGTGGTAGCTAGATTGGATAGAGCGAACGTTCGCCAGTCTTAAACCTAAGGGTCAGGAGTTATGGTGGTGTCTGAGAACTGAATGAACTAGAATCGGAAATCGCTGATCTGTTGATTGCTATTGCTCTGGTGATCTAAGGGGGATTCGAAATCTAAGCTTGTCTGTCTTTCGTCTTAGTCGATCAATCAATCGTTATTCGCTTTAATTTCATTTCAATTAATCTTTGCTTTTTTAGTATACAAGTCGTGGAACTCACACCACGCACTAAGTGTTTACCCTCGAATTTAATTGCCAACACATTTGAGTAAGGAAGTAGAGGAGACCCGTAGAATACGATCTACCCTAGCTTTACAGCTTGGTAGTTATTTGAGTGACCGCTATTCTGCAGCTCATCAATAGGGTTTTTGGAAACCTAACTGCAAGAGGAGGATAGACTTCATTCGGAACTCGTTTTCAACGAACACCCCCGACCTTCAACACTTGGAAAACCCCCTCAGAGTCCAGAAATCATCTTCCCATCATCATCCTTCATCTCCCATAGATCCAGATTCATCCGAACACAAAGAATTGGTGGAGCTTTTCATCTCTTTCTTTCTAGATCGTATTTCTCAGATCTTCATTATGTACTTCTGTAACTAAACCCCCTAGGGTTCGATGAGTGGAACCTTAGGGGGATTGATGATTGATTACACTTACTTTGTATTTATTTCACTTTAATTCAAGTTAAGATGTTATTCAGATCTATGTGTTCTTCATCTTCTATTTCTTGTTTCTCTGACAAAGATGCATGATTAGGGCTGATTGTTTGATTTAGTAATGCCTTGAATAGAGTGTTTGGCTCCTAGAGTGTTTCATTTCAATGTTATGCATAGATTCGATCATACTAGCTATGACTTTTAGGTTTAAAGACCAAAAATCATTTCTTCAAACACCTTGTGCGCATTTTAATGTCAATGTAAATGGTGAACAATGCCCGTTTGTTAGTGGTTAATATTGAGTTCTATTTGGCTCTATCCAATGAGCTTAGGATTCGTGTCGATGTTATGTTGAAAGATCTCATCTGGCTTGTTAGAACTATTTTAGTCCAAAGTTGTGTAATCATGATTCTTGAACCCGAAAGGGGAAACTTGCTTGACCATTATTTCTTTCCCATTTCATCCATCTTGTGTTTTGTCTTTGCATGCTTTGAACGATTTTTTGTCAAATCCCTACTTTCATGCCCTTTGAGCCCATTCTTGAGTTAGTACTTTATAGCTTGATCTTGTCTTGTCATCAAGACGAATTCTAAGCTCATGGGTCAAGACATTTAGGACTCATCATTAATCACTAATCAAAAGGGCATTGGTCATCATTTACATTGATCAAGTAGAATGCGCACAAGGTGTTCGATGAAATGATTTTGGGTCTTTAAACCTAAAAAGTCATAGCTAACACACCTTTTTTTAGTTATGATGCAACTATAATCAACCCTATGATAGAAATGAAAGGAGATACTCATGAATCAAGGCATCACTAGGTCAAACAACAACGCTAATCATGCATCTAGAAATAGGAGATGAAGAACACATAGGACCGAATCACATCTGAACTTGAATTAAACACAAATAAATCCAAAGTATGAGAGTGTAATCAATTATCATGTTTTGTCTACTGCATCTATGATGTGGGAAATGAAGGATGATAATAGGAAGATGATTTCTGGACTTTGAGAGGGTTTTCAAGGTGCTAGAGGTCGGAAGTGTTCGTCGAAAATGAGCTGGGAACGAAGTCTGTCTTTTAGGGGTCAAAAAATCAATTTATAGAAATCTGCCTAGTGAGCCGGCGTGCACACTATCTACACGCCATTTTCATGCCAAAGTTTGTTGACGCTACGCTAGCTCCTTTTCCTCACCTAGCTTAGCGTTGTGATTACGCTAACCCTTTAAACTGTGACCTAGCGTAGCGTTAAACTTTAGAACTTGATATTTTGAGCATCTGGACTCCGATTCGACCACAGTTTGAACTTGTGGCTTCGTATCAACATGATCTAAAAAACTATGTGTCGTGAAAACTCATAAAAAGCCTTGAAAAATGGACCACAAGGATCCCGATAGGCTAATTAAGATGAATAATCATTAAATTGGCCAAAACCATCCAAAAACCAACATTGACACTCAAATATCACACGATTATGTATAAAAATGGGGGATAAAACATGACATAATTGGATTCATCAAATTACCCCACACTTGAATGTTTTTTGTCGTTAAGAAAAACTCAAAACAACAAATGCACCTATGCAAACATGTACAAATCAAGAAAATCATGAATACTTAACCCATGTAATTGGTGTCTTAAATTAATGAATTAGGATATTAAGCTCGACCACGCACTTTGAACAGGACAACATCCTGAAATTAAAAGAGGAACTAGATCTAATCAAGCTAATGACCAACCAACTTAGAACTGACAATACCATGCAACCTTCTGTACATTTACTCTAGGATGCACCCGACACTTGCTAGACAAGGGATAAAAAGTCATAATTTTCAATTAAGCACTTTTCTTTCTTTCCATTCTATTAACTTTTCAGTGATCGGTTGTGGATACTACCAGGTAGGGAAGTCTAACTCCTCATGAAGATTTAAGGCGTACATTAAACATAGAGGATCTGGGTGAACTCTCCAGTGCGGAGGGAAATCTAAATCCTCCTAAAGATCTAAGGAGTACATTATACTCCGAGGCTTTGGGCGAACTCTCCAGTCTAGAGTCAAGTCTAACTCCTCTTAAAGATCCAAAGCGTACATTAAACACCAAGGCTCTGGCGAATTCTCTAGTGCGGAGGGAATTCTAAGTCCTCCTGAAGATCTAAGGTGTACATTAAACACCAAGGCTCTAGGCGAACTCTCAAGTACAGAGGGAAGTCTAACTCCTCTTGAAGATTTGAGGCATGCATTAAATGCCGAGGCTCCGGGTGAACTCTCCAGTGCGGAGGAAAGTCTAACTCCTCATGAAGATTTGAGGCGTACATTAAATGCTGAGGCTCTGGGCAAACTCTCCAGTGCGGAGGGAAGTCTAACTCCGTTTAAAGATTTAAGGCGTACATTAAACGAAAAGGCTTTGGGCGAACTCTCTAGTGTGGAGGGAAGTCTAACTCCTCTTGAAAAATTGAGGCGTGCATTAACTTTCGAGGCCTGGGCAAACTCTCCATTGCGGAGGGAAGTCTAACTCCTCATGAAGATTTGAGGCATACATTAAATGTCGAGGCTCTAGGCGAACTCTGTAGTGTGGAGGGAAGTCTAACTCCTCTCGAAGATTTAAGACGTACATTAAACGCATAGGCTCTGGGCGAACTCTCCAATGCGGAGGGAAGTCTAACTCCTTCTGAAAATCTAAGGTGTACATTAAACGCCAAGGCTCTGGGCGAACTCTCTAGTGCGGAGGGAAGTCTAACTCCTCTTGAAGATCTAAGGCGTACATTAAATGTTGAGGCTCTAGGAGAGCTCTCCAGTGCGAGGGAAGCCTAAACTCTCTTGAAGTTCTCCTAAGCCATTAACTAAACGCTAAAGAACCAAGCAAGCTATCCTAAAGAAGAAAATCGGACCAGATGCATCCACCAGAACGCTCAGAGCCACCACGCATAATGATAAAGCAGAAAAGGATGCATAAATTAAAGGCCCCATAGCCAAAACATCCACCAAGGCAGACGAGAAAAGGCGTACGAGGACGCAATGTCTAAACAACAAAATAAAAGTGCACAGAGGCGCATCATCCAGAAGTTAAAAATAAAGACGCACATGGGTGCCACTGTACAAAAAAGGTACAGAAAGGGAGTAAAACAACATATCAGAAATTCAAGGTAAGGGGTCAACAGTAGGGGCCGTTGAGGCTAGGTTAGTTAGGCGGTGCACGATTTGAGGAGGACAAAAGGCCAACAAGAGACTCCTTGTTGCCCTCAAGAGACAATGCTCATCGCATTCAGGCTCGGAGTCTGCGCCCGCAATGACCGGGTTGCCACCTGACGCTCGAGGACAATCGTTATAATTTCGTTCTAGTCCCATAAAAAGTCAGGATGCACCCGGCACAAGTGATGACGCAAAGCAGTCATAGTCACGTGCATGGCCACACCAACACGCTTCCCGACTTGCGCCCTCAATTATACTCTCTCGACCTCCCAAGCCTCCTCATGCCCCTTATCCAATTCAATCTCACGCTCCAGGCGGGACACTATGGCAACCAAGTTCATCAAGCTTGTCTCTAGCGAGGCGACAACGTTCTTCCGTTCCAAGATTTCAGCATCCTTCACATGAAGAAGCTTCTCCACCTCCACCTACACACGAAAGAACAGCCAGGACATAGAGGAAATGAATGAAACAAAAAAGAAAGGGGGAAAAGGACACAAAGGCTACCCTTGCTGCTCTTAGTTCCTTCACGCCCGCCCGCAACTTCTCCGCCTCCTTCTCTAGGTCCAGAATGCGATGACCTTGTTCTAGCATCCCGGCCCGACCACCAGCCCTCTTCTTAGCGAGATAGCGGGTGTTTCTTGTGCTCTCCTTGATGAAATTTTGGGAAGGAATAAGAATGGAGGGACGGCAAGGCAAGCTAGTAGAAAGAAGCAGACGGAAAGGAGCTCTAGAGGCGAGCTTACCCGAAGATAGTAGAAGGCGTCGGTCGCTGCCATACTCTCTTCGTCGCTGTCTGAAGGGTTGTCCAGTCCCCACTCGGTCGCGACCTGTTCAGTGAGGCCAAAGATGGATGTTAAATGCCCCTAGCCAGGTTTGACCCGAGGAAACTGTGCGCTCCCAAAAGAGACCGGACGGGCCAACAGGTCGGCGTCCTCATCAAAAGAAGACAGCTCCAGTAGCTCGGAGGACTTCCCGAACTTCCTAGACTTCTTACTGATGATTTTTCACATTTTCCCAGGTAGACTGATGGGAGCTTTCGGAGGAAGTATTGGGGTGGAAGGGTGTGAAGGAGAAACACCAACCTCCTTCCCTTTGCCATACGCTGACGGTGGGAACGAGCAGAAGAGGCGGGAGCCCCAGGCGGCTTACCCATGGTAACCTTCGCCTTATCAGCTGACCTTCGGACGCGCGGAGTAAGTAGACAACTCGCCAGGGAATCAGCTGCACAAAGCAAAGCAACAAACTTAAGCACAAAGTATATGGAAGGAACAAATGAAAGACACTCGCCTCCTCCAGGAAGGAACTGCTTCAATGTATGATAACCAACTAAGGAAAGGTCGAGGGCATAGGCATTAATGCGCTCGGCCAATGCCAGCGTTTCCTCAGGCTCAACTAGATCCTTGTTGAAGTTGGTTATATCACCAGGACACCAGGTGGGGGCAGGAGAGCATAATGAACAGCATCCGCATCACTTGGAAAAAAGTGAGAGTTGAACCAGGATGAACAGCTCTTCACAGTGTCGGTGATGCTGCCAGATAATTCAGAGCGCTTGGAGAAGGTAATACCGCTCGCCGAGGAGTTCGCCCGAAATAAAAATCGGAATAAAAAATCGTCTGGGCGAACATACTTCTTCTTGCAAGCTATGGTGAGCGCCGCGAAAGTGGCCCAAGTGTGCGCTTGAAGGCCTCTGATGGAGCACCCCAACCATCAAAACACATCCACCTGTCAAAGATCCAAGGGGAGTCGCTTCCCAAATCCAAAGGCCTTCAGCTAGACCCTGTGAAAACCCACGAGACAGTTGCCGATAGTAGACAATCGACCCGAGCCAAAAATTGATAGGACTTGGGAAAGATAAACGAGTTTTGGGAAGGAAAAATGGCAGTGTGGTTGGGCGAACAGTAGGGAAAGTAGGGCAAACCCAAGATCCAGCGGGCAGAGCGCTCAACCTCCCCGGGAGTCAAGAACATACTCGCCCAACTCTCCACGAGGAGCCCGTCAAGTTCAGCATGGCCCTCCCTCAATTCAACGTCGTGGAGGGGAAGAGAAAAGTCGGCATCATAGGAGGGAGTCTCTCGAGGTGTGCCATCAGCATACTTTGCCGCTAGAGCCGCCTATAGAGCGTCGACAGAGGGGGCCTCGATGGTGTCAAGCGGAGCAGATTGCGTGTACACCATCTCCACAAAGAGGGGGTAATTAGACAGATCCACCACCGGAGGCGGCCGCCTTTTCCTTTTAGATCCATTCAACGATGTGTGGCTAGAGGATCGGGTGGATCGCCCGGAGACGGGCGCAGAAGGTTCAGCATCATCATTTGAATCAGACCTCTCCTGGTGGTCTATTTCATCGAGGGGGCAGGAACGTCTAGGAGGGTCCGACTTTCAGGACAGACGCGAAGAATTAGTAGGAGATTTTTTAACCGGGAAGACAGTGATTGGAGGCGAGGAATCGGTAAGAGGAAATCCTACAGCCCCCACTGGGGCAGAACACTCAGGATCAAAAAATGCTACCCTCTCTCACGGACAGACAACAATGAAGACCAAATGGTACACAAAGGAAAAGCGAAAAAGTAAAAGAAAAAGGAGGTCTTGCTTGAGCTATCAGACATGCCGTCGGAAAGGCGTCGGCGAATGATCTGGAATGCGAAAGCAAGAATACAACACCAGAGGATGGAAAAACAAGTGAGTTGATTATATTTGTCGGTTGAAAGGGAAAACTGAAGTAATAGAAAAGAGCAAAGGAAAATGGGAGTATTTAAAAGAGAACGGGGGCTAGTGAAGCGACGCCTCTTAACTGCCTGATAGAAAAATCAAGGTGATCAAGGCAAGAAAAACCACCTCGGATATGACCAGCGTCACCCTAGGGAGACACGTGGAGGTCATGCAAAAAAAGAAAACCCTGCCTAAAAGAGACTCTCCTCATTTTTAAATAGCCTGTGTCAGACACGTTCACAACAATCATGATCCAAAAGGTGAGAACCCAACCACGTTGGGACTCATGGAAAGCAGGAGAAATCGCCGCTCAGGTCAAAAGGATTTGCTCTGTTAGCTAATGAAGGAGGTGGGAAAAAACAGTATTTCCCAGGAAAGCATCTTGGGGAAGTCATCGACAGTTAGCGTAGGCGAACAAAATGATGTCAGCACCTGGTGATGATACTACAATTATCGTGATTATCAACCCCAATTAAACGACATGTCATACCCCTTGATGCAATTTTGATGCGTATTTGGTGTGAATGTGTTAATTATGTGATTATCTGCTCCTAGTGCGTACATTGTTCATTTCTTGGCTATTTTTACCTTGTTTTTGAGTTTTTATGCTGAGCCTCCAGGTTACCACATTGTAGAGGAATCTCTCACGAGTCCAGCACTTCAAACGGGGACCAAATCGCAGTTCAAACGAAGCGGGAATCATTGAAACAAGTTGGAATTCTGCCCAGGTCTAAAGTTCTCGACGAGAACTTTGCATTTGTTGCCCAAAACTCAATTTCCAAGAGGAAGTTCTCACCGAGAACTATTGAAGGAATCAATCATGGAGTTATGCTGAAGTTCTCGCCAAAAAATATTGAAGATTTACACAGGAAACTCTCGTCGAAGACATAGGTGATTTGCACTAAAGTTCTCGCCGAGAAGTCCTTCCTTTTCCTGCGCAACTACGAACAAACCTTATTTAAGCAAACCGATGATGATTCATTCGAACAACTTTTCCCGGAATGAATTTTCCCGACTTACAGAGAGATAGAGAGAGTTTAGAGAGCATCGACGAGTTCTTGGAGAGATCGTGACACCATCTTTTCACCTCGAAGTGCTCGGAGCTAGGAGTGAAGCTTGTCAGAGTTCAGAGCTTCACCAGAGTCTTCAGAATTAGGTTTTACAGTTTCTATCTATTCTTCCTTTGTATGATGAACTCCCTAGTTGTTTCTGTTTCTTCTGTTATCAACATGAGTAGCTAAACTCGCAGAGCTTAGATTAGATGAACCCTAAGTGACCCGGGGCTTTAAAGCGGTTACGGATCGGTGGTAATTAGATCTTAATTCAGAAAGTTTCTCTTGCGTGATTGTTTGATCTTCGTTTTCCACGTTTCTTGTCTACTTGACACCTAGATTAGATTCATGTTAAGCTAAGGTTAGTCGCTAGACGTTAGTCGCCAGACGTCCGCCTTACTTTGGAACTTCAAATCAATCAATTAATCTATTCGATGGAGTGTGCCTTTCGTAGGAACCATTTAGGGTTGATCTGCTTCTAGAGTAAAGCACTGTTCTTAATCAATTGCACCAGTTAGTTCTCCGTTGCAGAAGTGAACGCACAGACGGTTACTTAATTGTGGTAGTTAGATCCGACAGAGCGAACGTTCGCGGAACTTAGACCTAAGGGTAAGGGGTTATGATGGTGTCTGAGAACTGAATGAATTAGGATTGAAAACCACTGGTCTTGTGATCGCCAATGTTCTTGTGATCTTAGGGGGATTCGAAATCTAAGCTTGTTTGTCATCTCGTTAAGTCAAATCAATTTGTCTTTCATTTTCATTTCAATTTCCTTGCATTATAGTTTATAAGTCATGGAACTCACATCACGCACAACTTGTTTAAACCTGAGTAAATTGCCAGCTTCTTTGAGTAGTCGATTTGAAGAAACCTTGAGAGATTCGATCTACCTTACTTTTTAAGTAGGGTAGTTATTTGACCACACACGAAATCGTGTTCATCAAATTGGCACGTTGTCGGGGACTATTCTATATCATTTGAAATAAGAGTTGGTGATGTGACTCTATTTCATGCATTTTAAGCTTGTGATTGACCTAAGAATCTCCCATGTTTGAGCTCGAAATGCCGTGACTTATATGCTTTTATAGATGTTTTGCGCAAAGTGCGTGGTTGTTGTCCAGAAGCCACTTTGGGGCCAAATTCATTGTCTATCGGATGTATCTTTGTGCATTTTTAGGATTTGGCATTGTAGTACAGATGGCAAGGAGCACACAGGAGAAAATGGGAGGTCAATCAGAGCTAGGACGGAGGAGTTAAGGCCGATACATATCCGAGATTCCTGCATACCATTTCTACTGAAGTTCTTGGCGAGAACTATCAAAGTTCTCGCCTAGGAGTTTGCTGAAGTAGACTTACAGGAGGCTTTTCAAGATAGTTCTTGGCGAGAACTTTTATAGTTCTCGCTAAGAACATGTGAGGAATTGAAGGTGTGGTTGGGATTTTCAAGGTTGTTCTCGGCGAGAACTTTCATAGTTCTCACCGAGAACTATGTTCTTTTCTAGCCTAATATAAGTCACGATTAGGGATCATTTGAAAAGGGTCATTCATTCTACACTTAGCACAGAACAATTGATGAACAACCCTTCTCTCTTCCTCTCATCGCCAACTCTCATCCAGCAATCCTAATAGCTACTTCTGGTGCAAATCAAAGTAAGAGGAGCTTGGATTGAAGTCCACAACCTTGGAAGAGGAGCTACAAGTGGAGGATTGAAGATTCTCCAAGGATCCAAGCCATGGAGTTCTTGGTGATCAACTTCCTTTTCCTTTCCTGCAATTCCTTGGTCATGTGTGGCTGATTTCCTAGGTTCATCTTGGATTGATAGATTAGTTGTGCTATGATAGAGGGTGATTGTATAAGCATGCTATGATTGATCTTCGTTGTAAGAAGATGATCTCTAGACTTGTTCCTAATTCCAATTTATGCTATGATTGCTTAATGTGTTCCATTCAATGTGATATAATGCATGAGAGTGCTTTGATTACATGGTTTATAGGTCTAGGTATTGAAGTGAGTGTGTTTTAAGAGATTAGATCATCTCAATTCAACCATTGTTGCATGATTTCTCTCTTGTCCATTTTATCGAACACTTGGTGTGCACTAGGTTTTTCATTCATTTGAACTTTGATTAGTCTTTTGATGATTCTCGTAGTGTTATGGCATTGACATGAGAGTGTGATGTCTAGCCTTGTGGTCATAGAGTTATAGGAGAGGGTTTTGTGGCTTGGCATTTCATCAAACACCTTTAATGAATCCTTAGTCACTTAGCTTGAGAGCGAGAGCCTAAGTCGAGTGGTTTTAGGATAGGGATTTAGTGCTACGAGAGTGCATTGAGTCCATAGAAGGGATTTGCCAGGTCATTCGATTGCATCCTCGGTCATGTTCGGCTTGTTTGTTCATTTACTCCTCTTGAGCATGATGAAGCTATCTTTCCAAGTGAACCTCCTTTATCTTTGATTTTGCATCGCTTTGATTTCTTGTTTAGTTTTATTTATGCTTTTGATATCTTTTTCAAACCAAAACTCTTTTCAAAAGAATAGACCGTCCATGAATAGTGTGAGTAGTGGCCATTAAGAGAACCCCGTGGAAATACGACCTTGACTTTGTGAGTTAATTACTTACACGTCAGTTGGCATTTTATTCTTCTACCTTTCCATCTTTTCATTTTTCATCCCACTTCGATTTTACACTGGTTGTGTTTGTTTTTGTCTCTTGTAGGTTGTTTACATGTTTATGAACCGTCCGTTCACTCGCACTTTGCTCAAGAATAACAAGACTACGAGATTTTCAAGACCAGTGATTTTCAATTCTAAATCAATCAATTTCTATACACCACCATAACTCCTTACCCTTAGGTTTAAGACTGGCGAACGTTCGCTCTATCCGATCTAACTACCAAGATTAATTAGTCGCCCAAGTACGGTCGCTTCTTGCGATGACAAAACTAACTGGTGCAATTACTAGTGATTAATGAGTTACTCTTGAAGCGAATTAACCCTAACGAAAGGCACACTCCAATGAATAGGTTAATTGGTTGATTTGATGTTCTAAAGAGAGGCGAACGTTCGCTACTATCCTCAGCTTAACAAGAATCTAAACTAGGTGATCAAGAAAGAAAAGTTTATGCGCCAAAGCAGGGAAGCTGTCTGGCGACTAACCCTAACTTGCATAAACCTAATCTAGGCGACCAACCAGAAGAGAAACATAAACAATGAAGAACAAAACAACCATGCAAAGAGAAACTGATTGAACTTTGAATCTAATTACCACCAATCCGTGACCGCTTTAAAGCCCTGGGTCACTTAGGGTTCATATAATCTAAGCTCTACGAGTTTAGCTACTCATATTAGAAACAAGAGAATCGAAAACAAACAATGAATACATCTCAGGTAGGAAGAACTGAGAAGAACTGTAAAACCTAATTTGACAAATCCGTGAAGCTTCAATCTCCTGGATCTTCAATCTCTCAGCTCCGAGCTCTCCGATGTGGAAGGATGGTGTCACGATCTCTCCACGATCTTCAAACTCTCTAAACTCTATCTATCGACTCTAGAGTCGGTTGACTCTCAAAAGTCTAATGTGAATAATTGTTGAATGAATAGTGTCCCTCCCTTGTAGCCTCTGCTTCTGTTTAAATAGGGTTGATTAGGGTTTTCCAACCAAGCCGCGGAAAAGGAAAATTTTCGGCGAAAACTTCAGTTGAATCCTCCTGTGTGTATTTCTTCAATAGTTTTCGGTGAAGACTTTAAGTTTTCACCAAAAACATCAGCTGAATCTATGTTGGGTTTCTTCTTGGATTTTCGCCGAAAACTAGGAAAGTTTTCGCTGAAATATTCAGTGTAAAGCTGCTGACTACGCCTGTGAGTTTCTTAAGGTATTTTCGCCGAAAACTATGTAGTATTTTTGGCGAAAACATTGTGCTGGGCAGTTGGATCTTCGGTTCTGACTCCTGTTTGATTTATGGTTCGATTCTGGTTCACTCCTTGAGGTCTTGAATACGTCTGTGGCTACGTAAATGATGGTAAAAACCTGTGCTATCACAAAAACAACTAGAAAACCATCAAATAGACCCAAAAAGGGCGAAAGTAACCAAATCGGTAGGAAATAGAGTAGTTGAGTGAATATTCACTATTCTACCCCTAAAACCACGTTTCAAGCAAGGAAATGTCGCTTAAATGAGGCTGAAAATTACGTCAAATCGAGTGTCATCAACAGCCTCACCAACCGGTTCGCCCGCCGACTGGCACACGCCCGTACGAGCCTTCATTGAAACAGACATCCTCCCAACGGATCAGACCCTGGCCACCAAGATCCGCAGGTGCGCGGCAAGGTGTGTTTTGCTGGAAGGAGAAATGTATCGCAAATCCTCAGCGGGGCCTGAGTGACGAAGAGGCGGCTTTTGCCCTACAAGAAATCCACCAAGGGGTATGCGGAATGCACGTAGGTGCTAAGAGCTTGGAGAAGAATGTGTTGTTACAAGGGTACTACTGTCCCACGATCCGCCGTGACACTGAAGAATTGGTCAAACACTGCCACAAGTGTCAACTGTTTGCCAATGCGCATCACTTGCCGTCCACCGCTCTCCAGCCTATAAAATCACCCTGTCCGCCCACATGCCGATCCCGGACAGAGAACGCACGATGGCTCTCCCTAGGGAGTATGCTGATTTGTTCGTGTGGAAAACCCAAGATATGCATGGGCTGGACCCCACAATCATTCAGCACTAGTTAGCTGTTAGGGCAGATGCCCGCCCTGTATCACAAAAAAATGGACAGTAAATTGGACAAGGAAGTAAGCATTCCAGGAGGAGATCACCAAGCTGCTGGAAGCAGGGTTCATAAGGGAGGTACACTACCCTTTGTGGCTGTCCAACGTGGTGATGGTGGGGAAGGCGGATGGTAGCTGGCGGATGGTAGCTGGCGGATGTGCATAGACTTCACAAACCTTAACAATGCTTGTCCCAAAGACCCATACCCCCTACCCAACATCGACCAGCTAGTGGACGCCACGGCGAACCACGAGACGTTGTCTTTCCTAGACATGTTCTCTGGTTATCATCTGATCCCCTTAGCAAAGGCGGATCAAGAGAAGATGTCATTCTGCACACCTTTCGGCAATTACTGCTACAATGTAATGTCGTTGGTCTGAAGAACGCGGGAGCAACATACCAGAGAATGTTTGATAGAGTCTTTCAGGATCATCTAGGTCATCACATGGAGGCATATGTGGATGATCTGCTGGTGAAAACTAAGGCGGGTGGCGACCACCTGGGGGATCTCCGGAAAACTTTCGACACCTTAAAGGCGTTTCAGCTACCCCTAAACCCAAAGAAGTGCGTCTTCGGCGCCTCTTCGGGAAAGTTCCTGGGATTCGTAATCACACGACGGGGGATTGAGGCAAACCCTAAAAAGATAGAAGCTATCATAAAAACACCGCCTCCCAAGACTGTTAGAGATGTCAGGACACTGAGAGGACGGCTAACGGCAATGAACCGATTCATTCCAAAATCCTCCGAGAGACAAACCCCCTTTTTCACCACTCTGAAAGCGGCAACCAAATTATCATGGACGGAAGAATGCTCCAGGGCCTTTGAGGAGCTAAATTCATTTCTCACTACCTCGCCGGTACTAGCAGCTCCGCTCCTAGGAGACGAGCTATACCTGTATGTCACCATCGCGGCTACAGTCGTCAGCTCTGTCCTTGTGAAGAGAGTGGACAAGGAGGAGTGCTCGGTCTTCTATATAAGCAAATCCTTGGTGGATGCGGAAACCAGGTACTCCCCATTGGAGAAATCAACTTACGCCGTAATCATAGCTTCCCGAAAGCTGCGCCCATACTTTCACGCTCACACGATTCACATCGTGACCAACTTACCGCTCAAAGCCGCCCTCAGATCCATGGGGGTAGCAGGGCGAATGTCCAAATGGGCGGTGGAGCTCAGCGAGTACGACATACACTTCCAACCGCGGACTGCCAAAGCACAGGTGATGGCGGATTTTGTGGTAGAAGGATGCGCCCGAGCAGAATGATGCCCAGACTACTACTGGGAGCTCTACGTAGATGGGGCCTCAAGCAAAAATGGTGCAGGGGCAGGGATAGTGTTAAAACCCCCGCAGGGCGTTCTGCATGAAACCGCCCTCCGTTTCAGCAAATCACGGACCAACAACACGACGGAATATGGGGCGCTCATCGCAGGCCTCTGAATGGCCAAAGCCATGGGAGTATCACACCTCAACATTTTGTCCGATTCCGCCATCGTGGTCAATCAGCTCAGTGGAGTGTATGAAGTCCGGGAAGAGAACCTGGTGCCTTACAATGACGAGGCCAAAAACGCCAATAAAAATTTTGAAACAACGGAGATCCATCAAGTGGCAAGAGAGGACAATGCGCACGCTGACACCTTGTCCAAACTCGCGACCGCTCTTAGTTTTGAAGATGACAGAATGACTACTGTGGAAAAGGAAAGAGAAGAGAAGGAATGATTGTCCATCAACTGCCCAGCAGGCACAGCCTCACCAACCGGGTCGCCCGCCGACTGGCGCACGCCCGTACGAGCTTTCATAAAGTTAGCAACATCCGCCCAAGTCCTCATTTGTCGCAGAATCACAGTTAGGGACCATTCTAACCATTTTCACCCTCACCCACTACACAAAAAACTCCTTTTAGCGTCGGTTGAAACATCGCGTTTTAGCGTCGGTCGGTCAACAACCGACGCTAAGCAGTTGACTTCGCATTTTAGCGTCGGTGATTGTCGACCGACGCTAAAATGGGACTAAGAGCTGACGCTATTATCCGGTTTTGGTTTGATTTTTGGTTGACCGGATGGTTAAATTGGCATCGGTCAATGACCGACGCTAAAACGCGTGTATATAGCGTCGGTTGACACGCATTTTAGCGTCGGTCATTGACCAACGCTAAAACACGTAAGTATTTAAACCCTCATCCTAACCCTAATCTCAAATTCTCACCTCTCTCAATCCTCTCCTCTCTCAATCCTCTCCTCTCTCTCCTGAAACTCTCCCAACCACGACCCTCCTCCTCAAAACTCTCCTCCTCCTCCTCCTCCTCCTCCAAACTCTCCACACTCTCTCTCTTCGTTTCTCTCTCCCAAAAACCTCCCAACTCCTCTCCCACCCAACACCACACCGCCCCTGGCCACCAAAATACGCATGCACGCGGCAAGGTGCGTTTTGCTGGAAGGAGAAATGTATCGCAAATCCTCAGTGGGGCCCTACTTACGATGCCTTAGTGACGAAGAGGCGACTTTTGCCCTACGAGAAATCCACCAAGGGGTATGCGGAATGCACGTAGGTGCTAAGAGCTTGGAGAAGAATGTGTTGTTACAAGGGTACTACTGGCCCACGATCCGCCATGACTCAGAAGAATTGGTCAAACACTGCCACAAGTATCAACTGTTTACCAATGCGCATCACCTGTCGTCCACCGCTATCCAACCTATAATATCACCCTGGCCGTTCGCCTTCTGGGGGGATGGACCTGTTAGGACCATTCCCAGAGGTGGTTGGAAAAAGGAAGTATATAATCGTGGCGGTCGATTACTTCACCAAATGGGTGGAGGCAGAGGCTCTCGCCTCCATCACAACATACCAGGTGCAGAAGTTTGTGCTAAAAACATCATCACCCATTTCAGTCTCCCTCTGGATTTCGTGTGCGATCACGACATGCAGTTTGATTGTATTGCGTTTCTTGACTTCTGTGAAACTTTCAAAATAGTGGTCTGCTTGGCGTCTGTGGCATATCCCCAAGCAAACGGGCAAGCGAAAGCCATCAACAAACTTATCCTACAGGGATCGAAGAAAACGGTGGACAAGGCAAAAGGCAAATGGGTGGACGAATTGCCTAATATCCTTTGGGAACACAGAACGTCGTACAAAATAGCTACGGACGAAACTCCCTACACACCAGTGTATGGAACTGAAGCAGTGCTACCCGTGGAGGTAAATCTACCAAGTCCCAGGATACAACATTTCAGCCAAGAAGGCAATGACTCCGCCCTAATCTGGATGTGATAGAGGAATGAAGAGAGGATGCAGCTATCCGCGTAGTTGCGGTGAAGGCCCAACTGGCTAGGTGGTACAACGCGCACCTCCGCCCTCACCAGTTAGCAGAAGGCGACTGGGTTGTCTGGAAGGTTTTTGGCCAATCCCCCAGCAAGGCAAGCTAAACGCCAATTGGGAAGGACCATATAGGGTCCGCGAGGTGGTTGGCCAAGCACCTTCAAATTGGAGCACCCCTCCGGCGAACCCATACACAAAACCTGGAACGCCATGAACCTAAGGAAATAAAACGCTGAAGGCAGAACAAGGGCTTAGAGGAGTCGCAGCTGTTCCTATTTTGTGTCCATTTTTGTAAATATATATATATCAGAGGAATTTTTACCCGCATATATATATATATATATGTATCATTGCGGTGTGTAGCAGTGATCAAGAAATCCACACTATTAACTAGGTTCAGATTTCCCAAGGCGGAACCCAACCACTTATCACCGTTCGGATTCCCCGAGGCGGAATCCAACCCCGTACCAGAGTTCGGATTCCCCATGGCAGAAACCAACTCCCCTAAAGTATGGATTCCCCAAGGCGGAAGCTGACCACTTGTCATCGTTTGGATTCCCCAAGGCGGAATCCAACCCTTTACCAGAGGAAGCCAACCATTTATCACCGTTTGGATTCCCCGAGGCGGAATCCAACCCCGTACCTGAGTTCTTGTTCCCCAGGGCAGAAAACCAACTCCTCCCCCAAGGTTTGGATTCCCCAAGGCGGAAGCCAACCACTTGTCACCGTTCAGATTCCTCAAGGCGGAATCCAACCCTTTACCGAAATTCGAATTCCCACAGGGCGAAAATCGGCTCCCGGACATAGTTGGGATCCCTCAGAGCGGATACCAGCTTAATGAAAATAAAATAAAAGACTAGTGGCAGAGGGTGAAGAAGGATTGTAATTAAGCGTCAAACGACCACATGGGGCCTAATCCGTTTGATTACAAAAACAACATATGCAAACAAAATGTTACAAGGACCCTAAGGCTTCCCGCTCGACGAGCCCGCCTTCTCCACCTTGGACATCTCCGCCCTAGCCTTCCTTTTCAGCTCCTTGTGACGCTGGCTCACCTAGGAGTAAGCCCCAGTCAGCAGCTCGACTCGGCGGGCCTGAGGGATCACCTGAGAATCGGCGGACTCCTCTTTAAACTCTTGGGCCATACGCTGCCGGGACGCAAAGCGGAACATTCTTTCCTGATCCTAGGCACCGTCAGCTTTGCTCTGGCGGAGTTCGTGGCGGACGGCTGTCAGAGCATTGTCAATCGCGCCTGGACTCGGTCGCCCAGTTCTTTGGCAGTCTCCTCCTTGATGGCCTCCGCCATGTCAGCCTTCAGAGTCTTGAGGGAATCCTCGGCTTTTCCCAAGGCGGAAGACTGGTCCGCCAAGCTTTTGGACTTTCCCTTCAAGTTTTTGGCAAGCTCGGTCTTTTCGGCATCCAGGGCAGCCACCTACTCCGCCAAAGCTTTCCTATCAGCCTCCGACTGAGCTAGAGTACTTTCCACCTTATGGCGTTTCTGCTCCTCAGCCTACAGATCCAACATATGTTCAGTGGCTTGATTAGCATGAACAAGGTGGAGCAAGTCCAATTCGTAAGAGGTGGTTACCAAAAGCCGGGTCGCCTCTTCATCGATCTCTTTTTTGGCCTTGGTGTATTTGGCCTTCCATTGCTGGGCGGTGGCCTGGGCCTCCCGCAGCTGATCCTCCAGTGCCTCAACACCCTGGGGCTGCTCCGTCCTGTGAGCCTGGTCCACCGACAGCAGTGCACCCGCGATTCCTAGCAGCTGTAGACAGGATTCTAACAAGTCAAGAAAAGAAGTAAAGCAAAAGAAGATCCCAGCACGACGAAGTCTTACCCTGGCTCCGATAGCGATTTGTTACATTGCCATACGGTGGACACCATCCTCAGAGCGAGGGTGGTCGATGTCCCAGTCGACCGCCAAATGAAGGGCGGCCCGAGTCAGGATCTCATTTCCGCTAAGGGTTGGCTGCATGGTTGGGAGGCGAGCTGAGCTATACTCCCCTGAAGACATCTGGGGCCTGGACCTGCCCTCGGTCTTCCTCTTCTTCCCTGAATCCTTCTTCAGGGTGAGCTTACGGCGCTTCGGACGCTCCACGTTTTGGAGCGGAGGATTCACGGCCGGGTCAGAAGGTCTCTTGTCCAGGCGTTCTTTGTCCGCATGTTCCTTCTCAAGGCGCGCTTGGCGTGCATCCTTTATCTTTTGGAACTGATCAGCTCCAGGATCCTCGGGTTGCGGCTGGGGGTCAGCTGATCCACCCCGCGCTTTCGCATTCAGCAGCGCGGCAAAGATGGCACTCTCTGCACCAAGCCAACAACAAACCAAAACAGACAAGATTAAAATCCACATGCAAGATAAAAGGATACACGTAAGGGCGCACAGCAGAATAGAAACATGGTCCTAGGTGATCGTCCACTCATCCCCGCCGCCTAGCCAGGCCTTCAGGGCGGTCCGACCTCGCCTCTTTAGGTTATAGTTCCATGTGTTCACCCACTCAATGATGGCGGTGTCGTTACCCTGAGGACGGCTGGGTTTGTTAAATTCCTCAATAGCCCCGTACGACCACGTAGGCCGAAGGCGTTCAGCCCAGAATGCATCCTCCGGGGCGTCGATCTTCATGAAGAAGAAGCTATGCCACCACACAGAGTCATATTTGATGGCATCATATACCCCATCTCCCGAGTATGACCTCCTCTTTGAGAAAGTGATGTCGCTCTGACCAATCTTGGCAATGTAGAGATGGCGGAATATGCGGGCGCTCGGAGCGACATACCTCTTCACGCATGATACCTTGAAGGCGGTCATGACCGGCCAGGCGTGAGGTTGGAGCGGTCCTAGGGATGCACCCAAGAGATTTAGCACGTCCAGCTCCCATGGATCTAACAGGAAGCGTAGACCTTACATTAACGCCTCTATCCACACTCCTACCCAGCTAGGAGGGCAGTTTCCAATTGAGCAGAGGCGACCAGGAGCAGCGTATGCAAACCGCTGAGGCATGTCACACTCGTTTAACACCCTCACCAGGGCGTTGGTCTTCACATAGGGGAAGTACCCCAGACCATATACCTGACGGCAGTCAGCAGGTGCGCCCTCCCACATCTGCTCCCAAGACATGATTTTGAAGCCATACTTCTCCATAACTTCAACCATACTTCTCCTGAGTGAAGCCGCATTGCCATGACGCGAACCGCCGACCGTTGTTGGGACGCGCATCGGTTTTCTTGGAAACCTAGTTGAACCTGGCCTCGGCTTGGCTTCGAAATTGCTCCGATGAGGGAGTGGGCAGCGTTTTGGCGTCCTCGGCGAAAACGTACTCCACATCATAATCCACGACCGGATTCAAGGCTAGATCCTCATCTTCCGGATAAGGCATGACAGCGGTTTTGCCCTTCTGCTTGGGATCCGCTGTATCTGACTGCTCGTCATCATCAAAATCTTCTCCCTTGGATAGCTCGGGGGTCAAGAGCGGACGCGCGCGGCGCGACGGCGGTGTTGACGAAGAAGAGGAAGATGCCTCCGACGAATCATCCGCCCCCGAGCCTCTCCTCCCTCATCATAACCTCCTACAACAAAAGAGTAAGGGGTGCAAATCAGAAGAGGAGGAATGAATGCCAGAGGGCGGACGGACATAGGAACATTATTCGCACCCGCATCTGGAGGACAGGGGCAGGCGGGCGACCGCCTACGCCCCCGTGTGCGCCCTAACACTTTTTCTAAGTTATCATAATCTAGTGAAGACGAAGATTCGCTCGAAGACATCTCACTTGAAAGATGGGAGAGGAAACAGAATAGATAGAAGGCAAGCAGGGAGCGAAAAAGAACAATGGGTGGATAAATTGAACGCAAGAAAGTTTTAAGAACTCCTACTTGCTTCGGCGGAAGAGGACGACTCAGCTAGAGCTGTCAAACGGACGGGCTAGGCGGGCCACAGGTCAGGTTCATCGGGTTGCAGGTTAGTCTGGTCGCGAGTTTGTCGGGTTGTAGGTTAGTCGGGTCGTGGGTTTATCGGGTCGCGGGTTCATCGGTCACGGGCCGGGCGGGTCTCGGGTTGCCCACGCGTGTGAGACTCTCAACTACAATTTGCAAAATTTGATATAAATTTTTTTATGTGATAAATAATTTTAAAAAATATTTAATTTTTATTCGCGGGTAGGCTTAAGGCTTGTAGGCTGTAGCCGTTGTTCATATATTAAAAATAATAATTCATTTTCATAAATTACATATACTTATAATAAATAAAATGAAATTGAATATAATTTAGCTTTTAAGTTCTAGAGTTTAACATTGAACTAATTTATAAATTTAGACAATTCTTTCAAAAAAATATCAAATCTAATCTAGCCACTTCCATTTTATGACATTTTTAGGCCAAACGTTTTATTTTTGTTTTTAATTTTATTGTTTTGGAAATAAACTTGGTGAAGTCAGAAGTGGATGAAAATTTTATATCTTCCATAATGACATAATGTTGATATTTGAAGCACGAGATATTATGAATTGTGTGACAATCGGGTTATTCGGGTTAGGCGGGCGGGTTGCGGGTTAGTCGGGTTACGGGTTAGTCGGGTTGCGGGTTGGACTGTTGACTTTTTGATCAATCGGGCTATGGGTCGGGCTGGGTTGGGCGGGCTGGGCGGGTTTATCGAGTCGGACCAGCATTTTGCCAGCTCTAAACTCAACATCAGAAGGCATGGTAAGTGTTTTATGGAAGGATGGCGGACAAGATCGGAGAGGAGCGAAGTAAAGAAAAAAGTGAGGAAAGGGCGGATGCTCTCAAAGAATGTTGTAGCAAACAAGAAAGGGCGGATGCTCTCAAGAATGGGTAGAAAGCTGAGGTGCCGAAAGAAGGAAGCGAAGACCTCTATTTATACTGGTGACGTGGGAAGACGAACCGTCGCCAGTATAAATTAGCCACGTGGCCCCTAGTCACTAGGCGAGTAGGCTCGTAGCCCACGCACGCTGGGAGCGTGCGGCCAATAGCCCACAAAGGAGTAAAGCCCAAATGGGGGGGGAGCGTGCAACTCCACCTAAAAAGAAGAGCCCCGCACGTTGGATCACCAGCGACGGCGACGACAGCGGCAACTCAGACGCCGCCGTGATCCCTACTGGAGCACCGGCAATGACTGCGACAACTCAGATGCCGCCTCGAAACCGCAGGAAAGGCGACGTTCCGTCTGGACAATACATCAACATCCGCCCGTCCATAGTATCGTTTCGAGACCCTTGCGCTCTCGAGACCACTAGGGGGTAATTGATGGGCCCTAGGGTCAGATCCATTTCCAGACTCAGACAGTTGATCCATAGTATCGCCTCGAGACCTTTGCGCTCTCGAGACCATACTAGGGGGCAATTGATGGGCCCTAGAGTCGTATCCGCCCTAAAGGTTCCCACAACGGTCCGCCCTTCGGGAGCGGGCATCAGAGCGCCCTCTCTTAGAGAAGGTCACATTTCCCGTTGACGTGACAGGAAAGCGGCCACTGCCATTTACTGTTGATGGCGACCCATTGCGGTCCACTTGGAGCATGACACGTGGATCCTACCACGCTCATTGGACCCTATAAATAAAGGGGTCACCCATTCAGAAGAGGACAACACACACTTGGGACCATACGCCCAATACTACAAGCTGCTACGCTGTACGCTAAGGGCTATCGGTTCCGCCCTAACCAAAGGGCTCTCGCCCGGTACTTCTCTGAAACCCACTCTTCTATACCCACAATATTCACGTCGTCTCTCACACACTAACTTCCTTGTATATCCGCCTTGCAAGGTACTACCCTCCCGAGGTCTGAGGCATATCAAGGACGTAATCACTGCCCACAACCTCCAGAGAACCATAGTATTAATCCACTGGTCCAACTGGGCGGATAATTATAATAATGAAACTCAAGTACATAAAAATACTCGCTTGAACCAACGAACGGGCCCGGCAAAAAACCTAATAGTATATAATAGAAATATTATTATTGTTTATTAGGAATAATGATATTTTGTTTCTCATACTTTGTAAAGTTAACAGCCAACTCCGGTATTATGAAAACACTTTTTACCCGTCCAATATACAGGAAAAAAAATCTTATTTTGTATGATAGTATTACTAGTAGTAAGTAATTTAATAAACCACCCTAATTACAATCATCAATCCCTTAATCCAAACATCCAAGAAAGCAAATGGTATACCACCATGCAAGTTAATATACATAAGCCAAGTGGAGGCTTACATCCAAGAAAGCAAATGGTATACCACCATGCAAGATAATATACATAAGCCAAGTGGAGGCTTTGATGTGGTAGAATCTTACTCAGCTGCACTTCAAATCGACTGAATATCTACCCACTCACACACCATATATCTCATATGGATAAAATGAAACACTGTAATACCGAGAAAGAAACCATGGAATCAAGTAGTATCTGATCTTACAAAACACAGCTATAAACTGAAGACCACGGAGTTTTAAACTTCTCTCATTGTTCCCAACAAGCAGGAAAAGAAACTTAAATTTCCAAGAATAATAATGATGTCCGCCTCGTCTATATAAACATAAATAACAGATATTTCACGGGTTAGGAAAATCGAATAAGAAAAAGTGGTGAAAACTTGTTTGGTAAGCATCCACAAACTCGTGTTTAGGTTACTTCTGGCTTGTTTTGGCTCGAATCTTTTGTTCCAGGATAGCTATTTCAGTTTCCAAGCTGAACATTCTGTTAAGAGCATGCATATTCTCAAGGGTCTCAGTAAGAGTACGGCTGTTACTACCGTCACATCTCAAGTGCTGCATTGGGCCGTGTAAGAGCTTGTTGACAATACCACGACTGAGATCATCAACAGCTCTCCTCGTCTTCTTTGGGATGTCTTCACCCATTTTGGACAGGCATTTATCCAGCTCCGCCAGTCTGATTCTTTCAGCATATGCTCTCAGTTTCTTGATGGTGGGTACTGTCTCCAGTGAATCTTTCCAAGCTTCAAACTGTTTCGTTTCCTCGGTGATGATCTCTAGAGCTTCCATTGCTTTCCTGAGCCGATCCTCTTTGTTAGCAGCCACAACCTCCTTAAGGTCATCCACATTGTAAACTCGCACATTATCAAGGTCATTAACGCATGACCCAACATTCCGCGGCACAGAAATGTCAACAAATAATCGCGTGCCTCCAACTTCTGAGCTAACAGGTGGAAGATCCTTCACATGTTCTTTCATAAAAAGAGGGACATCGGATGCCGTACTGGTGAAGATTACATCGGATTCTGCTGCACAAGCTAGCATGTCCTCGAGTGGCCTGTAAATGATCTCTACATCCTTCATCTCTTCACGTATTGTTGCCACCTTTTCCTCGGTCCTGTTCACAACCACCATCTTCTTGCAACCTTTTGCCACCAAGTGCTTGATCACAAGCTTTCCCATCTTGCCTGCACCAATCACTAACATTCGGGCAGCAGCATGTCCTGATTTTGGGATTTTCATTAATGCAAGTTCAACTGCAGCAGAGCTCACTGAAACAGCCCCAGCAGCAATACTCGTCTCCGACCTGACACGCTTCCCAACTGTTATTGCGTGCTTAAATAACCCACTTATGTTTCTACCAAACCCAACAACACCTTGTCCAATGTTCACAACTTGCTTAACCTGCGCAAGGATCTGACCCTCTCCAAGAACCAGCGAGTCAAGGCCAGCAGATACTTCAAACAAGTGACGTGTTGCATCATTGTTGTAGAGCAGGAACCGGTGCTCGCAGATTTCTGAAGCAGGGATGCCGCTTGTCTAAAAGAACATTTGAAACATTATTAAGTGGTGATTCTACATTCAGTCTACTGGAAAGACATTAAAACAATGAAACTAAGTAAAATAACCTTGGACATCCAGTCGGTCACTTCTTTAACCCCGCGATGCTGAGAAAGGGCTACAACATATATCTCCATTCGGTTGCAAGTACTGAGCACGGCAGCCTCTTCAATATGGTTTAGGTTACAAAGCTCCCCAATGGCTCGAGGCCATTCAGCTTCTGGAATAGCAAGCTTTTCACGCATCTCAACTGGTGCAGTATGCACGCTGAGTCCAATAGCCACGATGCTAGCCCTTTCCTTTGTATATCCTGCGCATAGTTTTTTCAGAAAGTAAATCCTAGGCACAATTTGTTGCTGGAATCTACCCCGATAAGTCCTCCATCACATCACAAAGCGATACAACTTCCCCATCTGTATAATCTAGTTAATTGCAGGCGAGACAATCAGATGTTTCATGAACAATCCCCAAACGAGCACAAAATCAAGCACCAACACAACAATATCAAAAGACAATTCTAACAATTCAGGAACTTAAAAAGAACAATTGCATTGAACATCAAAGGAGGAATGATGAAAACAAAATAAATAATTGAAAAAAAGAACAAAAACTCACTATCAGCAGCAGATGTCTTGAGCTGCTCAAGGGCAGACTGGCTAGAAAGTTTGTCGAGCCCAATCCGATTCTCAGTAGTATCTACCACACCATCCACTGAAGAAGAAGAAGAAGAAGCGGCGACGACATCAAATTTGACTCCTCCTCTCAGCATTACACTCCTATTACTCCTCCTCCTGCAGCAGTTATCCCTCGCCAGCCTTACTTGAGACGGACTCATATAAGCACGCAGCGACGAAGGCGACCCAGATGAGGAAGCAGACGGGAATGAAGAATTCAACATGAAAGCCTCCATCTTGGCTGCAGCCAAGGTAGTAGCGAGACCGCTCGAAACAGCCATTATAAATATATAGAATTGAAGAGTAAACCAGTGATAAATAGTTACGGCGCTCCGAATCGGAATCCCAAACAATAAAACAAATCGTTGAATTGAGAAGGAAGAAGAAAGAAGGGTTAATCGAGAGAATTTTGACTCTTCAACGGAGCGCCGGCTTGGAAGCAAGGTGCAGAGCCGCGTTTTCTGGTCGCTGGTTGTGAATTTCAGCTCGTTTATTTTGGCTTGGTCGTTGAAAAGGGTTAAGGTAGCTAATGAATGAGTCAGGCTCAGGCAGGTGGAAACTAGAACAATTCAATTGACCCACCCACCTCCTCCACTCCAACTTGGAATAAAAAAATAAAATAAAGGGCTAAAATCGCCAATGAGGGATTGCGAATGAAGGATTGTGATTTCCCAATCTTTGGTGGATGATGATTGGCTTGTGCTCACCACGTTTTTATCCACATTATCCTTCTGGCTCTAAATCATGGGCACTCACCTAACTTGGGTGTTTGGGATAGATTGATCATCTAACTTTTAATTATAATAACGAAAAATGGTAATTTGCCCCTCGCTTTACCAAGTTAACAAATAGCCCCCGTTGTACTATGAAAAACATCATTTTACCCCTGTACTATAGCAAATCTAACAATTAAGTCTTTCTATTATGGTTTCCGTTAGTTAACCGTTAAGTTTTGACATGTCAGCCATCCACATCATTCTATATACCCATGTGTATGATGGCTCCACTACAAGAAAGGGGTAATTTAACAGCGACGGGTATGTTAATTAACAGCAATCATAGCCGTTGTTAATTAAGTTTCCTGATGAACATGAATCGGCTTACCACACACGAAATCAGCAAGGCTTACCACAAACGAAATCGGCAGTTTCTTGATGAACGAATCTCGAATCTCGAATCATCAAAGCTTCGAGATCATTTTTTCTCTGCTGAAAATCCACCAACGAAAATGAAATCGTCAAAGTTTCGGGAGTTGAAAATCGTCAAAGCTTCGAAACTCGAGCCGATAGTTCGAACGACGGTGACGAAGAAGAAGAAGAAGAAAAACTGGAGGCCTAGGGTAGGGTATTGGGACCGGCGACGAGGAAGAAGAAGAAGAAGAACGACGGCTTAGGGTAGGGTACTCAGACTGGCGGCGGGGAGTTGAAAATTAGGGATAGAGAGAGATTGAGTAGGGTTTGTGGGAAGAAGAACAAGAACCATTGAGATTAAATCAATGGTTCAAAAAATATTGGGAGCTATCTGCGTCAATATGATTCAGCCAATCAGGGATCACTATTTTAACAGCGGCTTAGTGGCCGCTGTTAAATTTCGCGATTTTTTCAATTTAACAGCGGCAAAATTCAGGCCGTTGTTAAACCTTTACTGTTAAATTAACTTTTTCTTGTAGTACTCACTTTTACAAAAAATATGAACATACTTTTAACAGTTATCTTTTTATCGCAGCCACTCTTTTCAATTATACTTAAATGGAAACCCACCGTAGCTCTCTCGCAGTTCTCTCCTATCGTTGGCTTCCTCCCCCGATATCTCTTCTTGTCGACATCCTTTAAGTCTAGTTTAATTTTTATCTTCCACATCTTCTCTAAATTGATTTCATAGATTCTTTTACCCTTGAAAACCCTAACTTTTACTGAGGAACACCTCACCAAGATTGAGGGTCTACTAATCACCAAAAAAAGATAAGTGAGAGAGTGGAGAACCTTATGCCCTGGTAAGTTTATGATAAATGTAGTTGGTTTGGAATGGTTGGGGTTAATCGGACCGGGTTCTTTGGTCGGGTGACTAGGCATGTTGGGAAAAATTAATATGATGTGGCAAACTTGTGTGACGTGGCAATGGAGTTGGCAAGTCCACGTAGGCGGATGGACGAAATAATGGATGTCCGTAGCTAACAGTGACCTTCTGGATAATGAGTCAAAGTATGGTAATGTCAATAGCAATTTTTTTTAGTGACTTCCGGGTTGTTTGGCCAAAGTTCAGTGATTATTTAGGTAACCAACCCAGATATATACCCAATAACAGCAAGCAATTGTCTGGAAATGTGAGATGTGCATTCCGCGTATTGTTTCACATACACCCAATTACCCTAATCATAGGTATTCTCGATCCTCTTGAAAATTCTAAGGTGGCTATAACTTGATTATTCCATGTTTGTCTTGCTGTGATTTTTTTTCTAATGCACAGGATGATAAAGGTCGACGAAGAAAGACATAAAACTAATGATATGGTGGGAAAG
Source organism: Linum lewisii (assembly GCA_034768395.1). NCBI lineage: Eukaryota > Viridiplantae > Streptophyta > Magnoliopsida > Malpighiales > Linaceae > Linum > Linum lewisii. The sequence goes on along the minus strand of CM068302.1, from coordinate 26,381,748 downwards.
TTATACCTTGGCATTAAAAATAGAGAAGAAGAGAAGAGGAGAGCTACATGCATCTGTCGCAAGATTGCTTAAAGAGATCTCAGAAGAATCATATAGTTGTGGATTTTTGTTCGTTTTTTGGATTCTGAGAAATTGACGCTTGAAGTGTATGTTTGTGATTCAGCGCAATTAATTTATTAGTTTATAATTGAACTTTTAATTATGTAACATAGATTATGATAACTTTTAGGTAATAATGGACTATATTTGGGGTTCTATGAAACAACTTTCCATAGCAGAAAATAACAGTACTTTATGTGATGAACATAACCAAAACATAACACAAATTTAAATTATAATAACAGTTCTATTGTTGTTGTGTTTAAAAGCCTTTCAACACAACAACAATAGTAACATTATAAATTTCAGCAACATCATAAATACTCAAAATCTTCTACAGACTATAGTAGCAGTGACATTAGAAATCCAACAACATCATAAACCCCCGAGGTCTGACTTATAAACTCTTAATAGCATTTCTTCCCCCCCCCCCCAAAACGAACTACCCATGCTCCAGTTCACACCGACAATATTATCCATGAGTGCTTCCACTTTCATGGGTGCATCTGACTTGGCTCGAACCTTGATGCACAACTATTTCAGACACGGTTCTAGGCTACATACATCGCTTATCATGTAATAGGCACTTTAGAGTAACCATAACTAATTGATATAGAAATGTCACTTACATTTATTACAGTTCTCCCAGTGTCCACGTTTACGTAGACTCCAATACCTTTTCATTAGCTGCATTCCCAGAAAGTGTAGAAGTAATGCTAGCAAACCAATTCCTTGTAATTTGGCAAGAAGGAGGGCAGTGAATTGAAGGCAGTACCTGTTGCCAGAAGGACATGCTTATAGGACAATGGAATAGAAGATGCTCCAAGCTCTCATCTTCTAAGTAATCCTACTTTAGTAGGGATAACATTCCTGCAAACACGCTAGACAAACAAACGAATCTTTGGTGGCAAATCCAACTGCCATAACCATTTTCAGAGCTTCTTCGTTCTATGATCCACTAGATTACTTCGTGAGATACTATTCGTACGCAGTAGTCGACAACAGGATCTGACTGAGAAATTCCCAGATGACTCAAAATGCCATACTAACCGGTCTGAATAGCCTTATGGACCTAATGGAATCAAAAGGATCTCCTTGACTACATATTCTGGAAATATAGTGCGTAGCTTCTGAACATTCCAAGGTCTTTGATGATTGAGGATATAATCTGAAACTTTAGTGGAGGAAAAAGGAAGTGAGCATGAAACAGTAAAATCTGGACTTGCTTTAGGTATCCAAGCTTCAGCTATGGTTGTTCCATGACCATCACCAATGTTTTTCCGTAGTGCAAACTTTGATGTTGTCACTACAAAAAAAACGTGTGTTTAGCATCGGTCGTAATCGTGACTTAGCGTCAGTCGAAATGACGCGAAATCTTGCGATGCTAAATTTTAGCGTCAGTTCTTATGTGACCGACGCTAAATTAACCACGACCGACGCTAATAATGGGTTGACCGAATGGGTTGCTGACCGACCCAATTTTTCATTTTCGTTTATAATTTTCATTTTTTATATTCGTTTTCAATTTCCATTTTTCATATTCGTTTTTCATTTTCATTTTTTATTTTAATTTTTTCTAGATCTGGGTTTTGACCGGTGGTTCTAGAGAGGTTGCTGACCTGCGGATCTGGAAAGGGCGGCAGAGAGGTTGTGGATCTCGAGAGGGTGGCGGTTCTGGAGCGGGCTAAGGAGAGGATTGAGAGAGGAAGTGGCTGACCGACGAATCTGGAAAGGAAAGGTGGCGAATCTGGTTGCGATGGGCGGTTGTGGTGAGGGCGGCGGATAGGATCTATGATCCATCGGTTTGGAAGGGAGGAGGGCTAGTGGTGGTGGGAGGAGCTGGTGGTGGTGGGAGGGGTTGGTGGTGGTGGGAGGGCTGGTGGTGGTGGGAGGAGCCTTGGAGGAGGGTTTGAGAGGGTTGAGAGAGTGGAAGAGGGTTTGAGAGAATTGAGAGAAGTGAGAGTTGGAAAAATGAAATTTTCGTTTGTTTGGGGTTTAAATAGGTCAGGAATTTAGCGTCGGTCGAAGACCGACGCCAAACTAGACAATAAACTGAAGCTATATTCCTCTGTGTTTTTGGCGTCAGTCGTGACCGACGCTAAATTCTTTCGCTAGACCGACGCCAAAAAATGAGCGAGTTGGGTGTCTGGTTCGGACCAGAATCAAGTTTTGCGTCGCTTTTTGGGTAGAGATTAGCGTCGATCTATTATCAACCGACGCTAAACCCTCGGTCAAACGCGAATCAAGGGTTTAGCATTGGTTTGTAACTGACTGACGCTAAACACTTCCCTCCGAGCGACGCTAAAGCCTTTTTTTAAGTGTCTTATTGTGGACCAAAAATTAAAATAACACAAGTTGGATAAAGGTAGTATAATAATACCAAAATCCAATCTCTTTCTCACCTACCAAAATTAAGTTCTTGCTCATTAAGTGTTCAGGATCTTCCGAAAGGATTGCCCACTTAAGAGTTTGTACGAACTATGACGACTAGCTGGCCAATCTCCCAACAAAGTGTTGTCCTCTGAAGCTTTCCCTGTAGTCACTCACTATCCTACTTCCGTCAAGTAGCCAATTCTCACCGAAGAGTTCACTGTTATCTGAAACTTTTCGTCCAATAACTATCCGACTTCCAACGATGATTAAGAGATTATGGAGTAACCACTTATGACTATGGGTTTTTTTAAGAGCAATTGGATGAGAACGTCTAATTGAAAAGAGTGGCTGTGATAAAAGGATAATTGTTAAAAGAAATTTTATATTTTTGTAAAAGTGAGTCATTATACACGTGGGTATATAGAATGATGTGGATGGCTGACATGTCAAAACTTAATGGAAAGCTACCGGAAACCGTAATAGAAGGACTTACTTGTTAGATTTTCTATAGTACAGGGGGTAAAATGATGATTTCATAGTACATGGGTTGATATGAATCGTCAGCAACTGTGGGTTGCGACCTATATCAATATGCTCGGTAACCTAGCAATCGAGTATAATCTCTAAACAGGGATGGAACGGACTTGGACCCACTAGCTATAAAGAGACAGGAACCCTAAGTATCAAAGGTCCTGTGGGAACCAGATACCACCATTCATTTTGATCTAGTTGTTCAAGTATGTCTGCTAATGGGCTGAAGGTTTGGAACCCTGACGGTGCCACCAGTCAAGGGTGATAACCTTGAGTCACGATAAACCAACCTATAAGCTATGCAACAACGAGCAAAAGCTAGAAGGAAACAAAGAACAAAAGTTCTGATTTCAAGTTGTGTATTCAAAGTCTAAGTAAAACGTAGTATAGAGAATCCTATTTATATGATGGGGTTCGACTGATGTGAACGGCCAAGTTGATTCCACAACTAGACCACTCACCACTTGGGCAATCACAACTCACGAGCTAAACCTTAGACTATAGGGTGGAAATCGGCCAAAAGATCAATAGCTATTGAGCTAAGAATTAGAGGTGATGACTCTAGCTCGATAAACCTAGTTCTAGACAACAATCAATTCCATGAAAATCGTAAAGAAATAAATTGCAATTCCATGCAAAGAAAAACAAAAGTTTGTTTTATTCATCAAAGTTTGTCTCTCCATCGAAGTACAAAAGTGATGTGATCCTGGCCACCAACCTTACTTGGACACAGCTGATGCCGATCTGGCCCCAGCACTGATGCCAGGCCGAGAGTACACCGGCCCCATGCCTACACCAGCACCACCCCCGGAGCCTAGAAGAGCCCAAGCCCCAAAGCCAAAAGACACCCATGGGAGGATGCTAATCCTCACCCAGGCACCAATGCCAGCTCCTGCTCCAGCCAAAGTCAGGTTCATGACCTGCCAAGAGCTGATGCTGACACCGAGCCCAGACCCGAACCCTAGGCCGAGTCTAGCACCAAGTCTAGGCCCCAGGCCAACTACCACGGGCCCTCAGATCAAAGACCTACACGAAGACATCCCTAAGGTACCCTTAGAAGAATGCTCGAAGCAGAAGTCAAAAGGCCCGGACATATTTGAAGAAGGCCCCAAGCTAAGCCTGCCACAGGCATAGGGCCCATGCCAGCACCCGTACGAGGAGCTATTTTGTCCCAGCCAACAATTGGCCCGTGCCTTTTGGGATTTTCCAAAAGCACTGGAATCCTTATAGCCCCAGGATGACTCTCCAGCAGACGGAACTGAATTTGGAGGAGAATTGAAGGAGATAAAGCTGAATGAAGTCCTAGTGATGCATGGCCTAAACATCAAGGAGTGGAGCTCGGATGCTGATCCGAGGAAGCCAATGATCGGAGCCAAGATCAGGCCACCACCTGAGCATGATCCAAGAGAAGAGAAAGGAGGATAATTCAGCCTTGGAGAAGAGCCAAGAGGCCAGCCCATGGCCAAGCAGCTACAAGCTAAAACTAAAGTAATAAAAAGGCCAAATAAGGATTTCTGGACAGATTCGTAGCCCGACAAAGATTGCCAAATATGGGCTACCTGAAGACAGAATTTGGGCTGATGTCCAACATGAAAGTTGTAGCCCATGGAGTCTACTAATGATATGCAAAAGGTATTAATTTTACGAATTTAGTTGGTATTTATTTGGCTAAAATTTCCAGAACCCGTTTCACCTGTTTTTGGGGAAACTTAGCTACCAAGTTTGGAGTTCTTGTTTAGGAAGGAATAACTTCCCTTGTAGGATTGTAAGTCCAAATTTTGCTTCCTTTTAGGATAGATTAGGATTACTTTAAGTCCTCTTTAGTATTCTAATTAGGACTCTTTTTGTTATTTCTTTATTAGAATAGGAAATAGCTATTTGACAATAAAGATTCTCTCGTTATGAGAGCCGCCTCCCTTGAATAAGGGTTTGTGCCGCCGCCGCTGTCTAGGGTTTCGTTCCCTTCTCGCCTTCAACCCGCCGGCGCGATCTCTCCCCTTGCTAGCATCTTCGCCATGGACAGAGGAGTAGCGCAACTTACGATAGACGAGGATGATGACGAACACATCTTGCACGTGACATCGTCCGCTCGACCACGATTGATTACACTCTGTGTGTAGTCGGCTACCTACTCACAGCTCGAAGCTTCAACTTCCCAGCTTTTCAAAATCGCATGGCGTACCTCTGGCACCCACGACGAGGTGTCTCAATTGATGAAATCGGTGAAGGACGTATTCTGATCCGCTTTAATCATGCGCTAGACCTACGTCATATGATGGAAGCTGGTCCCTGGTCCTTTGACGCCAGCCTCCTGCTCACACATGAACTGGCTTCAGGAGAGGACCCGCTGACTGTGGATTTGTTCCACGCTGATTTTTGCGTTCAAATCTATGACTTGCCACCAGGATTCTATTCTGATACGGTAGGCCAAGCTCTAGGCAACTATGTGGGTGCGTTCCTAGAGTACGACGAAGTAATCTGATCCCATTCAGGCTGGATTATATGCGCATACGAGTACGCCTTGATGTAAGGAAACCCCTTAAACGCGAGAAAAAGGTGAGGGCTGAAGGAGGGGAAAGTGTGAAGTGCATCTTCAAATACGAGAGGCTCCCAAACTTTTGTTATATTTGCGGGAAGCTTAGGCATATCGATAGATATTGCGAGGTGATGTTTCAAGTCCCAGAGGATCAAATAGTGCGCATGTGGGATGAGGACCTCCAAGCTCCACCAAAGAAAACTCGGTCTATCCAAAGCAACCAATATCTCATCCATCGTGATACTGTTAAATGTGCTGGAGGGTGTGCTTTGTTCGGTACCCCCCGCAGCAGTGTAAGCAACTAGAGGGCATCAGGAAGGAAGAACAACACGACAAGCTGGCCCCGAGAGGCATGGAGGGGTTACTTGGTAATCTGGGCCCCAGCATACATACAGAAGGCATGCAGGTTGCTTTCGATGAGGCAGCTGTCGGCATGGATTTTGAAGTCCTTCAGGTGCCGGAAGACAAAAAGCGGAGACGCGGCGGTGATGCAATTGACGCAATGGAGGAAGACGACAGTCAACCCACTAAAGCTAACAAGTCTCCAAAGAAGGGTAGCCACATCCCAAAAAACTTGGCATCGACAGGCTTGACAGGGACCAAGACCTGCCCTCCATCATGATCATACTGAGCTGGAACTGCCGAGGATTGGGCCAACCTCGAGCAGTTTAGGCGCTGAATGAGCTTGTTATCGCTCATAGGCCAGATATCGTTTTCCTGGCAGAGACCCTGATAGGGAGACAAAGAATGGAGAGTATTAGGGCTGTTTTACATTTCGAAGGCTGCTTTGTTGTTGATAATAATGGCCACAGTGGTGGTTTGTCTTTTTTATGGCGTAATAAAGAGATGTTGAATGTTACTTGTTACGGAACGAACTTCATTGATGCGACAGTTACCGATGATCACGACTGTTCCTTTAAGCTGATTGGGTTTTACGGAATGCCGGAAAGAAGCCGTCGTAGAGAGTCTTAGGATTTGCTTCGTAGCCGCAAGAGCATAGAGGGCGAACCTTGGTGTGTTATCGGCGACATGAATGACCTCTTATCTCAAAGTGACAAGAAAGGGCTGCATGAACACCCTCCAAATCTGATTAGGGGGTTTAGAGAAGCGGCCGATGATTGTAATCTGACGGATATCCAGCTCGAAGGATATCCTTTTACCTGGAGCAGATCTAAAGGCACGCCTATAGCGGTGGAGGAGCGGCTAGACCGATGTTTTGGTTAATGAAGAATGGCTGTCGCACTACCCCGAAGTTGGGTTAAAAAACCTTGTTGCCCCTACATCGGACCACTCACCCATCTTGGTTACCACCGACCAAGCTTTGAGATCGGAATTCCACAATCGCTTTCGTTTTGAAAATCAATGTTGGTTGATACCGGGCACGAAAGAAGTAATTACGAAGAGTTGGGCATATGGCCGTGGTTGGGATATTGAAAGACGCCTTGAAGTATGTAAGGGTGCCCTAACAACTTGGAGCAAGCGAAACTCGGTATCATTCCATTCGGACATCCGAAGAGTTAATGAACAAATGGTCGCGGCTAGAGAAGATGGCATTGATGCCGCTCACCAACGGTACGAGGAGCTTCGAGATGATCTGTTACGACTCTTGGCACACCAAGAAGTCTTTTGGAAGCAAAGGGCTAAACACTTTTGGATAAGGATGGAGAGAGAAACACCAAGTATTTCCATCGGGTGGCTAGTGGACGTAAGAAACGGAAAAGGATTGGGCGGATTCAAGATGATGTGGGGGTTTGGCACGAAGATAGAGATGGTAAACATGGAGTGGCAGCTAATTATTTTTTGTCCCTATTTACCTCGCAAGCTGTCCACGAAGACGGCAGTTACAAGCTTGGTTAGCAGTCGGGTGTTGAATGATGATAAGTCATCGCTAACCGCAGATTTCACGTCAGAGGAGTTTCGAATTGCTTTATTTGATATGCACCCGGACAAAGCACCGGGACCCGATGGATTCAACCCCGACTTCTATAAGAAAATGTGGGACGTCATTGGAGACGAGGTAGTTAACGCCTGTAGACGATGGCTGACAGACGGGGCCCTTCTGATCGGTATTTAGTAAATGACTATCGTCTTGCTTCCTAAAGTCTCTAATCCCACAAATATGAAGGAGCTCAGGCCAATCTCCCTTTGCAACGTCCTCTATAGGTTGGTAGCTAAAGTTTTAGCTAAAAAATTGCGGAAAGTGATGCCAGACATCATCGGGGAAGAATAGTCGACCTTCATAAAGGGAAAGAAATCTTATCGACAACGTTCTTGTAGCTTTTGAATCTCTGCATACCATGAAACTCAAGCAGAGAACGAAAGAGGAATTTGTGGCATTGAAGCTGGATATCTCAAAGGCGTTTGATAGGGTCGAATGGTCATATATGGAATCAATGCTTCAAACCCTTGGTTTCCGGACAAGTGGGTTCAATGGATGATGATGTGCATTAGATTGGTTGAGTACCGGGTTTCTATCAACAACACGTTCAGGTCAGCTTTTCATCCATGTCGAGGGCTTCAACAAGGTTGCCCCTTGTCACCCTTCCTTTTTCTTATCTGCGTGGTAGGTTTATCTTTGCTGCTCAAAAAAGAAGTAAGATCCGGCCGCATGAAAGGGGTTCGTGTATGTCGTCTGGCGCCTAGGGTTTCACTTACTCTTCGCATATGACAATTTTCTCTTCTTCAAGGTTGGGATTCGCAAAGCTCGTACGGTGCGCCGTGTGCTTGATACCTCGCGACGGCATCCGGGCAACTCATAAACTATGACAAATAAGGTATTCACTTCACAAGAGACACCGCTTCAATGTTGCGAGATGGGGTGTCGGCCATTCTTGGTGTAACACGAGGCCTCCATAATGGGAAGTATCTTGGTCTCCATCGATCGTAGGAAGACAAAAGAAGGAGTCTCTCAATTATTTGAAAGAGAAGCTTTGGTAAAAAATTCAAACATGGCGGCAAAGATTCACGACAAATGGAGGTAGAGAGGTACTAATTAAAACAGTTGCTCAATCAATTCCCGTCTCCTGTATGAATGCTTTTTTTATACCAGTAACCCAAGCTCAAGAATTAGAGAGGATGCTCAATAGCTTCTGGTGGGGAACGAAGACAAGCGGGAATGGAGGTGATGACACTCAATTTGACGTGATTATCAGCCTCATTTAAGCGACATTTCCTTGCTTAAGACATGGTTTTTAGGGTAGAATAGCGAATATTCAATCGATTGCCCTATCTCGTGCCATTTGTGTTACCTTGGCTAGTTTCGGGTCTATTTAATGGTTTTCTAGTGTTTTTATGCTAGCACAGGTTTTTGCCGTCAAATAAAGTAGCCAAGGACGTGTCTAAGGCGTTGGAACCTCGAGGAATTGCACCAGAATCGATCTAAGGAGCCAATCAAGTCAAAACAATTCCCGCCCCGATTTACAAAGGAATTTTTGCCGAAAATCCTTCAGTATTTTTGGCGAAAATATCAGCACAAATCGGCAATGCTCATCAACAGAAGTTTTCGGCGAAAACAGGAAATTTTTGACGAGAAACTAGGGGACCGAAATTTACAGGAGAAATCAGCCGACGGACCATCCAATTACAAAGGAATTTTCCCCAAAAATTCCTCAATATTTTCGACGAAAATACCAGTTAAAATCCGACTGAATTAGGGTTAAGTATAAATACTTAACCGGCGGCCCAATAAAGGGGACTTGAATACATCTCATAATACATCAGAATTTAGAGAATCCTCTCAAGTTCTGGAGCGAAGAGTTAGAGTTCGAAGAGCCGGAAAGAGATCGTGACGCCATCCCTTCCATCTCGAGGACTCGGAGCTAGGATTGCAGTCTACCGGAAGATCGAAGTTCTGCCGGAGTCGTCTTAATTAGGTTTTTCAGATTTTTTTTCTGTTCTTCCTTTGTATGATGAACTCTTTCATTGTCTTTGATTCTTTTGTAATGAATATGCGTAGCTAAACTCCTAGAGCTTAGACTAGATGAACCCTAAGTGACCCAGGGCTTTAAAGCGGTCACGGATCGGCGGTGATTAGATTCGAAGTTCAATCAGTTTCTTTTTCATGTTTGGTTTGTTCTTCATTGTTCATGTTCCTTGTCTGGATTGATCACCTAGATTAGATTCTTGTTAATCTAAGGATAGAAGCGAACGCTCGCCTTACTTTAGAACATCAAATTGAACAATTAACCTTATAATTGGAGCGTGCCTTTCATAGGAACCGGTTAGGGTTAATCCACTGCAAGAGTAACTCAATAATCGTTAGTATTTCCACCAGTTAAGTTAAGTCGTTGCGAGAGGCGACCGTACCCGGGCGACTAATTAATCTTGGTAGCTAGAACGGATAGAGCGAACGTTCGCCGGTCTTAAACCTAAGGGTAAGGAGTTATGGTGGTGTCTTAGAATTGATTGAATGAGAATCGAAATCCGCTGATCTGTTGATTGCCAATGCTCTAGTGAACGAAGGGGGATTCAAAGTCTAAGTTCGTCTGTCATCTCTGTTTTAATCAACCAATTTTCCAATCTGTTTTTAGTTTCAATTTTTAATTTCTCTGCATTTCTTAGAATTATAAGTCGTGGAACTCACACCACGCACGAAGTGCTTAAACCCGAATATTTTGCTAGCTTATTTGAGTAGTCAATCATAGAAGACCCGTGGAATACGATCTACCCTAGCTTGTTAGCTTCGTTAGTTATTTGTTTGAACCCGAACAATGATCTTAGGTTCATCAAATTGGCGTCGTTGCCGGGGACCTTCTTTTGATTGTTTGAAAGAAGAACTGGCAATTTATTCTTCTACTTTCCATCTTTCATTTTTCCACCCACTTTGATTTTACACTGGTTTTTGTTTGTTTTTGTTATTTGTAGGTTGTTTACAGGTGTATGCATCGCCGCCCTTGGACTCGCTCTCAAACCGACAAGGCTAAGAGTATAGAGAGACCAAGCAGTTCTGCTCCGCCTCGACAATCACATATTTCAAGGAGAAGCAGAATCAATCCACCTCCACCCGTCACTCCGATTAAGATTGAGGAACTGAAGGATAGTCCCTCATCTTCACCGTTACCGTCACCTACATCTGTTTCATACACCGAGTCACTTTCACCTCCTCCATCCCCTACCATGACTGATCAATTACCACCCACCACCACCAGGCGGAAATCCTCCAGCCACCGCTGCATGCACAGAAAAGTCTAGCCGATTACAACAAGCCGAGCGCGACTAGCGTTCGATCTGCTATTGCCATACCGCGCATTGAAGGAGATCCTGACTATGAGATCAAGATTCCATTCTTGACTATGATCTCTAGAGATCTACAGTTCGAAGGCAGGCCCCTAGACAATCTGTGCACTCATCTTGCAGACTTCCTTGATCTCTGCAGCACTTTCAAGAACGGAAACCTCGACAAGAATACTCTTTGTTTGAGAGCTTTTCCGTTCTCTCTGAAAGGCGCCGCTAAGAGGTGGCTTACTGGCAAACCACCTAGATATTATACTAATTGGGATACTCTGGCTCAGGACTTCGTTGAAGAATACTTTCCTCCTGCCAGAACAACAGCCATCAAGGACAGCATTGCCAGATTCTCCCAGAAAGAAGGAGAAAGATTATATGATACTTGGAATCGATTCCAAGAACTTCTATACAACTGCCCTCATCATGGATTCGAGCAGAGGCAGTTAGCTGAAATCTTCGCTCGAGGTCTTCAAGGAGAATCTGCCAAGTGGGTCAATTCTCTAGCTGAAGGGGATTGCACTACGCTCACACCTGAAGCTGCTCTTCTTCACTTCGCAAACTGTGCTTCCAAGTCAAGGAACTGGGAACGACAATCTGAAGGATCAAGGAGCAAGCTCGATCTTGAAGCAGCTATCAAGGCAGAAGTAGAGAAGCATTTGAAGAAGTCTACCACACCAGTGAAACCGCCGGCAGCTTCTGTCTATGTTGCCGACTGCGAGTGGTGTGGAGCTTGCGCACATAACGGAGACCGATGCCAGAATTTTGGTAAGATAGAAGTCTGGTCCGCCGAAGGGTAAACTTCATCCAACAAGGCTTCGTTAATAATCAGAATGGTTATGCTGGCTACCGCAACTTCAGGCAGCAAGGGAACTATCAAGACAGACCTCCCTACAATGTTGGCGCCATCCATAACCAGAACCAGAATAACCGCCCGGCTGGTCCAGCTCAGGATCAGAAGCCTAACCATCCGTCGGCAGGTGTCTACTAGCCGCCGCATCGCAATCCGGGTAACTATGGAACTGCTCCTGGCAATCGCCAGAATTAATACTTGAATAACACCTATCCAGGGCAGCAGTACCAGAAGGAGAACAATGTCAGTGACCTGGATAAGAAGCTTAGTCAGATCATCACCAGACTCAACGATCATGACAGTCAGTTTAAAGCTCAAGCTCTTCTCAATCAGGAACAGATAGCAGCCGGTCAAAGAATTGAGCAAGCTGTGAACAACATCTCGAGCATGCTAGCATCAGGTCGACCATTTGGCCAACTTCCGAGCCAGACAGAGCCGAATCCGAGAAAGGAGCAAGCCAAGATGGTATCTGTTAGGAAATTTCCAAGCTTATCTGCTGATGCTTGTGCTGTTTTACGCAGGATCGCTGAATCTCCAGAGAAGAAGGAAGCACTACAACCGGCGCCTAAGGAAGAAGATCCTCCTCTTGCACCGTACGTCGTGAAACCTCCTTTTCCAAGAGCATTGCTGCCAAATGCAAGGATCAAGACTGGCATGAAGGGGAATAAAGAAGGATATCCTGATGCTCGTATTAAGAAACCGTCCTCTCCATATCCAGCTAAGTGCTCTGATCCTGGTTCTTTTACTCTACCTCTTGTCATTAATGATGTTGAGATAGAACGTTGTTTGGTTGATCTTGGCGCGTCTGTTAATGTTATGCCTATGAGTCTATATGAAAAATTGAACCTAGGAGAACTTGAACCGCCTAGTATGAAACTTATCTTTGCTGATAGATCACTTAAAACTCCTAGGGGAGAAATCAAAGACGTTGTTACTAAATGTGGTCCTTTCACGTTCTTAGCTGACTTTGTTATCATTGACACTAGTAAGGATGATTCTACCATTCTTATAGGACGACCTTTCATGGCTACCACTGGAATGCAAATTAACGTTCCAAATGGTTCTTTAACTTTGAGAGTTGGTCAAGAAACTGTCACGTTCCGCCTTAAAGACGGAATGAAATATAATCCTAAGAATGAAGAATTTCATTGTTTAGCTTTGAAACTGTGGAGTTGACTCCGGTCAACTCCGTTACTGATGTCTCTTCTAGTGTGCCTAGATCAATTACTGTTGCAGGTGCTGGACAGGTTATCAAGCAGAAACAAAAACCTGTCCCTCAAAAGCCGCCAAAGAAGAAGGAACTGAAAGCCTCTTCTGAGCCACCGAGCACAAAACCTAGCAGACCTCGGGGAAAGAATAAGAAGACGAAACTCACATGGTCTGGAGACCAGTTGTGCCGCCACCGTCTACCGAGCCAGCTGCACCACCAATTCGTTCCAAGCTACCGGCGCTGGAACAAGTATGGAAGGAGAAGCCAAAGCATCTCCTAAGGAAATACTGACGATCACCGATCCTGGTGATATCAAGCCGGAGGTTAAAGAAAAGAAGACGCCGATCGTTCTCATTCTGTCCACTGTCTTCCTTATGGAAGATGATCCCTTGACAGAACTGTTCGGACCCTTCACAATCATTGACCGCCTTCCCGACGGACGTACCAAGCTCTTGCACGCAAACGGGAAGAAATTCATGCTCACCGGAGAAGCCCCAAAGCTCTTCTTTATGAACTCCGATGCTAGCATTAAGGAGAATTTGAGTTGGGATGTCTCCTAACACCGTCCAGGTGTCGTCCAACTCAAGGACGTTAATAGAAGAGCGCTTTGTGGGAGGCAACCCACGGCTGGAGTCAGTTTTTCAATTGTGTCAACCTTAGTATTTTAGAGTCAGTTCGGGGGAGCCAAAAGTGTCAGTCTGTTTGATTTCATATTTTTTCATGTGTAGTCTATGTGTCATAGTGTCAGTTGCAAGTCGATTGAGGTCTTTCTGATTTTTGTGGATTTAACTGTGATTTTCTGAAGTCTGCCGGGATTGCGAAAATATTTTCAATCGTAGAGTTCAATATTTTCGACGAAAATAACCCTTATTTTTGGCAAAAATTCTCTTTGAAATCCCACAGAGTTTTCCAAACGTTCCTGTTTCACATTTTCGGCGAAAAAATACTAATATTATCGGCGAAAATTTCTTTTGAAAACCGGCAGTCCTTTTTAACTAAAATATTCGGCGAAAACTTGAACTTATTTTCGCCGAAAATTCCTTTGAAAATCACCCAGTTTTTCACTTAAAATCCGTTCTTATCCTCCTTCTCTCTCTCACTTCATTTTCGACACAAACCCAAAAAAAAAACAACCCCTCCCCCCTGTTTCGCCCAACCCTGCCGACGCCACCTTAACTCGCCGCCGCCGACCAAAGCCGACCGTCGCCGCCATCGCTGCCGCCGTCGCCGCCCCGCCGCATTCTTCCCCTCCCTTTTCCGATCAAACCAAGCCTTAGAACAGCTGAATCGGAGCTCTACAACTCTAGTTCACCCAAACCCTAAAAATCTTCATTTTTCACCGATTTCTCCCAAACCGTTCGTTTTTAGCATCCATGGCTTCAAGGTAAGTTGTAAACTTTTCATTGCGAATCTTTTGACAGATTGGATGTTGAATTTCGTCGGGGTTGACTTTCGGTTGACTTTTTGGTTTTCCTCGATTTGCGTGCCGACTGATCTCGTGTGAACTAGGTTAGCTGAACTTGTTGAACTGTTCTAGCATGCTTAGGGAGTATCGTGCTTAATTGTTATATCGTTTGTTCATGTGTTGCTATGCCTAAGTCCTATTCTTTGTGATGTTGACTTTTGAGAAATGTCGGTTTGACCATGAACTGTTTTTGATCATTTGGCTGCCCTATGTGCTCATTCTCGTTCAGATTGTTGTGTTTGCCATCTGAGATCATATTATACCGTCATTTCCCGCTTTGTGATAGTCTTGCCATGATTAGGGTTCAATGTTCTATAATGTTGACTTTTTGAAATGTCGGTTTGACTTCTGAACTCTAAATTGTGCTAATTCCATTCTGGCTGTCCTAAGCATGTATTTTATTGCTCGTGATTACCGGTTAATCTGCTTTGCTTACCCCCACTCGGTTTTCCTCATTTCTTTGTGAAATTGAGTTTTTCGACTAAGTGTGGGGTAGGGTTTTAGTTTGACTAATCGGGTTTGTTTTCTTGTTTAGGAACGCTACCTTTGAGCGCAGGACCAAGGCACGACTTGATGGTGCCTCGAGCTCCGGAGCCCCCGCTCCCGTCACACCCGCCGTTCAGGGCCCTCCACCATCTTTCCCTGGCCGTGCTGGATATCACCGCACCGTTGCTCGCCTTCCTCAGCACTACTTTGAGCGCTACCAGCGGTTTGAGCACACCCATGGAGCTGATGTTCCCCCTCTCTCCATGGAGTCGCTCTCAGACCACGATGACGACTGGTACCGGAACGTGCTCGATGCACTGACCCATTCCGGCCTGCTGGAGCTGACCACGCTCACCGCCGACTTCCCAGACGTCGCTCTCAGGAGTTTTGGGCGACATTCGAGCTGGACGAGCACAAGAGGAGGCAGCACAGGAAGGTTGTCACCTTCTATCTAGGCGGGGTGCATAGGGAGCTCACATATGATGAGTTTGCAGCTCATCTAGGCATCCCCTACGAGCATTACCACGATCATCACTTCGGCTGGGGGGACGACGACGACGAGGAGGAGTACCATGCGCTCTGGAGTCACATGACTGGAGTGCCCGGCGATCGCCTCGGGGACCATAACTCAGTTAAGTCGCTCTCTCACCCTTTCTTTAAATATATTCATATGGTTTGGCATAGATCGCTTTTATATGCTCCAGACAAGGACCGCCACCATATTAGCAAGGACGAGCTACTTCTTCTTCGCGCCATCCGGGAGAGATATCCTCTTCATCCCGGATGGGTGCTTGCTCGCCTACTCAGCAAGAAGACTCAGAGGTCCGGTCGTCCCGCGCACTCCTGGGAGGCAACTTTGTAGGCCGGCTCATCATTTCCTTCGGCCTCAACAATGAATATGGCCCGAACATCCTACGCCGCAGAGTACAGACCGTTGGAGGAGACTTGGCGGTCGAGTACAACATTGATCTGGATGTCAGTCCCCTGGTGCCAGCGGATCCTCCTCTCGAAGACGAGGACAAGTCGGGAGAAGAAGATGATACTGAGCAGTAGCAGCCCCAGCCGCAACCAGAGTTTCATGACCACATACCCTCGCCACATCATCAGGCAGGGTATGCGCGCCAGCCGCCGCCGGTCATCCCCGATCCATACCAGGCGCCTCACCCTCAGCACCGACCGCACCCCGCGGACATTGGTGAGCTGTACGAGCGACTGCAGGAGTGGCGCATCACCGACAACGCCGCCAAGAGGCGAGATGGACTACTATGCAGCAGCATATGCACCGCGCTGATAGGCGGTACGAGGCACAGATGGAGTGGCAACGTCAGCTCGCGAGTACCTCCACTTCCCACCTCCCGGCGCCCCTGACCAGCCATGATCAGGTGGTGTCCTTTTCCTTGTCCTTTCTTTTTATTTATTCTTTTCGGATTTCGATCCAACTTTTTTCTGTGTGGATCTGGGGCACTTGTCCCGGTTTCCTTTTTATGTTTTATTTGTTTTTGTTTTGTAGGCAGTAGGGAGATTCCCTTTGCTTCGCTTGGGTAGATTCCCTCCGCTCCGAGGACCCGTGCTCATCCCCTACGCCAACCATCTCGGTCCAGGTTCTTCTACTTCACTCTGAACTCCAGAATTAGTCCTGTGAGGACACAGTCCGATTTAAGTGTGGGGTAGGATGCTAGAGAACCTTGCATGAACTTGATTGCCCTTGTTTATCAAAAAAAAAACTTGATTGCCCTTGATTGTGTTTTCTGTGTGCCTCGTGATTCCATTCCAGTCTCTCTAGCATTAGAATGGCTCAGTTCTTGATTTTTGATGTTAAGTTGTTGTTCAAACTTTCATAATGATGCTTAGACTGCTTAACCTAGAACTTGAGAACCAACTTGTATGCTTTGATGCTAAATTGCCTGGTCAGAACATAATTTTTAAAATCAAAATCACACTTGTAGTTTGTAGCTTTGATTGCATGAAAATGACCTGAATCTGACTAGCAAACCAACTGTGAGCTTTTGATCCATTGCACGTAACTTGCAATTTTAATTCTTTCTGAGTGGTTTTCTGTTTGCTTGAATGAGTTAGAATTTGCATGAGACCTACTCGAGACCACACGATGACACGAGTTCTAGAATGATAGGGGCACCTAGATTCAGCTACTAAGCCATATAGCCTACCTAACGATAAAATCCATTAGGTGTAGACCCTTGAGCTTGGCCTGTTCTTTCGGTTCGATATACATTACATCCATTTTCCCATTCTTTCATTCCCCGTTGATCCCCTGTGGTTGTAGTTCTAGATTGACCTACCAGAAGTCGGTTTGTGGTAACCTGCCTATAGCCATTAAACAGGTGGTCTTAGCTATTATGTCCAGACGTGTAAACCCCTCTAGCAACTAAAAGAAAAATCGGCACAAAAAAAAAATCAAGTAAGAAAAGAAGAAGAAAAGAAGCAAGTTTCGAAAAAAAAAGAGAAAGAAGAAAAAGCAGGAAAAAGTCTCAAAGTATAGTTCAAATAAACGTTCTTCTCCCTACAAATGGAAGAACGAAGTCAAAAGAAAAGTCAGAAAAGAAAAGAAAAAATGTGTTAAAAGAAAATAAGTGCTAGGTTGTTTGAGGGTATCATAGGACGAGCGTTCATTATTTCACCCGTGTCTGGTTAGACGGTAGGAAGCCATAGGCTAGATTCGAGGGAAGTTAGTCGAAAGCTACACCGCACAAAGCCATCATCATACATTCCATCATCCATCGCATCATAAACCCTTGTAGTGTAGAATTCATTGGTCCTAGCAGGGAAGTCCTTCTTGACTAGTTACTCGTGTTATCACAGTGGTGGAGATGTGGTCGAAATGCAAACCGATGACAGAATTCAGTAACAGAAAATGATTGAGAGCAGAAACACGTCCTTAAACACAGAGAGTGAGAGTTCCCATTATACTAAATATATCCTGTGTGAGGAGTCTGGTCGGTCAGGTCAAATTCGTGCATAATTGGTTGCTTCTACTTGTCGTGTGCAGATTATTAGTGAGACCAGGTAGTTTGGCTGATCTGTATGCATGTTAGGTTTCTTGTTCTAGGATCTATCGGTCTAATAATTCATTGTGTTTGATTGAGCTCCAATTTAATCGATCTTATCATCTATGGACATGAGCGTTTCTATTCAGTTTGCTTGAGGACAAGCAAAAGCTTAAGTGTGGGGTATTTTGATGACACTCGATTTGACGTGATTATCAGCCTCATTTAAGCGACATTTCCTTGCTTAAGACATGGTTTTTAGGGTAGAATAGCGAATATTCAATCGATTGCCCTATCTCGTGCCATTTGTGTTACCTTGGCCCGTTTCGGGTCTATTTGATAGTTTTCTAGTGTTTTTATGCTAGCACAGGTTTTTGCCGTCAAATAAAGTAGCCAAGGACGTGTCTAAGGCGTTGGAACCTCGAGGAATTGCACCGGAATCGATCTAAGGAGCCAATCAAGTCAAAACAATTCCTGCCCCGATTTACAAAGGAATTTTTGCCGAAAATCCTTCAGTATTTTCGGCGAAAATATCAGCACAAATCGGCAATGCTCATCAACAGAAGTTTTCAGCGAAAAAAGAAATTTTGACGAGAACTAGGGGACCGAATTTACAGGAGAAATCAGCCGGCGGACCATCCAATTACAAAGGAATTTTCGCCGAAAATTCCTCAATATTTTTGGCGAAAATACCATTAAAATCCGGCTGAATTAGGGTTAAGTATAAATACTTAACCGGCGGCCCAATAAAGGGACTTGAATACATCTTATAATACATCAGAATTTAGAGAATCCTCTCAAGTTCTGGAGCGAAGAGTTAGAGTTCGAAGAGCCGGAAAGAGATCGTGACGCCATCCCTTCCATCTCGAGGACTCGGAGCTAGGATTGCAGTCTACCGGAAGATCGAAGTTCTGCCGGAGTCGTCTTAATTAGGTTTTTCATATTTTTTCTGTTCTTCCTTTGTATGATGAACTCTTTCATTGTCTTTGATTCTTTTGTAATGAATATGCGTAGCTAAACTCCTAGAACTTAGACTAGATGAACCCTAAGTGACCCAGGGCTTTAAAGCGGTCACGGATCGGCGGTGATTAGATTCGAAGTTCAATCAGTTTCTTTTTCATGTTTGGTTTGTTCTTCATTGTTCATGTTCCTTGTCTGGATTGATCACCTAGATTAGATTCTTGTTAAGCTAAGGATAGAAGCGAACGCTCGCCTTACTTTAGAACATCAAATTGAACAATTAACCTTATAATTGGAGCGTGCCTTTCATAGGAACCGGTTAGGGTTAATCCACTGCAAGAGTAACTCAATAATCGTTAGTATTTCCACTAGTTAAGTTAAGTCGTTGCGGGAGGCGACCGTACTCGGGCGACTAATTAATCTTTGTAGCTAGAACGGATAGAGCGAACGTTCGCCGGTCTTAAACCTAAGGGTAAGGAGTTATGGTGGTGTCTTAGAATTGATTGAATGAGAATCGAAATCTGTTGATTTGTTGATTGCCAATGCTCTGGTGAACGAAAGGGGATTCAAAGTCTAAGTTCGTCTGTCATCTCTGTTTTAATCAACCAATTTTCCAATCTGTTTTTAGTTTCAATTTTTAATTTCTCTGCATTTCTTAGAATTAGAAGTCGTGGAACTCACACCACGCACGAAGTGCTTAAACCCGAATATTTTGCTAGCTTATTTGAGTAGTCAATCATAGAAGACCCGTGGAATACGATCTACCCTAGCTTGTTAGCTTCGTTAGTTATTTGTTTGAACCCGAACAACGATCTTAGGTTCATCAGGAGGTAATGCCTGGATGCGATGGGAACGGTTATATGTACGTAAGGAGTTTGGAGGTATGGGATTCCAAAACCTAACCGGTTTCAACCTCGCTATGTTGGGTAAGCAAGGGTGGAAGTTTCTTACCGAACCCAATGCTTTGGTAACTAGAGTGTTCAAAGTTAAACACTTCCCACAAGGGGATTTTTTGTCAGCTTCGGTCGGCTATCGTCCAAGCTATGTCTGGCAAAGTATACATGCAGCCCAAGATATTATTAGAGGTGGTTTTCGGTGGATGGTGGAGGATGGTTCAAGAGTGAATGTTTGGCCCGAGCCTTGGTTGAGAGATGTGCACAGCTCGTACGTGGAAACTATTCCTAGTCTGCAACTTAACGAATTGACGGTTAACGATCTCATTATTCAAAACCCTCGTGTTTGGAATGATGAACTCCTCTCACATGTTTTTTGTGATAGAGATATACAGTTTATCAGGAGCATGAAGCCTCCTTGTGGTGAAGGAACAAACGTGCATATCTGGCACCTCGAGAAGCATGGGCGTTACTCAGTAGGCTCGGGGTACAGGCTGGCAACAGAACAGTTGGACACTCTAACAGAGCTGCATGAAGATGGACCATGGTCAAAGCTCTGGGGTCTAGCTCTTCCTCCGCATTCGAAGCGCTTTTTATGGCGCATCCTTAAACGTGTAATCCCTACACGTGAGGCATTACGGTGGAGAGGCATTGACGTCCTTAATGAATGTGGCAGCTGCTCCGCCCAAGGTGAATCCATCGAACACCTCCTGTTTGACTGTCCAGTAGTTCAAGCTTGCAGGCACCACAGCGGTTTGGAGCATGGTAACTCACTTCTTCCAGGTTTTGGCGACGACGCCCGCCAATGGATTAGGAGCTGGTCCTGAACGGAGCTGAGCATTTCATTCAACAAGTGGTAGCTTTAATCTGGGCAATCTGGCACGAGCGAAATGAAAGAGTATGGCAATCGAGAGCAACGACAAGCGAAGCGGTCACGCGACAGGGCCTAGAGAAATTAAGTGAATGAAAGGCGCTACAGGCCTCCAACACCCCACTGGCGCATGCGGCACAACCTGTCTGCCTGCAGTGACATACCCTGCCACCTGAGTTCGTTAAATGCAATGTGGACATTGCCACCTTTGCAAGATAGTAGCAGCGGGATGGGCATTGCTGTTCGTGACCCCCCCCCCCCACATGTACAGCTTGTCCAGGAGGTTGATTCAGGCAAATCATCTGAATCGTCTTCTGGCGAGGAGGATGAACCTGAAGAAATTCCAGAGATTATGGCAGAGGGGGCGGAGGTGATTAGCAATGTTCCTGAGGCAGTTTTGACTGTGGAGGGAACATCAATCTCTATGATTGAGAAGAACACGTCTTGTGCTGCTTCTAGTTCGGTCCCTGGTATGGTAATTGCTGGATGTGGGATGGTAAAGGAGAAGGTTATAGCTGCAGATCTGCTGGGAGCTGACTTTCCTCCTCTTTATATTACAATCCCATCCCCCCCTAAGCGTAACACACGGAGTCAAGGGATGCCCAAAGCGGTAAAGGAAGGTAAGAAGGTGCCTCTTAAACCCCCAAACATAGGAATTTCCTTTGCTGGAATATGAGGGGGTTTAACTTGCCCTATAAACACAAGTTTATTTTAGATTTTGCTGCAAAGAATAAGATTGATTTTCTGGCTATTCTTGAAACCAGAGTCAAAAGAAATAAATTTTTAGTACTACTTTTTCTGGATGGTCTAGGTTTGCTACTTATAATGGTAACTTGGGAAAGATTTGCATCTTTTGGAAGCCTTCTTTGGATATTACAGTTGTTTCTCATTCAGCTACATACATGCTGGTTCTTGTGAAGAATGCTATTCCTTTCCATATGCTAGTGGTTTATGGTTCAAACTCAGAGAAAGAGAGACTTGAGTTCTATAAGGAGAGAAGTTGCATTTTACCAGGGCCTCTCGTTGTTTTGGGGGATTTTAATGCAGTTCTCCACCCTTCGGAGACATCAAATAGGGATCATTTCAACTCTTCTATGAGGGATTTCCAAGATTGGATTGACACTAATATGCTTATTGAGCATAATGTTGTTGGTCCATTTTTTACTTGGATTAACAATCAAGGGGTTTCTCCTATTGCAAGGAAGCTTGACCGTATCCTTGTTAATTGCTCATGGAAGAATTATTTCCCGTGTAGCTCTGCACGTTTGGAGGTTTCATGATTTTCTGATCATTGTGGGATGGCTGTTCAAATAGACTCTAGAGTCCAAACCTTACCAAAACCTTTTAGGTTTTTCAAGTTCTGGAGCACTCATCCAAATTATAAGAGGCTTGTTTCAGTGGCTTGGAGTACAAGGGTACATGGGGATCCCATTCCAAGACTTTATCAAAAGTTAAGGGAGGTAAAGCTTAGTCTCAAACTGCTCA
This sequence comes from Linum lewisii, assembly GCA_034768395.1. Lineage (NCBI taxonomy): Eukaryota > Viridiplantae > Streptophyta > Magnoliopsida > Malpighiales > Linaceae > Linum > Linum lewisii. Next base: position 26,359,758 of record CM068302.1, on the reverse strand, counting down.
ACAGGGAGGCCTATTCTGATATAATAATGAAAGCCAGAACTGCTGAAATGGAATATCAAAATGCCCAAGGAGAAGCTCTTAGGGATCCTTCTCAGAGTGTTGTTATGGCTGCAAAAGCTAAGCATGAGAAGTGGTCTTATCTTAAAGGTTGTGAGGAAAGCTTTCTTAAGCAAAAAGCTAGAGATCGTTGGATCTCAAATGGGGATCAGAATTCTAAGTACTTTCATGAATCTGTGAAGGTTAGGCAAATCCGGAACACTATTACTCAACTACAGCTTGATAATGGGGAGTTTGTTACAGATATTAAGGGAATTGCTAACACTGCATTGAATTTCTATAAGGAACTGCTTGGAAAGGAAGACCCTAATCTTATGTGCCAATCTGTCTCTTATTATGAAAAGCTGTTAATTTCAAAGCTTACTAAGTAGGAGTGTGATATCTTAATAGGCTCCAGTTACTCCAGATGAGGTTAAAAAGGCTATGTTCTCAATTGATGGTAACAGAAGCCCTGGCCGGATGGTTTTAGCTCTACTTTTTTCAAAGAGTCTTGGGATGTAGTGGGAAAGGAGGTTACTAATGCTGTTTTAGATTTCTTCGGTAGAGGGAAGCTTTCAAAACAGATAAGTGCTACTTTGATCTCTTTAATTCCTAAGACTGCTCATGCTTGCAAAATGACTAATTTTAGGCCTATTTCTTGCTGTAATGTGATGTATAAATGCATTACGAAAATTATGACTGCCAGAATGAGTAAGGTTCTTCCTTCTATTGTTAGTAATAGCTAGTCAGCTTTTGTGAAAGGGAGGGCTATTAGTGATAATATTCTACTATCACAAGAGCTGGTCAGTTGTTATCATTGGAAGAATGTGACTCCTAGAAGTGTGTTAAAGGTTGATCTACGCAAAGCTGTTGATTCAGTTTCTTGGGCCTTTATTATTAATGTTTTAAAGGCTATGGGATTTCCTGGTTGTTTTGTGGACAAAATCTATGAATGCCTTTGTTGAATGTGAATTGGGGGGAGGGTGTTTGTGGCTTCTTCCAACCTAAGAAGGGCTTAAGACAAGGGGATCCTCTTTCCCCTTATCTTTTTACCATAGCCATGGAGGTGCTACACTGCCTTTTCTATAGGTTAAGTGAGGCAGGGCTATACTGTTTTCACCCTCGTTGCAAAGCCATGAAGATTACTCATTTGTGTTTTGCAGACGACCTTCTCATTTTTCAAATGGGACCTTGTTAGGGTTGCGGAGGATTATGAGTTTTCTTAATTCTTTCTATATTCTCACTGGACTTCAGATCAACCCCCAGAAGTCAGAATTATACTGCTCAGTCAGTGTTAATGATTAGGTTATTGCAGATATGGTCGCAGCTTCTGGATTTCAGGTGGGGAAGTTACCAGTTCGTTATCTAGGAACTCCTCTCATCTCAGGAAAACTACACTTGAAAGATTGCCTTATGCTGCTAGATAAAGTCACAAAGCGCATTGATACTTGGAGGGAAAAAACTCTTGCTTATCCTAGAAAACTTCAGTTGGTAAAATATGTGTTGCAGAGTATGTGTAGCTATTGGATGGCCATTTTCATATTGCCAAAGCAGATAATTAAGATGGTTGAAAGAAATGCAGCGATTTCCTATGGGGGATTGGCAATAATCCAAATGATAAAAAGAAGGCAAAGGTAGCTTGGAATAAGCTTACCTACCCTAAGGCAGAGGGAGGGCTTGGTGTGAATGATCTGACAAGTTGGAATATAGCTTGTGTCACTAGAAATATTTGGTCCTTGTTTTGCAGAAGTGGTTCAATTTGGGTTGCGTGGTCTCAGAAATATAGACTTAAGTGCCTGGACTTCTGGAGTTGTAAAGATTCCTCACAGGCGCCTTGGTTCTGGAAAAAAGATGTTGAAAGGACGTTCATAGTTGAGTCGGGTTGAAGATACAAGCGAGTACGTGAGAATTGGCCAAAGGTGACAAATCACAACACACGGCCGTGTGTCTACAACACAGGCTGTGTGTCTTCATAACACACGCCGTGTGTTATGAGACACACGTCGTTGTCTTGTACCTGCCATAAATAGGTGTTTTTCACGGAAAATCACAACTTTCCCTTTTTTCTCTTTCCCAAAAAATGCTTTTGACGAACCAAAAACCCCCATTAGGTTCAATCCTTGATTCCGGGAGTTGTAGAGCTCCGATTGGTGATCCGTTTCTTGCTAAGCGTTTGTGACGACAAGAGGAAGACATCTCATGTCATGGTTCTGGGTATTTCGGATCGAGGTGCTGTCAGTGTCAGAAGGAAGAGCTACGAGTTTGGAGTTGTAGAGCTTGGTGGTTCGGGTTCCGGGAGTTGTCTTAGAGCCTTGTCTTTTTTTCAGGTGAGGGTTTAGCGTACGATAGGTAGTATGGTTGGTGTGAGGAGTTGCAATTCAGACTTAGAAAAATGTAGGGCTTTGCATGAAATTGGAAGAGAGTAAAGGGAGGGGGGGAACTGTACTGCATTTGATTGTTCTGTGAATTGTGATGATTGATGCTTGTTGTATGATTGTTAATTGATGATTTGAATCATGATTGCTGGCTGGTGCGTTATGAAGTGTAATCGGGAGATGTTTAAAATGGATGCTTAATGGATGTGACTTAGTAATGAGAGTAGGAGGGTTGGGACATGATGCTGTTAAACTGTATCTATACTGTGTTATCAGTTGTGGTTGCAAGAGGGTGGTCCTGCCAATGTGGGGTCGCCCTTTATATGATGAACAGGTGGATGGCCCTGTCAATGTGGGGTCATCCAATGAAGGATGTACAGGAGGGTAACTGTACGACTCATGACATGGCTTCCCCTGTACTTGCAAGTAGGGGTGGCCGGTGAGCTAGCTGTTTACCCTTAAACTGTTTGTGTCGTTTGTGGCATTGAATGGTCTGTAATGTGTGGTTATATGTGGTGTTGAATTGAGATGATGCCCTGTGTGATTGGATTATTGGTGTGATGTGTTGCTTGGGTGATAGGGGTGCTAAGATGGGATGTGGGTTGATAATATGATTAAAGTTGTAGAATGATGCTTAGAATTGAGTAATGGAATCGGTACGGGGAATTGGTTTATGGAATTGGTTTATGGAATTGGTTAATGGAATTAGAACATGGAATTGGATAGAGGACTCGAGTGGATTAATTGGATTGATTGGATGATATGTGTGGTTGATTGGTTTGTGAAATGTGAATGTGGTTCGGAAGTGGTTTAATGATGGTGTGGTTGATGGATTTGTTGAGTATGTGGATGGTATTGATGAGGAATGTGATGGATGATATTGATAAGGAATTGAGGGATGGATTGATAGTTCAAGTTAATGGTTGGATTCTTTGTTGTGTTTAAATGGAAATAATAGAATCGGAAGGAGCCAACGTTACCCCAAAGAATGTGACTGAGTTTGGTCTACGTGGGTAGATCACCTTGGTTGGATACCGAGGATTAGTATTGAGTCAGGTCTATGGTGGTAGATCACCTTGGTCGAGTACCGAGGATTACTTGCCAACTCCTGAGGGAGAGATTGTCATGTCCATGGAAAAAGGATCCATTGAGGATGCGTCTTGGGACCCTTCTGGAAGAGTGGGTGCGTCTGTGGCCGGCGGGGGTAGCGGGGGAACAACTCCTTATGGCGCCTAATGAACTCATCTAAATAAATCACTTGAGATGTATGTGTGTGTGTGTGTGTGTGACTGGTGTATGTTGTGTGTATTGGACTGTGCTTGTGCGATGCTTCTGATGAGCTGCGGTCGGTGTTGGATTGTATGTGAATGGATTGTGTGGTTGAGCTGAGTTGTTACTTTGACGTTGAATGCTTCATGTTTATGATGATGTTAGGAATGTTGAACTGTTAATATGGAGAGATGCCTAATAACTCACTTAGTAAATTGAAATGTAATCTAAGGTTGCGTGCAAGGCGATTGTGTATGATTGTTGTGTGACGTTTGAGATGGCTAGTTGACTTATGATGCTTCTGATTGTTGAACTATATGAATTGGATGTAATGCTGAATCGCTTGAATGATTGCCTTTGTTATATCGATGCTATTGTGAATTATGGATGTTGAATTGAGTATTGAACCTATGTGATCACCTAGACTGTTTTAGGGAATTAAAATGTGGTAGGCTGTGTCTGGTTCCAATGTTGTTGTGTGTGCGGAGTTTGGGATCACTCTGTCAGGTTAGGTTCGACGCATAGTTAAACCCAGTGGGTTCACTCAGTTTCATTAGGAAGCTGATCCCCACCCAGTTTTTCTTTTCAGGTTCGTTTGGTAGTGAGAGTGAGTGGAAGTTCAGGTGTGTTGTTGGGTTCAGAAGGTTGCAGGTTTTTTCTTGAAGTGAAGATTAGGAAGCTACTTTGGAGTGACCATTGTTTTGATTTTTTTATTTTCAGTTGACACCTTTGGTTGAGAATTTTGTAATCGTTTTGAGCATTGGTTTCGAATTTTGGATTTTATGTAATGAAGGCCTTCGGTTGTCTTTGAGCTGTAATGAAGAGTTGTTTCTGTTTCCGCTGCGTTTTACCCCTTTATTTAAATGTTGTATCTTCGAGTATCACTCAAACCAGTTCGACCACGGGTAAACCCGGGTCGGTCTGGGACGGGTGTTACAGATGGTGTCAGAGCCTGGCTAGTTGCTGCTGTGTTGGTGATTCGTCTCTTCTTCTAGAGGAGTAATTAACCTCATAGGGGGAAGGGATGAAGCATCGGCACATGACCAACTTTCTAAGGATTTTCAATTATTTTGAAATGGGTGGGAAGTTTTGAAATGAAAGTTGTTTGATTTGAAAGGAAAAGTGATTTGAAAAGCAAAGTGATTTCTAAATTGGTCAACTGAAATGTTTTTTTGTCCTCCTGTAGTGAAGAGGGTGTCGGAGTAGTTTGAGAGTGGAAGTGGTAGAAGACTAGAAGGTTCGTTGGAAGAGTAGAGCCCTTGTAGATTTTGGCTAGGTTGGTGGAGTGTTGGAGGAGTGTGAAGTTCTAGCCGGAGGTGTTAGCTGGTAGTATTCTTACTTGCTTGAGTTGTGCTTATGGTACTCTTGTGGTGTGTTGTGCTCTTGTGATGTGATGTGTTCTTGTGGGGGGTGTAGTGACGTCAAGGTTCGGTTGTGCGTGTCTATTAGGTAGAAGTTCGGGGTAGTGTGTGAGTGGTGTCTTTGGAAGGTGTGTGTCGCTAGAGATGTTAAGAGGATGTTTCGGGAGGTAATGTGATCTTGGTATTACTGCATATTCTTGCTGTGATTTGTGGTTACGTTGGGTTGGATTTCGGGGATGAAATCTCTTGAAGTTGTGGAGACTTGTAACATCCCCGCCCGACCGAACGGTTTGGAACTCGAGTTTGGATGGTTTAGACATTAGAAACAATGTTCTTGAGGCCCATCGAAGTCTGGGACGTTCATAGTTGAGTCGGGTTGAAGATACAAGCGAGTACGTGAGAATTGGCCAAAGGTGACCGATCACAACACACGGTCGTGTGTCTACAACACACGCCGTGTGTCTTCATAACACACACCGTGTGTTATGAGACACATGCCGTGTGTCTTGTACCTGCCATAAATAGGTGTTTTTCACGGAAATTCACAACTTTCCCTTCTTTCTCTTTCTCCGAAAATGCTTTTGACGAACCAAAAACCCCCTTAGGTTCAATCCTTGATTGCGGGAGTTGTAGAGTCCGATTGGCGATCCGTTTCTTGCTACGCATTTGTGGCGACGAGAGGAAGAGATCAAATATCATGTTTTTGGGTATTTAGGATCGAGGTTCTGTCAGTGGAAGAAGGAACAGCTACGAGTTTGGAGTTGTAGAGCTTGGTGGTTCGGGTTCCGGGAGTCGTCTTAGAGCCTCGTCTTCTTTTCAGGTGAGGGTTTAGTGTATGATAGGTAGTATGTTCGGTGTGAGGAGTTGCAATTTAGACTTAGAAAAATGTAGGGCTTTGCATGAAATTGGAAGAGAGTAAAAGGGGAAAACTGTACTGCATTTGATTGTTCTGTGAATTGTGATGATTGATGCTTGTTGTATGATTGTTAATTGATGATTTGAATGTTGATTGCTGGCTGGAGCATTATGAAGTGTGATTGGGAGATGTTTAACACGGATGCTTAATGGATGTGACTTAGTAATGAGAGTAGGAGGGTTGGGACATGATGCTGTTAAACTGTATCTATACTGTGTTATCAGTTGTGGTTGCAGTTGCAGGAGGGTCGTCCTGCCAATGTGGGGTCACCCTTTATATGATAAACAAGTGGATGGCCCTGCCAATGTGGGGTCGTCCAATGAAGGATGTACAGGAGCGTAACCCTACGACTCATGACATGGCTTCCCCTGTACTTGCAGGTGGGGGTGGCCGGTGAGCTAGTCGTTTACCCTTAAACAGTTTGTGCCGTGTGTGGCTTTGAATGGTCTGTAATGTGTGGTTATATGTGGTGTGGAATTGAGATGATGCCCTGTGTGATTGGATGATTGGTGTGATGTGTTATTTGGGTGATAGGGGTGCTAAGATGGGATGTGGGTTGATAATATGATTAGAGTTGTAGAATGATGCTTAGAATTGAGTAATGGAATCAGTACGGGGAATTGGTTAATGGAATTAGAACATGGAATTGGATAGAGGACTCGAGTAGATTGATTGGATTGCTTGGATGATATGTGTGGTTGATTGTTTGTGAAATGTGAATGTGGTTCGGAAGTGGTTTAATGATGGTGTGGTTGATGGATTTGTTGAGTATGTGGATGGTATTGATGAGGAATGTGCTGGATGATATTGATAAGGAATTGAGGGATGGATTGATAGTTCAAGTTAATGGTTGGATGCTTTGTTGTGTTTAAATGGAAACAATAGAATCGGAAGGAGCCAACGTTACCCCAAGGAATGTGATTGCGTCCGGTCTACGTGGGTAGATCACCTTGGTTGGATACCAAGGATTAGTATTAAGTCAGGTCTACGGTTGTAGATCACCTTGGTCGAGTACCGAAGATTAGTTGCCAACTCCCGAGGGAGAGATTGTGATGTCCATGGAAAAAGGATCCGTTGAGGATGCGTCTTGGGACCCTTCTGGAAGAGTGGGTGCCTCTGTGGCCAGCGAGGTATCGGGGGGAACAACTCCTTATGGCGCCTAATGAACTCATCTAGATAAATCACTTGAGGTGTATGTGTGTGTGTGTGTGTAACTGGTGTATGTTTTGTGTATGAGACTGTGCTTGTGCGATGCTTATGATGAGCTGTGGTCGGTGTTGGATTGTATGTGAATGGATTGTGTGGTTGAGTTGAGTTTTTACTTTGACGTTGAATGCTTCATGTTTATGATGATGTTAGGAATGTTGAACTGTTAATATGGAGAGATGCCTAATAACTCACTTAGTAAATTGAAATGTAATCTAAGGTTGCGTGCAAGGCGATTGTGTATGATTGTTGTGTGACATTTGAGATGGCTAGTTGACTCATGATGCTTCTGATTGTTGAACTATATGAATTGGATGTAATGCTGAATCGCTTGAATGATTGCCTTTGTTATATCGATGCTATTGTGAATTGTGGATGTTGAATTGAGTATTGAACCTATGTGATCACCTAGAATGTTTTAGGACATTAAAATGTGGTATGGCTGTGTTTGGTTTTGATGTTGTTGTGTGTGCGGAGTTTGGGATCACTCTGTCAGGTTAGGTTCGACGCATAGTTAAACCCAGTGGGTTCACTCATTTTCATTAAGAAGCTGATCCCCCCTAGTTAAACCCAGTGGGTTCACCCAGTTACACCCAGTGGTCGGTGTTGGATTGTATGTGAATGGATTGTGTGGTTGAGCTGAGCTGTTACTTTGACGTTGAATGCTTCATGTTTATGATGATGTTAGGAATGTTGAACTGTTAATATGGAGAGATGCCTAATAACTCACTTAGTAAATTGAAATGTAATCTAAGGTTGCGTGCAAGGCGATTATGTATGATTGTTGTGTGACGTTTGAGATGGCTAGTTGACTTATGATGCTTCTGATTGTTGAACTATATGAATTGGATGTAATGCTGAATCGCTTGAATGATTGCCTTTGTTATATCGATCCTATTGTGAATTGTGGATGTTGAATTGAGTATTGAACCTATGTGATCACCTAGACTGTTTTAGGAAATTAAAATGTGGTATGGCTGTGTTTGGTTTCGATGTTGTTGTGTGTGTGATGAACCTTTGTCGTTGTGCTGGTTCAAACAAATAACTAACAAAGCTAACAAAAGCTAGGGTAGATCGTATTCCACGGGCCTTCTGATGATCGACTACTCAAATAAGCTGGCAAATTACTCGATTTAAACACTTCGTGCGTGGTGTGAGTTCCACGACTTCTAATTCTAAGAAATGCAGAGAAATTAAAAATTGAAACTAAAAGCAGATTAGAAATTAGGGTTGAAAACAGAGATGATAGACGAACTTAGACTTCGAATCCCCCTTCGTTCACCAGAGCATAGGCAATCAACAGATCAGCGGATTTCGATTCTCATTCAATCAATTCTAAGACACCACCATAACTCCTTACCCTTAGGTTTAAGACCGGCGAACGTTCGCTCCATCAGTTCTAGCTACCAAGATTAATTAGCCGCCCGGGTACGGTCGCCTCTCGCAACGACTTAACTAACTGGTGGAATTACTAACGATTTATGAGTTACTCTAGTAGTGGATTAACCCTAACCGGTTCCTACGAAAGGCACACTCCAATTATAAGGTTAATTGTTCGATTTGATGTTTTAAAGTAAGGCGAGCGTTCGCTTCTATCCTTAGCTTAACAAGAATCTAATCTAGGTGATCAATCCAGACAAGAAACATGAACAATGAAGAACAAATCAAACATGAAAGAGAAACTGATTGAACTTTGAATCTAATCACGCCGATCCGTGACCGCTTTAAAGCCCTGGGTCACTTAGGGTTCATCTAGTCTAAGCTCTAAGAGTTTAGCTACTCATGTTCATCACAAAAGAATCAAAGACAAAGATAGAGTTCATCATACAAAGGAAGAACAGAAAAGTATCTGAAAAACCGAATTAAGACGACTCCGGCAGAACTTCGATCTTCCGGTAGACTGCAATCCTAGCTCCGAGTCTTCGAGATGGAAGGGATGGCGTCACGATCTCTTTCCGGCTCTTCGAACTCTAAACTCTCCTTCAGAACTCTTGAGAATCCTTGAAGTATTTGGTATTAGTTGGAAATTATGATTATGAAAAGTATATCTGATTTGGGCCACCGGTTAAGTATTTATACTTAACCCTAATACCGCCGGATTTTAACTGAGATTTTCGGCAAAAATATGAAGGAATTTTCCAATGGGTTGTCCGCCGGCTGAATTCTCCTGTGTTTTTCGGACCGATGGTTTTTGGCGAAAACTTGATATTTTCGCCGAAAACTTCCTTGGTTGAGCTCCAGTGGATTTGTTCATGTATTTTTGCCGAAAACCCTAGGTGTTTTCGCCGAAAATTCCTTTGTAAAATGGGGCAGGATTTGGTTTGATTTGGTCGGCTCCCTCGATCGATTCCAGTGCGATTCCTCGATGTTCCAATGCCTTAGACACGTCCTTGGCTACTTATTTGACGGCAAAAACCTGTGCTAACATAGAAACACTAGAAAACCATCAAATAGACCAGAAACGGGGCCAAGGAAACACAAATGGTACGAGATAAGGCAATTGATTGAATATTCGTTATTCTACCCTAAAAACCATGTCTTAAGCAAGGAAATGTCGCTTAAATGAGGCTGATAATCACGTCAAATCGAGTGTCATCAAAATACCCCACCCTTAAGCTTTTGCTTGTCCTCAAGCAAACTGAATAGAAACGCTCATGTTCAAAAATGATAAGATCGATTAAATTGGAGCTCAATCAAACACAATGAATTATTAGACAGATAGATCCTAGAACAAGAAACCTAACATGCATACAGATCAACTAAACAACCTGGTCTCACTAATAAACTGCACACGACAAGTAATCGTAACCAATCATGCACGGATTTGACCTGACCGACCAGACTCCTCACACAGGAAATATTTAGTAAATTGGGAACTCTCACTCTCTGTGTTTAAGGACGTGTTTCTGCTCTCGATCATTTTCTGTTACTGAATTTTGTCATAAGTTTGCATTTCGACCACATCTCCACCATTGTGACAACACGAGTAACCAGTCAAGAAGGACTTCCCTGCTAGGACTGTAACGAATTCTACACTACAAGGGTTTATGATGAGATGGATGATGGGGATGTATGATGATGGCTTGGTGCGGTGTAGCTTTCGACTAACTTCCCTCGAATCTAATATGTGGCTTCCTACCATCTAACCAGACACGGGTGGAATAGTGAACGCTCGTCCTAAGATACCCTCAAGCAACCTACCACTTTTTATTTCCTTTTAACACTTTTTCTTTTTTTTTTCTGACTTTTCTTTTGACTTCGTTCTTCCATATGTAGGGAGAAGAACGTTTATTGAACTTAAAACTTTTAAGCTTTTCGTATTTTTCTTCTTTCTCTTTTTTTTTTCGAAACTTGCTTCTTTTTTCCTTTTTCTATTTTTTTTTTCTTTTGTCGATTTTTCTTTTAGTTGCTAGAGGAGTTTACACGTTTGGACATAATAGCTAAAACCATTTGTTTAATGGCTATAGGCAGGTTACCACAAACCGACTTCCGGTAGGTCAATCTAGAACTACAACCACAGGGTATCAACGGGGAATGAAAAATGGGAAATGGCTGGAATGAAAAACCGAAAGAACAGGCCAAGCTCAAGGGTTTAAATCTAGTGGATTTTATCGTTGGGTAGGCTATCTGGCTTAGTAGCTGAATCTAGGTGCCCCTATCATTCTAGAACTCATGTCATCGTGTGGTCTCGAGTAGGTCTCATGCAAATTCTAACTCATTCAAGCAAACAGAAAATCACTCAGAAAGAATTGAAATTGCAAGTTACGTGCAATGGATCAAAAGCTCACAGTTGGTTTGCTAGTCGGATTCGGTCATTTTCATGCAATCAAGGCTACAAACTACAAGTGTGATCTAAAAAATTCTGTTCTGACCAGGCAATTTAGCATCAAAGTAAACACGTTGGTTCTCAAGTTCTAGGTTAAGCAGTCTAAGCATCATTGTGATAGTTTGAACAACAACTTAACGTCAAAAATCAAGAACTGAGCCATTCTAATGCTAGAGAGACTGGAAAGGAATCACGAGGCACAGAAGAACACAATCAAGGGCAATCAAGTTCATGCAAGGTTCTCTAGCATCCTACCCCACACTTAAATCATACTGTGTCCTGACAGGACTAAATCTAGAGTTCAGAGTGAAGTAGAAGAACCTGGACCGAGATGGTTGGCATAGGGGATGAGCACGGATCCTCGAAGCGGAGGGAATCTACCCAAGCGAAGCAAAGGGAACCTCCCAACTGCCTACAAAACAAAAACAAATGAAACATAAAAAGGAAACCGGGACAAGTGTCCCGGATCCACACAGAAAAAAGTTGGATCGAAATCCGAAAAGAATAAATAAAAAGAAGGGACAAGAAAGAGGATACAACCCGATCACTTCTCGTCAGGCGCGTCGGGAGGTGGAAAGTGGAGGAAGTCGCCGAGCTGACGTTGCCACGCCAGCTGTGCCTCATACCGCTCGTTGGAGCGGTGCATATGTTGCTGCATAATAGTCCATCTCGCCTCTTGAGTGGCGTTGTCGTTGATGCGCCACTCTTGCAGTCGCTCATACAGCTCTCCAACATCCGCGGGGTGCGGGTGGTGCTGCGGGTGAGGCGCCTGATATGGATCTGGAATGAGCGGCGGCGACTGGTGTCCATACCCTGCCTGATGGTGTGGCGAGGGTGTATGATCATGAAATTCCGGTTCGTACTGAGGCTGAGACTCCTCAGAATCATCTTCTTCCTCCGACTCATCCTCGACCTGGGGAGGAGGATCTGCTGCTACCTGGGGGCTGAGGTCCAGCTCGAGGTTGTACTCGACCGCCAAATCACCTCCAACGGTGCGTACTCTGCGGCGTGGGATGTTCGGGCCATATTCGTGGCTGAGGCCGAAGGAGATGATGAGTCGGCCTACAAAGTTGCCTCCCAGGAGTGAGCGAGGTGGCTTTGACCTCTGAGTCTTCTAGCGGAGTAGTCGGGCAAGCACCCATCCGGGGTGAAGAGGGTAGCTCTCCCGGATGGCGCGATGAAGAAGAAGCTCCTCTTGGCTGATATGGTGGCGGTCCTTCTCTGGAGCATACAAAAGAGAACGACGCCAAACCATGTGAATGAATTTATAAAGAGGGTGAGAGAGAGACTAACTGAATTATGCTTCGTGAGACGATCGCCGGGCACTCCAGTCATGTGGCTCCAGAGTGCATGGTACTCCTCTCCGTCGTCATCGTCGTTCTCCCAGCCGAGGTAATGACCATTGTAGTGCTCGTGGGGAATGCCTAGATGAGCTGCAAACTCATAATAGGTGAGTGTCCTGTGCACCCCGCCCAGATAGAAGGAAACGACCTTTTTGCCCTGCCTCCTCTTGTGCTCGTCTAGATCGAACGTCGCCCAAAACTCCTGTAGAGCGACTTCTGGGAAGTCGGAGGCTAGTGTGGTCAGCTCCAGCAAGCCAGCATGCGTCAGTGCATCGAGTACGTTCCGGTGCCAGTCCTCATCGTGGTAGAAGAAAGACTCCATGGAAAGGGGGCGAACAACAGCTCCAGGGATATTCTCGAGCCTCTGGTAGCACTCGAAGTAGTACGGGGGCAGGCGAACAACGGTGTGGTGGTACCCAACACGGCCTGGGAAAGCTGGGGGAGGGCCATGGATGGCTGGTGTGACGGGAGCGGGAGCTCGGGAGCTGGAGGAGGTATCAAGAAAACAAACCAGATTAGTCAAACTAAAACCCTACCCCACACTTAGTCAAAAAAACTCAATTTCACAAAGAAATGAGGAAAACCGAGTGGGGGTAAGCAAAGCAGATTAACCGGTAATCCCAAACAATTAAAATACATGTTCAGGACACAACCAGAATGGAATTATCACAATCAGAGTTCAGAAGTCAAAACAACATTCAACAAGTCAACACAATCGAACATTGAACCCTAATCATGGCAAGACTATCACAAAGCGGAAAATGACGGCATAATATGATCTCAGATGGCAAGCACAATAATATGAACGTAAATGAGCACATAAGGCAGCCAACTGATCATAAACAGTTCATGGTCAAACCGACATTTCTCAAAAGTCAACACCACAAAGAATAGGTCTTATGCAAAGCAACACATGATCAAACGATATAAAAATTAAGTACAATACTCCCTAATCATGCTAGATCAGTCCAAAGAGTTCAACTAACCTAGTTCATACGAAATCAGTCGGCACGCAAATCGAGGTAAACTGAAAAGTCAACTGAAAGTCAACCCTGATGAAATTCTGCATTCAATATGTCAAAAGATTCATAATGAAAAGTTCTACAACTTACCTTGAAGCCATGGGTGCTGAAAACGAACGGAGAAAGAGAAATCAGAGAAAAACCGAAAATTGTAGGGTTTGGCTGAACGGGAACTCTAGAGCTCCGATTCGACTGTTCTAGGGCTCGGGTTGATCGGAAATGGAAGGGGAGACGTGCGGCGGTGGTCAGCAACGGGCGGCGGCGGCGAAATGGTGGCGGCGGCGATTTTGTTATAAACTGGGGGAGGGTTTTGCAATTTTTTTCGAAAATGAAGTGAGGAGAGAGGGAAGAAGTGACCGGATTTTAAAATGAAAAATTGATTGATTTTCACACAACTTTTCGGCAAAAATAGGTGCAAGTTTTCGCCGAAAATGTTAGTTAAAAAGTACTGTCGGTGTTTAAAAAGGATTTTCGCCGAAAAGTTTAAATAGTTTTCACCGAAAGTGTTAACAAAAATCGTCTGGAAACACAGTGGGATTTCAAAGGGAATTTTCGCCGAAAACAGGGTATATTTTCGCCAAAATTTTGAACTGTACGATTGAAAATATTTTCACAATCCCGACAAACTTCAGAAAATCACAGTTAAATCCACAAAAATCGGAAAAACCTCAAACAACTTGCAATTGACACTACGACACACAGACTACACATGAAAAATAAGAAATCAAACAAACTGACACTTTTAGCTCCCCCGAACCGACTCTAAAACACTAAGGTTGACACAAATGAAAAACTGACTCCAGCAGTGGGTTGCCTCCCACGAAGCGCTCTAGATTAACGTCCTTGAGCTGGACGATACCTGGACGGTATTAGGAGACATCCCAACTTAGCTTATCCTTAACGCTAGCATCGGAGTTCATGAAATAGAGCTTCGGGGTATCTCCGGTGAGCGTGAATTTCTTCCCGTTAGCGTGTGTAAGCTTGGTACGTCCGTCAGGAAGGTGCTCAGTGATCTTGAACGGACCAAAGAGCTCTGTCAAGGGATCATCTTCTATGAGGAAGACGGTGGAAGGAATGAGAATGATTGGCTTCGTCTTCTCTTTAACCTCCGGCTTTGTATCACCAGGATCGGTGATCGTAGGTATTTCCTTAGGAGATGCTTTCGGCTTCTCCTTCAATACTTGTTTCCGGCGCCGGTATCTCGGAACGAATTGGTGGTGCAGCTGGCTCGGTAGAAGGTGGCGGCACAACTGGTCTCCAGACCATTTGAGTCTTCGTCTTCTTGTTCTTCCCCCGGGATCTACCAGGTTCTTTGCTCGGTGGCTTAGAAGAGGCTTGCAGTTCCTTCTTCTTTGGCGGCTTTTGAGGAACAGATTTCAGTTTCTGCTTGGTAATCTGTTCAGCACCTGCAACAGCAATTGATCTAGGGATACTAGAAGAGATGTCAGTGACGGAGTTGACTGGAGTCAACTCCACAGTTTCAATAGCTAGACAATGAAAGTCTTCACTCTTAGGATTATATTTCATTCCGTCTTTAAGGCGAAATGTTATCGTTTCTTTACCAACCTTGAAAGTTAAAGAACCATTTGGAACGTTAATTTGCATTCCAGTAGTAGCCATGAAGGGTCGTCCTATGAGAATGGTAGAATCATCTTTACTAGTATCAATGATAACAAAGTCAGCTAAGAACGTGAAAGGACCACATTTAGTAACAACGTCTTTTATCTCTCCCGTAGGGGTTTTAAGTGATCTATCAGCAAAGACAAGTTGCATGCTAGGCGGTTCAAGTTCTCCTAGGTTCAATTTTTCATATAGACTCATAGGCATAACATTAACAGACGCGCCAAGATCAACCAAACAACGTTCTATCTCAACATCATTAATCCAAACAATGTTCTATCTCAACATCATTAATGACAAGAGGTAGAGTGAAAGAACCAGGATCAGAACACTTAGCTGGATATGGAGAGGAGGGTTTCGTGCTACGAGCATCAGGATATCCTTCTTTATTCCCCTTCATGCCAGTCTCGATCCTTGCATTTGGTAGCAATGCTCTTGGAAATGGAGGCTTCACATAGTACGGTGCAAGAGGAGGAACATCCTCCTTAGGCACCACTTTCAGTGCTTCCTTCTTCTCTGGAGTTTCAGTGATCCTGCGTAAAACAGAAGAAGCGTCAGCAGATAAGCTTGTAAACTTTTTAACAGATACCATATTAGCTTGTTCCTTTCTCGGATTCGGCTCTGTCTGCCTCGGAAGTTGGCCAAAAGGTCGACCAGATGCTAGCATGCTCAAGATGTTGTTCACAGCCTGCTCAATTCTTTGACCGGCTGCTATCTGTTCTTGATTGAGAAGAGCTTGAGCTTTGAACTGACTGTCATGATCGTCGAGTCTGGTGATGATCTGACTAAGCTTCTTGTCCAGGTCACTGACGTTGTTTTCCTTCTGGTACTGCTGACCTGTATAGCTGTTATTCAAATATTGATTCTGGCGATTGCCAGGAGCAATTCCATAGTTACCCGGATTACGGTGTGGCGGCTGATAGACACCTCCCGGTGGATGGTTAGGCTTCTGATCCTGAGCTGGACCAGCTGGGCGGTTATTCTGGTTCTGGTTATGGTTGCTGCCATTATTACAGGGAGG
This sequence comes from Linum lewisii, assembly GCA_034768395.1. NCBI lineage: Eukaryota > Viridiplantae > Streptophyta > Magnoliopsida > Malpighiales > Linaceae > Linum > Linum lewisii. Next base: position 26,343,763 of record CM068302.1, on the reverse strand, counting down.
TCTGTGTTGATAGTTCCCTTGCTGCCTGAAGTTGCGGTAGCCATCATAACCATTTTGATTGTTAATGAAGCCTTGTTGAACTAAATTTACCTCTTCGGCGGACCAGACTTCCGTCTTACCAAAATTCTGGCAACGGCCTCCATTATGCGCACAAGCTCCACACCATTCGCAATCAGCAACATAGACAGAAGCTGCCGGCGGTTTGATTGGTGTAGAAGACTTCTTCAGATGCTTCTCTACTTCTGCCTTGATAGTAGCTTCGAGATCGAGCTTGCTCCTTGATCCTTCTGATTGTCGCTCCCAGTTCCTTGACTTGGAAGCAAAGTTTGCAAAATGAAGAAGAGCAGCTTCAGGTGTGAGCGTAGTGCAATCCCCTTCAGCTAGAGAATTGACCCACTTGGCAGATTCTTTTTGAAGACCTTGAGCAAAGATTTCAGCTAACTGCCTCTGCTCTAATCCGTGATGAGGACAATTGTAGAGAAGTTCTTGGAATCGATTCCAAGTATCGTAGAAGCTTTCTTCTTCTTTCTGGGAGAATCTGGCGATGCTGTCTTTGATGGCTGTTGTTCTGGCAGGAGGGAAGTATTCTTCAACGAAGTCCTGAGCCAGAGTATCCCAATCAGTGTAATATCCGGGTGGTTTGCCAGTAAGCCACCTCTTGGCTACGCCTTTCAGAGAAAACGGGAAAGCTCTCAAGTAAAGAGTGTTCTTGTCGAGATTTCCGTTCTTGAAAGTGCTGCAGAGATCAAGGAAATCCGCCAGATGTGTGCACGGATTGTCTAGTGGCCTGCCTTCAAACTGTAGATCCCTAGAGATCATAGTCAAGAATGGAATCTTGATCTCATAGTCAGGATCTCCTTCAACGCGTGGCACGGCAATGGCAGATCGAACGCTAGTCGCGCTCGGCTTGTTGTAGTCAGCTAGACTCTTCTATGCAGGTGGTGGTGGTGGATTTCCGCCTGGTGGTGGTGGTGGTAACAGATCAGTCATGGTAGGAGATGGAGGAGGTGAAAGTGACTCGGTGTATGAAACGGATGAAGATGACGGTAAAGGTGAAGATGAGGAACTCTCCTTCAGTTCCTCAATCTTAATCGGAGTGACGGATGGAGGTGGATTGGTTCTGCTTCTCCTTGGAATCTGTGATTGTCGAGGTGGAGCAGAACTGCTTGGTCTCTCTATACTGCTTGTGAAATTGAGTTTTTTTGACTAAGTGTGGGGTAGGGTTTTAGTTTGACTAATCTGTGATTGTTTTCTTGATGAACCTTTGTCGTTGTGCTGGTTCAAACAAATGACTAACAAAGCTAATAAAAGCTAGGGTAGATCGTATTTCACGGGCCTTCTGATGATCGACTACTCAAATAAGCTGGCAAATTACTCGATTTAAACACTTCGTGCGTGGTGTGAGTTCCACGACTTCTAATTCTAAGAAATGCAGAGAAATTAAAAATTGAAACTAGAAGCAGATTAGAAATTAGGGTTGAAAACAGAGATGACAGACGAACTTAGACTTCGAATCCCCCTTCGTTCACCAGAGCATAGGCAATCAACAGATCAGCGGATTTCGATTCTCATTCAATCAATTCTAAGACACCACCATAACTCCTTACCCTTAGGTTTAAGACCGACGAACGTTCGCTCTATCCGTTCTAGCTACCAAGATTAATTAGCCGCCCGGGTACGGTCGCCTCTCGCAACGACGTAACTAACTGGTGGAATTACTAACGATTTATGAGTTACTCTAGCAGTGGATTAACCCTAACCGGTTCCTACGAAAGGCACACTCCAATTATAAGGTTAATTGTTTGATTTGATGTTTTAAAGTAAGGCGAGCGTTCGCTTCTATCCTTAGCTTAACAAGAATCTAATCTAGGTGATCAATCCAGACAAGAAACATGAACAATGAAGAACAAATCAAACATGAAAGAGAAACTGATTGAACTTTGAATCTAATCACCGTCGATCCGTGACCGCTTTAAAGCCCTGGGTCACTTAGGGTTCATTTAGTCTAAGCTCTAAGAGTTTAGCTACTCATGTTCATCACAACAGAATCAAAGACAAAGATAGAGTTCATCATACAAAGGAAGAACTGAAAAGTATCTGAAAAACCTCATTAAGACAACTCCGGCAGAACTTTGATCTTCCGGTAGACTGCAATCCTAGCTCCGAGTCTTCGAGATGGAAGGGATGGCGTCACGATCTTTTTCCGGCTCTTCGAACTCTAAACTCTCCTTCAGAACTCTTGAGAATCCTTGAAGTATTTGGTATTAGTTGGAAATTATGATTATGAAAAGTATATCTAATTTGGGCCGCCGGTTAAGTATTTATACTTAACCCTAATACCACCGGATTTTAACTGAGATTTTCGGCGAAAATATGAAGGAATTTTCGCCAAAAATTCCTTTACAAAATGGGTTTACTGCCGGCTGAATTCTCCTGTGTTTTTCGGACCGATGGTTTTCGGTGAAAACTTGATATTTTCGCCGAATACTTCCGTGGTTGAACTCCAGTGGATTTGTTCATGTATTTTCGCCAAAAACCCTAGGTGTTTTCGCCAAAAATTCCTTTGTAAAACGGGGCAGGATTTGGTTTGATTTGGTCGGCTCCCTCGATCGATTCTGGTGCGATTCCTCGATGTTCCAACGCCTTAGACACGTCATTGGCTGCTTATTTGACGGAAAAACCTGTGCTAACATAGAAACACTAGAAAACCATCAAATAGACCCGAAACGGGCCAAGGTAACACAAATGGCACGAGATAGGGCAATTGATTGAATATTCGTTATTCTACCCTAAAACCCATGTCTTAAGCAAGGAAATGTTGCTTAAATGAGGCTGATAATCACGTCAAATTGAGTGTCATCAGTGTGCGGAGTTTGGGATCACTCTGTCAGGTTAGGTTCGGTGCATAGTTAAACCCAGTGGGTTCACTCATTTTCATTAAGAAACTGACCCCCCCAGTTAAACCCAGTGGTTCACCCAGTTAAACCCAGTGGTCGTGTTGGATTGTATGTGAATGGATTGTGTGGTTGAGCTGAGCTGTTACTTTGACGTTGAATGCTTCATGTTTATGATGATGTTAGGAATGTTGAACTGTTAATATGGAGAGATGCCTAATAACTCACTTAGTAAATTGAAATGTAATCTAAGGTTGTGTGCAAGGCGATTGTGTATGATTGTTGTGTGACGTTTGAGATGGCTAGTTGACTTATGATGCTTCTGATTGTTGAACTATATGAATTGGATGTAATGCTGAATCGCTTGAATGATTGCCTTTGTTATATCGATGCTATTGTGAATTGTGGATGTTGAATTGAGTATTGAACATATGTGATCACCTAGACTGTTTTAGAAAATTAAAATGTGGTATGGCTGTGTTTGGTTCCAATGTTGTTGTGTGTGCGGAGTTTGGGATCACTCTGTCAGGTTAGGTTCGGCGCATAGTTAAACCCAGTGGGTTCACTCAGTCTCATTAGGAAGCTGATCCCCCCAGTTAAACCCAGTGGGTTCACCTAGTTAAACCCAGTGGTCGGTGTTGGATTGTATGTGAATGGATTGTGTGGTTGAGCTGAGCTGTTACTTTGACGTTGAATGCTTCATGTTTATGATGATGTTAGGAATGTTGAACTGTTAATATGGAGAGATGCCTAATAACTCACTTAGTAAATTAAAATGTAATCTAAGGTTGCGTGCAAGGCGATTGTGTATGATTGCTGTGTGACGTTTGAGATGGCTAGTTGACTTATGATGCTTCTGATTGTTGAACTATATGAATTGGATGTAATGCTGAATCGCTTGAATGATTGCCTTTGTTATATCGATGCTATTGTGAATTGTGGATGTTGAATTGAGTATTGAACCTATGTGATCACCTAGACTGTTTTAGGGAATTAAAATGTGGTATGGCTATGTCTGGTTCCAATGTTGTTGTGTGTGCGGAGTTTGGGATCACTCTGTCAGGTTAGGTTCGGCGCATAGTTAGACCCAGTGGGTTCACTCAGTTTCATTAGGAAGCTGATCCCCCCCCCCCCCAGTTTCTCTTTTCAGGTTCGCTTGGTAGTGAGAGTGAGTGGGAAGTTCAGGTCTGTTGTTGGGTTCAGAAGGATTGCAGGTTGGAGTTGTGAAGTGAAGATTAGGAAGCTACTTTGGAGTGACCATTGTTTTGAGTTTTGTATTTTTAGTTGACACCTTTGGTTGGGAATTTTGTAATCATTTTGAGCTTTGGTTTTGGATTTTGGATTTTAAGTAATGAAGGCCTTCGGTTGTCTTTGAGCTTTTAATGAAGAGTTATTTCTGTTTCCGCTGCGTTTTACCCCTTTATTTAAATGCTGTATCTTCGAGTAGCACTCAAACTGGTTCGACCATGGGTAAACTCGGGTCAGTTTGGGCGGGTGTTACAAATGGTACATGTGCTTCGGCTGCAACCTGCTTGATTTGGAGAGGAGTTATTGCTCATGTTTGGAAGGAGAGGTGCAGAAGGTTTCATGAGGGGGTCAAATTGGAAACAGCCTGCTTGGGGGGAATTATTTTAAGGGACATCAGAAGCCTCCATGGTTCAGAAAGAGTTAATAGAATAGTTTCTTTGGTGTAATTGGTTTTATATCTTTTTTGTGTGTACCTCTCTTTGTTATTGTAGCTTGAAGTAATTTAAGTGTAGGTGGATGGACATATTGTTTAACAAGGAAGAAGTCTCACCTTAGCTTAGTTACTTCAATGCTAGAGGGGATGTTTTAAATTATGGCAATGATCCCTAAGCTTCCTAGAAGTGATAAAGGTTCAACATGATTTTTAGAGTTTTTGTTTAGTTCTACTTAAACTCTTGTCAAGTTGGGAACCTTTCCCTCTTGGCTTCCACTTTTTGATGAATAAGTAAAAGCCTAAGTATTCATCAAAAAAAAGGAGAAACTACTAAAATAACTCATAAAACCCTAATCCAGGAATAATTTCTAATTCGGCATGGACAACGCATTATTTGGCATTCCTATTCTGAATAGGACTAGGAATTCGAAGTTCTCGGTCGCAGTACTCAGAAATCCTCATGCATCACGGAATATGTGTTGCGGTCGATTTCGCGGTAATCCGTGTGTGGCGCGGATTTAGTCTCTTGGACTCCCTTCGAATCAGTCATTCAGGCATGCAGCGGCCCAGCAACGCCGTGTATTGCCTCGACATTAGTCAGCTCCCTTGGATCAGCATCATTTGGTTGATTGTTTAGGTTCGACTTGGCATTAGTAATTAGTCGGGTCTTAGCATCCGGTGCAGCATCAATTCCAGTCTTCGGTTAGGCCACAGTTTCAATCTCTAGTCCGGCCTCAGTCTCAGTCTCTGGTTCGGCCTCATCGTGTATCGGTACCAACATCAGCAGCCTCGGCTCTTGGATTGGCATCAGTACGGTTCGGCCCTCAGCATCGTTGGGCGCTACACTCGGCATGATCATCTCCAGCACCAGGCATCCGGTCCTTAGCATCCGACGGTCAACCTCTTCATGCTCGACCAGACTCGATGCATCCACGTACGCGGTGACCTTGGTCTTGAAGCTCTTCTCCGGGCTTCGTTTCCACGATCTCTCCGAGCGTGTCCATGGTGTGGCGGGTGCATCATTCCCCTCTTCTTGTAAAGGATTCGACCTCGAATATGGATCTGCAAATTCATGGTAAAAAGGGGTCAAGTCAGCAACATTGAATGTGGCACTCACACCATATGAATCGGGCAAATCAACAGTATAGGCATTATTGTTGATCCGTTGTAAGATCATGAAGGGTCCTTCTGCTCTCGGCAACAACTTGGACTTTCTTTGCTCGTGAAATCTCTCCTTTCGAAAGTGGATCCACACTTCATCTCCCGGCTGGAACACCTTCTCCCTTCAGCCCTTGTTGGCATTCTTAATGTATTGGGCGGTCTGATGCTCGATGTTTTCCCTAGCTTTCTCTTGTAATTTCTTCACGTACTCAACCTTTTTCTTTCCATCTACATCTAAGAACTCATGAACAGGAAAGGGTGAAAGATCCAATGGGATTAAGTGATTAAACACATAAACAAGTTCAAAGGGTGAGTATTTGGTGGCAGAATGTACAACACAATTATAAGCAAATTCCACATGGGGCAAACGGTCTTCCCAACTCATAATGTTTGATTTTATGTTAACCCTAAGTAATTGAGACAATGATCGATTAACTACTTCGGTTTAACCATCGGTTTGAGGGTGGCACGTAGTAGAAAATAGCAACTTAGTTCCTAGTTTACTCCATAGGGTTTTCCAAAAGTAACTAAGAAACTTTGAATCCCTATCCGACACTATGGTTTTGGCACACCATGCAATCTCACAACTTCCCTAAAGAACATGCTACCAACATACGAAGCATCATCAATTTTATGACATGGTATGAAGTGAGCCATCTTAGAGAATCTATCCACAACCACAAAAATAGAATCTCTACCCTTCCTAGTCTTAGGCAGCCCTAGCACAAAGTCCATAAAAATATCAATCCAAGGACTAGAAGGAAGAGGAAAATGAGTGTATAACCCGTGTGGTTGGACATGGGACTTAGCTCGTTGGCATGTGGCACATTGAGCTATGCACTTCTCCACGTTATGTCGCATGCGTGGACAGTAGAAGCGTTCCTTCAAGCATGCCAAAGTCTTGGCAACTCCGAAGTGTCCCATTAAGCCTCCTTCGTAGGCTTCTCGCACCAAAAAAGTCCTACAAGAAGTGTTAGGCAAGCAAAGCTTGTTTTAACGAAATAGGTAGGCATCTTGCTTGTAGAACCTGTCGAATCCTCCCTTGTCACATGCCTCATAAACATCTCCGAAGTCAGCATCGTTAGTGTATAAATCCTTAATGTACTCAAATCCATTGAATTTAGTACTAAGGGTAAAAATCAGTGCGTACCTTCGAGATACTATGTTCTCCTTACCTTTCTTGTATTGGATGACATAGGTGAAGGACTGCATGAAAATGACCCACCTTGCATGCCTATTGCTCATCTTGTGTTGATCCTTCAAGAACTTTATTGACTCATGATCTGTGTGGATGACAAACTCCTTCGGCCACAGGTAGTGTTACCATGTCTCCAAGGCTCAAACTAGGGCATATAACTCCTTCTCATACATGGGGTAGTTCTGGGCATCCATTGAGCTTCTAACTGAAGTAGGTGATTGGCCTCTTCTCTTGCATAGCACGGCTCCAATTCCTATGCCCGATGCATCGCACTCGATCTCGAATGTTTTAGTGAAATCCGACAGCATCGGTAGAGGGGGGTGGGTCAGCTTCTCCTTTAAGGCTTCAAAGGCCTTTTGTTGACGCTCTCCCCAATGGAATGGCACATTCTTTTTTATCATCGTCGTGATGGGGGGAGTGGTGGTGCTAAAGTCTCGGATGAATCTCTGATAGAAGCTTGCAAGGCCGTGGAAGCTTCGGACATCAGTGATGCTACTAGGGATTGGCCACAACTTGATGGCCTCAATTTTCTCCTCATCCACTAGTATCCTTGTAGAACTTACAACGAAACCAAGAAACAAAAGGTGATCCGTGCAAAAGGTGCACTCAGACATGTTAGCATACAAGTGTTCCTTCCTTAGGGTTTCTTAGGACCGATTTTAGGTGACCTAGGTGATGTTCAAAACTAGGTGAAAATTGCTAAAAGAATATTAACCCCAACTATCCAATAATGAAGCAAGGGTCTCTCCATCATGTCAGTTGATTAGTGTCCAACTCCTCTTTAGGGGTTGAATTTTGGTCCAACTTTTTTCTAGCCATTAGATCATACCTTTGACCACCTTTTCATCATTTTTTACCAATCCATTGATCTAGATTGTTAGGGGGTATTTAGGACATTTCACACACATTTTAATTTTTGTTTTATTTTTTAAGAACTCATTTCTCTCATGTGACCGTTCGCCGAAACTCCGACGACCGGCCACCGTCTCCGGCCACTTTTCCAGTGACCGACCACCATCTCTAGTGAGGCTCCGATTGACTTTTTCGGCAACCGACCAAACTACAACGACTTTTCCGACGACGCTCAGTTACCTAGTTAACTGGATTTTTTACTGATAATTATGAAGATGAAGGGAGGAAGATTAGGGTTTTTAGGTTATGATTAAATGAACGGTTGGGATTTCCTTCCTAGAATCCGCGTGCAAATGGATTCAGCCAATGGGAAGGCTTTATTTTAACAGCGGCTACGTGGCCGCTGTTAAATGTCCCGATTATTTAAATTTAACAGCGGCTAAATTTCGGCCGTTGTTAAACTTCTGCTGTTAAAATGACATTTTCTTGTAGTGTAACTAGTTAACCAATCGAGTTAACTAATTATTTAATTAAGGTAACTAGTTAACAAATCGAGTTCACTAACTAACTAGTTATCTAATCGAGTTAACTAGTAAATCATTCGAGTTAACTAGTTAATCAATCGAGTTAACTAGTTAACATCATGATCAAATAACTAGTTAACGAGATTATTTGTTGATAACTAGTTATCAAAACTAGTTATCTAGTTATAAAACTAGTTAACACGTTATTTGACAACCAGTTTATATATTTTCAAAGATTATTCCAACAATGTCAATAACATAAACAATAGTTACTGAAACTGTAATTATTAATGCTAAAATATTAAACTATCTATAAATTAAAATATAGTGACTAAAATTGTAATTATTAATATTTATTAAATATTTCTCCGGCCTTGGTCTTCAACAATCAAATCTTGGAGCGCCGCCAATGTCTGAGTTATTTTACGGTGAAAAGATCCAGCCATAGATACCCCGAGAGTGCATCAAAAGGAAAGCCAACGAGGATCAGAGCCGGTTCTGCCTCCCCTCATCGTCGTCGATTTTGATGTTGTCGTCGTCTAGAGCTCCGAAGTCAGCCTCTGTCGGTTTGTGTGGCGAAAGGCAGGGTGAGTTGTGGCGGAGTCTGGGAATGGGCAGTTCGATTGAATGGGTGACCTCTCCAGTTTTGTTGTTTTCATTTTCAATCTCCTGCGAGGCTGTCATTTTCCGGGAATTTCTACTGTTAGGACACCCCTTAGTGTCCTCATATGAGGACACTAATCATCACCATTCAATTTTTAAGGGGAGATCTAATGGTCCATGTTTAAAGGATAAAAGTGTAATTGTGTAACTTTAATTTTGTAGATTTTTTTTAGATTTTTATTTTCTTAATGACAATCATTATATTTAATGATTAATTTTCAGTTATTTCCAAAACCTTTACAATAAAATTAAATCATTTTAATTTTCCATCTCTAATCATTTTGAATCTCCACAATTGCTACACCTACAAGGAAATCGGCGGCGGAGGCCCCTTGAACTCCACGCCGGCTGCACCTTGAACTCCACGTTTCATTTTCGGCTGGCACATTTCCTTTTTATTGTTGGTCAGTTCCTCTTTTATTGTTTCGGACAGTTCCTCTTTTATTATTTCGGAACAGTTCCTCTTTTATTGTTTCGGAACAGTTCCTCTTTTATTTTTCGGAACAGTTCCTCTTTTATTATTTCTAGAACTGTTCTTTTTTTTATATGTGGAACCATTGTATTTTCAGTTGATGGAATTATCAGATATGAATCATAGTTCGGATGAAAATTAGGAACAGATTATATTACTGGGAAAAATTAAAAGGAATCAGACCTTATAACTATTGTGTTTCCAAATAAATAAAAGGAATCATGTTCCTAATATTCGAACTAGATTATGTTTCAACTGTTCAACATCAATCATGGTGTTCCACGAATCTAGTTGTTCTAATATTCGAACTAGATTATGTTTCAACTGTTCAACATCAAATCATGGTGTTCCACGAATCTAGTTCCGTAACAAAGAAACCGGAACAAACAATACATTTTAGGAACTCAGATTTTGAACCACAATAGACAAAGAAGATCCAACTACTTAAATAAAAGACCATGAAAATTGTAATCAATGATAATTAGAACAAAGAGAAGAAAATTATAGGAGGCATGGAATATAGTCAATTAATGATTTGGTCATAATAATACAACCGTGCAACCAACATCATAGAACCCTAATCAAAGCAATATTCATCCAACACTAATAATTGGCTATTCATCCAACACTAATTGGTCATTCACAGTAACAAAAACCTGACAAGAAAAAAGAAAGATTGAAGAAGGATATACAGTTATTTAACCCAAAAAGCGTGAGAAAAGTGAAGAATACAAAACCCAAACAATATTTATTTCCCAATTTCATAAGTAACCTTCTATTCTATTGCGATAGTCGAGGAAGGCGAGCAAACAATAACGGCAGAGGCCGTTAGATTGAAGAAACTGGTCGCCGTGGAGGAGGTCGTGAGATTGAAGCAGTAGATCTCATTGGAGAAGGCGGCCGACAACGATTGGTAACGAAATCGACAAGATTGGTCGGATCTCCGAAATGGCGAGGGCTTGTGGCAGCGAGGCTGGAGACGAAGTGAGGCGGCGGGGATGACGAGGGGTTGAATCGACGGGGATGGAGATGGCTGGTTCCGCAAGTTGAGAGCGGCGATATTTTTTGTGGCTAATTATAATTTTCTAGGGTTTATGGTGAAACCCTAGTATTATTTACTATATATATTAGTTTCCAAATGACTATTTTGTACATTTTAATCTAAGCCATTGGATCTGATTCCTAATCTAATGGTTGCTAATAGTTTCTTTATATGAGGACACTAATGGGTATCCTAATGGTAGTAGATCCCCATTTTCCCGACAAATCATTTAATACACTTGTTCAACCAACCCCAGTAATGTTCGACATAGCAGGATATGATCTAGCACAAATTCTTTATAAAAGAAACGTTAAAGAAGTAAACATGAAATGTTCTTTTTATGGCGATGGAGGTATCAAAGTGTCAAGAACAATTGCATCCCAATAACTCGAGTTGTTGGGAAGGGATTATGAATGGATCTTATATTGTTACTAACACAAAGTACAGTTCAGACCCTAACTTTGATAGTTAGCGTAGCGAACCAAGTGGATATTACGAGATTAGGTTTTCCAACATTTTAACAAACAACATTACTCAAACTCTCTTCTTCTTCTCTCCTTTTACTTGTTTAAATTTACCAAAATAGAATTAGCATTGCATGCAGTTGCAACTGCCACACAAAACACATGTACTAGTACAGTCATCCAACTCGGACTTCTTTTCTCCCAACTTAACAACACATACAAAAACGTTGTTAATTAAATAACACTAGTAATGCAGATTAAGTACCACACAAACACAATCCATCCTCCGACTTCTATGTTTATAACCCCCAAACTTCCATATCGAGATCATTATGCAATCGGCACTGCTGGACTGGACTCAATGGCATTCATCATGGACACTGTTGCTGGTTTACTTCTTCATCCTGGACTTCTCTACCGCCCTTGGTGCTGCAACAAACACACAAATCTCCGTATATAATGAACGATTCAACCCTCACATATCATCGTATGCAATACATTGCCTTACTACAAGTAGAATTTATGTAACCCACCTAACCCAATGGCGTCAGAACCCTTCATGATCCTCAACCTCTTGCACGTCTCAATAAACATCCTAATCAAATAAATATACGACCACCAGATTAGAAAGAGTACTAATCAAATCATTCAGAATATTTAACAAAAATGAATAACTAGGCTGGGATGAAAAATAGTGCAGACTAGAAATTGCACAACGAGAAAATAAGCATAACATAAGGCCATGTTGAACCCTACAAGATTAAATTAGAGAACAAGGTACACAGCTGATGACTGATTCTTAGTGCCACCTCTCCTAACATACTTGCTACCAAATAAAAAGTGAATGACTCAACAAAACAACACGATTGCTGTAGCATATAATTATTTATAAACACAAAAACTAAGCTACTAATTGTTCAATACTTGACATCGCCCAGGAAATTAGCAGAACACGGAACTACTAATATAGTCTAAAAATTCAGAGTGATCTGACAATCTTCTCCCAGTTTATGGTTGATAACATGAGTTTGTCAGAGAATTAACAGTGTATATGCTTTACTTTACTTTCAGTAGACGCTTAACAAGTTACATCAACTCAAAAGCCTAGCATTTAGATTGTAGTAACGGCCTGAAGTATTCAATTCAGACGAGTAACACAACTATCTCAAGTGCAATCATTTAAAATGGATTAACACTTACTCCCAGGGAACATCACCAACGAGCATCCAGTCACCATCTTTATCCTCATAGGTGAGAACGTATTCTGAACCATGCAGAAGATCTTTCAACTTACTTTCAGTTAGCATCTCCCTTCCTGAAGCTCCATGGGTTCCATATTGACCTGTTATCAAAAGAGAGAAGCAGAAACATGAAGAAAAAATTCATGTGAAGCATAAGTTGTAAGTACCAGTAGCTATAAAAAATATTGTCAATTCCAAGAGTACCACACATCTAACTTGAACCATGATTTTGCTCACCTATGGTAAAACAACTGAACATCTTCTCAAGAGCTGAAGAGAGTTCCTTGTATGCAGAATAATTCCTCAAGTCAACTTTCCTCAGATAAGGGGCACCGTCCATGCTGACTTTAACGTACAATGCAGTAGCACCCGCCTTTCCATCTACTTCCTCAGTATTCTTGGAGGTAGAAAGTGAGTTTTTCCTAAAGGACCTGATAGGAGGCCAACCCACAACTTGTGCCCTGCCAGATAACCAGTTTAAACTCACCAGTTCCCATGCATAGCTTCACAGAAAGAAACAGACATGAAAGCTTACTTAGCCGCAGGTGCACTGCTATTGTTTACTCTTGTGTCCTTTGAGACATGGGGTTTCTCCTGTGCAGGATTTTGTGCTACTACCTCCTTTGCTTTAGCCGGTTGAGAAGGCAGGTTCTCGAGAATAGAACCTGGTTTCAGTACCAAGTTCTGAGAGGGCCTGGGGGACAGCATCCCATTTACTTCTGATTTCGAAGAAAATTTATCCTGTACCCGCCACATATCACCAGTTACAAATCATACCCATTTGTTAATGAGAGAGTATCTCATACAGTAAAATCAACTGTGTTTTACCTCTGGAAATCCGTCCATGGCATCCGAAAACCCTCTTTTGTTGCCCAATAGTAAAGATTTCGGCGGTAAAGATCCATTGCTCTCATTCACAGGATGCAAAGGGAAGAGGGGCTTCTCATCGAGTTGAGTAGATGCAAACAAGCAAAGCTCGGAATTCCTTTCAGGTGATTGAGATCCTGGTAACCCAAGCCGAAGTTCCGTCGCCTTAAGGTTCAGACTAGCCTTACTTTCACCAGTCACGGCAGAGATAACGGAGCTATCTCCAGAAGAAGATGAATCAGACAACCCCATGTAGTTGCGCTCTTTCAGTTCAGCAGACCCATTTTGACACACACTTTCCAAGGAGGTTGAAGAAGCAAGCAAAGAAGCATTGCATTGACCCTCCTCCACACCACCAAGCAGTGGTGGAGTCATCGGTAGTATGGAAACAAAGTAAAATGCTAAGAAAGAGTACTTAACCCTGCAAGTTAAAAAGCATATCAGTAAATCGACAAAGCAAACAGCTCGACCTAAATCACCGGGAATGAAAGAAACTAACAAAAAATTCTTCCAGACATGGTAACAAGATACCACCGCAAGGTAACTTGAGCAAAGATGAAATGAACTTGCATAAACAATCGAAGAACTGAACAGCTAAATAGAAGATAGATCCACCATTTTGCTGGGCCAAATCGAGAAGTTCAGCCCAGAAAGAAAGAAAGGTAGAGAACGGAAAGGACAAAACGCATATAAGGAGAAAATTGAAAATACGTAGCAGTAGGAAGCATTCAACGTCCAAGTAATTGGCTAATTGCAGACGATAATGATAACTGTATGCCAAATCGAAAACAGATGGCCGACAAAGCCACCAGGAAATGTTTCTAAATAATATATTTTAGATGAAAAGCTGAAAAATGAGACAATAAACGCAGGCGCAGATGAAGAAGAAAAAGCTAGATGCATTTTCTGTTTGGAAGGTAAGAAAATGCAGGAAAATTTCGTGCAAGCAAGAAGCAGACCTCCTATCTCGCCGCGCACTAGTACGAAGTTGTAAAATGAAAAATCAACCACTAGTTTAGCTTGAGGAAAATGTTGTCACTGTTACTGAAACGAAAACATCAGAAAAAAACACTAGTTTGCTTAAATTAAACGCAATTCCCTACCCCCAAGCACTGCCACCTGCGTCTTTTTTTCCTAAATTTTATCTGCAACCAAACAGAGAGCGCTAGCAATAAACCATATCCTAGCCAATCAGAGAAAATAAAAAAACCTTAGAATCGCAATCGCTCAAGTCGAGAAGGAATCCAAATGAAGCTCAAAGAAAACAGAAGCTAAAAAGAAATTGTTACCTTGGCTTGACCGAAATCGTTGATCGGAAGAAGGACTTGGTGACTTGTTTCCGAGAAGAGAAGACCAGGATAGGGAAGGGAAGGGAGAGAGATGGGTAGAGGAAAAGAGGACTAAGGACCCTCCATTTGTCACAAAATAACAAAAAAAAAACTTATTTTGTTGTCTGATGTGAAGCTCAATGCACTAAAGAAATAACCACTTTTCTTCTTCCTTTTTTTTTTTTTTTCCTTTTAATCTGCCTAAATATGTTTGATTGTTTCTCTTTAGAAAAGTGAAAAACACTCTTGCTTTTCTTCTTCAGCTTTTTCGTTTTGTTTCTCCCTTTCTTCTTTATTTATTTTTTTTTTATTCCGCCGAGCAATAATTAATAAAAGTAAAAATTTAGACGGGGAAATTTTAAATTTTAGAGTTTTGAAATTTCAGCATTAATTTGGTGCTGAAACATTTTGTTCAAGGGATTGGTGCTTGCTTTGACTCTCCTAGATTTTCAGTTACGGTTAATGGTACTTTGAGTATTTATTTTCCAGCCGAAAGGGGTTTCCGGCAAGGCGATTTAATATCGCCAATTAGGACCGTCCAATAAATTTTGGAAGCCTTGTTCCAAAATTATGGTATAATCACATTAGAAAATGATAACATATACTCGGTTTGCTTGTATTAATATGGCCTGAGATGATCTGGGGCACGTAAACTTGACTCGCGATAGATTTATAACATATTTGAATTTTTCTTACGCATCGTTTCACCTCATTCTTGACTTGTTGTGTATAAAACTTATAATATTGTTTATTAAATTCTAATTATTTTCTATTGAAATGACTTGAGATGATATGGGGCACGTAAAACTTGACTCGCGATAGATTTATAACATATTTGGATTTTTCTTACGCATCGTTTCACCCCATTCTCGACTTGTTGTGTATAAGACTTATAATATTGTTTATTAAATTCTAATTATTTTTTATGTACGTATAACTCTATCATGTTTATTCTTAAATTTAACTTTACTATCTTAATAATATAACTTATCTTTTAACTATTACTACGTCTTTTAAATTAAAAATTATATTTTACTAATTTTTAGGTGAAAATGGAGTTTTCATGTTGATGTTATTGAAATCATTTGTCATAATGGGTATACCCCCCTCAGTCACATGTTCCATAGTAAATTACTCATACGTTTCACGGGTTCGACTTGCATATTGAGTTACCCACGCTGACCTAGACCCATTGTCATTCATAACCTACATGAATTTTTGGTAGACAATAAAAATTTGTGAAAATTTAATTTATTTATATATAAATCAATAAAATTAATACCATATAAAAAAGAGACAAACCAAAATGATAATAGATATATAAAAATTTAGAAAAAAGACAAACAATGTTTGTTAAAATATAAAGCTTTATTTCATTTTGTCAAAGCAAGGAATTGAACTCTTGCCCATCCGAAACAAAAAAAAAACAAGCTAAGCCACTAAGCCAACACTACATATATGTTTGCTTTTTGCATAGCATTTTATAATACATTTCTCAGGTATTTCTACTCAACCCCAAAATTTGTGGCCCTATGCCAGAGGGCAGGCTAACACACCGTAATGGTCGACCCTGTTGCCAATCCTCTTTGTTCTGTCTATGAAGTTTTTAAGTTGTATGTTTGACAGATTTGTTGCAAAAGGAGACTTCCAGTTGCACCCTCAGTGTAAAGGTATAAAACTCACGCACTTAAGCTTCGTTGACGATATGTTAGTTTTTACCAAAGCAAATTGTACTGCTATTTGGGTGATTACTACTATATTGGAAGAGTTTAAACAAATCTCAAGGCTACGGGTTTAACTCGGATAAAAGCCACATTTATATAGTTGGAGTTGATGTAGTTGACGCAGACAATATTACTAGTTCTTCAGGATTTAGTATAGGGGTGTTACCTTTCAGGTACTTGGGCGTCCCTTTAACCTTTGGGAAGTTAAGGAGAAATGACAATAGAGCTTTGCTAGACAAGATCACTAGAAGGATCACGGACTGTAGGGCGAAAAAACTATCTTTCTTAAGCTTCTTCTTTATAGTTTATGAAAATATAAAAATAATAATTAATAACTCAAATAAACTAAAATTATATACACATTTTAAAAATTAAAATAATTAGATGTCACTTTCGAAACAAAAAATTAATAAAATAACTCTTCCTCATCCTCACCAAGCTAAACCCTATTGAGCTACCTCCGTCGAACACGCCACCACCAACCACATATCTTGCTTCCTCACATCCGGTGAAATAAACCATTCCCTCTTTTGCTTTGTCGCACTAGATCGGACTTAAATCCACCTCATAGCTAGTGATATGAAGGGATTAAAGTGGTAGCAACGATGGGAGTTGGAAGCCAGCGTCTGATGACACTCGATTTGACGTGATTATCAACCTCATTTAAGCGACATTTCCTTGCTTGAGACATGGTTTTTGGGGTAGTTTATGGTGTTTTCACTCAATTGCTCTATTTCTTATCATTTTAGTTACTTTGGCCCGTTATGTGTCTATTTGATGTGTTTTTCAGTGGTTTTGTGAATGCACGGGTTTTTCCATCAATTACGTAGTTACAGATGTGCTCGGGAAGCAAGTAAATCTAAAGGAATGCCCAGAAACTGATCCAGAAATCAAACGGATGAAAGTCAGAACATTCAACTGCCCAACACTTACATTCTCGGCGAGAAGATGAAGGTTCTCGCCGAAGACATACTGAAGAAGTTAATCAAAAATCTCGTCGAAGAATCCATCAGAGTTACAAAGAATTTCTCGGCGAGAACTTCAATGTTCTCGCCGAAAACCTATGAAGAAAGCCAGAAGAAAATCTCGTTGAAATACCTGCTTAAGTTTACACAAGTTCTCGCCGGAAACTTATCAAGGATTACATGCAGAATTCTCGTCGAAGATAAGCAGCCAGTTTGCAAAGAAGTTCTCGGCGAGAACTTAAGGCTTTTCCAGCACCGAGTTGGAAACCTATTTAAGCTGCCGCCATTGCAGTTCAAAAGGAGATATCTCTTTTTCACATCGAAGGGGAGACACACTTATTCCAATGATTAATTTCCAGACTTAGAGCTTGAGAGAGAGTGGAGAGTTTCCCGGAAAGATATTGACGCCATCTTCCCCATCAGAGTACTCGGAGCTAGGAGTGAAGATTGCCAAAGATCAGAACTTAGCAGGAGTCGTCAGAATTAGGTTTTTCAGTTCTTATATGTTTTCCTCTGTATGATGAACTCCTTTGTTGTTTTTGATTCTTTTGTGATAGTCATGAGTAGCTAAACTCGTAGAGCTTATATTAGATGAACCCTAAGTGACCCGGGGCTTTAAAGCTGTCACGGATCGGCGGTAATTAGATTCAGATTCAGACAGGACATGCAGCTGCTTTATACTAAAGTCTTCGGCAAAAAGTTCTACAGTCTTCGCCGAAAACTAATGCAGAAACTACACAGCAGAAGACAGAAGAATTGAGCCGGGTGATGAACCTGCAGAATAGCGGTGCGTCAAATAACTACCAAGCTGTGAAGCTAGGGTAGATCGTATTCCACGGGTCTTCTAATATTGACTACTCAAAGAAGTTGGCAAATCACTCAGGTTTAAACACTTCGTGCGTGGTGTGAGTTCCACGACTTCTAATCTATGAAAAAGCAAGGAAATTAAAAATTTAAACTAAGAAACAGATTGGAAATTGGGGTTGAAAACAGAGATGACAGACGAACTTAGACTTTGAATCCCCCTTCGTTCACCAGAGCATAGGCAATCAACAGATCAGCGGATTTCAATTCTCATTCAATCGATTTCTAAGACACCACCATAACTCCTAACCCTTAGGTTTAAGACTGGCGAACGTTCGCTCTATCCGATCTAGCTACCAAGATTAATTAGCCGCCCGGGTACGGTCGCCTCTCGCAACGACTTAACTTAACTGGTGCAATTACTAGTGATTTATGAGTTACTCTTGTAGTGGATTAACCCTAACTGGTTCTGGTGAACCGCCCGGTCGTTGTTCGGACGGGTTCAGCCAAATAAAAACTACTAATGCTAAGAAAAAGCGTATAGCAAATCGTATTCCAAGGGCTTTCTATGATTGGTTACTTCAGAACTAGCAAAATACTCGAAGGAAAACACGTTGTGCGTGGTGTGAGTTCCACGACTTCTATTTCTAAGAAATGCAGAAAAATTAAAACAAATTAAACTAAAGCAGATTGGGAATTAGGGTTTGAAAACAAGAATGAAGACGAACTTAGACTTTGAATCCCCCTTCGTTCCCCAAAGCATTGACAATCAACAGATCAGCGGATTTCGATTATCATTCAATCAATTACTAAGACACCACCATAACTCCTTACCCTTAGGTTTAAGACCGGCGAACGTTCGCTCTATCCGTTCTAACTACCAAGATTAACTAGCCGCTCGGGTACGGTCGCCTCTCGCAACGACTTAATTAATTGGTGTAATTACTAATGATTAATGAGTTACTCTTGTAGTGAATTAACCCTAACCGGTTCCTACGAAAGGCACACTCCAATTATAAGGTTAATTGTTTAATTCGATGTTCTAAAGTAAGGCGAGCGTTCGCTTCTATCCTTAGCTTAACCAGAATCTAATCTAGGTGATCAATCCAGACAAGAAACATGAACAATGAAGAACGAATCAAACATGAAAAGAACTGACTGAATTTCGAATCTAATCACCGCCGATCCGTGACTGCTTTAAAGCCCTGGGTCACTTAGGGTTCATCTAGTCTAAGCTCTAACGAGATTAGCTACTCATGATTATTACAAAAGAAACAAAGATAAAGAGAGAGTTCATCATTCAAAGGAAGAACAGAAAAGAATCTGAAAAACCTAATTTGGACGACTCTGACAGACTTCAATCTTCGGTAGATAACACTCCTAGCTCCGGTTCTCCGAGATGGAAGGGATGGCGTCACGATCTCTATCCGGCTCTTCGAACTCCAACTCTTCGCTCCAGAACTTGAGAGAATTCTGATTCAAAAAGTTGTGTTTTGCGAATTATGATTGTATATTATAATTGTGTATCTGATTTGGGCCGCCGGGTTAAGTATTTATACTTAACCCTAATCAGCCGGATTCTTCTTATTATTTTCGCCGAAATTCTTAAGGAATTTTCGGCGAAAATTCCTTTGTGAATGGGAGTGCTTTCTCTGCCTTATATTTTCGGTCCGAAGGAACAGGCCAAGCTCAAGGGTCTAAACCTAGTGGATTTATCGTTTGGTAGGCTATCTGGCTTAGTAGCTGAATCTAGGTGCCCCTATCCTTCTAGAACTCGTGTCATCGTGTGGTCTCGAGTAGGTCTCAAACAAATTCTAACTCATTCAAGTAAACAGAAAACCACTCAGAAAGAATTAAAATTGCAAGTTACGTGCAATGGATCAAAAGCTCACAGTTGGTTTGCTAGTCGGATTCGGTCATTTTCATGCAATCAAGGCTACAAACTACAAGTGTGATTTTAAAATTATGTTCTGACCAGGCAATTTAGCATCAAAGTATACAAGTTGGTTCTCAAGTTCTAGGTTAAGCATTCTAAGCATCATTATGAAGGGTTGAACAACAACTTAACATCAAAAATCAAGAACTGAGCCATTCTAATGCTAGAGAGACTGGAATGGAATCACGAGGCACACATAAAACATAATCAAGGGCAATCAAGTTCATGCAAGGTTCTCTAGCATCCTACCCCACACTTAAATCAGACTGTCTCCTCAAGTGAAGGGACTAGAGTTCAGAGTGAAGTAGAAGAACCTGGATCGAGATGATTGGCTTAGTGGATGAGCACGGATCCTCGGAGCGGAGGGAATCTACCCAAGCGAAGCAAAGGGAATCTCCCTACTGCCTACAAAACACAAACAAATGAAACATAAAAAGGAAACCGGGACAAGTGTCCCGGATCCACACAGAAAAAAGTTGGATCGAAATCCGAAAATAATAAATAAAAAGAAGACACCAGAAAAGGAATACAACCCGATCATTGCTGGTCCGGTGAGCCGGGAGGTGGAAAGTGGAGAAATTCGCCGAGCTGGCGTTGCCACGCCATCTGTGCCTCATATCGCCGGTCGGCGCGGCGCAATGTTGCTGCATAATAGTCCACCGCGCCTCTTGAGTGGCGTTGTCGGTGATGCGCCACTCCTGAAGTCGCTCGTACAACTCACCCACGTTCGCTGGGTGCGGTCGGTGCTGAGGGTGAGACGCCGAGTATGGATCTGGAATGTGCGGCGGCGACTGGTGATCATACCCTGCCTGATGATGTGGCGAGGGTATATAATCTTGGAATTCTGGTGGCGGCTGTGGCTGCTGCTCCTCAGCATCATCTTCTGCCTCCGACTCGACCACAGGCTGGAGTGGAGGATCAGCTGCTACATGGGGACTGAGGTCGAGTTCTAAGTCGTACTCGACCGCCAAGTCTCCTCCAACGGTCCTAACTGGATGTCGTGGAATGTGCGGGCCATATTCATGGCTGATACCGAAGGAGAGGATGAGCTGTCCTATGAATTTGCCCCCAAGAGTTTGCGGGGTGGCGTCTTCCTCTTGGTCTTCTGGCGGAAGATGCGAGCCAGTACCCAACCGGGGTGGAGAGGGTAGCTCTCTCGGATGGCTCGGAGAAGCATGAGCTCCTCCTTAAGGATATGGTGGCGATCCTTGTCTCGAACATATAAAAGCGACCTCCGCCAAACCATATGAATAAATTTATAGAGCGGGTGAGAGAGAGACTTAACTGAGTTGCTCACCCCGAGGCGATCGCCAGGTACGCCTGTCATGTGGCACCAAAGCGCGTTGTACTCCTCGTCGTCATCATCTTCTCCCCAACCGGATCGTGATAGTGCTCCTAGGGGATACCGAGATGAGCGGCAAACTCATCGTAGGTGAGCTTTCTGTACACCCCACGAAGATAGAAGGTGACCACCTTCTGGCGTTGCTTCCTCTTGTGCTCGTCCAGATCAAAGGTTGCCCAGAACTCCTGGAGGGCAATATCTGGGAACTCGGCGGCGATGGTGGTCAGCTCGAGGAGGCCAGCGGTGCTAAGGCGTCATGCACGTTCGGTGGTAGTCTCGTCATGCTCCTGGAGTGACTCATGGAAAGGGGCGCACGTAGCTCCCGGACGTGCTCGAGCTTCTGGAAGCACTCAAAATAGAAGTCTGGTAGACGAGCTATGGTGCGTGGTATCCAGCTTGCGGGGGAGTGCAGGTGGTGGACCCAGAACAGCAGGTGTACGGGAGCGGCAGCCTGAGCTCGAGGCGCCTCAAGTCGCTTAGTCCTGCGGTCATAAGTGGTGTCCTAAACCCGAATGAACCAGATTAGTCAACCAAAACCTTACCCACACTTAGTAGAAAAACTCTATTTCACAAAGAAATGAGGGAAACTAAGTGGGTAAGTAAAGCGGAGTAACCGGTAATCAAAGACAGTGAAATACATACTTAGGAACAGCCAGAATCGGATAAGCACAATCAGAGTTCAAAAAGTCAAACCGACATTTAGAAAGTCAACATTTAAGCATAGTGAACCCTAATCATGGCAAGACTATCATAACTTGGAGAATGACGGTAAAATATGATCTCATATGGAAAGCACGAAAATATGAACGAGAATGAACACATTAGACAGCCAAATGATCACAACAATTCAAAGTCAAATTGACATTTCTCACAAAAGTCAACATTACAAAGAATTAATCATTTGCATAGCAACATATGATCAAACGATATGGAAATTAAGCACGGAACTCCCTAAGCATGCTAGAACAGTTCTATAAGTTCAGTTAATCCTAGTTCACACGAAACAGTCGGCACGCAAAACGAGGCAAACCGAAAAAGTCAACCGAAAGTCAACCCCGACGAAATTCAGCAATCTATATGTCAAAAGATTCGTATTGAAAAGTTATACAACTTACGTTGAGGCCATGACTGCTAAAAATGAACGGGTTGGGAGGAATCGGTGAAAAACGTTGAAAACTAGGTTTTCGGTGAACTGGAGCTGCAAAGCTCCGATTTGGTTGTTTTAGGGCTCGCTGGGATCGGAAAAAGGAGGGGAAGGGAGTGAGGGCGGTCGGTGACGGTGGCGGCGGCGGGTTACGGCGGCGACGGCGGTTAAAAGAAGTGGTGGTCGGCGGTGATTTTAAAATGAATAGGGGAGGTTTTCGGGTGCTTTGGTTCGAAAATGAGAGAAGGGAAGGAAGGAGAGAGAGAGAGAGACCGGATTTTTAAAGGAATATTTGGGTGATTTTCAAAATATTTTCGGCGAAATTAAAGGGGTGGTTTTGCCAAAAATATCAGTTAAAATGGACTGCCGGATTTTCAAAGGTGGTTTCGCCGAAAACAAGAACACGGTTTCGCCGAAAATTTCATTTAAAATGGTTTCGCCGAAAACAAGAGACTTTTTGAACCGAAAACAGTGAACAGGGAGATTGAGTTCGAAAATCGAAAATCGATTTCGCCGAAAACAAGGGTGGTTTCGCCGAAAATTTTGAACTGTTCGGGTTTTTAAATATTTTCGCAAATCCGGCTAACTTCAGAAAATCACAGTTAAATCCAAAAAAATCGGAACGACCTCAATCAACTTGCGACTGACTCTATGACACACAGACTCTACATGAAAAATAATAAATCAAATAAACTGACACTTTTGGCTCCCCCGAACCGACTCTAAAATACCAAGTTCAACAAAAAAAATTAAAACAGACTCCAGCCGTGGGTTGCCTCCCACGAAGCGCTCTTTTATTAACGTCCTTGAGCTGGACGATACCTGGACGGTATTAGGAGACATCCCAACTTAGATTCTCCTTAACGCTCGCGTCGGAGTTCATGAAGTACAGCTTCGGGACTTCTCCGGTAAGCGTGAATCTCTTCCCGTTCGCATGTAGTAGCTTGGTACGTCCGTCGGGAAGGTGATCAACGAACTTGAACGGTCCGAACAGCTCTCTGGAGAGATCATCCTTCTTGAGTGTGACGATGGAAGGAATGAGGACTGTCGGCTTCTTCTTTTCTTTCTTCGGCTTGGTATCACCAGGATCGGTGATCGTTAGGACTTCCTTAGGAGACGCTTTCGGCTTCTCCTTCCATACTTGTTCCGGCGCCGGTTTCTCGGAACGAAATGGTGGTACAGCTGCCTCGATGGAAGATGGCGGAATTTTTGGTCTCCAGACCATTTCTGTCTTCGTCTTCTTGTTCTTTCCTCGAGGTCTGCTCGGTGGTTTAGAAGAGGCTTGCAGTTCCTTCTTCTTCTTGGGTGGCTTCTGAACGACAGGTTTCTGCTTCTTCTTAATGACCTGTTTAATATCTGCAGCAACAACTAGTTTAGGGACACTGGAAGAAGCATTAGTAACGGAGTTGACCGGAGTCAACCCCACCGTTTCAACAGCTAGGCAGTGAGATTCTTCATTCCTAGAGTCATATTTCATGCCATCTTTAAGACGGAACGTTTTCGTTTCTTTACCGACTCTTAAAGCTAAAGAACCATTTGGAACGTTAATATTCATTCCAGTAGTAGCCATGAAAGGTCGACCTATGAGGATAGTAGCATCATCTGTACTAGTATCCATAATCACATAATCAGCTAAGAACGTGAACGGACCACATTTAGTGACAACGTCTTTAATCTCTCCCTTAGGGGTTTTGAGTGATCTATCAGCAAAGACGAGTTGCATACTAGGCGGTTCGAGTTCTCCTAGGTTTAACTTTTCAAACAGGCTCATAGGCATGACATTAACAGACGCTCCTAGATCAACTAAGCAACGTTCAATCTCAACATCATTGATGACTAGAGGCAAAGTAAAAGAACCAGGATCAGATAACTTAGCTGGATATGGAGAGACAGGTTTCTTAATATGAATGTCAGGATAACCTTCCTTGTTCCCCTTCATGCCAGTCTCGATCCTTGCATTCGGCAGCAATGCTCTAGGAAAAGGAGGCTTCACGACGTACGGTGCAAGAGGAGGATCATCCTCCTTAGGCGCCGGCTTCTGTTCTTCTTTTTCAAGAGTTTTAGAGATCCTGCGTAAGACAGAACAAGCATCAGCAATTAAGTTTGGAAGTTTTCGAGCAGTTACCATTTTAGCCTGTTCTTTTCTCGGGTTTGGCTCTGTCTGGCTTGGAAGCTGGCCAAATGGTCGACCAGATGTTAGCATGCTACAGATATGGTTCACGGCTTGCTCAATTCTTTGACCGGATGCGATCTGTTCTTGATTGATGAGAGCTTGAGCCTTGAACGGACTGTCATGATCATCGAGTCTGGTGATGATCAGGTCGAACTTCTTGTCTACCTCGTTATCCCTTGTGTTCCCTGATGTAGATCCCTGAGGTTGTCTGGACTGACGGTAGTCGGGGTAGCCCTGTTGACTGTTGCTGAAGCCCTCAGAAATGAAGTTCACCTCTTCTACCGAGCAAGCATTGATTTTCTTCAATCGCTCCTGGACTTCTGCTTCTATAAGCTCTTCTATTCTCCAATGTCTCTTAGCTCCTCCGGTCTCCTTGAGCTTTGAGATGCTGTTCCTATAGGCAGTGGTTCTGGAAGGAGGGATTAGATCCTCCCTGTTGGTGTAGAGACCGGGTGGCCTGCTAATGAACCATCTCTTTGCGGCGCCTCGGAGTGAGAATGGGAAGGCTCGAAAGCAGAAGGTATCCTTATCGAGGCTCCACTCTTAAAGGTTTCGCAAAAAGCAAGGAAATCCGCCAAGTGTGTGCATGGATTATCATGAGGATTTCCTGCAAACTGTAGACCCCTCGAGATCATTTCCGAGTAGGCGGCCTTGATCTCATAGGCAGGACCGTCTTCATTGCGCGGCACAAAGATGGGAGATCGAACACTAGCAGCCATCGTGGTAGGGAAAGGTGGAGCGGAAGTGATTTACTTCTGAATTTTCTTACCCTGCAAAAGACAAAAATAAACACAACCGGTGTAGAATCGAAGTGGGTGGAAAGATGAAAGATGGAAAGTAGAGGAATAAATTGCCAGTTCTTCTTTCAACAATCAAAAGAAGTCCCCGGCAACGGCGCCAATTTGGTGAACCGCCCGGTCGTTGTTCGGACGGGTTCAGCCAAATAAAAACTACTAATGCTAAGAAAAAGCGTTATAGCAGATCGTATTCCAAGGGCTTTCTATGATTGGTTACTTCAGAACTAGCAAAATACTCGAAGGAAAACACGTTGTGCGTGGTGTGAGTTCCACGACTTCTATTTCTAAGAAATGCAGAAAAATTAGAACAAATTAAACTAAAGCAGATTGGGAATTAGGGTTTGAAAACAAGAATGACAGACGAACTTAGACTTTGAATCCCCTTCGTTCCCCAAAGCATTGGCAATCAACAGATCAGCGGATTTCGATTCTCATTCAATCAATTACTAAGACACCACCATAACTCCTTACCCTTAGGTTTAAGACCGGCGAACGTTCGCTCTATCCGTTCTAACTACCAAGATTAACTAGCCGCCCGGGTACGGTCGCCTCTCGCAACGACTTAATTAATTGGTGTAATTACTAATGATTAATGAAAGTTACTCTTGCAGTGAATTAACCCTAACCGGTTCCTACGAAAGGCACACTCCAATTATAAGGTTAATTGTTTAATTCGATGTTCTAAAGTAAGGCGAGCGTTCGCTTCTATCCTTAGCTTAACCAGAATCTAATCTAGGTGTTCAATCCAGACAAGAAACATGAACAATGAAGAACGAATCAAACATGAAAAAGAACTGATTGAATTTCGAATCTAATCACCGCCGATCCGTGACTGCTTTAAAGCCCTGGGTCACTTAGGGTTCATCTAGTCTAAGCTCTAACGAGATTAGCTACTCATGATTATTACAAAAGAAACAAAGATAAAGAGAGAGTTCATCATTCAAAGGAAGAACAGAAAAGAATCTGAAAAACCTAATTTAGATGACTCTGACTGACTTCGATCTTCGGTAGATAACACTCCTAGCTCCGGTTCTCCGAGATGGAAGGGATGGCGTCACGATCTCTATCCGGCTCTTCGAACTCCAACTCTTCGCTCCAGAACTTGAGAGGATTCTGATTCGAAAAGTTGTGTTTTGCGAATTATGATTGTATATTATAATTGTGTATCTGATTTGGGCCGCCGGGTTAAGTATTTATACTTAACCCTAATCAGCCGGATTCTTCTTATTATTTTCGCCGAAATTCTTAAGGAATTTTCGGCGAAAATTCCTTTGTGAATGGGAGTGCTTTCTCTGCATTGTATTTTCGGTCCGAAGAGCACAATGTTTTCGCCAAAGTCATTCTTCACTTGGCACCCGTTGATTTTGCACTATCGTTTTCGCCGAAGACATAAGCTCATTTTCGCCGAAGGTGCAAGTGTGAATGGGTAGATTTTCGGTTTGACTTGATCGGCTCCTTGGATCGATTCCGGTTTGATTCCTCGAGGTTCCAATGCCTTAGACACGTCCATGGCTACTCTATTCGATGGCAAAAACCTGTGCTAACATAAAAACACTAGAAAACCATCAAATAGACCCGAAACGGGCCAAGGTAACACAAATGGCACGAGATAGGGCAATTGATTGAATATTCGTTATTCTACCCTAAAAACCATGTCTTAAGCAAAGAAATGTCGCTTAAATGAGGCTGATAATCACGTCAAATCGAGTGTCATCAGGTTCCTACGAAAGGCACATTCCAATGATTAGGTTAATTGTTCGATTTGATGTTTTAAAGTAAGGCGAGAGTTCGCTTCTATCCTTAGCTTAACAAGAATCTAATCTAGGTAATCAATCCAGACAAGAAACATGAAAAATGAAGAACAAATCAAACATGAAAGAGAAACTGATTGAACTTTGAATCTAATCACCGCCGATCCGTGACCGCTTTAAAGCCCTGGGTCACTTAGGGTTCATCTAGTCTAACCTCTAAGAGTTTAGCTACTCATGTTTTTCACAAAAGAATTAAAGACAAAGAAAGAGTTCATCTTGAACCGAGGAAGAACATAAAAGGATCTGAAAAACCTAATTAAGACGACTCCGGCAGAACTTTGATCTCCGGTAAACTGTAATCCTAGCTCCGAGTCTTCGAGATGGAAGGGATGGCATCACGATCTCTTATTGGCTCTTCGAACTCTAAACTCTCCTTCAGAACTCTTGAGAATTCTGAGAATTTTGGTATTAGTTGGTAATTATGATGTTATTCTATTTTGGGCCGCCGGTTAAGTATTTATACTTAACCCTAATACCGCTGGTTTTTAACTGAGATTTTCGCTGAAAATGTGAAGGGATTTTCGCCGAAAATCCTAGTGTAAAAGGGATGACCGCCGGCTGGATTCTTCTGTGGTTTTCAGACCGCTGGTTCTCGGGGAAAACTTGATGTTTTCGTCGAAAACTTTCCTTGGCTGACATCAGTCGATTTGTGCATGTATTTTCGCCGAAAATGTGAAGGGATTTTCGGCGAAATCTTTAGTGTAAAACGGGGCAGGAATTGGTTCGACTTGATTGGTTCCTTGGATCGATTCCGGTGCGATTCCTCGAGGTTCCAACGCCTTAGACACGTCATTGGCCACCTATTTGACGGCAAAAACTTGTGCTAACATAGAAACACTAGAAAACCATCAAATAGACCCGAAACGGGCCAAGGTAACACAAATGGCACGAGATAGGGCAATTGATTGAATATTCGCTATTCTACCCTAAAAATCATGTCTTAAGCAAGGAAATGTCGCTTAAATGAGGCTGATAATCACGTCAAATCGAGTGTCATCAAAATACCCCACACTTAAGCTTTTGCTTGTTGATCGAGCCCGAGATCGTTGTGCGACTCAATCAAATAACTAACAAAGCTAACAAGCTAGGGTAGATCGTATTCCACGGGCCTTCTAATGATTGACTACTCAAATAAGCTAGCAAATTACTCAGGTTTAAGCACTTCGTGCGTGGTGTGAGTTCCACGACTTCTAATTCTAAGAAATGCAGAAAAAAATAAAAATTGAAACTAAGAACAGAATGGAAATTGGTTGATTAAAATAGAGATGACAGACGAACTTAGACTTTGAATCCCCCTTCGTTCCCCAGAGCATTGGCAATCAACAGATCAGCTGATTTCGATTCTCATTCAATCAATTCTAAGACACCACCATAACTTCTTACCCTTAGGTTTAAGACCGGCGAACGTTCGCTCTATCCGTTCTAGCTACCAAGATTAATTAGTCGCCCGGGTACGGTCGCCTCTCGCAACGACTTAACTTAACTGGTGGAATTACTAACGATTTATGAGTTACTCTTGCAGTGGATTAACCCTAACCGGTTCCTACGAAAGGCACGCTCCAATTATAAGGTTAATTGTTCGATTTGATGTTCCAAAGTAAGGCGAGCGTTCGCTTCTATCCTTAGCTTAACAAGAATCTAATCTAGGTGATCAATCCAGACAAGAAACATGAACAATGAAGAACAAACCAAACTTGAAAGAGAAACTGATTGAACTTTGAATCTAATCACTGCCGATCCATGACCGCTTTAAAGCCCTGGGTCACTTAGGGTTCATCTAGTCTAAGCTCTAAGAGTTTAGCTACTCATGTTTATCACAAAAGAATCCAAGACAAAGAAAGAGTTCATCATCCAGAGGAAGAACATAAAACAATCTGAAAAACCTAATTAAGACGACTCTGGCAGACTTCGATCTTCGGTAAACTGCAATCCTAGCTCCGTGTCTTCGAGATGGAAGGGATGGCGTCACGATCTCTTTCCGGCTCTCGGACTCTAAACTCTCTGCTCCAGAACTTGAGAGAATTCTTGGAATTATGATTATGAAAAGTATATTTGATTTTGGGCCGCCGGTTAAGTATTTATACTTAACCCTAATTCAGCCGGATTTTGCCTGATATTTTCGCCAAAAATATTAGGGTATTTTCGCCGAAAATCTTGGTGTAAATGGGGAGCCCGCTGGTTGATTTCTTCTGTAATTTTCGGTCCAATAGTTTTCGGCGAAAACTTAGTGTGTTCGCCGAAAACATCCTTCAGTTGACATCAGTGGATTTGTGCATGTATTTTCGCCGAAAATGCTGAGGTATTTTCGGCGAAAACTCCTTTGTAAACCGAGGCAGGAATTGTTTCGACTTGATTGGCTCCTTGGATCGATTCCGATGCAATTCCTCGAGGTTCCAACGCTTTAGACACGTCCTTGGCCATTTTATTTGACGGCAAAAACCTATGCTAACATAAAAACACTAGAAAACCATCAAATAGACCCGAAACGGGCCAAGGTAACACAAATGGCACGAGATAGGGCAATTGATTGAATATTCGTTATTCTACCCTAGAAACCATGTCTTAAGTAAGGAAATATCGCTTAAATGAGGCTGATAATCACGTCAATTCGAGTGTCATCAAAATACCCCACACTTAAGCTTTTGCTTGTCCTCAAGCAAACTAAATCGCTTATGTTCACAAATGATAAGATCGATTAAATTGGAGTTCAATCAAACACAATGAATTATTAGACAGATAGATCCTAGAACAAGAAACCTAACATGCGTACAGATCAGCCAAACTACCTGGTCTCACTAATAAACTGCACACGACAAGTAGTAGCAACCAATTATGCACGAATTTGACCTGACCGACCAGACTCCTCACACAGGAAATATTTAGTAAATGGGGAACTCTCACTCTCTGTGTTTAAGGACGTGTTTCTGCACTCAATCATTTTCTGTTACCGAATTCTGTCATAAGTTTGCAATTCGACCACATCTCCACCACTGTGACAACACGAGTATCCAGTCAAGAAGGACTTCCCTGCTAGGACTGTAACGAATTCTACACTACTTGGGTTTATGATGCGATGGATGATGGGAATGTATGATGATGGCTTTGTGCAGTGTAGCTTTCGACTAACTTCCCTCGAATCTAATCTGTGGCTTCCTACCGTCTAACCAGACACGGGTGGAATAATGAACGCTCGTCCTATGATACCCTCATGCAACCTAGCACTTTTATTATTTTTTTCTTTACACAATTTTTTTTTTAACTTTTCTTTTGACTTCGTTCTTCCATTTGTAGGGAGAAGAACGTTTTATTGAACTAAAAACTTGAAACCTTTTTGCCTTTTCTGATTTTTCTTCTTTTCATTTTTTTCGAAACTTGCTTCTTTTCTTCTTTTTCTATTTTTTTTCTTTTGTGCCGATTCTTTCTTTTAGTTGCTAGAGGGGTTTACACGTCTGGACATAATAGCTAAGACCACCTGTTTAATGGCTATAGGCAGGTCACCACAAACCGACTTCCGGTAGGTCAATCTAGAACTACAACCACAGGGGATCAATGGGGAATGAAAGAATGGGAAATGGCTGTAATGTATATCGAACCGAAAG
Organism: Linum lewisii; assembly: GCA_034768395.1. Classification (NCBI taxonomy): domain Eukaryota; kingdom Viridiplantae; phylum Streptophyta; class Magnoliopsida; order Malpighiales; family Linaceae; genus Linum; species Linum lewisii. Next base: position 26,313,081 of record CM068302.1, on the reverse strand, counting down.
AACAGGCCAAGCTCAAGGGTTTAAACCTAATGGATTTTATCGTTAGGTAGGCTATCTGGCTTAGTAGCTGAATCTAGGTGCCCCTATCATTCTAGAACTTGTGTCATCGTGTGGTCTCGAGTAGGTCTCATGCAAATTCTAACTCATTCAAGCAAACATAAAATCACTCAGAAAGAATTGAAATTGCAAGTTACGTGCAATGGATCAAAAGCTCACAGTTGGTTTGCTAGTCGGATTCGGTCATTTTCATGCAATCAAGGCTACAAACTACAAGTGTGATTTTAAAAATTCTGTTCTGACCAGGCAATTTAGCATCAAAGTATACAAGTTGGTTCTCAAGTTCTAGGTTAAGCAGTCTAAGCATCATTATGAAAGTTTGAACAACAACTTAACATAAAAAATCAAGAACTGAGCCATTCTAATGCTAGAGAGACTGAATGGAATCACGAGGCACACAGAAAACACAATCAAGGGCAATCAAGTTCATGCAAGGTTCTCTAGCATCCTACCCCACACTTAAATCGGACTGTGTCCTCACAGGACTAATACTAGAGTTCAGAGTGAAGTAGAAGAACCTGGACTGAGATGGTTGGCGTAGGGGATGAGCACGGGTCCTCGGAGCGGAGGGAATCTACCAAAGCGAAGCAAAGGGAATCTCCCTACTGCCTACAAAACAAAAACAAATGAAACATAAAAAGGAAACAGGGACAAGTGCCCCGGATCCACACATAAAAAAGTTGGATCGAAATCTGAAAAGAATAAATAAAAAGAATGGACCAGAAAAGGAATACAACCCGATCACTGCTGGTCTGGCGCGCCGGGAGGTGGAAAGTGGAGGAAATCGCCGAGCTGACGTTGCCACGTTAGCTGTGCCTCATACCGCCTATCAGCGCGGTGCATATGCTGCTGCATAATAGTCCATCTCGCCTCTTGAGTGGCGTTGTCTGTGATGCGCCACTCCTGCAGTCGCTCATACAGCTCTCCAACATCCGCGGGATGCGGGTGGTGCTGTGGATGCGGGTGGTGAGGCACCTGGTATGGATCTGGGATGGCCGGCGGCGACTGGTGTACATACCCTGCCTGATGGTGTGGCGAGGGAGTACGGTCAAGAAACTCTGGCTCGTACTGAGGCTGGGACTCCTTAGAATCATCGTCTTCCTCCGACTCATCCTCGCTCTGGAGGGGAGGATCTGCTGCTACCTGGGGACTGAGGTCCAGCTCGAGGTCGTACTCGACCGCCAAATCTCCTCCAACGGTGCGTACTCTGCGGCGTGGGATGTTCGGGCCATATTCGTGGCTGAGGCCGAAGGAGATGATGAGCTGGCCGATGAAGTTGCCTCCCAGGAGTGAGCGAGGTGGTGTCCTCCTCTTGGTCTTCTGGCGGAAGATGCGAGCAAGCACCAGTCCGGGGTGAAGAGGGTAGCTCTCCCGGATGGCGCGAAAAAGCAGAAGTTCCTCCTTGCTAATATGGTGGCGGTCCTTCTCTGGAGCATATAATAGCGATCTACGCCAAACGATATGAATGTATCTATAAAGAGGGTGGGAGAGAGACTTAACTGAGTTATGGTCCAAGAGACGATCGCCGGGCACTCCAGTCATGTGGCTCCAGAGTGCATGGTAGGCCTCTCCGTCGTCCTCGTCGTTCGCCCAGCCGAGGTGATGACCATGGTAATGCTCGTAGGGAATGCCTAGATGAGCTGCAAACTCATCATAGGTGAGGTTCCTGTACACCCCGCCCAGGTAGAAGGAAACGACCTTCTTGCTCTGCCTCCTCTTGTGCTCGTCCAGATCAAAAGTGGCCCAGAACTCTTGGAGAGCGACGTCTGGAAAGTCGGAAGCTATTCCACGGGCCTTCGAATGATTGGCTATTTCAGAACTAACAAATTATTCAAGGAAAAACACGTTGTGCGTGGTGTGAGTTCCACGACTTCTAATTCTAAGGAATGCAGAAAAATTAAAAAGATTAAACTAAAGCAGATTGGGAAATAGGGTTTGGAAACAAGAATGACAGACGAACTTAGACTTTGAATCCCCCTTCGTTCCCCAGAGCATTGGCAATCAACAGATCAGCGGATTTCGATTCTCATTCAATCAATTACTAAGACACCACCATAACTCCTTACCCTTAGGTTTAAGACCGGCGAACGTTCGCTCTATCCGTTCTAACTACCAAGATTAACTAGCTGCCCGGGTACGGTCGCCTCTCGCAACGACTTAATTAATTGATGTAATTACTAGTGATTAATGAGTTACTCTTGCAGTGAATTAACCCTAACCGGTTCCTACGAAAGGCACACTCCAATTATAAGGTTAATTATTTAATTCGATGTTCTAAAGTAAGGCGAGCGTTCGCTTCTATCCTTAGCTTAACAAGAATCTAATCTAGGTGATCAATCCAGACAAGAAACATGAACAATAAAGAACGAATCAAACATGAAAAAGAACTGATTGAATTTCGAATCTAATCACCGCCGATCCGTGACCGCTTTAAAGCCCTGGGTCACTTAGGGTTCATCTAGTCTAAGTTCTAACGAGTTTAGCTACTCATGATCATTACAAAAGACACAAAGACAAAGAAAGAGTTCATCATCACAAGGAAGAACAGAAAAGGATCTGAAAAACCTAATTCAGACGACTCTGACAGACTCCGATCTTCGGTAAGTTGCACTCCTAACTCCGGTTCTCCGAGATGGAAAGGATGGCGTCACGATCTCTATCCGGCTCTTCGAACTCCAACTCTTCGCTCCCGACTTCAGAGAATTATGATCTCCAAAAGTTGTATTATGATTAATTATGAATTCTGAAATTGTCCTTCCCTCGGGCCGCCGGATTAAGTATAAATACTTAACCCTAGTTGGGCCGGGCTGAGCTGATATTTTCGCCGAAACCATAGGGATAGTTTCGGCGAAACTGGCTTTAAGTTCAAGGGCTCCGCCGGCTGTTCAATATTTTCGGTCCGAGCAGTTGAGTGGTTTCGTCGAAGTCATTCTTCACTTGGCACCCGTTGATTTTGCACTATCGTTTTCGCCGAAGACATAAGCTCATTTTCGCCGAAGGTGCAAGTGTGAATGGGCAGATTTTCGGTTTGACTTGATCGGCTCCTTGGATCGATTCCGGTTTGATTCCTCGAGGTTCCAATGCCTTAGACACGTCCATGGCTACTCTATTCGACGGCAAAAACCCGTGCTAACATAAAAACACTAGAAAACCATCAAATAGACCCGAAACGGGCCAAGGTAACACAAATGGCACGAGATAGGGCAATTGATTGAATATTCGTTATTCTACCCTAAAAACCATGTCTTAAGCAAAGAAATGTCGCTTAAATGAGGCTGATAATCACGTCAAATCGAGTGTCATCAAATACCCCACACTTAAGCTTTTGCTTGTCCTCAAGCAAACTGAATAGAAACGCTCATGTTCACAAATGATAAGATCGATTAAATTGGAGCTCAATCAAACACAATGAATTATTAGACAGATCGATCCTAGAACAAGAAACCTAACATGCATACTGATCAGCCAAACTACCTGGTCTCACTAATAAACTGCACACGACAAGTAATTAGCAACCAATTATGCACGAATTTGACCTGACCGACCAGACTTCTCACACAGGATATATTTAGTACAATGGGAACACTCACTCTCTGTGTTTAAGGACGTGTTTCTGCTCTCGATCGTTTTCTGTTACCGAATTCTGTCATAGGTTTGCATTTCGACCACATCTCCACCACTGTGACAACACTAGTATCTAGTCAAGAAGGACTTCCCTGCTAGGACCGTAATGAATACTACACTGCTCAGGTTTATAATGAGATGGATGATGGGAATGAATGATGATGGCTTTGTGCGGTGTAGCTTTCGACTAACTTCCCTCGAATCTAATCTATGGCTTCCTACCGTCTAGCCAAACACTGGTGGAATGATGAACGCTCGTCCTATGATACCCTCAAGCAACCTAGCACTTATTCTTTTTCTTTTGCATACATTTTTCTTTTCAACTTTTCTTACGACTTCGTTCTTCCATTTGTAGGGAAAAGAACGTTTTATTTGAACTAAACTTTGAACTTTTTCTGATTTTCTTCTTTCTTCATTTTTTTCTGAAGCTTGCTTCTTTTCTTACTTTATTTTTTCTTTTGTGCCGATTTTTCTTTTAGTTGCTAGAGGGGTTTACACGTCTGGACATGATAGCTAAGACCACCTGTTTAATGGCTATAGGCAGGTTACCACAAACCGACTTCCGGTAGGTCAATCTAGAACTACAACCATAGGGGATCAATGGGGAATGAAAGAAATGGGAAATGGCTGTAATGTATTATCGAACCGAAAGAACAGGCCAAGCTCAAGGGTCTAAACCTAGTGGATTTTATCGTTAAGGTAGGCTATCTGGCTTAGTAGCTGAATCTAGGTGCCCCTATCCTTCTAGAACTCGTGTCATCGTGTGGTCTCGAGTAGGTTTCATGCAAATTCTAACTCATTCAAGTAAACAGAAAACCACTCAGAAAGGATTTAAATTGCAAGTTACGTGCAATGGATCAAAAGCTCACAGTTGGTTTGCTAGTCGGATTCAGTCATTTTCATGCAATCAAGGCTACAAACTACAAGTGTGATTTTAAAATTCTGTTCTAACCAGGCAATTCAGCATCAAAGGATACAAGTTGGTTCTCAAGTTCTAGGTTAAGCAGTCTAAGCATCATTATGAAAGTTTGAACAACAACTTAACATCAAAAATCAAGAACTGAGCCATTCTAATGCTAGAGAGACTGGAATGGAATCACGAGGCACACAAAACACAATCAAGGGCAATCAAGTTCATGCAAGGTTCTCTAGCATCCTACTCCACACTTAAATCGGACTGTGTCCTCACAGGACTAATTCTAGAGTTCAGAGTGGAATGGATGAACCTGGAAGAGGACGGTTGATTTCAGAGGGTAAGCACGGATCCAGAGAGCGGAGGTAAGTGTAACAGAACCTGAAGCAAAGGGAGTCTCCCAACTGCCTACAAAACAAAAACAAATGAAACATAAAAAGGAAACCGGGACAAGTGCCCCGGATCCACACAGAAAAAAGTTGGACCGAAGTCCGAAAAGAATAAATAAAAAGAAAGGAGAAGGAAAAAGGACACCACCTGATAATCACTGGTCAGAGGTGTCAGGGTGGGGGAAGTGGAAGTAATCGTCGAGCTGTCGCTGCCACTCCAGCTGTCGCTCATAACGCCGGTCGGCTCGGTGCATATGTTGCTGCATAATAGTCCACCGCGCCTCTTGAGTGGCGTTGTCGGTGATGCGCCATTCCTGCAGTCGCTCGTACAGCTCACCAATGTCCGCGGGGTGGTGTTGCGGCTGGTGAGTATGCGCCAGAAATGGATCTGGAATGCGCAACGGCGACTGGTGGATGTACCTTGCCTGATGGTGTGGCGAGGGTATATAATCTTGAAACTCAGGCGGCGGCTGCGGCTGCTGCTCCTCAGCATCATCTTCGTCCTCCGACTCGACCGCAGGTTGGAGTGGAGGATCTGCTGCTACATGGGGACTGAGGTCGAGTTCTAAGTCGTACTCGACCGCCAAGTCTCCTCCAACGGTCATAATTGGGTGTCGTGGAATGTTAGGGCCATATTCATGGCTGATGCCGAAGGAGAGGATGAGCTGACCTATGAAGTTGCCTCCCAAGAGTTTGCGTGGTAGCTTCTTCCTCTTGGTCCGCTGGCTGAAGATGTGAACGAGCACCCAGCCGGGGTGGAGAGGGTAGCTCTCTCGGATGGCTCGGTGAAGCACAAGCTCCTCCTTAAGGATATGGTGGCGATCCTTGTCTCTGACATATAAAAGTGACCTCCGCCAAACCATATGAATAAACTTATAGAGCGGGTGAGAGAGAGACTTAACTGAGTTGTTCTTCCCGAGGCGATCGCCAGGCACGCCTGTCATGTGGCTCCAGAGGGCGTGCAACTCCTCGTCGTCATCATCATCGCCCCAGCCAAGGTGGTGATCGTGATAGTGGTCGTAGGGGATGCCCAGATGAGCGGCAAACTCATCGTAGGTGAGCTGCCTGTACACCCCACCAAGAAAGAAGGTGATCACCTTCTGGCCCCGTCTCCTCTTATGCTCGTCCAAGTCAAATGTCGCCCAGAACTCCTGGAGAGCAATGTCTGGGAACTCGGCGGCTATGGTGGTCAGCTCTAGGAGACCGGCCGGTGCTAGGGCGTCATGCACGTTCCGGTAGGAATCCTCGTCATGCTCATGGAGTGACTCCATGGATAAAGGACGCATGTCAGCTCCACGGATGTGTTCGATCTTCTGGAAGTTCCCAAAGTAGAAGTCCGGTAGACGGGCGATGGTGGGATGGTATCCAGCATGGCGAGGGAGTGCAGGTGGAGGACCCAGAATGGCGGGTGTGACGGGAGCGGCAGCTCCTGAGCTCGAGGCGCCATCAAGGTGTGCCTTAGTCCTGCGCTCAAAAGTGTTCCTAAAACCAGAAGTGAAACCAGATTAGTCGACCAAAACCTTACCCCACACTTAGTGGAAAAACTCAATTTCACAAAGAAATGAGGGAAACTAAGTGGGGTAAGTAAAGCAAGGTAACCGGTATCCATCGACAATAGAACACATGTCTTAAGAACAACTATAATCAGGTAAGCGCAATCAGAGTTCAGAAAGTCAAACCGACATTTAGAAAGTCAACATTACGTCATATTGAACCCTAATCATGGCAAGACTGTCACAACTCGGAGAATGACGGTAAAATAGTATTTCAATTGGCAAGCACGATAATATGACGAGAATGGACACTTGGGACAGCCAAATGATCAACACAGTTCAAAGTCAAACCGACATTTCTCACAAAAGTCAACATAGCAAGAAATTAATCGTATGCATAGCAACACATGACCAAATGATATGGAGATTAAGCACGGAACTCCCTAAGCATCCTAGAACAGTTCTATAAGTTCAGTCAATCCTAGTTCACACGAAACAGTCGGCACGCAAAACAAGGCAAACCGAAAAGTCAACCGAAAGTCAACCCCGACGAAATTCAGCAATCTACATGCCAAAAGATTCGTATTGAAAAGTTATACAACTGACCTTGAAGCCATGGAAGCAAAAACTGAACGGGTTGAGAGGAATCGGTGAAAAACTTGAAAACTGGGGTTTCGGAGAACTGGAGCTGCACAGCTCCGATTCGAACGTTCTAGGGCTTGTTGGGATCGAATGAGGAGGGGAGAGGTGCGGCGGTGGTCGACGACGGTGGCGGCGAGTGAAACGGCGGCGACGGCGGGTGTTGAAAGTGGAGCGTTCGACGATTTCAAAAGGAGAGGGGGGTTTCGCGTAGGCTGAGCGAAAATAAGAGAATGGATGAGAGAGGGGGTGGTCCGAAATTTTAAAGGATAAATTAAGTGATTTTGCAAATTAGTTTCGGCGAAAGTAGGGGGTGGTTTCGCCGAAACTACTAGTTAAAATGGATTGACCGATTTGAACTGGCGGTTTCGCCGAAAATGGAAGCTCAGTTTCGCCGAAAATTTTAGTTGGGATGGTTTCACCGAAATCAGAAAATTTTCGAACCGAAAATGAGGAACAGGAGAACAGGTTCGAAATTTGAAGATCGGTTTCGCCGAAAACAAGGGTGGTTTCGCCGAAAATTTTGAACTGTTCGGGGTTAAAATATTTTCGTAAATCAGGCCAACTTCAGAAAATCACAGTTAAATCCAGAAAAATCGGAACGACCTCAATCAACTTGCGACTGACTCTATGACATGCAGACTCTACATGAAAAATAATAAATCAAACAAACTGACACTTTTGGCTCTCCCGAACCGACTCTAAAATACCAAGGTTGAAACAAAACAAAACTGACTCCAGCCGTGGGTTGCCTCCCACGAAGCGCTCTTTTATTAACGTCCTTGAGCTGGACGATACCTGGACGGTATTAGGAGACATCCCAACTTAGATTCTCCTTCACGCTCGCGTCGGAGTTCATAAAGTACAGCTTCGGGACTTCTCCTGTAAACGTGAATTTCTTCCCGTTCGCATGTAGTAGTTTGGTACGTCCGTCGGGAAGATGATCAACGAACTTGAATGGTCCGAACAGCTCTCTCGAGAGGTCATCCTTCTTTAGTGTGACGATGGAAGGAATGAGGACTGTCGGTTTCTCTTTTTCTTTCTTCTTCGGCTTGTTATCACCAGGATCGGTGATCGTTAGTACTTCCTTAGGAGATGCTTTCGGCTTCTCCTTCCATACTTGTTCCGGCGCCGGTTTCTCGGAACTAATTGGTGGCGCAGCTGGCTTGGTGGAAGACGGTGGAGCTTTTGGTCTCCAGACCATTTGGGTCTTTATCTTCTTGTTCTTTCCTCGAGGTTTGCTCGGTGATTTAGAAGAGGCTTGCAGTTCCTTCTTCTTCTTAGGTGGCTTCTGAACCGATATTTCTGGCTTCTTCTCAGTACCCTGTCCAGCACCTGCAGTGTCAATTGATCTCAAAACACTGGAAGAAACATTAGAAATGAAGTTGACCGAGGCCAACTCCACAATCTCTACAGATAAACAATTTAATTCTTCCTTAGGAATGTATTTCATCCCGTCCTTGAGACGGAATGTGGTAGTATCCTTCCCCACCCTTACAGTTAGAGAGCCATTAGGAACATTGACATTAATTCCGGCTGTCGCCATGAATGACCGACCCAAGAGAAGGGTAGAATATGTCTCTTGAGTATCCATAACTATATAATCAACGAAAAACCGGAACGGGCCACAGCAAGTGATTACATCCTGGATCATTCCTCTAGGTTCTCTTAGAGTTTTGTCAGCGAACATTAAATTCATGTTGGCAGGTTATAATTCCCCTAGCTTCAGTTTCTTATATAAACACATAGGCATGACATTTATAGAAGCACCTTGGTCAATTATGCTACGCTCGATTTCAATGTCATTAATGCTCAAAGGTAAAGTAAAAGGACCAGGGTCGGGGCACTTAGCTGGAATAGGTATGGGTGGCGGTCGAGCGACGATAGCTGAGCACTCTCCCTTATTGGAAACGGGAATTTCCTCCTTCTTAGACGGGCTGGTCTGCTCACTGCTCCTGGTTGTTACGGCCTTAGCGTGCTCGTTCTTCACAGTGGAGCTGTCTGGAGACGGAGCCTGATTGAAAATGGGAATACGAGCCATCGCACTAGCAATTTTATTTATCATATCCTCTATTCTCTATCCAGATGCTATCTGTTCTTGATTGAGAAGAGCTTGCGCTTTGAATCTTTCCTCGTGATCATCAAGTCTTGCTGTAATTAGATCAAACTTCCTGGCTATTCTCCTCTCCCAATTGTCCTCAGAGATAAGATTCGGAGGCTGCTGTACTCTGGTGAATCTGGAAGGATCTTGATAACCATTGTCCATGTATTGATTTCGGCTCTGGTTGAGTTGGAAGTTGTAGGGAGGATGCTCATAGGAGCCTTCCCGTTGTTGAGGAGGTGTTCTGAACTGACGGTAGTCGGAGTAGCCTCTTTGATCCCTGGTGAAGCTGTGATCAATGAAGTTGACTTCCTTCTTAGGCCAGTTATTAGTTGTACCGAGGATCTCTTCCATTTGTTTTTGTACTACGATCTTAATCTGGCAAGGTTCTACAACTTGGTTGACTCTTGGCTGCTCCAAACTGTCTTTCCCTATTTCTGGACTTAGATGCGCAGTCCGCAAAGTGAAGTAGAGCAGCTTCTGGTTCAAGTGCTGTGCAGTCGCCATCAGCTAAGATGTTGACCCATTCAGCTGTTTCTTCATTCATCCCGTGGGCAAAGATTTCAGCTAGCTGCCCCTGGTTGAATCCGTGATGAGGGCATTCAGAGAGAAGCGCTTGGAAGTCATTCCACGCGTCGTGTAAACTTACTGCTTCCTTCTGAGAGAATCTAGCGATACTATCCTTGTAGAATGTAGTTCTTGAAGGGGGATAGTATTCTTCTATGAAGTCTTGAGCTAGATGATCCCAGTCGGTGTAGTAGCCAGGTGGTTTCGAGCTGAGCCATACCTTGGCGTTGCTTTTAAGAGAGAATGGGAAAGCTCGTAAGCAAAGATTGTTCTTACTGAGATTCCCGCTCTTAAACGTCTCGCACATGTCCAGAAAGTTAGCCAGATGTGTGCGGGGGTTTTCTTGCAGCTTCCCTTCGAATCGAAGATTCTTAGTGACCATGTTCAGGATGAAGGTTGTGATATTATAATCAGGGTCGTCATCGTTGTGCGGCACGACGACGCTAGCTCGGAGGTAAGCCGCATTTGGTCTACAGTAATCCGCCACGGTGCGCTGAGCAACTAGTACGGAAGGAGAGGGTGGTGGTGAATCTGAAGTAGTGGATGAAGCGGATGAAGATGAGGAGTTCTCCTTCAACTCCTCAATCTTTTGAGGGATAGGTGGTGTAGGCGGTGTGGTTATGACTTGCTTCTGAGCTCGTGGTTTCTTCGGTGAAGCAGAATTACCCGGCTTAAACTGAGAATGAGCAATCGAGCGGTTCATGAACCTGTAGAACAACCTACAAGCAACAAAAGCACACATACCAGCGTAAAATCGAAGTGGGTGGAAAAATGAAAGATGGAAAATAGAAGAATAAATTGCCAGTTCTTCTTTCGAACAATCAAAAGAAGTCCCCGGCAACGGCGCCAATTTGATGGAACCGTCGTTGTGCTGAGCAGGTTCAATCAAATAACTATCAAGCTCAAGAGCTAGGATAGATCGTATTCCACGGGCCTTCGAATGATTGGCTACTTCAGAACTAACAAATTATTCAAGGAAAAACACGTTGTGCGTGGTGTGAGTTCCACGACTTCTAATTCTAAGGAATGCAGAAAAATTAAAAAGATTAAACTAAAGCAGGTTGAGAAATAGGGTTTGGAAACAAGAATGACAGACGAACTTAGACTTTGAATCCCCCTTCGTTCCCCAGAGCATTGGCAATCAACAGATCAGCGGATTTCGATTCTCATTCAATCAATTACTAAGACACCACCATAACTCCTTACCCTTAGGTTTAAGACCGGCGAACGTTCGCTCTATCCGTTCTAACTACCAAGATTAACTAGCCGCCAGGGTACGGTCGCCTCTCGCAACGACTTAATTAATTGATGTAATTACTAGTGATTAATGAGTTACTCTTGCAGTGAATTAACCCTAACCGGTTCCTACGAAAGGCACACTCCAATTATAAGGTTAATTGTTTAATTCGATGTTCTAAAGTAAGGCGAGCGTTCGCTTCTATCCTTAGCTTAACAAGAATCTAATCTAGGTGATCAATCCAGACAAGAAACATGAACAATAAAGAACGAATCAAACATGAAAAAGAACTGATTGAATTTCGAATCTAATCACCGCCGATCCGTGACCGCTTTAAAGTCCTGGGTCACTTAGGGATCATCTAGTCTAAGTTCTAACGAGTTTAGCTGCTCATGATCATTACAAAAGACACAAAGACAAAGAAAGAGTTCATCATCACAAGGAAGAACAGAAAAGGATATGAAAAACCTAATTCAGACGACTCTGACAGACTCCGATCTTCGGTAAGTTGCACTCCTAACTCCGGTTCTCCGAGATGGAAGGGATGGCGTCACGATCTCTATCCGGCTCTTCGAACTCCAACTCTTCGCTCCCGACTTCAGAGAATTCTGATCTCCAAAAGTTGTATTATGATTAATTATGAATTCTGAAATTGTCCTTCCCTCGGGCCGCCGGATTAAGTATAAATACTTAACCCTAGTTGGGCCGGGCTGAGCTGATATTTTCGCCGAAACCATAGGGATAGTTTCGGTGAAACTGGCTTTAAGTTCAAGGGCTCCGCCGGCTGTTCAATATTTTCGGTCCGAGCAGTTGAGTGGTTTCGCCGAAACCATTCTTCACTTGGCACTGGCTGATTTGAACTGCTGGTTTCGCCGAATCTAGGGGTCTGGTTTCGCCGAAACTGTGAGTGTGAATGGCAGATTTTCGGTTTGACTTGATTGACTCCTTTGATCGATTCCGGTTTGATTCCTCGAGGTTCCTACGCCTTAGACACGTCCATGGCTACGCTATTTGATGGCAAAAACCTGTGTTAACACAAAAACACTAGAAAACCATCAAATAGACCCGAAACGGGCCAAGGTAACACAAATGGCACGAGATAGGGCAATCGATTGAATATTCGTTATTCTACCCTAAAAACCATGTCTTAAGCAAAGAAATGTCGCTTAAATGAGGCTGATAATCACGTCAAATCGAGTGTCATCAGTGACGGTACAGGTGAAGATGGAGATGAGGAACTCTCCTTCAGTTCCTCAATCTTAATCAGAGTGATGGATGGAGGTGGATTGATTCTGCTTCTCCTTGGAATCTGTGATTGTCGAGGAGGGGCAGAACTGCTTGGTCTCTCTATACTCTTAGCCTTGTCGGTTTGAGAGCGAGTCCAAGGGCGGCAATGCATACACGTGTGAACAATCTACAAATAACAAAAACAACAAAACCAGTGTAAAATCGAAGTGGGTGGAAAAGTGAAAGATGGAAAATAGAAGAATAAATTGCCAGTTCTTCTTTCAAACAATCAAAAGAAGTCCCCGACAACGGCGCCAATTTGATCGAGCCCGAGATCGTTGTGCGACTCAATCAAATAACTAACAAAGCTAACAAGCTAGGGTAGATCGTATTCCACGGGCCTTCTAATGATTGACTACTCAAATAAGCTAGCAAATTACTCAGGTTTAAGCACTTCGTGCGTGGTGTGAGTTCCACGACTTCTAATTCTAAGAAATGCAGAAAAAAATAAAAATTGAAACTAAGAACAGAATGGAAATTGGTTGATTAAAACAGAGATGACAGACGAACTTAGACTTTGAATCCCCCTTTTGTTCCCCAGAGCATTGGCAATCAACAGATCATCAGATTTCGATTCTCATTCAATCAATTCTAAGTCACCACCATAACTCCTTACCCTTAGGTTTAAGACAGGCGAACGTTCGCTCTATCCGTTCTAGCTACCAAGATTAATTAGTCGCCCGGGTACGGTCGCCTCTCGCAACGACTTAACTTAACTGGTGGAATTACTAACGATTTATGAGTTACTCTTGCAGTGGATTAACCCTAACCGGTTCCTACGAAACGCACGCTCCAATTATAAGGTTAACTGTTCGATTTGATGTTCCAAAGTAAGGCGAGTGTTCGCTTCTATCCTTAGCTTAACAAGAATCTAATCTAGGTGATCAATCCAGACAATAAACATGAACAATGAAGAACAAACCAAACATGAAAGAGAAACTGATTGAACTTTGAATCTAATCACCGCCGATCCGTGACCGCTTTAAAGCCCTGGGTCACTTAGGGTTCATCTAGTCTAAGCTCTAAGAGTTTAGCTACTCATGTTTATCACAAAAGAATCAAAGACAAAGAAAGAGTTCATCATCCAGAGGAAGAACAGAAAAGAATCTGAAAAACCTAATTAAGACGACTCTGGCAGACTTCGATCTTCGGTAAACTGCAATCCTAGCTCCGAGTCTTCGAGATGGAAGGGATGGCGTCACGATCTCTTTCCGCTCTTCGGACTCTAAACTCTCCTTCAGAACTCTTGAGAATCCTTGAAGTATTTGGTATTAGTTGGAAATTATGATTATGAAAAATGTTAGGGTATTTTCGCCGAAAATCTTGGTGTAAATGGGGAGCCCGCTGGCTGATTTCTTCTGTAATTTTCGGTCCAATAGTTTTTGGCGAAAACTTAGTGTTTTCGCCGAAAACATTCTTCAGTTGACATCAGTGGATTTGTGCATGTATTTTCGCCGAAAATGCTGAGGTATTTTTGGCGAAAACTCCTTTGTAAGCCGGGGCAGGAATTGTTTCGACTTGATTGGCTCCTTGGATCGATTCTGGTGCAATTCCTCGAGGTTCCAACGCTTTAGACACGTCCTTGGCCACTTTATTTGACGGCAAAAACCTGTGCTAACATAAAACACTAGAAAACCATCAAATAGACCCAAAACGGGCCAAGGTAACACAAATGGCACGAGATAGGGCAATTGATTGAATATTCGTTATTCTACCCTAAAAACCATGTCTTAAGCAAGGAAATGTCGCTTAAATGAGGCTGATAATCACGTCAATTCGAGTGTCATCACTTGTCCTCAAGCAAACTGAATAGAAACGCTCATGTTCAGAAATGATAAGATCGATCAAATTGGAGTTCAATCAAACACAATGAGTTATTACACAGATAATTCCTAGAACAAGAAACCTAACATGCATACTGATTAGCCAAACAACCTGGTCTCACTAATAACTGCACACGACAAGTAGTAGCAACCAATTATGCACGAATTTGACCTGACCGACCAGACTCCTCACACAGGGAATATATAGTACAATGGGAACTCTCACTCTCTGTGTTTAAGGACGTGTTTCTGCTCTCAATCATTTTCTGTTACTGAATTCTGTCATAAGTTTGCAATTCGACCACATCTCGACCACTGTGACAACACGAGTAACCAGTCAACAAGGACTTCCCTGCTAGGACTGTAACGAATTCTACACTACAAGGGTTTATAATAATTTGGATGATGGGAAAATATGATGATGGCTTTGGTGCGGTGTAGCTTTCGACTAACTTCCCTCGAATCTAGCTTATGGCTTCCTACCGTCTAACCAGACACGGGTGGAATAGTGAACGCTCGTCCTATGATACCCTCAAGCAACCTAGCACTTATTTTCTTTACACATTTGTTTTTGTTTTCTGACTTTTTCTTTTGACTTTGTTCTTCCATATGTAGGGAGAAGAACGTTTATTGAACTAAACATGAAACTTTTCTGATTTTTCTGCTTCTTCTTCTTTTTTGGAATTTTCTTTTATTTCTCTTTTGTTATTATTATTATTGTGCCGATTCTTTCCTTTAGTTGCTAGAGGGGTTTACACGTCTGGACATAATAGCTAAGACCATCTGTTTAATGGCTATAGGCACCGACTTCCGGTAGGTCAATCTAGAACTACAACCACAGGGGATCAACGGGGAATGAAAGAATGGGGAATGGCTGCAATGTATTATCGAACCGAAAGACAGGCCAAGCTCAAGGGTTTAAACCTAATGGATTTATCGTTTGGTAGGCTATCTGGCTTAGTAGCTGAATCTAGGTGCCCCTATCATTCTAGAACTCGTGTCATCGTGTGGTCTCGAGTAGGTCTCATGCAAATTCTAACTCATTCAAGCAAACAGAAAATCACTCAAAAAGAATTGAAATTGCAAGTTACGTGCAATGGATCAAAAGCTCACAGTTGGTTTGGTAGTCAGATTCGGTCATTTTCATGCAATCAAGGCTACAAACTACAAGTGTGATTTTAAAAATTCTGTTCTGACTAGGCAATTTAGCATCAAAATATACATGTTGGTTCTCAAGTTCTAGGTTAAGCAGTCTAAGCATCATTATGAAGGATTGAACAACAACTTAACATCAAAAATCAAGAACTGAGTCATTCTAATGCTAGAGAGAATGGACAGGAATCACGAGGCACACAAAAATACAATCAAGGGCAATCAAGTTCATGCAAGGTTCTCTAGCATCCTACCCCACACTTAAATCGGAATGTGTCCTCACAGGACTAAACCTGGAGTTCAGAGTGAAATAGAAGAACCTGGACTGAGATGGTTGGCGTAAGGGATGAGCACAGATCCTCGGAGCAGAGGGAATCTACCCAAGCGAAGCAAAGGGAATCTCCCAACTGCCTACAAAACAAAAACAAATGAAAGATAAAAAGGAAACCGGGACAAGTGTCCCGGATCCACACAGAAAGAAATTGGATCGAAATCCGAAAAGAAGAAATAAAAAGAAAGGACAAGGACAATGACAAGGACACCACCCGATCATGGCTGGTCAGGGGCGTCGGGGGGGGTGGAAAGTGAAGGAAATCGCCGAGCTGGCGTGGTCCGATCATGGCTGGTCAGGGGCGTCGGGGGGGTGGAAAGTGAAGGAAATCGCCGAGCTGACGTTGCCACGCCAGCTGTGCCTCATACCGCTCATCAGCGCGGTGCATGTGTTGCTGCATAATAGTCCATCTCGCATCTTCAGCGGCGTTGTCAGTGATGCGGCACTCCTGGAGTCGCTCATACAGCTCTCCAACATCCGCGGGGTGCGATCGGTGCTGCTAGTGAGGCGCCTGGTATGGCTCTGGAATGGGCGACGGCGACTGGCGTGCATACCCTGCCTGATGATGTGGCGAGGGTATATGATCATAGTATCTCGCCTCTGGCTGGAGATGCTGCTCCTCAGCATCATCTTCTTCCTCCAACTCTTCCATATGCTGGAGGGGAGGATCTGCTGCTACCTGGGGACTGAGGTCCAGTTCGAGGTCGTACTCGACTGCCAAATCACCTCCAACGGTCTGTACTCTGCGTCGTGGGATGTTCGGGCCATATTCCTGGCTGAGACCGAAGGAGATGATGAGCCGACCGACAAAGTTGCCTCCTAGGAGTGAGCGAGGTGGCCTCGACCTCTGAGTCTTCTGGCGGAATAAGCGTGCAAGCACCCATCCGGGATGAAGAGGATAACTCTCCCAGATGGCGCGGTGAAGAAGAAGCTCCTCTCGGCTGATATGGTGGCGGTCATTCTCTGGAGCATACAAAAGAGAACGATGCCAAACCATGTGAATGAATTTATAGAGAGGGTGAGAGAGAGACTTAACTGAATTATGCTTCGTGGTTTGATTTCCGGGCACTCCAGTTATGTGGCTCCAGAGCGCATCGTACTCCTCTCCGTCGCCATCGTTGTTCTCCCAACCGAGGTGATGACCCTCGTAGTGCTCGTAGGGAATCCCGAGATGAGCTGCAAACTCATCATATGTGAGTGTCCTGTACACCTCGCCTAGATAGAAGGTGACGACCTTCTTGTGCTGCCTCCTATTGTGCTCGTCCAGATCGAACGTCGCCCAAAACTCCTGGAGAGCGACGTCTGGGAAGTCAGCGGCTAATGTGGTCAGCTCCAGCAGTCCAACATGTGTCAGTGCATCGAGCACGTTCCGGTGCCAGTCCTCATCGTGATCGAAGAGTGACTCCATAGATAGTGGGCGAACACCAGCTCCAGGAATATGCTCGAGCCGCTCGTAGCGCTCGAAGTAGTACTGGGGTAGGCAAGCAACAGTGCGATGGTACCCCACACGGCCAGGGGAAGCTGGTGGAGGGCCCTGGACGGCGGGTGTGATGGGAGCGGGGACTCGGGAGCTGGAGGCGGTGTCAAGTCTCTGCTTGGTCCTGCGCTCATGAGTTACATTATGATGTGCAAGATTTAACTCACAACTATCAAGGTTGTGTTCCACGAGGGCTCTCTCAAAAGTTAATACTCACACGGTTCATGGACGGTCTATTCATTTGAAAATTGGTTTTAGTTTGGAAAGGAAATAAAAACATAAAGGAAACTAAACAAGAAAGCAAAACAAAATGGTGCAAAACAAAGATAAAGGAGGTTCACTTGGAAAGATAGGTTCATCACGTTCAAGAGGAACAAATGCACAAGCAAGCGAAACATGATTGAGGTTGCAATCGAATGACCACGCAAATCCCTTCTATAGACTCAATGCACTCTCGTCGCACTAAATCCCTATCCTAGAACCACTCAACCTAGGCTCTCGCTCTCAAGCTAAGTGACTAAGGATGCATTAAAGGTGTTTGATGAAATGCCAAGCTACAAAACCCTCTCCTATGACTCTATGACCACTAGGCTAGACACCACACTCTCATGTCAATGTCCTAACACTAAGATAATCATCAAAAGACTAATCAAAGTTCAATTGAATGAAAAACCTAATGCGCACCAAGTGTTCGATAAAATGCACAAGTGAGAAATCATGCAACTATGGTTGAATTGAGATGATCTAATCTCTTAGAAGACACTCCCTTCAATCCCTAGACCCACAAACCATGTAAATGATGGACCAAATCAAGCCATAACACAATTTGGAATTAACAACAAGTCTAGAGACCATCTTCTTACAATCCAAGATCAATCATGGCAAATTTGTACAATCAACCTCTATCGTAGCATAACTATCTATCAATCCAAGGAAACCTAGGAAATCAGCCACACATGGCCAAGGGTACAAAAGAGAAAGAAGGAGAGATGGTCACCAAGATTTCCATGGCAATCCTCTTCTTGCAAGCTCCTCTCCCCAAGGTGTTGGGCTTCAATCCAAGCTCCTTACTCCAATTTGCACCAGAAGTAGCTAGGGTTGATGATGGATTGGTGATGGAAGAGAGATATTCAAAGTTGAGAGAGAGTGTTTGTCGAAGGTATGTTGTTCTGAAATTAATGAATTCCTCCTCTAATTTTCGCCGGCTTCACCCTTTATATACTGTGCTGGAAATAGCTAGAATTTTCGGCGAAAATTGTGTAAGATTTTCGCCAAAAATCTCTTTGAAAACACCGGCAGCTCTTTGATTTCTTCATGAATTTTTGGCGAAAACTCAGAAAGTTTTCGCCGAAAACTTCTTTGAAAATCCAACCTTCGCCTTCTCTTTGCAACGGATGTCAGTTTTCGGTGAGAACTTATGGTTCTCGCCGAAAACTTCTTCAGCTTTGCTGTGCACTTTTCTCAATTTTGCAACGGCCATATCTCCTTCGTCCTAGCTCCGATTGACCTCCCGTTTGATCCTACGTGCTCCTTGTCACCAGTACTTCAATGCAAAATCCTGAAAATGCAAAGAAAATAAATCCAATAGACATATAATTGGCCTCAAAGTGGCACCCGGAGAACAAGATAGCACTTTGCGTAAAACTTCAATAAAAGCATATAAATCATAGCAAAATGAGATCAAACATGGGAGATCCCTATGCTAATTGAAGGCTTAAAATGCACCAAATATAGTCACATCAAATTCCCCTACGACTAAGCTTTGCTTGTCCTCAAGCAAATGAATTAGAAAACATCCAAGTTCACAAATGACAAGATCGGTCCCATTGAGATTCAAGCAACAACAATTTGGCTTAAACTGTTCCACGAACAAACTTAACCTACACATGCCAGAACGTCAACCAAACAAGTCTAGACCTCACTAATTTCTGCACACTTCAAGTAGTGGTTAATTGGGATACAGAAGAACCGACCACGACAACACCAACTCTAATCAAAAGGACTTGAACTCGGGAAATGGAACGAATAAGGCGGGGAAAGGAGAATTTTTGAAAGTGGAGAATGATCGTGATGTGGCTATCGACTCGACTTCATCCGCTTCTAGATCCGCACTTTACAAACTCTGGCTAGGATCAAGGGCTACATTTGAGAACTCTTTTTTTTCTTTTCTTTCCATTTTCATTTTTTTCATTTTTTTTTCATTTTTTCCTACTGCATACTAGTGCTCGATTCAACACTTCACTTAGGTGTTGAACCTGCCTAGCTCACAGCTTTTGCCTTTGCTAGTGCTCAACCTGACACTTCAGTTAGGTGTCGAGCTTGCCTAGCTTTTCTTTTCTTTTGAGCATTTTCTTCTCAAATTAACCACTTGATCCTTAACCCCTTACAACTTCAACACAAGATTTCGAATTGGATTCCGTCTAATCTCAAGCCACAATCACGAGGGATCAAAAAGTTGAAGAAAAACATGGAAAAGGGGTGAAAATTCTGATTGCCTTCATCATCTTAGACCGGTGTTATCGAGTGGTACAAAAACACGTATCAAAC
Source organism: Linum lewisii (assembly GCA_034768395.1). Lineage (NCBI taxonomy): Eukaryota > Viridiplantae > Streptophyta > Magnoliopsida > Malpighiales > Linaceae > Linum > Linum lewisii. The sequence goes on along the minus strand of CM068302.1, from coordinate 26,293,444 downwards.
CAATCAACCAACATACAAGAGTGATAAAATCTCTGTTCTGGCCTAGACTCATTTGACATTAGTGCTAACATGCTGGTTATAGGTTCTAAGTGGAACAGTCTAAACGTCATTGTGAAAGATTGAAGCCAATTAAACACCAAAAGTCAAGAACTGAACGATTCTACAATAGAGGAATTCGACATTCAATTAAGATCATGCAAATCAAGCATAGCCTTAGACTTCTATCGACAAATAATCACACCAAACCTCAAACTAATTCCCCTACGACTAACAGGAGCATTGTCCTCAATGATCAAGAGAGAGAGGGTAAGGTGGAACGAGGTTACCGCGTTGGTAGAGAGGAGCATAGAGCGTAATAGTGGTGAAAGAGTTCCATGATGATCCTTGGTGAAGAGTGATCCCAATTGCTTGCCAAACTTATTCGAAAAGCTATAACAACACAAAAACGAAAAAGAGCAAACAAGAGCAATAAAAGTAAAGATAACATGGGGTGCCTCCCAAGAAGCACTTGGTTACCGTCTTAAGCTCGACGATACCTGCGTTATGGTGTCCAACTTAGTACCTCCTTGATGTCAAGTAGCTTCTTCCATGATGAAAGTTGAGCTCCAAGAAACATCTTGGGAGAATGGTAGACTAGCCAATGCACATTGATGCTTGTATAACACTTGGTACCTTGGGGTGGCTTGCTACCTTTGAGTTTCAAAGCTTGAGGAAGAAAGTATGGTAGGGGGCCACCATTTAGCTCCATCGTCTCCAAGTTGGTGATGCCACTCAAGGAGTCTTCCGGTTCAAACATGGGCGGCTCCTCTTCCATTATCACCTTAGGGGGGGTAGAGATGCATGTCTCCTTGGGTTCTTGGCACAAATACTTCATGATCAAGCAAGAAGATTGAAGAGCACTAACAATCTTTGGTGGGGACACAATAGGGTGGTGTTGTTCACTTTCGTGCTCCACTCTCGGTGCCACCTCTTCTTGAAGCGTCTCCAAATCATCTCTCACCTCCTCTAAAGGGCCATCATCCTCAAGTCTCATTGATTCTTCTATCCTCACATCATCGTCACATGGCGTTTCCATGGGAAAAACATGCTCTTCAATCTCCTCCACTACCAAATCTTCTTCCGTGTCAAGCTCTTCCGGTTCACAAGTGTCATCTTCATCATCATAAACATGCTCCAAATGATTGGGATGGCGTTCATTCTCAAGAATCTTCGTGACGAGCTCTATGCTTTGGGATAAGCGGTTAACTCGGTTTGCATTGTCCTCCACAATTCGTAACATCTCTAGCATGAAAGGAGGTGGAAGAGGTTTCTCCTGGCTCATGAACTCCTCTTGGGGAAACTCACTTTCTTCTTCTTCCATGACAAGCACTTCCGGTTCACAAGTGTCGATGATGAGCTTCACACTTTGAGTTAGACGATCCAACCGAGCCACATTATCTTTCACAATTTGCAACATCTCCTCAATTGTGGAGGAGGGTGGAGAGTGTTGTTCATCCTCTAGAGCTTCCTTGATGAGCGTCACGCCTTGAGCTAAGCAATTAAGTTGGTTCGCATTGTCTTCCGCAATCTTAAAGTGCTTCCTCAAGCGTGGGAAAGATGGAGGAGGTTCCTCATAGCTTACGAACTCCTCTCGAGGACGCTCACTTTCCTTCACCATTTTCAAGAGCTCCTCTAGCATAGAAGAAGGTTGAGAGGGTTGCTCATAGCTTGTGAACTCCTCTTGAGGACGCTTGTTTTCTTCAACCATCTTAAAGTGCTCCTCTAGCATGGAAGGCGGTTGAGAATGTTGTTCATGACTTGTGAAATCCTCTTGATAATACTCCGGCAAGACTTGATGGTAGGGTGGAGATGGATAGGGACATTGCTCATTCCACATGGGTGTTGAAGCTTGTTGTTCTTGACCCCACCATTGGCTATCTCCCTCACAAGTTTCTTGGTAGTAGTTGGATGAAGTAGGATGACCATAATGGATTCCACCCTTGATAGGTGCCATAACCATTACCTCCATTCCACGAGTTCATCTTACTTGCAACCTTGCTCCCATGAACTAAATAGGTGGATAAGGGACCTACAAACATGCACATCAAACACAACCAAGTAGTACAACAATGCGGGATAACAACACCACAAAAAGAAATAACAAAGAAGCAAAAATAAAAAGGAAGGAAGTGAATAGAACGGTCCACTACTAAATGCTTTCAAAGGATTGAGAAAGTTCCCCGGCAACGGCGCCAAAAACTTGATAAGAATTTTTATCAAGGTCGTATTCCACGAGGTCCTCTCATAAGCTAATACTCACAAAATTCATGAACGGTCTAAACATTTGAAATTGAGTTTTGGTTTTGAAAGAGAACAAATCAAAAGCATAAACAATAAGGTAAAACTAACAAGTGAAATTGATGATCAAACAAGAGAGAAGGGAGTTTAGTTTAACAAGGGGTTTCTTCAAGCTCAAGGTTCATGAAAGCTGAATTGAATCTCAAGCAACTATGTGTAAACTAATGACCATGCAATTCACTCAAGTAGAATCAACAAACTCTCGCACAATTGACTCTCTACTTCTAGACCAAATGCACCATGCTCTCGCTATGTGAACAAAGGTAATGGAGTGCCTTAACTTGCTCAATGAAATGCCAAAAACTTGAATTCCATGCTAACATTAATCTAGCACAAGGTAAATGATGCAAGACACTCTCATGTCAATCATATAACACTAGTCTAGCAATCAAAAGGGTCTTTCAACCTTCAAATGAAAGAAAACCAAATGCACACCAAGTGTTTGATAAAATGACAACAAGGAAAAACAAGCTCAAAATGGTTGCAATTGCATAATCCAATCTGATTTAACTCACAACTATCAAGGTCGTATTCCACGAGGGCTCTCTCAAAAGCTAATGCTCACACGGTTCATGGACGGTCTATTCATTTGAAAATTGGTTTTAGTTTGGAAAGGAAATAAAAACATAAAGGAAACTAAACAAGAAAGCAAAAAAAAATGGTGCAAAACAAAGATAAAGGAGGTTCACTTGGAAAGATAGGTTCATCACGCTCAAGAGGAACAAATGCACAAGCAAGCCAAACATGATCGAGGTTGCAATCGAATGACCACACAAATCCCTTCTATAGACTCAATGCACTCTCGTCGCACTAAATCCCTATCCTAGAACCACTCAACCTAGGCTCTCGCTCTCAAGCTAAGTGACTAAGGATGAATTAAAGGTGTTTGATGAAATGCCAAGCTACAAAAACCACTCCTATGACTCTATGACCACTAGGCTAGACACCACACTCTCATGTCAATGTCCTAACACTAAGGGAATCATCAAAAGACTAATCAAAGTTCAATTGAATGAAAAACCTAATGCACACCAAGTGTTCGATAAAATGCACAAGTGAGAAATCATGCAACTATGGTTGAATTGAGATGATCTAATCTCTTAGAACACACTCCTTTCAATCCCTAGACCCACAAACCATGTAATCTAAGCACTCTCATGCATTACATCACAAATGATAGACCAAATCAAGCCATAACACAATTTGGAATTAACAACAAGTCTAGAGACCATCTTCTTACAATCCAAGATCAATCATGGCAAATTTGTACAATCAACCTCTATCCTAGCATAACTATCTATCAATCCAAGGAAACCTAGGAAATCAGCCACACATGGCCAAGGGTACAAAAGAGAAAGAAGGAGAGATGGTCACCAAGAGCTCCATGACAATCCTCTTCTTGCAAGCTCCTCCCCAAGGTTGTGGGCTTCAATCCAAGCTCCTTACTCCAATTTGCACCAGAAGTAGCTAGGGTTGATGATGGATTGGTGATGGAAGAGAGATATTCAAAGTTGAGAGAGAGTGTTTGTCGAAGGTATGTTGTTATGAAATTAATGAATTCCTCCTCTAATTTTTGCCGGCTTCACCCTTTATATACTGTGCTGGAAATAGCTAGAATTTTCGGCGAAAATTGTGTAAGATTTTCGCCGAAAATCTCTTTGAAAACACCGGCAGCTCTTTGATTTCTTCATGAATTTTCGGCGAAAACTCAGAAAGTTTTCGCCGAAAACTTCTTTGAAAATCCAACCTTCGCCTTCTGTTTGCAACGGATGTCAGTTTTCGGCGAGAACTTAGGGTTCTCGCCGAAAACTTCTTCAGCTTTGCTGTGCACTTTTCTCGATTTTGCAACGGCCATATCTCCTTTGTCCTAGCTCCGATTGACCTCCCGTTTCATCCTACGTGCTCCTTGTCACCAGTACTTCAATGCCAAATCCTGAAAATGCAATGAAAATAACTCCAATAGACATATAATTGGCCTCAAAGTGGCAACTGGACAACAAGAAAACACTTTGCATAAAACTTCAATAAAAGCATATAAATCATAGCAAAATGAGATCAAACATGGGAGATCCCTAGGCTAATTGAAGGCTTAAAATGCACCAAATATAGTCACATCACATTCCTAAGCCAGAAAATAAACCAGATCAGTCAAACTAAAACCCTACCCCACAGTTAGTAGAAAAACTCAATTTCACAAAGAAACGAGGAAAACCGAGTGGGGGTAAGCAAAGCAGATTAACCGGTAATCACAAACAATTAATACACATGCTTAGGAACAGCCAGGATGGAATCATCATAATCAAAGTTCGGAAGTCAAACCGACATTCAATAAGTGAAAGTAATAGAACATTGTACCCTAATCATGGCAATACTAGCACAAAGCAGGAAATGACGGCATAGTGAATAACTCAGATGGCAAGCACAATAATACGAACGTGAATGAACACATATGGCAGCCAAATGAACATAGACAAGTCAAGGTCAAACCGACATTTCTCATAAATTCAACACCGCAAAGAATAGGTCTTAAGCATAGCAACACACGAACAATTGGTATTATAATTCAGCACAATACTCCCTAAGCATGCTAGATCAGTCCAAAGAGTTCAGCTAACCTAGTTCACACGAAATCAGTCGGCACGCAAATCGAGGTAAACCGAAAAGTCAATCGAAAGTCAACCCCGACGAAATTCAGCATTCAACATGTCAAAAGATTCGGAATGAAAAGTTCTACAACTTACCTTGAAGCCATGGAAGCTGAAAATGAACGGAGAGAGAGAAATTGGTGAAAAATTGAAAATTTTAGGGTTTGGCTGAACGGGAGCTCTAGAGCTCCGATTCGGACGATCTACGTGTCAAAACGATCGGAAAAGGAAGGGGAGTAGGGCGGCGGTGGTCGGCGACAGCGGGTTTGGTCGGCGGCAACGACGAGTGTTTAAAACAAAAGGGGGAGGAGTTTTAAGTTTTCAAAAATGGAAGTGAGGAGAGAGAGGAGACACGACCGGGAATTAAAAGGGATACGTCCGAAAATTTGCCTTGAGTTTTCGGTGAGAACTAGGGCAAATTTTCGCCAAAAACATCAGTTAAAAAGCACTGTCGGTTTTTCAAATACATTTTCGCCGAAAACTCAAGGATTTTTTTGGCGAAAAGTTTAACTAAAATCGTCTGGAAACACAGTGGGATTTTAAAGGGAGTTTTCAATGAAAATTTTGACCTGTACGATTGAAAATATTTTCGTAATCCCGGTAAACTTCAGAAAATCACAGTTAAATCCACAAAAATCGGAACAACCTCAAACAACTTGCGATTGACACTATGACACACAGACTACACACAAAAAATAAGAAATCAAACAAACTGACATTTTTGGCTCCCCCGAACCGACTCTAAAACACTAAGGTTGACACAAATGAAAACTGACTCCAACCGTGGGTTGCCTCCCACAAAGCGCTTTTTATTAACGTCCTTGAGCTGGACAATACCTGGACGGTATTAGGAGACATCCCAACTCAGGTTCTCCTTAACGCTGGCATCGGAATTCATGAAGTAGAGCTTCGGGGTACCTCCGTCAAGCGTGAATTTCTTCCCGTTAGCATGTGTAAGCTTGGTACGTCCATCGGGAAGGTGATCAGTAACCTCGAATGGTCTGAACAGTTCTTTTGAGAGTTCATCCTTCTTGAGTGTTACGATGGAAGGAATGAGGACTGTCGGCTTCATCTTGTCCTTAACCTCCGGCTTCGCTTCACCGGGATCCATAGTCTTTAGAGTTTCTTTAGGAGATGTTTTCGGCTTCTCCTTCTTCTTCTGCTCATGCGCCGGTGGCTTGTTAGGAACTAGTGGCGTGGCTGGCTCGGAAGAAGATGGTGGAACAACTGGTCTCCTGACCATTTGAGTCTTCTTCTTTTGATTCTTTCCTCGCGGCCTACTGATGTGCAAGATTTAACTTACAACAATCAAGGTCGTATTCCACGAGGGATCTCTCAAAAGCTAATACTCACACGGTTCATGGACGGTCTATTCATTTAAAATAAGTTTTGGTTTGAAATAGGAACAAATGAAAACATAAAGAAAACTAAACAAACAAACAAAGCGGTGCAAAACAAAGATAAAGGAGGTTCACTTGGAAAGATAGCTTCATCATGCTCAAGAGGTACAAATGCACAAACAAGCCAAACATGATCGAGGTTGCAATCGAATGACCACGCAAATCACTTCTATAGACTCAATGCACTCTCATCGCACTAAATCCCTATCCTAGAACCACTCAACCTAGGCTCTGGCTCTCAAGCTAAGTGACTAAGGATGCATTAAAGGTGTTTGATGAAATGCCAAGCTACAAAACCCTCTCCTATGACTCTATGACCACTAGGCTAGACACCACACTCTCATGTCAATGTCCTAACACTAAGGGAATCATCAAAAGACTAATCAAAGTTCAATTGAATGAAAAACCTAATGCACACCAAGTGTTCGATAAAATGCACAAGGGAGAAATCATGCAACTATGGTTGAATTAAGATGATCTAATCTCTTAGAACATGCTCTCTTCAATCCCTAGACCTAAAATCCATGTAATCTAAGCACTCTCATGCATTACATCACAAATGATAGACCAAATCAAGCACATAACATAATTTGGAATTAACAACAAGTCTAGAGATCATCTTCTTACATTCCAAGATTAATCATGGCATATTTGTACAATCAACCTCTATCCTAGCACAATTATCTACCAATCCAAGGAAACCTAGGAAATCAGCCACACATGGCCAAGGAAATGAAGGAAAGAGAAAGAAAGATGATCACCAAGAACACCATGGCAATCCTCCTCTTGCAAGCTCCTCTTCCAAGGTTGTGGACTTCAATCCAAGCTCCTCTACTTTGATTTGCACCTTGCTCTAGGGTTGTGGATTAGAGATGAGGAGAAAATAATTGGAAGGCTGAGAGAGAGAGAGGTTTTGTCAAAGGTGTGTGTTGGAATTAATGAATTTTTCCCCTTTTTCCCGTCCAATGATCAGCTTAAATATGAAAATTGCTTTGAAAGCCTCTGGCCAGCTCTTCATTTCCTTCATATGTTTTCGGCGAAAACTCTGAAATTTTTCGCCAAAAACTTCTTCAAAATCTCACTTCAGCCATCTGTTTGCAACGGGTGCTAGTTTTCGGCGAGAACTTAGAGTTCTCGCCGAAAACTCCTTAAGAAAATGCTGCATTTTTTCCAATCTTGCGAAGGCCATATCTCCTCCGTCCTAGCTCCGATTGACCTCCCGTTTGATCCTACGTGCTCCTTGTCACCAGTACTTTAATGTAAAATCCTGAAAATGCACAGAAAACAACTCCAATAGACACGGAATTGGCCTCAATGTAGCAACCAGACAACAAATGGACACTTAGCACAAAACTTCAATAAAAGCATATTAAGCATGGCATTTAAGGATCAAATACGACCATTTCATAGGTCAATCACAAGCTCAAAATGCACTAAATAAAGTCACATCACCTACCGGACTCCTTGCTTGGCGGTTTAGAAGAGGCTTGCAGTTCCTTCTTCTTTGGCGGCTTCTGAACCGAAATGTCAGGCTTCTTCTTCACAACCTGTTGAACATCTGCAGCAACAACTGATCTAGAAACACTGGAAGAGACATCAGTAACAGAGTTGACCAGAGTCAATTCCACAGTTTCAACAGCTAGACAGTGAGATTTTTCATTCTTAGGAGCATATTTCATACCGTCCTTAAGACAAAATGTTATCGTTTCCCTACCAACCCTCAAAGTCAAAGAACCATTCGGAACATTAATTTGCATTCCGGATGTTGCCATGAAAGGTCGACCTATAAGAATGGTAGAATCCTCTTCACTAGTATCTATGATCACGAAGTCAGCTAGGAAAGTGAAAGGACCACATTTAGTAACAACGTCTTTGATTTCTCCCTAGGGGTTTTCAATGATCTAGCAGCAAAGACAAGTTGTATGCCAGTCGGTTCAAGTTTCCCTAGATTCAATTTCTCATACAGACTCATAGGCATAACGTTAACAGACGCGCCTAGATCAACCAAACAATGCTCTATCTCAACATCATCAATGACTAGAGGTAGAGTGAAAGAACCAGGATCAAAACACTTAGCTGGATATGGAGAGGAAGTTTTCTTGCTACGAATGTCAGGATATACTTCTTTGCTCCCCTTCATGCCAGTCTCGATCCTCGCATTTGGCAGCATTGCTCTTGGAAAAGGAGGCTTCACATAGTAAGGAGCAAGAGGAGGATCATACTCCTTAGCCGCCACTTTCTGTGCTTCCTTCTTCTCCGGAGTTTCAGGGATCCTGCATAAACCAGAGGAAACATTAGTAGGTGGATCAGTAAAATCTTGAACAGTTACCATCTTGGCTTGCTCTTTTCTCGGATTCGGCTCTGTCTGGCTTGGAAGTTGGCCAAATGGTCGACCAGATGCTAGCATGCTCGAGATGTGGTTCACAGCTTGCTCAATTCTTTGACCGGATGCGATCTGTTCTTGATTGAGAAGAGCTTGAGCTTTGAACTGACTGTCATGATCATCAAGTCTGGTAATTATCTGACTGAGCTTCTTGTCAAGGTCATTGCGTTATTCTCCCTCTGATGTTGCTGCCCTGTGTAGGTATTATTCAAATATTGATTCTGGCGATTGCCAGGAGCAGTTCCATAGTTACCCGGATTACGGTGTGGTGGCTGATAGACACCTCCCGGCGGATGGTTAGGCTTCTGATCCTGAGCTGGACCAGCAGGTCGGTTATTCTGGTTCTAGTTATGGTTGGTGCCATTATTGTAGGGAGGTCTGTCTTGATAGTTCCCTTGCTGCCTGAAGTTGCGGTAGCCAACATAACCATTCTGATTGTTGTGGAAGCCCTGTTGAACAAAATTGACTTATTCGGGGGGACCATACTTCTGTCTTACCAAAATTCTGGCATCGGCCTCCATTGTGCGCACAAGCTCCACACCACTCCCAGTCAGCAACATAGACAGAAGCTGCTGGCGGCTTGATTGGTGTGGTAGACTTCTTCAGATGCTTCTCTACTTCTGCCTTGATAGTAGCTTCGAGATCGATCTTGCTCCTTGATCCTTCAGATTGTTGTTCCCAGTTCCTTAACTTGGAAGCACAGTTTGTGAAATGAAGAAGAGCAGCTTCAGGTGTGAGTGTAGTGCAATCCCCTTCAGCTAGGGAATTGACCCACTTGGCAGATTCTTCTCGAATACCTTGAGCAAAGATTTCAGCTAACTGTCTCTGCTCGAAACCGTGATGAGGACAGTTGTAGAGAAGTTCTTGGAATTGATTCCAAGTATCATATAAGCTTACGCCTTCCTTCTGGGAGAATCTGGCGATGCTGTCCTTGATAGCTGTTGTTCTGGCAGGAGGGAAGTACTCTTCGATGAAGTCCTGAGCAAGAGTATCCCAGTCGGTATAGTATCCAGGTGGTTTGCCAGTAAGCCACCTCTTAGTTGCGCCTTTCAGAGAGAACGGGAAAGCTCTCAAGCAAAGAGTGTTCTTGTCGAGGTTTCCGTTCTTGAAAGTGCTGCAGAGATCAAGGAAATCCGCCAGATGTGTGCACGGATTGTCTAGTGGCCTGCCTTCAAACTGTAGATCCCTAGAGATCATAGTCAAGAATGAAATCTTGATCTCATAGTCAGGATCTCCTTCAACACGAAGCACTGCAATAGAAGATCAAATGCTAGTCGCGCTCGGCTTGTTGTAGTCAGCTAGACTCTTCTGTGCTACTGGTGGTGGTGGTGGTTGTAAATCACCGCCTGGTGGTGGTAACTGATCATCCATGGTAGGAGATGGAGGAGGTGAAAGTGACTCGGTGTATGAAGTGAATGAAGATGATAGTGAAGATGAAGATGAGGAACTCTCCTCCAGTTCCTCGATCTTGATTGGAGTGACGGTTGGTGGTGGATTGGTTCTGCCTCTCTTCAGAATCTGTGATTGTCGAGGTGGAGCAGAACTACCTGGTCTCTCTATGCTCTTAGCCTTCTCGGTTTGAGAGCGAGTCCAAGGGCGGCGATGCATACACCTGTGAACAACCTACAAATAGCAAAAAAAAAAAAAAAACAAGCAAACCAGTATAAAATCGAAGTTGATGGAAAAATGAAAGATGAAAGGTAGAAGAATAAAATGCCAGTTCTTCTTTCAAACAATTAAAAGAAGTCCCCGACAACGGCGCCAATTTGATGAACCTGCAGAATAGCGGTGCGTCAAATAACTACCAAGCTGTGAAGCTAGGGTAGATCGTATTCCACGGGTCTTCTAATATTGACTACTCAAAGAAGCTGGCAAATAACTCAGGTGTAAACACTTCGAGCGGGGTGTGAGTTCCACGACTTCTAATCTATGAAAAAGCAAGGAAATTAAAAATTTAAACTAAGAAACAGATTGGAAATTGGGGTTGAAAACAGAGATGACAGACGAACTTAGACTTTGAATCCCCCTTCGTTCACCAGAGCATAGGCAATCAACAGATCAGCGGATTTCAATTCTCATTCAATCGATTTCTAAGACACCACCATAACTCCTTACCCTTAGGTTTAAGACTGGCGAACGTTCGCTCTATCCGATCTAGCTACCAAGATTAATTAGCCGCCCGGGTACGGTCGCCTCTCGCAACGACTTAACTTAACTGGTGCAATTACTAATGATTTATGAGTTACTCTTACAGTGGATTAACCCTAACTGGTTCCTACGAAAGGCTCATTCCAATGATTAGGTTAATTGTTCGATTTGATGTTTTAAAGTAAGGCGAGCGTTCGCTTTTATCCTTAGCTTAACAAGAATCTAATCTAGGTGATCAATCCAGACAAGAAACATGAACAATGAAGAACAAATAAAACATGAAGGAGAAACTGAATGAATTTCAAATCTAATCACCGCCGATCCGTGACCGCTTTAAAGCCCTGGGTCACTTAGGGTTCATCTAGTCTAAGCTCTAAGAGTTTAGCTACTCATGTTTTTCACAAAAGAATTAAAGACAAAGAAAGAGTTCATCTTGAACCGAGGAAGAACAGAAAAGGATCTGAAAAACCTAATTAAGGCGACTCCGGCAGAACTTCGATCTCTGGTAAACTGCAATCCTAGCTCCGAGTCTTCGAGATGGAAGGGATGGCGTCACGATCTCTTCTTGGCTCTACGAACTCTAAACTCTCCTTCAAAACTCTTGCGAATTCTGAGAATTTGGTATTAGTTGGTAATTATGATGATATTCTATTTTGGGCCGCCGATTAAGTATTTATACTTAACCCTAATACCGCTGGTTTTTAACTGAGATTTTCGCCGAAAATGTGAAGGGATTTTCGCCGAAAATCCTAGTGTAAAAGGGATGACCGCCGGCTGGATTCTTCTGTGGTTTTCGGACCGCTGGTTCTCGGCGAAAACTTGATGTTTTCGCCGAAATCTTCCCTTGGCTGACATCAGTCAATTTGTGCATGTATTTTCGCCGAAATGTGAAGGGATTTTCGGTGAAATCTTCAGTTTAAAATGGGGCAGGAATTGGTTCGACTTGATTGGTTCCTTGGATCGATTCCGGTGCCATTCCTCGAGGTTCCAACGCCTTAGACACGTCCTTGGCCACCTATTTGACGGCAAAATCCTGTGCTAACATAGAAACACTAGAAAACCATCAAATAGACCCGAAACGGGCCAAGGTAACACAAATGGCACGAGATAGGGCAATTGATTGAATATTCGCTATTCTACCCTAAAAACCATGCCTTAAGCAAGGAAATGTCGCTTAAATGAGGCTGATAATCACGTCAAATCGAGTGTCATCACCGGGTTTTAAACTGAAGTTTTCGACAAAAACTTCACAAGTGTTCGACAAAAACTTCACAAGTTTTTGGCAAAAACTTCACAAGTTTTCACCGAGAACTTTACACTTTTTCAAGACAGGGTAGGAAACCCTAACTTATCCTATTTAAGCACAGCAGCCGGCGCATGAAAGGGCTATCATTCAAACAATTATTCATTGACACACACAATTAGATCTTTAGAGTCGCCACGACTCTAGGGTTAACAGATAGAGTTTAAAGAGCGTCCTCGGAGTTCCCGGAGAGATCCTGACACTGTCTTTCCACCTCGGAGTGCTTGGAGCAAGGAGTTGAAGATCGCCAGAGATTGAAGCTTCACAAGAACCGCCAAACATCAGTTGCCATAATTAGGGTTTTTAGTTTCTATCTGTTATTCCTTTACATGATGATCTCCTATGTGGTCTTTGATTCTCTTGTATCAAACATGAGTAGCTGAACTCGTAGAGTTTAGATTAGATCAACCCTAAGTGACCTAGAGTGGTACATTGATGAAACACCATATGCCGAAGTCAACCAAGGATGGTATTTACCAGAACAACCATGTACGACAAGTTGGTATGAGGAACCTTCACCCTTGTCGTCATGGCAAGAGCTAGAAGATACGCACCACGATCAAATACAGCAACAGATGGCGCATACCAGTTTCCTCTTGGATAGGATCACCCCAATGCTACAAGCTGCTAATACGGTGGATGTCGAGCTCGAGCAACCAAACCATCCAATGGAAGAAGATGCTCAAGAGCTGTTCGACGAAGAAGATGATAATCTCCAATGCATGTCGAGAACCCAATCCGTCTTGGATAAGATCTTTTCAATACTACAAGATCATCTCGCAATGGACGTCAAGCTCGAGCAACCAAATCAATTAATGGAAGAAGATGCTCAAGAGCTAATCGAAGAAAAGCATGATGATCTCGTCCATGACTACTATGAGCTAGAGGCATCTGATGAAGAATCCTTGGCAGTGGTGGCTGATGAAGGCATGGAACTCATCCATCCTGAAGTTGAAGCCGAATAGGAGAATGCGGAGATTGAGGGGATATCCTCACCTACCCTTCCTCCGAGTCAACCTGTAGATCAAGCTAGAGATGAGCACGCGGAAAGCAACAAGGTCACGGATTTGGAAGTATACATACTCAATCCTGAGAGACCTTTGGATGATCATCAGGTGGAAAAGATGGAGCTCATTGACCACGCCACGCCGTACTACCTCTTTCCTCCTCCAGTAGGAGAATTCAAGAAGAGCCGGTGATCCAAACAAAACCACGATCTACTGGAGCATTACCGGCTGCATCTTCGTCCTTCTGGAGTGCTATCTGGCACTAAATCGCTGGCCTTGAAGAACACGATTGACTTCAAGGAGCTTTTGAGTTGGGGCTCCTAACAGGTATCGTCCGGCTCAAGGACGTTAAAAGAGAGCACTTCGTGGGAGGCAACCCATGGCTGAAGTCCGTTTTTAATTATTGAGTTAGTCTTTTCGTCGTTCGAGTCGGTTTCGGGGAGCCAAAGTGTCAGTTTTAATTTTTGTTACTTTTAATTTTTTTTGTCAGGTTTTTCAAAAAATCAGTTTTCAAATAAGTATTCGGCGAGAACCTGAAAGTTCTCGCCGAAAACCTTGCTTATCTTTGAACAATGTGCGTCTGTTTTATTTTTGTGTTCTTTTGAAGAAGTTTTCGCCAAAACTTGTGTCTATTCTTCAAAATTCACTTTCCTTTTTTCGGTCCAATTCCAACGCATGCTTGATCGCCCAAATCGGAGCTCTGTAGCTCCGGTTATCCCCGAAACAAGCTTTTCACGTTTTTTTGGCCAACTTCGTCGCTGTCCGTCCATTTTCTTGAGTCATGTCTTCAAGGTTAGTTGTTGGGTCTTCAATTTCGAATCTTCTAACATGCTGATTGTTGATTTTTCGGCAAGTTCCATTTCGATTGACTTTTCGGTCCACCTCGTTTTGCGTGCCTACTGTTTCGGTGTGATTTTTTTCCGATCTGATTGAACTTAGATGATCTAGAATTCTCTAGGAGTGTTGTGCCGTTTAAAAAAAAATTCAAAATTCCCCTAAACCTTCTTCGTTTCGACTTTTATTCTATGTGGATCCGGGACACTTGTCCCGGTTTCCTTTTTATCTTTTCATTGTTTTAGTTTTGTAGGATTTTTGGAAGCTGCTTCGCTCTGCTCCGGGCTCTCCCTCATCCACTACACCGAACATCACCTTCCAGGTTCTTCGTATCTCTCTACTCTAGTTTAGTCCTGTGACGACACATAACCGTTTAAGTGTGGGGTAGGATTCTAGGATTATGCATGATCTTGCTTGATTTTCTATGATTCTATGGTTCATTTTTGAAATTTCTCTAGCATAGAATTGCTCAGTTCTTGACTTTTGATGTTAAATTGACTTCAATTTTTCACAATGACGTCTAGACTGTTCCACTTAGAACATGTAACCAACGTGTTGGCACTGAAATCAAATGAGTCTAGGTCAGAATAGATCATAAATCACTCTTGTAGTTGAAACTTGAACCAATTAAATTGTTTTGCTTGTTAATCACAAAGCTCAATAACACCGTTCTAAGATGATAAATGCTAGTTTCTCCCATGTTTTTCACTCCATATTTGATCACATGTGATTGTGGCTTGAGATTAGACGGAAATCCAATTCGAAATCTTATGTAAAAAGTTACAACTAGCTAGGATCAAGTGGCTAAATCGGTAAATCAAGTAAATTGAGTTGTTCAAATTAATTTTAAGTTCTTTAAGTGCTGAAAATAAAGCTAGGGAAGCCCGACACCTAAGTGAAGTGTTCGGGTTGAGCACTAGCATAGGCACAAATACTGTGAGCTAGGCAGGTCCGACACCTAAGTGAAGTGTTCGGTATCGAGCACTAGTATGCAGTAAATCAATGGAGTAGTAAGTTTGAATCTTGAAAGTAATCAATGTTTAAATCGGTCCTAGCTAGAACATGTAACGTACAGGTCTAGAAGCGGATAAAGTTGAGTCGATAGCCACGTCACGTCCACTACCTCCACCTAATCCGCGTCATGGTTAGAGCTCAAGAATTTTTTATTAGAAACGGTGTTATCGTAGGCCATTACTTATAATTAACTGTTTTACCAAGAAACGAGAGTTGTACTAGTACCTTAAGAAAGTACCTTAAGAATGTTTAAACCACTACTTGAAGTGTGCAGAAAATAGTGAGATCAAAACTTGTTTGATTGTTGTTCTTGCATGTGTAGGTCACCTTTTCTACGTGGAACAGTCTAAACCAAATCGTTAGAAATTGAATCTCAGTTTAATCTTCGTGTCATTTGTAAATTTGAGTGTGTTCTAGTTTAGTTTGCTTGAGGACAAGCAAAAGATTAAGTGTGGGGTATTTGATGACACTCGATTTAACGTGATTATCAGCCTCATTTAAGTGACATTTCCTTGCTTGGAACACGATTTTAGGGGTAGAATAGCGTATATTCACTCAACTGCTCTTTTCCCTACCGATTTGGTTACTTTGGCCCTTTTTGGGTCTATTTGATGTGTTTTCTAGTGTCTCTATGAGTTCACAGGTTTTTGCCATCAAAGATGTAGCCTCGGACTTGTTCGGGAAGCAAGGAAGCCTCAAGGAATGACCCAAATCGATACCAGAAGTCAAACCGAGTGAAGAACCAAGTTTCCACTGCCCAACACAAAGTTTTCGGAGAGAATATTACAAAGTCTTCGCCGAAAACACCTTAAGAAAACCACATGACATGTAGCTGCTTTATACTAAAGTCTTCGGTGAAAAGTTCTATGTTTTACGTCAAAAACTAATGCAGAACTACACAGTAGAAGACAGAAGATATGAGCCGTGTTTTTAACTGAAGTTTTCGGCAAAAACTTCACAAGTTTTCGCCAAGAACTTTACACTTTTCTGAGACAGGGTTGGAAACCCTAACTTATCCTATTTAAGCACAGCAGCCGGCGCATCAAAGGGCTATCATTCAAACAATTATTCATTGACACACACAATTAGACTTTTAGAGTCGCCACGACTCTAGGGTTGATAGATAGAGTTTAGAGAGCATCCTCGAAGTTCCTGGAGAGATCCTGACATTGTCTTTCCACCTCGGAGCGCTCAGAGCTAGGAGTTGAAGATCGCCAGAGATTGAAGCTTCACAGGAATCGCCAGACATCAGTCGCCATAAATAGGTTTTTCAGTTTCTATTTGTTATTCCTTTGCATGATGATCTCCTATGTTGTCTTTGATTCTCTTGTATCGAACATGAGTAGCTGAACTCATAGATCTTAGATTAGATGAACCCTAAGTGACCCAGGGCTTTAAAGCGGTCACGAAATTGCAGAAATTAGATTCAGATTCAGACAGCTTCTCTTGCGTGGTTGTTTTGTTCTTTGTTTCCTGCGTTTCTTGTCTACTTGACGCCTAGATTAGATTCGTGTTATGATAAGGTTAGTCGCTAGACTTTAGTCACCAGAAATCCGTCTTTGGAATTCAAATCAATCAATTAACCTAATCAATGGAGTGTGCCTTTCGTAGGAACCATTTAGGGTTGATCCGCTTCTAGAGTAACTCGCTGTTCTTAATTGTGCTAGTTAGTTTTCCGTTGCAGAAGTGAACGCACGGACGATTAATAAAACTTGGTAATTTGATCGGATAGAGCGAACGTTCACCAATATTAAACCTAAGGTAAGGAGTTATGGTGGCGTGTCTGAGAACTGAATGAATTAGAATTGAAAACCGCTGGTCTTGTGATTGCCAATGCTCTAGTGATCTTGGGGGGATTCGAGTCTAAGCTTGTCTATCTTCTTGTTAGTCAAACCTTTAATATTTCTGCTTTTATTTTCCTTTTCAATTCCCTTTCATTTTTAGATTAGAAGTCGTGGAACTCACACCACGCACAAAGTGTTTAAACCTGAATAGACTGTCAACTTCTTTGAGTAGTCAATTTGAAGAAACCTCGAGAGATTCTATCTAGTCTACTTTTATAGATTAGTTATTTGACACACACGCTAAAAAACGTGTCATCACTAGTCAGAATAGAAATTTATATCACGCTTGTAGTTTTTCACCCTAATTGCATGAAAATGACCAAATCCGACTAGCAAACCAATTTGTGAGCTTTTGATCCATTGCACATAACTTGCAATTTCAATTCTTTTTTAGTGGTTTTCTCGTATCTTGAATGAGTTAGAATTTGCATGAGACCTATTCGAGATCTCACGATGACACAAGTACTAGGATGATAGAGGCACCTAGAAATTGCTACTAAACTAGAAGCCAACCCAACGTTAAATTCTCTAGCTGTAAACCCTTGTGCTTGGCCTTTCTTTCGGTTCGTTAATACATTACAGCCATTTCCCATGTTTTTCATCACCCCGTTGATCTCTTGTGGTAGTAGTTTGAGATTAGTCTATCGGAAGTCGGTTTGTGGTAACTTTCCTGTAGTCATTAAATAGGTGGTCTTAGCTATTATCTCCTGACGAGTAAACCCCTCTTGCAACTTAAAAAATCAGCACTAAAAGAAAAGAAAAAAAATTAGAAAAACAGAAAAAACAGAAAAAGTCAAAGTAGTAGATCTCATAGTCAAAACGTTCTTCTCCCTACATATGGAAGAACGAAGTCAAAGTAAATGTAAAGAAAAAGTTAGAAAAAATTCAGAAAAATCGAAAATAAGAAATAAAGTGCTAGGTTGCTTGAGGGTATCCTAGGACGAGCATATACTATTACACCCGTGTTTGGTTAGACGGTAGGAAGCCACAGATTTGATTCGAGGGAAGTTGGTCGATTGCTACACCACACTAAAGCCATCACCATTATACATCCCTTCATCCATTCATCATAAACCCTTGTAGTGTAGGATCGTTACAGTCCCTTGCAAAGTCCTCTAGACTAGTTTCTCGTGTTGTCACAGTGGTGGAGATGTGGTCGAATTACAAACATATTACATACTTCGATCGAGAAAGCGATTGAGAGCAAAAAAACACGTCCCTAAACACAGAGTGTGAGAGTCCCCCATGTACTAAATATTATCTGTGTGAGGAGTCTAGTCGGTTAGGTCGGATTCGTGCATGATTTGTGATTGCTCCTAGTTTGTGTACAGATAATTAGTGAGACCAGGTTGTTTGGTTGACGTGTACACATGTTAGGTCACTTGTTCTAGGTGTAGCAGTTTAATAATTCATTATAAAGGCTTGAATCTTAACTTGATCGATCTTGTCATTTGTGAATCTGAGTGCGTTCAAGTTTAGTTTGCTTGAGGACAAGCAAAAGCTTAAGTGTGGGGTATTTGATGACACTCGATTTGACGTGATTATCAACCTCATTTAATCTACATTTCCCTGCTTGAGACACGATTTTTGGGGTAGTTTAGGGTGTTTTCACTCAATTGCTCTATTTCTTATCATTTTGGTTACTTTGGCCCGTTATGGGTCTATTTGATGTCTTTTCTAGTGCTTTTGTGAATGCACAGGTTTTTGCCATCAATAACGTAGCCACGGACGTGCTCAGGAAGCAAGGAAACCTAAAGGAATGCCCAAAAACTGATCCAGAAATCTAATAGATGAAAGTCAGAACATTTAACTGCCCAGCACTTACATTCTTGGTGAGAAGATGAAGGTTCTCGTCGAAGACATACTAAAGAAGTTAATCAAAAATCTCGTCGAAGAATCCATCGGAGATTACAAAGAAGTTCTCAGCGAGAACTTCAATGTTCTCGCCGAAAACCTATGAAGAAAGCCAAAAGAAAATCTCGTCGAAATACCTGCTGAAGTTTACACAGAAGTCCTCGGCGAGAACTTCATAGTTCTCACCGAAAACTTATTAAGGATTACACGCAAAATTCTTGTTGAAGATAAGCAGCCTGTTTGCAAAGAATTTCTCGGCGAGAACTTCATAATTATCGCCGAGAACTTAAGGCTTTTCCAGCACCGAGTTGGAAACCTATTTAAGCTGTCGCCGTTGCAGTTCAAAAGGAACTATCTCTTTTTCACATCGAAGGGGAGACACACTTATTCCAAGGATTAATTTCCAGACTTAGAGCTTGAGAGAGAGTGGAGAGTTTCCCGGAGAGATATTGACGCCATCTTCCCCATCGGAGTACTCGGAGCTAGGAGTGAAGATTGCCAGAGATCGGAACTTAGCAGGAGTCGTCAGAATTAGGTTTTTTCTTATATGTTCTTCCTATGTATGATGAACTCCTTTGTTGTTTTTTATTCTTTTGTGATATCATGAGTAGCTAAACTCGTAGAGCTTAGATTAGATGAACCCTAAGTGACCCGGGGCTTTAAAGCGGTCACGGATCGGTGGTAATTAGATTCAGATTCAGCTAGTTTCTCTTGCATGTTTGGTTCGTTCTTCATTGCATGTGTTTCTTTTCTAGCTTGATCACCTAGACTAGATTCTTGTTAAGCTAAGGATAGAGGCCAACGTCCACCTTACTTTAAAACACCAAATCAACAATTAATCTATTCAATGGAGTGTGCCTTTCGTAGGAACCATTTAGGATTAATCCACTGCTTGAGTAACTCATAAATCACTAGTATTCGTGCCAGTTAGTTTTCCATTGTAGAAGTGAACGCACGGACGGTTAATTAATCTTGGTAGTTAGATTGGATAGAGCGAACGTTCGCCAAACTTAAATCTAAGGGTCAATAGTTATGGTGGTGTCTGAGAATTGAATGAGTTAGGATTGGAAATTTCTGGTCTTGTGATCGTCAATGCTCTAGTGATCTTAGGGGTATTCGAGTCTAAGCTTGTCTCTCATCTCGTTAAGTCAAAACCCAATCAATCTGTCTTTTATTTTCATTTCAATTTCCTTGCTTTAAAGTTTAGAAGTCGTGGAACTCACACCACGCACAATCTGTTTAAACTCGAATAGCTTGCCAATTCCTTTGAGTAGTCAATTAGAGGAAACCTCGAGAGATTCTATCTACCTTACTTATTAAGTAGGGTAGTTATTTGACAACACGCGAAAAATGTGTTCATCAGCGTCCTCGATCTTTTGTCGGAGTTGCCAGCAATCGTCGCCACCACCTACATCGAGTGTAATCAGCCTGACTTACACGATTTTTGGGCATCTCAAAGAGACTTACACAAGTTTAACCTTCGACAACATTATAAAATTAGAACTAACCAGGATCGAACCAATATCTTCGAAGTTCTGATTCTAAAAAAACATTTCTCCTTCAACGACTTAATTGCATACCTTTGTCAGAAAACCTCCTCACACATGTGGATTGAAAATATATTTTTCATTCAACAATCTCCCATCTTAAAGTAGCCATAGCCGAGGAGATGAAATTCGCGACGAGGTAGAGGTTCTCAACAACCCAGAGGTGGATGAGCTTGGTCGATAATGTCAAAAGAGAGGATGCTTATGATTCTGGGAGGCTTGGAGGATGGTCGTGAAAGGGTTTTGATGACTTGTTTTATTATTTCAGTAGCCTTATTTTAATTGGCATCATGAGTGGGAACCTTAGGTAAGTGAAAAATCGTGGAATTGTTTGAGGGAGAATTAGGTTTCTCAACAGATGAGTAGATCTGCAAATGATGTTGTGATGGGTGAGAGGCAACAAATGAGAGAGACTAATTTTTAAGTTATTTTTTAATATATTTTATATAAATTAATTAAATGTTGATGTGCACTTTTTATAATTTTTTACTGTGGAAAATATTTGTCACATCATATACTCAGTTTATATGTCACATAGATCGATTTGTCTAGTCACACTAACAAAAATTAACACTACAATAAACACATCAAATAGTCGGGGCAAATGCCCTCGATAATTGTAGTTGGAGGCTGTCCAATAATGGCCAGGGGCGTAAAGATGTGAACCATCTGCAGCCGTGGCCAACGACCCTAACACCTCAAGCTGTGTGATCGAGAAGACGAGTCTAACCTAGTGCCGATAGAAAGTACTTGGACCCACTAGATATAAAGAGCTAGGAACCCTAAGTGTCCAGGTCTAATGGTGCCACACAGTCGAAGGTGTATACCTTGAGTCAACGATAAACCAACCATATGTTAAGCAACAACGAGCAAAATCTTGAAGGAAATCAAGAACAAAGTTCTGATATTTAAGTTGTTTATAAAATCTGAGTTGTTTCCATCAATGGTCTTATAGCCCACTTGATATCTTGAGCGTCTGGACTCTTATTTGAGCACCGTTTGAACCCATGGCTTCATATCGACATTATCTAAATAACTATATGACATGAAAACTTGTCAAAATGCCTTCAAAATGTCAAAATGGACCACAATGACTATGATAGGCTAATTGAGACGAAAAATCATAAAGTTGATCAAAACCATTCAAATAACAACATTAACGCTCAAATACCACATGAAAACGTATCAAATATGGGGGAAACGTAACATATTTCTTTCCATCATCCACTAAACATAGACCGACATAAACTCAATATAGCTCAAGGTGGGTAGTGTGGACTCTTACTGGTTCTTTCATAACACTGGGAATCACAACAAGTAAACCATTCAATTTGTTCATCAAGTCAATCCTCAATTCCATCATCAAATCTACCATAATTCATCCAAATCCACATTTCCAATCTCAGCCAAATCCAACCACATTTCATAGCTTACAACCATGTCAAGGATAAACAACTAGTCTTGCCGGCTACCCCACCTGCATAAACAAGGGAGAGGGGTAACCATGTCACAAGTCATAGGGTTACCCTCCTGTTCATCATTCACTAGATGATTCCACATTGGCAGAACCATCCTCCTGCAAGCACAACTAACAATAACAGAATGTGCAATTCCACAAGAACACAAATCCATTCACCCTATCAATCATTTCTAACTTCGATCCATTAACATTATCATTAATCACAATTCCCAAACCCCACCACAAAGCATCACAAACATTCAATCATCAATCATCAATCACAAAATAATTTCCCCTATTTTACAATCTTTAGTTTCATGCACCATCCCTAATTTCATCTAAGACAAATTGAAACTCCTCGCGTTACTCATCTTGTCCTATCGATGCTAAGCCCTTACCTGGAATAGAAGACGAGGCTCTAATCATCTTCTCGATCCATAGATAACATGATTTCCCCTTCCAAATTCGTAGCTCTTCCCTTCTGACCAGCAACATTCAGCAGCAGCCCAACCAAAACAAAGACAAGCGATCTCTTCCTCCCCTGGCCAGGAATCCATAGGAAGAAATGGCGACTTCCGCCTTTTGTAGTTCCCGGAATCAATGTTTGAAGTTTGGAGGTCTTTGGTTCATCAATCGAGTTTTCGGGGAGAGAGAAAGATGAAAAATGATGAAGAAACCCATCAAAATCCAAGTTTTATTCACCAAGGTATGGTACACGGCGTGTATTAGAGATACACGCCGTGTATCATGACATACGGCCGTGCATCATGGTACACGGCCGTTTACTTCCCCTTGTACACCCTCTTTGTTGCATCCTTAACTCAACTCACTTATGAACATCCTGAACTTCGATGGAACCTCTATGACATCATTTCCTATGCCTAAATCATCTAAACACGAGTCTTAAACCATTCGGTTGGGCGAGGATGTTACACTTGCAACCTTCGCTTCTTCATCTTCTTGAGAATTTAACCCCGTCGCAAGGATCTAGATTTCCTTGTGATACTCTTCCAGGCTTGAGGTCCCTTGCCTAACACTTTGCAGCCGAGTGTAAAGCTAACGTGAGTAGACTGCTAGAACTAACGTCCTCTGCATTAGCCTTCAACTCTCTTCATGATTTAAGGGGCTCATGTTCTTCCCTTATTCGTTGCTTCTTTTATTGACTCCACCACAAACACAGCATAGTCAGTGAACTCCACGGTGGCTATGGTCACCTTCTTTCTGTTCGAGTAATTGTGACAGTCAAATAGAGCCTGCATGTCTCTCTCCCAATCCAGATAGACATCTAGATTCGCCTTCTGTGCAAATTTTGGCAACATGAGCTTTAGGTTGCTGATGTCATCATCTATCTCCTGCACATTCCTCACTAGTCGAGGACCATCTCCACCTCCACGTCGATGTTGTTCAATGAATGTTGACAAACCCTAAGTAATGGTCGCCAGTTGTGCCTCCATACGATCCATCCTGTCATCCGCCATCTCAAAATTATTAGTAACACAAATGACCTCGCAACTTTCTCTAATGAACCTCGCCACTCTTGATTTTACCCCTCTTGTATGAGTTTCAGGTAACACTCAATAAAGGCACGAAATTTAGAAACAAAGTTCAAGTGTTTTGGTTCAAGCAGTTGGATGTTTCATCGAAGCTCAATTAAGTATTTGAGAGTTGTTTCAAAAGTTCAGGCGATAAATCAAACCTGGCCCGAGTACACTCAAGGAAAATCTGACTCTTTGCTATAGATATCGAAATTGAATATAAACAATTGAGGTAAGGAATTAGATGCATCACTAGTACCATGGACTAAACCAGAACACCCATTGACTAAGAGACAAGTTAAAAATTTCAAGATAAAGGTCAAAGCCTATATGGAGACATAGAGTCGGTCCAAGCATGAAGAATTAGATCATAAGCTTGCTAGAGCTTATTGGACCTTAAAGAAGAAGGAAATGATGCCCTAGAAGGTCAAAAGCCCTAGAGGGTTGAATTGGGCCTAATTCTCATTTGTGAACTTGTTCAAAATTGTTGGATCTCTAAACCAAGTTGGATCTGATCTGTCTTTGGCTTTGGTCATTGCAGAAAGCATGACCACAGATACCTGGCTTCGTTCACCAGAGCATTGGCAATCAACAGATCAGCGGATTTGACCAAAGATATCAGCCTCATTTAAGCGACATTTCCTTGCTTAAGACATGGTTTTTAGGGTAGAATAGCGAAGATTCAATCGATTGCCCTATCTCGTGCCATTTGTGTTACCTTGGCCCGTTTCGGGTCTATTTGATGGTTTTCTAGTGTTTTTATGTTAGCACAGGTTTTTGTCGTCAAATAAGTAGCCAAGGACGTGTCTAAGGCGTTGGAACCTCGAGGAATTGCACCGGAATCGATCTAAGGAGCCAATCAAGTCAAAACAAATCCTGCCCCGATTTACAAAGGAATTTTCGCCTAAAATCCTTCAGTATTTTCGGCGTAAATATCAGCACAAATCGGCGATGCTCATCAACAGAAGTTTTTGGCGAAAACAGGAAATTTTTGACCGAGAACTAGGGGACCAAAATTTATAGGAGAAATCAGCCGGCGGACCTTCCAATTACAAAGGAATTTTCGCCGAAAATTCCTCAATATTTTCGGCGAAAATACCAGTTAAAATCCGGCTAATTAGGGTTAAGTATAAATACTTAACCGGCGGCCCAATAAAATATATACCTCATAATATACAACAATACATCAGAATTTAGAGAATCCTCTCAAGTTCTGGAGCGAAGAGTTAGAGTTCGAAGAGCCGGAAAGAGATCGTGACGCCATCCCTTCCACCTCGAAGACTCGGAGCGAGGATTACAGTCTACCGGAAGATCGAAGTTCTACTGGAGTCGTCTAATTAGGTTTTTCAGATTCTTTTCTGTTCTTCCTTTGAATGATGAACTCTTTCATTGTCTTTGATTCTTTTGTAATGAATATGCGTAGCTAAACTCTTAGAGCTTAGACTAGTTGAACCCTAAGTGACCTAGGGCTTTAAAGCGGTCACGGATCGGCGGTGATTAGATTTGAAGTTCAATCAGTTTCTCTTTCATGTTTGGTTTGTTCTTCATTGTTCATGTTTCTTGTCTGGATTGATCACCTAGATTAGATTCTTGTTAAGCTAAGGATAGAAGCGAACGCTCGCCTTACTTTAGAACATCAAATTGAACAATTAACCTTATAATTGGAGTGTGCCTTTCGTAGGAACCGGTTAGGGTTAATCCACTGCAAGAGTAACTCAATAATCGTTAGTAATTCCACCAGTTAAGTTAAGTCGTTGTGAGAGGCGACCGTACCCGGGCGACTAATTAATCTTGGTAGCTAGAACGGATAGAGCGAACGTTCGCCGGTCTTAGACCTAAGGGTAAGGAGTTATGGTGGTGTCTTAGAATTGATTGAATGGGAATCGAAATCCTCTGGTCTGTTGATTGCCAATGCTCTGGTGAACGAAGGGTGATTCAATGTCTAAGTTCGTCTGTCATCTCTGTTTTAATAAACCCTAATTTCCAATCTGCTTTAGTTTAATTTTTAAATTTCTCTGCATTTCTTAGAATTAGAAGTCGTGGAACTCACACCACGCACGAAGTGTTTGCATCCGAATAAATTGCTAGCTTATTTGAGTAGTCAATCTTAGAAGGCCCGTGGAATACGATCTACCCTAGCTTGTTAGCTTTGTTAGTTATTTGTTTGAACCCGAACAACGATCTTAGGTTCATCAAATTGGCGCCGTTGCCAGGGACATTACTTGACTTCAGGAAAGGTTTAGGATTACTAGCTCAGTTTTTGCTTTCTTGTTTGTACATATTTGATCTTTTAGTTTGCTTCATACCTCCATCTTGTTCATATTTCATTTTCTACTTTACCCGTTGTGTTGGTTGTTTGCTTGGATTTTTCTACTTTGTTTGCAGGACAGGGTATGGATATTGAAGCAAAACTTGCAGCTCTTCATGGGGAGTTAGAAAATCATCGTTCTCCATCAGTTCAAGTCTCTCCGCCAGCCTTTGTTGGTTCTTATGAAGAGTATAGTGGTGATTATGGTAACTCTGGCAGCTGGAGTATGCAGGATCCATGTTATTCAGACCAACAGGATCAGTCCTGTTATTATGAAGAACCTGAATCTTATGGCTCAACACACCAAGTTAGTCCTTACACAATTGAGATGATCAAGAAGATTAGTACTAGTGTAGCTGAAAATGCTTCTCATAACGCTTCTCATAACGCTTCTCATAACGCTTCTCTCAAGAGAATAAGTGAGAACATGGATCTCATCATATTGAAGCTAAAGGAAGAAAATGATGATGCTCTTGGTTCTCAACAAGAAATTAGCGATCATCTTAATCAAGCCTCTCAGCCTGACAAACAAACATCAAGTGTTGAGGAGTTATTTAGTAGTTTGACGAAGGTGATTCAGACTAGATTTGACGCATTAGAGACCACTACCAATTCAAGATTTGATATGTTGGAGGCGTATGTGCGAAAGAAGAAAGAAGTATTGGAAGATGGGTTGCACAAGCAGAAAAGAGCAATTGAGTACTTGTCTAGCAAGGTGAAAGAGCTCAGTGATGGGTTGTGGGACTTGGAATTCAAGTTGACAGTGAAGACAGTTGAACAACAGTGCAAGGAACTTCAAGAGGCTGAAGAGGCATATCAACATATTAAGAAGGAACTTCCTTTTTATCCAAGCTCGGACGACGATGAGTTTTTCAATCCTTCGATGGGTACGGTCATCACCACTCCTAACCCTCTGATTGAATCTGTGCCCCTTCCTACTGAAGAGATTAAAGCTGTTAGTGCTTCAACTTGTCAAAATGTAAACTCCATACTTTCTTCTGATGAGACGACTACGGATGACTCTGAACTTATTAAGACAACAAAGCGGAAGCGCCTTAGTAGGAGAAAAAGGAAGCGGCGTCGCCAAGAGCTAATGATGGTTGAGCTAGCAAAGAAGAAGGAAGAGTTACCTAGGTTTGACAACCAGAACAAGATTCAAGCCTCTCCTATTGGTGTTATTCCATTCACTCATCCGCTATGGGGAAGTATTCAAGTTCAATTCCCAGATCACCTCTACTTGAAGTCTGGAGATGACATGAACTACAAGGAGCTGCTTGGATGGGACGGAGACTGCTAATTCTCCAGGTATCGTCTAGCTCAAAGACGTTAAAGAAAGAGCGCTTCATGGGAGGCAGCCCATGTATGGAGTCTGTTTTGATTTTTGAGTCAGTTTTCTATGTGCTGTTTGTTCCTTTTGTGTTTGTTCATTGTGTAGGTCGTCATCATTGGTGCTCACCTTGTCTCCTCACCCTTCCACTAGCCAGTTCCAGGTACACTGTATCATCCCCATTCTGATTTGGTCCATTGCGGACAATGTCCAGTGTTTAAGTGTGGGGTGGTGTCGTGACAATGCATGTATGTTGGTTAACTGAGTTCTTGTCATTCAATGGGTGGTGATTGTGCTTTGTTTTTCACTCTTTCACTGCTTCCCATTCTCATTGGCAATTAACTTTTCACATTGCTTAATATCTTCTTGGATTGCTTACCTTCTTCCATATGGTGAGATTGATGTGGTGCTTTTGCTTGACCAAATGTGTGTGTGAGAACCTGTATTATGATCATCTCCCACTCTTCTTGCTTGAAGTATTTTAGGAACTTGCCCTTATCGTGTTCGAGAACAGTTGACTTGATAATGTGTAAGACTTGGTCTGTCTGATGCTCGAATTCTCTAGTTCAATGCCATGATCGAGTCTAGATAAGGGATCTTTTAATTTCGTGTTGTTAATGTTCCCAATCAGAGAAAATCTGAAAAAAATGAGTGGTTTGGTATTGAAGTTGTGGGTCGATTCACGAGCTGGCATACGTGCTTGCCCATTGTTGTAGTCCCAAAGGGAAGTCTCAATGTGGCATTCTTTTTCTAACCTACTCCCGATCGTGGCTGGGGTCTAGGATAACGCGGAATTCCAAAGGTTTTCGGCTGCTCCATACCCGGTAGTATCCTCACTGTACCGACCATTCGAAAATAAATGTAAAAAAAAAAAAACAGAATAAAAGAAAGAAAGAAATGCTCTTTAATTTTGTTCAAGTCGTGTCCCCTTATCTAGCAAGTGTCGGGTTACGTCCTAGAGTAAGTGTAGCGGAAGTAAGTATTGTCTTGCCTTTACCAAGTCAGGTTGTTCACTAGCTCGATAAAGTCTTGTTCCTCTTTTACTCTCGCAGAGTCTGGTTTTAACTGTGTGGTCAGTCGGGTAATCCTCTTGTTTGATAGAAGCACCATATATATCATTCTAGGATCCAAGAGGTTTTCGGTTTGCTCATTCAGGTTGGTGCACTGTTGAGTTGAGATCTTGCTTGAGGACAAGCAAGAGTCTAAGTGTGGGGTGATTTGATGCACCCAAATATTGGTGTATTCAATCCTGCATTAGACGACATTTCACTATGCTTTACTTGTGATTAGATGAGATATTGATGATTATTTGATTGTTTTTCTCTTTTGTCATTTTTGGGCCATTTTACATCGTTTTGTATGTTTTGATGTAGTTCAGAATATATACGACATTGGAGATGGAACTGAAGAGGACACAAGTGTGGAAATAGCAAGCGCCTAATCAAGCATGGCTGAATTATTTAGCCAAATATCTATTTGGCCATGAAGTTTCATGAGTGACAGAAGAATATAAACCATTCATCCCATCATCATCATTTTAATGCCATCATCATCATCTTAATGCCATCATCATCTTAATTCCATAATGGGGCCCAATCTTGATTTGGGCTGGCGGTAAACAAAGAGGGATTTTAATCCCATCAGAAGGCAGCGTGAGAAAAGAGCAATTAGGGGGAAAGAAAAGAGGAAGTGAAAAAGGGAGAGTTCGGCAGCGTGTAGGGAGAAAGAGGAGTGAGAGAGGGAAATAGAGAGCAGATGACGGGGAAGGGAATTGATTCCCATGGGGATTGGCAGCGAGACAAAGTTAATGAGAAAGACAGTAGAGCAGCTCAGCTCGGAGGAATCAAGGCCAACCTTGATGAATTGGCGGTTTGCAGTGTTCTTTCTGATTAATCTCATGAGTAACTAAGTTTTCCTTTTCTTGCTTGGGTTTTGTTGAATTCTTTGAGATTATGAGTTGATACGTTGAATTGGATTGTGGATTAATGATGATTGATGATCAATTTTATTATCTTGTCGCCCCGTTCTTAGACTTCCCTGTAATTCGAGGTTTTCTGCAGTTCTCCTGTTTTAGGTTTTCTGTTCAGTTTGTTATTGGATTGTTGGTTGAATGCGAGTTAGGGTGTGTTGCAGGTGGTTCTTGGTTATAGAATCGACCGACCCAACCTTTAGAACGTGAAACTGATTGTCATCCATGTCCTGCCAGTTCTGTAGCTGCATTTTCTCTTAGTTTCTTAGAACGATACAAACCCAAGCAAGACCTCTCCCCCACCGTTGATCCTACTTGTTAATTTGTGTTTTAGTTATTAGTTAGTTTTTACATTTTTCTAATTTAATTAAAAACTCCGATCAAAACGATTTCTCTGACTAGCAGAACTAAACTGAGTAAGGTAGCTCAAGTAGACCCGTGGGAATACGACTCTGAGAACTCTCAGGTTTATTTGGTGTTTGGGGCCTAAAAACCTCGTCATCAAATTGGCGCCGTTGCCGGGGACTTCTTTTGATTGTTTGAAAGAAGAACTGGCAATTTATTCTTCTACTTTCCATCTTTCATTTTTCCACCCACTTCGATTTTACACTGGTTCTTGTTTGTTTTTGTTATTTGTAGGTTGTTTACAGGTGTATGCATCGCCGCCCTTGGACTCGCTCTCAAACCGACAAGGCTAAGAGTATAGAGTGACCAGGCAGTTCTGCTCCACCTCGACAATCACAGATTTCAAGGAGAGGCAGAACCAATCCACCTCCACCCGTCACTCCGATTAAGATTGAGGAACTGAAGGATAGTCCCTCATCTTCACCGTTACCATCACCTACATCCGTCTCATACACCGACTCACTTTCACCTCCTCCATCTCCTATCATGGCTGATCAATTACCACCACCACCACCACCAGGCGGAAATCCACCACCACCGCCGCCTGCACAGAAAAGTCTAGCTGATTATAACAAGCCGAGCGCGACTAGCGTTCGATCTGCCATTGCCGTACCGCGCATTGAAGGAGATCCTGACTATGAGATCAAGATTCCATTCTTGACTATGATCTCTAGGGATTTACAGTTCGAAGGTAGGCCCCTAGACAATCCGTGCACTCATCTTGCAGACTTCCTTGATCTCTGCAGCACTTTCAAGAACGGAAACCTCGACAAGAATACTCTTTGTTTGAGAGCTTTCCCGTTCTCTCTAAAAGGTGCCGCTAAGAGGTGGCTTACTGGCAAACCACCTGGATATTACACTAATTGGGATACTCTGGCTCAGGACTTCGTTGAAGAATACTTTCCTCCTGCCAGAACAACCGCCATGAAGGACAGCATTGCCAGGTTCTCCCAGAAAGAAGGAGAAAGCTTATATGATACTTGGAATCGATTCCAAGAACTCCTCTACAACTGCCCTCATCATGGATTCGAGCAGAGGCAGTTAGCTGAAATCTTTGCTCGAGGTCTTCGAGAAGAATCTGCCAAGTGGGTCAATTCTCTAGCTGAATGGGATTGCACTACGCTCACACCTGAAGCTGCTCTTCTTCACTTCGCAAACTGTGCTTCCAAGTCAAGGAACTGGGAATGACAATCTGAAGGATCAAGGAGCAAGCTCGATCTTGAAGGAGCTATCAAGGCAGAAGTAGAGAAGCATTTGAAGAAGTCTACCACACCAGCCAAACCGCCGGCAGCTTCCGTCTATGTTGCCGATTGCGAGTGGTGTGGAGCTTGCGCACATAATGGAGGCCGTTGCCAGAATTTTGGTAAGACAGAATTCTGGTCCGCCGAAGAGGTAAACTTCGTCCAACAAGGCTTTGTTAATAATCAGAATGGTTATGCTGGCTACCGCAACTTCAGGCAGCAAGGGAACTATCAAGACAGACCTCCCTACAATGCTGGCGCCGTCCATAACTAGATCCAGAATAACCGCCCAGCTGGTCCAGCTCAGGATCAGAAGCCTAACCATCCGCCGGCAGGTGTCTACCAGCCGCCGCATCGCAATTCGGGTAACTATGAAACTGCTCCTGGCAATCGCCAGAATCAATACTTGAATAACACCTATCCAGGGCAGCAGTACCAGAAGGAGAACAATGGCAGTGACCTGGATAAGAAGCTTAGTCAGATCATCACCAGACTAGACGATCATGACAGTCAGTTTAAAGCTCAAGCTCTTCTCAATCAGGAACAGATAGCAGCCGGTCAAAGAATTGAGCAAGCTGTGAATAACATCTCGAGCATGCTAGCATCTGGTCGAGCATTTGGCCAACTTCCGAGCCAGACAGAGCCGAATCCGAGAAAGGAGCAAGCCAAGATGGTATCTGTTAGAAAATTTCCAAGTTTAATTGCTGACGCTTGTGCTGTTTTACGCAGGATCGCTGAATCTCAAGAGGAGAAGGAAGCACTGGAACCGGCGCCTAAGGAAGAAGATCCTCCTCTTGCACCATACGTCGTGAAGCCTCCTTTTCCAAGAGCATTGCTGCCAAATGCAAGGATCGAGACTGGCATGAAGGGGAATAAAGAAGGATATCCTGATGCTCGTATTAAGAAACCGTCCTCTCCATATCCAGCTAAGTGCTCTGATCCTGGTTCTTTTACTCTACCTCTTGTCATTAATAATGTTGAGATAGAACATTGTTTGGTTGATCTTGGCGCGTCTGATAATGTGATGCCTATGAGTCTATATGAAAAATTGAAATTAGGAGAACTTGAACCGCCTAGTATGCAACTTATCTTTGCTGATAGATCACTTAAAACTCCTAGGGGCAAAATCAAAGACGTTGTTACTAAATGTGGTCCTTACATGTTCTTAGCTGACTTTGTTATCATTGACACTAGTAAAGATGATTCTACCATTCTTATAGGACGACCTTTCATGGCTACCACTGGAATGCAAATTAACGTTCCAAATGGTTCTTTAACTTTGAGAGTTGGTTAAGAAACTGTCACGTTCCGCCTTAAAGACGGAATGAAATATAATCCTAAGAATGAAGAATTTCATTGTTTAGCTGTTGAAACTGTGGAGTTGACTCCGGCCAACTCCGTTACTGATGTCTCTTCTAGTGTACAAAAACCTGTCCCTCAAAAGCCGCCAAAGAAGAAGGAACTGAAAGTCTCTTCTAAGCCACCGAGCACAGAACCTAGCAGACCTCGGGGAAAGAATAAGAAGACGAAGACTCACATGGTCTGGAGACCAGTTGTGCCGCCACCGTCTACCGAGCCAGCTGCACCACCAATTTGTTCCAAGCTACCGGCGCTGGAACAAGTATGGAAGGAGAAGCCGAATGCATCTCCTAAGGAAATACTGACGATCACCGATCCTGGTGATATCAAGCCGGAGGTTAAAGAAAAGAAGAAGCCGAACATTCTCATTCCGTCCACTATCTTCCTTGTAGAAGATGATCCTTCGACAGAACTGTTCGGACCATTCAAGATTACTGACCACCTTCCCGACGGACATACAAAGCTCTTACACGCAAACGGGAAGAAATTCATGCTCACCGGAGAAGCCCCGAAGCTCTACCTTATGAACTCCGATGCTAGCATTAAGGAGAATCTGAGTTGGGATGTCTCCTAACACCGTCCAGGTATCGTCCAGCTCAAGGACATTAATAAAAGAGCGCTTCGTGGGAGGCAACCCACGGCTGGAGTCCGTTTTTCATTTGTGTCAACCTTAGTATTTTAGAGTCAGTTCGGGGGAGCCAAAAGTATCAGTTTGTTTGATTTCATATTTTTCATGTGTAGTCTGTGTGTCATAGTGTCAGTTTCAAGTCGTTTGAGGTCTTTTCGATTTTTGTGGATTTAACTGTGATTTTCTGAAGTCTGCCGGGATTGCGAAAATATTTTCAATCGTAGAGTTCAATATTTTCGACGAAAATAACCCATATTTTCGGCGAAAATCCTCTTTGAAATCCCACAGAGTTTTCCAAACGTTCCTGTTTCACATTTTCGGCGAAAAAGCACTACTATTTTCGGCAAAAATTTCTTTTGAAAACCGATAATCCTTTTTAACTAAAATATTTGGCGAAAACTTGCACTTATTTTCGCCGAAAATTTCTTTGAAAATCACCCAATTTTTCACTTAAAATCCGGTCTTATCCTCCTTCTCTCTCCCACTTCATTTTCGAAACACAAACCCGAAAATAAACCTTCCCCCTGTTTCCCGAAAACCCAATCGCCGACGCCACCTTTTCTCGCCGCCGCCGACCAAAGCCGACCGCCGCCGCCATCGCCGCCACCGCCGCACTCTTCCCCTCCCATTCCCGAACGATCCAAGCCTTAGAACAGCTGAATCGGTGCTCTACAGCTCTAGTTCACCCAAACCCTAAAAATCTTCATTTTTCACCGATTTCTCCCAAACCGTTCTTTTTTAACATCCATGGCTTCAAGGTAAGTTGTAGAAATTTTCATTGCGAATCTTTTGACATATTGGATGCTGAATTTCATCGGGGTTGACTTTCGGTTGACTTTTCGGTTTACCTCGATTTGTGTGCCGACTGATTTCGTGTGAACTAGGTTAGCTGAACTTGTTGAACTGTTCTAGCATGCTTAGGGAGTATCGTGCTTAATTGTTATATCGTTTGATCATGTGTTGCTATGCCTAAGTCCTATTCTTTGTGATGTTGACTTTTGAGAAATGTCGGTTTGACCATGAACTGTTTTTTATCATTCGGCTGCCCTATGTTTTCATTCTCGTTCAGATTATTGTGTTTGCCATCTGAGATCATAGTATACCGTCATTTCCCGCTTTGTGATAGTCTTGCCATGATTAGGGTTCAATGTTCTATAATGTTGACTTTTTTGAAATGTCGGTTTGACTTCTGAACTCTGATTGTGCTAATTCCATTCTGGCTGTCCTAAGCATGTATTTTATTGCTCGTGATTACCGGTTAATCTGCTTTGCTTACCCCCACTCGGTTTTCCTCATTTCTTAGTGAAATTGAGTTTTTCGACTAAGTGTGGGGTAGGGTTATAGTTTGACTAATCGGGTTTGTTTTCATGTTTAGGAACACCACTTTTGAGCGCAGGACCAAGGCACGACTTGATGGTGCCTCGAGCTCCGGAGCCCCCGCTCCCGTCACACCCGCCGTTCAGGGCCCTCCACCAGCTTTCCCTGGCCGTGCTAGATATCACCGCACCGTTGCTCGCCTTCCTCAACACTACTTTGAACGCTACCAGCAGCACAGGAAGGTTGTCACCTTCTATCTAGGCGGGGTGCACAGGGAGCTCACATATGATGAGTTTGCTGCTCATCTAGGCATCCCCTACGAGCATTACCACGACCATCACTTCGGCTGGGGGGACGACAACGACGACGAGGAGTACCATGCGCTCTGGAGTCACATGTCTGGAGTGCCCGACGATCGCCTCGGGGACCATAACTCAGTTAAGTCGCTCTCTCACCCTTTCTTTAAATATATTCATATGGTTTGGCGTAGATCGCTTTCATATGCTCCAGACAAGGACCGCCACCATATTAGCAAGGACGAGCTACTTCTTCTTCGCGCCATCCGGGAGAGATATCCTCTTCATCCCGGATGGGTGCTTGCTCGCCTACTCCGCAAGAAGACTCAGAGGTCCGGTCGTCCCCGCGCACTCCTGGGAGGCAACTTTGTGGGCCGGCTCATCATTTCCTTCGGCCTCAACAATGAATATGGCCCGAACATCCCACGCCGCAGAGTACGCAACGTTGGAGGAGACTTGGCAGTCGAGTACAACATTGATCTGGACGTCAGTCCCCTGGTGCCAGCGGATTCTCCTCTCGAAGACGAGGACGAGTCGGGAGAAGAAGATGATACTGAGCAACAGCCCCAGCCGCAACCAGAGTTTCATAAAAATATACCCTCGCCATATCATCAGGCAGGGTATGAGCACCAGCAGCCGCCGGTCATCCCCGATCCATACCAGGTGCCTCACCCTCACCACCGACCGCACCCCGCGGACATTGGTGAGCTGTATGAGCGACTGCAGGAGTGGCGCATCACCGACAACGCCACTCAAGAGGCGAGATGGACTACTATGCAGCAGCATATGCACCGCGCTGATAGGCGGTACGAGGCACAGATGGAGTGGCAACGTCAGCTCGGCGAGTACCTCCACTTCCCACCCCCCGGCGCCCCTGACCAGCCATGATCAGGTGGTGTCCTTTTCCTTGTCCTTTCTTTTTATTTATTCTTTTCGGATTTCGATCCAACTTTTTTCTGTGTGGATCCGGGACACTTGTCCCGGTTTCCTTTTTATGTTTCATTTGTTTTTGTTTTGTAGGCAGTAGGGAGATTCCCTTTGCTTCGCTTGGGTAGATTCCCTCCGCTCCGAGGACCCGTGCTCATCCTCTACGCCAACCATCTCGGTCCAGGTTCTTCTACTTCACTTTGAACTCTAGAATTAGTCCTGTGAGGACACAGTCCGATTTAAGTGTGGGGTAGGATGCTAGAGAACCTTGCATGAACTTGATTGCCTTGATTGTGTTTTCTGTGTGCCTCGTGATTCCATTCCAGTCTCTCTAGCATTAGAACGGCTCAGTTCTTAATTTTTGATGTTAAGTTGTTGATCAAACTTTCATAATGATGTTTAGACTGCCTAACTTAGAACTTGAGAACCAACGTGTATACTTTGATGCTAAATTGCCTGGTCATAACAGAATTTTTAAAATCACACTTGTAGTTTGTAGCCTTGATTGCATGAAAATGACCGAATCCGACTAGCAAACCAACTATGAGCTTTTGATCCATTGCACGTAACTTGCAATTTTAATTCTTTCTGAGTGGTTTTCTGTTTGCTTGAATGAGTTAGAATTTGCATGAGACCTACTCGAGACCACACGATGACACGAGTTCTAGAATGATAGGGGCACCTAGATTCAGCTACTAAGCCATATAGCCTACCTAACGATAAAATCCATTAGGTGTAGACCCTTGAGCTTGGCCTGTTCTTTCGGTTCGATATACATTACAGCCATTTTCCCATTCTTTCATTCCCCGTTGATCCCCTGTGGTTGTAGTTCTAGATTGACCTACCGGAAGTCGGTTTGTGGTAACCTGCCTGTAGCCATTAAACAGGTGGTCTTAGCTATTATGTCCAGACGTGTAAACCCCTCTAGCAACTAAAAGAAAAATCGGCACAAAAGAAAAAAAATCAAGTAAGAAAAGAAGAAGAAAAAGAAGCAAGTTTCGAAAAAAAATGATAAAGAAGAAAAAGCAGAAAAAGTTTCAAAGTTTTAGTTCAATAAAACGTTCTTCTCCCTACAAATGGAAGAACGAAGTCAAAAGAAAAGTCAGAAAAAGTGTGTAAAGAAAAAAAGTAAAAAGTGCTAGGTTGCTTGAAGGTATCATAAGACGAGCGTTCATTATTCCACCCGTGTCTGGTTAGACGGTAGGAAGCCATAGGCTAGATTCGAGGGAAGTTAGTTGAAAGCTACACCGCACAAAGCCATCATCATACATCCCCATCATCCATCGCATCATAAACCCAAGTAGTGTAGAATTCATTACGGTCCTAGCAGGGAAGTCCTTCTTGACTAGAGACTCGTGTTATCACAGTGGTGGAGATGTGGTCGAAATGCAAACTTATGACAGGGTTCAGTAACAGAAAATGATTGAGAGCAGAAACACGTCCTTAAACATAGAGAGTGAGAGTCCCCATTGTACTAAATATTTCCTGTGTGAGGAGTCTGGTCGGTCAGGTCAAATTCGTGCATAATTGGTTGCTACTACTTGTCATGTACAGATTATTAGTGAGACCAGGTAGTTTGGCTGATCTGTATGCATGTGAGGTTTCTTGTTCTAGGATCTATCGGTCTAATAATTTATTGTGTTTGATTGAGCTCCAATTTAATCGATCTTATCATCTATGAACATGAGCGTTTCTATTCAGTTTGCTTGACGACAAGCAAAAGCTTAAGTGTGGGGTATTTTGATGACACTCGATTTGACATGATTATCAGCCTCATTTAAGCGACATTTTCTTGCTTAAGACATGGTTTTTAGGGTAGAATAGCGAATATTCAATCGATTGCCCTATCTCGTTCCATTTGTGTTACCTTGGCCCGTTTCGGGTCTATTTGATGGTTTTCTAGTATTTTTATGTTAGCACAGGTTTTTGCCGTTAAATAAGTAGCCAAGGACATGTCTAAGGCATTGGAACCTCGAGGAATTACACCGGAATCGATCTAAGGAGCCAATCAAGTCAAAACAATTCCTGCCCCGATTTACAAAGGAATTTTCGCCGAAAATCCTTCAGTATTTTCGGTGAAAATATCAGCACAAATCGGCGATGCTCATCAACAGAAGTTTTCGGCGAAAACAGGGAATTTTTGACTGAGAACTAGGGGACCGAAATTTACAGGAAAAATCAGCCAGCGGACCTTCCAATTACAAAGGAATTTTCGCCAAAAATTCCTCAATATTTTCAGCGAAAATACCAGTTAAAATCCGACTGAATTAGGGTTAAGTATAAATACTTAACCGGCGGCCCAATAAAATATATACCTCATAATATACAACAATACATCAGAATTTAGAGAATCCTCTCAAGTTCTGGAGCGAAGAGTTAGAGTTCAAAGAGCCAGAAAGAGATCGTGATGCCATCCCTTCCACGTCCAAGACTCGGAGCTAGGATTACAGTCTACCAGAAGATCGAAGTTCTGCTGGAGTCGTCTAATTAGGTTTTTCAGATTCTTTTCTGTTCTTCCTTTGAATGATGAACTCTTTCATTGTCTTTGATTCTTTTGTAATGAATATGCGTAGCTAAACTCTTAGAGCTTAGACTAGATGAACCCTAAGTGACCCAGGGCTTTAAAGCGGTCACGGATCGGCGGTGATTAGATTTGAAGTTCAATCAGTTTCTCTTTCATGTTTGGTTTGTTCTTCATTGTTCATGTTTCTTGTCTGGATTGATCACCTAGATTAGATTCTTGTTAAGCTAAGGATAGAAGCGAACGCTCGCCTTACTTTAGAACATCAAATTGAACAATTAACCTTATAATTGGAGTGTGCCTTTCGTAGGAACCGGTTAGGGTTAATCCACTGCAAGAGTAACTCAATAATCGTTAGTAATTCCACTAGTTAAGTTAAGTCGTTGCGAGAGGCGACCGTACCCGGGCGACTAATTAATCTTGGTAGCTAGAACGGATAGAGTGAACGTTCGCCGGTCTTAGACCTAAGGGTAAGGAGTTATGGTGGTGTCTTTGAATTGATTGAATGGGAATCGAAATCCGCTGATCTGTTGATTGCCAATGCTCTGGTGAACGAAGGGGATTCAAAGTCTAAGTTCGTCTGTCATCTCTGTTTTAATGAACCCTAATTTCCAATCTGCTTTAGTTTAATTTTTAAATTTCTCTGCATTTCTTAGAATTAGAAGTCGTGGAACTCACACCACGCACGAAGTGTTTGCATCCGAATAAATTGCTAGCTTATTTGAGTAGTCAATCTTAGAAGGCCCGTGGAATACAATCTACCCTAGCTTGTTAGCTTTGTTAGTTATTTGTTTGAACCCTAACAACGATCTTAGGTTCATCAGTCATATTTGCCGAGGATCTTCTAAGTTTGGCTTACTCAAATATGAGAGAGGTGTTCAAATTGACGGAACAAATAAAACACACACACACACTTCGTAATCTAAATCTCAAAATAAGGATGGCTCAAGCTATGAACGACTAACTCAAGCATGGGCTCAAAGAGCATTGAAGTAGGGGTTGACAAATAATCAATCTAAGCGCGCAATGACAAAACACAAGATGGATGAACTGGGAGAGAGGTAATGATGAGATCCTAGTGGAGGCCCTAAAAATAATGAACAAGCAGTTTGCTTATTTAGAGACATGGATCCCATTGGAGCACGTGGACCATGATAGAGGATCAAGAAGAGCTACAACGGGCATGCATGGGTTCAGCTGTAAGCCCAAAGGCCCTAACTTGGAAGCTAAGCAAGAAGGAGTCAAGTTATCCTTGCTCTAGAAGGATTAGTTTTCTGTTCAGTTTTAGTATTCGGTCATAATTTCCTCTATAGGACTCTGATTGATGCAAGCTCAGCGGCATTGGAAAGATAATTCAATTATCTTTCCATAAATAGGTCATTCGACATCAGATTCGTTTGGAAGAAGGAGATATGCACGTTTCAATGTGATGGACAGAATAGAGAATCATTCCCCTTTTCCAATAGGACTTGTTTATCCTTATTTGTTTAGCAACTACCCTTTCCATGTTGGAATAGGATGTTTTTATTTTATTTTATTCCCTACAGTCGTGGCTCCCTTCCCCTATATAAATGAACCATTGTAACTCTTTCAAATCACATTCGAGTCACACTTATTCAAGTTGCTTTCAGCACAATGGTTTCTTTTTGGTTTCTTCTTCCCTTATCGTGTTGTCATTAGGTTAGAGAGATTGTAACATCCCCGCCCAATAGGATGTATGGAACTCGAGTTCGGGTAATCAAGGCACCAAAGTCAGTGCCTCTGAGGTCCCATTCAGGTCCGAAATGTCTGTGCCTAAGTCGGGTCGAGGTTGCAAGTGAGCATGTTGTGCAACGAAGAACACACACCGTGTGTTGTAACACATGCCGTGTGTCTTCAAGGTACATGATGTGTGTCTAAAGTACACGTTCGTGCTCTAATTCCAACAAAGTTCATCGAAAGTGGTAGAATGGAACACACGGTCATGTGTCTGTAAGACACATCGTGTTCCTTCATAACACACGTCGTGATGAAATGAACTAATTGATTAATTGGGTTAGAAATGAGAGATAGGTTGATGGGTGGTTCTGTGGTGAATTATATGATAACATATTGTGATAGTTGTGGTTGCAGGAGATGGCCCTGCCAATGTAGGGTCGTCCTATCTAAGAGGAACAGATGGGTAATCCCTGGACTCATGACATGGCTATCCCTATACTTACATGTGGGGGTGGCTGGTGAGCTAGACGATTATCCTATTGTGTGAATGTGTTGATGGATTTTGAAATGTGTCGGAATGTGGAGTCATGAAAAGATGAGATGATGTGTACAAAATGTTTGTGATGGAATTGAATGAGTTGTGAACTGTGTGAATGTAGAACCGGAAGGAGCCCACACTACCCCACCCGAAATACTGTTGTGATTGAGTCCAATTCACTGGGGTGAATCCTATGATGTGGAGTCATGGTGGTTGAAATATCTGTTAAGGAAGGATCCCTATGGGATACGTCATGATAACTCCATGGAGGAAGGATCCCTTGGGGGATGCGTCGTGTTATCTACCCATGAGGGAAAGATCCTACGGGGTAAGTTGATGTGATGGTCGGCGGTGGTGGTGTGGATAACTCCTTGGCCCCTAATAACTCACCTAGATTGATGATTGTGATTTGAATGTGTGAATGCGTGTGATGTACGCATTGATGGTGTTGTGAACTATTCTGTGAATCATGCTCTGTCGTTGGATGCTGAATCAATTATGATAATGTTGTTGTTATCTATTGTGCGTGTGAATGATGAACTGAACCTATGTAATCACCTAGACTGCTCTAGGATATTAAAATTTGGTTAAGGTTGGGTTTGGTTCCATTGTCGATGTTTGTGTGGAGTTTGAAACTGCTCCTTTGGATTAGGACAACACATATTTAAGCCTAGCGAGTTCACTCAGTTTCAATAGGAAATTAATTCCCCCCTTCTTTCCCCTTTCAAGTTCTTGTGGCTAGTAGGTGGTGTTGTTGGTGTCAGAAGCATGAGTTGATTTCGAGGGAGTTCGGGTTGCAACTATGAGGTGAAGACTGGCGATTTACTCAGAATTGACTAGTTTATTTCCATTTCAATTGATCATCAATGTTTTGGGGATTTTTATATATTTGGAGGATTTATTGGATTTATGGATGTATTGGTTTTCGGATCTTTACTCTGATTTTTATACCTATTTGGAGGCCTCCTTCATTTTAGTTAATGCAAACCTTGGATTCTCACACTACAAGAAAATTACACTTTAACATCGAAACTCTAACAGCGGACAAGAAACCGCTATTAGATTATACTGTATAACAGCGGATATATAAAAATTGGTTGTTAGCTAACAACACACACTTATCCGCTATTAGATTGAAATTTCACGGGGGCGCCAAATGTCCTGCCTCCATGGGAATTCAAAAATTTGGTGGGGAAACCTAACAACGGATAAAAACCGTTGTTAAGTTGTCCGCTGTTAAGTTTAGCTGATGTGGCAATCCGTGTGCTCAGCCCCAACCAATGATATCTCTTTCGGATTTGTCTCTTCTCTTGTTTTCTTCTTCTCTTTCTCATTTATTATTAGAGTTTTAGTTAGGGTTTGTCGTTTGAGTTTGCTGAAGAATAAGAAGAACAAAGTAGAAGGATAAGAATAGATAAAGAAGAAGAACACAAAATTAAGAAGAAGAAGAAGAACATAGAATCAAGAAGAAGAAGAAGAAGATGACGCAGAACACAACATCAAGCATCAGCCGAAGAAGAAGAAGATGAAGAAGAAGAAGAAGAAAAAGAAGAAAAAGAAGATTAGAGAAGAAGATCAAAGAAGAAGATGAAGAAGGAAAAAAAGAAGACCGGAGAAGAAGATTGAAGAAGAAGAAGAAGAAGATCAGAGAAGAAGATCGAAGAAGAAGAAAAAAAAGAAGATGCAGAAGAAGAAAAAGATCGAATATGTAGAAGAAGAAGAAGAAGAAAATCAGAGATGCAGATGCAGAACCTGCTATGCAGGTTTCTGCATTTTTTAAAAATCTGATCTTCATTCTAATAGCGGATACAAACTGCTGTTAGACCTAACAGCGGAAAGTGAACCGCTGTTAGGTTTAACGGCGGTTAGCTTATCCGCTATTAGCTCAGCTCGTGTTAGTCAACCTAACAGCGGACACGTATTTGCTGTTAGAAATCCTAACAGTGGTCTATCCGATGTTAGAAGTAATAAAAATCCGCTATTAGCTATGCATTTTCTTGTAGTGTCAATTCAGTTTATAAGTTGATTTTTGTTAGTAATACTCATAACCGGTTCAACCATGGGTTTCACCAGGTTGATTCGGGTTGGGTGTTACAAATGGTATCAGAGCCTAGTTAGTTGCTACTGTACTGGTGAGTTAATCCTTCTCCTCGAGGAGTAATTAACCTTATAGGGAGAAGGGGTAACACATCGGTACAGGACTGAGTTTCCAGGGATTTTCAACTATTTTAAAATGGGTGCGAAATTTTGAAATAAGTCGCGATTTGAAATGTTAGTGTTCTTTCTTGAAAGGTCAACTGAATCGTTTAAATGTCCACCTGTAGTGAATCTAATCAAGCCATGGGGAGCAGTTCCATTAAGAACTCGGGATTTGGAGGAGGAGCTCCTAGGTTCCAACCGAGTCTGCTAAAGGGTTGGAATTTTGGTGAGTTCACCGGAGAAGTGGCCGACCCTGAGGTTGCAGAGCAATGGCTTCAGGAGTGTGAGTACAAGTTCCTGCAGATGGGACTTAATGAAGAGGTGAGAGTGCTGGCCATGACCTTCATGTTTAAGGGTCATGCATTGGTGATGAACGCTGCAGAGCGGTGATCAAATACTACCAAGCTAACAAAAGCTAGGGTAGATCATATTCCAGGGGTCTTCTAAGATTGACTACTTCAAAACTAGAAAAATACTCGAATGCAGATAAGTTGTGCGTGGTGTGAGTTCCACGACTTCTAATTCTAAGAAATGCAGAGAAATTTAAAATTAAACTAAAGCGGATTGGAAATTAGGGTTTTAAAACAGAGATGACAAACGAACTTGGACTTTGAATCCCCCTTCGTTCCCCAGAGCATTGGCAATCAACAGATCAGCGGATTTTGATTCTCATTCAATCAATTACTAAGACACCACCATAACTCCTTACCCTTAGGTTTAAGACCGGCGAACGTTCGCTCTATCCGTTC
Organism: Linum lewisii; assembly: GCA_034768395.1. Taxonomy (NCBI): domain Eukaryota; kingdom Viridiplantae; phylum Streptophyta; class Magnoliopsida; order Malpighiales; family Linaceae; genus Linum; species Linum lewisii. Next base: position 26,250,652 of record CM068302.1, on the reverse strand, counting down.
TAACTGCCAAGATTAACTAGCCGCCCGGGTACGGTCGTCTCTCGCAACAACTTAATTAACTGGTGTAATTACTAATGATTAATGAGTTACTCTTGCAGTGGATTAACCCTAACCGGTTCCTACGAAAGGCACACTCCAATTATAAGGTTAATTGTTCAATTCGATGTTCTAAAGTAAGGCGAGCGTTCGCTTCTATCCTTAGCTTAACCAGAATCTAATCTAAGTGATCAGTCCAGACAAGAAACATGAACAATGAAGAACAAATCAAACATGAATGAGAAACTGATTGAATTTCGAATCTAATCACCGCCGATCCGTGACCGCTTTAAAGCCCTGGGTCACTTAGGGTTCATCTAGTCTAAGCTCTAACGAGTTTAGCTACTCATGTTTATCACAAAGAAACAAAGACAAAAAAAAGAGTTCATCATCTAGAGGAAGAACAGAAAAGAATCTGAAAACCTAATTTAGACGACTCTGACAGACTTCGATCTTCGGTAAGCTACACTCCTAGCTCCGGTTCTCCGAGATGAAAGGGATGGTGTCACGATCTCTTTCTGGCTCTTCGAACTCTAACTCTTCGCTCTAGAACTCCAGAGAATCCTTGGAAAACGTAATTATGAATGATATGTTATGAGATATATCTTTTTGGGCCGCCGGGTTAAGTATTTATACTTAACCCTAATCAGTCCGGATTTCCCTATTATTTTTGCCGAAATTCTTGAGGAATTTTCGGCGAAAATTCCTTTGCATTTGAGGGCTTTGCCGGCTGATTCTCCTGGACTTCTTTTTTGGACAGAAAACCTGATCGGTTTCGCCAAAAATTCCTTCACTTACCTACAGTCGATTTGTGATGATATTTTTGCCGAAAATACAAGGATATTTTCGGCGAAAATTCCTTTGTAATCCGGGCAGGAATTTGTTTGAACTTGATTGGCTCCTTTGATCGATCCCGGTGCAATCCTTTGAGATTCCAACGCCTTAGACACGTCCTTGGTTACTTATTCGATGGCAAAAACCTGTGCTAACATAAAAACACTACAAAACCATCAAATAGACCCGAAACGGGCCAAGGTAACACAAATGGCACGAGATAGGGCAATCGATTGAATATTCGTTATTCTACCCTAAAAAACATGTCTTAAGCAAAGAAATGTCGCTTAAATGAGGCTGATAATCACGTCAAATCGAGTGTCATCAAATACCCCACACTTAAGCTTTTGCTTGTCCTCAAGCAAACTGAATAGAGACGCTCATCTTCACAAATGATAAGATCGATTAAATTGGAGCTCAATCAAACACAATGAATTATTAGACAGATTGATCCTAGAACAAGAAACCTAACATGCATACCGATCAGCCAAACTACCTGGTCTCACTAATAAACTGCACACGACAAGTAATTAGCAACCAATTATGCACGAATTTGACCTGACCGACCAGACTCCTCACACAGGATATATATAGTACAATGGGAACTCTCACTCTCTGTGTTTAAGGACGTGTTTCTGCTCTCGATCATTTTCTGTTACCGAATTTTGTCATAGGTTTGCATTTCGACCACATCTCCACCACTGTGACAACACGAGTATCTAGTCAAGAAGTACTTCCCTGCAAGGACCGTAATGAATTCTACACTACTCGGGTTTATAATGAGATGGATGATGGGAATGAATGATGATGGCTTTGTGCGGTGTAGCTTTCGACTAACTTCCCTCGAATCTGATCTATGGCTTCCTACCGTCTAACCAAACACGGGTGGAATAATGAACGCTCGTCCTATGATACCCTCAAGCAACCTAGCACTTATTCTTTGTCTTTACACGATTTTTTTTTCTTTTGAACTTTTTTTTTGACTTCGTTCTTCCATTTGTAGGGAGAAGAACGTTTTATTGAACTAGAAACTTTGAAACTTTTCTGATTTTTCTTTTCTTCACTTTTTTCTAAATTTGCTTCTTTTTTTTCTATTTTTTCTATTTTTTTCTTTTGTGCCGATTTTCTTTTAGTTGCTGGAGGGATTTACACGTCTGGACATATTAGCTAAGACCACCTGTTTAATGGCTATAGGCAGGTTACCACAAACCGACTTCCGGTAGGTCAATCTAGAACTACAACCACAGGGGATCAACGGGGAATGAAAGAAATGGGAAATGGCTGTAATGTATTATCGAACCGAAAGAACAGGCCAAGCTCAAGGGTCTAAACCTAGTGGATTTATCGTTTGGTAGGCTATCTGGCTTAGTAGCTGAATCTAGGTGCCCCTATCCTTCTAGAACTCGTGTCATCGTGTGGTCTCGAGTAGGTCTCATGCAAATTCTAACTCATTCAGGCAAACAGAAAACCACTCAGAAAGAATTAAAATTGCAAGTTACGTGCAATGGATCAAAAGCTCACAGTTGGTTTGCTAGTCGGATTCGGTCATTTTTATGCAATCAAGGCTACAAACTACAAGTGTGATTTAAAAATTCTGTTCTGACCAGGCAATTTAGCATCAAAGTAAACAAGTTGGTTCTCAAGTTCTAGGTTAAGCAGTCTAAGCATCATTATGAAGGGTTGAACAACAACTTAACATCAAAAATCAAGAACTGAGCCATTCTAATGCTAGAGAGACTGGAATGGAATCACGAGGCACACATAAAATACAATCAAGGGCAATCAAGTTCATGCAAGGTTCTCTAGCATCCTACCCCACACTTAAATCGGACTGTGTCCTCACAGGACTAAAATTAGAGTTCAGAGTGAAGTAGAAGAACCTGGACTGAGATGATTGGTGTAGGGGATGAGCACGGGTCCTCGGAGCGGAGGGAATCTACCCAAGCGAAGCAAAGGGAATCTCCCAACTGCCTACAAAACAAAAACAAATAAAACATAAAAAGGAAACCGGGACAAGTGTCCCGGATCCAAACAGAAAAAAGTTGGACCGAAATCCGAAAAGAATAAATAAAAAGAAAGGACAAGGAAAAGGACACCACCTGATCATGGCTGGTCAGGGGTGTCGGGGGGGTGGAAAGTGGAGGTGCTCGCCGAGCTGACGTTGCCACGCCAGCTGTGCCTCATACCGCCTGTCGGCGCGGCGCATATGCTGCTGCATAAGAGTCCATCTCGCCTCTTGAGTGGCGTTGTCGGTGATGCGCCACTCCTGCAGTCGCTCTTATAGCTCACCCACGTCCGCAGGGTGCGGTCGGGGCTGAGGGTGAGGTGCCTGGTAAGGATCGGGAATGTGCGGCGGCGACTGGTGAGCATACCCTGCCTGATGATGTGGCGAGGGTATATAATCTTGGAATTCTGGCGGCGGCTGGGGCTGCTGCTGCTCAGTGTCATCCTCTTCCTCTGACTCGACCACAGGCTGGAGTGGAGGATCTGCTGCTACATGGGGACTGAGGTCTAGCTCTAAGTCGTACTCAACCGCTAAGTCTCCTCCAACGGTCCTAACGTGACGTCGTGGAATGTTCGGGTCATATTCATGGCTGATGCCGAAGGAGATGATGAGCTGACCTATGAAGTTACCCCCCAGGAGTCTACGAGGTGGCGTCTTCCTCTTGGTCTTCTGGCGGAAGATGCGAGCAAGCACCCAGCCGGGGTGGAGAGGGTAGCTCTCTCGGATGGCTCGGAGAAGCATAAGCTCCTCCTTGAGGATATGGAGGTGATCCTTGTCTGGAACATATAAAAGCGATCTACGCCAAACCATATGAATAAATTTAAAGAGAGGGTGGGAGAGCGACTTAACTGAGTTGTGCTCCCCAAGGCGATCGCCAGGCACTCCAGTCATGTGACTCCAGAACGCGTGGTACTCCTCGTCGTCATCATCGTCGCCCCAGCCTAGGTGATGATCGTGATAATGCTCGTAGGGGATGCCAAGATGACCAGCAAACTCATCGTAGGTGAGCTGCCTGTACACCCCACCAAGATAGAAGGTCACAACCTTCTGGCGCTGCTTCCTCTTGTGCTCATCCAGATCAAAGGTCGCCAGAACTTTTGGAGGGTGATGTCTGGGAAATCGGCAGCTATGGTGGTCAGCTCGAGGAGGCCGACCGGTGCTAGGGCGTCATGCACATTCCGGTAGTAGTCCTCGCCGTGCTCGTGCAGGGACTCCATGGAAAGAGGGCGCACGTCAGCTCCCCGAATGTGCTCGATCTTCTGGAAGCACTCGAAGTAGAAGTCAGGTAGACGGGCGATAGTGCGATGGTATCCAGCCCGGCGGGGTAATGCGGGTGGAGGACCCAGAACGGCAGGTGTGACTGGGCGGCATCTCTGGAGCTCGAGGCGCCATCAAGTCACGCCTTAGTCGTGCGCTCATAAGTGGTGTTCCTAAAACCAGAATGAAACCAGATTAGTTAAACTAAACCCTACCCCACACTTAGTAGAAAAACTCAATTTCACAAAGAAATGAGGAAAACCGAGTGGGGTAAGCAAAGCGGAGTAACCGGTAATCATAGACAGTAAAATATATGGTTAGGAACAGCCAGAATCGGATAAGCACAATCAGAGTTCAAAAGTCAAACCGACATTCAAAAAGTCAACATAATAGAACATTGAACCCTAATCATGGCAAGATTATCACAACGTGGAAATTGACGGCATAATATGATCTCAGATGGCCAACACAATAATATGAACGAGAATGAGCACATCAGGCAGCCAAATGATCACAACAATTCAAAGTCAAACCGACATTTCTCACAAAAGTCAACATCACAAAGAATCAATCCTATGCAAGCAAAACATGATCAAACAATATGGAAATTAAGCACGGAACTCCCTAAGCATGCTAGAACAGTACTACAAGTTCAGCTAACCTAGTTCACACGAAATCAGTCGGCACGCAAATTGAGGCAATCCGAAAAGTCAACCGAAAGTCAACCCTGATGAAATTCAGCAATCCATATGTCAAAAGATTCGTATTGAAAAGTTCTACAACTTACCTTGAAGCCATGGATGCTAAAAATGAACGGTTTGGTAGGAATCGGTGAAAAACTCTGAAAAAAGGGTTTCAGTGAACTGGAGCTGCAGGGCTCCAATTTGAACAATCTAGGGCTCAATGGAATCAGAAAAGGGAGGGGAGTTGAGCGGCAGCGGTCGGCGATGGTGGCGGTGAGGGAAATGGCGGCGGCGGCGGTGAGAAAATGGGTGTGGTCGGCGGTTTTGAAAAAACAAAGGGGAGGGGTTTATTTTCGGGTTTTGGAACGAAAATAAAAGAAGGAAAGTGGGGAGAGAGAGGATAAGACCGGGTTTTAAGTGGGTACTTTTCTGATTTTCAAAGGAATTTTCGGCGAAACTGATAGGTAGTTTTCGCCGAAAATGGAAGTTAAAATGGCTGCCGATTTTCAAATGGATTTTCGCCGAAACCACTCAACTTTTCGAACCGAAAATATGAAACAGGAGACCGGATTCCAAAATTCAAAAGTGATTTCACCGAAAATATGGTTTAATTTTCGCCAAAATTTTGAACACTACGAGTTGAAAATATTTTCGCAATCCCGGCAGACTTAGAAAATCACAGTTATATCCACAAAAATCGGAACGACCTCACCCAACTTGCGAACGACACAATGACACAGACTCTACACGAAAAATAATAAATCAAACAAACTGACACTTTTGGCTCCCCCGAACCGACTCTAAAATACTAAGTTCGACAAAAATTAAAAACAGACTCCAGCCGTGGGTTGCCTCCCACGAAGCGCTCTTTTATTAACTTCCTTGAGCTGAACGATACCTGGATGGTATTAGGAGACATCCCAACTCAGATTATCCTTCACGCTTGCGTCGGAGTTCATAAAGTACAGCTTCGGAGCTTCTCCGTAAGCGTGAATCTCTTCCCGTTCGCATGTAAGAGCTTGGTACGTCCATCGGGAAGATGATCGATGAACTTGAACGGTCCGAACAGCTCTCTGGAAAGATCATCCTTCTTGAGTGTTACGATGGAAGGAATGAGGACTGTCGGCTTCTTCTTTTCTTTTATCTCCGGCTTGGTATCACCAGTATCGGTGATCCTCAGTATTTCCTTAGGAGATGCTTTCGGCTTCTCCTTCCATACTTGTTCCAGCGCCGGTTTCTTGGAACTAATTGGTGGTGCAGCTGGCTCGGTGGAAGACGGCGGAATTTTTGGCCTCCAGACCATTTGGGTATTCGTCTTCTTGTTCTTTCCTCGAGGCCTGCTCAGTTTAGTGCTCGGTGGCTTAGAAGAGGCTTGCAGTTCCTTCTTCTTCTTGGGCGGCTTCTGAACCGAAGTTTCTGGCTTCTTTTTAATAACCTGTTCAGTATCTGCAGCAACAACTGATCTAGAGGCACTGGAAGAAGCATTAGTAACGGAGTTGACCGGAGTCAACTCCACAGTTTCAACAGCTAGGCAGTGAGATTCTTCATTCTTAGAGTCATATTTCATGCAATCTTTAAGACAGAACGTTTTCGTTTCTTTACCGACCCTTAGAGTTAAAGAACCATTTGGAACGTTAATATTCATTCCAGTAGTAGCCATGAAAGGTCTACCTATGAGAATAGTAGAATGATCTACACTAGTATCCATAATCACATAGTCAGCTAAGAACGTGAACGGACCACATTTAGTAACAACGTTTTTAATCTCTCCCTTAGGGGTTTTAAGTGATCTATCAACAAAAACAAGTTGCATACTAGGCGGCTCAAGTTCTCCTAGGTTCAATTTTTCAAACAGGCTCATAGGCATGACATTAACAGATGCTCCTAGATCAACTAAACAACGTTTAATCTCAACATCATTGATGACGAAAGGCAAAGTAAAAGAACCAGGATTAGATAACTTAGCTGGATATGGAGAGGCAGGTTTCTTAATACGAATGTCAGGATATCCTTCCTTGTTCCCCTTCATGCCAGTCTCTATCCTTGCATTTGGCAGCAATGCTCTTGGAAAAGGAGGCTTTACGACATACGGTGCAAGAGGAGGATCATCCTCCTTAGGCGCCAGTTCCTGTTCTTCTTCTTCCTCCGGAGTTTCAGCGATCCTGCGTAAGACAGAACAAGCATCAGCAATTAAGTTTGGGAGTTTTCGAGCGGTTACCATCTTGGCTTGCTCCTTTCTCGGATTCGGCTCTGTCTGGCTTGGAAGTTGGCCAAATGGTCGGCCAGATGCTAGCATGCTCGAGATGTTGTTCACGGCTTGCTCAATTCTTTGTCCAGATGCTATCTGTTCTTGATTGAGAAGAGCTTGAGCCTTGAACTGACTGTCATGATCATCGAGTCTGGTGATGATCTGGCTGAGCTTCTTATCCAGGTCACTGACATTGTTCTCTCTTTGATGTTGCTGCCCTGGATAGGTATTATTAAGATATTGATTCTGGCGATTGCCAGGAGCAGTTCCATAATTACCCGGATTGCGATGCGGCGGCTGGTAGACACCTGCCAGCGGATGGTTAGGCTTCTGATCCTGAGCTGGACCAGCCGGGCGGTTATTCTGGTTCTGGTTGTGTTTGGTGCCAGCATTGTAGGGAGGTCTGTCTTGATAGTTCCCTTGCTTTCTGAAGTTACGATAGCCAGCATAACCATTCTGATTATTAGCGAAGCCTTGTTGAATGAAATTTACCTCTTCGGTAGACCAGACTTCTGCCTTACCAAAATTCTGACAACGGCCTCCGTTATGTGCGCAAGCTCCACACCACTCACAATCGGCAACGTAGACAGAAGCTGCCGGCGGCTTGATCGGTGTGGTAGACTTCTTCAAATGCTTCTCTACCTCTGCTTTGATTGTAGCTTCAAGATCTAGCTTGCTCCTTGATCCTTCAGATTGTCGTTCCCAGTTCCTTGACTTGGAAGCACAGTTTGCGAAGTGAAGAAGAGCAGCTTCAGGTGTAAGTGTAGTGCAATCCCCTTCAGCTAGAGAATTGACCCACTTCGCATATTCTTCTCGAAGTCCTCGAGCGAAAATTTCAGCTAACTGCCTTTGCTCGAATCCATGATGAGGGCAGGTGTAGAGAAGTTCTTGGAATCGATTCCAAGTATCATACAAGCTTTCTCCTTCTTTCTGGGAGAATCTGGCGATGCTGTCCTTGATGGCGGTTGTTCTGGCCGGGGGGAAGTATTCTTCAACGAAGTACTGAGCCAGAGTATCCCAATCAGTGTAATAGCCAGGTGGTTTGCCAGTAAGCCACCTCTTAGCAGGGCCTTTCAAAGAGAACGGGAAAGCTCTCAGACAAAGAGTGTTTTTGTCGAGGTTTCCGCTCTTGAAAGTGCTGCAGAGATCAAGGAATTCTGCAAGATGAGTGCACGGATTGTCTAGAGGCCTGCCTTCAAACTGTAAATCCCTAGAGATCATAGTCAAGAATGGAATCTTGATCTCATAGTCAGGATCTCCTTCAATGCGCGGAACGGCAATGGCAGATCGAATGCTAGTCGCGCTCGGCTTGTTATAGTCTGCTAGACTCTTCTGTGCAGGTGGTGGTGGCGGCGGTTGATCGCCATTTGGTGGTGGTGGTGGTAATCTATCGTCCATGGCGGGAGATGGCGGAGGTGAGAGTGACTCGGTGTATGAAGCGGATGAAGATGACGGTACAGGTGAAGAACGAGATGAGGAACTCTCCTTTAGTTCCTCGATCTTGATCGGAGTGATGAATGGATTGGATCTGCCTTTCTTCAGAATCTGTGATCTTAGAGGTGGAGCAGAACTACCTGGTCTCTCTGCACTCTTAGCCTGTTCGATTTGAGAGCGAGTCCAAGGACGATGAGGCATACACCTGTAAACCTAGAGATAACAAAGACAAACAAAACCAGTGTAAAATCGAAGTGGATGGTAAGGTGAAAGATGGAAAGTAGAAGAATATATTGCCAGTTCTTCTTTCGAACAATCAAAAGAAGTCCCCGGCAACGGCGCCAATTTGATGAACGCTGCAGAGCGGTGATCAAATACTACCAAGCTAACAAAAGCTAGGGTAGATCGTATTCCAGGGGTCTTCTAAGATTGACTACTTCAAAACTAGCAAAATACTCGAATGCAAACGAATGAACTTAGACTTTGAATCCCCATTCGTTCCCTAGAGCATTGACAATCAACAGATCAGCGGATTTCGATTCTCATTCAATCAATTACTAAGACACCACCATAACTCCTTACCCTTAGGTTTAAGACCGGCGAACATTCGCTCTATCCGTTCTAACTACCAAGATTAACTAGTCGCCCGGGTACGGTCGCCTCTCGCAACAACTTAATTAACTGGTGTAATTACTAATGATTAATGAGTTACTCTTGCAGTGGATTAACCCTAACCGGTTCCTACGAAAGGCACACTCCAATTATAAGGTTAATTGTTCAATTCGATGTTCTAAAGTAAGGCGAGCGTTCGCTTCTATCCTTAGCTTAACCAGAATCTAATCTAGGTGATTAGTCCATACAAGAAACATGAACAATGAAGAACAAATCAAACATGAATGAGAAACTGATTGAATTTCGAATCTAATCACCGCCGATCCGTGATCGCTTTAAAGCCCTGGGTCACTTAGGGTTCATCTTGTCTAAGCTCTAACGAGTTTAGCTACTCATGTTTATCACAAAAGAAACAAAGACAAAGAAAGACTTCATCATCCAGAGGAAGAACAGAAAAGAATCTGAAAACCTAATTTAGACGACTCTGACAGACTTCGATCTTCGGTAAGCTACACTCCTAGCTCCGGTTCTCCGAGATGAAAGGGATGGCGTCACGATCTCTTTCTGGCTCTTCGAACTCTAACTCTTCGCTCCAGACCTCCAGAGAATCCTTGGAAAACGTAATTATGAATGATATGTTATGAGATATATCTTTTTGGGCCGCCGGGTTAAGTATTTATACTTAACCCTAATCAGTCCGGATTTCCCTATTATTTTCGCTGAAATTCTTGAGGAATTTTCGGCGAAAATTCCTTTGCATTTGAGGGCTTTGCCGGCTGATTCTCCTGGACTTCTTTTTCAGATTGAAAACCTGATCGGTTTCGCCGAAAATTCCTTCAGTTACCAATAGTCGATTTGTGATGATATTTTTGCCGAAAATACAAGGATATTTTCGGCGAAAATTCCTTTGTAATCCGGGCAGGAATTTGTTTGAACTTGATTGGCTCCTTTGATCGATCCCGGTGCAATCCTTCGAGATTCCAACACCTTAGACACGTCCTTGGTTACTTATTCGATGGCAAAAACCTGTGCTAACATAAAAACACTAGAAAACCATCAAATAGACCCGAAACAGGCCAAGGTAACACAAATGGCACGAGATAGGGCAATCGATTGAATATTCATTATTCTACCCTAAAAACCATGTCTGAAGCAAAGAAATGTCGCTTAAATGAGGCTGATAATCACGTCAAATCGAGTGTCATCAATTGGATTGGTGGAAGTCGATGTCGTAGAGTCGAGTGGTTCCGTTAGAGATAGAGTTGGAATTTTGGTGAGTTCACTAGAGAAGTGGCCGACCCTGAGGTTGCTGAGCAATGGCTTCAGGAGTGTGAGTACAAGTTCCTGCAGATGGGACTTGATGAAGAGGTGAGAGTGCTGGCCATGACCTTCCTGTTTGAGGATCATGCATTGGATTGGTGGAAGTCGATGCCGTTGAGTCGGGTGGTTCCGTTAGAGATAAAGTTCGATGAGTTTGTAGGGGAATTTCGAGATCAGTTCCGCCCAGATCTTTGGCGTGAGGAGAAGGCTAAGGAATTTATGGGATTGGAGCAAGGTGAGAAGACTATTCTCGCATACTACATAGAGTTTACCTCCCTCTTAAAGTGGTATGACGAGCGGACTAACCGGGCGGGAAAGCTCATCAACAAGTTCAAGAATGGGCTAAGGGTGGAGATTCAGGAGGGTGTCACCACCACTGACAGGAGGAGTTTTGTGTCGGTTAAGGCGGCGGCACTGGAGAGGGAAAGGTTGGAGAATAGGAAGAAAGGAAGAGGAAGGCGACGACCCCGCCTACCTAGATAGCAGTGCATAGCCATTCAGCCAAGAGAGTCCAGTCTGCAATCTCGGGGCAGCAAAATGTGCAGTCTGCTCCATCGCGTCGTGCCCTCGTGTTCTTTACTTGTGGTCACCTAGGTCACAAGAGTTCTGAGTGTCAAGGGGCGGGATCGGTACAGCGAGTAGGAGCACCATCGGGGCTCCCTATGTGTGGCACTTGTGGGAAGCCTCACTTCGGGGTGTGTCACATGCTAAGGCCTATGATGAACGATGCAGAGCGGGTTTATCAAATACTACCAAGCTGGAAGCTAGGGTAGATCGTATTCCACGGGTCTTCTAATGATTGACTCTCAAATATAGAGGCAAATTAATCAGGTTTAACACTTTGTGCGCGGTGTGAGTTCCACGACTTCTAATTCTAAGAAATGCACGGAAATTAAAAATTAAAACTGAAAACAGATTGAAAGATTGGTTGTTTAAACAAAGATGACAGACAAGCTTAGACTTTGAATCCCCCTTCGTTCACCAGAGCATTGGCAATCAACAGATCAACGGATTTCGATTCTCATTCAATCAATTCTAAGACACCACCATAACTCCTTACCCTTAGGTTTAAGACTGGCAAACGTTCGCTCTATCCGATCTAGCTACCAAGATTAATTAGCCGCCCGGGTACGGTTGATGACACTCAATTTGACGTGATTATCAGCCTCATTTAAGCGACATTTCCTTGCTTAAGACATGGTTTTTAGGGTAGAATAACGAATATTCACTCATCTACTCTATCTCGTGCCATTTGTGTTACTTTGGCCCGTTTTTGGGTCTATTTGATGGTTTTCTAGTGTTTTCTTGTTAGCACAGGTTTTTGCCGTCAAACAAAATAGCCAAGGACGTGTCTAAGGCGTTGGAACCTCGAGGAATCACACCGGAATCGATCCAATGAGTCAATCAAGTCGAACCAAATCCTGCCCCATTTTACACTGAAGTTTTCGCCGAGAACCCCGGCGTCCAAAAAACACAGTAGAAAACAGCCGGCGGACAACCCATTCACAAAGAGATTTTCGCCGAAAATTCCTTCACATTTTCGACGAAAATTCCAGTTAAAACTCAGCGGTATTAGGGTTAAGTTTAAATACTTAACCGGGGGCCCATAATCAGATACCTCATAATATCAATCATAATTTCCAGACCTAGAAGTTCGAGAGAGAGTTTAGAGAGTTCAAAGAATCATGGAGAGATCGTGACGCCATCCCTTCACCTCAGAGCTGGGATTGAAGATTACCGGAGATCGAAGCTTCGCCGGAGTCGTCTTAATTAGGTTTTTCAGATCTTTTTCTGTTCTTCCTCTGTTTAAGATGAACTCTGTCTTTGTCTTTGATTCTTTTGTTATGAACATGAGTAGCTAAACTCGTAGAGCTTAGATTAGATGAACCCTAAGTGACCCAGGGCTTTAAAGCGGTCACGGATCGACGGTAATTAGATTCGAAGTTCAATCAGTTTCTCTTTGCATGGTTGTTTTGTTCTTGATTGTTTATGTTTCTTTTCTGATTGATCGCCTAGATTAGGTTTGTGTTGAATTAGGGTTTGTCGCCAGACAGCTTCTCTGCTTTAAACATTAAAACTTGTCTTTCCTGATCACCTAGCTTAGATTCTTGTTAAGCTGAGGATAGAAGCGAATGCTCGCCTCACTTTAGAACATCAATTCAACCAGTTAACCTATTCATTGGAATGTGCCTTTCGTAGGAACCAGTTAGGGTTAATCCGCTTCAAGAGTAACTCATAAATCATTAGTAATTGCACCAGTTAGTGATGCGGCTGCAGAACAGTGATCAAATACTACCAAGCTAGCAAAAGCTATGGTAGATCGTATTCCTGGGGTCTTCTAAGATTGACTACTTCAAAACTGGCAAAATACTCGAATGCAAACAAGTTGTGCGTGGTGTGAATTCCACGACTTCTAATTCTAAGAAATGCAGAGAAATTAAAAATTAAACTAAAGCAGATTGAAAATTAGGGTTTGAAAACAGAGATGACAGATGAACTTAGACTTTGAATCCCCCTTCGTTCCCCAGAGCATTGGCAATCAACAGATCAGCGGATTTCGATTCTCATTCAATCAATTACTAAGACACCACCATAACTCCTTACCCTTAGTTTAAGACCGGCGAATGTTCGCTCTATCCGTTCTAACTACCAAAATTAACTAGCCGCCCGGGTACGGTCGCCTCTCGCAACGACTTAATTAACTGGTGCAATTACTAATGATTAATGAGTTACTCTTGCAGTGGATTAACCCTAACCGGTTCCTACGAAAGGCACACTCCAATTATAAGGTTAATTGTTCAATTCGATGTTCTAAAGTAAGGCGAGCGTTCGCTTCTATCCTTAGCATAACCAGAATCTAATCTAGGTGATCAATCCAGACAAGAAACATGAACAATGAAGAACAAATCAAACATGAATGAGAAACTGATTGAATTTTGAATCTAATCACCGCCGATCCGTGACCGCTTTAAAGCCCTGGGTCACTTAGGGTTCATCTAGTCTAAGCTCTAACGAGTTTAGCTACTCATGTTTATCACAAAAGAAACAAAGACAAAGAAAGAGTTCATCATCCAGAGGAAGAACATAAAAGAATCTGAAAAATCTAATTTAGACGACTCTGACAGACTTCGATCTTCGGTAAACTACACTCCTAGCTCCGGTTCTCCGAGATGAAAGGGATGACGTCACGATCTCTTTCCGGCTCTTCGAACTCTAACTCTTCGCTCCATAACTTCAGATAAAATCATAGGATTCTGATTCGAAAAGTATTCTGATGTAAAATTATGATCCTCCCTAATGGGCCGCCGGTTAAGTATTTATACTTAACCTAGCCCAGCCGGATTTCTTCTAGTATTTTCGCCGAAAATAATGAACTATTTTTGCCAAAAATTTGCTTGTAAATGGAAGTCCCGCCGGCTGATTCTCCTGAACTTTCTTCTCGGTTCGAAAAATTCCTTCTTTCGCCGAAAATTCCTTCAGTTGCCAACAACCGATTTGTGATGATATTTTCGCCAAAAATACAAGGGTATTTTCGGCGAAAAGTCCTTTGTAAATCGGGCAGGGATTTGTTTGAACTTCGTTGGCTCCTTTGATCGATCCCGGTGCAATCCTTCGAGATTCCAACGCCTCAGACACGTCCTTGGTTACTTATTCGATGGCAAAAACCTGTGCTAACATAAAAACACTAGAAAACCATCAAATAGACCCGAAACGGGCCAAGGTAACACAAATGGCACGAGATAGGGCAATCGATTGAATATTCGTTATTCTACCCTAAAAATCATGTCTTAAGCAAAGAAATGTCGCTTAAATGAGGCTGATAATCACGTCAAATCGAGTGTCATCAAATACCCCACACTTAAGCTTTTGCTTGTCCTCAACAAACTGAATAGAAACGCTCATGTTCATAAATGATAAGATCGATTAAATTGGAGCTCAATCAAACACAATGAATTATTAGACAGATCGATCCTAGAACAAGAAACCTAACATGCATACAGATCAGCCAAACTTCCTGGTCTCACTAATAAACTGCACACGACAAGTAATTAGCAGCCAATTATGCACGAATTTGACCTGACCGACCAGACTCCTCACACAGGATATATATAGCACAATGGGGACTCTCACTCTCTGTGTTTAAGGACGTGTTTCTGCTCTCGATCATTTTTTGTTACCGAATTCTGTCATAGGTTTGCATTTCGACTACATCTCCACCACTGTGACAACACGAGTATCTAGTCAAGAAGGACTTCCCTGCAAGGACCGTAATGAATTCTACACTACTTGGGTTTATAATGAGATGGATGATGGGAATGAATGATGATGGCTTTGTGCGGTGTAGCTTTCGAGTAACTTCCCTCGAATATAATCTATGGCTTCCTACCGTCTAACCAAACACGGTTGGAATGATGAACGCTCGTCCTATGATACCCTCAAGCAACCTAGCACTTATTCTTTTTCTTTACACGATTTTTTTTCTTCTTTTCTTTCTTTTGAACTTTTCTTTTGACTTCGTTCTTCCATTTGTAGGGAGAAGAACGTTTTATTGAACTAAAACTTTGAAATTTTTCTGATTTTTCTTTTCTTTTCACTTTTCTTTTTTTTTTAAATTTTCTTTCTTTTCTTACTTTACTTTTTTTGTTCTTTTGTGCCGATTTTTCTTTTACTTTCTAGAGGGATTTACACGTCTGGACATATTAGCTAAGACCACCTGTTTAATAGCTATAGGCAGGTTACCACAAACCGACTTCCGGTAGGTCAATCTAGAACTACAACCACAGGGGATCAACGGGGAATGAAAGAAATGGGAAATAGCTGTAATGTATTATCGAACCGAAAGAACAGGCCAAGCTCAAGGGTCTAAACCTAGTGGATTTTATCGTTTGGTAGGCTATCTGGCTTAGTAGCTGAATCTAGGTGCCCCTATCCTTCTAGAACTCGTGTCATCGTGTGGTCTCGAGTAGGTCTCATACAAATTCTAACTCATTCAGGCAAGCAGAAAACCACTCAGAAAAAATTAAAATTGCAAGTTACGTGCAATGGATCAAAAGCTCACAGTTGGTTTGCTAGTCGGATTCGGTCATTTTCATGCAATCAAGGCTAGAAACTACAAGTGTGATTTTAAAATTCTGTTCTGACCAGGCAATTTAGCATCAAAGTAAACAAGTTGGTTCTCAAGTTCTAGGTTAAGCAGTCTAAGCATCATTATGAAGGTTTGAACAAAAACTTAACATCAAAAATCAAGAACTGAGCCATTCTAATGCTGGAGAGACTGGAATGAATTCACGAGGCACACATAAAACACAATCAAGGGCAATCAAGTTCATGCAAGGTTCTCTAGCATCCTACCCCACACTTAAATCGGACTGTGTCCTCACAGGACTAAAATTAGAGTTCAGAGTGAAGTAGAAGAACCTGGACCGAGATGATTGGCGTAGGGGATGAGCACGGGTCCTCGGAGCGGAGGGAATCTACCCAAGCAAAGCAAAGGGAATCTCCCTACTGCCTACAAAACAAAAACAAATAAAACATAAAAAGGAAACCGGGACAAGTGCCCCGGATCCACACAAAAAAAGTTGGATCGAAATCCGAAAAGAATGAATAAAAAAGAAAGGACCAGAAAAGGAATACAACCCGATCACTGCTGGTCAGGTGAGCCGGGAGGTGGAAAGTGGAGGTGCTCGCCGAGCTGACGTTGCCACGCTAGCTGTGCCTCATACCGCCTGTCGGTGCGGCGCATATGCTGCTGCATAATAGTCCATCTCGCCTCTTGAGTGGCGTTGTCGGTGATGCGCCACTCCTGCAGTCGCTCGTACAGCTCACCCACGTCCGTGGGGTGCAGTCGGGGCTGAGGGCGAGGTGCCTGGTATGGATCGGGAATGTGTGGCGGCGACTGGTGAGTATACCCCGCCTGGTGATGTGGCGAGGGTATATAATCTTGGAATTCTGGCGGCGGCTGGGGCTGCTGCTGCTCAGTGTCATCCTCTTCCTCCGACTTGACCACAGGCTGGAGTGGAGGCTCTGCTGCTACATGGGGACTGAGGTCGAGTTCTAAGTCATACTCAACCGCTAAATCTCCTTCAACGGTCCTAACGTGGCGTCGTGGAATGTTCTGGCCATATTCATGGCTGATGCCGAAGGAGATGATGAGCTGACCTATGAAGTTACCCCCAAGAGTCTACAAGGTGGCGTCCTCCTCCTGGTCTTCTGGAGGAAGATGCGTGCCACCACCCAGCCGGGGTGGAGAGGGTAGCTCTCTCGGATGGCTCGAAGAAGCATAAGCTCCTCCTTGAGGATATGGTGGCGATCCTTATCTGGAACATATAAAAGAGATCTACGCCAAACCATATGAATAAATTTAAAGAGAGGGTGAGAGAGCGACTTAACTGAGTTGTGCTCCCCAAGACGATCGCCAGGCACTCCAGTCATGTGGCTCCAGAGCGCGTGGTACTCCTCGTCGTCATCATCGTCGCCCCAGCCTAGGTGATGATCGTGATAATGCTCGTAGGGGATGCCAAGATGAGCAGAAAACTCATCGTAGGTGAGCTGCCAGTACACCCCACCAAGATAGAAGGTCACAACCTTCTGGCGCTGCTTCCTCTTGTGCTCATACAGATCAAAGGTCGCCCAGAACTCCTGAGAGGGCGATGTCTGGGAAATCAGCAGCTATGGTGGTCAGCTCGAGGAGGCCGGCTGGTGCTAGGGCGTCATGCACGTTCCGGTAGTAGTCCTCGTCGTGCTCGTTCAGGGACTCCATGGAAAGAGGGCGCACGTCAGCTCCCTGAATGTGCTCGATCTTCTGGAAGCACTGGAAGTAGAAGTCAGGTAGACGGGCGATAGTGCGATGGTATCCAGCCCGGCGAAGTAGTGCGGGTGGAGGACCCAGAACGGCGGGTGTGACGGGGGCGGCAGCTCCGGAGCTCGAGGCGCCATCAAGTCGCGCCTTAGTCCTGCGCTCATAAGTGGTGTTCCTAAAACCAGAATGAAACCAGATTAGTTAAACTAAAACCCTACCCCACACTTAGTAGAAAAACTCAATTTCACAAAGAAATGGGGAAAACCGAGTGGGGGTAAGCAAAGCGGAGTAACCGGTAATCATAGACAGTAAAATATATGGTTGGAAACAGCCAGAATCGGATAAGCACAATCAGAGTCCAAAGAGTCAAACCGACATTCAAAAAGTCAACATTAAAGCATAATGAACCCTAATCATGGCAAGACTATCACAACGGGGAAATTGACGGTAAAATATGATCTCAAATGGAAAACACAATAATATGAACGAGAATGAGCACATCAGGCAGCCAAATGATCAGAACAATTCATGGTCAAACCGACATTTCTCACAAGTCAACATAACAAAGAATCAATCGTATGCATAGCAACACATGATCAAATGATATGGGAATTAAGCACGAAACTCCCTAAGCATGCTAGAACAGTTCTACATGTTCAGCTAACCTAGTTCACACGAAATCAGTCGGCACGCAAATCGAGGCAAACCAAAAAGTCAACCGAAAGTCAACCCTGACGAAATTCAGCAATCCATATGTCAAAAGATTCGTATTGAAAAGTTCTACAACTTACCTTGAAGCCATGGATGCTAAAAACGAACGGTTTGGGAGGAATCGGTGAAAAACTCTGAAAACAAGGGTTTCGTGAACTGGAGCTGTAGACCTCCGATTCGGCTGTTCTAGAGCTCAAAATGATCGGAATGGAGAGGGAGTTGAGCGGCGGCGGTCGGCGATGACGGCGGCGAAGGAAACGGTGGCGGCGACGATGAGAAAAATGGGTGTGGTCGGCGGTTTTGAAAGAACAAAGGGGAGGGTGGTTTGTTTTTGGGTTTTGGAATAAAAATGGCAAGTGGAGAGAGAGGGTGGAAGACCGGATTTTAAATGGAAGATTGGCAGATTTTCAAAGGTATTTTCGGCGAAAATAGCAAGGAGTTTTCACCGAAAATAGACGTTCAAATGCACTGCCGGTTTTCAAATAAATTTTCGCCAAAAACACTTAACTTTTCGAACCGAAAATATGAAACAGGAGACCGAGTTCAAAAATTCAAAAGGCGATTTCGCCGAAATTTTGAACTACTCGGGTGAAAATATTTTTCGCAAATCCGGCCAACTTCAGAAAATCACAGTTAAATCCACAAAAATCGGAACGACCTCAATCAACTTGCGACTGACTCTATGATACACAGACTCTACACAAAAAATAATAAATCAAACAAACTGACACTTTTGGCTCCCCCGAACCGACTCTAAAACACTAAGTTCGACAAAAATTAAAAACGGACTCCAGCCGTGGGTTGCCTCCCACGAAGCACTCTTTTATTAACGTCCTTGAGCTGGACGATACCTGGACGGTATTAGGAGACATCCCAACTCAGATTCTCCTTAACGCTCGCGTCGGAGTTCATGAAGTACAGCTTCGGGACTTCTCCGGTAAGCGTGAATCTCTTCTCGTTCGCATGCAAGAGCTTGGTACGTCCATCGGGAAGATGATCGATGATCTTGAAGGGTCCGAACAGCTCTCTGGAGAGGTCATCCTTCTTGATTGTTACGATGGAAGGAATGAGGACTGTCGGCTTCTTCTTTTCTTTTATCTCCGGCTTGGTATCACCAGGATCGGTGATCGTCAGTATTTCCTTAGGAGATGCTTTCGGCTTCTCCTTCCATACTTGTTCCGGCGCCGATTTCTCGGAACTAATTGGTGGTGCAGCTGGCTCGGTGGAAGACGGTGGAATTTTTGGCCTCCAGACCATTTGGGTCTTTGTCTTCTTGTTCATTCCCCGCGGCCTGCTCGATTTAGTGCTCGGTGGCTTAGAAGAGGTTTGCAGTTCCTTCTTCTTCCTGGGCAGCTTCTGAACCGAAGTTTCTGGCTTCTTCTTAATAACCTGTTCAATATCTGCAGCAACAATTAATCTAGAGACACTGGAAGAAGCATTAGTAACGGATTTGACCGGAGTCAACTCCACAGTTTCAACAGCTAGGCAGTGAGATTCTTCATTCTTAGAGTCATATTTCATGCCATCTTAACGACGGAACGTTTTCGTTTCTTTACCGATCCTTAGAGTTAAAGAACCATTTGGAACGTTAATATTCATTCCAGTAGTAGCCATGAAAGGTCGACCTATGAGAATGGTAGAATCATCTGTCCTAGTATCCATAATCACATAGTCAGCTAAGAATGTGAACGGACCACATTTAGTAACAACATCTTTAATCTCTCCCTTAGGGGTTTTAAGTGATCTATCAGCAAAGACAAGTTGCATACTAGGCGGTTCAAGTTCTCCTAGGTTCAATTTTTCAAACAGACTCATAGGCATGACATTAACAGACGCTCCTAGATCAACTAAACAACGTTCAATCTCAACATCATTAATGACCAAAGGCAAAGTAAAAGAACCAGGATCAGATAACTTAGCTGGATATGGAGAGGCAGGTTTCTTAATACGAATGTTAGGATATCCTTCCTTGTTCCCCTTCATGCCAGTCTCTATCCTTGCATTTGGCAGCAATGCTCTTGGGAAAGGAGGCTTTACGATGTACAGTGCAAGAGGAGGATCATCCTCCTTAGGCGCCGGTTCCTGTTCCTCTTCTTCCTCCGGAGTTTTAGCGATCCTGCGTAAGACAGAACAAGCATCAGCAATTAAGTTTGGGAGTTTTCGAGCGGTTACCATCTTGGCTTGCTCCTTTCTCGGATTTGGCTCTGTCTGGCTTGGAAGTTGGCCAAATGGTCGACCAGATGCTAGCATGCTCGAGATGTTGTTCACGGCTTGCTCAATTCTTTGTCTAGATGCTATCTGTTCTTGATTGAGACGAGCTTGAGCCTTGAACTGACTGTCATGATCATCGAGTCTGGTGATTATCTGGCTGAGCTTCTTATCCAGGTCACTGACATTGTTCTCTCTTTGATGTTGCTGCCCTGGATAGGTATTATTGAGATATTGATTCTGGCGATTGCCAGGAGCAGTTCCATAATTACCCGGATTGCGATGTGGCGGCTAGTATACACCTGCCGGCGGATGGTTAGGCTTCTGATCCTGAGCTGGACCAGCCGGGCGGTTATTCTGGTTCTGGTTATGGTTGGCGCCAACATTGTAGGGAGGTCTGTCTTGATAGTTCCCTTGCTGTCTGAAGTTACGGTAGCCAGCATAACCATTCTGATTATTAACGAAGCCTTGTTGAATGAAATTTACCTCTTCGGCAGACCAGACTTCTGCCTTACCAAAATTCTGACAACGGCCTCCGTTATGTGCGCAAGCTCCACAGCACTTACAATCGGTAACATAGACAGAGGCTGCCGGCGGCTTGATCGGTGTGGTAGACTTCTTCAAATGCTTCTCTACCTCTGCCTTGATTGTAGCTTCGAGATATAGCTTGCTCCATGATCCTTCAAATTGTCGTTCCCAGTTCCTTGACTTGGAAGCACAGTTTGCGAGGTGAAGAAGAGTAGCTTCAGGTGTTAGTGTAGTGCAATCCCCTTCAGCTAGAGAATTGACCCACTTGGCGGATGCTTCTCGAAGTCCTCGAGCAAAAATTTCAGCTAACTGCCTCTGCTCGAATCCATGATGAGGGCAGGTGTAGAGAAGTTCTTGGAATCGATTCCAAGTATCATACAAGCTTTCTCCTTCTTTCTGGGAGAATCTGGCGATGCTATCCTTGATGGCGGTTGTTCTGGCCGGAGGGAAGTATTCTTCAACGAAGTCCTGAGCCAGAGTATCCCAATCAGTGTAATAGCCAGGTAGTTTGCCAGTAAGCCACCTCTTAGCAGGGCCTTTCAGAGAGAATGGGAAAGCTCTCAGACAAAGAGTGTTTTTGTCGAGGTTTCCGCTCTTGAAAGTGCTGCAGAGATCAAGGAAGTCTGCAAGATGAGTGCACGGGTTGTCTAGGGGCCTGCCTTCAAACTGTAAATCCCTAGAGATCATAATCAAGAATGGAATCTTGATCTCATAGTCAGGATCTCCTTCAATGCACGGAACGGCAATGGCAGATCGAACGCTAGTCGCGCTCGGCTTGTTATAGTCTGCTAGACTCTTCTGTGCTGGTGGTGGTGGTGGTGGTAATCTATCGTCCATGGCGGGAGATGGAGGAGGTGAGAGTGACTCGGTGTATGAAGCGGATGAAGATGACGGTACAGGTGAAGATGGAGATGAGGAACTCTCCTTCAGTTCCACGATCTTGATCAGAGTGATGAATGGATTGGATCTGCCTTTCTTCAGAATCTGTGATCGTAGAGGTGGAGCAGAACTGCCTGGTCTCTCTGTACTCTTAGCCTGTTCGGTTTGAGAGCGAGTCCAAGGACGGTGAGGCATACACCTGTAAACCTACAGATAACAAAGACAAACAAAACCAGTGTAAAATCGAGTGGATGGTAAGGTGAAATATGGAAAGTAGAAGAATAAATTGCCAGTTCTTCTTTCGAACAATCAAAAGAAGTCCCCGGCAACGGCACCAATTTGATGCGGCTGCAGAACAGTGATCAAATACTACCAAGCTAACAAAGGCTAGGGTAGATCGTATTCCAGGGGTCTTCTAAGATTGACTACTTCAAAACTGGCAAAATACTCGAATGCAAACAAGTTGTGCGTGGTGTGAGTTCCACGACTTCTAATTCTAAGAAATGCAGAGAAATTAAAAATTAAACTAAAGCAGATTGGAAATTAGGGTTTGAAAACAGAGATGACAGACGAACTTAGACTTTGAATCCCCCTTCGTTCCCTAGAGCATTGGCAATCAACAGATCAGCGGATTTCGATTCTCATTCAATCAATTACTAAGACACCACCATAACTCCTTACCCTTAGGTTTAAGACCGGCGAACGTTCGCTCTATCCGTTCTAACTACCAAGATTAACTAGCCACCCGGGTACGGTCGCCTCTCGCAATGACTTAATTAACTGGTGCAATTACTAATGATTAATGAGTTACTCTTGCAGTGGATTAACCCTAACCGGTTCCTACGAAAGGCACACTCCAATTATAAGGTTAATTGTTCAATTCGATGTTCTAAAGTAAGGCGAGCGTTCGCTTCTATCCCTAGCTTAACCAGAATCTAATATAGGTGATCAATCCAGACAAGAAACATGAACAATGAAGAACAAATCAAACATGAATGAGAAACTGATTGAATTTCGAATCTAATCACCGCTGATCCGTGACCGCTTTAAAGCCCTGGGTCACTTAGGGTTCATCTAGTCTAAGCTCTAACGAGTTTAGCTACTCATGTTTATCATAAAAGAAACAAAGACAAAGAAATAGTTCATCATCCAGAGGAAGAACAGAAAAGAATCTGAAAAACCTAATTTAGACGACTCTGACAGACTTCGATCTTCGGTAAACTACACTCCTAGCTCCGGTTCTCCGAGATGAAAGGGATGATGTCACGATCTCTTTCCGGCTCTTCGAACTCTAACTCTTCGCTCCAGAACTTCAGAGAAAATCATAGGATTCTGATTCGAAAAGTATTCTGATGTAAAATTATGATCCTCCCTAATGGGCCGCCGGTTAAGTATTTATACTTAACCTAGCCCAGCCGGATTTCTTCTAGTATTTTCGCCGAAAATTTGCTTGTAAATGGAAGTCCCGCCGGCTGATTCTCCTAAACTTTCTTCTCGGTTCGAAAACTTCCTTCTTTCGCCGAAAATTCCTTCAGTTGCCAACAGCCGATTTGTGATGATATTTTCGCCGAAAATACAAGGGTATTTTCGGCGAAAAGTCCTTTGTAAATTGGGCAGGGATTTGTTTGAACTTGGTTAGCTCCTTTGATCGATCCCGGTGCAATCCTTTGAGATTCCAATGCCTCAGACACGTCCTTGGTTACTTATTCGATGGCAAAAACCTGTGCTAACATAAAAACACTAGAAAACCATCAAATAGACCCGAAACGGGCCAAGGTAACACAAATGGCATGAGATAGGGCAATCGATTGAATATTCGTTATTTTACCCTAAAAACCATGTCTTAAGCAAAGAAATGTCGCTTAAATGAGGCTGATAATCACGTCAAATCGAGTGTCATCAGTTAGTTAAGTCGTTGCGAGAGGCGACCGTACCCGGGCGACTAATTAATCTTGGTAGTTAGATCGGATAGAGCGAACGTTCGCCAGTCTTAAACCTAAGGGTCAGGAGTTATGGTGGTGTTTAGAAATTGATTGAACGAGAATTGAAATCCGTTGATCTGTTGATTGCTGTTGCCCTGGTGATCTAAGGGGGATTCGAAATCTAAGCTTGTCTGTCGTCTGTCTAAACCAACAATTCATTATGTCTTGTAATTTCATTCTAATTTTCCTGCATCTTAGTTTAGAAGTCGTGGAACTCACACCACGCACAACGTGTTCAAACTTGGATAAATTTCCATGTAGTCAATTAGAAGAAACCCTGTGGAATACGATCTGCTTAGGTTTCTAGCTTGGTAGTATTTGATCACTGTTCTTCAGCTCATCAAATTGGCGCCGTTGCCGGGGACTCTTCTATATTGTTTGAAAGAAGAGTTGGCATTTTATTCTTCTACTTTCCATCTTTCATATTCCATCACACTTCGATTTTACACCGGTTGTGCCTGTTTTTGTCTTTTGCAGGTTAAGAAAATTCAGAAGCAAATTACTTCCGATTCACCTTCCACTACCGCAATGGCTGCTCAAAACAGTGTTGCGGATTACTATAAACTGAGTGCGGCTAATTTTCGGTCTAGCATCGTTGTGTCGCACAACGATGATGATCCTGACTATGAGATAACGATCCCCTTCCTGGAAATGATCTCTAGGGACGTTCAGTTCGAAGGGAAGCCACAAGATAACCCATGTACACATTTGGCGAACTTCCTAGCCATGTGCGAGACGTTCAAGAGTGGGAATCTCGGTAAGAACACATTATGCTTACGAGTCTTCCCATTCTCCCTTAGAGGCGCCGCCAAGAGATGGCTCAGTTACAAGCCACCTGGCCACTACACCGATTGGGATAGTCTAGCTCAAGACTTCATAGAGGAATACTTTCCTCCTTCAAGAACTACATTTTATAAGGACAGCATTGCGAGATTTGTTCAGAAGAGAGGAGTAAGCCTATATGATGCTTGGAACGAATTCCAAGAACTCCTCTACGATTGCCCTCATCATGGATTCGAGCAGAGACAGCTAGCTGAGATCTTTGCCCGAGGGATGAACGAAGAATCAGCTGAATGGGTTAACTTCTTAGTTGATGGCGACTACACCGCACTCGCACCAGAAGCTGCTCTCCTTCACTTTGCAAACTGCGCATCTAAATCCAGGAATTGGGAGAGACTGTTTGGAGCAACTAAGAGCCGACCAAGCCGTGAAGATCAGATCAAGAAGATTTTCGGTAACTGGTCTTCAGAGGAAGTGAACTTTATTGATCAAGGCTTCACCAACAATCAAAGAGGCTACCCCGATTATCGTCAGTTCAGAGAACCTCCTCAACAACAAGGAAGCTTCCAAGAGCGTCCTCCTTACAGTTTCAGATTCAACCAGGGTCAGAATCAATACTTGAGCGATAGTTATCAAGATCAACCTCAGAGATCTACATCAGGGAACACAAGGGATATCGAGGTAGACAAGAAGCTCAACCTGATCATGGCAAGGCTCAATAACTATGAGGAGAAATTCAAGCTTCAAGCCGTCATAAATCAAGAACATGAAGCTCAAGGTCAACGAATGGAGAGCATGATTAATAACATGTTTAGCTTGCTAACTAGTAGCCCCCTCCTTAATCAATCATCGGTTCAAGTCGACTCTACCATTAGGAGGGAGCACGTCAAGGCCGTCTCCACAAGAAGTGACAAGCAATCAGCTGATACTATGGCTCCTGAACCGGCCATAATTCCTGATGCTATAGCCATTGACAAGCCAGAGATCGAGGAGGAGGATAGAGAAGAAGAAGAGGAGGTGACTGCCCCGCCTTCCCTGACAAAGACAGCACCTGCGCCACCTCTCCCTCCATATCAACCTCGGATTCCGTTTCCTAAGGCCGCGCAATCAAAGGAGAAAGATCATGATACCCAGTACAAAAAGTGGTATGGATACTTGAAGAATACAGATATCAAGACACCAGTTACTGATGCTATCGAGGTGATATCGAAGGCTGACAAAATCGCAAAGGATCCTGCGAAGAACAAGACGATGGAAGAGTTGTCTTCCATCTCCCTTGAGGAAGAATGCTCCGATATCTAGAGCCAGACGACACCCATACCTCCCCCAGCTAAGTGTCGAGATCCCGGTGTTTTTACTTTGCCTTGCACTATTAATGATGTGAAGATTTGATCGTAGTGTAATTGATCTAGGTGCTTCTATTAATGTTATGCCTACTTGCCTGTTTGAGAAATTGAACCTAGGAGAGTTAAAACCAATTAGCATGCATTTAGTGTTTGCCGACAGATCTGTTAAACTACCTAGGGGAATAATAGAAAACGTGGCTGTCAGTTGTGGTCCTTTTACTATTCTGGCTGATTTTGTTGTTATGGATACCCGAGGGGAAGATGTCACTCTTCTCCTAGGCCGACCGTTTATGGCGACAGCCGGCATTACCATTAATGTTTCGAATGGCTCGTTGACATTAAGGGTCGGTAAGGACACCATGACATTCCGCCTCAAGGACGGTATGCAAGTCCCAATCAAAGGAGAGATGCATTGTTTATCTGTTGAAGCTGTGGAGTTGGTTTCGGTCAACTCTAGTTCTAATGAAAAATCTGGAGTTTCTTTAGAAATTTGCTTGCCAGGTGTCGGACAGGTCCCTAATCTGAAGAATGAGCTGCCGGCACAAAAGCCGAGGAAGAAGGAGGATCCGACGGCGTCCCCTCATGAATCGCCAAACATTAAAGATCCTGGCGAGATAAAGAAGGAGAATAAAGAGAAGACAAATGCGGTTTGGAAGCCGATCGCTCAGCCCCCGTCTACCGAGCTATCGGGGAAGAATAATCCTCTGAAGGACGCTTCTTCGAAAGAACTGGTCGGGCCATTCGAAATTTCTGGTCACCTTCCCGATGGACGAACCAAGCTAATTCACGCACATGGGAAGAAATTCACACTTGCCGGAGGATCCCCAAGGCCATATTTCATGAACTCCGACTCGGCCCAAGAGAAATCCTGAGTTGAGATGTCTCCTGATCGCCGTCCAGGTATCGTCCGGCTCAAGGACGTTAAGCAAGAGCGCTTCGTGGTTTAGAAGAGGCTTGCAGTTCCTTCTTCTTCTTCTTAAGCGGCTTCTGAACCGAAATTTCTGGCTTCTTCGTAATGACCTGTTTAATATCTGCAGCAACAGCTGATCTAGAGACACTGGGAGAAGCATTAGTAACGGAGTTGACCAGAGTCAACCCCACCGTTTCAACAGCTAGGCAGTGAGATTCTTCATTCCTAGAGTCATATTTCATGCCATCTTTAAGACGGAACATTTTCGTTTCTTTACCGACTCTTAAAGTTAAAGAACCATTTGGAACATTAATATTCATTCCAGTAGTAGCCATGAAAGGTCGACCTATGAGAATGGTAGCATCATCTGTACTAGTATCCATAATCACATAATCAGCTAAGAACGTGAACGGACCACATTTAGTGACAACGTCTTTAATCTCTCCCTTAGGGGTTTTAAGCGATCTATCAGCAAAGACGAGTTGCATACTAGGCGGTTCAAGTTCTCCTAGGTTTAACTTTTCATACAGACTCACAGGCATAACATTAACAGATGCTCCTAGATCAACTAAGCATCGTTCAATCTCAACATCATTAATGACCAACGGCAAAGTAAAAGAACCAGGATCAGATAACTTAGCTGGATATGGAGAAACAGGTTTCTTAATACGAATGTCAGGATATCCTTCCTTGTTCCCCTTCATGCCAGTCTCGAGCCTTGCATTTGGCAGCAATGCTCTAGGAAAAGGAGGCTTTACGACGTATGGTGCAAGAGGAGGATCCTCCTTAGGCGCCGGTTTCTGTTCCTCTTCTTCCGGAGTTTCAGCGATCCTGCGTAAAACAGAATAAGCATCAGCAATTAAGTTCAGGAGTTTTCGAGCAGTTACCATTTTAGCCTGTTCTTTTCTCGGATTCGGCTCTGTCTAGCTTGGAAGCTGGCCAAATGGTCAACCAGATGCTAGCATGCTCAATATGTTGTTCACGACTTGCTCAATTCTTTGTCCAGATGCTATCTGTTCTTGATTGAGAAGAGCTTGAGCCTTGAACTGACTGTCATGATCATCGAGTCTTGTGATGATCTGGCTGAGCTTCTTATCCAGGTCACTGACATTATTATCTCTTTGATGCTGCTGACCTGGATAGGTATTGTTAAGATATTGATTCTGGCGACTGCCAGGAGCAGTTCCATAATTACCCGGATTGCGATGCGGCGGCTGGTAGACACCTGCCGGCGGATGGTTAGGCTTCTGATCCTGAGCTGGACCAGCCGGGCGGTTATTCTAGTTCTGGTTATGATTGGCCCCAGCATTGTAGGGGGGTCTGTCTTGATAGTTCCCTTGCTGTCTGAAGTTACGGTAACCAGCATAACCATTCTGATTATTGACGAAGCCTTGTTGGATGAAATTTACCTCTTCGGCAGAGCAGACTTCTGCCTTTCCAAAATTCTGACAACGGCCTCCATTATGTGAGCAAGCTCCACACCACTCGCAATCAGCAACATAGACAGAAGCTGCCGGCGGCTTGATCGGTGTGGTAGACTTCTTCAGATGCTTCTCTACCTCTGCCTTGATGGTAGCTTCAAGATCTAGCTTGCTCCTTGATCCATCAGATTGTCGCTCCCAGTTCCTTAACTTGGAGGCACAGTTTGCGAAGTGACGAAGAGCAGCTTCAGGAGTGAGTGTAGTGCAATCCCCTTCAGCTAGAGAATTGACCCACTTGGCAGATTCTTCTCGAAGTCCACGAGAGAAGATTTCAGCTAACTGCCTCTGTTCGAATCCATGATGAGGGCAGGTGTAGAGAAGTTCATGGAATAGATTCCAAGTATCATATAAGCTTTCTCGTTATTTCTGGGAGAATCTGGCGATGTTGTCCTTGATGGCGGTTGTTCTGGCCGGAGGGAAGTATTCTTCAAAAAAGTCCTGAGCCAGAGTATCCCAGTTAGTGTAGTAGCCAGGTGGTTTGCCAGTAAGCCACCTCTTAGCAGCGCCTTTCAAAGAGAACGGGAAAGCTCTCAGACAAAGAGTGTTTTTGTCGAGGTTTCCGTTCTTAAAAGTACTGCAGAGATCAAGGAAGTCTGCAAGATGAGTGCACGGATTGTCTAGGGCCTGCCTTCAAACTGTAAATCCCTAGAGATCATAGTCAAGAATGGAATCTTGATCTCATAGTCAGGATCTCCTTCAATGCGCGGAACGGCAATGGCAGATCGAACGCTAGTCGCGCTCAGCTTGTTATAGTCTGCTAGACTCTTCTGTGCAGGTGGTGGTGGCGGCGGTTGATCGCCATTTGGTGGTAATCTATCGCCCATGGTAGGAGATAGCGGTGGTGAAAGTGATGCGGTGTATGAAGCGGATGAAGAGTGCGGTGAAGACGGAGATGAGGAACTCTCCTTCGGTTCCTCGATCTTGATTGGAGTGATGAATGGATTGGATCTGCCATCCTTCAGAATCTGTGATCGTAGAGGTGTAGCAGAACTGCCTGGATTCCCTGCAATCTTAGCCTGTTCGGTTTGAGAGCGAGTCCAAGGATGGTGAGGCATACACCTGTAAACCTACAGATAACAAAGACAAACAAAACCAGTGTAAAATCGAAGTGGGTGGAAAAATGAAAGATGGAAAGTAGAAGAATAAATTGCCAGTTCTTCTTTCGAACAATCAAAAGAAGGTCCCCGGCAACGGCGCCAATTTGGTGAACCGCCCGGTCGTTGTTCGGGGTTCAACCAAATAAAAACTACTAATGCTAAAAAGCGTATAGCAGATCGTATTCCGAGGGCTTTCTATGATTGGTTACTTCAGAACTAGCAAAATACTCAAAGGTAAACACGTTGTGCGTGGTGTGAGTTCCACGACTTCTACTTCTAAGGAATGCAGAAAAATTAAAACAAATTAAACTAAAGCAGATTGAGAATTAGGGTTTGAAAACAAGGATGACAGACGAACTTAGACTTTGAATCCCCGTTCGTTCCCCAAGAGCATTGGCAATCAACAGATCAGCGGATTTCGATTCTCATTCAATCAATTACTAAAACACCACCATAACTCCTTACCCTTAGGTTTAAGACCGGCGAACGTTCGCTCTATCCGTTCTAACTACCAAGATTAACTAGCAGGCCGGGTACGGTCGCCTCTCGCAATGACTTAATTAATTGGTGCAATTACTAGTGATTAATGAGTTACTCTCGCAGTGAATTAACCCTAACCGGTTCCTACGAAAGGCACACTCCAATTATAAGGTTAATTGTTCAATTCGATGTTCTAAGTTAAGGCGAGCGTTCGCTTCTATCCTTAGCTTAACAAGAATCTAATCTAGGTGATCAATCCAGACAAGAAACATGAACAATGAAGAACGAATCAAACATGAAAAAGAACTGACTGAATTTCGAATCTAATCACCGCCGATCCTTGACCGCTTTAACGCCCTGGGTCACTTAGGGTTCATCTAGTCTAAGCTCTAAAGGGTTTAGCTACTCATGATTATTACAAAAGAAACAAAGACAAGGAAAGAGTTCATCATTCAGAGGAAGAACAGAAAAGAATCTGAAAAATCTAGTTTAGACACTCTGGCAGACTTCGATCTTCGGTAAATTACACTCCTAGCTCCGGTTCTTCGAGATGGAAGGGATGGCGTCACGATCTCTATCCGGCTCTTCGAACTCCGGCTCTTCGCTCCAGAACTTCAGAGAATTCTGATTCGAAAAGTTGTGTGTTTGTAAATTATGATTGTCTCCCTTTCTCGGCCGCCGGGTTAGGTATTTATACTTAACCCTAACTGATCCGGATTAGTGTATTATTTTCGCCGAAAATTCCTTAAGAATTTCGGCGAAAATTCCTTTGTGTTCGGGAGTGCTTTCTCTGCCTTGTATTTTCGGTCCGAAGAGTTGATTGATTTTGCCGAAGACATGCTTTGACTCGGCACCAGTTGATTTGCACTATTGATTTCGCCGAAGATGCAAGCCTGTTTTCGGCGAAAATGCAAGTGTGAATGGGTAGATTTTGGCTTGAACTTGATCGACTCCTTTGATCGATTCCGGTTTGATTCCTCGAGGTTCCTACGCCTTAGACACGTCCATGGCTACTTTATTTGACGGCAAAAACCTGTGCTAACACAAAAACACTAGAAAACCATCAAATAGACCCGAAACGGGCCAAGGTAACACAAATGGCACGAGATAGGGCAATCGATTAAATATTCGTTATTCTACCCTAAAAACCATGTCTTAAGCAAAGAAATGTCGCTTAAATGGGGCTGATAATCACGTCAAATCGAGTGTCATCAGTCCCTGAGGAGGGGTGTATGTGACATCCTAGGTAAATCCCACATCGACAAAGTACGAAGGAGATCCATGGGCTATGTGGAATGATTCAACCTTAACTGACATGACGCATTTGGGGCGTAGTAGTGGGGGTTTGATCTTGAGAGGAGGAGGTCATAGGTTCTAATCCCACCAACGCCCAAAAAAAAATCTGTGAGGGGGGCAGGCTCAAAACGGACAATATCTTGTCAGAAAAGGTTGGGATGTTACGATAGTGTGTGGAGAGGTTGTAAGGTGTTAGTGGGAGGAGCGAAGTTGTCAGCTGATTTAGTGGTACTCCCTTTGAATGAGTTTGATGTCATCCTAGGCATGGGGCGTTGCTTGATTGTCGAAAGAAGGCGGTGTTGCTACAGGTTGAAGGCGTCAGTTAGGTAGTGTTCAAGGGTGTACGAAAGAGGGATTCGGCACCTATGGAGTTGGTCTTAGCGATGAAAGTTTTCTCGTTGATTCAAGAAGGTTGTGAAGCTCTATTGGTGCAGCTGTCAGTTGAGCAGAGTGAGGAGTTGGAGAAGGTTCTAGTATCTTGGGAGTTCATCGACGTGTTTGAGGAGTTACCCGAAGCACTGATTGAGCGTGAGGTGGAGTTCAACATAGAGTTGGTTCATGGAACTGCTCCAATCTTGATCCCACCCTATCAGATGGAACTGCTGAACTAAAGGAGTTGAAGGAACAGTTGCAAGAGCTCTTGGATAAGGGATTGATCCGCCCAAGTGTATCCCCTTGGGGAGCACCAGTGTTGTTTGTGAAGAAGAAGGATGGGTCAATGAGGATGTGCATTGACTACCGATGGTTGAACAAGGCAACGATCAAGAATCGCTATCCACTACCAAGGATAGATGATCTCTTTGATCAATTGCAATGGGCTGAGGTGTTCTCAAAGATTGACTTGAGGTTGGATTACCATCAGTTGAAGGTGGAGGAAGGTTCAGTGCCTATTACAACTTTCAGGACTAAATACGAACAATATGAGTTTCTCGTGATGCCTTTCGGGCATACCAATGCTCCTATTGCGTTCATGTCTCTCATGAACAAAGTCTTCCATGAGTACTTCGACAAATTTGTGATAGTATTCATTGACGACATCCTCATTTACTCTAAGAATGAGAAGGAGCATGAGGAGCACTTGAGAATCATCTTTTAGAAGCTGAGGGAGCAGCATCTTTTTGCAAAATTCTCAAAGTGTGCTTTCTGGTTGGATGAGGTGTTGTTTCTCGGTCACGTGGTTTCTAAGAGAGGAGTGGAGGTGGATCCTAAGAAGATTGAGGCGATGCTTAACTGGTCACCTAAGGATGTGCCACAGTTGAGAAGCTTCCTCGGGTTAGCCGGTTACTACCGAAGGTTTGTTGAGGGGTTTTCCACCATAGCTGCTCCCCTTCACAAACTGCTGAGGAAGGAAGTATGAGTAGAATGAAGCGTGCCAGAAGAGCTTCAAAGAGTTAAAGAACAGGTTGACTTCAGCCTCGGTGTTGACCTTGCCAGTAGAAGGAGGACAGTATGTGGTGTTTAATGATGCTTCCTTGCAAAGGTTGGGGTGTGTGCTTATGAAGAATGGAAAGGTGATTGCATTATTTGGATTAGTTACGAGTGATTTCGGGGATGAAATCCTTGAAGTTGTGGAGACTGTTGTAACAAACCCTGGACACGACCTGAGCCTCCTTTTACCTGAAGCCAGACCAAGGCCTTCTGGGAGAAACTTAACACCTACATGGAGTCCTGGAGTAAAGAAGGACACGAAGAGGATGCCGATTGATTTGTCAAATTCAAGAAGACACCAAGCCACACCCGGAGCATGGCCCAAGACAGATCACTAAAGCCCCGGGCCAAGGCCAAGCCAGGACCGGAGCCTCGGCCAAGCCCAGTCCGGCGCCCGACCGGGCAAGCCCACGGGGCCGCCACCATAGCCCAACCGGCCCGAGCAGCCGACCGTGGCCGGATTAGGGTTTTGACCTATTTAGGTCTTTTATTCAACTTTAAAGACTCCATTTATTATTTTATGTTTTATTCCCTTTTAGTTCAAGTTGTTTAGGAGTTTTAGAATTCTAATTAGGATTAGGATTCTTTATTTTATTCTTATTTCGGTAGTAGTCATTAGGGAGGAGAGCTTGTTCCCTCACCTATATAAGGAGGCCATCGGCCACCCTCGTAAAAAAACCCCTTTTGAATCAATATACAATTTTTAGAACACATGTTCTTTTCCCTTCAAGCCTTTGCTCGTTGTTGCATTGCTTAAGGTCGGCTTATCATCAAGAGCACACATCTCTTGAAGTGGCGCCGTCGACTTGATACTTCTGGTTCCTAGCTTGTTTATAGCTAGTGGGTCAAAGTCCTCTTCCATCCCGGTTCCAACGGTTTCTTCTTGTTGCTGTGACGATCAGCTTAAAGTGGTTTGGGTCATCTGCCCACGGTTGCGGCGGTTCACATCAGTTGGTATCAGAGCACGGTTCAAACACAAGGACCACACTCTATCCCAGTCTCCAGGTTTATCTTGGATTCATATCCCTTTTTGTTTCTTGTTATTCTCAAACAAATAGCTTCAAAATCCTTATTATTTCAATTATTGTATTCAGTTTCGAGTTATAAGGCAAAGAAAAGCTGGTGGCCATCAATATCCATCAAGAAAATATCAAAGAGTCAGAAAATAGAAAAATACTCAAAAAAAGAATAATAATAATCAAGCAAGGTCACCCTTGCCAAGTTCTTTTTTCTCGTTTTAATAGTGTGTTTAAGAAGAAGGGATAGAAGGTAGGCTTTCGTTGCCCGACCCAACACTCGAGTTCACCTGCTGCCGAGAAGGAATCCCAAGGAGAAGACAGAGTGCTCACTAGCCCTGGCTAAAAGGAAAACCCTAGGAGTTCAAGTCTCGGTACCACACACTGGTAAGTCTTTCTTCAAAAGCTTTGAAGAAACTTGCAGCTGCTTCAAGCTGAATTTTATGTGTTCTACCATCTTTGAGTGTGACGCTATTTGTTAAACGGGGAAAAAACAAGAATGAGTGAGGAGAATTCTGAGAGAGTTGTGAGGCCAAGATTTTTGTTCCTGTGAATTTACTAACCATGGCAGATCGGAGACTTGCCAAGCTAGAAGCCACCTTGGGAAACGTTTCCCGAGTTATGGAACAAGTCCAGGCTACCCTAGCCCGACTAGAGGAGCAGGCCCGCACCCTGCCCGGCGCACCCCGGCGCCCTGGCGCCCAGCCCCGACGCTGCCCGGCCCGTCCTCGACAGCCCCGGCGCCCCAATGCCCGGCCTTGACGCTCTCGACAGCCCCGGCGCCCCAGCGCCAGGCCCCGACGCTATCCGGCCCGTCCTCGACGGCCCCGGCGTCCCAGCGCTCGGCCCCGACGCTACCCGGCACGTCCTCAACAGCCCCGACACCCCAGTGTCCCATTCCCGACGCCCTAGTGTCCCGTTCCCGACGCGCCACGACCCGACGCGTCCCTGCCCAACGCAGCCGACGGCCCCGACCCGGCCCGATGCCCCCGACGTGTTCCTGCCTTACGTAGCCGACGCCCCCGACGTGACCCTGCCCGACGCACCCGATGGATCCAATGACCCCGGCGCGGCCCTGTCCACCCCTGACCCGGCGCCACCCGACCCCGGTGCACCCCGTGTACCAGCCCGGACCGGAGTTCTCACCCGGTCCATGACCCGGGCTATCACTCCCGTCCCGAGCTCGAGCCGACTTAAGCCTCGACCCTCACCCATGAACGATCCCAGTGCACCCCGACCACCCAAGTTGGGCCGTCGACTCTCTGTTTCCCGACAAATTCTCAGTGCACAAATTGTGGAGGAAGGCTGGGAGCAACGAGACAACCTCTTTCATACCAGGTGCGTGATTCAAAATAAGATTTGTAGTATGGTGATTGATGGAGGAAGCTATACCAATGCTGTAAGTCATGAGCTGGTTGAGGGACTTGGTCTCCCAACCCTAAAACACCCAAAACCCTACAAACTTCATTGGCTTAGTAACTGTGGGGAATTGAGGGTCACCCGACAAGCTCATGTTCCCTTCTACATTGGAAGGTACGCAGATAATATTCTATGTGATGTGGTGCCTATGGAAGCTGCCCACATCTTGTTAGGAAGACCTTGGCAATTCGACAGGTACTCTACACATGACGGAAGAACCAACAGGTACAGCCTCTTCACTGATGACACTCGATGTGACGTGATTATCAGCCTCATTTAAGCGATCTTTCCTTGCTTAAGACATGGTTTTTAGGGTCGAATAACGAATATTCATTCAACTAATCTATCTCGTGCCATTTGTGTTACTTTGGCCCATTTCGGGTCTATTTGATTGTTTTCTAGTGTTTTCATGTTAGCACAGGTTTTTGCCGTCAAATAAAGTAGCCAATGACGTGTCTAAGGCGTTGGAACCTCGAGGAATCGCACCGGAATAGATCCGAGGAGTCAATCAAGTCGAACCAAATCCTGCTCCCATTTACAAAGAAGTTTTCGGCGAGAATCCCTTGGAGTTTTCGGCGAAAATTCATGAAGAAATCGGCAGAGCTTACAAGAAGAACTTTTCGGCGAAAACACTAAGTTTTCACCGAGAACCGGCGGTCCAAAAATCACAGGAGAATTCAGCCGAGCAGTCATCCCATTTACAAAGGAATTTTCGGCGAAAAGTCCCTAGGTTTTCGGCGAAAAGTCCCTAGGTTTTCGGCAAAAATTCCAGGCAAAATCTGGCGGTATTAGGGTTAAGTATAAATACTTAACCGGCGGCTCTAAATCCATATATCTCATAATACCAACTGATACCAAATACTTCAAGGATTCTCAAGAGTTCAGGAGTAGAGTTTAGAGTTCGAAGAGCCACGAAGAGATCGTGACGCCATCCCTTTCATCTCGAAGACTCGAAGCTAGGATTGCAGATTACCGGAGATCAAAGTTCTGCTGGAGTCGTCTTAATTAAGTTTTTCAAATCCTTTTCTGTTCTTCCTCTGTTCAAGATGAACTCTATCTTTGTCTTTGATTCTTTTTGTCTGAACATGAGTAGCTAAACTCGTAAAGCTTAGACTAGATGAACTCTAAGTGACCCAGGGCTTTAAAGCGGTCACGGGTCGCCGGTGATTAAATTCAAAGTTCAATCAGTTTCTCTTTCATGTTTGATTTGTTCTTCATTGTTCATGTTTCTTGTCTGGATTGATCACCTAGATTAGATTCTTGTTAAGCTAAGGATAGAAGCGAACGCTCGCCTTACTTTAAAACATCAAATCGAACAATTAACCTAATCATTGGAGTGTGCCTTTCGTAGGAACTAGTTAGGGTTAATCCACTGCAAGAGTAACTCATAAATCATTAGTAATTGCACCAGTTAGTTAAGTCATTGCGAGAGGCGACCGTACCCGGACGGCTAATTAATCTTGGTAGCTAGATCGGATAGAGCGAACGTTCGCCAGTCTTAAACCTAAGGGTAAGGAGTTATGGTGGTGTCTTAGAATTGATTGAACGAGAATCAAAATCCGCTGATCTGTTGATTGCCAATGCTCTGGTTAACGAAGGGGGATTCAAAGTCTAAGCTTGTCTATCATCCTTGTTTAATCAACCAATCTTTCAACCTGTTTTCAGTTTTAATTTTTAATTTCCGTGCATTTCTTAGAATTGGAAGTCGTGGAACTCACACCACGCACAAAGTGTTAAACCTGAGTAATTTGCCTCTATATTTGAGTAGTCAATCATTAGAAGACCCGTGGAATATGATCTACCCTAGCTTCCAGCTTGGTAGTTATTTGAAAAACCTGTTTACAACGTTCATCAGTCACCTACTGAGATTCTCCAAGACCAAATAGATCGAAGATCCATCAAAGAAAAGAAAGAGAGAGAGCTCAAGAACATAGAGAAGAGAGAACAAACGAGAGACCCTATAAAAATAGAAATACAAGACCTTAAAGGTCCAAGAGCTCATAAAAGTGAGGTTGATAGGAGAGAAAACCTGTTAGCCACCCCGAGTGAGATCAAACAATCCCTAGTTTCTAGGAAGCCCCTTGTGGTCATCCGCTACAAGGAGTGTTTGATTTCTAACCCTAATTCTTCTCTACCTAGTGTTGTTACTTCTTTTTTACAGGAATTTAAAGATGTCTTCCCCGAAGAAATTCCTAGTGGACTGTCACCACTAAGAGGCATTGAGCACCAGATAGACTTGGTGCCCGAAGCTGCCTTGCCAAACAAGCCAGCCTACCGTACCAATCCAGAAGAAACCAAGGAGATCCAAGCACAAGTGGAGGAGTTGATGGACAAGGGATATGTCCGAGAGAGCATGAGTCCTTGTGCTGTCCCGGTCATCCTCGTCCCCAAAAAGGAGGGCACATGGAGGATGTGTGTCGACTGCCGAGCCATCAACAACATAATAGTTAAGTATCGCCATCCTATTCCTAGGTTAGATGACATGCTAGATGAGTTACATGGTGCCACCATTTTCTCTAAACTTGATCTTAAGTCTGGCTACCATCAAATCCGAACGAAGGAAGGTGATGAGTGGAAAACTACCTTCAAAACTAAACTAGGATTGTATGAGTGGATGGTCATGCCCTTCGGCCTATGATGACACTGGATTTGACGTGATTATCAGCCTCATTTAAGCGACATTTCCTTGCTCAAGACATGGTTTTTAGGGTAGAATAGCGAATATTCACTCAACTGCTCTATCTCGTGCCATTTGTGTTACTTTGGCCCGTTTCGGGTCTATTTGATGGTTTTCTAGTGTTTTCATGATAGCACAGGTTTTTGCCGTCAAATATAGTAGCCAAGGACGTGTCTAAGGCATTAGAACCTCGAGGAATTGCACCAGAATCGATCCGAGGAGTCAATCAAGTCGAATCAAATCCTGCCCCGATTTACACTGTAGTTTTTGGCGAAAATCCCTCAGGTTTTCGGCGAAAACTCAAGAAGAAATCGGCTGAGTTCAAATAAGAGAAGTTTTCGGCAAAAAGTCCAAGTTTTTGCCGAGAACCCTAAGGTCCGAAAATCACAGGAGAGTCAGCCGACGGACTCCCCCATTTACACTCAAGTTTTTGGCGAAAACTCAAGGCAAAATCCGCCGGTATTAGGGTTAAGTATAAATACTTAACCGGCAGCCCAATAAAGGATATACCTCATAATACATTACAGTTTCAGAATTTTTGACGAGTTCTAGAGTAGACTTTAGAGTTCAAAGAGCCAGGAAGAGATCATGATGCCATCCCTTCACCTCGGAGACTCGGAGCTAGGATTGAACATTACCGGAGAACGAAGCTTTGCCAGAATCGTCTTAATTAGGTTTTACAATTTCTATCTGTTTTATCTTTTGATGATGAACTCTGTTTCTGTCTTTGATTCTTTTGTTAAGAACATGAGTAGCTAAACTCATAGAGCTTAGACTAGATGAACCCTAAGTGACCCAGGGCTTTAAAGTGGTCACGGATCGACGGTGATTAGATTCAAAGTTCAATCAGTTTCTCTGTCATGTTTGATTTGTTCTTCGTTGCTTATGTTTCTTCTCTGGATTGATCACCTAGATTAGATTCTTGTTAAGATAAGGATAAGCGAACGCTCGCCTTACTTTAAAACACCAAATCGAACAATTAACCTATTCATTGGAGTGTGCCTTTTGTAGGAACCAATTAGGGTTAATCCACTGCAAGAGTAACTCATAAATCGTTAGTAATTCTACCAGTTAGTTAAGTCATTGCGAGAGGTGACCGTGCCTGGGTGACTAATTAATCTTGGTAGCTAGATCGGATAGAGCGAACGTTCGCCAGTCTTAAACCTAAGGGTCAGGAGTTATGGTGGTGTCTTAGAATTGATTGAATGAGAATTGAAATCCGCTGATCTGTTGATTTCCAATGTTATGGTGAACGAAGGGGGATTCGAAGTCTAAGCTTGTCTGTCATCTTTGTTAAAGTCAACCAATCTTTCAGTCTGCCTTTCATTTTACTTTTTAATTTCCTAGATTAGAAGTCGTGGAACTCACACCACGCACAAAGTGTAAACCTGAGTAATCTGCCTTTATATTTGAGTTGACGATTATTAGAAGACTCGTGGAATACGATCTACCCTAGCTTCTAGCTTGGTAGTTATTTGATGGACCGCTCTACAATGGTTCATCAAATTGGCGACGTTGCCAGGGACTTCTTTTAATTGTTTGAAAGAAGAACTGGCATTTTATTCTTCTACTTTCCATCTTTCACCTCTCCATCCACTTCGATTTTACACTGGTTTTGTTTGTTTCTATCATTTGTAGGTTGTTCACTGGTTTATGCACCACCGCCCTCTCACGCGTCTCCAAAGCGCCAAGAACGACAAGGCGAAGAGTGTAGAGAGACCAGGCAGTTCTGATCCGCCTCGACTAGCGTTCGATCTTCTATTGCCGTGCCGCGCATTGAAGGAGATCCTGACTATGAGATCAAGATTCCATTCTTGACTATGATCTCTAGGGATCTACAATTTGAAGGAAGGCCATTAGATAATCCGTGCACGCATCTGGCGGATTTACTTGATCTCTGCAGCACTTTCAAGAATGCGAATCTCGACAAGAATACTCTTTGCTTGAGAGCTTTCCCGTTCTCTCGAAAGCCGCAGCTAAGAGGTGGCTAACTGGCAAACCACCTGGCTACTACACTGACTGGGAGACTCTTGCTCAAGACTTCGTCGAAGAGTACTTCCCTCCTTCCAGAACAACAGC
The DNA here is from genome assembly GCA_034768395.1 of Linum lewisii. NCBI lineage: Eukaryota > Viridiplantae > Streptophyta > Magnoliopsida > Malpighiales > Linaceae > Linum > Linum lewisii. The sequence continues at coordinate 26,211,107 of CM068302.1, read as the reverse complement.
CTTCAAGGATAGCATCACCAGATTTTCTCAGAAGGAAGGAGCGAGCTTATATGATACTTGGAATGAATTCCAAGAACTTCTCTACAACTGTTCTCACCACGGTTTCGAGCAGAGACAGTTAGCTGAAATCTTTGCTCGGGGTCTTCATGAAGAATCTGCCAAATGGGTCAATTCCCTAGCTGAAGGGGATTGCACTACACTTACACCTGAAGCTGCTCTTCTTCATTTCGCGAACTGTGCTTCCAAGTCAAGAAACTGGGAGCGACAATCTGAAGGATCAAGAAGCAAGCTCGATCTCGAAGCAACCATTAAGGCAGAAGTAGAGAAGCATCTGAAGAAGTCTTCTACACCCATCAAGCCGCCGACAGCCTCTGTCTACGTTCCTGATTGCGAGTGGTGTGGAGCTTGTGCGCATAATGGAGGCCGATGCCATAACTTTGGTAAGACAGAAGTCTTGTCTGCCGAAGAAGTCAATTTCATTCAACAAGGCTTCAACAACAATCAGAACGGTTATGTTGGCTACCGCAACTACAGACAACAAGGGAATTATCAAGATAGACCTCCCTACAATGCCGGTGCCAACCAGAACCACGGCCAGAACCAGAATAGCCGACCAACTGGTCCAGCTCAGGATCAGAAGCCACACCATCCGTCGGGAGGTGTCTACCATCCGCCACACCGTAATCCGGGTAACTATGATGTTGACTTTTTGAATGTCGGTTTGACTTCAGATCTCTAATTATGATATGAACATTCCGACTAGACATATGCATGCTTTGTGATTTATTGTGATTACCGGTTACTTACTTCGCTTACTGATGTGACTTTATTTGGTGCATTTTAAGCCTTTTATTAGCCTAAGGATCTCCCATGTTTGATCTCATTTTGCTATGATTAATATGCTTTTATTGAAGTTTTATGCAAAGTGCTCTTTTGTTGTCTGGTTGCCACTTTGAGGCCAATTCCGTGTCTATTGGAGTTGTTTTCTTTGCATTTTCAGGTTTTGGTGTCATAGTACTGGTGACAAGGAGCACGTAGGATCAAACGGGAGGTCAATCGGAGCTAGGAAGGAGGAGATATGGCCGTTGCAAAATCGAGAAAAGTGCACAGCAAAACTGAAGAAGTTTTTGGCGAGAACTCTATGTTCTCGCCGAAAACTCTCGGCTTGTCACAAACGGGAGGAGCCCGGAAATTTGACGTGGTTTTGTGAAGAAGTTTTCGACAAAAACTTACAGAGTTTTCGCCGAAAACCTATGAAGGAATGCAAGGCCAGCTCGGGGATTTTCAAAGGAATTTTCGACGAAAACTCTGGGAAGTTTTCGCCGAAAACTTAAGGCAAAATCAGCAGAGTATTTAAAGAGGAGGCAGCCAAAATTAAAGGGATCAATCCATAATTTCTGATTTCACACTTTCATCAAAACCCTTTTCTCTCAACTTCTCAATCACTTTCTTCTCATCTCCAATCCACAACCCTAAAGCAAGGTGCAACTCAAAGTAGAGGAGCTTGGATTGAAGTACACAACCTTGGAAGAGGAGCTTGCAAGAGGAGGATTGCCATGGTGTTCTTGGTGATCATATTTCTTTCTCTTTCCTTCATGTCATTGGCCATGTGTGGCTGATTTCTTAGGTTTCCTTGGATTGATAGATAGTTGTGCTAGGATAGAGGTTGATTGTACAAATATGCCATGATTGATCTTGGATTGTAAGAAGATGATCTCTAGACTTGTTGTTAATTCCATTGATGGCTATGTTTGCTTGATTGGTCTATTCTTTGAGATGTAATGCATGAGAGTGCTTAGATTACATGGATTGTAGGTCTAGGGATTGAAGAGAGTGTGTTCTAAGAGATTAGATCATCTCAATTCAACCAAAGTTGCATGACTTCTCTCTTGTGCATTTTATCGAACACTTGGTGTGCATTAGGTTTTTCATTCAATTGAACTTTGATTAGTCTTTTGATGATTCTCTTAGTGTTAGGGCATTGACATGAGAGTGTGGTGTCTAGCCTAGTGGTCATAGAGTCATAGGAGAGGGTTTTGTAGCTTGGCATTTCATCAAACACCTTTATTGCATCCTTAGTCACTTAGCTTGAGAGCGAGAGCCTAAGTTGAGTGGTTCTAGGATAGGAACTTAGTGCGACGAGAGTGCATTGAGTCTATAGAAGGGATTTGCGTGGTCATTCGATTGCAACCTCGATCATGTTTGGCTTGTTTGTGCATTTGTTCCTCTTGAGCATGATGAAGCTATCTTTCCAAGTGAGTCTCCTTTATCTTTGTGTTGCACCGCTTTGTTTGTTTGTTTAGTTTTCTTTATGTTTTCTTTTGTTCCTATTTTAAAACCAAAACCCCTTTTAAATGAATAGACCGTCCATGAACCGTGTGAGTATTAGCTATTGAGAGAGCCCTCGTGGAATACGACCTTGATAGTTGTGAGTTAAATCTTGCACATCACTTACCCCCACTCGGTTTTCCTCATTTCTTTGTGAAATTGAGTTTTCCTACTAATTGTGGGGTGGGTTATTAGTTAATGAATCTGGTTTCATTTCTGGCTATAGGAATGTCACTCACGATCACATGACTAAGGTGCGACTTGACACCGCCTCTAGCTCCCGAGCGCCGGCCCCTGTCACACCCGCCCTCTCCGGTCCTCCACCGGCATTCCCTGGACACGTCAGGTATCACGACACTGTCGCCCACCTACCTATGCACTACTTCGAGCGCTACCAGAGGCTCGAGAATGTTCCTGGAGCCGACGTTCGACCCTTATCCATGGACTCCCTCCTCGAGCACGATGAGCACTGGCACCAGAATGTGCTCACCTCACTAGCACCTTCAGGACTGCTGGAGCTGACCACCCTTGCTGCTGATTTTCCAGACGTTGCACTCCAGGAGTTCTGGGCCACATTCGAGCTAGATGAGCACAAGAGGAGGCAGCACAGGAAGGTCCTCTCCTTCTATCTTGGCGGGGTGTACAAGGCGTTCACCTACGATGAGTTTGCAGCTCATCTCGGCATCCCCCGGGAGCACTACCTCGGCTGGGAGAACAACTCCGGCAGCGAAGAGGAGTATGACGCGCTATGGAGCCACATGATTGGAGTGCCAGATGATCGGACCACGGCCCATAACTCAGTTAAGTCACTCTCTCACCCTCTCTATCGTTTTATCCATATGGTTTGGCGTAGATCTCTACTGTTTGCTCCAGATAAGAGCCGCCACCACATTAGCCGAGAAGAGCTCCTGCTTCTCCACGCCATCTAGGAGTCTTATCCTCTTCATCCCGGATGGGTGCTTGCACGCATATTCCGCCAGAAGACTCAGAAGTCGAGCTCGCCTCGCTCCCTCCTGGGCGGCAACTTTGTCGGCCACCTCATCATGTCCCTCGGTCTTAGCCAATCATATGGCCTGGACGTCCCACAACGCAGAGTATACACCGTAGGTGGTGATTTAGCGGTCGAGTACGCCCTCCAGCTGGACCTTGGTCCATGGATGGCGGCAGCTCCTCCTCTACAGGACGAGGAAGAATTGGAGGAAGAAGATGATTCTGGGGAGCAGCACCCTCAGCCAGAAGAGGAGTTTGATGATCGTACACCCTCGCCACATCATCAGGCAGAGTATGCATTTCAGCACCAGTCGCCTCCCCAGGGTGATTTCCAGATGCGTCATCCTCAGCACCAACCGCATCCCACAGATATTGGAGAGCTGTACGAGCGACTATAGGAGTGGTGGATCACAGACACCGCCACTCATGATGCCAGATGGATTATTATGCAGCAGCACATGCTCCGTACTGACGAGAGGTATGAGGCGCAGCTGGCGTGGCAGCGACAGGTTGGCGACGCCCTCCACATTCCCCCTCCCGATGCACTTGACCAGCAGTGATCGGGTTGTATTCCTTTTCTGGTCCTTTCTTTTTATTTCTTCGTTTCAGATTTTGATCCAACTTTTTTCTGTGTGGATCCGGGACACTTGTCCCGATTTCCTTTTATCTTTCATTTGTTTTTGTTTTGCAGGCAGTTGGGAGATTCCCTTTGCTTCGCTTCGGTAGATTCCCTCCGCTCTGAGGACCCATGTTCATCCCCTACACCAACCATCTTGGTCCAGGTTCTTCTAATCCACTCTCAACTCTAGTTTTAGTCCTGTGAGGACACAGAACGATTTAAGTGTGGGGTAGGATGCTAGAGAACCTTGCATGAACTTGATTGTGTTTTTGTGTGTTTCGTGGTTCCTTTCCAGTTTCTCTAGCATTAGAACTGCTCGGTTCTTGATTTTTTATGTTAAGTTAATGTTCAATCTGTCATAATGATGCTTAGACTGCTTAACCTAGAACTTGAGAACCAATGTGTATACTTTGATGCTAAATTTCCTGGTCATAACAGAATTTTTAAAATCACACTTGTAGTTTGTAGCCTTGATTGCATGAAAATGACCGAATCCGACTAGCAAACCAAATGTGAGCTTTTGATCCATTGCACGTTACTTGCAATTTAATTCTTTTTGAGTGGTTTTCTGTTTGCTTGAATGAGTTAGAATTTGCATGAGACCTACTCGAGACCACACGATGACACGAGTTCTAGAATGATAGGGGCACCTAGATTCAGCTACTAAGCCAGATAGCCTACCTAACGTTAAATTCATTAGGTTTAAACCCTTGAGCTTGGCCTATTCTTTCGGTTCGATATACATTACAGCCATTCCCCATTCTTTCATTCCCCGTTGATCCCCTGTGGTTGTAGTTCTAGATTAGCCTACCGGAAGTCAGTTTGTGGTAACTTGTCTATAGCCATTAAACAGGTGGTCTTAGCTATTATGTCCAGACGTGTAAACCCCTCTAGCAACTAAAAGAAAGAACGGCACAAAGAAAAAAAATAAAATAGAAAAGAAAAGAAGCAAATCTCGAAAAAAAAGAGAAAGAAGAAAAAACAGAAAAGCCCAAAAGTTTAAAGTTTTTAGTCCAATAAACGTTCTTCTCCCTACGTATGGAAGAACGAAGTCAAAAGAAAATTCAAAGAAAAAAATGTGTAAAGAAAATAAAGTGCTAGGTTGCTTGAGGGTATCATAGGATGAGCGTACACTATTCCACCCATGTGTGGTTAGACGGTAGGAAGCCATAGGCTAGATTCGAGGGAAGTTAGTCGAAAGCTACACCGCACCAAAGCCATTATCATACATTCCCATCATCCATCTCATCATAAACCCTTGTAGTGTAGAATTCGTTACAGTCCTAGCAAGGAAGTCCTTCTTGACTAGTTCCTCATGTTGTCACAGTGGTGGAGATGTGGTCGAATTGCAAACTTATGACAGAATTCAGTGACAGAAAATGATTGAGAGCAGAAACACGTGAGAGTTTCCCGTTTACTGAATATTTCCTGTGTGAGGAGTCTGGTCGGTCAGGTCAATTTCGTGCATAATTGGTTGCTATTACTCGTCGTGTGTAGTTTTTAGTGAGACCAGGTTGTTTGGTTGATCAGTATACATGTTAGGTTTCTTGTTCTAGGAACTATCTGTCTAATAATTCATTGTGGATGATTGAACGTCAATTTAATCGATCTTATCATTTGTGAACGTAAGCGTTTCTATTCAGTTTGCTTGAGGACAAGCAAAAGGTTAAGTGTGGGGTATTTTGATGACACTCGATTTGACGTGATTATCAGCCTCATTTAAGTGACATTTCCTTGCTTAAGACATGGTTTTTAGGGTAGAATAGCGAATATTCACTCACTGCTCTATCTCGTGCCATTTGTGTTACTTTGGCCCGTTCAGGTCTATTTGATGGTTTTTTAGTGTTTTCATGATAGCACAAGTTTTTTCCATCAAATATAGTAGCCAAGGACGTGTCTAAGGTGTTGGAACCTCAAGGAATGCACCAAAATTGATCCGAGGAGTCAATCAAGTCGAATCAAATCCTGTCCCGATTTACACTACAGTTTTCGGCAAAAATCCCCCAGGTTTTCGGTAAAAACTCAAGAAGAAATCGGCTGAGTTCAACTAAGAGAAGTTTTTGGCGAAAAGTCTAAGTTTTCACCGAGAACCCTAAGGTCCGAAAATCACAAGAGAATCAGTCGACGGACGCCCCCATTTACACTCAAGTTTTCGGCGAAAACTCAAGGCAAAATCCGGCAGTATTAGGGTTAAGTATAAATACTTAACCGGCGGCCCAATAAAGGATATACCTCATAATACATTACAATTTCAGAATTTTTGACGAGTTCTGGAGCAGAGTTTAGTGTTCGAAGAGCCAGGAAGAGATCGTGACGCCATCCCTTCACCTCGGAGACTCGGAGCTAGGATTGAAGATTACCGGAGAACGAAGCTTTTCCTGAATCGTCTTAATTAGGTTTTACAGTTTCTATCTGTTCTATCTTTTGATGATGAACTTTGTTTCTGTCTTTGATTCTTTTGTTAAGAACATGAGTAGCTAAACTCGTAGAGCTTAGACTAGATGAACCCTAAGTGAGATAGGGCTTTAAAGCGGTCACGGATCGGCGGTGATTAGATTCAAAGTTCAATCAGTTTCTCTGTCATGTTTGATTTGTTCTTTGTTGCTTATGTTTCTTCTCTGGATTGATCACCTAGATTAGATTCTTGTTAAGTTAAGGATAGAAGCGAACGCTCGCCTTACTTTAAAACACCAAATTGAACAATTAACCTATTCATTGGAGTGTGCCTTTCGTAGGAACCAGTTAGGGTTAATCCACTGCAAGAGTAACTCATAAATCGTTAGTAATTCCACCAGTTAGTTAAGTCGTTGCGAGAGGTGACCGTACCCGGGCGACTAATTAATCTTGGTAACTAGATCGGATAGAGCGAACGTTCGCCAGTCTTAAACCTAAGGGTCAGGAGTTATGGTGGTGTCTTAGAATTGATTGAATAAGAATTGAAATCCGCTGATCTGTTGATTGCCAATGCTCTGGTGAACGAAGGGGGATTCAAAGTCTAAGCTTGTCTGTCATCTTTGTTAAAGTCAACCAATCTTTCAGTCTGCCTTTCATTTTACTTTTTAATTTCCTTGAATTTCCTAGATTAGAAGTCGTGGAACTCACACCACGCACAAAGTGTAAACCTGTGTAATCTGCCTTTATATTTGAGTAGACGATTATTAGAAGACCCATGGAATACGATCTACCCTAGCTTCTAGCTTGGTAGTTATTTGATTGACCGCTCTACAATGGTTCATCAGCCTAACCAATGCACCTAGTACCTTCATGAGGTTAATGAACCAAGTTCTTAGAGCTTACATAGGAAAATTTGTCGTGGTCTATTTTGACGATATTCTTATTTACTCCAAAAACTTAGGAGATCACTTAGGGCACCTAAAAACTGTCCTAGAAACCCTAAGAAAAGAGCACCTCTATGCTAACATGAGCAAGTACACCTTTTGCACAGATCATCTTGTTTTTCTTGGCTTTGTTGTGAGCTCAGCAGGTATAAGGGTTGATGAAGACAAGATAGAAGCTATCAAATCCTGGCCCACCCCTCAAAACATCACTGATGTTAGGAGCTTCCACGGGTTAGCTAGCTTCTACCGAAGATTTGTTAGGGACTTCAGTATTGTTGCTGCCCCTCTCACAGCCGTGCTAAAAAAGGATGTCCCATTCCAGTGGGGAGCCCCACAACAAGACGCATTTAAAGCCCTCAAAAGGAGGCTGACCGAGGCCCCTTCACTCATGCTGCCCGACTTCACCAAACCCTTTGAGATCGAGTGTGATGCATCCGGAGTAGGGATAGGAGCTGTCCTAATGCAAGAGAATAGACCCATCGCCTACTTCAGTGAAAAACTCAGTGGTGCCACCCTCAACTACCCGACCTATGATAAAGAGTTTTATGCCCTGGTAAGAGCTTTAAAGACTTGGCAACACTATATGTGGCCTAAGGAATTCATCATCCACACGGATCACGAATCCCTCAAGTACCTCAAAGCTCAGCACAAGCTCAACAAGAGGCATGCTAGGTGGGTAGAATTCATAGAATCATTGATGACACTCGATTTGACGTGATTATCAGCCTCATTTAAGCGACATTTCTTTGCTTAAGACATGGTTTTTAGGGTAGAATAACGAATATTCAATCGATTGCCCTACCTCGTGCCATTTGTGCTACCTTGGCCCGTTTCGGGTCTATTTGATGGTTTTCTAGTGTTTTTATGTTAGCACAGGTTTTTGTCATCGAATAAGTAACCAAGGACGTGTCTAAGGCATTGGAACATCGAGGAACTGAACCGGAATCGATCAAAGGAGCCAATCAAGTTCAAACAAATTCCTGCCCAGTTTACAAAGAAGTTTTCGCCGAAAATACCCTATCATTTTCGACAAAAATATCATCACAAATCGACTGGTGCCAAGTAAAGGAAATTTTCGGCGAAAATGTAAAGTTCTCGGCCGAAGCAAAAATTACAGGAGAAGTCAGCCGAGGGTCCAGCCATTTGCACCATTATTTTCGGCGAAAATAATCCCTTATTTTCGGCGAAAATATCAGAGGAAATCCGGGTCAATTAGGTCAAGTATAAATACTTAACCCGGCGGCCAAAATCAATATACCTGTTAATCATAATTTAAAATACTTCAGAATTCTCTGAAGTTCTGGAGCAGAGTTAGAGTTCGAACAGCCAGGAAGAGATCGTGACGCCATCCCTGCCATCTTGGAGACTCGGAGCTAGGAGTGCAGATTACCGAAGATCGAAGTTCTGCCAGAGTCGTCTCAATTAGGTTTTTCAGATCCTTTTTCTGTTCTTCCTCTGGATGATGAACTCTGTCTTCGCCTTTGATTATTTTTGTATGAACATGAGTAGCTAAACTCGTAGAGCTTAGATTAGATGAACCCTAAGTGACCCAGGGCTTTAAAGCGGTCACGGATCGGCGGTAATTAGATTCGAAGTTCAATCAGTTTCTCTTTGCATGGTTGTTTTGTTCTTGATTGCTGTTCTGCGTTTCTCGTCTAGTTGATGCCTAGATTAGTTTCGTTGTTCTTGTGTTTCTTTTCTGGCTGATCGCCTAGATTAGGGTTTCTGTGAGCTAGGGTTTATCGCCAGACAGCTTCCCTGCTTTAAAACATCAAAAACTTGTCTTTCGTGATCACATAGTTTAGATTCTTGTTAAGCTGAGGATAGAAGCGAACGCTCACCTCACTTTAGAACATCAATTGAACCAGTTAACCTTATAATTGGAGCGTGCCTTTCGTAGGAACCGGTTAGGGTTAATCCACTGCAAGAGTAACTCATAGATCACTAGTAATTGCACCAGTTAGTTAAGTCATTGCGAATAAAGACCGTACCCGGGCGGCTAATTAATCTTGGTAGTTAGATCGGATAGAGCGAACGTTCGCCAGTCTTAAACCTGAGGGTAAGGAGTTATGGTGGTGTATAGAAATTGATTGAATGAGAATTGAAAACCGCTGATCTGTTGATTGCCAATGCTCTGGTGAACGAAGGGGGATTCGAAATCTAAGCTTGTATGTCGTCTGTTTAAACTTACAAATCATTCTGTCTTTTAAGTTCATTTTAAGTTTCCTGCATCTTAGATTAGAAGTCATGGAACTCACACCACGCACTAAGTGTTTAAACCTGAGTAATTTGCCAGCTTCTTTGAGTACTCAATTACAAGAAACCCTGTGGAATACGATCTACCCTAGCTTCACAGCTTGGTAGTATTTGATACCGCTAAAACTGCAGCATCAATCATTCCCTTACATAATTCAATACAAGCAAGGTAAGGAGAACATCGTGGTTGATGCCCTTTCCCGAAGGTACACTTTAATCTCAGTCCTCTCTACTAAATTCATTGGCATTGAACACATCAAAGACCTTTATGCCACTGACCCTGATTTTAAGAGTATCTTTGAAGCTTGCCAACAAGGAGGATTTGGTAAGTTCTACCAACAAGATGGTTACTTATTTAAAGGATCAAAACTGTGTCTCCCTAACCATTCTTGCAGGACTGTCCTAACCTTAGAGGCCCACGGTGGAGGTCTCATGGGACACTTTGGTGTAGCTAAAACCGTGGCCACCCTCAAAGAGCACTTCTAGTGGCCCAAGATGAGACATGATGCCGAGAAGATCATATCTCAATGCTCCAAGTGCCAAAGAGCTAAATCTAAACTCAGGCCCCATGGATTGTATACCCCTTTGCCATACCTGAGCATCCTTGGGTAGACTTGTCTATGGACTTTGTCCTAGGACTGCCTAGAACCCGAAAAGGGAAAGACTCCATATATGTGGTTGTTCACAGGTTCTCCAAAATGGCTCACTTCATTGCTTGCCATAAAACTGATGATGCCTCTCAAATTGCTGACCTATTCTTTAGGGAGGTAGTTAGGATGCATGGAGTTCCAAAGACCATAGTCTCCGACATGGATTCAAAGTTCCTAAGCTACTTTTGGAAGACTTTATGGGCTAAGCTTGCACCCGACTAATGTTCTCCACCACCTGCCACCCCAAACCGATGGGCAGACTGAAGTTGTAAACCGATCCTTAGCTCAAATGCTGAGGGCAGTCATCAAAAGTAACATCCGGACTTGGGAAGAATGTCTACCACATGTAGAATTTGCCTATAACCGAGTTGTGCATTCAGCTACCCTATACTCCCCGTTTGAACTTGTTTATGGTTTTAATCCACTAACCTCGCTGGATTTATCACCACTACCTGTCCATGAATTTTTAGATGCAGGTGGCCAAGAGAAGGCAGCCTATGTCAAGCAGCTCCATGAGAAGGTCAAGGCCAATATTGAAAGAAGGACTGCTCAATACCTCCGCAATGCCAACCGAGGAAGAAAAGAGAAAATTTCTGAAGCAGGAGACCAGGTCACTACAAGAAAATCATAGATTCGTCACGGTTTATTAGTCACGGATTATGTAACCGTGACTAATTAGTCACGGTTTTATACAAACCTTGACTAATCTGTCACGGTTTACATATAAATTATGATAGATTAGTGACGGTTTGTGTAAACCGTGACAGATTAGTTACGGTTTGTGTAAACCGTGACAAAATTTATCACGGTTTATGTGTAAACCGTGACAGATTAGTCACGGTTTGTGGAAACCGTGACAAAATTAGTCACGGTTTATATATAAAATTGTGACAAATTTAATTGAAAAAATTAATGGCAGTACACGTTGGCATTCCGTGTGGCTCAGCCAATCCCACACGGATTACTAGCCTTCCTTTCTTCCATTCTTTCCTTCTTCCTTCTTCATTCTTCATTCTCTCTCTTCTCCACCAAACTTCAAAACCCATCTCTTCTTCTATGAAATAAATCACATCCTCTCTCTTCTCCACTAATCTTCCAAACCTATCTCTTCTTCTCTGAAAAAATCCAAGTCATTTTCTCTTCTCCACCAATCTTCCAAACCCATCTCTTCTCCTCTAAAACAAATCCCAAACGCCTCTCTCTTCTCCACCAAACTTCAACCTCTCCCTTCTCCTCCGACCCAATCGTCGCTGTCATCAGCCAAGCCAGCTTCATCCCCACCGACACCCAGCAACTAGCTCTCGACATCCATCGCACTCAACGCCCAGAACTCAACATAGCTTCCCAACACTCAAATCCGAAATCCCTAGATTCGACTCCACATCTCCCGGCCTTGATAACCAATATCTAAAACCCCATCTCCAGAGTCTAGATCCGAAATTTCAGATTGGACTCTCCATCGTAGATCTGACATCACCATCCCAACGCTCAACATCTCCATCCGTCGATTCGACTCTCGAATCAGAAACCATGAAAATAAATAAATTAAGTGACCTATTAGAAACCATGAAAAAAGGAGTGACTAGTTCGTAGTTACCAAAATTTATCTTGGCAGTCACTAACTATGAATTTATTACAAATGGAGGACATGTAGTTTAAATGGGACCTTTTGTTAACTGTCTAAGTTTTTGGATCACTTTGCATAACGGAAGGAATTGAGGGTTTGGTTCTATAATTCGAGAAAATTACAAATTGAATCACTGAAAACTTGCACTTTGGTCACTACAAATATTAGTCACGGTTTCCTTATGAACCGTGACCAATGTTAGTCACGGTTTTTATAAAAACTGTGACTAAATCGACCAAAATTAGCACGGTTTTTTAATAAATCGTGACTAACCCTAGTCACGGTTTTCTTTTAAACTGTGACAAAGGTTAGTCACGGTTCATTCAAAAACCATGACTAATCCTTTGTCACGGTTTATAGAAAAACCGTGACAAATTTTGGTCGATTTAGTCACGGTTTCTTAAACCGTGACTAAATTTTTTTGTCACGGTAAAAACCGTGACTAATGTAGCCTAAAAACTGTGACTAAAGTGTTGTTTTCTTGTAGTGGGTGTGGATACACTTCAGGAAGGACAGGTTTCCAAAGCAGAGGAAGTCCAAACTACTACCCAAGGGAGACGGGCCTTACACAGTCCTCTAGAGGATCAACAACAATGCCTACGACTTTGACCTACCAAACTCTTACGGGGTAAGTGCAACCTTCAATGTGGCTGACCTAACCCCTTATTATGATGACGAATATGTAGGGCAGGATTCAAGGACGAATCCTCCACAAGAAGAGGGGGATGATGAGCCCAACAAACCCTGGACACGACATGAGCCTCCTTTTACCCGAAGCCAGACCAAGGCCTTCCGGGAGAAACTTAACACCTACATGGAGTCCTGGAGTAAAGAAGGGCACGAAGAGGATACCGATCGATTTGTCAAGGAGGGCTACACCCTCCTGGAAATTCAAGAAGACACCAAGCCACACCCGGAGCATGGCCCAAGACAGATCACTAAAGTCCCGGGCCAAAGCCAAGACCGGAGCCTCCGGCCAAGCCCAGTCCGGCGCCCGACCGGGCAAGCCCACCGGCCCGCCACCATACCCCAACAGGCCCGAGCAGCCGACCGCGGCCGGATTAGGGTTTTGACCTATTTAGGTCTTTTATTCAACTTTAAAGACTCCATTTATTATTTTATGTTTTATTCCCTTTTAGTTCAAGTTGTTTAGGAGTTTTAGGATTCTAATTAGGATTAGGATTCTTTATTTTATTCTTATTTTGGTAGTAGTCATTAGGGAGGAGAGCTTGTTCCCTCACCTACATAAGGAGGCCGCCGGCCACCCTTGTAAAAAAACCCCTTTTGAATCAATATACAATTTTCAGAACACATGTTCTTTTCCCTTCAAGCCTTTGCTCGTTGTTGCATTGCTTAAGGTCGGCTTATCATCAAGAGCACACATCTCTTGAAGTGGTGCCCTCGACTTGATACTTCCGGTTCCTAGCTCGTTTAAAGCTAGTGGGTCAAAGTCCTCTCCCATCCCGGTTCCGACGGTTTCTTCTTGTTGCTATGACGATCAGCTTGTGGTGGTTCGGGTCGTCTGCCCACGGTTGCAGCGGTTCACATCACCAACCGACTTAAGAGATGGCAAGACCAAACTACCTTCTGTACTTTTACTTTAGGACGCACCCAAAACTTGCTAGATAAGGGACAAAAACTCATAATTTTTTTCAATTTTAAGCACTTTCCTTCTTGTCGGCACATTTACTTTTTAGTGATCGGTTGTGGATACTACCAGATATGAAGCAGTCGGAAACCTTTGGAATTCCACGTTATCCTAAACCCTAGCGATGATCGCAAGTAGGTTAGAAGAAGAATGCCACATTGAGACTTCCCTTTGGGACTACAACAATGTGCAGGCACGTATGCCAGCTCGTGCATTGACCCACAACTGACACCTTTTTACATTTAACGCACACTCTTAGCAAAAAGAATTCTTTGGAATCCCTTATTTAAACTGGACATGGCATCATACTAGTGAAATTGATAGAAGAATAGAAAAGGCATTGGACAAACCTAAGTCGGTCATTCACTAATCCGATTAAAGCAACTGTCTATATTACTACAGGATGAAAGTACGGGTGATGCACATTCCGCGGTTCTCACACAATTCACAAAGGAAAGACACCACACCAATTTCATCAAACAATTCAAGAACATGGGCACTTTAACAAGGAATTATGCAATGTAGAGAGTCAAAGCTACGAGGTGAAACGGGAAGTAGTGATAGAATGAAAAATATTCGCCAAAAATTGGCCACAATCACCACCCATTTTAGTACAGTTCACGGTAAAAAATTTATCCCAATCATGCAATTCCCACCCCACACTTAAAAACACAATGTCCTCATTCATCTAAGCGAGTAGGGAAAAGGGAAGATGATACCGGGAAAAAGAAGAAGTGCGCTCATAATTAAATCTGGCAGGACTAGACTTCCGCTCAATTTCTTTTCACTCTTGATGTTCCCTTTCCTTTTCTACCTTGACCATCCACATAAAACAAACTTGAATACCATAATATCATCACAATCATAATACAGTCATCCAAAAGAATGTTTCCGAAAAGAAAATAAATGAAAAGAAAAGTACGAGAGTGTCTTAGAAACATAACAATGCAGAAAAGTAAAGGATGGGTGGAGGAGGATATAAATCCTTCCTCAGAGTGAGCCCAAACTCAAGAGGATCAGACATTCTCTTCGGCGCTCCCTGATACGCCATTTAGGGGAGATGATATAATCTTGTTCTTGGAACTTGGGGTGATAAATATTCGTGGGGAGGGATGGGAGTAATTTATCACGGATAAGATCACATTACCCCAAAGGGATTGGGCACATACCGAACATGTCATAAATAATGAACTTGAAGTGGAAACGAGGAAAGCCGTAAGTGCCAAATCTCGCAATGATCCCAGTGCCAAGTAGGTAGTCCTTCCTTGGAGGCATATTGTCGGCAAACATGTGGAGGATGACCTTGGTAGGATGCAAGTGCACACCATGTTTTATGGCTCTGACGAAATCTAGGTAAAATTTGTTGAAGCGATGAGGTTCGAGCCTTCATGTGATTGTTCTTGCAGAGATCATGTGAAAGACCATATACATCTTCCTCTTCACCTTTGTGGGTCGAGCATTATGAGGATTAAATTCCTTCTCCTCACCCTTCATGAGCCACCTCCACATAGCATGATGGTCTCTCTCCAACCTGTCGTCCTTGTCGTAAAGAGGGACCAACGGCCAATTACGAATACTGGACTTAACTTCTTCCAAAGTGCAGAGCTCGATCTGAACTCCAAACTCATCCCAAGTGTAGCTGAATTCTTTGCCCTGAATGGAGAAAGATATTTGAGCATCGGTATTCTTCGAGGTGCACATGAACTGCTTCATCCTCATGTTGGAAGCGCATTCCTCAATGAAACAAAATCCCAGAGGCCAACTACCTCTAACGGTCCCTTACAATGCGCAATATCTCCAGCATCCAAATTCTTAAGGTCCAAGTATACACCCATAAGGCTCTCTAAGTGGAATAAGGCTTTGTACCGCGCCTTGGCCTCCAGATCAGTGAACTTGTATGGTGGTGGACGCGGCCTGGTGAAAGGTCTTTTGGGATTGCACCATCGGCGAAACTCTCCTAGTTGCTTCGGCATCCTTGGATTCACAATAGAATGTGGAACCTAAAATCTCAACACATAAAGTAGGCACATAACTGGTATTTTATGCTAAAAATTTGAGGAGAAAAAATCATTCATCATGCGATAATCCAAACTCAGTCAACAAGGAGAGCTAAGATCAAGCAATCGATTTAATTCAACAAGAAAATTGATCAGAAAGTCTAAGAATCAAGTTCATGCATACAATCCTAGTTCTTCTACTCACAAAAATCCCAAATGTTAAGTATGACAACCCTAGCATGCTCCTAACCAACAATCAATCATCAACAGTAGCAAAATTTGCATCATATGATGTAATAACGATAATTAAAGCTATGAGAAACTAGAAGCAAGCAAACCAACCTTAAAATTAAGAGCAAATTCGCGGTCAAATGAGGTTTGACTTTTTCTTCTTCTTACAAGAGTGGGATTGATGAAAAAAAGAAAAAATTTGAGGGTGAGGGTCGATTGATGATGGAAAACGAGTTTGGTGAAGATTGATGGCGTTTTTTTGGTGGGAAAGTGAGTGGGAGTGGTGGATAAGAAGAAGATTTCAAGCTTATTGAGAGCTTCTTCAATGGAGGATGGAGAGAGAATGTGTGTTTGGGTTTTGTGGAAGAAGGGATGAAAGGAGTATTTAAAGATATGGGAGTGAAGGATTTGAGTTAGGGGAGTTGTATGGAGGAATGGAAGGGATTCGGTCATGTATTTAGGGTTTGGGAGAGAAGAGGAAGAGAAGAAGAAGAAGAAGAAGAAAACTAGAGAAGGAGAAGAAAAGGGAAGAAAATTCGGCCAAAATTTCAAAATTAAAGGGGGGATTTTCTGCCAGTAGGTGGCATGCATGCCGACCTGCTGGGAAGAATTCCCAACCCTTTTAAAAACCTTTAAAACAAATTTTGACTCGCAAACTTTCTTGATCCTGACTTCTTTTCTCAACGAAAAACAACGAAATAAAGACTCGAGCAAGCATCAATCATCAGAATATCAAATAATGACACCTAAAATCGACGCAAAACTCGAGCAAAAATTCTCAAAAACCGATAAGAAGAAAATAAAAAAATGAACTTTTTTCTTTATGTATAAAAAATATCGGGGTGCTTCCGTTGAGCGCTAAATTTCTCGTTGCTAGCTCGACAATACCTGGACTTTCGTTCAAGGAACATTGTAACACCCCAATTTTATGAAATGGAAAACGACAACGTGTCACGGGACAGACGATGACTCAAAGGTTGAAAAATACAACTTTGACCAACTACTTTCAAACCAACCATAAAACTAGGGTATTAACCGTCAAAACATTTACAGTGGAATTGGGCCCAACGACTTGAGAGCAATTCTCCAAGTCGCCATTACACCGTCTCATGATCCACTACTTCGGCACGCCTTAAGAAACTCTGGTGGCCTGTTGCTTGTCCAGGAAATTCCTGCAAAACTGGTGGGTGGCTCGGGGTCAGTCCATTATCATGACTATTCCATATAAACATGAATGAACACATTTAATGGAATTAACAACGCAAACCAGTAATTCCATAATCATCCTTCCGTAACGGAGATTACCGTTACCCTCTATCGAATGACTTGTCACAAGGAATATTAATCCAATATTCCAATCATGACCTATATGTGAAACATTAACACACATAATCACAAGTCAATAAGACATCACATTAACTATTCTAATAGTACCACACAATATCGAGATCAAACTCGAACAATTTTATCCAACAATAGGGCGTCCCCTCTTCCCGTCTAGCTAACCTCTACGCCATCATCGATAAGGTTTACTTCTGAGCCTGTAATAGGGACTTCACAAGAGTTGCTATTCTTCCCGACTACCATGAATCGATTGGGGCTATCAATACCCAACTCCCATCATCCGGTCGAGGCTAATTCCACCCAACTCTTATCATACAGTTGGGGCTATCCGTACCCATCTATCGTGAATCGAATGGGGCTAACAATACCCAACTCCCATCACTCGGTAGGAACCCATACCCATCGATATTCCCGGCGGAGGACTAGCTAGCGAGGCTTTACTTTCCACCTGTATACACAAGGTGCCAAACATCATCAGATAACATCACGGTTTAACCATAACCGAAACAAACACTATTAGGTATAAAACCAATGGTTCCGGAAAGATAGAACTTTTTGTAGAAACTTCACCTTGTTGACAAAACCAAGACTTTCCGTCTTAATTTCCAGGTAAGTAGGGAAGTCACTCGGACTACTTAAGTCCCTCTAACCTTAGGCATCATAACTTTATAAACCGAAATTAATGAGGATCAGCGTCACTCATTACTCTAAATAATCTAACCTCTCGGGAAAACCAACTCAGATGGGTTAGTACTCGGTTAGCAGTAAATCACCACGAGAATTATAAGAACCTTAATTTAAGCATGCACGAGTCCAAAATAAGGCCCGAGTACCTCACTCGTTGATTCGGTTCCCGTCAAACGATTAATTTGGAATTATCACAATATTTGGTTAGTGACAAAGTTTAACCAAATAGCTATTTAAATTGAGGAATTAATTAATCCAAGGAATTTACCCCCTTAAACCAACCCACCTATAAATCGAGTCGGTTGACTTGGAAATCGGTTTCTTAGCTTGAATCGGATGGAAATAAGGAGTTAACGAATCGTCGTAACTCCAGGGCCAAATTGTACTAACTAAAAAGTTAGTTGGGCCAAATCTGTCACAAGTTGATAGTTTAGGATTGCGACAGTAATTAAAATTTAAACTGAAGGATCATGATGTAACTTAGAAAGTCGGGTGACCAAACTGCAATTTTGCCATCTTCTTCCCCAAGTTTGCAGGGAACACGCAGGGATTCCATGGAAGCTCCGGTGAGGCTCGATTCTTCCGATTCTTGAATCGAAATGGATTTTTGAACATAGGGAAATCTTCATAGGGCCCATGAGATTATAATAGTGGCTTTGTAACGGTCTGACGAAGCCTGGAGCGTACCGACGCAAGCTTTGTCAGAACCATAATCAGAGGAGAAGGAAAATGGCTCGGGCCGATGGTTCTGGTTCACTAAAGGGATGAGCTGGGTTTTTATAGACCCCGAGGGTCAATTACTGACAAAGGAGCTTCTGTTAAGGGACCATCGGATGAGCTGGAGCTCGGGCCGTCGGTTTGGACGCACTCACCGAAGTTGATAAGGTTGCTGTCAATCCTTGTCGATTTCTCGTTGGATTAGGAATCTTAGGTCGATTCAAACGATTTCCCACATGGTTGTGGGTTCCAGTGTCGGATTGGCTCCAATATTGTGACCCTTCGGTAGCTGCCAGGGCCGTTGGTGACTTATGTGCGGAGAAAGATGATGACGTAACAATGACATCATCCCAAACCAAAACTACGTCATTTTGGGTAAAGACTAAAAACAAATAAAATGTTTGTTAGAGTAGGGTGTCGAACCTGCCACCTTTAAGTTGTTGGTTCAGTTCTTTAACCAACTCATCCAAGCCTAATACTTGACTTTTGTACAATCATAATCATTTAGCTCCTAACTTACCCACCTTCCATTGGTGAAATAAATTCGCCTTGCAATCAATTAAACGTCAAGTTGCGGTCATTTCTCGTATGTAATAAAATTCAAAAATTTTCTAGTTCAGAGATTCGGGGTGTAACATTTCTCCCCTCCTTAAAAAGATTTTCGTCCTCGAAATCAGACGACAATTAACTTTAACGGTGCCAAACCAGAGCAACTCACAAACGTGAGAAAACTTAATTTTTCATTCGAGAAAACTAAAAGGAAGACAAGCCAGAAACAAGATCACTAAACAGATGATGATCGTCGTTTTCTCGAATGCTTCCATAGGTCCATCGAAGACGCCTCTACGATAACGTATACATACAAAGTAAAAGAAGGAGACGAAGAGAAGGAGGCATCCTGTCCCGAGGATGATAGCCTTCTTCATGGCGTAGTCCTCGTCGTAAACCCTTTCCATTCTTGAAGCGACTGCGATGGAGGACTTCATGATTTGCACTGGTGATTCGGCTGTCGAGAGAAAGAAGAGAAGAGAGGGGGTCCTTAAAAGAAGGGGAAGGGGAGGTGCCATCATTGAGCCTTGCCCACTTGGGAGCGTCGGCAAGTACGGGTAAACAAGTGTGAATTACGAGATCGTCTTAAATTCGCTAGTTAAAGTATCGATACAATCTATTGGCATCTCTTGGTACACCTGTCATCCGCAGGGATTCTGAGAAACAGAATTCTTACCAACTAGCTAGTGATTAAAGAACGTATGCACCGTCTGAGACAATACATTCTTATGTCCCAGGCAAAAACTACAAGAAAGAGAATAAGGTTACAGAAATACTAAGGCATGCGGGATGGGACTTCTGTTCGACTCCGCCGAACTGTTCCTTCCGGAGGATTTTCTTGACGCCTTCGTCGGTCTATGTGTTTGCATAATTTTAGGATGAAGGTGATAGCCACGAAGAGAAGAATGACTATCAGAAGCATAAAGTTTACCCCACTCAAGGTTTCCGTTTCATCAGAGCAAGTCATTTTTCTTTAGAGAATGACTTAGAGGGAGGGGGTAGATTTAAAGAAGAAAAGGTTACGGTTAGCTTGCCCAAAAAGCCATCGTTCGGACTCGAAAGTCAAAAGCAAAAAGAATGACATGACTACACAGGTTCAGGCTTTAATGGAGTCGGTGGACGATTCTCAGCCGTTCACGTGTCTTCGCAGAAAGCGAGAGATTTACGTAGATCTTGTGTCGGAGATCAACGTTTCCTTCACTTGGGTATTTAACCCAGATGAAGCTCGGTTCCAAGTGTAATCTGCATGGTGCTCTGAAGGGATTCCGTCAATACTTACGGGAGGTTCGGATGGAAGTTTTCGGTGAAGGAAGGAAAAATGCAGGGGCGACACCATTCCTCAACTTTTTTCCCACCACTGAGAGTCTGTCAGTCCTTCCTGGTAATCCTTACTTGACCGGTTTCTGTCCCTTTTGCGATTCTATTAAAATAGAATGGACACTAGATAGCAGCTGCCCTAATCACATGACTTCGAATGTAAACTCTTTCATTTCTCTAGATCGTAGCTTTAACCAACTCGTTTCCTTTGGAAGGGGTTCCAAGGCAAAGTCCAAAGGGAAAGGTTTCGTTAGGTTGGGTCCCTTGATCATATCGGATGTGTTACTGATGTCTAACATTGCCGGTAGTTTCATCAGCATGAGCCAGCTTATGGAACTGAATTTTTCCTTCCATTTTAAGGGAGGATGGTGTACAATTTTTGACCATTATGGAAACCCTTTTCTCTCTGTACCAAAAATAGGCAGGTGCTTTCCGCTTAACATGGCTCATGTTGCGCAGATAGGAGTTGCCATCAGAGAAAGACCGGACCAAGCGGGAACAGTCAAGATTTGCTGTGGAAAGAAACAGTTTAGGGATGGGATTCAAGAAACGGCAAGTAAGATACTGGAGGTTGACAAGGGAAAGAAGCGAGAGCGTCCGATCGAGTTAGTAGATCTTTCACGGAGTTAGTTCTAAAAACACGGCCCGAATAGCCGTTTTGTACTACCAGTTCATGTACCCAGTTCCTTCTTAATAATAATAATTTCTACTTCTCTTCCACCTTTAAGTATTCAAACCAGTTATTCCCTTAACAAAGAACTAACTCAAAACGCAAGATCACAACTTAAAACATGAGTTACCACATCAACAGTTAGTGCAAAATTAAAGTGGTCTACTCATCATGCAAGTTCTTGCGATCGAGTTCCCGACGTCGTTCCTCAACTGTCTCCAACGTCAGCTTCCAGATGACAAAAATTTTACCACACAGAATGATCAAGGCAAAGATTACCAATCCCACGTCATGCACACTGCCATCCTTTCGATAGCACATTCTCGGAATTGAGAGAGTTTACTAAGCAAGGGAGGGAAAGCGAAAGAGATGGTGATGGTGGTCAAGTTTTTGAAACCCGGTTTTTATGGGAGCCAAATTCGAGAAGGGAGTGGTCACAATAATGGTCACACCACTCATTTCATGTCGGCACGCATGGACAAAGAAAGGGGTCCAATAAGTCAAGGGCTAGGCGGATAGGGTTCGTCCCTTTAAATAGACGGTAACGGAACGCTTTGGATAACACAACAGAGGTTAGAAAAGAAATACCTCATTCATCGCTTTTATATCAAAGAAATGGCTATGATTCCCATTTGCCAATGCGGGGAAGCCACGATTATAACCACATCCTGGACGGAAGAAAATCCCGGGTGAAGGTTCTTTAGCTGCAAAAGACGTCGCTCGGTAAGTCAAATGTGCTTTACGAGTTTCGACTATCATTTAAAACTAACCAGAGAGAAACTCATCTATCCCCTTGGTCTGTGCAAAGGATGAATAACCATTGTAGTTACTTTGCATGGTTAGATCCCCCGATGCAACATCGAGCCAAAGTCGTGATCAACGGTCTCTTACGAAAATTAAACAACTACGAGCGTACCTTCGGAAGTGAAAGACAAGCAATTTCAGGAGAGACTATTCCTGATACTGTTGCGTCGTCTGCATCTTTCGTCAGGAACAAGGCTAATAGTGGTTTTCGTAATGGAAACATAGAAGTTACCTACAAAACTTCCTTAGCAGTCCTTGCCTTTGTTTGTATCCTTGTCGGAACCCTTATCATTCGCGTGATAAGCAAATAAATTCTTACTTTAATCCTGTAACATCTATATCAGCCACACCCACCATTTGTCATAATAACGGATTATTTCAACAACGTTAGTTATAGAACTCAAGAACGTCTCACCGTGTAGGTTTCTGTGTCGGTGCCATGATGCAGGGATCTGAGACCGGTGCCTGTGAAAAACCTTTCACTTTTAAACCTTGGTTAAAATCCGTCAAAACTTAATACCCTTTTTCTTTTAAAATCACCAGAATAACTCCTGCACCAGACCGATCTTCCAGTGTTTCCTGGTAACCCGAGAAACAGGAGGAAGCCGGCTCTGATACCAAAATGTAACACTCCAATTTTATGAAATGGAAAACGACAACGTGTCCCGGGACAGACGATGACTCAAAGGTTGAAAAATACAACTTTGACCAACTACTTTCAAACCAACCATAAAACTAGGGTATTAACCGTCAAAACATTTACAGCGGAAATGGGCCCAACGACTTGAGAGCAATTCTCCAAGTCGCCATTACACCGTCTCATGATCCACTGCTTCGGCACGCCTTAAGAAACTCTGGTGGCCCGTTGCTTGTCCAGGAAATTCCTGCAAAACTGGTGGGTGGCTCGGGGTCAGTCCATTATCATGATTATTCCATATAAACATGAATGAACACATTTAATGGAATTAACAACGCAAACCAGTAATTCCATAATCATCATTCCGTAATGGAGATTACCGTTACCCTCTATCGAATGACTTGTCACAAGGAATATTAATCCAATATTCCAATCATGACCTATATGTGAAACATTAACACACATAATCACAAGTCAATAAGACATCACATTAACTATTCTAATAGTACCACACAATATCGAGATCAAACTCGAACAACTTTTATCCAACAATAGGGCGTCCCCTCTTCCCGCCTAGCTAACCTCTACGCCATCATCGATAAGGATTACTTCTGAGCCTGTAATAGGGACTTCACAAAGTCGCTATTCTTCCCGACTACCATGTATTGATTGGGGCTATCAATACCCAACTCCCATCATCCGGTCGAGGCTAATTCCACCCAACTCTTATCATACAGTTGGGGCTATCCGTACCCATCTACCGTGAATCGATTGGGGATAATAATACCCAACTCCCATCACCCGGTAGGAACCCGTACCCATCGATATTCCTGGTGGAGGACTAGCTAGCGAGGCTTTACTTTCCACCTGTATACACAAGGTGTCAAACATCATTAGATAACATCACGGTTTAACCATAACCGAAACAAACACTATTAGGTATAAAACCAATGGTTCCGGAACGATAGAACTTTCTGTAGAAACGACACCTTGTTGACAAAACCAAGACTTTCCATCTTAATTTCCAGGCAAGTAGGGGAGTCACTCGGACTACTTAAGTCCCTCTAACCTTCGGCATCATAACTTTATAAACCGGAATTAATGAGGATCAGCGTCACTCATTACTCTAAATAATCTAACCTATCGGGAAAGCCAACTCAGATGGGTTAGTACTCGGTTAGCAGTAAATCACCACGAGAATTATAAGGACCTTAATTTAAGCATGCACGAGTCCAAAATAAGGCCCGAGTACCTCACTCGTTGATCTGGTTCCCGTCAAACGATTAATTTGGAATTATCACAATATTTGGTTAGTGACAAAGTTTAACCAAATAGCTATTTAAATTGAGGAATTAATTAATCCAAGGAATCTACCCCCTTAAACCAACCCACCTATAAATCGAGTCGGTTGACTTGGAAATCGGTTTCGTAGCTTGAATCGGATGGAAATAAGGAGTTAACGAACCGTCATAACTCCCGGGCCAAATTGTACTAACTGAAAAGTTAGTTGGGCCAAATCTTTCACAAGTTGATAGTTTAGGATTGCGACAGTAATTAAAATTTAAACTGAAGGATCATGATGTAACTTAGAAATTCGGGTGACCAAACTGCAATTTTGCCATCTTCTTCCCCAAGTTTGCAGGGAACACGCAGTGACTCCATGGAAGCTCCGATGAGGCTCGATTCTTCCGATTCTTGAATCGAAATGGAGTTTTGAACATAGGGAAATCTTCATAGGGCCCATTAGATTATAATAGTGGCTTTGAAACGGTCCGACGAAGCCTGGAGCGTACCGAAGCAAGCTTTGTCGGAACCATAATCGGAGGAGAAGGAGAATGGCTCGGGCCGATGGTTCTGGTTCACTAAAGGGATGAGCTGGGTTTTTATAGACCCCGAGGGTCAATTATTGACAAAAGGAGCTTCTGTTAAGGGACCATCGGATGAGCTGGAGCTCGGGCCGTCGGTTTGGACGCACTCACCGAAGTTGATAAGGTTGCTGTCGATCCTTGTCGATTTCTCGTTGGATTAGGAATCTTAGGTCGATTCAAACGATTTCCCACATGGTTGTGGGTTCCAGTGTCGGATTGGCTCCAATATTGTGACCCTTCGGTAGCTGCCAGGGCCGTAGGTGACTTATGTGGGGAGAAAGATGATGACGTAACGCTGACGTCATCCCAAACCAAAACTACGTCATTTTGGGTAAAGACTAAAAACAAATAAAATGTTTGTTAGAGTAGGGAGTCGAACCTGCAACCTCTAAGTTGTTGGTTCGGTTCTTTAACCAACTCATCGAAGCCTGATACTTGACTTCTATACAATCATAATCATTTAGCTCCTGACTTACCCGCCTTCCATTGGTGAAATAAATTCGCCTTGCAATCAATTAAACGTCAAGTTGCGGTCATTTCTCGTATGTAATAAAATTCAAAAAATTTCTGGTTCAGAGATTCGGGGTGTAACATACATGATTTGAGGGCCTCAAGTGATGAAATCTCGAGTTCCTCTTCATCTTCTTTCCTTCGCCTATCGGTAATGTTTTCTTCTTTCCTATGCCTTCCTTCTTCACTTCCGACTTCTCGGACAACAATTTCTTCACTTTATCAGCTCCTTTTTCCTTCAATAAGTTTCCAGGGATTTGAGCTTCTCCCTTAAGTGCTCCAACCTCCTGTACCAACAAAGAACTTTGCGGGAGTGAGGTGGACTTATTAAAATAATCAAGCAAAGCATCAAATCCAAAAGATAAATTCTTCTTTGGAGATGAAGGAGGAGAAATGATCATCAGAGTAGCCATTTCAAACATGATCTCTTCCTCCCCTAACTGGAAGGTCATTATCCAGCTACGCGCATCAATGATGGCTCCAACAGTAGTAAGGAATGGTTTGTCGAGTATAAGGGGAGTATTGAAATCTTCCTTCATTCCAACACTGCAAAATCAACAAGGAAATAACAGTCATAGATTTTAACGAGAACATTTTTAATAATCCCTAAGGGTTGCTTAATACTCTCATTAGCTAAATGAACAACAATACTAGTAGGAACTAACTCTGTCAATCCTAAGCATTGGCATAAAGGGTAGGGCATCACATTAATACTAGCTCCTAAATCAGCAAGAACCCTATCTATACAATGGGAACCAATATAGCAAAGAAAAGTGAAACTTCTCGGATCCTTGCGCTTCTTGGCAACCTTCTTCTGGAGGAGTTTGAACAGTTCGTACCAAGTGCCATTTCATTAACTTATGCCAATTCTTCCTTCTTTAAACACAGTTTCTTCAAGTGGTTGGTGCTAGATTGCTTCTTGATGATGGTATTCAAGAATTCCTTATTAAGGCGCACCTTTTCTATCATTGCTACCACTTGATCTGCCTTCTCAATCACCGGAGGAGGTAGCACCTCCTCAACAACCTTTACAGCTTCCAACTCGACCTTTTCCTTCTCAAGTAGAGTGTCCTGAAAGAACTTTGCGTAAGAAGGAATCTTCACTAGAGCGTGCAAGAAATGAGTTGTTATTTCTTGTCTCTTTAGGACCTTGAGATAAGCATGGAAAGATTCTTCTTGCGACACCTCCCTTACCAGGTTAGGGAAAGGAATATGTGGAACGTATTGAGTAACCACTGCCTTAACTTGAGGGGTCTCCATAGGTACATCAACCTCCTCAATGTCTTCTTTGTCGCTTTCTTCTTCTTCACTTTCTTCTTCTTGTGCCACCACCAACTTCAGATGCTCTTGGCTCAGGTTAGGCTTGGTGGTGCTAGGTAAGGTTCCTTGTGGTCACAAATTCGATCCCACAAATTTCACCAGCTCAACAATCTATTGCTCTGTCCTTTGCGATTGAGCAATCTGACCCTTGATTTCCGTCTATGCAGTTGCAAACCTCATGTCATACTTGCTTTCCATACGATCAATTCTCTTCTCATTCTTGATCTCCATTCAATCCAACCTTTGCATAATCTCTCTAGTAGTCGGCTCCGTGCTACTAGATGATCCAATATTAGTCCTTCCAGTTGATCGTGGAGGTTGGTATAGAGGTCGAGAACCACTTCCTGATCCTTGCTTTCCAAAATTTCTCCTCTGATCGTGGTTGTAATCACGGTTGAACCACCCTTGTTGTTTGAATCCTCCACACCTAGATTGATTATGAGGATAGCCTTGAGAAATGAAGTTCAGCTCCTCACTGTTCAAAGGAAGAGTGCTCCCAAAGTTGTGGCATGCGCTACCGTTGTGGGTGCAAGTTCCACACCATCCACACGACTCCTGGAAAGTTTTGGATCCAGGATATGTGAAACAAACGCGCTTTGGGTGAGGAGGATCACCACAACTTTCACAACTCTTCACTTCTTTGAAAGAACCTTTAGATGAGGAACTTTTAGACTTGGGTTGCTGTAACTTCTTCAACTCAGCAGCTTGAGAATTTACCAGGGTTTGTAAAGGAATGATGTATCCCTTACTCGAATCACGAAGAGTAGCTCTCCTCGTCCATGATCTAGTCTGCTTCGCATTGGAGGCAAAATGAGCAAGAGCCTCTTTTGGAGACAAAGTAGAAACATCACCTTGCGCCAACTGATTCACCGTCATCGTTGTCGCATCATTTAAACCTGTGCCAAAGAAATTGGAAAGTTGTACATCTCCGAAGCCATGGTTTGGGCAAGCTCTTAGGAGCTCTTGGAATCTATACCAGCAGTCGTACAACGATTCATCATCCAACTGCATGAATCATGAAATCCTCTTCTGAAACTCTGAAGTCTTGGAGGGTGGAAAGAATTCCTCCAAGAATGCTTGGGCAAGCTGCCTCCAATTAGTGAAAGTTCCACCAGGTTGAATATTGAGCCACCTCTTTGTTGCTCCCATTAGTGAGAAGAGAAACAACATGAGGTGAATAGCATTTGCTGAAACTATCTGCTGTTGTAGGTGTTGTAGAGCTCAAGGAAGTTCTCAATGTGCGCGGTTGGGCACTCTTCAGGACTCCCATGGTATGGTCTATTGGAGACCATATTTATCAGATGCGGCTTCAGCTTGAAGTCTGCTGCTGCTATCTAGGGTAGAACATTACTTCTTTCGGCTTCTCCTACCACGGGTTTGGTGAAATCCTCCAACGATCTCTTTACATCCGCCATATCTCCGTGGAAAAGATTCACGAAGTCTTTGGGATGTTGCATAAAAAACAAAAAGAAGAACAAGGAGTTACAAGTATGCAATCCTTATCATAGATACATGAACACAATCAAACAAAAACAACAAAAAGGATAAAGGGCGGAACATAGAAACTCAAAACATTTCAGACCAAACAAAGAAGTCACCGGCAACCGCGCCAAAATTTGATCATTGCAGAAAGTGTGACCAAAGATACCTGGCTTTTGGTCCCGAGGTTATTCCAAGTTCGACTTACTCAATTATGAGAGAGGTGTTCAAATTGACGAAATAGATAAAAAACACACACACTTTTCATTCTAAATCTCAAAACAAGGCTAGCTCAAACTATAAACGGCTAACTCAAGCATGGGCTCAAAGAGCATGGAAGTAGGCACTGACAACTAATCGTTCTAAGCGCGCAAAGACAAAACACAGGATGGATGAAATGGGAAAGGGGTAAAGGTCAAGCAAGTTCCTCCTTTCGGGTTCATGAATCATTAAAACACAATTTTGGACTAAAACAGTTTTAACAAGCTAGACGAGATCTTTCAACATAATATCAACACGAATCCAAACCTAATTGGATAAAGTTAAACAAAATTCAACATTAACCACTAACAAAAGGGCATTGGTCACCATTTACATTGAAAGTAGAATGCGCACAAAGTGCTCGATGAAATGATTTTGGGTCTTTAAACGTAAAAAGTCACAATTAGTATGATCAGATCTATGCATAAAATTGAAGCGCAACACATTACTTGCTCAGTAATGAGTCAAGGCATTGCTATACAGTCAAACAACAAACCTAATCATGCATCATTGTCAGAGAAGCAAGAAATAGGATATGAAGAACACATAGATTTGAATAACATCTGAACTTGAATTAAACCGAAATAAATCCAAAGTAATAGGATTGTAAACAATCATCAATTCCCTAAGGTTCCACTCACCGAGCCCTAGGGGGTTTAGTTACAGAAGTATATATTGAAGATCAGAGAAATACGACCTAGAGAGAAAGAGATGATAAGCTCTATCAATTTCTTCGTGTCCGGATGAATCTTGATCTTCTCCTGTTGATTATGGGATGTGGGAGATGAGGGATGATGATAGATAGATGATTTCTGGACTTTGAGAAGGTTTTCCAGGTGCTGGAGGTTGGGGGTGTTCGTCGAAAACGAGCTGGGAACGAAGTCTGGTCATCGTCCTCTTGCAGGTTTCTAAAACCCTATTTATAAAATCTTCCTTGACTTGCGGCACCATTTACATGCCATCTGCACGTTGGCCGGATTCTGATGTTCGCTGACGAGACGCTAGGTGTGGTACTTTCCTTAGCGTCTCGTTGATTTTACGTCAGAACTTCAAAACTTTATATCTTGAGCGTTTGGACTCCGAGTTGAGCACCATTTGAACCTAAGGCTTCGTATCGACATTAGCTAAATAATGGTATGACCTGAAAACTCATCAAAACACCTTGGAAATTGTGAAAATGGACCATAATGATTCCGAGAGGTTATTTGAGACGAAAATTCAAAAAGTTGATCAAAACCACTAAAAGAACAACATTAAAGCTTAAATTCCACTAAAAGAACAACATAAAAGAACCTTGGGATTTTGATTTTCTAGGGCCTCATTTCATTCTTCTTTGAGCTCCAATAAGCTCCAGCAATCCATTTGTAGCTTTTGCTTCAATTCTTCATGTTTGGACCGACTCATGTCTCCACATAGGAATTGACCTTTGTCTTTAAATTCTTGACTTCATTGGGCGATCCGGTCTAGTCCAAGGTATTGGCGATTCGTAGGATCGTTGTGCTCCATCACTTCATTATTGTTGGAGCATTATATTGCCTCCTTAACATTTATGTGTATAAGGAATTAGTGTATCATGGATGATATGTGATGATCAACTAATTGTATTTAGTTTAATCTTTATCTTCCATTTGTAATGAACATGGTTTATTTAGTATATACAATTAATGTGCTTATTACCTATTACCTTATATATTGTGAATAATCTACTCTTACATCGTAGAAATCTAGGGAGTCCATTGCATCAGTTCAACCAATGGTCAATAACAATCTATTTAAGGTGGGGGTGCTACATTGTATCCATCTACTTCTTTGCTTTTTATATTGACATTTATTCTACCTATTGCAAAATAAATTGTGGAGAGATCATTTTTATCCATTAAATATATCAAGAATGATCATGAATTCAGTTGAATCAGGAATGACTAAACGACACATTGGTGATATACATTGAACACGATTGGACAAAAATGAGTTTTACGATGCTTCCATGATGTGTAATCTCATAGTAGTTTGTTGGACTACTTTGATTATTATTGGGTTATTGTATAAATTAAAGCATTGTTTTGCTGCATTTTTGTTGAAGTTGATTTTTCTGTTAGGTGTTTTAACATTTTTTTATGTAACAAATTAAGTCAAATCCCTTTCACAAATTATCTACATTCTTCATTGTCAAAAGGATCCCCTCGTGTGGTCTATAATGTTTGTTCCACAGTATTGTACTTTCAATGTCACATCCTATGCGAGTCATGGAGGTTTTATGTTCTTGTTTGCATTCTAAGTGCAATCTAAACTCCAACTAATTCATGGTCGTACGTCAAAAGAATTTGGGTGAATTATAACAAAAAAACTGTGACGATACTCTAAGAAATAAAATGTGGAGTAGAGCAAAAAAATTAGTATCTCCAAAAATAGTCATATCATAGTTCTCCGCAAGAAAATAGACATAGATGGGAACTAATATTTAGCGGACAACAATCTAAAGTTTCTGAGGAATAAGTTTTAATCACTAACCCGAATTCCTATGGTAAGGGCCATTAATCAATCAACAATCAGAGAAGTACAACCCAAGTATTCATAATCATAATCGTCATCGCACCTCATTCATTCATTAAAATCTTTTTGTTCTTCTCCTAACTTCCAAGAATCGCACATTATACAAATTCCTTGTAAAAAAAAAAAAAAACAACAAAGAGGAGACAAATCCAGAAGTACCCTTTAATAATCTCTAGAAACAAACAAGAAACCTCAGAAAGACAAAGAAGCTGCTCATTCATTTTCAGAATAAGTCATTTTATTCTCATGCGTAATATTTTGAAACTAAACGAGAAAATACTAACACAAAAAAGAAAGATAGAGAAAATAGATATGAAGAGGAAGAGCGAGCAACAATTACGGCCGCATGCATTGTTTAAGCTGATAAATGGGCAGAAGCGTTTCCAAAGCTTCGTTATATATTTCCTTCTCTTCGGATGCGGATTAGCATTCGGTGTCACCGTATGTCTCTACCTTCAGGACATTTCCTTCTACTTGCGCCTCTACCAATTCTCAATGAAGACTCATCCACCTCCTCCTCCTCCTCCTCCTTCCAATCCATCGTCTTTCCCCATGCCTTCAACATTAACGTCCCTTTCGACGACCAAGGATAATGATGAGTCATCAGAATTATTAGGAAGGAAGCAGTTTTCACTAGTTTCACCTTTAAGGCCGTATCTGTCGTCGTTTCTAACACAATCTAGGAAGAGGAGCATGGGTGACCCTGCAGTTGCAGGGTATTGCACTGTCTGCCATGAGATGAACGACGAGGAGCTTCTTTGGAGGGCTTCCATGGTTCCTAGGAGGATTGTATCGGTGCCTTTCAGGAGGGTGCCGAAGGTGGCTTTCATGTTCCTCACAAGAGGGTCGTTGCCTCTTGCACCCATGTGGGAGTTGTTTTTCAGAGGACATCAAGGGTTATATTCCATTTACGTTCATAACCTTCCTACATATAATGACACAGATCCAGTTGACTCCGTCTTTTACGGTCGTAGGATCCCTAGTCAGGTTACAATCAACTTCTTCATTATGTCTTCCATAGTTTCTTAATTCTTAAATTATTTATTTGCAAGAATAACTTTTTGGAATAAAGAATTTCTGATGGTACATTCGTGCCAATTGTCGTTAGTTCTTACTTTCAAAGATTGGCAAAAACCTTCGCTTGTGAGACAAAAGTTAATAAGGTATCTAATTAAAGTTCATGAGAATAATTTTTTTCTTGTTCATTATAAAATAAAAATTATATATTTAAATTCGGAAGAAATGATTTTAAGAATATTTTAAGGAGTAGTTTTAAATACTAATGCCAGATACCAAATGAAAATATCATATATAAATAAACTTATTTAAACACACTCTTATAGTAATTAAATACAATCTATATGTATTGGCTTTATTATTTCAATCATTCCAAGGACTTAATAATATGTGGCCTAATTTAGCAAAAACTGTAACTATGTTTGTTTTTACACATATAGGAAGTAGAGTGGGGACAGCCCTCTATGATTGAAGCAGAGCGTCGCCTGATTGCAAATGCACTTCTTGATTTTGCCAACCAACGCTTCGTCCTATTGTCAGAAGCCTGCATTCCAATTTTCAACTTCACAATTATTTACAACTACCTTTTGAAGTCAACCCACTCATTTGTGGAGGTATACGACCTGTCAGGCCCAGTAGGTCGAGGACGCTACAACACATGGATGAAACCGGAAATTGAGGTTGAACAGTGGCGCAAAGGCTCACAGTGGTTTGAGATTGATCGTAAACTGGCCATTGAGATGATATCTGATCAAACCTACTTTCCTGTCTTCCAGCGCTATTGCACTGG
Organism: Linum lewisii; assembly: GCA_034768395.1. NCBI lineage: Eukaryota > Viridiplantae > Streptophyta > Magnoliopsida > Malpighiales > Linaceae > Linum > Linum lewisii. The sequence goes on along the minus strand of CM068302.1, from coordinate 26,178,900 downwards.
CTTGTGCTATAGCGACGAGCACTATCTCCCCACCTTCGTATACATTAGGTTAGGACGCCGCAACTCTAATCGCACGCTGACCTGGACAGACTGGTCAAAAGGAGGGCCACATCCCAGCAGCTTTAGTGACAAAGATGTGACCCCGACATTGTTGGAACACATGAGGAATGGTAGCCAATGTCAATATAACGGTAGAGAGACCAAATTCTGCTACATGTTTGCAAGGAAGTTTAATGCCAATTCCTTAGGCACGTTATTGAGAGTTGCACCACGTGTAATGTACTTTTAGAGTTGTTTATTTATTGATTTCCCTTTTGGTCTCGTTCTTTACAAGTTCAGAAGAAAACACATATAATAGAACTAGATTAGTGGCGGCCCGTTGGCCGATTTGAACATAAAATGATAAACAAATTTATTGTTTTGTATTGGTATTACCGTACTCAGTTATTTTAAAAATTATAGAATTCAACATAAATGTGTCAACTTAATTTTTTGGACTCGATAAATTCAACAACGTATATAATTAAAACTAAAAAAAATCTTTGGTGCAGACACTTTTTTTGGCCGCCCATGCGCACATTATTATTTAGGTATTACTCGAGTATTATCTTTAGTGGTCAGTATTCATGTGTTATTTGGGGGTGTTATTTAGGTGTTATTTGAAGATTATTTGGGTGTTATTCGACTATTATTGTGTATCATTCATGTATTTTTTATGTTATCCGTGAATATGAATAACACCAGAGTAACATCTCAGATAACACATGAATTAGTGCTACTAAAAATAACACTTGAGTAACATCCGAGTTACATATCCGCCATAAAAAATAAATAGTGGTTATGGGAATTGAACTCGACGTGAATCGAACACCCAACCTTCTGATCTGGAGCATTAGGAGAGAGAATAAAAAAGAAGGCTTAAAACTTGAACAATGCTGATGTTGACCCCGGCGTGAATCGAACACGCAACCTTCTGATCTGAAGTAGAGGAGAGAGAATGAAGGAGAAGGCTTAAAAGTTAAAAAAATGCTGATGTGGCAGCTTCTATATCTCATTTCTGCATATATATATTTATAGATATTGAAACCAACCACTGTGACTGTGTTTGCGAAAATCCCACTTCTTGTCGTCAAATTGTTGAATGTACATTTCCAACTTTATTAGATTATTACATCTACTTTAACTCGTTGACCAATCTAATGATTTAAATTTGTAGGAGTATTTAGGACTTTAGTTACATAATTTAATTATTATATTTAAATTAAATATTTTAATATTTTCTGGTGGCTGGCGGCGACACTCCGGTGACCGGCGACCACCCACCGTCGCTGGCAAATTTTTTAGCGACCGATCAAACCCCAACGACTTTTCCGGCGAGGACAAGTTAACTAGTTAACCTGGGTTTTTACGGATAACTAGTTAACAGGTTGTCAGCAGATAACTAGTTAACCTGGTTTTTTTACTGATAACTGGTCAACTGAACTAGTTAACAAGTTATTCGCTGATAACTAGTTAACATGTTATTTCGGTGATAACTAGTTAACGAATTACCATAATTAGTTAACTGGTTTTTTTGTTAACAGGTTATCTCACTAATTATGTTACTTTTAATTTAGAAAACTAATTAACGTCATGATTTATCGAGTTAACTAGTAAACTAATCAAATTAACTAGTTATCAAGTTGTCATCTAATTATCTACTCGATTTAACTTAATAAAATCCACCATAGCGGTAAATGCGGTATGCTTCTGCCTCCACCATTAAATAGCCTGCAGCAGCGCTCACGCCAAACCCAGCATACAATAGCACACCATCGAAGCTGACTAATTCCCCCCCCCCCCCCCCCGTACAGTACTCTCCCATTCCACTTCTGCACACTATATTATAAGGCTTCCTCCCATTTCATACAAAGCAGAATATCAGGAGTAAAAAAAACCCTTAGCAGAGCACAAGTAAACTATGAAACAAATGATCACTGCTATCCACTCCCTCACTACACAATAGGCAGTTAATGTCCACACAGTAGCACCCCAGCCAGCCATTTTCTTTCTAGTTGTAGTTGTAATTCTATAATTGATAATAAACCACACAATATTAATCATACTATTAGCTACTATGGCTGGTTCCATCCAAAGCAGCTCATACCAATTTACCTCGTCTTTCTTACACCTAATGGAGTCAACGACAGTCTTCAAATGAAATTTAAGCAAAAGGGAACCATCCCAAAGAGGCTGCAGATTAGGATGGCGATTACCATCCGCAGATTATTTTGTTCATATCCAACTTGATCCATATGTAAATAGATCGGATATGGATCAACACTAAATGGATTATATTTTATTTGGATCGGATATGGATTTTGAATTTAATTCAAGTTGGATTTGGATCGAATTTGGGTAAACCATTTATACTATATTAGAAAAACCCAACAAATCATCATGATTAATAATTTCATATCAACATGAATCATGATGAACAACAATTTTAGTGACTCTAATCAAAATCACATTTTTTTTTGTTAGATTTTCACCAACCAACTTTTTGACGATAAAGTTTGAATAAAAAATATGTCGCCATAAATTATACTAGTATAATTCAATTGTCAGGATTATGCCACCAAATTCCTTTTAAGATTTGAGATTCTGCCACCAAAATTTTGCTCTTAAATTCCACCAATTAGGGTTAAGGGTTCTATCGCTAAATTTTTGTCGACATTGACGAAAATGTGGCGGCGAAGAAATTTCGGCGACATCGATGGAATTCGGCGGCGCAGTGACATCTACGAAAGTCCGAAGACAAAAATATGGCGGCGTAGAAAGTCCGGCGACATCAATGGAAATTTGGCGGCGGAATTATGGCGACATCGATGAATATTCGCTGGAAAAATTTTGGCGTCATCTACGGAAGTCCGACGACAAAAATCTGCGGCAAAAGTTTGGCGGTGGTGACGAAATTCCAACAGAGAAAGTCCGGTAACGTCGACTGAAATCCGGCGGCAGAAGTTCAGAGACATTTGCGAAAATTTGACGGCAAAAATTCGGCGATGGTGACTGAAATATGGCGGCTGAGAAAGTCTGGTGACATTGATTAAAGTTTGACGGCATAATTCTGGCTACAATACATTCATGAAAATTCGGCGACGAAATAACAACGACATATGTGGAAGTCTGACCATAAAAATCCACCGGCGAAAGTTTGGTGGTGTTGATAGAAGTCCGACGGTAGAAGTCAGGTGACGTTGATTAAAATTTTGGCGGCGGAAGTTTGGCGACATTTACGAAATTACAACAATAGAAATTTGGCAGCAAAAGTTTGGCGGTGGTGACGGTAATTCGGCGGCGGAGAAATTTTGGCGACGTCGATGGAAATCTGGCGGCGAAATTCCACCGACATCAATGAAAATTCATCGGCGGAAGTTCAGTGATAAATACGGCAGTCCGATGACGAAAATTCGGTGGCGAAATTTTGGCGATGGTGACGCAAATCCGGCAACGGAAGTTTAGCGACATCTGCAGAAGTCTAAAACGACAAAAATTCTCTGACAAAAGTTTGGTGGTGGTGTTTAAAATTCGGCGACGGAAGTCCACCGATGTCGATGGAAAACCGCAACAAATTTTTGATGATGGTGGCGGAATTCCAACGATGTCGATGAAAATCTGACGACATTGATAGAAATCCAGCGGCATCGACGTAATTCTATAATAACTGTGATAGTGTGATTGGACCGAGGTCCAACAGTGACGGAGATCAAACCTTGCTCATGAAGGAAATCTAAATGTCCGCATCCAATAAAATGACTTATTAGTTATTTGGATAATTGGATAAAATCCTTCCAAATAAGTCCAAATCCTAATTTGATCCATATAAATGGATTTGATGTTGATCTATCCATTTAAATTGGTTATCCATTTATATGAGATCCACTCGGATGGATGAGATGAATATCCACGGATTTGAATAAAATTGCCACCCCTACTGCAAATCATCGGTATAGGTCACATGCTAACAATTCATTGAATATTATTATTCCCTCAACATGAATTTTTCAACATGTTACCTAACCAATTAAGAATTTCAGATCCTATGACAAATATCAGACGAAAATAACACTTGATGTGACGACCAAATTTTTCGTTTGTGATTTCAGGGATGAAATCCTTTAAAGTTGTGGAGAGTTGTAACATCCCAGTTCTGATTAACCGATTTGATTTAAAAAAGTTGGTTTAGTTTCTCATTGGTTAAAGACCGGTGAAATTTAATTTGAATGAAATTATTTAATTCATGGATTTAATTTTATCCCGAGCGTTGGGAATTAAACTATTCGAGTTAATATTTGAGTTAACCATTAAGTGGAGGTCCTGAACTCGTTGGCCGAACCAAGTGAGCTGGCCAAGTTTATTTTGGTCAGCCCAATTAATAGAAAACAAGGGAGGAATTGATGCCCTATTCTTGGGGAGTTTTTTCGGTGACAAAGTCTAAACTTTGTCACCTATACAAAGTTTAATCTGGACCCTTGATCTCATATTCACATCTTAATTAATAATTTAAATCAATTTAATAATGCTATTTAAAGAAAGTGTATAATTTAAATAAAAAACATTCCCCTGCAACCCTTTACTTCGATAACCGCCGCACCTTTTAATTATTGTTTATTATTATATTTATTTTTCAATTATCTTCTCCTCAAAAAATGCTTGAAAATATTCTCTTAACAATTTTAGATAATCATAATCTTCTTCTTCATATGCTAATCACGCCATTAAAAAAAAACTTCTGCATAAATTTTTTTTAACAAATCAGTCCCTAATCATTAAAAAATCAATCCCCAAGTTCAAGTTCAAGTTTTATAATGGATGAACCCGGTTCGAGTTTCCAAGTAAAAAAACCTTCCACCGCACCTCTGTTTGATCTAAATAATTCACCGATTGATCATTCCCCCGATGTTGATGATACATCTGAACCATATGAGGATGCAATTCCGACGTCAGATGAACAAGGAACCTTACGTGGCTACGGTATGTTTTCCCTCCTTTTTTAGCCAATCTTCTTTCATTATAATATTACTTTCATAGAATCTACATAATGAATTTTTCTATCCAATCAAACCATAATTATTTTCACTGTTCAGTTTGTGAGTTTCGATTTATGTTGTTCAGTTTGTGAGTTTCAGTTTTTGAATTAAGATTATATTCATTGAGATTGATGCGGCTGGTCAGTATGCACGTAGTACTAGTATGCATGCAGTACTAGTATGAATGCAGTACTAGTATGAATGATCGACCAGAGGTTCATCATCAAAGTCATCCTACAATTCCAACACAAAGCAGAATACCACTGTAAAGACTACCATATATAACACAAACTATGACAACAGAGTCTATAAATCGGCTTCCATACACACATATGCCGAAAAACCTAAACACAATACATAAACATAGGATTAAACAAGTTAATTGATCTGATATCCAAGAGAAACCATGAACAACATACTAGTACTGCTAATCTCCAAGTACGTTACAGATACTAGTATGTGCCGTGAAATAAATGACATGCTAATCTCCAAGATAATATTTTCAACCATTTTTTGAGGAGAAGATAATTGAAAAATAAATATAATAATAAACAATAATTAAAAGGGGCGACGGTTATGGAAGTAAAGGGTTGCAGGGGAATGTTTTTTATTTAAATTATACACTTTCTTTAAATAGCATTATTAAATTGATTTAAATTATTAATTAAGATGTGGATATGAGATCAAGGGTTCAGATTAAACTTTGTATAGGTGACAAAGTCTATACTTTGTCACCCACCGCGCTCCCCTATTCTTGTACGCCATCCAGCTTTCTTTATGGTAAAGAAAGAAGAAGAAGCGGAAGTGTGGGCCGCATCCGGCCCAAATCCTAGCCCGACCTTTTCTCTCTCTTTGCTTTGGTTTTGATGAGTTTTTTTCCTGTGATTGCTAGAAACTTTGGGTATTTTGAAAACTATTTCCAGTCTTGGATTTTGACCGGTTCGTGTGGAAAAAGAAATTTGGTTTGTGTTGAATTATTATTTTTATAGTAGTTAATTTACAGCTTACTGCCTTGATTGTAGTTAATTTACACCCTGGGTAGATTGTAGGAACAAATTTGGTTTGAAATTTGTTTAGTTTTTTTTTTTTTTTTGACGAAGATAGCTCCTAGAGGAGAATCAAGGCAGTAAGCTGTAAATTAACTACAATCTACCCAGGGTGTGAGGACTACCGGCAACACCCCTGGGAGATATCTAAGAGTCAGACGTGCCACAGAATGGGCGGCTCTGTTAGCTGACCGGCGAACTGAGAGCAGCTTGAAGCTTGGGCTAGAAGCTAATAAACGGACGACCTCCTGAATGATGATCCCTGAAAGGCAAGACTAAACAAACAAATGAAAACTAAACAAACATCAAATTCGAAAACATAAAGAAATTTGGTTTGTGTTGAATTATTATTTTTATGTTTTGGTTTGAAATAGGAACAAATGAAAACATAAAGAAAACTAAACAAACAAACAAAATGAGAAAAAACATAGGAAATCCTTAGGCGAATCAAAGGCTTAAAATGCACCAAATAAGGTCACATCAAATTCCCCTACGACTAAGTTTTGCTTGTCCTCAAGCAAATGAATTAGAAAACATCCAAGTTCACAAATGACAAGATCGGTCCCATTGAGGCTTAAGCAATAACAATTCGGCTTAAACTGTTCCACAAACAAACTTAACCTACACATGCAAGAACATCAACCAAACAAGTCTAGACCTCACTATTTTCTGCACACTTCAAGTAGGGGTTACCTGAGATACAAAAAAACCGACCACGACAACACCAACTCTAATCAAAAGGACTTGAACTCGAGAAATGGAACGAATAAGGCGGGGGAAAGGAGAATTTTTGAAAGTGATGAGTGATCATGATGTGGCCATCGACTCGACTTCATCCGCTTCTAGATCCATACTTTACAAACTCGGGCGTAGGATCAAGGGCTACATTTGAGAACTCTTCTTTTTCTCTTTTCTTTCCATTTTCATCATTTTTTTCTTCTTTTTTTTCCTACTGCATACTAGTGCTCGATCCAACACTTCACTTAGGTGTTGAACCTGCCTAGCTCACAGCTTTTGCCATTGCTAGTGCTCAACCCGACACTTCACTTAGGTGCCGAGCTTGCCTAGCTTTTCTTTTGAGCATTTTCTTTCCAAATTAGCCACTTGACCCTTAGCCCCTTACAACTTCAATACAAGATTTCAAATTGGATTTCGTCTAATCTCAAGGCACAATCACGAGGGAACAAAAAGGTGATGAAAAACATGGAAAAGGGGTGAAAATTCTGATTGCCTTCATCATCTTAGACCGGTGTTATCGAGTGGTACAAAAACACGTATCAAACCAATCAACCAACATACAACAGTGATAACATCTCTGTTCTGGCCTAGACTCATTTGATATTAGCTCTAACATGCTGGTTATAGGTTCTAAGTAGGACAGTCTAAACGTCATTGTGAAAGCTTGAAGTCAATTAAACACCAAAAGTCAAGAACTGAATGATTCTACAATAGACGAAATTGACATTCAATTAAGATCATGCAACTCATCAAAGCATAGCCTTAGACTTCTACCGAGAAATAATCACACCAAACCTCAAACTCCCCTACGACTAACATGAGCATTGTCCTCAATGATCAAGAGAGAGAGGGTAAGGTGGAACGAGGTTACCGCGTTGGTAGAGAGGAGCATAGGAGGTAAGAATGATGAAAGAGTTCCATGATGATCCTTGGTGAAGAGTGATCACAATTGCTTGCCAAATCTTATTCAAAAAGCTAAAACAACACAAAAACCTCAAACAACAATTAAAAGCAAAAAATTAAAGATAACATGGGGTGCCTCCCAAGAAGCGTTTGGTTACCGTCTTAAGCTCGACGATACCTGTGTTAGGGTGCCCAACTTAGTACCTCTTTGATGTCAAGTAGCTTCTTCCATGATGAAGTTTGAGCTCCAAGTAGCGATAGAAGCAAATGGTAGAATGACCAATGAGCTAAGCTTGATTTCCAATTTTTACCTTGCCAAGGCCTTCTACCCTTGAGCTTAGGAGTTTGAGGAAGAATGTATGGAAGTGGGATGTCATCGAGCTCCGTCGTCTCCATGTTGGTGATACCACTCAATGAGTCTTCCGGTTCAAGTAGAGGTGGCTCCACTGCCACGGTTGTAACATCCCCGCTCAACCAAACGGTTTGGAACTCAAGATCGGTAGACTAGGGTACTGGAATCAGTGCTCTTAAGCTCCCCTTGAGTTTTGGGTCATTCGGGTTTAAGTTGGGTCGAAGTTGCAAAGAGGGGAATGGTGATGCACCAAAAAGTGCCGATTTTGGGCCCTGAAGTGCACAGGCGCACTTTTAGAAGTGCCAGGCGCACTTTTCAATTAATTCAGCAAACTTTCGGCGGAATATTCAAAATGTGCGCCTTTTAGGGGTCAATGTGCGCCGGCGCACTTTTTGACATACCAGGCGCACTTTTCATGCATAAAAGGACGGATTTGCATGGAAATTCATAACTTCTTTCCCCTTTCTCTCTCCCCGAAAAGCCATTGACGAACCTAGTGCGAGCAATCTTCGAAGGGTGATTCCGGGAGCTGTAGAGGTCGAAATTGAGTTCCGTTTGTTGCTATGGATTCGTAGCGACGAGGAGAAGAGATCGCTAACCTCCATTTTGGGTTTCTGGGTGTAGGTCGTGAGCAGTAAGGAAGGGTAGAGCTACGAATTTGGTGGTTGGGAATCGAGTTTCTGGGGAACTAGAAGACGATTAGAGCCTCGTCTTCTATTTCAGGTGAGGGCTTAGCGTTGTGTAAGTAGTTTGGACAGCGTGAGGAGTTTCAATTGGACTTAGAACAAAACCTAGGTTATGCATGAAAATGATGAGCGTAAAAGGGGATAAATTGTTCTGTGAATGTACTTGATTGCTATTGATGATTGCCGTGGTTGATTGTTGTTGTTGATTGCTATGGTTTGGGGTTGGGTGTGAACTGAAGTGAATTAAGTAATGAATTGACATAGAAATGAGAATTAGGATGGTTGGGAAATGAGTGCGGGTGCTATGATATTATGAATCGCTGGTTGTGGATGCAGGAGAGTTGCCCTGCCAATGTGGGGTCGCTCTGAATAAGAGGAACAGGTGGGTGACCCCTAGACTCATGACATGGTTTCCCCTGTACTTGCAGGTGGGGGAGGCCGGTGAGCTAGCCGGTTATCCTATTGATTGTGATGTGTGTGCTGTGAACATGACAGGGGCATGGAGGACGAGATGTGTTGTGAACTATGGACTATGAATGAGATGTGGCTGATTTGTGTTGTATGTTGGTAGTAGATGTGATGTATGAGTTGAGAATGTGATGTTGAGAATTGTATGTTGGAAATAGAACCGGAAGGAGCCCACACTACCCCACCCGAGGTACTGGTTGTTGAGTCTGATCCATTGGGGTGGATCCCCTTGACATGGGTGTCAAGGGAGTGATGAGATTGATGATGAGATTGATGATGAGATTGATGATGATGATGATGGTTAATGAGAACGCGTTCCCCATGTGGTAGGGGAGCGCGAGGACTTCCCATGCGGTAGGGAAGTGCGTCGGCCGGCCGGTGGTGGTGTGGATAACTCCTTGGCGCCTAATAACTCACCTAGATAATATGAATGTGAATGTTTGTGTGCTTGTGGTTGTGGTAGTGACTTGGTTGATGGATGTGATGTGATGATGCTGTGTGTGCCGTGGATTGATGTATTAATTCTGTGTGATTCTATTGTTATGAATTGTGCTTGAGAACAAGAACTGACCAACGTGATCACCTAGACTGCTTTTAGGGAATTAAAATATGGAAAGGGGGGTTGGGTTTGGTTCCATTGTTGGATGTCTTGTGTGGAGTTGGGACCGCTCCATAGAGTAGGACAACGTGTAGGTAGGCCCAGTGGGTTCACTCAATTTCAATAGGAAATTGATCCCTTTTCCCCTTTCAGGATCTCGTGGCTAGTAGAGGTAGCTGAGGAGTTTGAGTTCGAGGTTGATTTCGTGAAGTTCTGGACGGAAGCCATGAGGTGAAGACTAGGATTACGCGGAGTTGACTTTTCTGTTCATTTCAGTTGACTATGAGATTTTGGGGGTTTTATGTACTTTCTGATTTATGTTGGATTGGAGGATTTATGATGGTTTGGATTGTACTCGGATTTCAGTTTCGCGTTTCTATGGAGGCCTTCCATGTTTTTACTGTCTTTTGATCACCGCCAATTTCCCTGTTTTACCCTTGTTTTTACTCGGTAGTACCTGGGACCGGCTCAACCACGGGTTTACTCGGGTTGATTCGGAACGGGTGTTACAAATGGTATCAGAGCCTGGTTTGTCGCTGTTGTACCGGTTGATTATCTTCTCTCTTTGGGGAGTAATTAACCTCGTTGGGAGGGAGGATGAGACATCGGTACGGGACCGACATTCCAAGGGTTTTTGTCAAACTGTTTTAAATGGGTGGGATGTTTTGAAATCAAGTGGTGAATTGAGTTGTTTGAAGTTTCTTGAGCGGTCAACTGAAATGTTTAATGTCCTCCTGTAGTGAATCCAGTCAAGCAAGGGGAAGTAGGTCCACTGGGAACTCGGGTTTTGGAGGAGGAGCACCTAGGTTTCAGCCGAGTCTGTTGAAGGGATGGAATTTTGGGGAGTTCATTGGGGAAGCAGCTGATCCTGAGGTGGCAGAGCAGTGGCTCTAGGAATGTGAGTACAAGTTCCTGCAAATGGAACTTGAGGAAGGGTTAAAGGTGCAAGCAATGACTTTTCTGCTTAAGGGGCATGCACTGAATTGGTGGAGGTCGATGCCACAGAGTCGAGTGGTTCCGCCAGAGATGGAGTTGGATGAGTTTGTGGAGGTGTTTCGTGATTCAGTTTTGCCCGGACCTTTGGCGTGAGGAGAAAGCCAAGGAGTTCATGAGTTTGGAGCAAGGGGAGAAGTCCGTTCTGGCATATTACATAGAGTTCACTTCTCTCTCTAAGTGGTATGATGAGCGGGCCAACCGGGAGAGGAAGCTCATTAACAAGTTCAAGAATGGGTTGAGAGTGGAGATTCAGGAGGGAGTCACCACCGCTGATATGGGGAGTTTAGTGTCGGTTAAGGCGGCGGCGCTAGAGAGGGAGAGGTTGGAGAACCGAAAGAGGGAAGAGAAGAAGAGGAAGGCAACTGCCCCGCCTACTCAGTCTGCCATTCACAGTTACCCGGCGAAGAGAACTCAGACTTCCTTTTCTGGATTCAGGGGCAGCCAGTCGATGCCAACGAGGGGTACGATGACTTGTTTCACTTGTGGCCGACCAGGTCATAAGAGTGTGGCTTGCCCTGCTCGTACTAGTGGCACAGTCCGTTCGGGAGGAGCACCGTCCGGGTTACCACTATGTGACAAATGTGGGAAGCGTCACTTTGGAGTTTGCCATCTGATGGCAGGTGTGACCTGTTACACTTGTGGGCAGCGCGGACACAGGAGTCTGAACTGTCCAACCAAGAGAGCTACCCCAACTCAGTCTGTGGGATCGGTGCAGGGCCCGAGAGCTCCGTCTGGGAGTCACGGAGGGAGAGGAGGAGGCAGCTTTGGTAGGGGTGCTGGGCGAGGGACGGGAGCTAATGCCACACCTGTTGGAGCTGCAGGGGAGCAAGGGAGGCTTTATGCTCTTACCAGGGGTGCGGCAGAGAATGCGAACGACGTGGTGACTGGTATGATCTCGATCTTGGGCCTTTCAGTTTATGCTCTGTTTGATTCGGGGTCAACCCATTCCTTTGTATCTGAGAAATGTTTGAGTAGTTTGGGTGTTGTAGTTAGTAGTTTGGGTGTTAGTTGGGGCGTCAGAACTCCTTTGGGGACTTCTGTTCGGGTGGATAGAGTGTGTAGAGGGTGTAAAGTGTTAGTGGGAGGTGTAGAGTTCTTGGCTGATCTGGTGGTGTTTCCTTTCAATGAATTCGACGTTATCCTCGGCATGGATTGGTTGGCTAGGCATGGGGCTTTGCTTGATTGTCAGAAGAAGGAGGTGTTGCTTCAGGTGGGAGGTGTCGGTCTGGTGGTGTTCAAGGGTGTTAGGAAGAGGGAGTCCGCACCTATGGGAGTAATTTCAGCAATGCAAGTTTTTTCTCTGATTCAAGAAGGGTGTGAGGCTTTGTTGGTGCAAGTGTCAGTTGAACGGAATGAGGAGTTGGAGAAGGTACCTGTAGCTCGGGAGTTCGTGGATGTGTTTGAGGAACTACCTGGGGCACCGATCGAGCGTGAGGTGGAGTTCAATATAGAGTTGGTCCCTGGAACTGCTCCAATCTCTATTCCACCTTATCGCATGGCACCTGCGGAGTTAAAGGAGTTGAAGGAGCAATTGCAGGAGCTCTTGGATAAGGGGTTCATCCGCCCAAGTGTATCACCGTGGGGGGCACCGGTGTTGTTTGTGAAGAAGAAGAATGGGTCGATGCGGATGTGTATTGACTATAGGCAGTTGAACAAGGCGACGATCAAGAATCGTTACCCACTTCCAAGGATAGACGATCTCTTCGATCAATTGCAAGGGGCTGAAGTGTTCTCGAAGATAGACTTGAGGTCGGGTTATCACCAGTTGAAGGTGGAGGAAGGATCGGTGCCAATGACAGCCTTTAGGACCCGCTATGGACACTATGAGTTTCTGGTGATGCCGTTTGGTCTCACCAATGCTCCCGCCGCGTTCATGGCTCTCATGAACAAGGTCTTCCACGAATATTTGGATAAGTTCGTGATAGTGTTCATCGATGATATCCTCATTTATTCTAAGACTAGGAAGGAGCATGAGGAGCACTTGAGGATTGTTTTTCATAGGTTGAGGGAGCAGCAACTATTTGCCAAGTTCTCGAAGTGTGCCTTTTGGTTGGAAGAAGTATTGTTTCTTGGGCATGTGGTTTCTAAAAGAGGCGTGGAGGTTGACCCAAAGAAGATTGAAGCGGTGGTTAATTGGTCTCCACCTAAGGATGTGTCGCAACTGAGGAGCTTCTTGGGGTTAGCTGGTTACTACCGAAGGTTTGTAGAGGGGTTCTCTACCATAGCGTCTCCTTTACATAAGTTGTTGAGGAAGGAGTCGAAGTATGAGTGGAGCGAGGAATGTCAGAGGAGCTTTGAGGAGTTGAAGAAGAAGTTGACTTCAGCTCCGGTGTTGACTTTGCCAGTAGAAGGTGGAGAGTATGTGGTGTTTAGTGATGCGTCTTTGCAAGGATTGGGCTGTGTGTTGATGCAGAATGGGAAGGTTGTCGCTTATGCCTCCTGACAGCTTAGGGTGCATGAGGTGAACTACCCAACCCATGATTTGGAGTTAGCTGCAGTGGTGTTCGCCTTGAAGTTGTGGAGGCATTATTTGTATGGTGAGACGTTTAAGATCATGACCGATCACAAGAGTCTTAAGCACCTTATGGATCAAAAGGAGCTGAATGGTAGGCAACGGCGTTGGGTGGAGCTCTTGAAGGATTATGACTGTACCATTGACTACCATCCTGGTAAAGCTAATGTGGTTGCGGATGCTTTAAGTCGAAAGGAGTTGGTGGATCTCAGAGCTTTAAGGGTAGAGATGCAGTTAGATGATGTGGGAAGTTTGTTTGCCAAGCTCAACATTAGGCCTATGCTGAATGATAGGATTGGTGAGGAGCAGCTCAAGGATGCTACTCTGGTGGCTATTCGAGGGGAAGTTGAAAAAGGCATGGATAATGGATTTGAGGTAGTTGGCGGATTGTTGAAATGCAAGGGTCGAGTGTGCGTGCCGGAAGTAGAGGAATTGAGGAAGGGGATTTTGGAGGAGGCTCATTCCTCGATGTATGCTATGCATCCCGGGGTGACAAAGATGTACAATGACCTGAAGTTAAGTTTTTGGTGGCCAGGAATGAAGAAGGATGTGGCTCGTTATGTGGCGACTTGTTTGGTTTGTCAGAAGGCTAAGGCGGAGCATAGAGCTCCGGGTGGGTTACTTCAGTCCCTACCTATTCCGGAGTGGAAGTTTGCGGACATCACCATGGACTTTGTATCGGGTTTTCCACCGACTAGAGAGGGGAAGGATGCCGTGTGGGTAATAGTCGATCGTTTGACGAAAGTTGCGCATTTCATACCCATTCGGTTTAAGCCTAGTGTGGAGGTGTTGGCAAAGTTATATATAGAAGAGGTGGTAAGGTTGCATGGGGTTCCTCAATCCATCGTCTCTGATCGGGATCCGAGTTTCATGTCTCATTTTTGGGAGGGGCTGCATACAGCATTGGGAACTAAGCTCAAGTTCTCGACGGCGTATCATCCTCAGACGGATGGGCAATCGGAGAGAACGATCCTTACTTTGGAGGAGTTGTTGAGAAGCTGTGCTATGGAGTTTCAAACCCCTTGGACTGAATTGCTACCTTTGATTGAGTTCGCCTATAATAACTCGTATCATAGTAGTTTGAAGTCCGCTCCTTTTGAGGCCTTGTATGGGAGGAAGTGTAGGACGCCTTTGTGTTGGGATGAGGAAGGTGCAAGGGTGTTGTCGGGTCCTCAAGTTGTGCAAGAGACGGCTGATCGGGTTAAGATTATCAAGGAGAGATTGAGAGCGGCTCAAGATAGGCAAAAAGCGTATGCCGACGGTCGTGCTAGAGAGCTGAGTTTCAATGTTGGGGAGAAGGTATTTTTGAAGGTGTCGCCGTGGAAAGGGCTGATGCGTTTCGGTAGAAAAGGGAAGTTGGCGCCTCGGTACATCGGTCCTTATGAGATCCTCGCTAAGTCGGGTCCGGTGGCTTATGTGTTTGCTTTGCCGAGGGAGTTGGAAAGGATACACAATGTGTTTCATGTGAGCGTGCTTAGGCGGTATCATGGGGACCCTTCTCATGTAATTCAGCCGGAGGAAGTGGAGATTGAGCAAGACTTGACTTATGAGGAGAAGCCAGTCGCGATCGTGGATAGGCAAGTTCGGGTCTTGAGGAATAAGCAGATTCCGCAGCTCAAGGTGGTATGGAGGAACCATGAGAGCGAGTCGGCTACTTGGGAGACTGAGGAGAGTATGAGGCGGCGGTACCCGGAGTTAGTGGAAGTGTATGATTCAGGTATTAATTCCCCTTGATGTATGCTTTTGTGTTTGCTTGTTGTGGTGTTGGTTCCACGAAGGTCTAGGGTGTGCTCGGTGAAAGTGGAGTGTTGGGAGTGGGTGTAGGGCTGATGAGTAGTTAAAGGAAGGCTGGTGGTTCGTCGTTAGGAATTTCGGAAGTCAATAGGATACTTGGATTGCTGCGATTTTAGCTGTGTGTTCGGTATCATATTGCTAGGATGAGTTAGGGATGATTTCGGGGACGAAATCCTTGAAGTTGTGGAGACTTGTAACATCCCCGTTCAACCAAACGGTTTAGAACTCAAGATCGGTAGACTAGGGTACTGGAATTAGTGCTCTTAAGCTCCCCTTGAGTTTTGGGTCATTCGGGTTTAAGTTGGGTCGAAGTTGCAAAGAGGGGAACGGTGATGCACCAAAAAGTGCCGATTTTGGGCCCTGAAGTGCGCAGGCGCACTTTTCAATTAATTCAGCAAACTTTCGGCGGAATATTCAAAATGTGCGCCTTTTAGGGGTCAATGTGCGCCGGCGCACTTTTTGACATACCAGGCGCACTTTTCATGCATAAAAGGACGGATTTGCACGGAAATTCATAACTTCTTTCCCCTTTCTCTCTCCCCGAAAAGCCATTGACGAACCTAGTGCGAGCAATCTTCGAAGGGTGATTCCAGGAGCTGTAGAGGTTGAAATTGAGTTCCGTTTGTTGCTATGGATTCGTAGCGACGAGGAGAAGAGATCGCTAACCTCCATTTTGGGTTTCTGGGTGTAGGTCGTGAGCAGTAAGGAAGGGTAGAGCTACGAGTTTGGTGGTTGGGAATCGAGTTTCTGGGGAACTAGAAGACGATTAGAGCCTCGTCTTCTATTTCAGGTGAGGGCTTAGCGTTGTGTAAGTATTTTGGACAGCGTGAGGAGTTTCAATTGGACTTAGAACAAAACCTAGGTTATGCATGAAAATGATGAACGTAAAAGGGGATAAATTGTTCTGTGAATGTACTTGATTGCTATTGATGATTGCCGTGGTTGATTGTTGTTGTTGATTGCTATGGTTTGGGGTTGGGTGTGAACTGAAGTGAATTAAGTAATGAATTGACATAGAAATGAGAATTAGGATGGTTGGGAAATGAGTGCGGGTGCTATGATATTATGAATCGCTGGTTGTGGATGTAGGAGAGTTGCCCTGCCAATGTGGGGTCGCTCTGAATAAGAGGAACAGGTGGGTGACCCTAGACTCATGACATGGTTTCCCCTGTACTTGCAGGTGGGGGAGGCCGGTGAGCTAGCCGGTTATCCTATTGATTGTGATGTGTGTGCTGTGAACATGACAGGGGCATGGAGGACGAGATGTGTTGTGAACTATGGACTATGAATGAGATGTGGCTGATTTGTGTTGTATGTTGGTAGTAGATGTGATGTATGAGTTGAGAATGTGATGTTGAGAATTGTATGTTGGAAATAGAACCGGAAGGAGCCCACACTACCCCACCCGAGGTACTGGTTGTTGAGTCTGATCCATTGGGGTGGATCCCCTTGACATGGGTGTCAAGGGAGTGATGAGATTGATGATGAGATTGATGATGATGATGATGGTTAATGAGAACGCGTTCCCCATGCGGTAGGGGAGCGCAGGACTTCCCATGCGGTAGGGAAGTGCGTCGGCCGGCCGGTGGTGGTGTGGATAACTCCTTGGCGCCTAATAACTCACCTAGATAATATGAATGTGAATGTTTGTGTGCTTGTGGTTGTGGTAGTGACTTGGTTGATGGATGTGATGTGATGATGCTGTGTGTGCCGTGGATTGATGTATTAATTCTGTGTGATTCTATTGTTATGAATTGTGCTTGAGAACAAGAACTGACCAACGTGATCACCTAGACTGCTTTTAGGGAATTAAAATATGGAAAGGGGGGTTGGGTTTGGTTCCATTGTTGGATGTCTTGTGTGGAGTTGGGACCGCTCCATAGAGTAGGACAACGTGTAGGTAGGCCCAGTGGGTTCACTCAATTTCAATAGGAAATTGATCCCTTTTCCCCTTTCAGGATCTCGTGGCTAGTAGAGGTAGCTGAGGAGTTTGAGTTCGAGGTTGATTTCGTGAAGTTCTGGACGGAAGCCATGAGGTGAAGACTGGGATTACGCGGAGTTGACTTTTCTGTTCATTTCAGTTGACTATGAGATTTTGGGGGTTTTTATGTACTTTCTGATTTATGTTGGATTGGAGGATTTATGATGGTTTGGATTGTACTCGGATTTCAGTTTCGCGTTTCTATGGAGGCCTTCCATGTTTTTACTGTCTTTTGATCACCGCCAATTTCCCTGTTTTACCCTTGTTTTTACTCGGTAGTACCTGGGACCGGCTCAACCACGGGTTTACTCGGGTTGATTCGGAACGGGTGTTACAACGGTTACCTTAGGAGGAGTAGAGATGCATGTCTCCTTGGGTTCTTGGCACAAATACTTCATGATCAAGCAAGAAGATTGAAGAGCACTAACAATCTTTGGTGGGGCCACAATAGGGTGGTGTTGTTCACTTTCGTGCTCCACTCTCAGTGCCACCTCTTCTTGAAGCGTCTCCAAATCATCTCTCACCTCCTCCAAAGGGTCATCATCCTCAAGTCTTCTTGATTCTTCTATCCTCACATCATCGTTACTTGGTGTTTCCATGGGAAAAACATGCTCCTCAATCTCCTCCACTACCAAATCTTCTTCCGTGTCAAGCTCTTCCGGTTCACAAGTGTCATCTTCATCATCATAAACATGCTCCAAATGATTGGGATGTCGTTCATTCTCAAGAATCTTCGTGACGAGCTCTATGCTTTGGGATAAATGGTTAACTCGGTTTGCATTATCCTCTGCAATTTACAAGATCTCTAGCATGAAAGGAGATGGAAGAGGTTTCTCATGACTCACGAATTCCTCTTGGGAAGACTCACTTTCTTCTTCTTCCATGACTAGCACTTCCGGTTCAAGGTGTCGGAGATGAGCTTTACACTTTGAGTTAAACGATCCAACCGAGCCGCATTATCTTCAGCAATTTGCAACATCTCCTCAATTGTGAGGGAAGATGGAGAGTGTTGTTCCTCCTCTAGAGCTTCCTTGATGAGCGTTACGCCTTGAGCTAAGTGATTAAGTTGGTTTGCATTGTCTTCCGCAATCTTCAAAGCTTCCTCAAGCGTGGGAAGAGATGGAGGAGGTTCCTCATAGCTTACGAACTCCTCTCGAGGACGCTCACTTTCCTTCACCATTTTCAAGAGCTCCTCTAGCATAGAAGAAGGTTGAGAGGGTTGCTCATAGCTTGTGAACTCCTCTTGAGGACGCTTGCTTTCTTCAACCATCTTAAAGAGCTCCTCTAGCATGGAAGGCGGTTGAGAATGTTGTTCATGACTTGTAAAATCCTCTTGATAATACTCCGGCAAGACTTGATGGTAGGGTGGAGATGGATAGGGACATTGCTCATTCCACATGGGTGTTGAAGCTTGTTGTTCTTGACCCCACCGTTGGCTATCTTCCTCACAAGTTTCTTGGTAGTAGTTGGATGGAGTAGGATGACCATAGTATGGGTTAGGAGATGGATTCCACCCTTGATAGGTACCATAACCTTGATTTCCATGCCACGAGTTCATCTTACTTGCAACTTTGCTCCCATGAACTAGATAGGTGGATAAGGGGCCTACAAACACGCACAACAAACACAACCAAGTAGTACAACAATGCGGGATAACAACACCACAAAAAGAAATAACAAAGAAGCAAAACTAAAACGGAAGGAAGTGAATAGAACGGTCCACTACTAAATGCTTTCAAAGGATTGAGAAAGTCCCCGACAACGGCGCCAAAAACTTGATGTGCAAGATTTAACTCACAACTATCAAGGTCGTATTCCACGAGGGCTCTCTCAATAGCTAATACTCACACGATTCATGGACGGTCTATTCATTTGAAATTGGTTTTAGTTTGAAATAAGAACAAATGAAAACATAAAGAAAACTAAACAAACAAACAAAGTGGTGCAAATCAAAGGTAAAGGAGGTTCACCTGGAAAGATTGCTTCATCATGCTCAAGAGGAACAAATGCACAAACAAGCCAAACATGATCTAGGTTGCAATCGAATGACCACGGAAATCCCTTCTATAGACTCAATGCACTCTCGTCGCACTAAGTCCTTATCCTAGAACCACTCAACCTAGGCTCTCGCTCTCAAGCTAAGTGACTAAGGATGCATTAAAGGTGTTTGATGAAATGCCAAGCTACAAAACCCTCTCCTATGACTCTATGATCACTAGGCTAGACACCACACTCTCATGTCAATGTCCTAACACTAAGAGAATCATCAAAAATCAAAGTTCAATTGAATGAAAAACCTAATGCACACCAAGTGTTCGATAAAATGCACAAGTGAGAAATCATGCAACTATGGTTGAATTGAGATGATCTAATCTCTTAGAACACACTCCCTTCAATCCCTAGACCTACAATCCATGTAATCTAAGCACTCTCATGCATTACATCACAAATAATAGACCAATCAAGCCATAGCCATCAATGGAATTAACAACAAGTCTAGAGACCATCTTCTTACAATCCAAGATCAATCATGGCAAATTTGTACAATCAACCTCTATCCTAGCACAACTAATCTATCAATCCAAGGAAACCTAAGAAATCAGCCACACATGGCCAAGGAAATGAAGGAAAGAGAAAGAAAGATGATCACCAAGAACACCATGGCAATCCTCCTCTTGCAAGCTCCTCTTCCAAGGTTGTGGACTTCAATCCAAGCTCCTCTACTTTGATTTGCACCTTGCTCTAGGGTTGTGGATTGGAGATGAGCAGAAAAATAATTGGAAAGTTGAGAGAAAGGGTTTTTGTTCGAAGGTGTGAATTGTGAATAATGAATTGTTGTCCAAATTTTCCACCCCTCTCTCTTTAAACAGCACCGCTGGAAATAGCCTGGATTTTCGGCGAAAATTCTACAAGATTTTCGCCGAAAATGTCTTTGAAAAACACCGAGCGGTTTGGCTTTTCTTCACAGATTTTCGGCAAAAACTCTGGAAGTTTTCGCTGAAAATTTCTTCATAAATCGAACGTCCGCCTCCTGTTTGCAAGTGACCGAGGGTTTTCGGCGAGAACTATAAGGTTCTCGCCGAAAACTTGAGAACAAAACCCTGCACTTTTCTCGATTTTGCAACGGCCATATCTCCTCCGTCCTAGCTCCGATTGACCTCCCGTTTAATCCTACGTGCTCCTTGTCACCAGTACTTCAAAGCCAAATCCTGAAAATGCAAAGAAAATAACTCCAATAGACACATAATTGGCTTCAAATTGGCAACCGGACAACAAGATAGCACTTTGCATAAAACTTCAATAAAAGCATATAAATCATAGCAAAATGAGATCAAACATAGGAAATCCTTAGGCTAATCAAAGGCTTAAAATGCACCAAATAAGGTCACATCACATTACTTTCTTCCGAGTAGCCTGATGACACTCGATTTGACGTGATTATCAGCCTCATTTAAGTGACATTTCCTTGCTTAAGACATGGTTTTAAGGGTAGAATAGCGAATATTCAATCGATTGCCCTATCTCGTGCCATTTGTGTTACCTTGGCCCGTTTCGGGTCTATTTGATGGTTTTCTAGTGTTTTTATGTTAGCACAGGTTTTTGCCGTCAAATAAAGTAGCCAATGACGTGTCTAAGGCGTTGGAACCTCGAGGAATTGCACCAGAATCGATCCAAGGAGCCAATCAAGTCGAAACAACTCCTGCCCCGCTTTACAAGGAATTTTTGCCGAAAATCCTTAGTATTTTCGGCGAAAATATCAGCACAAATCGGCGATGCTCATCAACAGAAGTTTTCGGCGAAAATTTTAAGTTTTCGACCGAGAACTATGGGACCGAAATTTACAGAAGAAATCAGTCGGCGGACCATCCACTTACAAAGGAATTTTCACCGAAAATCCTTCAGTATTTTCGGCAAAAATATCAGGCAAAATCCGGCTGAATTAGGGTTAAGTATAAATACTTAACCGGCGGCCCAAAAGAGATATACATCATAACATACTTTTCGATAATCAGAATTTAGAGAATCCTCTCAAGTTCTGGAGCAAGGAGTTAGAGTTCGAAGAGCCAAAAAGAGATCGTGATGCCATCCCTTCCATCTCGAAGACTCGGAGCTAGGATTGCAGTCTACCGGAAGATCGAAGTTCTGCCGGAGTCATCTTAATTAGGTTTTTCAGATTCTTTTCTGTTCTTCCTTTGTATGATGAACTCTTTCATTGTCTTTGATTCTTTTGTGATGAATATGTGTAGCTAAACTCTTAGAGCTTAGACTAGATGAACCCTAAGTGACCCAGGGCTTTAAAGCGGTCACGGATCGGCGGTGATTAGATTCGAAGTTCAATCAGTTTCTCTTTCATGTTTGGTTTGATCTTCATTGTTCATGTTTCTTGTCTGGATTGATCACCTAGATTAGATTCTTGTTAAGCTAAGGATAGAAGCGAACGCTCGCCTTACTTTAGAACATCAAATTGAACAATTAACCTTATAATTGGGGCGTGTCTTTCGTAGGAACCGGTTAGGGTTAATCCACTGCAAGAGTAACTCATAAATCGTTAGTAATTCCACCAGTTAAGTTAAGTCGTTGCGAGAGGCGACCGTACCCGGGCGACTAATTAATCTTGATAGCTAGAACGGATAGAGCGAACGTTTGCCGGTCTTAAACCTAAGGGTAAGGAGTTATGGTGGTGTCTTAGAATTGATTGAACGAGAATCGAAATCCGCTGATCTGTTGATTGCCAATGCTCCGGGGAACGAAGGGGGATTCAAAGTCTAAGTTCGTCTGTCATCTCTGTTTTAATCAACCAGTTTCCAATCTGTCTTTAGTTTCAATTTTTAATTTCTCTGCATTTCTTAGAATTAGAAGTCGTGGAACTCACACCACGCACGAATTGTTTAAAATCCGAGTAATTTGCCAGCTTATTTGAGTAGTCGATCATAGAAGACCCGTGGAATACGATCTACCCTAGCTTGTTAGCTTTGTTAGTTATTTGGTTGAACGTCCGCACAACGACCGGGCGGTTCACCAAATTGGCGCCGTTGCCGGGGACTTGTTTTGACTGTTTGAAAGAAGAACTGGCAATTTATTCTTCTATTTGCCATCTTTCACTTTTCCACCCACTTCGATTTTACACTGGTTTTTGTTTGTTTTTGTAATTTGTAGGTTGTTCACAGGTGTATGCATCGCCGCCCTTGGACTCGCTCTCAAACCGACAAGGCTAAGAGTATAGAGAGACCAAGCAGTTCTGCTCCACCTCGATAATCACAGATTTCAAGGAGAAGCAGAATCAATCCACCTCCACCCGTCACTCCGATTAAGATTGAGGAACTGAAGGAGAGTCCCTCATCTTCACCGTTACCGTCACCTACATCTGTTTCATACACCGAGTCACTTTCGCCTCCTCCATCTCCTACCATGGGTGATCAATTACCACCACCGCCGCCGCCTGCACAAAAAAGTCTAGCTGATTACAACAAGCCGAGCGCAACTAGCGTTCGATCTGCCATTGCCGTACCGCGCATTGAAGGAGATCCTGACTATGAGATCAAGATTCCGTTCTTGACTATGATCTCTAAGGATCTACAGTTCGAAGGCAGGCCCCTAGACAATCCGTGCACTCATCTTGCGGATTTCCTTGATCTCTGCAGCACTTTCAAGAACGGAAACCTCGACAAGAATACTCTTTGTTTGAGAGCTTTCCCGTTCTCTTTGAAAGGCGCTGCTAAGAGGTGGCTTACTGGCAAACCACCTGGATATTACACTAATTGGGATACTCTGGCTCAGGACTTCGTTGAAGAATACTTTCCTCCTGCCAGAACAACAGCCATCAAAGGATAGCATTGCCAGGTTCTCCCAGAAAGAAGGAGAAAGCTTATATGATACTTGGAATCGATTCCAAGAACTTCTATACAACTGCCCTCATCATGGATTCGAGCAGAGGCAGTTAGCTGAAATCTTTGCTCGAGGTCTTCGAGAAGAATTTGCCAAGTGGGTCAATTCCCTAGCTGAAGGGGATTGCACTACGCTCACACCTGAAGCTGCTCTCCTTCACTTCGCAAACTGTGCTTCCAAGTCAAGGAACTGGGAACGACAATCTGAAGGATCAAGGAGCAAGCTCGATCTTGAAGCAGCTATCAAGGCAGAAGTAGAGAAGCATTTGAACAAGTCTACCACACCAGTCAAACCGCCGACAGCTTCTGTCTATGTTGCCGATTGCGAATGGTGTGGAGCTTGCGCACATAACGGAGGCCGATGCCAGAATTTTGGTATGACAGAAGTCTGGTCCGCAGAAGAGGTAAATTTCGTTCAACAAGGCTTCGTTAATAATCAGAATGGTTATGCTGGCTACCGCAACTTCAGGCAGCAAGGGAACTATCAAGACAGACCCCCTACAATGCTGGCGCCAACCATAACCAGAACCAGAATAACCGCCGGCTAGTCCAGCTCAGGATCAGAAGCCTAACCATCCGCCGGCAGGTGTCTACCATCCGCCGCACCGCTATCCGGGTAACTATGGAACTGCTCCTGGCAATCGCCAGAATCAATATTTGAATAACACCTATCCAGGACAGCAGTACCAGAAGGAAAACAATGTCAGTGACCTGGACAAGAAGCTTAATCAGATCATCACCAGACTCGACGATCATGACAGTCAGTTTAAAGCTCAAGCTCTTCTCGATCAAGAACAGATAGCAGCCGGTCAAAGAATTGAGCAAGCTGTGAACAACATCTCGAGCATGCTAGCATCTGGTCGACCATTTGGCCAACTTCCGAGCCAGACAGAGCCGAATCCGAGAAAGGAGCAAGCCAAGATGGTATATGTTAGAAAATTTCCAAGCTTATCTGCTGATGCTTGTGCTGTTTTACGCAGGATCGCTGAATCTCCAGAGAAGAAGGAAGCACTACAAGTGGCGCCTAAGGAGGAAGATCCTCCTCTTGCACCGTACGTCGTGAAGCCTCCTTTCCAAGAGCATTGCTGCCAAATGCAAGGATCGAGACTGGCATGAAGGGGAATAAAGAAGGATATACTAATGCTCGTATCAAGAAACCGTCCTCTCCATATCCAGCTAAGTGTTCTGATCCTGGTTCTTTCACTCTACCTCTTGTCATTAATGATGTTGAGATAGAACGTTGTTTGGTTGATCTTGGCGCGTCTGTTAATGTTATGCCTATGAGTCTATATGAAAAATTGAACCTAGGAGAACTTGAACCGCCTAGTATGCAACTTATCTTTGCTGATAGATCACTTAAAACCCTAGGGGAGAAATCAAAGACGTTGTTACTAAATGTGGTCCTTTCACGTTCTTAGCTGACTTTGTTATCATTGACACTAGTAAGGATGATTCTACCATTCTCATAGGACGACCTTTCATGGCTACTACTGGAATGCAAATTAACGTTCCAAATGGTTCTTTAACTTTGAGAGTTGGTAAAGAAACTGTCACGTTCCGCCTTAAAGACGGAATGAAATATAATCCTAAGAATGAAGAATTTCATTGTTTAGCTGTTGAAACTGTGGAGTTGACTCCGGTAAACTCCGTTACTGATGTCTCTTCTAGTGTGCCTAGATCAATTGCTGTTGCAGGTGCTGGACAGATCACCGTGCAGAAACCGAAATCTGTTCTTCAGACGCCAAAGAAGAAGGAACTGAAAGCCTCTTCTAAGCCACTGAGCACAAAACCTAGCAGACCTCGGGGAAAGAATAAGAAGACGAAGACTCACATGGTCTGGAGACCAGTTGTGCCGCCACCGTCTACCGAGCCAGCTGCACCACCAATTCATTCCAAGCTACCGGCGCTGGAACAAGTATGGAAGGAGAAGCCAAAAGCATCTCCTAAGGAAATACTGACGATCACCGATCTTGGTGATATCAAGCCGGAGGTTAAAGAAAAGAAGGAGCCGATCGTTCTCATTCCTTCCACTGTCTTCCTTGTGGAAGATGATCCCTTGACAGAACTGTTCGGGCCATTCAAGATCACTGACCACCTTCCCGACGGACGTACCAAGCTCTTACACGCGAACGAGAAGAAATTCATGCTCACCGGAGAAGCCCCGAAGCTCTACTTTATGAACTTCGATGGTAGCATTAAGGAGAATCTGAGTTGGGATGTCTCCTAATACCGTCTAGGTATCATCCAGCTCAAGGATGTTAATAAAAGAGCGCTTCGTGGGAGGCAAGCCCCGAAGCTTTTTTGATTTGTGTCAACCTTAGTGTTTTAGAGTCGGTTCGGGGGAGCCAAAAGTGTCAGTTTGTTTGATTTCATATTTTTTGTGTGTAGTCTGTGTGTCATAGTGTCAGTTTCAAGTCATTTGAGGTCTTTCCAATTTTTGTGGATTTAACTGTGATTTTTTGAAGTCTGCCGGGATTGCGAAAATATTTTCAATCGTAGAGTTCAATATTTTTGGCGAAAATAACCCATATTTTCGGCGAAAATTCTCTTTGAAATCCCACAGAGTTTTTCAAACGTTCCTGTTTCACATTTTCGGTGAAAAAGTACTAATATTTTCGGTGAAAATTTCTTTTGAAAACCGGCAGTACTTTTTAACTAAAATTTTTGGCGAAAACTTGCACTTATTTTCGCCCAAAATTTCTTCGAAAATCAACCAACTATTCACTTTAAAATCCGGATTACAGCCTCTCTTTCCTCACTTTCTATTTTCGAACCAAACCCGAAAAAACCCATCCCCTGTTTTATTTCAAACCCCGCCGCCACCTTACATCGCCGCCGCCGTCACCGACCGCCGCCGCACCCTTCCCCTCCTTTTTTCGATCAATCCAAGCCCTAGAACAGCCGAATCGGAGCTCTACAGCTCCAGTTCACCCAAACCCTAAAACTTGCGATTTTTCTCCGATTTCTCCCAATCCGTTCACTTTTAGCATCCATGGCTTCAAGGTAAGTTGTAGAACTTTTCATTGCGAATCTTTTGACATATTGGATGCTGAATTTCGTTGGGGTTGACTTTCAGTTGACTTTTTGGTTTGCCTCGATTTGCGTGCCGACTGATTTCGTGTGAACTAGGTTAGCTGAACTTGTTGAACTGTTCTAGCATGCTTAGGGATTGTTGTGCTTAATTTTCATATCGTTAGATCATGTGTTGCTATGCCTAAGTCATATTCCTTGTGATGTTGACTTTTTGAAATGTCGGTTTGACTTCTGAACTCTGATTATGCTAATTCCATTCTGGCTGTTCCTAAGCATGTATTTTATTGTTCGTGATTACCGGTTACTCTGCTTCGCTTACCCCCACTCGGCTTTCCTCATTTCTCTGTGAAATTGAGTTTTTCGACTAAGTGTGGGGTAGGGTTTTAGTTTGACTAATCGGGTCTGTTTTCTTGTTTAGGAACGCCACTTTTGAGCGCAGGACCAAGGCACAACTTGATGGTGCCTCGAGCTCCGGAGCCCCCGCTCCCGTCACACCGCTGTTCAGGGCCCTCCACCAGCTTTCCCTGACCGTGCTGGGTACCACCGCACCATTGCTCGCCTACCTCCGCACTACTTTGCACGCTACCAGCGGTTTGAGCACACCCGTGGAGCTGATGTTCGCCCTCTTTTCATGGATTCGCTCTCAGAGCACGATGATGACTGGTACCGGAATGTGCTCGATGCACTGACCCATGCCGGCTTGCTGGAGCTGACCACGCTCACCACCGACTTCCCAGACGTCGCTCTCTAGGAGTTTTGGGCGACATTCGAGCTGGATGAGCACAAGAGGAGGCAGCACAGGAAGGTTGTTTCCTTCTACTTGGGCGGAGTGTACAGGGAGCTTACATATGATGTGTTTGCAGCTCATCTAGGCATTCCCTACGAGCACTACCACGGACATCACCTTGGCTGGGCAGACGACGACGACGACGACGAGGAGTACCATGCGCTCTGGAGCCGCATGACTGGAGTGCCCGGCGATCGCCTCGGGGACCATAACTCAGTTAAGTCGATCTCTCACCCTTTCTTTAGATACATTCATATGGTTTGGCGTAAATCGCTTTTATATGCTCCAGAGAAGGACCGCCACCATATCAGCAAGGACGAGCTTCTTCTTTTTCGTGCCATCCGGGAGAGATATCCTCTTCATCCCGGATGGGTACTTGCCCGCCTACTCCGCAAGAAGACTCAGAGATCAGGTCGCCCCCGCTCACTCCTGGGAGGCAACTTTGTGGGCCGACTCATCATCTCTTTCGGCCTTGACCAAGAATATGGCCCGAACATCCCACGCCGCAGAGTACGCACCGTTGGAGGTGATTTGGCGGTCGAGTACAACCTCGATCTGGACATCAGCCCCTTGGTAGCAGCGGATCCTCCTCTCGAAGACGAGGACGAGTCGGAGGAAGAAGATGATTCTGAGCAGGAGCAGTCCCAGCCGCAGCCAGAGTTTCATGACCATATACCCTCGCCACATCATCAGGCAGGGTATGCACACCACTCGCCGCCGGTCATCCCCGATCCATACCAGGCGCCTCACCCTCAGCACCGACCGCACCCCGCGGACATTCGTGAGCTGTATGAGCGACTGCAGGAGTGGCGCATCACCGACAACGCCACTCAAGAGGCGAGATGGACTATTATGCAGCAGCATATGCACCGCGCTGATAGGCGGTATGAGGCACAGCTGGAGTGGCAACGTCAGCTCGGCGAGTACCTCCACTTCCCACCTCCCGGCGCCCCTGACCAGCCATGATCAGGTGGTGTCCTTTTCCTTGTCCTTTCTTTTTATTTATTCTTTTCGGATTTTGATCCATCTTTTTTCTATGTGGATCGGGACACTTGTCCCGGTTTCCTTTTTATGTTTCATTTGTTTTTGTTTTGTAGGCAGTAGGGAGATTCCCTTTGCTTCGCTTTGGTAGATTCCCTCCGCTCCGAGGACCCGTGCTCATCCCCTACACCAACCATCTCGGTCCAGGTTCTTCTACTTCACTCTGAACTCTAGAATTAGTCCTGTGAGGACACAGTCCGATTTAAGTGTGGGGTAGGATGCTAGTGAACCTTGCATGAACTTGATTGCCCTTGATTGTGTTTTCTGTGTGCCTCGTGATTCCATTCCAGTCTCTCTAGCATTAGAATGGCTCAGTTCTTGATTTTTGATGTTAAGTTGTTGTTCAAACTTTCATAATGATGCTTAGACTGCTTAACCTAGAACTTGAGAACCAACTTGTATGCTTTGATGATAAATTGCCTGGTCAGAACAGAATTTTTAAAAAATCACACTTGTAGTTTGTAGCCTTGATTGCATGAAAATGACCGAATCCGACTAGCAAACCAACTGTGAGCTTTTGATCCATTGCACGTAACTTGCAATTTTAATTCTTTTTGAGTGGTTTTCTGTTTGCTTGAATGAGTTAGAATTTGCATGAGACCTACTCGAGACCACACGATGACACGAGTTCTAGAATGATAGGGGCACCTAGATTCAGCTACTAAGCCAGATAGCCTACCTAAACGATAAAATCCATTAGGTGTAGACCCTTGAGCTTGGCCTGTTCTTTCGGTTCGATATACATTACAACCATTTCCCATTCTTTCATTCCCCGTTGATCCCCTGTGGTCGTAGTTCTAGATTGACCTACCGGAAGTCGGTTTGTGGTAACCTGCCTATAGCCATTAAACAGGTGGTCTTAGTTATTATGTCCAGACGTGTAAACCCCTCTAGCAACTAAAAGAAAAATCGGCACAAAAGAAAAGAAAAATAAAACAAAAAAATCAGAAAAGCCAAAAAGGTTTAAAGTTTTTAGTTCAAGAAAACGTTCTTCTCCCTACAAATGGAAGAACGAAGTCAAAAGAAAAGTCAGAAAAAAAAATGTGTGTAAAGAAAAAATAAATAAAAAGTGCTAGGTTGCTTGAGGGTATCATAGGACGAGCGTTCATTATTCCACCCGTGTCTGGTTAGACGGTAGGAAGTCATAGGTTAGATTCGAGGGAAGTTAGTCGAAAGCTACACCGCACAAAGCCATCATCATACATTCCCATCATCCATCGCATCATAAACCCAAGTAGTGTAGAATTCGTTACAGCCCTAGCAGGGAAGTCCTTCTTGACTAGTACTCGTGTTATCACAGTGGTGGAGATGTGGTAGAAATGCAAACTTATGACAGAATTCAGTAACAGAAAATGATTGAGAGCAGAAACACGTCCTTAAACACAGAGAGTGAGAGTTTCCATTATACTAAATATATCCTGTGTGAGGAGTCTGGTCGGTCAGGTCAAATTCGTGCATAATTGGTTGCTCGTGTGCAGTTTATTATCCAGGTTGTTTGGCTGATCAGTATGCATGTTAGGTTTCTTGTTCTAGGATCTATCTGTCTAATAATTCATTGTGTTTGATTGAACTCCAATTTGATCGATCTTATCATTTGTGAACATGAGCGTTTCTATTCAGTTTGCTTGAGGACAAGCAAAAGCTTAAGTGTGGGGTATTTTGATGACACTCGATTTGACGTGATTATCAGCCTCATTTAAGCGACATTTCCTTGCTTAAGACATGGTTTTTAGGGTAGAATAGCGAATATTCAATCGATTGCCCTATCTCGTGCCATTTGTGTTACCTTGGCCCGTTTCGGGTCTATTTGATGGTTTTCTAGTGTTTTTTGTTGGGGATTTGATGTGTGAATGAAGGAATGAGCTAAGTGGTGTTGAATACCACATTGCTAATTGATGGGAAAGTGGAGCTAGATATAAGAAATCAAGCCCACTTAGGTTGGTAAAAGGCTTGAGATGGTGATAGGCCCTCGCGCCGTCGTCGTCGCCTCGCCTCGGCCTCGAATTCGGATTCGGATTCGGATTTGGTCAAAAGATTTGATTTGATTCAATTCTTTTGCTACCCGACCGATTTGGTTTGACCGAAAAAGTCACCCAGAATCTGTGGTTCAAATTCCAAACCGGAACCTGGTTTTTAAACCGGTTCAGTTACGAACCAACACGAGTCAAACCGGCCAACTGCCCAACTGCCAGAAGGCACCCCTTCATTTACTATAAATAGCAAATCAGTCCCTGCACTTTCTCCTACAGACTTTTCCCCTCTCTAAACTCATTCTCTGCACGAAAAAGGATTTATGCATTCATTCTCTCAATCTGATCGAGTCGTGTGATTGCGCCGTTCGTTGAGTTCGCCGATCACGTGCGTTTGCATCACCACTATGCATGTGAGTATCCGTTTTATCCTGGGAGAATTGATTCCGTTAACCTTGGGTTACGTAGAGGGGAATAACAATTCTTAATGACAGATCGTGAAGTCGATCGACTCAGATTGTCCTCCTGTTTATGCTTGCTTGTTTGTTGTTTTCGAGTTTTGTAGTATTCGACACCAGTATTTTTATGTTAGCACAGGTTTTTGCCGTCAAATAAAGTAGCCAAGGACGTGTCTAAGGCGTTGGAAACTCGAGGAATTGCACCGGAATCGATCCAAGGAGCCAATCAAGTCGAAACAACTCCTGCCCCGGTTTACAAAGGAATTTTCGCCGAAAATCCTTCAGTATTTTCGGCGAAAATATCAGCACAAATCAGTGATGCTCATCAACAGAAGTTTTCGGCGAAAATGTTAAGTTTTCGACCGAGAACTATGGGACCGAAATTTACAGGTAAATCAGCCGGCGGACCATCCACTTACAAAGGAATTTTCGCCGAAAATCCTTCAGTATTTTCGGCGAAAATATCAGGCAAAATCTGGCTGAATTAGGGTTAAGTATAAATACTTAACCGGCGGCCCAAAAGAGAGATACATCATAATATACTTTTCGATAATCAGAATTTAGAGAATCCTTTCAAGTTCTGGAGTAAGGAGTTAGAATTCGAAGAGCCGGAAAGAGATCGTGACGCCATCCCTTCCATCTCGAAGACTCGGAGCTAGGATTGCAGTCTACCGGAAGATCGAAGTTCTGCCGGAGTCATCTTAATTAGGTTTTTCAGATTCTTTTCTGTTCTTCCTTTGTATGATGAACTCTTTCATTGTCTTTGATTCTTTTGTGATGAATATGTGTAGCTAAACTCTTAGAGCTTAGACTAGATGAACCCTAAGTGACCCAGGGCTTTAAAGCGGTCACGGATCGATGATGATTAGATTAGAAGTTCAATCAGTTTCTCTTTCATGTTTGGTTTGTTCTTCATTGTTCATGTTTCTTGTCTGGATTGATCACCTAGATTAGATTCTTGTTAAGCTAAGGATAGAAGCGAACGCTCGCCATACTTTAGAACATGCAATTGAACAATTAACCTTATAATTGGGGCGTGCCTTTCATAGGAACCGGTTAGGGTTAATCCACTGCAAGAGTAACTCATAAATCGTTAGTAATTCCACCAGTTAAGTTAAGTCGTTGCGAGAGGCGACCGTACTCGGGCGACTAATTAATCTTGGTAGCTAGAACGGATAGAGCGAACGTTCGCCGGTCTTAAACCTAAGGGTAAGGAGTTATGGTGGTGTCTTAGAATTGATTGAACGAGAATCGAAATCCGCTGATCTGTTGATTGCCAATGCTCTGGGGAACGAAGGGGGATTCAAAGTCTAAGTTCGTCTGTCATCTCTATTTTAATCAACCAGTTTCCAATCTGTCTTTAGTTTCAATTTTTAATTTCTCTGCATTTCTTAGAATTAGAAGTCGTGGAACTCACACCACGCGCGAAGTGTTTAAAATTCGAGTAATTTGCCAGCTTATTTGAGTAGTCGATCATAGAAGACCCGTGGAATACGATCTACCCTAGCTTGTTAGCTTTGTTAGTTATTTGGTTGAACGTCCGCACAACGACCGAGCCGTTCACCATAGCCTCTTGACAATCAAAGATAGCTCTTTTCGGGTTCACACTAGTCTCATTCATTGCCGTCTCACCGATCAATCTCTCACTCTCAGTGAACACAACCCTGGACGGGGTGATTCGGTTCCCTTGATTGTTTGCCAGCACCCTGCTCATATAAACCTACACAAGAATAAGTTGTGCCAAGATATATCCCAATCACAGTTCCTAGCTTGGTGGCTTCTACTTTTGCTACTGAAATGGAAAATAAGCAACCTGCAAAACATATTTTCCAAATCAGATTTGATGAATCTCCACCCCAAAACACCCTTCCTATATGTGAACATAATTGAACATTGTTACACTTTTTTCTTAGATAAGGACCCATTTCCTTAATCTCAAACGTCAAATTTTAAGTAAATTTGTATCTGTACTGTATAAGAAAGCCACTAGATAACCAATAACCAATATTTGCTTCAGAACCACATGCATTCCCATGACCCATGTCACAAACAAAATAGTAGCAAGCCTCATCATTCAACCCCTATAAAACCTAAGAACACAATAAGAAAGTTTAACACCAAAACCCCAATAATTGTGCACTTGAACTGAATTCACCTTCAAAAACTCAGTATCTCAAAACCTCTAATCCTACTCCATGATACAATCAAAATACCCAATATCAACAAACCCTATAAAGCTTGGGAGAACACAGTGAGAAAAAGAGTTCATCAACAAACCTCAAACCCTCTCAATTTTTGCTCGAGTCTAGTTTTAAATCTCAAAAACAGAAGCCTAGCATATAAATAGTATGATCTCACTAAGGTTTCACAAGCATTAGAGTGCCCAACAAAGAAGTACAGAAATTAACAAACTAACTTATTAATGTAACAAATGAAAAAGGATCATCAAGCAAAAAAAATTGTTTGTTAGAATCGATTTTTATCCAAAATACTCTCTCATTCCTAGAATGAAGGAGGGGCTTTAAAATGCTGAAAATGCTGATGTGGCAACTCCAAAATGGAGATTCTGCTTTAATATATTAGTAGATATGGAAACGACTACAGCGCTCCCGGAGCACCAGATGCTCCTCTCTGTTTGAACCAATCAAAACAAATCTCATTCATTCATTTTTAAGATCTAATCT
Source organism: Linum lewisii (assembly GCA_034768395.1). Classification (NCBI taxonomy): domain Eukaryota; kingdom Viridiplantae; phylum Streptophyta; class Magnoliopsida; order Malpighiales; family Linaceae; genus Linum; species Linum lewisii. Next base: position 26,145,896 of record CM068302.1, on the reverse strand, counting down.
TAGCCTTCCATACTAATACATTTTTGGAATTTAAATTAATTAAAATAAAAATAACTAAAAAATCACTCAACTTTATTTGAATCAACAAATGATCATATTTTTATTTTTATTTTTATGTTCATATCAAGATTTATGATCATCTAATTAACTTATGACCATTATAAGAACATCAAGTACAAATCAAATACAAATTTTTATAACTTTTAATAATTCAACTAGTCATTCAAACCCTTCCAACATTAGAACCGGTTTTCCATCAAGGATCAAGGTTTATTGACGGCATCAAGAAACAATATCAACCATTAGATCTTAACACTTTAATCTAACGACTGAGATTGTAAGGGAAGTTACAAAAATGTCTTACCACCCTATCGTTGTCGGTCCGCCTCTTTAGTAATAATAAAAAGTATAATTGGGTGATTGTGGGACTTGACACCATGACCTGCTTCTCAAAAGTTTGAACTCCTACCATTGTGACATTTATTGTTATTAATGTTAGATAACAATAAAAGTATGTATCAAGGAATGTCGTTGTTCCATCAGTGCGTAAGATTCATGTTGAGCCGTCCATAATGAGCATTAAAGCGTTCAACACATGACTGATATGTTCATAGCTATCAACACCCTAATTCTGGCATTTCCCCTTAACATGCCCCGACACCAACCACTCACCTATGAATAGGCATGTATCTGACGGCCTAGGTCATGCCACCTGGAAGCACTTCGTAGTTGATAGTGGAGCTCTGGCTCATGCCATTGTGGCTCTATATATACTGAGTAATTCATTCAACAAAGAACACAATGCTCAAATATTAGACAAAACGCCCAATATTGTAGGCCCTTACCCTGCACGCTAAAGGTCTTGGTCATATGCTCATAGTGCTCACCTCTGATACTTCTTTGTTACCCGCTCATACACTTGCGTACACATATAAACAATGTAAACTCATTATAACTATACTCTTGTATTCCTCCTTGTAAGGAACCACCCTCAAAGAACCCAAGACGCATAAGGGTTCATTCTCTCCCTTCAACCCTCTAGTTGAACCTTTATTGATCCACCAATCTAACATGGTAAATAAGTGTTAGTTTACATATTTTTTTGCTAGAAATCTATAAACTTGGCTTTAGGATTAGAAAGTAGAAACCCATTCAGTGTTTATGATTTAGATGATGTTAAAAACTCATCCACTACCACATAGCCCAAAGACATTCAAACCTTTCAAACCATTCAACCTTTTTGCTACAGAATAATAAAAAACTGTTAGTCACTACCAAAGATCGCTTATTTTTTATTTGTCAGTCAAGAAGCTAAACACAAAGAGGGGGTTTCCCTCTTGTACCCAAAACTTTGGAACCATATATTAAGGTCTACAATTAGAAAGAAGCAATATTGTCAGGACCGGACCGGACATCGAACCGGTAGAGCTAGAGGTTCGAGGGTCAAAGGTTCAACCGGAATTGAACCGTAAAAACCGGTACAAAGAACCGGTAACCTATCATTTAAAAAAAATTATATATCATTAATCATTTTTCTATAACATATGTATTAAAATGCAATAAGACTTATCTTATATATATTATTAGTCATTCATCTAAAACCTAGGTACTAAAATGTAAAATTTATTGTTATATAAATAAAACTAATCCTAATCCTAAAACCCTATCTAGCCACTACCGCCGTTCCTCTCCCTTCCCATATTATCTTACCTTTTTTTTCCAGATCCACAAATCAAGCTTCTTCTTTTTTCTCCAGTGATCCATCTTTTCATTTTATTACCTTGTTCATCTCCTCTTCTTCTCAATTTTCATCAATCATCACCGTTTATTTGCCTCTCTATGAGAAGATAAGGCCTCCATGGATTGATCTTGTTTTGTGATGGGAACGCTGATGACGTTGTCGGCGGTGTAAGAAAGAAGCAAAAGAATGAGAAATAGAAGATCTAAGCCAGATGAGGCCTTGGTTGCCGACCGGCGGAAGAAGGGGAAGAAAACGGCGGGCGGATGAACGAAGGAAAAGGAGTGAATGACTGAAGTGAACGAATGACGTGTCTGAACCGCTGAAACCCGCTCGAAGCGGGTTGACCGGTTTTCATGGTTTTTCCGGTTCAACCCGTTTCTTAAGCTTTATTGGGCCGGTGGGGTTTACTGTCCAGACCGGACCGGGCTGAGTCCCGGTTCCCGGTTTTCCGGTCGAACCAGCCAGTCCGGTCCGGTTTTCACAACACTGGAAAGAAGTGAAGAACTTGGTTAATGAGGATATTTGTATTCCAATTCACGATGACCGGGCAAAAGTAAAATTTAAGTATAATTAACAAAAATTACATGTTGTTAGGAAACAAAATCCCGTTATTTTGTACTAGATAGTGGCTCCAGCGTTGCGGTGGGCTACACACACTCATTGGACGCATGCGTAAGATAATGATTTTATTTTTCATAAATATGGTTTTACTCATGATAAACTTTTACATTGGGCTTGTTGCATGTGATTAATGAGATACAATAACTATTTAGACATTGAAAATTTAGCAGTGTTGGCAGAACTAGATGAGACTAACCGGTTCAACCGAAATTTAATTTACTCTACCAAATTGTTACTTCGTTTGTATTTTTTTTTTCCAATGTTGTCAAGATCAGACCAAACATCGAACCGGCCCAGCGAGAGGTTCAATGGTTTGAGGTCTGACCAGGATCAGACCATAACATCCGTATTAAAAACTGGTCACTATGTGTTGAGCTTCCTGTGATGGATGTTATCATGCATGCGGTGTTTTGGTTTATTTGAAAAGAACAATATGATAGGATTTTTAGAGACTTGTCGAACACTCCCGCTTCCACGCTTAGCAAGATTTGGTTTGTGGTTGGGGATTGGTTATTAGCTGACTGGCGATTTACGGTGGTAGTTTGTGCTGTTTGGAGGCGGCTGGTGCTCAAAAACGGCTAAGTCTCCAAGCTTTTCTAGTAGTGGTAGGTTTTTGCTTGTTAGTAGTTTGATTTGGTTTTCTATAATTATTTAGTCAGCCCATTTATTTTGTCCTTGGGGGCTGCAGTTTTTTGTCTTCCCTCGGTACTGGTTCTGTGTATTACTAATTTTTTGTGAGGAACTTGACTTTTAGCCCTTCGGGTTTTTGTCCAAGTTACACCTTATCTCTCCCTCTCTAGCTAGATTAACTTGAAACTATCCTTGTTAAACTTAGATAGTCCATCTACAAAAAGTCACATGCTACGAATTCTGACTCTATCTCAAGCACATATCAAAATCGAGTGTGTGCAATCCAAAATATGGTAACTGAGAAATTTTTAAGTTTTTGAAGGTAAAAAATTAATAAGTATTATATTCATATTTTTTTGTAGTTTACTTTTTATAGATGGACTTTATAGGTTAATTGTTTCAAATTATATACCTGAAGGCGTCTTAACAAGGAGAACCAAATATTAGTGAGTTTGACGACATAGTTTCTAAAGGTTTTCCATGCCAACTGAATGGGTAAGACACACATTTTAAATAATTAATAAATTATATGTCTCTTAATTAAATTCTATGTAATTTGAGGCATAGTTCAAACCGTTTTGTTAATAGGTACGAATACGAGTTGTGGGTGTGCTCGTGGATAATAAACGCTTTTACCATAAATAAGTACAATATTGTTATTAGTGGCTCGGCACAGATGCATCTTCCATTGAATATTGTCATGAGTTTTGAAAATTAGAGAAGAGAAACAAATACAGGACGAGCACTAAAAGATTGAAAAGAATGGACAAGCAAAGACTGACTATGCATTTGTCTATGTAGAATTGGCCAAAAAGTAATGTGCTTACGTTCATGTTTGTCCATAGTATTATACTATTATGGTTTTAGTTACATTAACCTATTTAATAATAATTCATTTTCCTAATAATAATTCTTATGGAATGTTGTGTGTTATATAAACAGAGGTAAATACAATATTTGAAGATAAATAAATAAAAATGTAATTGCATACTCCTTAATAAAATAATTTTATTATTATCTAATATCAATAATGATAAGTGTCATAATGGCAAGAGTTTAAACTTTAGATAAGAAGGTCATGGTTTCAAACCCTTCCATTATCAAATTTTACTTTTTATTATTACTAAAAAGGTGGACTAACGACTGACAAGGGAAATAAGATAATTATTGTAAATTCCAATTCTTTCCTTGCAATCTCAATCGTTAGATTAACGTGATATGATCTAACGACTGATATTGTTTCTTGATGCCATCGAGAAAGCCGGTCCCGATGTTGGAAGGAGTTGAATGACTAGTTGAATCCTGAAAAGTTATAAAAATTGTATTTGATATGTACTTGATGTTATTATGATGATCATAAGTTAATTTGATGATCATAAATCTTAATATGAACATAAAATAAAAAAATATGACTATTTGTTAATAAAAATAAAGTGGAGTGATTTTTAGTTATTTTAATTTTAATTATTTAAATTTAGGAAATAATTTAGTTATGGATGGCTCAGATTAGATCTTAAGAATGAACGAATGTGATTTAATTTGATTGGTTCAAACAAAGGGGAGTTTCTGGTGCTCCAGGAGCACTGTAGTATATATATATATACTAGCTTTTTTGCCCGCCCGTTGGCGGGCTTTAGCAAATCAACATTTTTATTTTCTCTCCCATTCATTATCTATCCCACTTTGATTTCAATGTTTTTCATTTTGTTAAATTCATATAATATAGAAACACCAAAGTGTTAACTCTAAGTAATATTCAATATGTACCTAAGCCTATTGCGAAAGTCGCCAAGTAATTGTAAAAATTATATGCTAAGTAATTGGTTGTCAGTTTGCCAAGCTGTCCAACCAGATCATATCGGGTTTTACTACTCTGAGAAAAATTGGAAATAATAAAAATTTAATTCTTGTTTTTTTTAACATATCAAATCGAAGATATATCACAATTGATGAAAATTTACGTTCAGTATGTTATACATATAAAATATATTTTTAGTTAATCATCTTTATTATATATTAATTTCTCTATATTGGTAAAAAATATATTAATTTATTTTGAGAAATGACAATAATTATTAACTACTAACAATAATAATATTTTCTTTTATCAATCACACTACTTATATAGATGGTTATAATGTAGGAAAGTAATACCCAATTACCCACAAAGGACAAATAAATTATAAAAAAAAATTAATTATGTAAAGAAAATCAAATTGTTTGATATACATCAACGTTAAAAAAATTTTGGGAGTTTAAATTAAAAGATTTTTTTTTATAAATCTATTATTGGTTGATGTCCAAATTTAAGGAGAAGTGTGAAAATATAGATTCATGTCCGACCCGTTGGCTGGTGTGTGTTCGACTAAGTAGCTAAATATATTTTCAAATATTTTTTATAATTATTAGTAAAAAAAGCTTTAGATTATAATATGACACTTTCTTATTATTAATAAATGTTATGTCTTCTTTGTTAATATGATTTGAATAATATAAGCATAAAATTATGATAATATTTAATCATATAAATTTAAATTTAATCATTAAATAATATATTATTATTATTATTATTATTATTATTATTATTATTTAAATAATAATATAATTTCCATTCCGTAAAATATTTTTACGGAATTAATTTTAATTCTTAATTTATGAAATGATGTTATAAAAAATAATAAAGTAATGAAGAAAAGTGGGATTTTTTGCATTTATTTGTAGAAATAAAAATAAATTCATTCTTTGGCTAGATTCCTTAAATAAATGGGAGGGTAAGAAAGTTGACGTGACAATTTTTTGCCTCTAATTAGTTTTTTATATAGTAAAGATTTATTATTGTGCATTCGTGTATGAGATAAGTGAGGTATAATTTTAAACATGAGTATAATGGACGTAGTTTAAATATGATATTACTTATTTAATTTTAGTAGGAACTTAATTTTCAAATTCAAACCTATTACAACTTTAATTCATTATACAGGTTTTGTTATATCAATATAAATAATTAATCGAATGGTAGACTCTGATATGACCTTATAACATTCAAACATTGAAACATATAATAATATTACTTACCTTGGCTGATATTTTTCATTAACTCTAATTATTCAGTTAGTGATGTTTAATGTTATTGATATTCACTGTCATAAAAATATGTTATTGATATTCACCCACTCGAGAGAAATAATAATTTTATGTGAAATGAAAGGTAATGAGGGTAAACTGCTTACAAAAAAACTTAATGAGGGAAAAAACCAAAACACAAAAGAATGTTAAGAAGAAAAAATATACATAAAATATATATAATTAATAACGAATTGACTAAGTATATAATTATAAATACTTATTTGAATGCTCTGATGAGACCCACTCCATAATTTGCACGTCGAAACTTTAGCAATTTTTTTGAAAAGAAGCAAACCTTGAATTACTCTTGAAACTGAAACTGGTGTTAGTGAATATGTTGCACTGGTGTTTGTGAAAATGCTTCCAAAACCAACCAATAGGATAATGTCACGTGTTAGTGTAACCAATATCGCGGTGACAATTTAATTTTTTTTTTTTTGGCTAAGACACTTTAAAATTTTTCATATAGGAAATAGTGGTTTTATCTTTCTAATAGGAATGAGAAATCTTTCCTAGTTATTAAGAGTGATTATAATTTCTATTCAGACAAAAAAAGATTAGAATTTCAAGATTAATTAACATAAATTAAATATATTACCCACCACGGTTAACATTAAAAAAAACTAAAAAGTGTATATTAGAAATTAATATGGGTCTGTTATTTAGTAAATAGAAAGAGACATATAATTAGAGAAATAAAATGAGCACCAAAGTTGAAGAATAAAATTTTAATCAAACTTTTATAAAAAATATTATTATCAAATAACTTGAGAAAAATATACTAATATACTACTTTAAAATTTAATTAATATAATAAAAATAAATATATATTTAATAAAGGAAACCCATTCCATCAAATTAGTAGAAAGAAAATACGTGGGGGGTGGGTGGGGGGAATTGTTTTCAGTTTTCACCCTAATATAAAACCGTTTCAAATTCCAATCATTTTTATTTAATGGTTTACTTTTGTAGCATAAAAAGTTAGTTCCTAGATTAATTAATTGAATAATGGTGATTCGTTGAATCCCTAAACTTAATTGGAGAAAAAAATAAAAGGGGGGCTTGATTATATTTGTTAAATAATAATAATAATAATAGATAGATAGATAGATAGATAGATAGATAGATAGATAGATAGAGATAACATTAAATAGAAATAGATAGATGGGAAAATAAAGATGATATTAGATAAAAACATAAATGTTTAATTGAAGTTTATTCTATACATAAAAAATGTGAGAAAATAGTACTATGTATAATAATAGAAGGGATACATTAATCTGAATCTTAGACGTGGGTAGTTTTTTAGGTAGTTAATTAATTATTTTAAAAACAAAATGTGGAAAAATAAATATAATGAAAATAGTTAATTGGTTGATTAGCTACATTTAAGGAGAGCAAGAATAAAAGGGGTGATCTTTTATATTCCTATATATATATATATTATAATAGATAGATGAAAATTTAACAACGGCTTGAAGCCACTGTTAAATTAAAAGAATTAACAGCCGCTCAGTGGCCGCTGTTAATTTATTAAATTTAACAGCGGCTTCCGGTCGCTGTTAAATGGGTCGCCCTAAACCAATTTAACAACGACCCACTTTAGCCGCGGTTAAGCTGTCGACGTTAAATGAGCAGTTTCTTGTAGTGCTTGCCGAGGAGTTTGATGCATCACACTTACAGGAGGTGTCCTTAAGGAGTTTTTGGCGAGAACTCTATTAGTTCTCGCCGAGAACTATGTCTTGCCCAACATATATAAGTCGCGGTTTGGAGGGGAGATTGGATTCGACACATTCGGGGTCGACGAACACACACACACACACCCGCGATCGCCTCCTTCTCTCTCGATCAGCATCATCCGCCGCCCCTCGGCTAGAGCTAAGTGAAGATCAAAGCAAGTGGAGCTAAGTGAAGCTCTCTACCTTGGAGCAACTTGAAGTGCAAGGCTAGAAGTTCATCCATGGAAGCTAAGGTGGTCCTCTCATCTTCAATTCAGGTTTCTTCCATGGCTAGGCTAGCTAAACTTAGGGTTTAGCTTAGTGAGGGATGATCAAACTAGGATAGAGAGATGATTGATTGAATTGAGTCTCCATTAATCTTTGTGTAATGAATTGGTTCCTTACCTTGTGCCTAATTGCCATGTGAACTTGATTGTTCTTTGGTGCATTTTAATGTCATTTGATGTATGAGAATTGTTGATTGATGTTGATGTAAGGTGTAGGGATTGTAATTGAATGATTTGAGAGATTGATTGCTCAATTACAACCGTGTTTCACTTGATTTCCTTATTGGCGTTTCTTCAAACACTTGGCATGCATTTGGTTCTACTTTCATTTAGTAGTTGAAAGACCTACTGATTGTTTACCTTATGTTCTATGATTGACACGAGAGTATCTTGCATCATTGTCTTGTGTTGGAAGTTTGTTGCTTAGGATTTTAGGTGAATTAGCATTACATTGAGCTTGATTAAAGCACTCCATTCCTTTGTTCATATAGTGAGAGCATAGTTCATGTGGTCTAGGAGTAGTGAGTCATCGGTGTGAGAGTTCGTTGATTCTGTTTGAGTGTTTTGCGTGGCCAAGGAATTACATATCAATGCTTGTGATTCAATTCGTCTTTCATTGCTCTTGAGCTTGAGGAATTCCTTGCTAAGTTGACCTTCCTCTCTCTTGTTTGACCCTCAACTTTCCTTGTTAGCTATTGCTTACTTGCTTGTTTAGTTTATGATTTTGAACCGTTGTTATCAAACCAAATCTAAATTCAAATGTTTAGACCGTCCATGAATAGTGAGTAGTGACTATTGAGAGAACCCCATGGAAATACGACCTTGATAGTGTGGGCGTTTGCTTGCACGTCAGAAGTCTTCTTGACTTGTGGTTACGTGTGTTAATGTTTTCACGTATGGTCATTAATATTGGAATGTTGGATTAATATCCCTTGTGACAGGTCATTTGATAGACGTAATGGTATTCTCCGTTACAGAAGGTTGATTATGGAATTACTGATTTGCGTTGTTAATTCCATTAAGTATATTTATTATCGTTATTGTGGAAATGAATCCCGATAAAGAACTGAGCCCGATCCACCCACCAGCTTTGCAGGAATTTCCTAGACAAGCAACAAACCACCAGAGTTTCTTAGGCATGCTAGAGTGGTGGAACATGAGACAGTGTATTGGCGACTCGGAGGATTGCTCTCAAATCGTTGGGCCCAATTATGCTTTAAATGATTTGATGGTTAATACCCTGACTTTATGGTTGTACTGAGAACAATTTGTCAAAATTGTATTTTAAACCTTTGAGTCGTTGTCCGTCCTAGGACAAGTCTGTCGTTTTACGTTTCATAAAATTGGGGTGTTACATGCTTGAACGCAGAAGAGGTGGTGACAAAGCAGCAAGGTTAGAGGCGGAACTTATCATTGTACGTGAAAAGATACTTGAAGTCTAAGCTCGGAAGAGTACTCTATCCCGTGACTTCAAAGGACTTATGGATGAGGTGCGCCCCGTTCAAGAAAAAAGAGAAATCCCTCATGTCTGTGGAGGAGATTACCCTCAAGAAGGAGCAAGTCATCCAAACTCGTGCGGGCAACATGGCCAACATTATAAACATGAAGACTATCATCTAAGATATCCTTTAGTCTCTCGATGCTTGACTAGGAGCTCAAGTCACCCCATTTCTTTGCCTTAGTTGAAACTTCCCATTTGTTTGGCCTTTGTTTACTTTTCCTGTCTTAGATTTCGAATTTTATCGACTTTCTTTCATATTCCTTTTGTTCGGCAAGACATTTTTTATTTTATCCACATTACTTGATACACCATGCCATTCGTTGAAGAGTATAACATGCAGTTACTTTGCTCATAATGGTCCCTTCATTGGGACCATTGAATCCCTACGCCAATGCCAACACAAGTGAGTTGTGGCATGGGGCATCACCTTGGTTTCAAAATTGAAAACCTTTAACGCCCCACAAAGAGGGGATGTAAGGCTTCAAATACTTTCCATTGATAAGACGTTCATGTAACACCCCATCGAGACCCTTCAATAGATATGCTCCATTGGGACGAGTCCACATCAATTCAGTGACCATTTACCAAACTTGGGGTCTTTATCACCAATAGCCAGGTGAACTTTTCAAACTAATTCTCCATCTTCAAATGACTTGTGCTTAACTTTTTTATTGTAATCACAGGCAACCCTTTCTTTTTGTACACGTATGTTGTCCAATGCCTTAAGTTGTACTTCATCAAGGTTAGATAGTTCCAACATCATTGATTCATAGTATTCAGAGGGAGTCATCTCATGTTGATGCAGATACCGTAATGACTTAACAGTCACTTCAACAGGTACGAAGCTTCATGACCATACGTTAAAGCAAATGGTGTCACCTTGGTGCTACTTCGTGGTGACATCTTGTATGCCCATAAGGCTTATGATAACAACATATGCCATTCCCTTGGATTGTCTTCTATCATTTTAGACAAAATTCCTTTCACCACCTTGTTAGAAGCCTCAGCTTGACCATTGGCCTGAGCATAATATGGCGTGGAATGAATAATCTTGATTCCTAATTCTTTGGTAAAAGCCATCACTTGCTCCCCTATAAACACGATCCCTTGATCCGCTGTTATTATAGCTGGAAGGCCAAACCGATGGACCATGTTCTCCTTAATGAAAGTAATAACTTCCCTTGGTTTACCACTTTCATTGGCTTAGCTTCCACACATTTGGTGAAGTAGTCTGTCGCTAGAATAGGAAAAGTGTGTTGCTTAGAGGATGGGGATAGATCTTCCCAATCAAGTCCATTGCCCAACCAAATAAAGGGCGAGGCTTGATGATGAATTTTAGGTCGATGGCAGGAGCTCTTTGCACTGGGCCATGTCGCTGGCAAGCTTCACAACCTTTGGCATATGATGCACCATATACGTCAGTAATGGTAGGCTAATAGTAGCCATATCTATGAAGTATCCATCTCATTGAAGTGGATGGTCTCTTACTAAGGGATTGACTGCAACAATTCTGGCTCGTGAATGGAAATAGCTTAGTTTCAATTTGTGTGTGTGTGTGTGGGGGGGGGGTGTTCTTAGCTCTAAGATTAAAGGATTTCTACGGACAGGGGAAAATATTGTCTTCCTCTTCCTTTGATTTATCCGGGTTACCATCAGTATTAGGGTTTGGTTCTCTCGCATTGATGGTGGGATTGGAGTAGCTGGGTAGCTCGATGGGGTTGAGCGAAAATTCAAGGGCATTAAAATGATGTGTTTGTTGCTTGTCATTTCTGATGATGTGATCTTGGCCACCATGTTTGATGAAGTAGGAATTTAAACTCCTTCCTCCATGCTTTACCAGATCACATTTCCTCGAGTCATAAATGATGCGTAAAGAGAGGTTGGGTTTGTCAATTTGCAAGGGAGAGGAGTTATGACTCTACTGTTTGGTTGTAGGGGATGTTCGTCACCAAAGAGATTTCGTAGGGGGAGGGGAAAAGTCATTCGTTGGATGAAAGACGTCGATTGCAACATCAGAATCGTGGAGTGGTGCAATAAATAAGTGTTGTCGACAAAGTTTATTAAGATCTCCAGAAGATTTTTCAGGCTTCTCGAGAAAGTGAACAGAGTTGGCCGTAGCCGAGAGAGGAAGGAAAGTCATTTTTTTTAGTATTAATGTTTTTTTACCCATGCCGAACATGAAGGAGACCAGCTTGAGATCAAGAAAATAGGTTCCTTGATGGCATCAAGGAAAGATCTCAACCATTGATTAAATTTCATTGATCCAATGGTCTAAAACACAAGGGTATTTTGGGCATTTTAAAAAGTTACCAAGTCATTAGTTCATCTTCGCCGGACCTCCTCCGTCTGCCGTCCTCCTCCTTCGTCGCCGGCCGCTGTCCTCCTCTGTCGCCTACCGTCCTCCTCCCTCCACCCCTCCGCTGCTGGTGCCACCGGCACCACCACAATAATTATTTAAAAAATTATTGGTGAGGGGATTTGAAACCTTCACCTCTTTATTGTAAAACTAGCTCCTACCACTATGCCACCGAGTATTATTGAGATTATGTAACTATAAAATTCTTTTATTAAGTAGCGTACACATGGTTTATACATAATGTGTGCACATGAGTACGAAGTATGTGTACACTAGTATAAAAAATAGGGTGCTACTATATACAGTCCGTATTTTACTTCGCGCAGTCAGTATTTTTTTAAAAACATACTATTATACCCTTATTGTATTTTACTTTGTGTAGTTCATGTTTTACTTCACGCAGTCCGTTTTTACTTCATACAGTCCATATTTTACTTCGCGTAGTTCGTTTTTACTTCGTGCAGTCCAAGTTTTACTTTGCACAGTCCGTTCTTACTTTGCGCAGTCCAAGTTTTACTTCGCGCAGTCCGTTCTTACTTCGCGCCGTCCAGATTTTACTAACACAATCCATATTTGAATAAAGTAATTATTTTTATTGTTTTGAAAGTAAAATAAAATACATATTCAATACTACGACAGATTTCATATAAAAAATTAATATTCTCATAAAATAAAAAATAAAATTTTCACAAAATAAATTAAAACTATAAACCATTACATATCTTCAAAAATGGATCACCTGCGGTGAGAACACCTATTAGAACCATTAGATCAATTTACTAACATCCAATGGCTGTAAAAGTCAGGACAATATTGTAATTGTACCTAAAATAAAATAAGGTTCCTATTATCTAAAAAAACTGAAATCTAATCCTAAATCCCAAAACCCTAAAACTCACTCTCTCTCTCTGCTGCGTTCCTTCAATTGACGCCGCCGATGCCGTCGCCTGGTCGGAAGAAGAAAGCAAGTGGACGGGCTGCTGGTCGGCGGGGGGGGGGGGTCGGCCGGCCACGGTGCGGAGGAGGGGGGCCCGACGGCAGAAGCCAACCTCGATGTTGCTTCGGAAACCGACAGCGGAAGCCGACCTCGTCGTCTCACGGCGGCGGAAGGCGACATCGGCGATGGAGGCAGACGCCGGACGATGATAGAGAGCGGGACAGCTATTGGGCGGTGAGGAGGAGCGGCCAGCGATTCTACCCGTGGAAAGCGTCGTTCGAGTTCATCGGCGGAAGTTTTGCCAACTGTTCGGGAGATTTCTTCCGATGACGATTTTCAGGTTCTTTTGTTGTTCTTTCCGGCATGTTCCGTTTCGATTTTTCTCGTACAAACTGTTGGGCCGAATCAATTTACAACGGTACCTAGTGTTATTCTGTTTTGATTTCATTGGTACCTAGTGTTGTTCCGTTTTGATTTACAGCGGTACCTAGTGTTGTTCCGAATCGATATACCTCGGTACCGAGTGTTGTTCCGTTCCAATTTTATTGGTACATAGTATTGTTACGTGATGTGACGTTATTTAGTGCATTTTAAGCCTTTGATTAGCCTAAGGATCTCCCATGTTTGATCTCATTTTGCTATGATTAATATGCTTTTATGGAAGTTTTATGCAAAGTGCTCTTTTGTTGTCCGGTTGCCACTTTGAGGCTAATTCCGTGTCTATTGGAGTTGTTTTCTTTGCATTTTCAGGATTTGGCATTGAAGTACTGGTGACAAGGAGCACGTAGGATCAAACGGGAGGTCAATCGGAGCTAGGACAGAGGAGATATGGCCGTTGCAAAATTGAGAAAAGTGCACAACAAAACTGAAGAAGTTTTCGGCGAGAACTCTAAGTTCTCGCCGAAAACCCTCGGCGTGTGCAATCGGCGGATTTCCAGAAGGCGGATATTGGATTTGTGAAGGAGTTTTCGGTGAAAACTTCAAGAGTTTTCGCCGAAAACTTATGAAGAAATGCCAAAGATGTCGGGGTTTTTCAAAGGAATTTTCGGCGAAAACTCTGGGAAGTTTTCGCCGAAAATTCAAGCTATTTCCAGCGGTACTATTTAAAGAGAGAGAGGTGGAAATTTGGAGGAGACAATTCATTATTCCATCAACACACCTTCGACAAAAAGAAAATCCTCTCTTCCCTTTTCAATCTCCAATCAACATCCACAACCCTAGAGCCATTTCTAGTGCAACTCAAAGTAAAGGAGCTTGGATTGAAGTCCACATCCTTGGGAGAGGAGCTTGCAAGAAGAGGATTGCCATGGAGCTCTTGGTGACCATCTCTCCTTCTTTCTCTTTTGTACCCTTGGCCATGTGTGGCTGATTTCCTAGGTTTCCTTGGATTGATAGATAGTTGTGCTAGGATAGAGGTTAATTGTACAAATATGCCATGATTGATCTTGGACTGTAAGAAGATGATCTCTAGACTTGTTGTTAATTCCAAATTGTGTTATGTGCTTGATTTGGTCTATCTTTTGTGATGTAATGCATGAGAGTGCTTAGATTACATGGTTTGTAGGTCTAGGGATTGAAGGGAGTGTGTTCTAAGAGATTAGATCATCTCAATTCAACCATAGTTGCATGATTTCTCACTTGTGCATTTTATTGAACACTTGGTGTGCATTAGGTTTTTCATTCAATTGAACTTTGATTAGTCTTTTGATGATTCTCTTAGTGTTAGGACATTGACATGAGAGTGTGGTGTCTAGCCTAGTGGTCATAGAGTTATAGGAGAGGGTTTTGTAGCTTGGCATTTCATCAAACACCTTTAATGCATCCTTAGTCACTTAGCTTGAGAGCGAGAGCCTAGGTTGAGTGGTTCTAGGATAGGGATTTAGTGCGACGAGAGTGCATTGAGTCTATAGAAGGGATTTGTGTGGTCATTCGATTGCAACCTCGATCATGTTTGGCTTGTTTGTGCATTTGTTCCTCTTGAGCATGATGAAGCTATCGTTCCAAGTGAACCTCCTTTATCTTTGTGTTGTACCGCTTTGTTTGTTTGTTTAGTTTTCTTTATGTTTTCTTTTGTTCCTTTTTCAAACCAAAACTCCTTTCAAATGAATAGACCGTCCATGAACCGTGTGAGTATTAGCTATTGAGAGAGCCCTCGTGGAATACGACCTTGAGTGTTGTGAGTTAAATCTTGCTCATGAAGTTTTTGGCGCCGTTGCCGGGGAGTTTTCTCAATCCTTTGAAAGCATTTAGTAGTGGACCGTTCTATTCACTTCCTTCCGTTTTAGTTTTGCTTCTTTGTTATTTGTTTTTGTGGTTTTGTTATCCCGCATTGTTGTACTACTTGGTTGTGTTTGTTGTGCGTGTTTGTAGGTCCCTTATCCACCCATCCGTTCTCTACCTCACTTAGTTCATGGGAGCAAGGTTGCAAGTAAGATGAACTCGTGAAATGGAGGTAATGGTTATGGTACCTATCAAGGGTGGAATCCGTCTCCTAACCCATATTACGGTCATCCTACTTCATCCAACTACTACCAAGAAACTTGTGAGGAAGATAGCCAATGGTGGGTGCAAGAACAACAAGCTTCAACACCCATGTGGAATGAGCAATGTCCCTATCGATCTCCACCCTACCATCAAGTCTTGCCGGAGTATTATCAAGAAGATTTCACAAGTCATGAACAACATTCTCCACCGCCTTCCATGCTAGAGGAGCTCTTTAAAATGGTTAAAGAAAGCGAGCGTCCTCAAGAGGAGTTCACAAGCTATGAGCAACCCTCTCAACCTCCTTCTATGCTAGAGGAGCTCTTGAAAATGGTGAAGGAAAGTGAGCGTCCTCGAAAGGAGTTCGTAAGCTATGAGGAACCTCCTCCATCTTTTCCCACGCTTGAGGAAGCTTTGAAGATTGCGGAAGACAATGCGAACCAACTTAATCGCTTAGCCCAAGGCGTGACACTCATCAAGGAAGCTCTAGAGGATGAGCAACACTCTCCACCTCCCCCCACAATTGAGGAGATGTTGCAAATTACGGAAGATAATGCGGCTCGGTTGGATCGTTTAACTCAAAGTGTGAAGCTCATCACCGACACCTTTGAACCGGAAGTGCTTGTCATGGAAGAAGAAGAAAGTGAGTTTCCCCAAGAGGAGTTCATGAGCCATGAGAAACCTCTTCCATCTCCTTTCATGCTAGAGATCTTGCAAATTGCGGAGGATAATGCAAACCGAGTTAACCGCTTATCCCAAAGCATAGAGCTTGTCACGAAGATTCTTGAGAATGAACGACATCCCAATCATTTGGAGCAAGTTTATGATGATGAAGATGACACTTGTGAATCTGAGGAGCTTGACACGGAAGAAGAGTTGGTAGTGGAGGAGATTGAGGAACATGTTCTTCCCGAGGACACACCAAGTAACGATGATGTGAGGATAGAAGAATCAAGGAGACTTGAGGATGATGATCCTTTAGAGGAGGTGAGAGATGATTTGGAGACGCTTCAAGAAGAGGTGGCACCGAGAGTGGAGCACGAAAGTGAACAACACCACCCTATTGTGGCCCCACCAAAGATTGTGAGTACTCTTCAATCTTCTTGCTTGATCATGAAGTACTTGTGTCAAGAGACGGACACAAGCTTCATAACCTCTCCTAAGGTAACCATGAAAGTGGAGCCACCTCTACTTGAACCGGAAGACCCCTTGAGTGGTATCACCAACGTGGAGACGACGGAGCTCAATGACGCCCCCCTTCCATACATTCTTCCTCAAACTCCTAAACTCAATGGTAGAAGGCCATGGCAAGGTAACAATTGGAACTCAAGCTTAGCTCATTGGTCATTCTACCATTTGCTTCTATCGCTACTTGGAGCTCAAACTTCATCATGGAAGAAGCTACTCGACCTCAAAGAGGTACTAAGTTGGACACCCTAACACAGGTAGCTTAAGACGGTAACCAAGCGCTTCTTGGGAGGCACCCCATGTTATCTTTAATTTTTCACTTTTAATTGTTGTTTGAGGTTTTTGTGTTGTTTTAGCTTTTTGAATAAGGGTTGGCAAGTAATTGGGATCACTCTTCACCAAGGATCATCATGAAACTCTTTCACCACTATTACGTCTTATGCTCCTCTCTACCAACGCTGTAACTTCGTTCCACCTTACCCTCTCTCTCTTGATCATTGAGGACAATGCTCATGTTAGTCGTAGGGGAGTTTGAGGTTTGGTGTGATTATTTGTGGTAGAGATGTAATGCTATGCTTTGATGATTTCCATGATCCTGATTGTATGTCAAATTCCTCTATTGTAGAATCATTCGGTTCTTGACTTTTGGTGTTTAGTTGACTTCAAGCTTTCATAATGACGTTTAGACTGTTCCACTTAGAACCTATAGCCAGCATGTTAGCGCTAATATCAAATGAGTCTAGACCAGAACAGAGATTTTATCACTCTTGTATGTGGTTGATTGGTTTGATACGTGTTTTTGTACCGCTCGATAACACCGGTCTAAGATGATAAAGGCAATTAGAATTTCACCACATTCAGCCAAAAAGCTTACCCGAATCAGTTTCCTTTAAGAAAACCCGTTGAGCCTTGGCCTGTTTGTTGGATCATACACATTTTCACCCTAATCCATCTTTTTCATCACCTTTTTGATCCCTCGTGATTGTGGCTTGAGATTAGATGGAATCCTATTCGAAATCTTGTGTGGAAGTTGTAAGGGGCTAAGGATCAAGTGGCTAATTTGTGAAGAGAATGTTCAAAAGAAAATGCTCAAAAGAAAAGAAAAGCTAGGCAAGCTCGGCACCTAAGTGAAGTGTCGGGTTGAGCACTAGCAAAGACAAAGGCTGTGAGCTAGGCAGGTTCAACACCTAAGTGAAGTGTTGGATTGAGCACTAGTATGTAGTAGGAAAAAAAAAAGAGAAAAAAAAATAGAAAAGAAAAGAGAATTCTCAAAAGTGGCCCTTGTTTTAATGATCCTAGCTAGAGCTTGTAAAGTGCGGATCTAGAAGCGGACGAAGTTGAGTCGATAGCCACATCACGATCACTCACCACTTTCCAAAATTTTCCTACCCCCACCTAATCCGTTCCATTTCCTGAGTTCAAGTCCTTTTGATTAGAGTTGCTGTTGTCATGGTCGGTTTTTCTGTATCCCAATTAACCACTACTTGAAGTGTGCAGAAGATAGTGAGGTCTAGACTTGTTTGGTTGACGTTCTTGCATGTGTAGGTTGAGTTTGTTCGTGGAACAGTTTGAGCCAAATTGTTATTGCTTGAATCTCAATGGGGCCGATCTTGTCATTTGTGAACTTGGATGTTTTCTAATTCATTTGCTTGAGGACAAGCAAAGCTTAGTCGTAGGGGAATTTGATGTGAAGTTATTTAGTGCATTTTAAGCCTTTGATTAGCCTAAGGATCTCCCATGTTTGATCTCATTTTGCTATGATTAATATGCTTTTATGGAAGTTTTATGCAAAGTGCTCTTTTGTTGTCTGGTTGCCACTTTGAGGCCAATTCTGTGTCTATTGGAGTTGTTTTCTTTGCATTTTCAGGATTTGACATTGAAGTACTGGTGACAAGGAGCACGTAGGATCAAACGGGAGGTCAATCGGAGCTAGGACGGAGGAGATATGGCCGTTGCAAAATCGAGAAAAGTGCACAGCAAAACTGAAGAAGTTTTCGGCGAGAACTCTAAGTTCTCGCTGAAAACCCTCGGCGTGTGCAATCGGCGGATTTCCAGAAGGCGAACATTGGATTTGTGAAGGAGTTTTCGGCGAAAACTTCCTGAGTTTTCGCCGAAAACTTATGAAGAAATGCCAAAGATGCCGGGGTTTTTGAAAGGAATTTTCGGCGAAAACTCTGGGAAGTTTTCGCCGAAAATTCAGGCTATTTCCAACGGTACTATTTAAAGAGAGAGAGGTGGAAATTTGGAGGAGACAATTCATTATTCCAGCAACACACCTTCGACAAAAAGAAAATCCTCTCTTCCCTTTTCAATCTCCAATCAACATCCACAACCCTAGAGCCATTTCTGGTGCAACTCAAAGTAAATGAGCTTGGATTGAAGTCCACATCCTTGGGAGAGGAGCTTGCAAGAAGAGGATTGCCATGGAGCTCTTGGTGACCATCTCTCCTTCTTTCTCTTTTGTACCCTTGGCCATGTGTGGCTGATTTCCTAGGTTTCCTTGGATTGATAGATAGTTGTGCTAGGATAGAGGTTGATTGTACAAATATGCCATGATTGATCTTGGATTGTAAGAAGATGATCTCTAGACTTGTTGTTAATTCCAAATTGTGTTATGTGCTTGATTTGGTCTATCCTTTGTGATGTAATGCATGAGAGTGCTTAGATTACATGGTTTGTAGGTCTAGGGATTGAAGGGAGTGTGTTTTAAGAGATTAGATCATCTCAATTCAACCATAGTTGCATGATTTTTCACTTGTGTATTTTATCGAACACTTGGTGTGCATTAGGTTTTTCATTCAATTGAACTTTGATTAGTCTTTTGATGATTCTCTTAGTGTTAGGACATTGACATGAGAGTGTGGTGTCTAGCCTAGTGGTCATAGAGTCATAGGAGAGGGTTTTGTAGCTTGAGAGCGAGAGCCTAGGTTGAGTGGTTCTAGGATAGGGATTTAGTGCGACGAGAGTGCATTGAGTCTATAGAAGGGATTTGCGTGGTCATTCGATTGCAACCTCGATCATGTTTGGCTTGTTTGTGCATTTGTTCCTCTTGAGCATGATGAAGCTATCTTTCCAAGTGAACCTCATTTATCTTTGTGTTGCACCGCTTTGTTTGTTTGTTTAGTTTTCTTTATGTTTTCTTTTGTTCCCTTTTCAAACCAAAACTCCTTTCAAATGAATAGACCGTCCATGAACCGTGTGAGTATTAGCTATTGAGAGAGCCCTCGTGGAATACGACCTTGAGTGTTGTGAGTTAAATCTTGCTCATCGTTATGTTTCGATGTAACTGATACATAGTAGTGTTCTGTTTCGTGTCAATTTTGATTCGTGTAAAATTTTAAAACTTCAAGCTCTTGCGATTTTTGATTCTCAAATTATGGGGCTGCTGTTAATTAATAAGAAGTGGGGATGAGTAAAACTGATTTGTAGCAGCTTGTGTTTGTAGCAGCTTGTGTGTTGTAGCAGCTTGTGAACAATTTGATTTGTGAGCATGATTTATGGTTTATGTGTTTGTGGGGTTAGAAATTTAGGATCTGTTTTGATTACTTATTTACTTGGATTCAAGAGTGCAACCTAGCAACCTATTGGAATTGATACTCTGCATAAGCTGAACTTTTTTAGCAATGATAATATGATGATAATAGCAATGGTAGCTTATCTGCTTCATCCATACATTGATCAACTTTTTGATTCCAATCATATCATCATCCTTCTCTCAAACAAGCTCTTTTTTCAAATTAACAACAGAATCATCCTTCTCTTTAACCTGTCTAATATATGAAATTATGTGTTCATTTATAGAGTTATGGCAAACAAGAGAGAAACAAGAGGCAAAAGGGGGAGGTTGACCATGAACATGTTTCCCTCGAAGATAAGGTAAAAATGAGTATTAATGGGGAATTTTGTTACTTTGGCTAGTACCTAGCGTACATTTTTTTTAATAAGTATTGATCATAATTTGAAAATTCTGTTGTTTTCATCAGGGCAAAGGGAAATGAATGTGCGCCAAAAACAAGGAAGTAATGAATGTGGAATTTTCCTACTTAATTGGGCTGAGGTATGGGAGGGAAATGTGGAGGACTACATGCTTTGTGAGTGGAAGGATAAAGACTACTGTAAAAATCGTCGAGATGCCATATGTCTTGCTTTGCTCAAATCAGAGGACAACAGCTTGTTCTCGGAAGTGAATGAAGCAGCTTCAAAATGGAACCAAGGAATGGAGTGAGTTGTTAGTGTGTTGGGTTAGATAGTTGGGGATGTTTTGAAGACTGGTTAAATTTTGTTCCTCCTTCCTAGAATTTATTTGTTTCTCTGGCAAGTTTCTTGGATAGTGGCCAACTTTGAGAGTTTATTTTGGTGTAGAGATTTGAGGTTGGAATATTTTAATAACGTATCCCCTTAATCTAAGACAAATGCTAGATGTTTCTTTATTTGAGTTAGGTGAAAACATTGATATATTTGTGTTCTAGTATATAAAATCGGTACTTATTTGTGCACCTTATCAAACTGTTTTGTGCATATTCTGGTACATAAATCTGTCCGCCAGTACAGATGCTAGTACCAAGTTTTGATTTTAGGTTCATTATCTGGTACATGTATCTGATTTCAGGTACAAGAGCTGGTACCGAATTGTGATTTTAGGTACTTTATGTCGTTCCTTCTAACACAATGTCGCACATATGCTTGTTCATAAATTTGCAGAGATTGCTCTGAGGTGATATTCGGTCTTCAAAGTTCGGCTGAATGTTGTGTTTATTATTGGTGTGTAATTGAAAATGTATGAAGATAATAAAGGTTGGAATATTAAAATTATGGGATTGTTTGTTGTGTAATATATCTAAAATAATTTGGTTGAAACATATCTTAAAAAATGTCTGAATAAACAAAAAAGTAACTATAGCCAACCTATTAAATTCGGTTCATAACAACGTTCCTTAACATATGGTTTCTGGAAATAAATGGAAAAAGATAACAATCCAAACTATTTCTTTATTTGTTCCACATATTCAGCAACGACTTCAGCAATCAGTGTCTTCTTCTTCGTCGTCTTTTTCATTTTATGACGAACGATCTCCTGAGAAGACTTGATACGTCTAGTAGCTTTGTTGGGATTATTACGCTTCTTGAAACTAGTACTTGCTAACAACTCCTCATTTGCAGTCTGGTGAATGGCAGCATATGTGGAGTAATGGGGAAGAATGTAAGATTAATTACAAATAAATTTTAGTACCCGAGGCATGAACACCGGTAGGAGTTTCACCGATACTGTGGTTAGAGACCGACTCTGGCAATGAATCTGGTACCAAACATGGAAAATAGGAACACAATACACTGTGTCAGTATTGGAGGATGGAAAAACGATACTTAATGTACCTGAAGTGAGTAAATAGGTACCTAACGCACCTGAAGCAAGAATGTCCGATGACGATGGAACGGTGGTCGGCAACAGGCCGGACTCAGATGATATCTTCAAAACTGAAGCCTGAACACGGGTAGGAGTTTCACCGATATTGTGGTTAGGGGGCGACTCTGTCAATGAATCTGGTACCAATCATGGGAAAAAGGAACAGAAGCCATCAGTACTGGAAAAAGATAAAAGGTACATATTGTACCTAAAGTGGAATAATTGGTACATAACGAACCTGAAGCAACAGTGTCGGATGATGATGGAACGGTGGTCGGCAACGGACCGGACTTCGATGATATCTTCTCATCTGTGATTGTTTCCATTGTTGTAGCATTATGGGAAGATTAAATGACTGATCACCATAATCGAAACGAAACAGATGGCTATCAAAGTTCGAATTCTGAAAAAACCTGATAAACAAATGAAGGTTGCACGTGATTAAACAATGATGGTTCGATTTGATGCAGGTTCGATGTTGCTGCCGTCGATTACCAATAAACGACGTTGTTGATTTCCAAGCCACCGGAAAACAAAACCACTGTCGATTAAATGGATGTAGTCGCCGATGAAGAACAACTGTCGCCGCCGATGAAGAACAACTGCCACCGCCGATGAAGAACAATTGCCACTGCCGATGAAGAATAGTTGCCGCCGGGAAAAAATAGAAGATTTTCAGCGGTGAAGTTGAACAAAAACAATAACCGCAGGAAGTTGATTCTTTCCCATAACTAATTCCTACATTTTAGTTAGGATTAATCTTTTATCATATTATTTTATTAAATGATTTAAATAAGGTAATTAATATTAATAGGAAATTTACATAGATGCCCATGAATTTATAGCCATTAGATTAGATTAGCAGAATGGATGGTATAGATTAGTGTTCTCATGGTGAGAAGAAAATGAGTGTTCTCATACAAGATTTTCTGCTTCAAAAATATCCAACAAAAAAAATTAAGTTCTATAGTTATTCAAGTTATTAAAATCTAGACAACGTTAAAACCTGGACTGCGCGAAGTAAAACCTGGACTACGCGAAGTAAAAATGGACTGTGCGAAGTAAAACCTGGATTGGGCTAAATAAAAACGGAATGCTCGAAGTAAAACATGGACTGCACGAAATAAAAACCGACTGTGCGAAGTAAAATACTGACTCCACAAATAAATAAGGGTATAATGATCAATTTTTGAGAAAATATAGACTGCGCAAAGTAAAACAAGGACTGTATATAACAAAGCGCATAGGGTGTGGTGTACACACGTTATTTTATTCAGTGTGCACATGATTTATACAAATTATCTGCACACGAGTACAATATATGTGTACACTAGTGTAAAAAATAAGTGTGCACATGTACGAAAAGTGTACACATGTACATAAAAAAATGTAAGATATTGTATACACGCGTACGTTGAGTATGTGCACGTATATGTGTACAAGATAAGTGTACACGTATACAAAAATGTAAGTACATAAATGTGTGCGTGTATAGAACGTGTACACATATATAACACGTGTACAAAAAATGTGTGCAAATGAGTACACAGTTTTTGTACAAAAATGTGCACGTACACATATACATAAATGTGTACACATATTAAAAACGAATACGAAGCGTCATTCAAATTTGTGTGTACACGTGTACGTAAAAAATATAAGATATTGAATACACGTGTACAATGAGTATGTGCACATATATAAATATGTGTACACGTGTACAAAGAGTGCATGCACGTGTACAAAAGAGTATGTGCACGTGTACAAAAATGTATGTACATAAACGTGTACACATGTATAAAACGTGTACACAGTTTGTGTACAGAAGTGTGTACGTACACATATACAAAAACGTGTACAAATATTAAAAACGAGTACGAATTGTCACTGAAAAAAATTTTCCAGAAAAATAGGTCCGACGACAGTGGTCCGGTGGCCGAAATTTTTTTCGAAATCGGAGCTCCGATCGTCGGAGAAGTCGTCAAAAAATTCATCTAAGCTCCGATCGTCGGAATTCCGGCTGGTCACGGGAGCTCTGTTCGCCGGAACTCCAATCGTCGGAGCACCCGGTCGTTAGAGCTCCGGTCGTCGGAGACTTTCCAGCGACGTAAATACTTATTAAAAAAAAATTATGAAATGACACTTATACCCTTTATTTTAAACCATTAGATTTAAAAATTACTCAATAGTTGAGATAGGTACTTGATACTATCAAGGAAAACCAATCTCCTTGATGCAGCCGCACTCTTCATGAAGGCTGAAGCATAAAATATGTTCAAATCTAGCTGCAGGCTATCTCCTATGCAGCTACCCTTATCCAATTAAAACCCTTTTCCGTCAATACAGAAATGGAAAAAAGAGAGAAAAGTTGGGAAACAGGAAAGAAACGGTGTTGTCTTTCTCTTTCTGTGCGTTTGCATTGTTCGTGCCTGCTCGGGATTACCAGTAGCAGCACGAGCTCCTTACGGATCAGATCTAGGGGCATCAATGGTTCACACAACTCCGTTCTCTACTTGAGGACTCTGATGACTTGTTCCTGCCTCTGTGGAAGGAAAACTCTCGAGCTTGGAAAAGAGAAGGAACAATTGAGTTCTCTCTTCTTTCTTTGCCACTCTCTGTCCTCTCACTCCCCAGCTAATAGCAAGTGTCCTTTTGGGTTCGCATTCCTGCATTTTCCTGTCTGAATTTGACATGAAGTTATGTGCGGTGTTGGTGGTGTCATCTCGCTGGATTCTGTGGTTGATTTGATCGGAATTCGCCTGGTTTCGCGACCTCAGAATCACGCTGTCTTTTCAACTGGCTAAATGGCGGCCTCGCCGGTGAAGTTCCTATTCGGTTTCCTACTGGTTTGCATCACATTGTGGTTGTTCTTCATGTAAGTGCCTGAATTCTTCTTTGTTCTGTGAGCCTCCAAGCTGAGACTTATCTTTTTTTCCTCTCGTGTCTCTATGATTGGAATTCAACAGACATAAGGTAAACGAACTAACAAAGTAGCTGCGTACCACATTCCATTCACAATTTTTATATGCCGATCGTGGCCTGGATTTAAGCACGGTTTATAAATATGGTTCAGTGTTGTGGAGGATTGTGACTTGTGAGTGCTTGGTGGTAATGGTGATGGTTCTTTAAGGTTATAATGGCGTTCACAACTTGTAATATTTCGTAACTACAAAAGAAAGTTTGATGAGCATCTTATTAGAGGACTTCTTTTTAATCCTGAACGACATTAATTTTATCATTGTATTTACTTCGATAGTGATTTTGTTGATTTTCTTTTATATTACTTCATCGATACGTGGTAAAGTAGAGAAGTATGTTCTTTCAAAGTACTCTTTTCTCATTAATAGTACAATGTAGTCATGTACTTTATTTCACTTGCGTACTGTATGCTACAATTTCTGGAAGTGATGGATACAGTTCCCTCCTTAGATGTTAATTATTCATCTGTTTACCAGATTTGCTTCTAGGTTGGTGGCGTGGATTCTGGGCCGCATTCTGGGAGCGTCAATTGGATTGCGTGTCAGTGGATGGAAGTCTTTAAGAGATATCGTGGTGAAGTTCAAAAAGGTCTGTATTCCCTCACATGACTGGTGATTTTAGACTGGTGTTGACTTGAGAAAAGTCAGGTACATCCTGCATGTATCAGTGATGGTTTCTGATGCATAGTGTGAATAGAAGAAGGATTTCCACAGATCTTGTCATTAAAACCACGACTTCTGACTGTTTTCAGGGTCCGGTTGAATCTGTATCAGTTGGTGAAATAAGAGTCAGCTTACGGCAGTCATTGGTAAAACTTGGTGTTGGTTTCATATCGAAGGATCCAAAGTTGCAAGTGTTAATATGTGACCTGGAAATTGTTTTGAGGCCATCTGGCAAGGTAACCAAAAAGAAAACTAGTACTCAAAGTGGAAGATCATCGAAAACTCCCGGAAGGGGAAAGTGGATGGTCTTAGCTAATGTAGCAAAGTTTCTATCAGTCTCCATGACCGATTTGGTTGTGAAGGTATGTTACATCCCATATCATGATATATTGACACGGGGCTTAATAATGTTTATTATTTCTTGTAAGAGGACATGATATCTGTTGATTGTGTTGTGGTAATTGTTATCTGATCCTAGGTGACCTCACTTTTAACATTAGAAGTTGACTGGGGTCATTGATGATGAGGAAGTCAAAAGAATCTAGCTTTGATTTGCAATGGGTGGTGAGTGTATTCGTTTCTAACTTTCAACTGGTTGACAGTCAACAACCATCAAGCCCACCACCCATATCAACTCAAGCTAAAGAAACCCCTCGTTTGTGGGGGGCTGTAGATAAAAGCTATAGGTGTGTGAAAGTGAGCACAAAAGGAAGATGTTCTTTTTTTGTTTACTGATGTAGTAAGAAAGGCTACTGAATGCATAGCCTTTTACATTATGAAGATTAGGTGACTAAATACTTTTCTTTTGGTGGAAAAATGCTTTCTTCAATATTATAAATAGCAAAAAATATTCTTTCTAATTGTTTGACGGAGTGAAGAACTAGGAAGGTTTTCTGGGAACAGAGTTTACAGAAAGAGGATGGTGCGAGGTGTTTATTTGGTTTATTTTATGAACTTTTTTGGCGTATTGTTTGCAGATTAAAGTTTCATATGATGTGCTTTACTGTGACGATACATTTTCTAACAAATTGACGATGTGTCTATCATCGACATGCATTAGTGTTCATGAACTGTCTCTCCAAAAGAAGAAAGATGAAAATAGAATTTGGCAACCTCTAGCGAAATAGAATTTTGTTTCTTGTTTTCTAATGGATTATTGAGTTCCTGTAATGTCATTATGAACAATCAGAAGCTAATTGACTGAATTTACAGCTTGTATAGCCAATTTTGCGAGTTGCATTTAGAGAGACCATAGTAAAGTCTGTACCTGCTATGTTTGATTTCTAGCTTCAAAGTTTGAAGTGTCGATGTGAACTAGCTCAGTGTTTGTTACACTCTCCCATTATATGGCTGATTGGAGATGTCATATGTGATATTCATAGTGGAATTATCATTACATCAATTGAAAAGGTTCACTATGTTACCAATCATAAAATCTTGCATATACTGGGAAGTCTCATGCATTAGAAGTCTGTTGCCTGCCACAAAACAATGACATTGCAGAAAGCATTTGCTTTTAAGCTTGTGGCGGTACTGTATTATCTTCTTTATCTTTTTCGATGGTTATGTAGTCATGTCAAAGATGTTTCATTGAATCTTGCAGACAGCCCAAGCAACAGTTGAAGTTAAAGACATGCGATTGGATATATCTAAAGATGGAGGTTCCAATCCAAATCTGTTCATTAAGCTACACATATTACCTATTTGTGTCCACATGGGTGACCCACGATTGAGTTGTGACCTACCAACGAACTCTAATAGTAGAGATTCTACTTCGGGGGAATCATTTAGCTCGGCAGAAAGAGCTTTGGTTCCATTTTTCTGTGACGAGTTTTTCCTATCTGTGGAATTTGGTCATGACAGGTATTTACTGTTCATTTTTGCTCTCCATTTCCCCCCTTTTGACCTTCCAATAAGGAGATAATAATGCTTAGAGACACTTTGCTGAGAATCTAAAATAAAATTAGTTGCTGACTTTACTTGCATCTAAGTCTTCTTTGCCAATAGCTTAGAGATCTTAGTATTCCGTAAAAGAGTTCTAAAGAGTTCTCCAAGACCCATGTGAGAGAAATTAGAGTTATTAGACCTTTCATGACGTGCAATGTGTGTTATCTACTTTCATTGATTAATGCATTGTTATTGAACTCAGGGTATGTCTGAGTGGGTGGTTGCAATTTCTTTTGTCACATTTTATGTACCAATAACATGCAATTCAGATTGGCATTTTAAGTTGCATGAGCAAAAGAAAAAAACTCGGGGGAGTCAGATTTGGCACAATTCATTAACAAATATGTAGTCTCTACACGTTTTTTGGTACTTCACACATTGCAGTATGCAGCTACTTATGGTTAAAAAGCGTTCTTTTTCCTTTTCAGATTTTTTTGTAGAGGAATAGGGATGTTGCTCTCAAGGTTTGACCCCAGGGTGGCTTGGATGTTTGTCCTCATTACCACCTAGCTAACTTCTAGAAATTGGAAACAACACCTAAAAATTAGAAAGACTTGTATTCATTGCATTAGTGGATTATTAGACTGCTTTATTGTTCTTTTTGCAGTTTTTTTCTATTTGTTAAGGGATCATCATTTGTGCAGCCTAGTTTTCCATAATCATATGCTCAATCGGAATATTTTCTTTCTAATTAGAATTTTTCTCTACTTGTCGTTGTAGGGGGAAGGGTATAGTCATCCAGAATGTGGACATCTGTAGTGGAGAAGTTAGTGTGAATCTGAATGAGGAGCTGCTCTTGAAAAGGAAGAGTATGTCAGATGAAAATGTTGACAAAGAGAAAAGGTCACTTGTTGATTCTGCAACGACTAAGGATTCACATAAAAAAAATCCTGCAGTTTTGGCGATGTCTAAGTTCACTTTCATGATTCCTGAAAAGGTCAGTTGTGGACTTAGAATAAAGAGTATCTTTATTTACAGTTCACAGTGTCCTTGAGTTTCCAGGGATTTTGAGTACAAGGTCCCATTTCATATTAATGATTCCCGATAACATGGTGTACGATACTGATTTCTAAAGTTTACATATGAACCTTGTAGATACATATACTGTGTGTCTGGATATCGTTGATGGTTTAACAACCATGAATCTTTTAGCTCATAATCTATGTGTCAACTGTCCACCTGTCTTTGTTTGATAGATTAGCTTCACACTGCCGAAACTGGATGTAAGGTTTCTGCATCAAGAGCATAGTATTCTTATTGAGAATAACATAATGGGCCTCCAATTCAAAGTTGTGAAATCACCATCTAGTGAGGATGTGGAGAGCACACGCCTTGATATTCAGATGGATTTCTCTGAGCTGCATGTATGTAACAAAGCATAGATTTTTTACAGCTATTTCTTATATTCGTCTTGATGGATTTCCCCATCCTGACAATAGTTTCTCATGTTGTCTTTACAGTTGCTTAGAGAGGCTGGCCGTTCTGTGGTGGAAATTTTGAAAGTTGATCTTATTACCTTCATATATGTGCCAAAAGAGGCAAGTTATTCATCTGCGTTATTTCCCATTCTTGTCATATGTTTTCTCGATGGCCTGGCTTGTAAACTTGTTCGGTGTTCTTACTTTTCTCTTTCTGTTTCTTGGTGAGGGAAGGTGGAGTTTAGATTGTCGATAAAGGTCTTTGAGGCCTTGCTAGTAAAAAATGACCTCAAGTAGAATTCATGGGTTGATCCTGAAGGGGGGAAGTTGGCAGTATTTGCATCACTTAGAAAGTAGTAATATACACAAGCACATATTTTCTCCCCTTTATTGAAATTCAACTACTATATATTTTGACAAGTTCCATGCTAACAGATATTGTAATCTTCAAATTACCAAGTCTCCATAATCTCCCATATGGTAACATGACAATTTCCAAATTCTGAGGCCCATGTAAACAGTTAAATCTCCATGGTATACTTGCATAGATGGTTTGTTCTATGCTGTTTCTAATGTTATGATATTCTAGCTGTATTCTTACAGTTATTGTCTCACATTATTGATGTGATTATATTGTTTTATCATTTTCAAAGCAATAATATTGTCTGTCTGGATGTTTTATGTACTCAATTGTTTAACTCATTAGCTTGATTGTTTACAGTTTGTATTTTCCAGTATTTTACGATTTTCTTATTCTTCTTCCATATTTTCAGCCGACCTCTCCAATTAGAGCTGAAATTGATGTTAAGTTGGGGGGCACTCAGTGCAACATCATAATAAGCAGATTAAAACCTTGGTTACGACTCCAAAACTTAAAAGTGAAAAAAACGGTGCTTCGAGAAGAAGTGTCTCCTCTGTCAAAGCCAGAATTGAAAGCAATTATGTGGACGTGTACAGTCTCAGCCCCTGAGATGACTCTTGTTCTTTACAGTGTCGATGATTTGCCGCTGTATCATGTAAGTACTATGCTTTTTATATCACTGCAATTTGTTTTCTTCCATTTTTGTTTTTTATTGAATAATTGATTATTACTGTGCTTATACTCCTTGCTACCTGATCCATGTGGTCTGGTAATTTTTCTGTAATGAAAGAGCTCATCTCTTTAGCAATGTATTCCCTTTATACGCTCTACAACTTGCCTTGTCTTATGACTGTAGTTCATAAAAGTAATAACCCTTCTTGACTGCTGTTGTGAAGGTCTGTGTGATATTGTCCCTATGATATTGCTGATTATATTCTTGTCTAGGGGTGCACACAATCATCACATGTTTTTGCAAATAACATATCAAACATGGGAACTTCAGTACACATGGAACTTGGGGAACTCAACCTGCACATGGCAGATGAATATCAAGAATGCTTGAAAGAGAGCCCATTCATTGTTGAATCGAATTCAGGTGCATTATTGCATGTACCAAAGGTCATTTTGGACTGGGGAAAAAAAGATACTGAACCTTCAGAAGAAGATGGTGCTAAATGTAAATTAGGTCTTTCTGTTGATGTCACTGGTATGGGTGCTCATTTGAACTTCAAGCGTTTAGAATCACTTGTTGTTACTGCTATCTCCTTTCAAGCTCTTGCTAAAAGTCTATCCCCTGGTAAAAAGATGATACAGAGCCGAGGAGGAAGGCCCTCTAAGTCCTCTGGTAAAGGGACTCAAATTTTGAAATTCAATCTTGAAAGATGTTCTGTCAATATATCTAGTAACTCAGACTTGGAATACACAGTTGTTGCTGATCCCAAGCGTGTCAATTACGGATCACAAGGTGGGCGTGTAGTAATTACTGACTCAGATGATGGCACTTCTCGGACAGCAGAAGTGATTTCTACAGTCCTTGGTGATCACAAGAAGGTTGGTTACACCATCTCCTTGACATCATCAACTTCTGTCTGTGTGTAAACAAGGGAAAACAATCTACTGAGTTGGAAATTGAAAGAGCCAGGGCAACGTATGAAGAATACTTGGCGGAGCACAAGATTGATGCAAAAGTTACATTGTTTGATATACATAAATCAAAATATGTGCGACGAGCTGGTGGTCTCAAAGGAGTGGCTGTCTGTTCTCTTTTCAGTGCTATGGATATTACCATTGGTTGGGAGCCTGATCTACATATTTCACTGGTTGAACTTATGTTACGACTGAAGGCAGTGGCACACAGCCAGAAGGTTAAGGTATATGAAAATGAACACATGGAGGATTCCTTGAGCTTGAAAGATGCTGCACATAGGAAAGAAACCTCAATGGAACCAGAATATATCGATGAACATAAGAAAAAGGAATCCATTTTTGCTGTTGATGTGGAAATGTTGACTCTATCTGCTGTAGTTGGAGATGGAGTTGATGCAATGGTGCAGGTTCAATCAATTTTTTCTGAGAATGCTCAGATAGGAGTACTTCTTGAAGGACTTCTTTTGCGATTCAATGGGACCAGAGTTGTGAAAAGCAGCAGAATGCAAATTTCCCGAGTTCCTAGTGCTTCCACTGGATCATCAGGTGCAAAAGTATTATCTGTCCTCACATGGGATTGGGTGGTTCAAGGCCTCAATATACATATAAGTCTGCCATATAGGTTGGAATTACGTGCCATTGATGATTCTGTCGAGGAAATGTTGCGTGCTTTGAAGCTTGTTACAGCTGCTAAAACACAACTTATATTTCCCATCAAGAAAGTGACCTCAAAACTGAAAAAGCCAAGTTCAACAAAATTTGGATGTGTTAAGTTTTATATACGTAAATTCATTGCTGATATTGAGGAGGAACCAATGCAGGGTTGGCTTGATGAACACTATCATCTGATGAAGAATAGGGCATCTGAGCTGGCTGTTAGGTTAAATTTTCTTGATGAGTGTATCTATAGGTCTACAAATTGCCCCAAATCAACTGAAGGAAATGATTCTACTAGTGAGAAATTTTTTATTTATAACGGAGTTAAGATTGATATACAAGATGCTTCAGCTATTCAGAAACTGCGAGATGAGATTTATCTGCAGTCATTTAGAAAATATTATGATGCATGCCAGAAGTTGGTTCCTTTAGAAGGTTCAGGTGCCTGTATAGGAGGGTTTCAAGCAGGTTTTAAGCCGAGCACGGCAAGGGCTTCTCTGTTTTCAATTTCTGCTACGGACTTGGATCTAACCTTGACAAAGATCGATGGTGGGGAAGAGGGGATGATAGAGGTTGTTAAGAAACTTGATCCTGTTGCTCTTGAAAACAATATACCATTTTCTCGACTATATGGGAGTAATATTTTCTTGCGAACAGCGTCTCTCATCATTCAGCTAAGAGATTACACGTTTCCTCTTCTAGGTGCTACATCTAGTAAATGTCAAGGCTGTATGGTACTTGCCCAGCAGGTATGGTTAACTAATCCCTTTCTTCTTTGGTTTGTTATGTTTAAATTGTGTCATGTTATTGTCTTTTAGCGAGTGAAAAAAGTGCTAAATGCATAACAATTCATTGATTTAAGTATCATAGTTGATAGTTACCTCAGATTTATCTCTCGATTTTTCCGACTGAAATAGTACAAAATCCTTGTGCGATACAGGAACAGAGATGCAGATTTATTTATATATTAAAGTACATACTGATAAGTCAAAATGCGGTATCCTGCAACTTATTAGCCAATAGTTTACGTTATTTAGAGATCAGTTCTCTTTTGAAACAGAAAATGTGCAAGTACTTCGACTGAACCAAAAATGAAATGATTTTTTATAAGATGTATGCTTCTGATGGTCTCCTACAAGATGAACAATCAGATGGATCTTGGTGGATGACATGTTTTGTTTCTGTAAGTATAGGAATTTAGGAAGTAAGTCCGTGATGTTTTATTCACAGAAGAATAGCACACTATATACAAAATCTATGTTAGGAACAACCTTCCCAGATTAGGATATTCTCTGCGTCTTAACCACCTTACATAGGATACCTATCTATATATATTAAGTAAGACAGATAAGGTAAGTAGTTAATTAGGAATTATCTCTTTTACGAGTCGTTTGATTTTAAGATTTGGTCAAAAGTGATTTGAAATAGTAAGATATTTTAAATAAGCAAGCTATTTCGTAAATAGCTTGTTTGGTTGGTAAGAGACCTTAAAATGAGGGAAGGATTCTAATTTATGAAAAAATTATATTTAATTAAATTATTTAGAAAATTGCCCTACCTATATTTTCTTCCTTTAATTTATTATACTTTTTAAGGTAAGTCAATTGGGTATTTTTCACTCAAATCACCTAGAGATTTGTGAAATCCCACCTATATGAAGGGGATTTCAAAAAGACTGCAAAATCCCCTTCGGGGCCACAAAGTGATTTCAAATCACCTTCAATTCTCTTGCATTTATTGTTCCAAATGGATGATCTCGTTCATATCACCTGAGCCCACCAAATCCCTCCGAGTTTAAGAAAACAAAGGACCCATTAATTCTATAGCAAGTTAAATGGTTTCTTTGTACTGACATCTTTAATTCACTGTGGAAGAAACGGATTGATCTGCCAGTATCAGGTAGAATGATTTTTGGAATCCTGTTATATGTAGGCATACCTGTTATATGCAGGCATACCTGTTATCACATGACATACTAATCAACCTGCTCCATGTTTTTCATCATATTGCCGTGAGTTTGTGATTCTGTTTCCATTATGTTCTAGGTACTAACTGTTCTCTTTTTTAATTAGGCCACACCTTTTCAGCCGCAAATGAAGCAAGATGTCTTTATTGGGAGATGGAGAAAGGTTTGCATGCTCCGTTCAGCTACTGGCACTACTCCGCCAATGAAATCATACTTTGATCTGCCATTACATTTTCAGAGAGGAGAAGTATCTTATGGTGTGAGCTATGAACCAACTTTTGCCGATTTGAGCTATGCATTTACAGTGGCACTTCGCAGGGCTAATCTTAGTGTTAGAAATCCAGGTCCATTAGTTATACCTCCAAAAAAGGAGCGTAGCTTGCCGTGGTGGGATGATATGAGGAACTACATTCACGGACGTATCACCTTGTCCTTTACTGAAACTCTATGGCACATTCTTGCTACTACTGATCCTTATGAAAAGCTTGACAAAGCTCAAATAACATCAGGTTTCATGGAGATTCAGCAGTCAGATGGTCGTGTTTTTATGTCTGCAAAGGATTTCAAGTTTTTTATGAGCAGTTTAGATAATCTAGCTCACAAGTGTGGCTTCAGACTTCCTCCTGGTGTATCTCATACATTCCTTGAAGCCCCAACCTTTACTCTTGAAGTGACAATGGAATGGGAATGTGAATCTGGCAGCCCAATGAATCATTATTTGTTTGCACTCCCTATTGAAGAAAAACCTCGTGAATTTGTGTTTGATCGTTTCAGATCTACTTCACTAGCACTGCGATGGAACTTCTCTCTTAGACCACCTCTTCCTTGTTCAGGTCAATCATCTTCTTTCACTGGGAGCAGCAATGTCGATGAGACTGTTTCTAATCCATCTGGGAAGCTTGATAAAGCTTTATATCGTCCACCCACATTGATTGTAGGGGCTCATGATCTGGCGTGGTTAATTAAGTTTTGGAACTTGAACTATCTTCCACCTAATAAGTTACGCAGCTTCTCACGGTGGCCTCGCTATGGGGTTCCAAGAATTGCTAGATCTGGTAATTTATCTCTAGACAAGGTTATGACGGAATTCTGTCTTCGCGTAGATGCTACACCTACTTGCATAAGGAATCGTCCAATGCATGATGATGATCCGACAAAAGGACTCACTTTTAGTATGTCAAAATTGAAATATGAAGCCTGTTACAGTCGGGGTAAGCAAAAGTTCACTTTTGAAAGCATACGTGACCCTCTTGATCTTGTCTATCTGGGAGTTGATCTCCATGTTCCTAAGGCTGTCATAAATGAAGATTATTCAACCAGTGTCGAAAAAGTAATACTGGTGAATAAGAAAAATTGTCAACCTTCAACTACGGAAAGAGTTCCAAGTGAAAAACACAATGCAATGAGTGGTGGCACGGAGCAGCACCGAGATTCTGGGTTTCTTTTATCCTGTGCTTATTTTTCTATAAGAAAGCAGTCACCAAAAGCAGATGCGTCAAAACTATTGGCGTGGCAAGAGGCTGGAAGAAGAAATGCTGAGTTGACATCTGTGAGATCTGATTTTGATCATTGCAGTGATAGTGATGAAAATGTGCGGTCTGATCACAGTGATGATGATGGGTATAATGTTATAATTGCTGATAATTGTCAGCGTATTTTTGTTTATGGTCTTAAGATTTTATGGAATCTTAGAAATAGGGATGCTGTTTGGTCCTTTGCTGGTGGACTGGCCAAAGCATTTGCACCTCCAAAGCCTTCCCCTTCTCGGCAGTATTCGCAGAGGAAATTACTCGAGGAAACCCAAACACCGATGGGAGCTGAAGGATCTCTAGATGATACCTTTAAGACCCCGTCCACTGGTAATAATGATAATTCCACTCCTGTATCTGAAGCCATGGAGACATCAGGATCTGCTTCACCTCCTTCCAGTTCAATTAAAATCGAGAATTTGACATATCCTGTTATTGGTGGGTCTTTAGTATCGCTTAACTTTTATAATCATTTTCTCTCTGATTTGCTGAGGAGTACCTTCTCTTTCCTTATTGTCAGCAGAAAATGCTAGCAAGGAGGAGGCTGAGGAAGAAGGAACTCGTCACTTCATGGTGAATGTGATTGAGCCACAGTTCAATCTTCATTCTGAAGATGCCAATGTAAGTTGAAAAAGCTTTGCTTAGAGCTTCCTGTGTCAGCAGTTAGCCTGGCTTTTTCTTGTGTTGTGCATGCTTTCCAACTGATTCATTAATGTCTATTCTCATATTGTGCAAGGATTTTATGTGGTTATGTATATATGCCCTGAGCTAATGCAGCTACGAAGGGTCGCAAGTGGGTCCCATCCCATTTAGCTCATTCCTCCGAAAATGATCATGGAATTATAGTTTCAATTGCAATTCTGGACCACAAGGATTGCAGTTAAATAGATGTACAATATTAATTTGCAAAGGATGATTCTTCTTGTTATTCACAGTAGGATATATATACACAATTCTCCTTAACAAGAGAGTCCTACAAAGTAAATCCCTACAAATCAAGGACTTATTATAATTATCTACTCATCCACAGCCTATAAAACATCTGATAGTATACTATAATAAAGGTAACAGATTCTAACATACAAGACTGAACTTACAGTCGATATATTATAGATTATTTTATAAGTGATATGTATATTAAAAATAAAATATGAGAAGTGGCAGGGAGTGAGATACAATTACTTGCTAACAGATGAAAGCGAAAGCTAATAAGCAAAAATGGAAAACATTTACTATTGAGATTTGGGCAAGAAAAGTTAACGAAAAGTTTAATTATGCACATTACTTTTAGATTAATAAAGTTTCTATCTATGAACAAATTAGCTTGTCTTGTAGCATTAATAACAACCTATGTTTCAATTAAAATTTTTTATTAGTTATAATTTAATGCTTAATCACGTATAATGAGAGTTTGGTGCCCATTTGGCTTGATTATTCACTACACCAGTTTCCTAATTGTCTTTTGGACTTTCCAACTTTATTACTTGTGACAGCATGTGGGCCGAAGCTGTCCGCGCATTTTCTTAAATAGTAACATTAGAAAGTCTGGTTTGTTGAAGCAACACGTACTCTATTCCTTCTACAAATTGTGTTGCTAGACACATCAGGGTCTGTTCAGCCTCCACTACTCATGAATCAGGGTTTCATATTTTCTGTTGTATAAGAAATATCTGGAGAATTCTCATTCTGTTTTTGGTTCACCAGGGCAGATTTCTACTTGCTGCTGTTAGTGGTCGTGTATTAGCTCGGTCATTTCATTCAGTCCTCCAAGTTGGACATGAGATTATTGAACACGCATTGGTAACTGGAGACGTGCAACTTCCTGAAACTGTACCTGAGATGACATGGAAGCGGATGGAATTGTCAGTGATGTTAGAACATGTACAGGCTCATGTTGCACCCACTGATGTTGATCCAGGGGCTGGACTGCAGTGGCTTCCAAAGATCCGTAGAAGTTCCCCAAAAGTAAAGCGCACTGGTGCTCTACTAGAGAGAGTTTTTATGCCATGTGATATGTATTTTAGGTATACAAGACACAAAGGAGGGACTCCAGAGTTGAAGGTAAAAGTGCTTCTTTTATCTTTTTTAGCAGCCCTTGATGTTACCTAATCAGCCCTTGATGTCTCTTTTATCTTTTTGTTAATGACAGGTCAAACCATTGAAAGAGCTTACATTCAACACTCATAACATAACAGCAACAATGACATCTCGCCAATTTCAAGTCATGCTTGATGTCTTGACCAATCTCCTCTTCGCTCGGCTTCCAAAGTAAGGGCTCTTATTTATCATATGACCCGGTGTGTGTAGCCGTGGTTTCTATTTCGTAGTATCTCCTTGGTTATTGGAAAAGACAAATTAAACATTAGTCTGTTATGTCAGTTTTTTTTTATCATATGTTGGACTTTTGCATATTAAGTTTCCATCGAGTTCTTTCATCAACATGTCATAAGGTTGTCAATTTATTCTAGAACTTTTATTCGAATATGTTAGCCTACACATATTTCTATGCTTGTTAGATTTACGTTATAGTATATAGCCGTAGATAGTGAGGTATTAGCTATCATATTTCCTGTAATTAGTACTTGATAATATCCCTAATTTACAAGAATTGAGAGTGATTAGAGGCTACGCCTCTACCCAAATTGTTGAGTTTGTGTTTAGACGCTATGACTTGATAACTTGCATGATTCAGGCCTAAAAAGAATAGTCTGTCACTTCCAACTGAAGATGAAGAAGACATGGAAGAGGAGGCAGATGAGGTGGTTCCTGATGGTGTTGAAGAGGTGGAACTTGCACGGATTGACCTACAAAAAGCTGAACAGGAGCTGAGATTGGTTTTCAGTGACATCAGGTCACTTTCTCTAGATCGTGGCACATCTGGAGATTCATCTGCTAGAATGGATGATGACTTGTGGATGATGACTGGTGAAAGATCTTCTTTGGTAAGAACCCCAGCTTTTAATTTGTATTATATGTCTTTTGTTTAATCAGATCTATTTGCCCTTGGTTTAGGCAGGCACTTTCTGACTTAACATAACATGTGTGCACTTTTTATATATAAGAGAGAATTTAAAGGAAAAAATAGCACTTGAATTGATTTATTTTCCTTACAATAGAGGAGAAATTCTGGCATTATCTTTTCCTTGAAAATTTCTCATTTTGTATAAACTAGGAATATGCTCGGGCATTGTCGCGAGAGTATATAAAAAACACGATACTTTAGTTACATTACTATGTGGTTATATTTTTCCTTGACATAAGTTTAATATATGTTTAATATGACTACTGCAATATTCACCATTTAACCCAAAAACAACTAGTAAGCAAGCTGGAAGATCTCATTCTCAATCAGAATACCCTTGTGATTTTTTGGGTAAACTATAGGCAACTAGTTGAGTCTTTGTCAATTACGGGTCTTGTTGGTCAGGTTGCATGAAATTGGATGTCCATTCCGACAAGCAAGTTAGGGTTCGTTATTGATGGATTGTAGCCTTGTTGTCAATTTAGTTACAAGTCGGGTCATGTATTGACACCTCTGTAAGAAAGGAAAAAGGAACATTGTCCATTTGGGTCATGAGTTAATCAATTTTGTATCATACTGGGTAGGTTTATGGGGTTGGGTTGGATACTAATATGTAAAATGTAGGGATAATAATAAAAAGGAAAAAACGAAAAAAATTATGTATATGAGAACATGTGTAATCATCCTTAACGAAACCTACCCTTATGCAATAGTAATTCGCATTTTACTAAAAGAATAGTGCACACTTAGTGTCATGTTAAGTCAAAGAGCCCAATTAACGTGTGAAGTATCTCAATAAATGTCAGAGTGCTACTAACTCGTGGGATACCTAAGCTTCAGGATTTTGTTATACAACTGGAAGTGTACAGGATAGATGTACACATAAGCTATGGTAGAACTTGCATAGTTATATGGATAGTCGTTCCATTGTTGTCTGCTGTTGAAACAATTCTAGTAATGAATCAAGGTTGGATCTGTTAGTATGCGGTTATTGTTGAAACATACGTGTTAGCTGGAATATTAGTTACCTTTTTTCTATTGATAAAGAGTTACAGACAGCAGCGGAAGAAACAACTGCTCTGATACCATATTGAGTTTAGAGAGATTTAGGTATTACAATAGAAATCCATCTCGTGTCTTATTATTTACTTAGGGATTACAGTAGATATATATACAAGTATAAGAGAAGAGACCTTAGGAAGTCCAGAAGACCTTAATTTCCTATATACAAGTATAAAGGAAGAGACCTAATAAACCTAGGAAGTCCAGAATACTCAATTTCCTAACTAGTTTCCTGCACTAATACGGAAGTAAGCAACATTCATTCTTCAACATCTCTAATTAAGTCACTGCATTAGTGCCCCTCCAGAAGACTTAGCAGTAGGAATTTGATTGTGTACTGACATCTGTTGTGATTGTTGCCAATAGTGCAACTTCACGTCATTGCAATACTTTCCATCCATAAAATTGAGAAGTAGGAATTCATTGGTGCGTTATATATCCACAAATTATTTATGTTTTGTAGTTTAAGGCGAAGAGATAGAAGTGCTCTTTCAAAAAGGAAAAAACTAAACTGCGGTGCAGTACCTTTTACTGTATCAAGTATTGAGTTTAGTGATTCGCGTCTATTGAAGTTCTATTCTACATAAATCCTTGTTTTTTCTGCCGTGTTTTTCTTTGTACACTTATTTCCCTAAGAGTTTTTATACTAGTACTTGTACCTTATCTATTACAAACTCTAATCTAACAGATCCGAGGGCTAAAGAGAGGGGTCGTTAATGCAAAAAAGTCCAGAAAAGAAGCCTCTTCATTATTAAGAGTGGCTCTACAGAAAGCTGCACATTTGCGGTTGATGGAGAAGGAGAAAAACAAAAGCCCATCCTATGCTATGCGCATATCCTTGCAGATAAATAAAGTTGTCTGGAGCATGCTTATAGATGGTAAACCGTTTGCAGAGGCTGAGATAAATGATATGGTGAGTGATGTTATTATGTAGATGCTTTCGCTACAAAGATCATTGCGTTTATTTTCTTCCTTCAGTCATGATGTATAATCATGATCTAACTTTTGGAACTACCGGTTAGAAGTCATTTATCCTTGATGTGCTCCTTTGACTTAGCCAGCATCCAGAACTGTGTCAAGAAATGGTCACCACTTTGTTAGGTGATTAATTTTGAAGTAATGGAGTCATCATGGTGGTCGCTTATCTAGTCTGCAACATCTGTATTAAATGTATCTTGCAGGAAGATTCTTGCTCCTCCTTGGCGATTGTCATTGGTGGAATTATTTTAATGTGCTAATCAAAGTCACTCCTTTATAATGTTAATTGTTTTGTTATACATTTTCTCTTTTCTAGTTTCTGACATGCACATGGGGATTTTCTTCATTTCGTATTTTCCTTTTTTCCCTGTTTCAGATTTTCGATTTTGATCGTGATTACAAGGATGTTGGTGTTGCTCTATTTACAACCAAGGTTGTCGTTGTGAGGAACTGTCTCCCTAATACAAAATCTGATATGGTTTTGTCGCCATGGAACCCTCCACCAGATTGGGGAAAGTAAGCTGCATTCAATGTTACTATAATGTATATACAATCACAGCTTTTGAGCTTTACCAAAATTATTTAGCTGTTAAGAGCTTTACAATAATGTTATTATAATATTATATGTAATGTAACTGAAAAAAAAAATCTAAACCAAAGTGTGTCTTCAGTGCAAAGGTTTTGAATGTTGAATCTTATTGTTGCATTGTAATGCAAAGTAGAGTTATAGTTATGACATGAAGTCATGAACTCCTTAATTTCGGTACCTTTAATAAATTCTGGTATCATTTAAAGATATTTTAGTTTGATAACGAGAGCCATGATATTTGAGTTTTCTGAAGCTTCATGCTATCATCTGCAATTTTTGTACTCTCTACAGCATTAGTGCCCTTGCCTAGTGATAAGTTCATTCCTCAGGGAACTCTATTTGTATGTAATGCTTGCAGAAAAGTTATGCTGCGGGTGGATGCGAAGCAAGGGACACCGAAGGATGGGAACTCCCGTATTGAACTTTTCATGGTAATTAGGCTCTTCTGCTTTGCTTTTTCTGACCTCTTCATCCACATTTCCCTTTTCTCTGTTTCTTTTCTTCTGATGGGAATTTATTAAATAAATAATATGGCTCGGAGATCACCCTTTTCTATCACGTCATTTTGCTCAGTAGGAGTCTGCCACTGGACAATAATCTACTTAAAAGTAACACAAAATTAATATTTGTGGTCATGCATTTATTAGCCATTGGATCCGATAGTGCACAATTTTTTGAATTAATTTGATACTTGGATGATCTTACACCTTGGCAAGTAAGCTTTCAAAAAGTTGTATTACTATTATGTTAGCTTATTTTGTTTTATTTCTTGCAAGAAATAATTATTTAGGTTGCAATTTATCTGAACTCGTACCTTATCTTCATGCAGGTGGAGATCTACCCACTTAAAATTCATTTGACAGAGACTATGTATAGAATGCTGTGGACATATTTCTTTCCTGAAGAAGAACAAGATTCACAACGTCGGCAGGTTAGTTGGAGAACTTAATTTACTATAAGATGAGCAAAATTATATAGCAGAAAACAAAAATGATGTTTAAGAACCATGTCATAAACAAAACTGTTCGTCCACATCTGGGATTCAGGAAGTCTGGAAAGTTTCAACCACCGCTGCTGTGAAACGTCTTAAAAAGGGCATGTTAAGCAGC
The DNA here is from genome assembly GCA_034768395.1 of Linum lewisii. NCBI lineage: Eukaryota > Viridiplantae > Streptophyta > Magnoliopsida > Malpighiales > Linaceae > Linum > Linum lewisii. The sequence goes on along the minus strand of CM068302.1, from coordinate 26,103,980 downwards.
GATGTTCCTTCATCTTCCAGTCATGGAGGGAGGGAGCCGGATCTTCCATCCAAGCTGTCCGGAAATAATGACAATATGCTGAGAAGGACTTCTTCCTTTGACCGAACATGGGAGGAAACTGTTGCTGAAACTGTTGCAAATGAACTTTTGCAAGCTCATTCGTCCAACGCTTCTTCGTCCAAGGGCGAGCCTCTTGCTATGGACGGAACAGATGATAAAAATAAGTCAATAGATCCAAAGGCTATAAAGTCTGGTCGGCCATCTCAAGAAGAGAAGAAGGTGATAAAGACTCAAGATGAAAAAAGATCTCGTCCACGTAAAGTGATGGAATTCCAGAATATCAAGATCAGTCAGGTTTCGTACATCTTATTGACTCTAATGCCATATATTTGGTTTTTGATTTCCTATGGATTTGTTATTGAACTGAACTATATTACTCTGATGTAGGTTGAGCTACAAATTACTTATGAAAGCTCAAGATTCAATCTGCATGAGCTGAAGCTTCTGATGGATACATTTCACCGTGTGGAGTTCACTGGAACTTGGAGGAGGCTGTTCTCTCGAGTTAAGAAGCACGTAGTTTGGGGAACTCTGAAATCTGTGACAGGAATGCAGGTATTTTTTCTAGTCTTACTCTATCTACCTACCATCTTTCCTGATAATCATTGTATAAAATTATTACTTTCTAATTAGAAAAAACATTACATTAGTGGATCTAGGATCAGTAGTTACTGTGAGATATATATGCGTAATACTTAATCTATATTATTGTTGGCTTTACACCAAAAAAAATATTATTGTTGGCTGTATAATTTATTAGGATAAGTATGTAAGGTAGTTGTTAATGAGGATCCCTAAGTTATAGGGATTGAGATAGATATGACTCTTAGGAGTCAAAGGCTAAGTCTACGCTTTCTTCCTGTATATATTCACAAGTAACGTTGCAATGAGAACATAACAGAATTCTCACCACTGAATATTTTTAGTAACCATGGGCTAAACTTGAGAACTTTTAACAGTGCAATTTTTATATTGAACTTTAGGGAGAAGTAGGGTTTTTTCGTCAGAAGATTGTTCTCGTATATCTCATTCACAAATATAACTGAGGCTAGATATACAAACTGTTACGAAGGAAACCTACCTAATAAGGAAACTACTACTATGAATAATAAGACGACATTCTTCAACAAACTTTAAATCGAAACTCCTCTAAATTACTAAACATATGATGGATCAATAACTAGTTTCATTGGTCAAGACCTGGAGGAACCTTAGGCATGGGCTTAAGGGAATCCCCTGGTCCGTCCGATGCCTGTGTATGTACTAGTGTTCAGGAAGATTTTGAACACCACGTTTTACTACTGAAATGTCTTATGACCAAAACTTGAATCTATTGATCCTTCCACAACTTAAAAGGACTGCTTGTGTAATATTTTCTCTCACCCTCCATAATATCATTGAAAGTTGAACACCAATGGGTGGTCTAGATTGTAAGTGGGAATGAATTCAACTCATGGATCATTATCTATACAAAAAAATTGTTGAGTTTGATCGCTACTCTAATTGGAAATTTCAAATCAGTGATAGTCCTTATGCTGTGTAAACTACTCAGGGCAAGAAATTTAAGGACAAGGGACATGGCCAGAAAGAGCCAATTGCTCCTCCTGCCGTCCCTGACAGTGACCTTAACCTGAGTGATAATGAAGGTCAGGCAGGAAAACCAGATCAGTACCCGAACTTTCTGAAACGTCCAACCGATGGAGCAGCAGCAGGTGATGGATTTGTAACTTCAGTAAGGGGTCTCTTCAACAACCAACGCCGGAAGGCAAAGGCATTTGTGCTGCGGACAATGAGAGGTGAGGAGAATGGATTCCAGGGTGACTGGAGTGACAGTGATGCGGAATTCTCTCCCTTTGCCCGACAGCTCACTATAACCAAAGCAAAGAAGCTTATCAGGAGGCACACAAAGAAATTCAGGTCAAAGAAAGGTTGGTGTGGTTTCCGTAATATGGTTCTCTAGGATTGTTTGATGGCGCCTTTGTTTTTCTTCTTATTTCTACTTTCACGGTAAATTCTAAATTAATGATTGTTCCAACTGGTTTACATGTGTATCCAACAACTAAGTCTGCACATCTTCATTGATACTTGTACTTGTGTGTGGTCCAGGTACAGGACAACTGCAAGACACAATTCCATCATCTCCGAGAGAAACTCCGTTCGAGATTGAGAGTGATTCATCTAGTGGGTCTTCACCTTCATTTGAAGATTTCCCAGAAGGTATCCAACTCCAAGGGCAAGCACCTGAACATCAGTAAGCAATCAACTGGTAAACATGCATAATACTACTCTATACCTAAAAACTCTTGGACAGAATAAAGTCATAGGACAGAGTTATAAGTGAGACAGGGTATGTTTGGCCCTTGTGATCAAATCAATATTCCAGTAAACAAGTTGTCAGCTTGAATCACTTTGAGCAAGATACACATGTTGGTGCCTTTGGCCAAGCTGACTGGAATTGTGCCTTGCCAGAAGTCCACTTTTATCAGTCGTCAAAAATTAGGGAAGCAAGCTTGTATACGTACAAACATTAACAGGAGAGATTGTAGTGGAATTTAGGGAGCAGGAAGGGAGTTTAGTTTGGGTGTAAGCTTATTTTTTTACTTAAAAAGACTTTTTCAGAATTTTAGGTTGGCCAAGTTAGTTACTGCTTACTATTTGTATAGGCGTCTCAGTAAATCCGTAGCTGTAACTAAAGCAGGACCGTAATCTATATAAAGATGGAGGGTTTATTTTATATAATATCACATGTCTATCGCATCGTTTCTTCTTCCTTGACTGTTTTCCCGATTAAGGCCTTCTTCCCTCGTCTTCTTCTTCCTTCACTGTTTCTTCCTCTAAACCATAGTGGGTAGGTCAGGAGCTTGTTGACAGCAATTGAAGTCGACGTCAGAAAAACTAGGCAGTGGCAACAACTTGCGGCGGGGTGAAGAGCTTGTTGGGTAGGTCATGTTGTTGATGACTAGGTGACCAATATCTCAATCCAATCCAAGATTATTTTATTTCTTTTTGCTAAACAACCATATTATTTTAGTTTTGGACAATTCACAATTATTATAATAAAATCTATGGGGACAATGTAGTCATTTCTTGTAATTAATGATTTCAATTCTATTTTATTATTTGTATGGAAAACAAGGAGTTCAACTTCAAAAAAAGTACTTAAAATTTCTCTCGAATTCAATTATTGTGAAATTGTCCAATCCCGTGAATATTCAAAATTTTCACGAAAAATCATGCCTACAAAAAGAAAACACTGAAACACAACTTTCTTTCAGAAGCAAAGTTTTCCGCCACTTAATTCTCCTCCCTTTACATATGTGATAAGATACTATATTATTATACTCTAAAAAGAGTGGGAAAGCTTTGTATAGATGCACATTTATAAATTGTATATTACGTAGCAAATAAATGGTGATGAGGAGGAGAACCATCCACCCTGCTAACCTAAGGATTTGCAACTCATAAAAAAAATTTATTCAATAGCTGGTATCTCCGGCTACATATGAACTTACAGCTCCGAGAAAGGGGAGGCGATAATGAGAAGAGGGAATGGACATAAAAAAATTTCATCCTCAAAGTCGACATAGCCATTTGGATTTTGGGAAGTTGATCTAACCACAATGGTCAAGATCTGTGCCGGGCGGAGTCAGGATTGAAACATGCATTGAGCCGAAATTGATGGAATTTTTTTTTTAAGTTACGACAATAAATTTAAATGACATAAAAGCCTTCATTTCTATAGAATCTCTATCTAGCTTTCTAGTGTAACCCATCTCAATAAACATTCATCAAAGTATCAGCCAGAAAGAAACCTATCATCCATGTTGCTCCGATATCCGTCTTAACGAATTTCATTGCTGAAAGTGTTCTTTCTTTAGTAGCAGTTGATACTGGCATCATCAATACTTTTTATGTATCAATCTTCATATCATCATGTATTACTCTTCTAACCTTCTTGTTACCAAAATCTCCATCAATTTGGCTAATGATGGAACTTCAAAATCAGGACAATTAATTAACAACATGACGAGCATAGTATGGTGTAGTGCAGCGAACAACGAGTGCTTGGCGTCTAGTGGTACGTCAATCGTGAATGGGTTTAGGATATGGTGGGGCAGCAACAGTAGGATTGAGTGGAGGATTGGGTAACGGCGAGCTAACTGAATGAACGGAACAACGACGAAGATTGAAACGGAGTAGAAACAGAGTAAATCCTAGAAAAGTGTTCTGAAATTATAAATCTAATTCAATTTGAATCTCACTTTTACAAAAATAGTATTTCAATTTGCCTCTTTCTATGTCTTGTTCTTATTTTGTACTTCTAATTAATGGGCTATTGAGATTTGGACTTTAATTATTTAAATTCAAAACTAAGTCTAAATTACACGCAATATTGAGACAAACTAATACAACACTGAACTCATATTCAAAAATGCATTGAGCTGAATTTGAAATACCAAAAAAGTATATACTCGATTTTCAAGATTGAGACCAAAAGAGGGATGAGTCGAGGCTAACCCCGCCCCCCATCAAATCCGCTCCTAGATCTGTGCCCAACCCAAAAAAATGGAGGGGTAAAATTGGTATAATCATTAAATTTACTCCACCACTCATCGTTGCCCCTCCTCGCTCACCGCCACCATCATCTTCCGACGCAAACACACCTTATCCCCGATGGGCTGATATCATTCAATAACTCTCCATCCACTCATGAGCTAGACGAAGATAGCAACGAAATCATCACCATTGGCCGCTGCAGCCTTAAATCTGCACTTCCATCTCACCGTCGCAGTTGCCTTTCCCTCATCCTTCCGGAAAGCTGATTCAGTGCATATGTCCGTCGGCTATCCACCACTCCGATCCCCGCTCCACCTTTTTTTGTATTGGAAAACAGACAACCTCATCTACCTCTGCTCGGTGGCCCGACTTCTGTTCTCGTAGTTCGGATGCTGGAACGGAGGCATGAAGCTAGGCAAATAATTCAGTTCGTGAGAAAAATCTTGGCTAAAGAAAATGGCCGCTGGATTGAAAATTTACACAGTAGTGGAGTAAGTCAATTTGGTTTGGGTGGTGACCAAGGCACTTAAGGGTAGGGTTGTTGACGAACAAAGCCGCTCGCGATCGTCTCGACGTTCGGCTTGACAAAAGCTCGCTCGTGACTCGGCTCGATTTTAAACGAGTCAAGCTTGAGCCAGGGCATGTTCGACTTTGTAGGCTCGCGAGCTGGCTCGAGCTCGAGCTCGATACCCAACTCGAATACAAGCTCCACTATATGACTTATTATAAACTCAATAATGAAACATGTGGTTTGTCATATACAATAAAAACTTGTAAATTTTATGATAACTTGTTTTTTTAGCTTGACTCGTTGATATTTTTTGTCACACAAATTTCAAATTGAGCTAAAATTGGACGCATCAAGTGATTTTAATGACCTAAGTTTGACTTGAACTTGAGTTTAGCTCGTCAAGTGTAATTAACAAGTCAGGCTCGAGTAGGCTCGAGCTTGTCACAAACTTAAAAATAGTAGCTCGAGTTCAAGCTCGAGGTCGTCTAAAAAGCAATGTGCAAAACTTAAGGATAGTGAAATTCGACTCGGCTCGGCTCGGTTCCCCTACTGCTGGAGGGGCTGTTCACTAAAATACAAGGTTGGCAAGTGCAAGTATTTGATTTATATAAGCTTTTCCTCCTCTTCTTCCTTAACATCTAGCCTTGCGTTTAGAATTTTGGCTATAAATACACGTTGGTGTAATAAACTTGAAACTATATAAATTGAAACTTGAAATTAGATATATTGATATTAGGGATATATTGATATATTATTACATTGAGATTAGTAAACTAATTAGCAAGATAACATTGTTTGGTGTAGTGATATTGTAATAATTGGTGATAAGTTACTTTAATGGGAAATTGGCCAATTTTCCCTCAACTTTATGGGTTATAATACACTTGCTCTGAACATAATCGAATGAACTTTACCCTAGCTAATTCACCAACCACCAATCCTACGATTACGAATCGAGCAACTAACAAACTCATACTCTCGAAAGTCAATAATCTGAAAATCAGTATTCGATTCTAAGCAAGATTAGAGTACGATTCCACCAGAGGACTAACTTACAACGTATCGGCAGATTCACTTGCTTTGATGCTCGGATCGTCGTACTGTAGTGGAACCCTATAACAGCAACACGATGATATTCTGAATATCATGATATCTACAGTTATCAATATCATATAACTGCAACCAAAGTTAACAAGTTCGTATAATTAGTAATCAGTTTTGATAACTTATTATCAACTAAATAACTCCAGTATTTAGTTATCTAATCATGATGTTAACTAGTTAACTCGATAAGTTGACTTTTTTTTTTGTTATTGAAAAAAATTGATAAGTTAACTAGTTAATAACAAAATAAGTAGTACTAATTACAATAACTAGATAACTAATGTTGATAAACCTCAAAATCTTGTCAACTAGTTATCATAAATCTAAATCATGATGTTAACTAGTTAACTAGTTAGATAACTTGTAAACAAAAAAATCTAGTTAACAAATTATGGTAATTCGTTAACTAGTTATCATCAGAATAATATGTTAACTAGTTACGAGTAAAAACACTCTGTTAACTAGTAATTAGTAATCATGATGTTAACTAACTAAGAATCACATAACTAGTTAGATAACTTGTTAACAACAAATTCTTGTTAAAAACATTGGTATGAAAATTCGTTAACTAGTTATCAGCAAAATAGTCTGTGAACTGGTTCAGATAACTAGTTATCAGCCAAAACCCTGTTAACTAGTTATTAGTTAAAAACACTAGTAATTAGTTATAGGCCTAATACACAAATCTAGCCAAACCTTTTGGGAAGATGTCAAATCTAGCCAAACCTTTTGAAAAATCGAAATCCGCCACTTTGGTTTTCACCGTCCATTTTTCCGTCTCTCTGTTTGTATCTGTTAAGTTCTCTGCACTGACGTGGCCTGACTTGGTAAATACATAACCAGCTCATTTCCACGTGGCATGCCACATCACATTCATTTTTACTGATTCATTTAACCTCACCGCCATTCAAAATTACCGCGGTCTAGAACCTTCTTCACTTCGTCCTTCCATCTCTCTCATCTCCGCTGCTCTGTAATCTTCTTCGATAATCTCAGATAGGGTTTTCTCCTTCGACGGCAACGTGCGGGCGGTGGAACTATGCGAAGTCCAGACCCGTGATTCGTGGTTCGGGGATATTGACGCTGTGTGGGTGTCTTTGTTCAAACGGCGACTTTAGGGTTTATCGATTTTGGGGGTAAATAGGGTCGATTAACTTTCTGGGGAGCTGCATACTAGCGAAAAGCGACGATTTATATAGTTTGTTCATCACCGACAGCGACGAGTCCACAAGGTAACTGATTCCTATTCTTTATTGTTTCCTTATCTGTTGAATAGTGTTGTTTCTATCGTTCAACTAGAAGTGCCGACTGCTGCAACCTCTCTTTCGATTGCAGAAGTCAGATTTCAGTCGGCGGTCGTAGCAGGCCGTAGAAGGAAGAGTTTTTTTTTCCGGGAACAAGAAGTTGACGGCTGCGCTACACACCATTTATATTAAACCCTAGGGTATTTGCTTAACGACGTGGCATCCGACGTGGACAAAAATATAATTCGCGCGTGACGTGGCATCCAAGCTGGCAAAACTAACGTCTTCAAGCAAAGGGGCCGTCACCGTTAGTGGTCAAACCAGTCAAATGGATAGATTTGACTCATTTATTTTAGGTTTGGCCGGATTTGTGTCACGATAAAAGGTTTGGCTAGATTTGACATCTTCCCAAAAGGTTTGGCTAGATTTGTGTATTAGGCCTTAGTTATATAAAAAGCACAGTTAACTAGTTATCAGAAAAAACGTGTTAACTAGTTGACATGCTTTCGTTGGAGTTTAGATGGCCACTGAAAAAGTCACCAGAGTCTCATTGGAAAAGTCACTGGTGACTTCATTCATAAAAAAAAGTCACTGGTGATGATGGCCAATTGCCGGAAAAGTCACCGGCGAGCGGCGTCCAGTCGCAGGAGAGTCGCCGAAGAAAAATTGAGTTTTTAAAAACAAAAAAAAAATTAAATTATGTGTGAAATGTCCTAAATACCCCTAACAATCTAGACTTTAGATTGGTCAAAATGATGAAAAGAGTGGTGAAAGGGTGATCTAATGGCAAACATAACCATTTTCTAACCCTTGCAAAAGGTTGGACCCATATCATCACACTAACCATGAGAGGTTTTTATATATTTTTCTTTATGTAATTTGTTTTGATAAAATAATTAATACTATTCATAAAAAAAAATTCTTAATACATCTTTAAAAGATTCAGGATAGTTTGAGTTACAAACTTGGTCTGAAACTACAGTATGTTTCAGAGTAGTTGCATAGTTAAGGAACGAGTTACAAAGTAGACTTATTCACGTGAGTAGTGTGCTTTTCTGGCTATTTGCCAGGTTATTGTTAAGATGCCATCAAAAATATATTTTATAATTGAACTTAATATGATTAACTCATAATAATTTTGGTTTGAAACTAAATTTATAAATGTAAACTGATGTGGCTCTCCTCCTACTTTTTTACCCTCATGCTATTGTTGTCCCTTCCTTTTCTCTCTCACTTTGAGGCCCATTGATGACACTCAATTTTACGTGTTTATCAGGCTCATTTAAGCTACATTTCCTTGCTTGAATCTCGGGTTTTAGGGTGATTTAGCATGTTTTCACCTAAATGCTCTAATTTCTGCCGTTTTGGTTACTTTGGCCCGTTATGGGTCTATTTGATGGTTTTCTAGTGCTTTTGAAAATGCACAGGTTTTTGCCGTCAAATACATAGCCACGAACGAGTTTCGGGAAGCAAAGGAACCTCAAGGAACGACCCGAGATTAATTCATAAATCAACCAAGCCAGAAGAAATCACTGCCCCGGCTGTAACTAAAGTTTTCGGCGAGAAGTCTAAAGTCTTCGCCGAAAACTTATGCAATTGAAGATGATGTTACGCAGAATCCAGCAAAACTTTCCTCTGAAGTCTTCGGCGAAAACTCCCAAGTTTTCGCCGAAAACTAATTCCTTTTTTTGGCTAGAATCATAAACCCTATAAATACTAAACCGGCGGCCACAAAAGAAGATACCTATTCCGTTGATTAATTTCCAGACTTTAAAAGTTTGAGAGAGAGTTTAGAGAGTTCGAGGAGCCAGGAAGAGATCGTGACGCCATCCTTCCATCTCGAGAACTCGGTGCTAGGAGTTGAAGATCCAAGAGATTGAAGCTTCACAGATTCATCTAAAATTAGGTTTTGCAGTTCTTCTCTGTTCTTCCTGGTTAAAGATGTATTCCTTGTTTGTCTTTGATTCTTTTGTTTTGAATATGAGTAGCTAAACTCATAGAGCTTAGATTAGATGAACCGTAAGTGACCCGGGGCTTTAAAGCGGTCACGGATCGGCGATAATTAAATCCAGTTTCAATCAATTTCTCTTGCATGTTTGGTTTGCACTTAATTGCTTTTGTGTTTCTTTTCTAGCTTGATCACCTAGTTAAGATTCTAGTTAAGATGAGGATAGTAGCGAACGCTCGCCTCACTTCAAAACACCAAATCAACAATTAATCTATTCATTGGAACAATTTCTCTTTGTAGGAACCCGTTAGGGTTAATCCACTGCTAGAGTAACTCTTTAATCACTAGTAATCGCGCCAGTTAGTTTTCCGTTGCAGAAGCGAACGCACGGGCGGTCAATTAATATTGGGAGTTAGATCGGATAGAGCGAACGTTCGCCAGCCTTAAACCTAAGGGTCAGGAGTTATGGTGGTGTCTGAGAACTGAATGATTCGGGATTGAAAGCCGCTGGTCTTGTGATCGTCAATGTTCTGGTGATCTTAGGGGGATTTGAAATCTAAGCTTGTCTATCGTCTTGTTAAGTCAACCAATCGTTCAACTGCTTTCTGTTTTCATTTCTTATTTCCTGCTTTATAGTCTAGAAGTCGTGGAACTCACACCACGCGTAACTTGTTTTAACCTGAGTAAACTGCCATCATATTTGAGTAGACGATTAGAAGAGACATGTGGAATATGATCTGCTTAGCTTTTAGCTTGGTAGTTATTTGATTGCACGCATTACAACGTTCATCAAATTGGCGCCGTTGCTGGGGACTCTTCTACATTGTTTGAAAGAAGAGTTGGCATTTTATTCTTCTACCTTTCAATATTTCATTTTTTCCATTACACTTCGATTTTACACCGGTTATTTTTGTTTTTTCTCTTTGCAGGTTGTTTTCAGGTTTATGAACCGCCTGAATACTCGTTCTCAGTCTAAGCCTATCAAGTCTTCTACTTCAGACAAGCCGGGTAGTTCTACTCCACCTAGGCAACCGCGAGTTCCGAAGCAAACTACTACCGTCTCGCCTTCATCTCTCACTCCAATCAAGATCGAGGAGCCGAAGGAGAGCTCCTCATCTTCATCTTCATCCACTTCATTCACCGCATCACTTTCACCACCACATTCTCCTAGAATGGACGACCATCTACCGCCTCCTCCACCGCCGCCGCCGGCTCAGAAAAGTCTTGCCAATTATAACAAACCGAGCGCGACTAGCGTTCGATCCTCTATCTCTGTGCCGCGCAACGACGATGCTCCTGACTATGAGATCAAGATCCCCTTCCTGGGAATGATCTCTAGGGACGTACAATTTGAAGGAAAGCCACACGACAATCCTTGTACTCACTTGGCGGATTTCATTGCTCTTTGCGAGACGTTCAAGAATGGGAATCTCGACAAGAACACCTTGTGCTTGCGAGCCTTTCCATTCTCTCTTCGAGGCCCCGCTAAGAGATGGTTAAACAGCAAGCCTCCCGGTTACTACACTGATTGGGATAAGCTGGCTCAAGATTTCGTTGAAGAATACTTTCCTCCTTCCAGAACAACTGCCTATAAGGATTGTATCTCCAGGTTTAGACAGAAGGAAGGAATGAGTTTATACGACGCTTGGAATTAATTCCAAGAGCTCATCTACAGCTGCCCTCATCACGGTTTCGAGCAAAGGCAACTAGCTGAGACCTTTGCCCGAGGAATGAACGAGGAGTCATCCAAATGGCTCAACTCCTTAGTTGAGGGAGATATCACTGCTCTCACACCAGAAGCGGCTATGCTTCACTTTGCTGATTGTGCTTCCAAGTCAAGGAATTGGGAGAGACAGACAGAAGGATCTTGAAACAAGCTCAACATTGAAGAACAAGTCAATGCAGAAATCGAGAAACACTTGAAGAAGTCTACCACGCCTATCAAGCCCCCATCCGCCTCTATTTTTGTTGCTGATTGCCAATGGTGTGGCGCCTGTGCTCACAACGGAAGTCAATGTAAGAATTTTGGTAGAGAAGAAGTATAGTCTACCGAGGAAGTCGACTTCGTTGGTCAAGGCTTCGCCAATAATCAACAGGGTTATACTGGCTACCGGCAATTTCGACAACCAGAACAACAAGGAAGCTTTCAAGATCGATGATGACACTCAATTTGACGTGATTTTCAGCCTCATTTAAGCGACATTTCCTTGTTTGAAACGTGGTTTTAGGGATAAAATAGCGAATATTCACTCAACTACTCTATTTCCTACCGATTTAGTTACTTTGGCCCTTTTTGGGTATATGTGATGGTTTTCTAGTGTTTTTGCAAGAGCGCAGGTCTTTGCCGTCAAATATGTAGCCACGGATGTGTTCAAGACCTCAAGGAGTGAACCAAAATCAAACCAGAAATCAAACGGAGTCAGAACCGAAGATCCAACTGCCCAGCACAATGTTTTCGCCGAAAACACTACACAGTTTTCGGCGAAAATACCTTCAGAAACCCACAATTGATCGTGAAGAAGTTTTCGGTGAAAAGTCAAAGTCTTCGCGAAAACTATTGAAGAAATAGACATAGGAGGATTCAGCTGAAGTTTTCGGCGAAAACTCTTTCCTTTTCCGCGGCTGGGTTGGAAAACCCTAATCTTCCCTATTTAAACAGAAGCAGCGGCTACAAGGGAGGGGGATGATAATCTATTCATATTTTCACACAATCAAATCAGACTTTTGAGAGTCAGCCGACCCTAGGGTTGATAGATAGAGTTTAGAGAGTTCGAAGAATCGTGGAGAGATCGTGACGCCATCCTTCCACCTCGGAGAGCTCGGAGCTTAAAGTTGATGATCCAGGAGATTGAAGCTTCGCCGGAGTCGTCAGAATTAGGTTTTTCAGTTCTTATATGTTCTTCCTCTGTATGACGATTTCCTTTGTTGCCTTTGATTCTTCTGTTATCGTTATGAGTAGCTGAACTTGTAGAGCTTAGATTAGATGAACCCTAAGTGACCCATGACTTTAAAGCGGTCACAGATTGGCGGTAATTAGATTCAAAGTTCAATCAGTTTCTCTTTGCATGGTTGTTTTGTTCTTCATTGTTTATGTTTCTCTTCTGGTTGGTCGCCTAGATTAGGTTTATGCAAGCTAGGGTTAATCGCCAGACAACTTCCCTGGTTTGGCGCATAAACTTGTCTTCCTTGATCACCTAGTTTAGATTCTTGTTAAGCTGAGGATAGAAGCGAACACTTGCCTCTCTTTAAAACATCAATTCAACCAATTAACCTATTCATTGGAGTGTGCCTTTCGTAGGAACCAGTTAGGGTTAATCTGCTTCAAGAGTAACTCATAAATCATTAGTAACTGCACCAGTTAGTTTTGTCGTCGCAAGAAGCGACCGTACTCGGGCGGCTAATTAATCTTGGTAGTTAGATCGGATAGAGCGAACGTTCGCCAGTCTTAAACCTAAGGGTCAGGAGTTATGGTGGTGTATAGAAACCGATTGAATGAGAATTGAAAACTGCTGGTCTTGTGATTGTTGTTGCCTTGGTGATCTAAGGAGGATTCAAAATCTAAGCTCGTCTATCTTCTCGGTAGTCAACCTTTTAATCTTTCTGTCTTTTATTTTTCTACTTTATTAGATTAGAAGTCGTGGAACTCGCACCACGCACAACTTGTTCAAACTTGAGTAATTTGCCATCTTATTTGAGTAGACGATTAGAAAAGACCTCGAGTAAAATACGATCTAGTCTACTTTGGTAGATCAGTTATTTGATACCGCTAAAACTGCAGCTATCAAATTGGCGCCGTTGCCGGGGACTCTTCTAATTGTTTGAAAGAAGAATTGGTAAATTATTCTTCTACCTTTCCGCCTTACCATTTATTTCTCCTCCATATTTCCATAATTTACCTGGGTAGTGCTTTTGAGTTTTGATTATGCATGATTACAGGTGGGATGACCAGTACCAAGAGTGGTACGTCAATGAAGCACCGTATATTGAGGATTACCAAGAGATGCTACATCAACAACAACAACAAACGGCGAGATTTGACTCCCTCTTTGATAATATCTCTTCAATGCTACAAGGTTACCAATAGATACACCAACAAGAGCATCAAAGTGGCGCTAGAGATAACCAAGAGATCCTTCTACAAGCTCATGAACATCAACAATGCTCGTCGAGAACCCAATCCGCCTTGGATAATATCTCTGCAATACTACAAGCTCATCTCATGACGGACATCAAGCTCGAGCAACCAAATCAATTAATGGAAGAACACGCTCATGAGATGTTCGAAGAAGAAGATGAGCCCGTCCATGACTATTATGAGCTAGAGGAATCCGACGAAGAATTGTTGGCGGTGGTGGCTGATGAAGGCGTTAAACTCGTCTATCTTGAAAGCATGGAATTCACCTATGTTGAAGTTGAAGCTGAAGAGAAGCATGAAGAAATCGAGGAGATATCCTCAATTGAGCTTTCGCCGAGCCAACCTATAGATCAAGCCAGAGACGAGCACGTGGGAATCAAAGACGTCAAGGATTTGGAAGTATACACACTCGATCCCGAGAGACCTCTTGATGAGCATCAGATGGAGAAGATGGAGCTCATTGATCATGCTACCCCGTACTACCTCTTTCCTTCTCCGGTTGGAGAATTCAAGAAGAACTGGTCATCCAAACAGAACCGCGATCTACTGGAGCACTACCGGCCGCATCACCCTTCTGGAGTGCTACATGGCACTCGACCGCTGGCCTTGAAGAAGACGATTGATTTCAAGGAGCTTCTGAGTTGGGGTGCTTAACAGGTACCGTCCGGCTCAAGGACTTTAAAAGAGAGCGCTTCGTGGGAGGCAACCCAGGCTAGAGTCTGTTTTGAATTTTTGAGTCAGTCTTTTCATCGTTCGAATTAGGTTCGGGGGAGCCAAAGTGTCAGTTTAATTTCCTTTCGTTTTGATTTGTTTTTTGTTAGGTTTTTGAAAAAAAAAGAGGATTTTTAAATAAATATTCGGCGAGAACTAAAAGTTCTCGCCAAAAATAGTGTTGTTTTTAAAAACAGTAGCGTCTGTTTTTTTTTTTGTTTTGTGTGTTTTCCGAAGAAGTTTTCGGCTAAAACTTCAAAGTTTTCGCCAATAACTTGTGTCTGTTCTTAAAAATTTGATTTCCTTTTTTCGGTCCGATTCCAACGCATACTTGATCGCCCAAATCAGAGCTCTGTAGCTCCGGTTATCCCGAAATAAGCTTTTCACGTTTTTGGCCAACTTCGTCGCTTTCCGTCCATTTTCTTGAGTCATGTCTTCAAGGTTAGTATTTGGATTTTCAATTTCAAATCTTTTGACATGTTGATTGTTGAATTTTGATGAGTTTAATTCTGGTCTACCTCGTTTTGCGTGCCTGCTATTTCGGTGTGATTTTTTCTGAACTGATTAAGCTATGACGATCTAGATTGCTCTAGGAGTGTCGTGCCGTGAATTTGAAAAAAAAAGAGTCAGAGTAAAAAATTTCAAAATTCCCCTAAACCTTCTTCGTTTCGACTTTTATTCTGTGTGGATCCGGGACACTTGTCCCGGTATCCTTTTGATATTTTTGTTATTTTTGTTTTGTAGGAACTTGGGTAGCTACTCCGCTCTACTCCGGACTCTCCGTGTTCATCCCCCTACACCGACCATCTCGTCACAGGTTCTTCGTATCTCTCTATTCTAGTTTAGTCATGTGAGGACACAAAACCGTTTAAGTGTGGGGTAGGATTCTAGGATTATGCATGATCTTGCTTGATTTTCTGTGATTCTATGGTTCAAATTTGAAATTTCTCTAGCATAGAATTGCTCAATTCTTGACTTTTGAGGTTAAATTGACTTCAATTTTTCACAATGACGTCTAGACTGTTCCACTTCGAACCTGTAACCAACGTGTCAGAACAGATATCAAATGAGTCTAGGTCAGAACATATCATAAATCACTCTTGTAGTTGAACTTGAATTAATTGGTTTGTTAATCACAAAGCTCGATAACACCGTTCTAAGATGATAAATGCTAGCTTCTCCCATGATTTTCACTCCATATTTGATCACCTATGATTGTGGCTTGAGATTAGGCGGAAATCCAATTCGAAATCTAATGTATAAAGTTATAACTAGCTAGGATCAAGTGGCTAAATGGTTAAATCAAGTAATTAAGTTGTGCAAATCAATGTTAAGTTCTTTAAAGTGCTGAAAATCAAAGCTAGGCAAGCCCGACACCTAAGTGAAGTGTTCGGGTTGAGCACTAGCATAGGCACAAATACTGTGAGCTAGGCAGGTCCAACACCTAAGTGAAGTGTTTGGTATCGAGCACTAGTATGCAGTAAATAAATTTAAGGAAGAAGTTGAAACTTAAAATAAATCATTGTTTAAATCGGTCCTAGCTAGAACATGTAACGTACAGATCCAGAGGCGGATGAAGTTGAGTCGATAGCCACGACACTTTTCCTACCTCCGCATCCACATCATGGCTAGAGCTTAAAGTCTTTTTGATTAGAATTGGTGTTATCGTAGTCGGATAATTAAGATGAATTGTTTTGCCAAGAAACGAGCTTTGTTAAAACCACTACTTGAAGTGTGCAGAAAACAGTGAGATCGAAATTTGTTTGCTTGATGTTCTTGCATGTGTAGGTTAAGTTTCTACGTGGAACAGTCTAAACCAAATCGTTAGAATTGAATCTCAGTTTAATCTCGTGTCATTTGTGAATTTGAGTGTGTTCTAGTTTAGTTTGCTTGAGGACAAGCAAAAGCTTAAGTGTGGGGTATTTTGATGACACTCAATTTGACGTTTCAGCCTCATTTAAGCGACATTTCCTTGTTTGAAACTTGGTTTTAGGGATAAAATAGCGAATATTCACTCAACTACCCTATTTCCTACCGATTTGGTTACTTTGGCCCTTTTTGGGTATATTTGATGGTTTTCTAGTGTTTTTGCAAGAGAGCAAGTCTTTGCCGTCAAATACGTAGCCACGGACGTGTTCAAGACCTCAAGGAGTGAACCGGAATTGAACCAGAAACAAACCAGAGTTAGAACCGAAGATCCAACTGCCCAGCACAATATTTTCGCCGAAAACACTACACAGTTTTCGGCGAAAATACCTTAAAAAACCTACAGTTGATCATGAAGAAGTTTTCGGCGAAAAGTCAAAGTCTTCGCCAAAAACTATTGAAGAAATAGACATAGGAGGATTCAACTGAAGTTTTCGGCGAAAACTCTTTCCTTTTCCGCGGCTGGGTTGGAAAACCCTAATCTTCCCTATTTAAACAGAAGCAGCGGCTACAAGGGAGGGGGACGATAATTTATTCATATTTTCACACAATCAAATCAGACTTTTGAGAGTCAGCCGACTCTAGGGTCGATAGATAGAGTTTAGAGAGTTCAAAGAATCGTGGAGAGATCGTGACGCCATCCTTCCACCTCGGAGAGCTCAGAGCTTAAAGTTGAAGATCCAAGAGATTGAAGCTTCGTCGGAGTCGTTAGAATTAGGTTTTTTAGTTCTTATCTGTTCTTCCTCTGTATGAAGATTTCCTTTGTTGCCTTTGATTCTTCTGTTAACGTTATGAGTAGCTGAACTTGTAGAGCTTAGATTAGATGAACCCTAAGTGAACCATGGCTTTAAAGTGGTCACGGATTGGCGGTAATTAGATTCAAAGTTCAATCAGTTTCTCTTTGCATGGTTGTTTTGTTCTTCATTGTTTATGTTTCTCTTCTGGTTGGTCGCCTAGATTAGGTTTATGCAAGCTAGGGTTAGTCGCCAGACAGCTTCCCTGCTTTGGCGCATAAACTTGTCTTCCTTGATCACCTAGTTTAGATTCTTCTTAAGCTAAGGATAGAAGCGAACGCTCGCCTCTCTTTAAAACATCAATTCAACCAATTAACCTATTCATTGGAGTGTGCCTTTCGTAGGAACCAGTTAGGGTTAATCCGCATCAAGAGTAACTCATAAATCATTAGTAATTGCACCAGTTAGTTTTGTCGTCGCAAGAAGCGACCGTACTCGGGCGGCTAATTAATCTTGGTACTTAGATCGGATAGAGTGAACGTTCGCCAGTTTTAAACCTAAGGGTCAGGAGTTATGGTGATGTATAGAAACCGACTGAATGAGTATTGAAAACCGCTGGTCTTGTGATTGCTGCTGCCTTGGTGATCTAAGGGGGATTCGAAATCTAAGCTCGTCTATCTTCTCGGTAGTCAACCTTTTAATCTTTCTGTCTTTTATTTTTCTGCTTTATTAGATTAGAAGTCGTAGAACTCACACCACGCACAACTTGTTCAAACTTGAGTAATTTTCCATCTTATTTGAGTAGACGATTAGAAGAGACCTCGAGTAAAATACGATCTAGTCTACTTTGGTAGATTAGTTATTTGATACCGCTAAAACTGAAGCTATCAATCGACCTCCCTACAACTCCGAAGCAAACCAGAATAAGAATAACCGACCACCTGGGTCATTTCAAGATCAGAAGTCGAACAATCAAACCAGAGGTATATATCAACCGCCCACCGGAACCAAGGCAACTACGATACAGCTCCTGGCAATCGCCAAAACCAATATCTGAACAACAGCTATCAGGGTCAGCCTCAGAAACCACCGCCGCTTGACAGCAAGGATAGTGGGTTGGATAAGAAGCTGAATCAAATCATCACCAGGTTGGATGATCATGATAGACAGTTCAGGCTCAAGCCCTCTTAAATCAAGAACAGATTGCGCAAGGCCATAGAGTGGAGAGCCAAGTAAACAACATCGCTAGCATGCTCTCTAGTGGTCGCCCCTTCGGTAAGCTACCAAGCCAAACAGAAACAAATCCGAAGAATGACGTGAAGACTGTTTCCACTCGAAGCTGCAAGAATTCGGCAGCCACTAACTCTTCCTATCCGACCATATGATTCCTGTTATTGCAGTAGTTGATACACCAAAGATCAAGGAAGACGAAGAGAAGACTCCTTCGTCAAAGCCTAAACGCACACCTGAGTCTCCTCTGGCTCCGTATCAACCAAGAATTCCATTCCCCAACGCATTGCGAGGATCGAGAATCGAGCAGCTTAGCTCGTCGAAGAAGAAAGAAGCATCCTCCATGCCTTCCAAGGAAGAATGCTCTGTGACGTGTGAATTTCAACTCACAACATTCAAGGTCGTATTTCCACGATGTCCTCTCATAAACTAATACTCACACCGGTCATGAACGGTCTAAACATTTGAGTTGATTTTCGTTTAAACAAGAACGATTCAAAAGCTTAAACAATCTAAGTCAAACAAGGCAAAACTAACAAGTAAAGTTGAGGATCAAACAAGAGAGAAGTAGTTTAGCTTAGCAAGGGATTTCTTCAAGTTCAAGGATCATGAAAGGTGAATTGAATCTCAAGCAACGATGTGCAAATGAATGACCATGCAAAACACTTAATTATAATCAATGAACTCTCGCACAATTGACTCTCTACTCCTAAACCAAATGGACCATGCTCTCGCTATGTGAACAAAGGAATGGAGTGCTTTATCTAGCTCAATGAAATGCTCAAACACTTAATCTCTTAACTAACATCCATCTAACACAAGGCAATGATGCAAAACATTCTCATCCCAATCATAGAACACTAGTCTAACAATCATTGAGCCTTTCAACCTCCAAATAACTGAAAAACTAAGTGCACACCAAGTGTTCGACAAAATGTCAACAAGGAAGACAAGCTTAAAATGGTTGCAATTGGAAGGTTTAATCTCTCAAACAATCAATTACAATCCTACAACCTTTGATCAACATCAATCACTCACTTTTATGTATTGAAAGACATAGAAGATGTACCATAAGAACAAATCATGTTCACATGGAACCCAAACACAAGGTCTAGGATCACCATTTTACACAAAGGCTATGAGAAACTCAATGCACACAATCAATCATCTATCCTATCTTGATCCACCCCCCACTAAACTAAACCCTAGGTCTAGCCTAGCATAAATATGGAAGAAACCTGAAATTGAGAGGAGGAGACCATCCTAGCTTCCATGGAGGAATCTTCACTCTTACACTTCAAGATGCCAATCCAAGGTGACAAACTTCAATCCTTAGCTCCAATTGCTCCAATTTGGGTCTTCAAATGGCCTCCTAGGTTTCCAGAGGTGTTGGGGACGAAATGGGGTGTTCTTGGGTCATGGGTATGTGTTTGGGGTTCAAGAGAGATGAAAGAATGCCCCAAAATGGCCAAAACCAAGAGCTTTTATAGTAACAAGAGTTTTTATAGTGCAGGGGGCAGTGCACGGCGTGCACACCTGCATGGCGTGCACCCTACACTCTGCAAAAATCCCGATCTTGTAAAGGTCCTATCTCCCTCTTCCGGACTCCAAATGACCCCTGTTTGCTCCTATGTGCTCCTTGTCATCCGTACTTCGATGCGAAAACCTGAAAATGCACAGAGGTAACTCCAATAGACCACGAATTTGGATCCAAAGTGGCAACCGGACAACAAATGGACACTTTGCGCAAAATATCAATAAAAGCATATAGAGCATGGCATCTCACGATCAAACACGGGCATTTCAAAGGTCAATCATAGACTCAAAATGCACTAAATAAATTCACATCACTCCGCAATTCATAACCAGAAGCTCGCCATACCAATCCCAGCTAAGAAACTAAATCTAGGAGAATTAAAACCTACTAGCATGCATTTAGTGTTCGCTGGCAAATCTTTAAAGACACCTAGAGGGGAAGTTAAGAACGTAATCACTAAGTGTGGCCCTTTCACCTTCTTAGCGGATTATGTAGTTATGGATACTAGGGAGGATGATGCTACTATCATGATAGGTCGACCTTTCATGGCAACATCCGACATGAAAATCAATGTACCTAACGGATCGCTGACAATAAGAGTAGGGAAAGACACTGTAACATTTTGTCTTAAAGACGATATGAAATACATCCCCAAGGGAGAAGCTCATTGTCTTTCTGTTGAAACGGTGGAGTTGGCCTCGATCAACTCCGTCACTAATGTCGTCCCTAGTGTTTCTCCAAAGCCAGCTGTTTCAGGTGCTGAACAGGTTATCAAGAAGAAGGAACAAAGAGCGGAGAAGCCAAAAAAGAAAGAGGAACTGAAAGCCCCCTCCTCTAAATCACCACAAGCTAAGAATACTGGCGAGAAGAAGAAGAATAAAGGAAAGATCAAAGAAGTGTGGAGGCCATTCATTAAACCGCCTCCTCCCGAGCCGACTGCTCCACCTTCTTTTGTCAAGCCACCAGAGAAAGACGTGCAACCGCAAGATCTGTTCGGACCGTTCGAAGTAACCGACCACCTTCCCGACGAACGAACCCAACTGACTCATATCAATGGAAAGCGCTTCTTACTTTCTGGCGGTAAACCAAAGTTGTACTTCATTAATTCCGACGCGAGCGTGAAAGAGATCCTGAGTTGGGATGTCTCCTAACACCTTCCAGGTATCGTCCAACTCAAGGACATTAAGCAAGAGCGCTTCATGGGAGGCAACCCACAGCTGGAGTCAGTTTTTTAATTCTCGAGTCAGTCTAGTTTTTAGAGTCGGTTCGGGGGAGCTAAAAGTGTCTTTTGTGTGATCCTTTATTTTTCTTGTGTGTCGTGTGTCCTCGGTTTAGTTTCAATTCATATGAAGTGTCTCGACCTCTGTTGATTTTGTTTTGATTTTTCAAAAGTTTGCCAGAATTTCTAAAAAATTTTGTTAAAACTATAAGTCATAGTTTTGGGTGAAAATTGCACTTCTTTTCGGCGAAAACTTCTCTTTGAAACCTCCTGTGAATTTTGACCAGTTTTTTATATACTTTTCGGGCGAAAAGTTCAAACTTTTCGCTGTAAACTTTTCTTAAAATCCGGCAGATAATTTTCAAACTTTCTTCGGCGAAAACTTTCATTCTTTTCGCCGAAAATTTTCAAAAAAATCAAAAAAATTCCCCCCTTATCCTTTCATTTTTCGGATCAGCCTATCTCGTCCCTCACTTTCGAAAACACACAGCAGCCCCCTTTTTCATTTTTCTTTCGCCACCGCGGGCCTAAAAGCCCCTTCCGCCATTTTTCTCGCCGCCGCCGCCGCTCCCTTCCTCTTGTTCCCCTGAGCATTTTGTTACCTAGATCACCCGAATCGGAGCTCTCTAGCCCAAGTTCTGCTCGAAACTCACTTTTTGAGTTTTTCATTGATTATTTCTCGTACGTTCATTTTCAGCCACCATGTCTTCAAGGTAAGTTGTTGGGTTTTTCATTGCAATTATTTTGCCATATAGATTGCTGAATTTCGTCGAGTTTGACCTCGATTGACTTTTCGGTCTACCTCGATTTATGTGCCTACTGTTTCAGTGTGATTTTTGCAGAATTGTTTGAACCTAGTTGATCTAGTATGCTTAGGGAGTATTGTGCCATGATTTGATGATATTTGAACGAGGACTGCTATGCTTAATCGATGATTCTAGTGCGATGTTGACTTTTGTGTAGTGTCGGTTTGACCTCAGAATTTTGAAGATTATTTGACTGCCCAGTTCATGTCTGCATGTCCTTAATAATGTTTTGCTGTTCCTGAACCTCTGATTGTGCCAATTGATGCCTTAATTATCGTTGACTATGCTTAATTGCCAAATTTCGTGCAGTGTTGACTTTTTCATGAATGTCTGTTTGACTTTGTTTAAATGATGTGCATAAACTGCCCTATTTATCCTTTTGTTACCCTCATGATTACATCTGGTTACCGGTTGTTAGATTAGCTTATCCCCACTCAGTTTTTCCTCGTTTCTAAGTGAAATTGAGTTTTTCGACCAAGTATGGGGTAAGTTGTCGGTTTGACTAATTTGGTTTCCAACTATTGTTAATTCTTTTAGAAACAGGAGCAAGAGGCCGCGAGCCGCACTCAGTGGTCCAGGATCCACTTTTGTCGCTCCTGAAACCGGAGCCAGCTCCAGAGCACCTGCTCCCATCACTCCTGCCATCCACGATCCTCCACCGGCTTTCCCGAACCTCCATGGATTCCACCCCCTCATAGCCAGGATGCCGGAGCACTTTTTTCGAGCAGTACCAGAGGATCCAACACATACCTGTGGCTGATGTGAGGCCCCTCTCCCTAGAGTCTATCCCAAAGTTTGATGAGTGGTGTTTCAACAACGTCTCCACCTCTCTCACAGCTGCATGACTTTTGGAGCTGACCACCATTGTGGATGACTTCCCTCCTCTCGCCCTTCAGAAGTTCTGGGCCACCTTCGAGCTGGACGTCTACAAGTCCAGACAGCATCAGAAGGTCATCTCAATCTACCTCGGTGGGGTGCACAGAGACTTCACTTATGATGAGTTTGCCGACCACCTCAGCATTCCGCACGAGCATTATCACGGACACCACCTCGGCTGGGGCAACAACAACGCCAGAGGCCCGAGTTATGAGGCACTCTAGAGCAGCATCACATGACGGCCTGGTGCTCAGACTACGGACCACATCACAATCGGTTCGATCTCTCACCCCTCTTTAGATTTGTTCATATTGTTTGGCGTAGATCTCTATTGTTTGCTCTAGAGAAGGATCGCCACCACATTAGCCGAGAGGAGCTTCTACTCCTCCGAGCTATCTTTGAGGGCTACCGCCTCCACCCACGATGGGTACTCACCCGCATGTTCCACCAGAAGACCACCTCTAGGAGGCTTCCATCCTCCCTCCTCGGCGGTAACTTCATTGGACGCCTCATCACCAACCTTGGCCTCAACCAGGTTTGGGGGCCTGAGGTCCCGCGCCACCAAGTATACACCGTCGGTGCCGACCTGGCAGTGGAGTATGACCTCCAGTTGGACATCGAGCCTAGAGAGTGGGTACCTCCGCCTCTTTACCAGGGACTTGGGTCGGAAGATGAAGATGATTCTAAGGAGGATGCGCCCCAGCCAGATTAGACATTTCACCACCAGATACCCCCGTAGCAGCCGCCTGTGGGGTTTGCACACCAGCAGGAGCCTCTACAGATGCCTCCCGGTGGTTATGGGGAGCTGCTCAGCCAGATCCGAGGTTGGCAGCACATGCGCGAACAGAACACCAGATACGAGATGCAATTGGCGTGGCAGCAGCGGATCGAGGATTTCTGGCACATCCCCCCACCACCTCCCCCACCTGAGGAGTGATCAGGCTGTATCCTCTTCCTTGTCCTTATTTTTATTTATTCTTTTCGGATTTCGGTCCCAATTTTATTCTGTGTGGATCTGGGACACTTGTCCCGGTTTCCTTTTGATCTTTTGTTTGTTTTTGTTTTGTAGTCACCTTTTGGCAGCTTCTCTCCACGCCCCGACCGCTCTTTGATCATCCCCTACACCAACCATCTCGATCCAGGTTCTTCTATTTCTCTCTACTCTAGTTTGGTCATGTGAGGACACAGAACGACTTAAGTGTGGGGTAGGGTATATAAACTGCATGATCTTGACTTGCTTTCTGTGATTCCTCTAGCTTAGAATTGCTCAATTCTTGACTTGTGATGTTAAGTTAGTTTTCAATTTCTCATAATGATGCTCAGACTGCTTAACCTAGAACCGGTAATCAACTTGCTGCATTGATGCTAAATTTCCTGGTCAGAACAGAAAGTTTTATCACGCTTGTAGTATTTCGCTTTGACTGCATGATAATGACCGAATCCGACTAGCAAACCAACTGTGAGCTTTTGATCCATTGCACATAAACTTGCAATTTCAATTCTTTTTTAGTGGCTTTCTCATACTTTGAATGAGTTAGAATTTGCATGAGACCTATTCGAGACCACACGATGACATGAGTTCTAGGAGGATAGAGACACCTAGTTGAATATACTTAAGCCAGATAGCCAACCTAACGTTAAATCCATTAGGTGTAAACCCTTTGAGCTTGGCCTTTCTTTCGGTTCGTTATACAGTACAACTAATCCCCATTTTTCATCACCCCGTTGACCCCTTGTGGTTGTAGTTCTAGATTAGCCTACCGGAAGTCGGTCTGTGGTAACTTGCCTATAGCCATTAAACATGTGGTCTTAGCTATTATGTCCAGACGTGTAAACCCCTCTAGCAACTAAAAGAAAATCGGCACAAAGAAAAAAAAGAGAAAAGAGAAAAATTTCGAAAAAAAAAGAAAAAGTTCAAGTTCAAAATTTAGTAATGTAGTCAATAACGTTCTTCTCCCTACATATGGAAGAACGAAGTCAAAAGAAAATGTAAAGTTTTGTGCAAAATAATGTGCTAAGTTGCTTGAGGATATCATAAGATGAGCGTACACTATTCCACCTGTGTCTGGTTAGACGGTAGGAAGCCATAGGCTAGATTCGAGGTAAGTTAGTCGAAAGGTGCACCGCACCAAAGCCAATTCCATCATCCATCTCATTATAAACCCGTGTAGTGTAGGAATCGTTACAGTCCCTTGCAAAAGTCCTTTTGACTAGTTACTCGTGTTGTCAGAGTGGTGAATATTGTGGTCGAATTGCAAACATATGACATACTTCGGTCGAGAAAGTGATTGAGAGCAGAAACACGTCCCTAAACACAGAGTGCGAGAGTTCCCGTGTACCAAATATGATCTGTGTGAGAAGTCTGGTCAGTTAGGTCAGATTCGTGCATGATGTGTGTTTACTACTTGTTTGTGTGCGGATAATTAGTGAGACCAGGTTGTTTGGTGACGTGTAAGCATGTTAGGTCACCTGTTCTAGAAGTAGCGGTTTAATAATTCATTGTGATTGATTGAACCTTAACTTGATCGATCTCGTCATTTGTGAATCCGCGTGCGTTCTAGTTCAGTTTGCTTGAGGACAAACAAAGGCTTAATTGTGGGGTATTTGATGACACTCGATTTTACGTGTTTATCAGCCTCATTTAAGCTACATTTCCTTGCTTGAATCTTGGGTTTTAGGGTGATTTAGCATGTTTTCACCTAAATGTTCTAATTCCTGCCATTTTGGTTACTTTGGCCCGTTATGGGTCTATTTGATGGTTTTCTGTGCTTTTGAGAATGCACAGGTTTTTGCCATCAAATACTTAGCCACGGACGAGCTCGGGAAGCAAAGGTACCTCAAGGATCGGCCCGAGATCAATCCAGAAATCAACCAAGCCAGAAGAAATCACTGCCCCGGCTGTAACTAAAGTTTTCGGCGAGAAGTCATTACGGGTTTTTAGGTTCGAGTCATTTCGGGTTCGTGTGCCAAAATAGCAAACCCAACCCTAAACTTCCGGACGGGTTCGAGTCAGGTCCAAAATAGCTAGGTCTACTTTAATCATTTCGACTCGAACCATTGTGTACATTGTTTCGAGGATTTGTTGGGGATTTGGATGGTAATGAGGTATTTGATGGAGGAATTTTTACTCAGCTACTTGCAAAAAAAAAGCAACGATCGGGAGAACAAGTACTTCAACTATATGTTGGTTCCCATTTTGTTTGGCTTGGTTTCAACTTTGCTTAAAACTGAAATCTCGGCCAGAAGAATCTTAAAAGAGAACAACTGACGATGTTATTCAGTTACCTCTTATGACTTTGATTGAGGATGACGAGAGGTGGTGGTTGCAACAGAAGGTGGGGGAAGGGTCAGATGATGATGAGAGTTGACCCTGAAATGGTGGATGAGCTATTAATGAAGATAGATCTTTAATAACTTATGTATTACATTCACTAAAAATATGGTTATGTTAAGGGCCTCCCTAGGGCAAAAACTGATGGATGTGAATCAACCTCTACTGAAGGGCAGATGCCATTCTATCTCAGCTCCAGCTGAGACGTCAATCATGTGGCTGGGGATCTATCTCAGATAACTTCTTCATCCTACAGCTAAAATTAATGCAAGGGCATAGTTGAGAAATTTTGCAAAAACTTTGAAATTCAAATTTCAAATCTTATATAATCATTAGCTTATCTACCTTTCCCCTAAATATCATATCATTTTCAAAACTTCTCCTCTCTCCTCTCTCTCTCTCCCCCTCTCAATATGCTCTCAAAATGGGATTGTCAGTCTCTTCTTCATCTTTTCCTCTCGATCCAAGCTTAGAGCAAAACAACAATAGAAGAAACTCAAAGGAACCTTGCACATTATTTCCTGGTAAGTTTTTATTGGAATCGTAAACTACAAAATAAGAAATCAAAGCAAGCATGCATAGGAAGAAGGACTAATCCGAGTCAATCCACTTCACGATTTGTCCTTAAGAATTGTTATTCCCTCTACATCACCCAAGGTTAACAGAATCAATTCTCCTAGGATAAAACAGATTTACCTCACAAGCGGAGTGGTGCTTTAAACGAAAGTGACTGACGAAGACAACAAACAGTGCAAACCACACGACTCGATTTCAGTGTCTTTGAAAGAATGAATGCAGAAAGCTTTTTTGTGCAGAGAATAAGTTTAGAGAGGGGAAAATCAGTGAAGGGAAAGTGCAGGGACTGATCTGCTATTTATAGTAAATGAAGGGGTGCCTTTTGGCAGTTGGGCGGTTATGAACCGAACAGACATGTTGGTTTGCCTCTCAACTGTTAAACCAAATCGTCCAGGTAGCAAAAGAATTGAATCAAATAAAATCTTTTGACCGAATCCGAATCCGAGGCGACGACGACGGCGCGAGGGCCCATCACCACCTCAACTCTTTTACCAACATTAGTGGGCTTGAATTCTTATATCTAGCTCCACTTTCCCATCAATTAGCTATGTGGTATGAAATACCCCTTAGCTCATTCCTTCATTTACACCTCAAATCCCCAACAATCCCCCACATGAATGGAGAATGCTAAGTTTTGAAAACTATGCAAAAACTGTGTGATTTGCTCACAAGAACTTGCTGCATCTGAATAAGTAGGTTTTCCTTTGAACTTTTCATAGTGAACATACATCGAGTATACTCGTCCATTGGTAGAGTTGATATCTTTGAATCATAGACTTTTTGTGTAAACTAAGACAATGTATGTCACATAGCTAATCCTTAATCGTCCATTGGTTCTCACTGTTGTGTTCATTTTAGCCCTGAACATTGCCTAGTCTCACGAGTGCATAGAGAAATTGGCCAACGTTAGTTCTCCTTGAAGCGGCTCCACTTCACACTCACATAGGTGATTTCTAAACGTGTATTCGTAAATACATCATTTGACCAACTAAAGGTCAAACTTAGAAACCATTAAAAGCCTTTCGTTTATAGGCTTACCCTTATTGTTAAACATTGTCTCATCGTGATAATGGGTTTGAGAATTTTTGACAATTTCGGACCATCAAACACAACTTTGTTTTCTCCTTGAACCTAGATCTTGGGATCTCTAGTCAACTAGGTAGAGTTTCTATCATGTTGATTATGTCTTTGGTCATAATCCCATTCCCCTCGATTACTTCTCAACTACATCTCTAGTTAGGCCTTTTGTAAGAGGATCCGACATTTTATCCTTTGATTTCACATAATCAATTGAGATAAAACCACTAGAGATTAGTTGTCTAACCGTGTTATGTCATCGACGAATGTGACGAGATTTACCGTTGTACATAACACTTTCTGCCCGTCCAATTGCCGCTTGACATTCACAATGTATACTTATTGGTGATAACGGCTTGGGCCAAAATGGAATATCTTCCAAGAAATTATGAAACCATTTGGCTTTCTCACCAGCTTTGTCCAATGTAATGAATTCAGATTCCATTGTTGAACGGGCTATGCAGGTTTGCTTGGAGGATTTTCAAGATAGTGCTCCCCCACCAACCGTAAACACATATCCACTCGTGGACTTGCTTTCGGTTGAACCGGTGATCCAGTTCGCATCACAATATCCTTCAAGTGCAGCCGAATACCTCGTGTAATGCAAAGAAAAGTTCTGGGTGTGCTTCAAGTACCCCAAAACACGTGTCATTGCCATCGAATGAGTTGCAATCGGATTGCTCATGTAACGACTTAACTTACTTATTGCACATGCAATATCTGGTCTAGTACAATTCATGATGTACATTAGACAGCGTAACACTTGAGCATAATCCGTTTGCGCTTCACTTGCACCCTTGTTCTTTGCAAGAGCAAGGTTCACGTCTATGAACTCCAAATACTTGAACTTATCAAGTACCTTGTCAATATAGTGAGACTGAGATAGAGCTAGACCTTGAGGAGTCTTATAGATTTTAATTCCTAGAATAAAATCAACCACCCCCAAGTCTTTCATATCAAATGCCTTTGAAAGCATAGGTTTCGTAGACTTAATGTCGATAATATCTTTACTCATTATCAACATGTCATCCACATACAAAAAAAAAAAACAATGTCTTCATAATTAGGAGTGTCCTTAATGTAAACACATTTATCACACTCATTAATCTTGAATCCATTTGACAACATTACTGCGTCAAATTTCACGTGCCATTGCTTAGGAGCTTGTTTAAGTCCATACAAGGACTTGACCAAGTGACACACTTTGTGTTCTTGTCCTGGAGCGACAAACCTTTTGGGTTGTTCCATGTATATATCTTCCTCCATTTCGCCGTTAAGAAATGCGGTTTTAACATCCATTTTATGGATTTGAAGACCATACACAACAACCAATGCAATTAACAATCAAATCGATGTAATTCTTGTGACTGGTGAGTAAGTGTAAAAAACGTCAAGACCTTCTTTTTGTCTAAAACCTTTGACCACTAGTCTCGCTTATAGTACCATCATCTTTCAATTTTCATTTGAATATCCGTTTATAATCAAGGGGTTTGTTTTCTGGAGGAAGATCTACCAACTCCCATGTATGGTTATGCAAAATGGACCCAATTTCACTATTGACCGCCTCTTTCCAATAATGAGATTCAGGAGCTCATCGCGTCCTTAAAAGTTTGAGGCTCATTTTCTAACAAGAAAGTCAGAAAATCAAGACAAAATGATGTAGGGACCCTTTGACGTTTAATACGTCGTAGGTCATCTACATGAGGTACGACATCGATTGTTGTGTCCTCCACCTCAGGTACAACATCCATAGTCAAATTTCGAGGTCGTTCGAAGCCTTCACCAACACTTTCGCTTAAATTCTTGCAAGGAAAGATATTTCTCAAAGAACTCCGCATTATCCGATTCTAATATCATATTAGAATGAATGTCTGGAACATCCGACTTGTTAACCATAAACCGATATGCTTTACTCGTATTAGCATACCCAATAAAGATACAATCAATAGTTTATGGTTCTATCCTAACTTGTTTCGGTTTAGGAACTTGCACTTTAGCTAGACACCCCCACAGTTTCAAATATTTCAAGCTAGGTTTACGCCCTTTCCATTTTTCGTATGGAATGGTTTGTGTCGTTTTATAACGCACTATATTGAGCATCTGGTGGCTGTCAAAATAGCCCCCCCATAAATTCCATGGAAAACCAGAATTTATGAGCAACACATTCATCATTTCTTTTAATGTGCGATTTTTTCCTTAGGCAACTCCATTTAGTTGTGGAGTATAATGAGCCGTTATCTGGTGAATTATGCCACTCTCTTGGCACAATTCTCTAAATGGTAATTTATTCACCACCGCGATCACTTCAGATCATTTTGATTTGTTTGATTCTCAACTTCTGAGTTATACTTCTTAAAAGCATCAATCGCCTCATCTTTGCTGTTAAGCAAGTACACATAACAATATCGTGTTCTATCATCGATAAAAGTTATGAAATACTTTTTCCCACCGCGAGAAGGTAGAGACACAAAAGACATTATTGACATTAAGTCTACTAAAATTATCCAAGTTGATCGTAGAAGATCAAATGATAACAACAGTAGAGATTAATCATCACAAAATGACACATGCAATACATGAGACGTGATGTTCCACAGTACGCATGTGATGAGACTTCCATAATTTATTCCAAACTAAACAGCTTAGAAAACTCCTTGTACTTCCAGTACTTCTTCTCCCCCTACCAACCATAAACACATATCCACATGTGGAATTGTTTGATGATTGAACCACGGGTTTAGGAAACTCGCCACTTTGCTAGCCTATACACACCATGTATACTTGCCTTGGCTTTACTTATTGTCCTTATTTAGGAACAATAAGGTTTTCAAGTATACCCCCACATTTTGACTATTGTCATAGTCATTATGCCATAAAGTGACTTTACGATATGGGAAACATGTGTCTATATACGTTCTCCACAAGTATATGACCTATCATTGCTCTCAGCAGAGAAGAATAAACAAACATCATCTCTTCTCGAGAGACTACATGCTTGTTTCCCAACCATATTGCTTCTTTAAGTAAAGAACCATGGGGGTTAACACAATCACTAAAGGACATAGTGATTTTACGTAACTTTTACGAAATTATACAAGTGAATACATAAACTCACAAAATTTCATAAAGCTAAAGTACATATATATTTTTAATATATATACACTCATATCAACTCCTAAAAGGAGGATATGTATCAAACATCGGGATCCTCATTATCATCCCCAGGTACATTAACGTCTGAACCATTCTGATCATTACCATGATCATCACCCTCATGAAAATCACCTGAATCCACGAGGTACCAATCGTCTTCATCCAACCATGCATAAGGTGGAGAATCTTCACCAAGACCCGATACGAACCACTCGCCAGGAGATTCAAAGTTCTCCATGAAGGGCGACCATTCCCAATGCATAGGAGAACGCCAATTGATGGCATCTTCGTTGGAAAGATCGATTAGTGTGGGTGGGTCGAGATCTACGACCTCCACCTCGGATTAAATTTTTATCACCTCGATGACCTCGTCGTCATCATTAGAGTCAATGTATATGATCTCTTCATCGGATGATATCACTACAAGAAAAAGAATTAAAGTTTGCGGTTATAACATTGGGGGTTGTGGAACCACTACTATGTAATTACCATTGTGGCGGTTGCATAGTGGCGGTTTTAACCTCCAATGTTAATTTTTAATCATTGTGGCAGTTATAACCTCCACTATGTATTTTTGTGGCGGTTTTAACCTCCAATGTCAAATTTTTATCATTGTGGCGGTTATAACCTCCACTGTGTATTTTTTTTTTTTAAATTTATAGATCCGCGTGAAACCCAATCAGCCAATGGGAAAGGTCCAATTTTCTTTTTCATCATCTTCTTTTCTCAATTCCTAGAAACCTTCTTCTTTCATCTTCAACCTCTCACTTAATCAATCCTTCAACATCCATGGATTCAACACGATAATAAGGTAGCAACGACAAGGAGCTCCGACCGCCACGAATATTCTCGCCGTCATCATCTCGAACACTTCTTGGGGATCTCGTCTTCCTTCTCCAATCTGCCTCCGGTTGATTCATTTTCTTATAATCTTTTTGGGTTGTGATTTGGATTGTTATTGAGCTATGGGGGATTTGGGAATGCTGGTTCCGAATCTCATGGATCCGATTGTGTTGAGCTTTCATTTGGGGAGGTAAGAGATAGGATTTGTGGGATGTTCTTATTGTTTGTGTGGAGGAGAGATATGTGTAAGGAGAACTCAGTGTTCATGGCGGTTTTGGGAGGAAGATAACAGAGCTTACATTTGCTCGAGGTGGTTTTCGGGCGGTGGCACGGTGGAGTTTTGGTGCCGCTGCCGTCGGCTCGTCGGAGTAGAGGTTGAAGAAGAAGGACTGTAAAATGCACCCTAATTATTTTTTATTTTTTTTAAGAATTAAAACAAACAGTGGCTGTTATAACCTCCATAGTGTAACCGCCACTAATTTTTATTATTGGCGGTTCCTGACCGCCAATAAATATCCTTTGTGTCGGACGTATTTGTGGCGGTTCCTTCTTCCAACAGTGGCGTTTGTACATTCGCCACTATATATTCAATAGTGGCGGTTATAACCTCCACTGTTGAGAAAACAACCGCCACTTTTGGCCCGTTTTCTTGTAGTGTATGTCAATGACTTCTCTAGCGTCATCATCGTCACCATTCCACAATCGTGGAACCACGTGGTCACCGGCTGCTGACATCTTCCAATCACGGGTCATAACACAAACAAAGATTTATTAGAACCTAAATCGAGATGTGTTAACTTTTCCAAAGAAAGTACTTGATCAGTCATCCACAAACTCAAGATGTGATTATACACAAAACCACATGACCAATGCGTCGAACCAATGTTTATAAATATTGTTTGATCTGATTTAATCATGTTAAACCAACAACTATTAGTACTGTGTACTAATACTAGAAAACCACACAGGTTTTAGTCTCAAGGGAGTATAAAAGCTTGACGATTTTAGTCTCCACGCTTGTGAGTAGAGAGTCACAAACACTCTAATCTCAGTAAGTAGTGAGTCACGAAGACTCTAATCTCGGTGAGTAGAGAGTCACGAAGACTCTAATTCTCGGATAGGAGTAGAAATCTGAAGATTTAGTCTCCAACAAAAGTGTATCACAACAAAAATTAATACGCATAAACTTTATAAATCGTAAGAAAGTTATCCATGTATAAAGGAAACGAATAACGATCCCGAAGGACCAAACAACCTGTAAAATAAAACTACTGACTAAAAGAACATACACGTCAATAGCATAACATAATAAATAAAGACATATTAAATGATCATGCCAACAAAGCAAATCAACAAATCATGCTGCGGAAAAACACTTAAACGTCAACCAATTACCAAAACTGAAATGATCACAAACAAAAGAAACTTGACCAAACAGAAATAAAAGTAATCATGCAAATCAATTAACAAGTGAAATGGTGCATGACAATTATAAAGGAAATAATTGTAAACAAGAAACCAAAGATCTCATGCACTAATCAACGACATGACCAACAACATGCACTCACCAACGTAAAAAACCAAAATTACTGGACAAAATTCACAAATGTGAACAACAGTCAGAATTTACACTTCACTTGCATAAACAGTAAAGGACATTATCAACCGCAAGGAAAATGGCAATTGGAAAAGCCAAACAGTAACTAACATTAGCATGCAAATTGCCTAAAGACCAATCAAAACATGCTACTGGAAGGGGAAAACAGAGCATTTCATGCATACAGACCATGAACAGAACAATACACGGTAGAGTCTAACAATTCTTAAGATTATTGGAACTGTAAACTGCAAAACAAGAAATCAAAGTAAGCATGCATAGACAAAAGGACTAATTTGAGTCAATCTACTTCACGATTTGTCCTTAAGAATTGTTATTCCCCTCTACGTCACCCAAGGTTAACGAAATCAATTCTCACAGGATAAAACAAATTTACCTCACAAGCGTAGTGGTGCTTCAAACGCAAGTGACCGACGAACACAACAAACGGTGCAAACCACACGACTCGATTTCAGCGTCTTTGAAAGAATGAATGCAGAAAGCTTTTTCGTGTAGAGAATAAGTTTAGAGAGGGGAAAAATCAGTGAAGGGAAAGTGTAGGGAATGATCTGCTATTTATAGTAAATGAAGGGGTGCCTTCTAGCACTTAGGCAGTTGGGTGGTTATGAACCAAAAAGACATATCGGTTTGCCTCTCAACCGTCAAACCAAATCGACCGGGTAGCAAAAGAATTGAATCAAATCAAATCTTTTGACCGAATCTGAATCCGAGGCGAGCCGACAACGATGGCACGAGGGCCCATCACCACCTCAACCCTTTTACCAACCTTAGTGGGCTTGAATTCTTATATCTAGCTCCACTTTTCCATCAATTAGCTATGTAGCATTAAATACCCCTTAGCTCATTCCTTCATTCAGACCTCAAATCCCCAACAGTTGTTTGTAGCTATTTTTGTTTTGTTCTGAATTTTTTGGGTATGTTCTTGCTATATCCTGGGTTCGTTATGGGTTTGTCTTGGGTTTATTTGGGTATGTTACGGGTATGTTTTAGGTTATTCATTCTGAGGTTGTTTTGGATATGTTTTGGGTTCGTTTTGGGTTCCTCTGTTATTAGTATGTTTTTTGCTATGTTATGGGTTTGTTCTGGGTATGTTCTAAGTTTATTTGGGTTTGTTATGAGTCTGTTTTGGATTAGTTCTAGTTTTTTTGGATTTTGTTCTATGCTTATTTAGGTTTTTTTTTAGTATGTTCTTGGTTTGTTTTGGGTTGTTCATTTTGGGTCTGTTTTTGGTTGTTTCGCTCTAATTTTTTCTAGGTATGTTTTGGATCTATTGTAAGTTTATTTTCGTTTTCATGGTTTATTTTTGTTTCTATGTCAGTTTTTGGTTTGTTATGAGTTTATTCTAGGTTTGTTATGAGTTTATTATAAGTCTATTCTGAGTTTAATTTTGTTCTAAGGGTTTTTGCAGTACGGATGAATCGCAATAACTTTCAACCATGTTTCTTTCATCAAATCTACTTCATGGGGATCGAGGAATTTTGATACGGACGAGGAGCCAAATCAAATGATGACTTTAGGAAAATGCTCATTGTAAATTAGAGTATTAGTAATAACAATGTCATAAGAGTGATGTAACAATGTCATATTAGTTCAATAACATACACATAGCAGTCATATAACGATGTCATAAGAGTGATGCAACATAAACGTAGAACTTATATAACGAGGTAATATTAGTTACATAACATACACACAGTAGTTATATCGACGTCATAAGAGTAATGTAACATAAACATAAAAATTATATAATCATGTCATAAAAGATAAATTTCTCACCATAGCATTTTCTTCTTTTTAATGCATGTTGCATCTTGTACCTTCACTACATCTGGAAGTGTCCTGTTTACTATGTACATAACCTTCATCGCAGTTTTACGGATATGATGTGAATTTCATATGGATGTGTGATATGTATGTTCTATATCAATTCTATATATGTTATGTGTATGTTAGTTTTCAAAATCAATAATGTAGATGTTTTAGTTTTCAAAATCAATGATATAAATATTCTTCACAAATGAATAATAAATGTTTAGATTAGAAAAAGAAGAAGAGCACGATCTTTTGAATGCGATGCGCGTGTAAACCTCTGAAAAAACCTAGCTTCATTTTGCGGCTCCTTGGCGAGCGCCACCCCCGACGTCACTGTTCCATTGATAATGGCTTCTTCTACCACTCTTCCCACCTCGACATCATGATCTTGGGCGTTTGTTGTGGTTGAATCGAGTCTGACCTTGGTCTTGGGCGTCTGTACGTGGGTGCTATTGTTGATGGAGTGCTGAATCTCCCCAAGGTACTCGTGAACTTGGGAATCGACCGTCTGAAGGGAGCTATAGTTGGGCAGTTTAATGGCTCTGCTCCGCCACTTCTGGTAATTCGTTCTATGGATAATCACTTATGGGGTTATGAGGGTCAAATGTTTGTCTCTAATCTGGATCACCATTTTTTCTTGTTTGAGTTTGCGTCAGAGCAGCTGCGTGACTGGGTTATGAATTGCTCTTGGCAAATCCATCATGCACCGCTGATTCTCTGAAGGTGGTACTCGGGTATTGAACCTCTTGATCTCTCCCAAGAGGAAAAGCCGATCTAGATTAAGTTTGGTAATGTTCCCCCTGAACTCATGACACCAAGGCCATCAGACTAAGCGCGCAACAGCAGTTGAGAGAAGAAGAAAATTTGGGCATGCCTTGGTCATTTAAGTGAGTTGCGGGAAAATGAGAGAGGGCCTAAGGCCCGATGGTTTTGAATAAGAGGTGATAGGCCTAGTTGCCGGGATAAATGCTAAGGAGGAAGGTATGGTTGCAGTCATTCTTTTGGCACAAAGTTCGAGGTGGGTGGCGCAGGGAAATTGGGAAGTAGGCCAGAGATCGAAAGAGGAAGATGATGGAACAGAGGTTTTCTCTATGGGTTCAACGTCGGAGACCAAGGGAAGGCGGATGACAACGTTTGAGCGAGGAGGAGAATTCGAGAGTGAGGGACGACGTCGGCGGGCGTACAACTGAACAAGAGGAGGAGAGAAGCAGAGCGGAGCTCTGACCGATTTTGACAGCGACGACGGATAGAGGAAGAAAGAAGGACCCTTCGGTGATTCGTTAGAGGTCAACGGTGGTTGGAGAAGGCGATTCTAAGAATCCTGGAGTTCATGGCGGGTCGGCGGCGGCAATTCATTATCCGGAGAAGAAGGATGATCTTCTTGGGCAGCCTAAAGAAATTGGTGACTGTTTCGTGATTCCTGAAAGTTAAGTGAGCCCTTGTTCCATTGTGAAACTAGAAGGCTCGTTATGGAACTTTGGTGTAAAATGTTGGTTTGATCCTTTATCTGGGCGCGTCTGGCTAACTTTCTAAGTTACTGAACCCTGAAGCTTAACGGAGGAAATTGGAGGACTGAACTGGAAGTTTGGCTAAGGGTTTGTTTGGCAGAGCAGTTGGTATTATTTCAGAAATTCGACCATAACTCACTTGTTAGACCTCCGATTGAAAAACGGTCAGAACCGCCGGAATTAAGACAACGAGACGGACGTTCCCAGATAGAATTCAGAGTCTTATTTATGCTAAGGTGAGTGCTTAGCGTCGATAGGTAGTTATAACGTGAGTAATTACAATCAGACTTAGTTAAATTTAGGAATGCACAAATTGGAGAGTTGAAATGGTAAATTGATATTGTTGTGATTGGTTGCTGATATGTGATTGGTTGCTCATATGTGATTGACTTGTTTGAATGTATGGTTGACTTGTGTGAACGTATGGTTGACTTGTGTTAATGTATGATTGACAAGGTTGCTAGAAATGAGAGTTTATTTCCAAAGCGTGCATAAGTTATGTGGCTGTAATTATTGGAATTGTGGAATGTTGGGTGTAAGAGGATAGTTCAGCCAATGTGGAATCATCCTAGAAAGATGAACAGGAGGGTGGCTTTAGACCTTGCGACATGATCACCTCTTTGTCGTTACTATTACAGGTGGGGTGGTCGATAAGGCTAGCATCCCGCCCGTAATAAGTGTGTGATGTGGAATTATTGTGTAAAATTATGTCATGAAAGTGTAATGTGAAATTGGTACATGGAATTGTGATGTGGAATTGGTTGAATTGAATGGAATTGTATTGTTGATGTGTGTAATTGGTGTGGTTGTGTTAAATTAAATTTAATTGATGGAACCGGAATGAGCCAACGTTACACCATCCGTAATACTGTTGTGTTAGAGTTTGATTCACTGGGGTGAATCTCATGACATGGAGTCACGGTGGTTTAAATCTCCGCTAAGGAAGGATCCCAATGGGATGCGTCGTGATTGCTCCGTGGAGGAAGTATCCCCTTGCAGATGCGTACTGTTATCTCCCTACGGGGAAAGAGTCTACGGGATATGGATGATGTGATGGTCGGCGGGGTAGTGGGGGAACAACTCCTTATGGCGCCTAATTAACTCACCTAGTTAAATAAATTGTGAATTGTTGTGTGTGTTTTGTGTTGGATGTGATTGTGAGCTGATATGTGATGTGTTGCTAGATCGTGTTGATGTTGGTTTCCTTTATGATAATGTTGATGTTGGATTGTTTATGAGTATTGGATGATATTGTTGGGGTGATGCATGATGGGAGTAGGGGTAGAGGGAAATGACTGATCACTTAGAATTATCTAACTAGGTTGTTAAAATGAACTAACAAAAAGGATGGATACCATTGTTGTATTCCAATGTGGGAGTCTATGGTGCTCCCTAGGTAGTTCGACACATAGTTAAGCCCAGTGGGTTCACTCAGTTTCTTGAAACTGATCCCCATCTAGTCTCTCTTTTCAGTTAGAAGTAGTTGGTGAGTAGAGCAGGGAGCAGCAGTTGTTGGTTGTTAGCAGTTGGAGCTTGGAGAAGGCAGATGGTGGAAGGATGGCGACCGAGGACAAATAAATTGTTTGTGTATTTTCATTTCAGTTGACGTTTTAGGAATTTTGGATTCATTTATGATGGGAATTGCTAGTACATTCAAAGTTTAATTTGGTTTTGGTTTTAAAATCATGGAAGCTTCCGTTTACTGTTGTTTTATATATATTTATTGAGTTTAAATAATATTTTATTGGTTTCTATATGTTTTTTAGTCAAACCGTAACCTGGTTCCTAGTCTAACCACGGGTTCGATCCGAGCGATTTTGGCTGGGTGTTACAGTTTTCTTCCAGCAACGTGCATCTGACGACATGTCGTCTTATCTTGGTGTGCTCGTTGCGTCCTTCGGGAAGGATGTCATGCTGTAAGTAAGCTTTAATTGGTTTTTGCCATCGCTTCAGCTTGGTCGGTCGCCATGCAAATGGCTTCTTTTTCTAACTCCACTGTTACCATTCGTCCTTCATCCAAGCTCATCACTGTGGCCAATTCGGAGAGGGCGTATGCGTGGCCATTTTCTTCTCTAGCCACGTGATTGAGTTCAACCTCATCAAACTCGGAGACTAAGAGTGTCGCCTCGTCTCTGTACGCCAACAATGACTCCTCTCCCACTTCAAAACTTCCCTTCATCTAATTTATTACAATTACCGAGTCGGAGTAGACCTAGACTCTTTATACGCCACTGAGTTTTGCTAGGCGTAGGCCGACGATCAAGGCTTCGTACTCGGCTGCGTTGTTTGTTCTTGGTTTACTGAATCTAAGGGCTACTTCATGGAGGATACATGTAGGGGTGGGAAATGGGTTGGGTATGGGTACCCATACCCATATATCGTGGGTACCCATACCCACAATTCCACAAAATTCATCCCAAACCCCATACCCATATGGGTAGTGGGTACCACACTACCCATGTTTCCCATAATAAAAAACATACGACGAAAAAAGAAAAATACAATCAACTTCAAATCCGACTAATCTTCGTAGCTTATAATCCCATACAAAGTTTCATCACATAATCACGTCTATTAAACCATTACATGAACCGACAATTCCACTGTCAAATGTCAATTTCAAAATATAAAAGAAAGGTGGCGTGCTCTTCCGCTTTCCGACTTCCTTCCTTTCCATGCTGATGTTGAAATAAGGACTAACTCCAACTTAGACTAAGTCAACTTGAAGCCTTACAAAATACAAAACAGCTGCATATACAATTAAATTAATAATAAGAAACAAGGTCACTTATATAAAAGGAAATATTCAAGTTTAGTGATAATAAGCAACAAGGTCAGTGACGGTTTACAAGCTTCCCACCCCTAAATATAAGGTCACTTAATAGATAGTAGTTTACAATGTACATGCTTGAGTTATTGTTTTTTTAAATCTGAATATGTTATATATTTACAGGAGCCGAAAGGCTGTGAACAGAAAAACAAAGGGCTCATACAAAAAGAGCAGCAACAAGTCCATGCAAAACACACCTCAAACCTGGAACAAGAACCTAGGGGGTGGAGACAGTAGAAACAAAACATAAATACTAGTGAGTTATTGTTAGTCTACTTACAAGCACAAGAACCATAAGTGACATCCTAAACACAAGCACTCTCAACCCTAACCAAAAACCATTTAGTATATTTATTAACTAACCTGCTTGAGAAGTTTTCATAGAGATGGGGCGGAGACGGATCCATCACCACTAGGTACATGTTCTCCTCCAATGACGTAGTTCAAACTTGCAAAAGTTCTCAACACTACAACATAATACACAAATGATTAATGAAGAAGTAAGATTAAGATATATATTACACAATATACACTTTGAAGGAAAGATCTTACCCTCTTCATATTCTGTTTCAAGATCCTCTACAGGAACATCTTCTTCATCATTCATACTCACAGAATGAATACTAGACATTCTTAGCCAATCACCGCAACAAATTAGTGCCTCAACAATCCCGGGAATCAATGATGTTCTGAATGAATTAAGAACCCTACCCCCTGTACTAAACGCTGACTCAGAAGCTACCGTCGATATCGGTATGGCTAACATATCTCTAGCTATTTCAGCTAGAACAGGGAAACGGACACCATGTGTTGCCCACCACTTCAGAATATCAAAAGAGTCAACTACATAATTGTCTTCTTGATCTTTCTCCCGGTATTGTGCCTCAGTGAAATAGAGAGTTAACTCAGAACTGTCAACCATATCCTCTTCATCATCGCTATCATGTATGGCACTACATCTCCCGCGAGTTGATAGCCTCCTAATGTCAGTGTTGACTGAAGGATGCCTGTTATTTTGAGAAGAGGTAGCAGATGATTGAGAAATAGATGTTCTTGGTGCACGAGGTGGCAACAACATGGTTTTGCAAGACTCGAACAATTCAGCAAACAAGTCTTTCACCTCACCCACTATTTCAATAGCCCTTCTCGATCCATACACCTTGCTCAGACATTTCTGAACATGTTTCAGTTTCTGTCGTGGATCCAAAGCTGCAGCTAGATATATAATTCTATTCATCCTTGGGTTAGCGACTTCGTCCTCGGCCCAATACTTTGCCACTTTCATCCGCATCTTTCTTGCCATTGAGCTAATCTTAGGGTCTTCACTTTGCTCCACCTCAGAAATCAAGTCAAATAGATCACACATCTCTTTAAAGAAGAGATGAGATGTCACATACGAGGTTCCAGAGACGAGACAAGTCAAGTCATAGAACTTCTTCAGGTATTCCATCATCAAACGCACATTAACCCAATCCTCATCCGTAGGGGTGCCAATAGCTACACCACCGTGCATCATCTTGTCTAAATCAGCCTTGAATGCTGGTAGCATCCCCTCATACGGTCTAAAAGCAGATGCATATGGTTCAGCAGACTCTAGCATAAGGTAAGTAGAGTTCCACCTTGTTGGCACGTCGAGAGTTAGAGCTTTCTTGCAGTCGATGACCATGCTATTTGTGCACCTTTTCCAAACCTCTTCTCTCGTTGATTAAGCCGTGATCCACTTTACAGCTTCCCTAATCCTTCTTACAGACATACCAATCTCCTCCAAACCATCTGAAACAACCAAATTAATTATATGCGCAACACAACGCATATGCAGAAACTTTCCATCCAATATGTTGGTTCCCCACAATGCAAATCTCTCTCTCATATGGCGAACAGCAACATCATTCGCCGAGGCATTGTCCACTGTACAACATAGGACGGTCTTCAAATCCCACTCATCCAAACACATCATCACTGAATTAGCTATGTCTTCTCCTTTGTGACTTGTTATCTTCCTGAAACATATGATCCTTTTATGGAGCTGCCAATTTCTTGAAATGAAATGAGCAGTGATAGCTATGTAGTTTATGTTTCTCAGAGATGTCCAACAATCTGTGGTAATGGAAACCCTACCCATACCCTTAGATTTGAAAAATGTCTTCAGACTTTCCTTCCTTTCTAAAAACAACTTCACACAATCTGTTCTCACCGTCTTCCTACAAGGGAATACGAACATAGAACAAGCTCGAGACATGAAATGCTTGAACCCCGCTCGCTCAACATACTTGAATGGTTCGTCATCCATCATTAACATTTCAGCAAAAGCTAACCTAGTATCTACTTGATCAAATCTCCAAGGAATGTATGCTCCTCCATCACCAGTGGAACTAGTTTGAAAAGACAAACCTGGTTGCGTTTGTAACTCCAAATGCTTCTTCACACAAGTTTCAGTATGGTTCTTCAATCCGTTAGTTCCATGGTAACTTGAGTTTGCAGCAATGAGAAATCCACAGCGTTTGCATTTCGCTTTACGCACTTCAGTAGGTGGATCTCCCTCAAACACATAGATAGGTAGAAAATCTTTCCAATGTGGTGATCTAAGTGTAGATCTTTTCCTCTTCTTCTTACTAATTATTGTTTCACTTCCTTCTGCAGTTTCTTGATGTTCGTCCTCCATTTGTACATCATTCATATTAACCCCATTGCTCCCTTCAGTTGCACCTAGTTGTATTCCAGCATTGCTCCCTTCATTAGCCATGTTAAATTAAAGCCCTAAACTGAAAATAACAAGATTATAAGGTCAGGTCTCAATCTCATAACTCGTTCCTGCTAGGAACCACACTTAAGAAACTAGCAGACTGAAATATAAGCAAAATGAACAGAAAAGAGAAGAAGCCGATTTAGGAATAGAGAGCTGGAACGCGGAAGAAATTGAGTTATGAACAGAAGCTGAAAAGGACAAATGAACTCACATTTACCAAACTGAAGTTACAAATTAGAGTAGAATCGGATTCGGAAAGAAGAGTCGGATCGGCGTCCGTGGTGGCTGGCCGACGACTGCGATACCCCTGGAATCCCTAGCTGAAGAAGATAAACATAAAAGGCATCTCTTTGCTTTTTTGCTTTTTTGCTTTTTGGGAATTAGTGGAGCACTCTGCACTCTCGTTTCCTTTTTCTATTTCGGACTTGAGTTATGTTAATTGCTAAGTGGGCCTAATTTAAATTGTTAAGTGGACCTAAATTTAGGAATTGGTCCATGGGTTCAGTTCAGTGCGGTTGTGCTAGATGGGTTGGTGCAAAATGTTAATAGAAAATTAATATGGTATTATGGGTATCCATGGGTATAACCCATATGGGTAGTGGGTACCCACTACCCAAAAAAGGGTAAAATCAATCCCAAACTACTACCCGTAGCGGGTTATGGGTACCCATTACCCACGAAATTATGGGTTGGGTACGCGGGTACCCATTACCCCAAACCCAAGTTCCCACCCCTAGATACATGTCAGGCTCTTAAGGACTATGCCCGCTCCTGGCCCATTCTGGGTAGACGCCCCGTCTACGAATAGATCTCATCGGGGTGCTCACATCATCAGTTCCTCTTACGCATCTGTAACACCCGTCCCAAGTCAACCCGGTGAAACCTATGGTTGAACTGGTTACGAGTATTACTAATTAAAAACAACATGTTTAACTGAAATAAACCAAGATTCAAAGGAAAGATAAACAAGAAAGGACTCCCAAAGATATATAACCGTGTAAAACCCCAACATAAATCCATAAATCCAACTAAACCTCAAAAGTACATAAAACCCCCCCAAAATATCCTGGTCAACTGAAAATAAAGAAACTAGTCAACTCCGAGTAAACTCCAGTCTTCACCTCATAGCTGTAAGCTGGGACTTCCCGAAATCAACCCTCACCTCTGAACACCAACAACACCACACACTAGCCACGAGATCCTAAAAGGGGAAAAAGGATCAATTTTCTATTGAAATTGAGTGAACACACTAGGCTTAACTATGCGCTGTCCTAATCCAAAGGAGCGGTTCCAAGCTCCACACAAGACATCGACAATGGAACCAGGCCTGACCTTATCCAGATTTTAACATCCTAAAGCAGTCTAGGTGATCACATAGTTTCAGTTCATTGTTCACATTCACAATCACTAACATCGACATGAACATCATCGCAATCAACATTCAACCACAAGGCATAATCCACAGAACAATTCATAGTCATCGTCAATACACACAACATCACACATTCACACATTCAACCACAATTATTAAACTAGGTGA
The DNA here is from genome assembly GCA_034768395.1 of Linum lewisii. Lineage (NCBI taxonomy): Eukaryota > Viridiplantae > Streptophyta > Magnoliopsida > Malpighiales > Linaceae > Linum > Linum lewisii. Next base: position 26,060,348 of record CM068302.1, on the reverse strand, counting down.
GTTATTAGGCACCAAGGAGTTATCCACACCACCACCACCGGCCATCACATCAACCTGACGCATCCATTAAGGATCCTTCCAACGAGGAGAAACAACATCCGACACATCCACATGGGATCCTTCCACGAAGGAGAACGACAACCATCCTTGGTAACCCATCTAAGGGATTCACCCCAGTGAATCAGACTCAATATGATGTGATATTATTGCTCATGTTTTGAACCTACGATTGAAGAAACTCCCGTATTTGATCTTCTCTTTACTCCCTTGGCCATGTGTGGCTAAGTTCCTAGGGTTCATCTTGGATGGGTAGAGTAGTTATGCTAGGATAGAAGCATGATTGTATAGACTTGTCATGATTGATCTTGGTTGTATGAGGATGATTCATAGACTTGTTCTTATTGCCATTTTATGCCATGTTTGCTTGAATTGGTTCATTCAATGTGATTTGATGCATGAGAGTGTTTGGATTGCATAGATTATAGGTCTAGGGATTGAAGTGAGTGTGTTCTAAGAGATTAGATCATCTTATTTCAACCATTTTCACATGATTTCTCTCTTGGACATTTTATCAAACACTTGATGTGCATGCGGATTTTCATTCATTTAAGTATCGAAAGGCTATTTGGTGAATCTCCTAGTGTTAAGACATTTATATGAAAGTGTTATGCCTAGCCTTGTGGTCATAGAGTTCTAAAAGAGGATTTTGTGTTTAGGCATTTCATCAAACACCTAGAATGCATCATTTTGCACTTAGCTTGAGAGCGAGAGCCTAAGTTGAGTGGTATTAGGATAGGAATTTGGTGCTACGAGAGTGTATCAAGTCTATAGAAGTGAAGTGCGTGGTCATCCGAATGCATACTCGATCTTTATTGGTGTGTTTGTTCAATTAGTCCTCTTGAGCATGATGAAACATTCCTCCAAGTGAACCCCATTTGTCTTTGATTGAACAGTTTTACTTTCTCGCTTAGTTTATTGCTTATGTTCTTGAACTCTTTATCAAATCAACTCTTTTTAAATGATTAGACTGTCTACAAGGAGTGTGAGTATTAGTCTTTGAGAGAGCCCTGGTGGAATACGACCTTGAGTGTTAGTAATCGTACCTTCTTGGTTGATTATTGGCACGTCACAATACAACCAGTATCTCGGGTGGGGTAGTGTGGGCTTCTTCCGGTTCTACTTTCATTTACCATTCACAACTCATACAATTCCATCACAACATATGCCATCCACAACATCACATCATCTCATGAATCCACATTCCGAATACATTTAACAATCCATCCTCATAATCCCACATTCTGATCACATTTCACAATCTGTCAACACATTCACACAATAGGGTAACCGGCTAGCTCACTAGCCACCCCCACCTGCAAGTACAGGGGTAGCCATGTCATGAGTCTAGGGATCACCCACCTGTTCCTCTTTCTCAGAACGACCCCACATTGGAAGGGCCATTCTCCTGCATCCACAACTGACAATTCAAGATAAGATATAATTTGCATCCATTCCACAATTCAATCCTATCACTCCATTCTACATCAGTTCATTAATCATTTCTTTTCATCCCAACCGCCAATCATAGCAACAAACAATCAATCAATCCGAAGCACAATCACAACACAATTCACCCCTTTTACTCTCCTCATTTTCATGCAACTCCTAACTTTCATCTAAGTCAAAATTACAACCCTCACACTGTCCAGTACTATCTAACAACGCTAACCCTCACCTGGAATAGAAGACGAGGCACTAAACGTCTTCTAGTTCCCTAGAGAATCGATTTCCCCAACTCCAAACTCGTAGCCTATCCCCTTCTCACTACCTGTGCCTTACACTGACAAATCAGAAATTGAGATTAGCGATCTCTTTGTCTCATCACTAAGAACCCTTGGCAAGAAACAGATCGTTAATCGGACCTCTACAAATATCGGAATCACCTTCTGAAGCTTGGCCAAAGATGGTTCGTCAAAAGGATTTTGTGGAAATCTTGTTAAAACCCGTCTTTATACCTAGGTCGAAACACACGGCCTGTGTTATGAAACTACACGACATATTTCTAAGACACACATTCATAAGTTATCTTTTGGCACTTTCGACAAACTCTACTGGAATTAGCGCACGGCCGTGTATTTCAGTACACGGCGTGTACCTTGAAGTCACATAGCGTGTGTTCTTCACTGTAAAGCACCTTCACTTGCAACCTCAACCCGACTTAAGTACGAACCTCGATGGGACCTCAAAGGCACTGATACCAGTACCTTGATCACCAGAATTTGAGTTCCAAACTTCAACGAGGATGTTGAGTCCCTGAGGGGGGGGGGGGTGTACCGTCACATCCTAGGAAAATCCCACATAAACAAAGTACAAGGGAGATCCATGGGTTAGGTGGAATAGTTCAACCTTAACTAACATGACGAGTTTTGTGTTTTAGTAGTAGGGGATTGACCTTGAGAGGAGGAGGTCATGGGTTCGAAACCCACCAACACCCAAAAAAAATCCGTGAGGGATGGGCCTAAAGCGGACAATATCTTGTCAGAAAAGCTTGGGATGTTACAACATCCTTCTACTACGAAATCTCCCAGTATTGGCCATTTATTGATGTTCATGGTTCGAAGCGTACGTCGTACTCACTTAACTCGATGGCGCACTTGGTCATCCGCCCGATGATGCTCATGAACCTGAGGGCTGTATTAATCAGGAGGCTAGTGACCACATTGATGACATGTGCCTGGAATATGGCATGAGCTTGCGGGACGTGCAGACTACGACGTACGCCACTTTCTCTAAGGCCAAATATCTCTCTTCGGCGCCCACCAATGTTTTACTGACGTAGAAAACTGCTTGCTCCTCCTTCCCCTCTTATCGTACCAGTGCCTGGAAATAAGGAGCTACCGTTGTGTAGAGGAATAACTCGACAGTTGGTCTCGGCGCCACCAAAACTGGCGGCGAGGCCAGGAATTCTTTAAGGAATTTGAATGCCTTCGTGCATTCTTTAGTTCAGGTGAACTTGGACGTTGTCTTGAGTGTGTTAAAGAACGGGGGGTACCATTCCGGCGGCTGGGGAATGAAGCGATCGATTACTTTGAGGTGCCCTAAGAAAACCTGTACCTCTTTCACCGTTTTGGGTGGTAATGTCTGTAGGATCGCTTCGGATTAGCTTTGATTCCTCGGCGTGTGATTTGGAAACCTAGAAACTTTCCTAATGAGGCACCAAACATGCATTTAGTAGGGTTAAGCCTTAGGTTGCATTTCCTTAATGTTTCGAACATGTCTTTTAAATCTTTAAGATGATCCTTCGCTTGGACGCTCTTGACTAGCAAGTCGTCCACGTACGCCTCCATGTTTCTGCTAATTTGGTCTTGGAATACTTTGTCCACCATCCGCTGATAATTTTCTTCTGCATTCATTAATCCAATGGCATGAGGGTGTAACAGAAATTTCACAGCGGCGTTATGAATGTTGTTTTCTCTTGATCTTCCTTGGCCAGTGTGATTTGGTGATATCCTAAAAACATGTCAAGGAAGGAAAGACCTTCGTGGTTTGATGTAGCGTCCACCAAATGGTCGATACCAGGGAGCGGGTATGGATCCTTTGGGCATGACTGATAACGTGTAAAACAGGGTATCAAATAACTAACTTACCAAAGTAGATTAGATCGTATTCCAAGGATTTCTTCTAATTGTTTACTCAAAGGAATTGACAAGTATTCGGGTTTAAATCAAGTTGCGTGGTGTGAGTTCCACGACTTTTAAACTAAAATGCAAAGGAAATTGAGATTGAATTAAAAGATAGATTAATTGAGGTTTGGTTACGATTGACAGACAAAAGATTAGACTCGAACCCCCTAAGATTACCAAGGCATTGGCAATCACAAAACCAGCGACTTTTCAATCCTAATTCATTCAGTTCTTAAACACCGTCATAGCTCCTTACCCTTAGGTCTAAGTCCGCGAACGTTCGCTCTATTGAACTAGCTACCAAAATTAATTAACCGTCCGTTCGTTCACTTCTGCAACGGATAACTAATTGGTGCACCTAATTGATTTTATTGAGCTATTCTTGAAACAGATTAACCCTAAATGGTTCCTACGAGAGGCATGATTCCATTGAATAGGTTAATTAATTTATTTGAAGTTCTACAAGGCGGACGTTCGCCAACTATCCTTATTTTAACAAGAATCTAATCTAGGTGATCAAGCTAGAAAAGAAACATAAAACGAAGAACAAATCAATTACGAATAAAAAAATTGTCTGAATTCAGATCTAATTATTGCCGATCCGTGACCGCTTGAAAGCCCCAGGTCAATTAGGATTCATCTAATCTAAGCTAGAAGAGTTTTAGCTATTCATCTCTAATAAACAAGATTCAAAAATCACAAAAGAATTCATCTCAGAAAGGAAGAACAAAGAGAAATTGTAAAACCTAATTTTGATGATTTCTCTCAACTTTCTGAAAGTTTCGTTTTCTAGCGATAAGGTTTTCAGGCGACGGAGGAGTTCCCTCTGTGGGTGCGCTCCATTGGGGCTTCGCCGGCGACTGGGGATTTATCGACAGTCTTCTTGAGACGATCAACAGGCTTTTCTTGATTCTATTCTTCTTTTCTTCTTCATTGATAGGTACGCAGTTTAGACTCGCGATAGTGAGAGGGAGTCCCTCTGTGGGTGCGCTCCTTTGGGCTCTCTGATCTATTCGTGTTTCTCCTGGTGGCACCTAGTGTCTTTGGGGTTCTCTGCGTCTTCTCTTCTTTCTATCTTGTATGGTTCTTTCTTATGTCCGATTCAGCTGAGAATTCAAAATCTTGGGCGTCTATAGTGGGATCGGATTCTATTCCGGATCTAGTCTACACTCCTCCAGTATTGATTGATGGTGTTATTCAGGTACCTAAGGAAGTCCTTGAATTAGGTTATCGTGAGTTAAAGAAAGCTTTGGTTGGTCAATTGATTGGTTCTTCGCCTCCTCTGAGGGTAATTCAATCTCTTGTTAACAAATTGTGGGGTTACGAAGGAAGGATTGTGGTATCTGTCTTGCCTAATGATCTTCTTCTGTTTGAATTTCCGTCGGAGGCTCTCTGTGATTGGGTTCTAAAGAGATTGTGGCACATTTACTCTCAGCCTTTATTCCTGAGAAGGTGGAGTAAGAATCTGGAACCTATAGTTGTTGAGCCCGTTGATATCCCTGTTTGGATTACTTTCTTAAATGTTCCTCCTCCTCTTTGCAATCATTTGGGGGTGGGGTTACTTTCTAGTGCAGTGGGTAGACCCCTTACAAGATTTATTAGGGTGGGTACTACTGTCAAGGTCTGTGTGTTACTTCGGGAAGAGGATGATCGTCCGATAACAGTTAGTGTGGCAGTTGAGGGTGTTGATTATGAAGTTGAAGTGGAGTTTCCTACTCCCAAATATTTTGAAAAACCTAATGATGCACATAAGAAGGAATGGAGGAAGAAGAATGTGCAAGTATCTGATGCAACAGCTGTCCTAATTCAAAATCTTCTAAGGAAGGGGAGCATAATTCAAAGGTCTCAGCTGATGCTGAAGTGGGCTCTGCATCTACTCAGAAAAGGGACACAACTCATAAGTCTAGTGGAGGAAAAGCCACGGAGATGCAGTTGGAAAGTATGGAAGGGCTCAAGTCTAACTCAATGGTTAAAAATGGGAAAGTACTGCCTCCAACTGAGAATAATGCTGAAGCTGTTGCTAAGACAAGGGATGAGCAGATTAAGGATGTTGATCATAATATTGAGGATGGTGGAAGTGATGGAAATGGAAAAGTATTGCCTCCAACTGATAATAGTGCTGAAGTTGTTGCTAAGACAAGTGATGTGCAGGTTAAGGATGTTGATCATAATTTTGAGGATGGTGAAAGTGATGAGAATGCAAGCAAGGCCAAAGAAGATAGTAGTGGTACAGAGGCTGAGGTTAGAGCTTTTACTCCAGAGAATTTTCCCCCTCTTAAAAGGGGTGGGCGGAGAGGTAAACGTCGATAAAATGAAAATTTTAGTTTGGAATCAGAGAGGGTTTAATTCTTCAAATATTAGTTTGGAATTAGATAGTATACTTAGAAAGTTAGATATTGATGTGGTTGGACTGTTGGAGACGAGGGTCAGTCTTAAGAATTCTATCATTATTAGAGATGAGAAGTTTTCAAGTTGGAGTAGTTTTACTACCTATGATAAGAGTCCTCTTGGGAAGATTTGGGTTTTATGGAAGCCTAGTATAAATTTAACTGTGATCTTTCATTCAGATCAGATTGTGCTTTGTTTGATAAAAGGTGCTACTCCGTTTTACTTGGGGATAGTGTATGGTGCAAATACTGTGTTGGGGAGGAAAGAGCTATTTGACAAGACAAGAAAACTGGTTTCAGGGTTAAAGCTGCCTGTTAGTGTTCTTGGGGATTTTAATGCGATCACTTCACCCAAGGAAGCTTCGAATAGAGTTGGTTATACTAGCAGTATGATTGAGTTTAAACACTGGTTAGATGATACTTGTTTAGTTGATCACTTAATGGCTGGACCTTATTTCACTTGGTATAACAACAGGGAGAATGATCAGATATATAGGAAGTTGGACAGATGCTTTATAAATGAGTGGCTGAAGATGAACCAGAAAAGTAGGGTTGAGCTCTTAGCTCCCCAATATTCTGATCATTGTGGCATTATGATGAATACAAATGTGAGTATACAGAGTCTCCCCAAGCCGTTTAAGTTCTATAGCATGTGGACTTCTTATAAGGACTATGATGACATTGTCAGAGAAGCGTGGTATTCCAACAAAGGACTGGATGCGAATAAGGGATTTTATAGAATTTATGCTCGGTTGAGGAATGTTAAAGCTGCTCTCAAGGAGTTAAATATTAAATGCTATTCGGATATTACAATGAGAGTTAAGCAGGTTGAGGAGGTAATGATAAAATCACAAATGGAGGCTTATAATCAGCTTAATGGAGCAAAAACTATGAAAGCAAAAGCTGATAGACAACATTGGGAGGAGCTGGTAGCTGCTGAGGAGTCTTTTTTAAGACAGAAGTCTAGAGAGCAGTGGTTGCATTTGGGGGATTCAAATTCAAAATCTTTCACAGGGGAGTTAAACTCAGGCAAGCTAGGAATCAAATTGTCCATCTTGAGAGGGAGGATGGTTCTCTTGCTGTTGATTCAAAGGAAATTGCAGATTTAGCAACTGGCTTTTATAAGCTGCTCCTTGGTAGAGAGGATGCAAATGTGTTAGGGTCTGAAGTCAAAATGTTGGAATCTCTGTTAATCAAGAAACTTTCAAAAGGGACTGCTGAGTAGATTGTTGCCCCTATTACTGATTTGGAGGTGAAGACAGCTATGTTTAGCATTCCAGCAGAAAAGAGTGCAGGGCCTGATGGTTTCACTTCCCTTTTTTTCCAGAGATCCTGGGGGTTTGTTGGGCAGGAAATTACTGAAGCTGTGAAACTATTCTTCAAGACAGGTAATATGCCAAAACCAGTTAATTCCACTGTTCTTGCTTTAATTCCAAAGAAGAAGAATGCGGCAAATATTAAGGATTTCCGCCCTATTGCATGTTGTAATGTGCTTTATAAATGTGTGGCAAAAATTATCTCTGCTCGTCTGAAGAAGTGCCTTCCTGAGGTTATTAGTTCAAATCAATCTGCTTTTGTTTCTGGAAGACAAATTGGAGATAATATATTAATGGCACACAAACTAGTTAATGCCTATCATCTGAAACACACGTCTCCTAGATGTGCTATTAAGATTGATCTTAGGAAAGCCTTTGATTCAGTTAATACTAGGGCTCTGATTGCTGTTATGGATGCCATGGGATTTCCTACTGAATTTGTTAGATGGATTAAAGGGGTGTTTAGCGAGTGTGATGCTCAGTGTTGGTCTGAATGGTGGATTGGTTGGCTATTTTGAGAGTAAGAAAGGATTAAGACAAGGGATCCTCTTTCCCCTGGTCTATTTGTGATTATGATGGAAATTCTGCATTGTTTAATGATGAAGAAGGCTGCAGGTGGTTCAATCCCTTATCATCCAAAGTGTAAAAAACTTGGAATTATTGAGTTATGTTTTGCGGATGATCTCTTAGTGTTCACAAATGGCACGTTGAAAGGAATTGAAGGAGTGACTAATGCTTTGGAAAGTTTCTATGCTATTACTGGTCTGCAGCTTAACCTTGAAAAGACAGAAATATTTTTCTCTTGCTCAGTCACTAAGGATACTAGAGATTCTATCTGCTGTGTCTCGGGCTTTAAGGAGGGGAAGTTGCCTGTTCGTTATTTGGGTGTTCCACTTATCTCGGGGAAACTACAAGCTCAAGATTGTGACATACTTGTGGAGAAAATAGTTAAAAAGATCTCTGGGTGGAAAGTGAGATGCTTGAGCTATGCAGGGAGGCTTACACTGGTGAAAACTGTGCTGGTAAGTCTGAGTCAATACTGGCAGAACATTTTTCTGCTGCCCAAAGGGGTTATTAAAAGCGTAGAGAAGAAATGCAGTGATTTTCTATGGGGGGTTGATATTGGTCTTAGAAAAAGAGCAAAGGTTTTATGGGCAAAGATTGCAAAGCCGAAGAATGAAGGTGGTTTAGACATCAAGGATATGAGCACTTGGAACAAAGCTTGTGTAGCTAGACATATTTGGAACATATTATGCCAAGCAGGGTCTATTTGGGTGGCTTGGGTGAACTGTTATAGACTAAAAGGAATGGATATATGGCAGCACAAAAGCGCTCCTTACCATTCCTGGGTTTGGCGCAGAATTTTGAAGGTTCGGAAAGATATTCAACCTCATATTAGCTGGAGAAATGGAGCTCTGTGGTGGGACGGGAAGCTTCTTGGTAAGTACTCTGTTTCATCAATATGGTAAACTTTAAGAGTGAAGTATGAGGTGGTTCCTTGGTTTAACTTGATTTGGAGAAATCCCTCTATTCCTAAGTGATATGAACTGAAGCCAAGGTTGGCTCAATCCACACAACTCGGTTTCAAACAATTTGCAAATGAAAACACAATCAAGATAGAAGATGGAAATCGGACCAGAACCCTTAGCTATAGAGCTAAGAACTCAAGGTATCAAGTGTGTGCGGTACCACGAACTAAGGGGTGAATACCCTTATCTCGATAAACCAAACTCCTAAGCCAAGCAACAACGAGCAAAAGCTTTAAGGAACAAATATTGTAAACCGAAGTCTGAATTCTTTTAATTGTGAGCAAACAAGCTGATTTGAAACAAACTACAAAGAACCCTTTAAATAGGGTAGGAGAAAATGTGTCCTACACCAGATTCGCTGAATCTAGTCATCTAGAAAAACTACACCATTAATTGTTCACACTTAATGCAAGTGCATGGTTCTAATGTGGAAGTGAATGAACATTAATGCAAGTGCATGGTTCCAATGTGGAAGTGAATGAACATGAAAACAAATGCATGAATGGGGATGAAATTCATTCATGAAGGCCCCCTCCACTTTCTTAAATGGCAGAATGGTCATTGAAGATCACAAAACGTTTGAATCTTGCCGTTGGATCATCATTCAGTCTCGTCAACCATCCTAAGTAATGTCCAGCATCCTTGCTCCAATTCTTCATGCTTTGGCATACTCCAAGCCTCCATGAATGTTGCCACCTTGTTCCTTAAGGCCTTGGTTTGACTCCTAGTGATTGGACCAGTTGATGACCCAAGGATGTCCCCATCATTCCCCCTTCTTGAAAAGGATTCGTCCTCGAATCTGAATCTGCAAAATCATCATAAAAAGGGGTTAAGTCGGCAACATTAAAAGTAGCACTAACGCCATAGTCTCTTGGTAAGTCTATGCGATATGCATTGTTATTTATGCGTTGCAAGACTTTAAAAGGACCCTCCCCTCTAGGTAGCAGCTTTGACTTTCTCTGTTCTGGAAACCCTCCTTTCTGAAATGTATCCAAACGAGATCTCCTGGTTCATACACCTTTTCCTTGCGTCCTTTGTTGGCATTTTGAACGTACTGCTTTGTCCTACGCTCAATGTTGAGTCTAGCTTTCTCGTGCATCTCTTTAACATACTTTGCTTTTGCTTCCCCATCTGTATTAGATAACTCATGCAAAGGCAAAGGTGATAAATCCAAGGGAGCCAATGGATTAAATCCATACACAAGTTCGAATGGTGTATACTTAGTAGCCGAATGCACAGCCCTATTATATGCAAACTCAACATGTGGCAAACACTCTTCCCAAGTTTTAATGTTGGACTTGATTATGGCTCTAAGCAACTGTGATAACGACCTATTGACTACTTCAGTTTGACCATCAGTTTGTGGATGACAAGTAGTAGAGAATAGTAGCTTCGTTCCTAGTTTACCCCAAAGTGTTTTCCAGAAATAACTAAGAAACTTAGAGTCACGATCCGACACAATAGTACGAGGCATTTCATGCAATCTAACAACTTCCCTAAAGAACAAGTTAGCAATATGAGATGCATCATCAGTTTTATGACATGGAATGAAATGTGCCATTTTTGAGAATCTATCGACCGCCACAAAAATTGAATCTCTACCACCCCTAGTCCTAGGCAAGCCTAACACAAAGTCCATAGATATATCAATCCAAGGTGCAGTAGGAATAGGGAGAGGAGTGTATAACTCGTGTGGTTGTGATTTAGACTTGGCTTGGTGACAAGCCACACATCTGGCTAGATGTTTCTCCACATCATGCCTCATTCTAGGCCAGTAGAAGTGCTCTTGAAGACATGCCATCGTTTTGGCAATTCCAAAGTGCCCCATTAACCCGCCTCCATGTGCTTCCCTGACTAAAACATCTCGACACGAAGACTTAGGCAAACATAACTTGTTCTCTCGAAACAAGTATCCATCTAACCTATAAAATTTATCATGTGCCGAATGTTCACACGCCTTGTACACATCTCCAAAATCAGTATCGGTGTCATATAAGTCTTTAATGTATTCAAAACCAATGAACTTAACACCAAGAGTAGAGATAAGAGTGTACCTTCGAGATAGGGCATCAGCCATGACGTTCTCCTTACCTTGCTTGTAACGGATAACATAGGGAAAAGACTCGATGAACTCAACCCATCGTGCATGCCTCTTGTTCAGCTTGTGTTGAGCTTTGAGATATTTCAATGACTCGTGATCAGAATGGATGACAAACTCCTTTGGCCATAGGTAGTGTTGCCAAGTCTCTAATGCTCGAACAAGTGCATATAATTCCTTATCGTAAGTTGGGTAATTCAGAGTAGCTCCATGCAACTTTTCACTGAAGTATGCAATCAGTTTCTTTTCTTGCATGAGCACAGCTCCTATTCCAATTCCTGAAGCATCACACTCGATCTCAAATGCCTTGCTGAAATCGGGTAGCATCAGAACTGGTGCATTGGTGAGTCTCTCCTTTAATAGCTCAAATGCCTCTTGTTGAGGTGTTCCCCAATGAAAGGGTACATCCCTTTTCACTACGGCCGTGAGTGGTGCAGCAATAGTACTGAAATCCTTCACAAATCTTCGATAGAAACTGGCCAAACCATGAAAGCTCCTAACATCAGATATGTTTGTGGGAATTGGCCAAGACTTGATTGCCTCTATTTTCTCCTCATCAACCCTGATTCCTGTAGAACTAACAACAAAGCCAAGAAACACAAGGTGATCGGTGCAAAAGACGCACTTTTTCATATTGGCAAATAGTCTTTCCTTTCTAAGGGTTTCTAACACCAATTTTAAGTGTCCACCATGATCCTCTAAATTAGATGAGTAAACCAGAATATCATCAAAGTAAACGACTACAAATCTGCCTATGAAAGCCCTAAGCACGTGGTTCATCAATCTCATGAATGTACTAGGTGCATTTGTCAAACCAAATGGCATAACCATCCACTCATATAAACCATGTTTAGTCTTAAATGCGGTTTTCCATTCATCTCCTTCCTTCATTCGAATTTGGTGATATCCAGATTTTAAATCAATCTTTGAAAAGATAGAAGCACCATGTAACTCATCTAGCATATCATCAAGTCTAGGAATAGGATGACGATACTTTACCGTGATGTTATTGATCGCTCGACAGTCTACGCACATCCTCCATGATTTATCCTTCTTTGGCACGAGGATAACCGGTACGGCACAAGGGCTCATGCTTTCTCGAACGTGCCCTTTGTCCATTAACTCATCCACTTGTCTCTAAAGCTTTTTGGTCTCTTCCGGATTGGTTCTATATGCGGCCTTGTTAGGGATGGATGCTCCTGGAATAAAGTCAATTTGGTGCTCAATTCCTCTAATCAGTGGTAGTCCTTTAGGAATATCCTCCGGAAAGATATCTTCAAATTCCTGTAATAATGAAGAGATAACACTAGGAAGAGAATCAGTTACATTAGCATAATCAGAATTCAAACACTCCTTGTATACGATAACCACGAGTGGCATCCTAGAAGTTAAGGTTTGTTTGATCTCACCACGTGTAGCTAAAAGGTTTTCTCTCCTCTCGACCTCACCTTTTCGAGCTCTATGACATACCATTTCTATTTTTGCACTCGAAGGGGTGTCACTCTGTTTCTTTTCACTCTTCTCTCTTGTTTTGAGCTCCATCTCTTTCTTCTCTCTAGCCTCACGAAGTTGTTGCTTCTCCAATTGATCTTGGTACAATTCGGTTGGTGACAAAGGCTTGAGCTTGTAGGTTTGCCCCTTATGGGTTAAGGAATATCGATTAGCCCTCCCATCATGAAGAGAAAATCGATCAAATTGCCATGGCCTCCCAAGCAGAATATGAGCAGCCTCCATAGGTACTACGTCACAAAGAATTTCGTCAGTATATCGACCAATACTGAAAGGGACGTATACCTGCCTTGTCACTTTTAGCTCTCCTGCTTTGCTAAGCCATTGAAGTCTATATGGCTTAGGATGTCGAATGGTTGTGAGCTTCATGCCTTCTACCAGATCTTGACTTGCTACATTCGTGCAACTTCCTCCATCGATAACCAGATTACAAAGTTTGTTGTGGATGACACAACGAACATGGAATAGGTTCTCCCGCTGATCCAACTCGTCTTTAACTAGAGTGCTCAATGCTCGAATGGCCACTCTATTGAACTTGACCAAACCTTCTGGAACCTTTTCATCCTCTTCCTCCGATTCCTCCTCTTTGATTTCACCTCCTTGGAACTCCTCCTTGTCGTCCTCATCATCCGTGAACACCTCTCCATTTCGGATCACCATAGTGGCTTTATTAGGGCAGTCCCTAGCCATATGTCCACGCCCTTGACATTTGAAACAAAGAATTCCACTCGGCCGATTAGTAGTATTTGAAGAACCAGATTTAGGATTTGAGGTACCTTGAGTGGTTTTAGGTTTGTTAAAGCCTCCCGAGGTGCCTTCCTCTTTCTTCATCGTATTCGTCTTCCATGATGGTGTGGTAGTGGTTGGCATATTGAATCTCCATCCAGTGCCAAGTTTGAGTTGCTTCTCCACTCGTATTGCTAGTCGCACCAATTCATCATAGTCGATGAAATTCTGCAAGTTGACTTGATAGGCAATTTCCCTCTGTAAGCCTCCTAGGAAACGTGCAATCTTGGCATCCTCATCTTCAATTAGATCCAATCGAGACACTATCATCTCGATCTCCTTATGGTAGTCTTCAACAGTCATACCACCTTGCTTTAAAGCTTGTAACTTAGTGTGTAAATCTCGGCAATAGGAAGCTGGAACATACTTCCTTCTCATGACACGTTTCACATCCTCCCAGGTTCTAATAGGCCTCTTCCCTTCGCGCTCCCTTTGTCTAACTTGCTGACTCCACCAAACAAAAGCGTAGTAGTAAATTCTACATCAGCAAGGGTTACCTTCTTGCGATCAGAAAATTGATGGCATTGGAAGAAAATTCCATCGCCCTCTCCCAATCGAGATATGCATCCGGGTCTGATTTCCCTTGGAATTTGGGAACCGAAATTTTCACTCCTCGGATATCATCATCCAGCATCACTCCTCTTAAAGCTTCTCTATGTGGCCTTACTCCACCTCGTGGAGGTGCATCATCCTCCACATCAGAATCATCTATCCTTGGCTGATTATTCTGGATGGCCGCGGTGAGGGTTTGAGCCATAGTGTTGAGTGCTTCATGGAACTCCGTCCTCATCGCATTCATTGCTGCTTCGAACCCTGCTGGATCTGTCATCTTTGAACAATGATTAGTCACAATGGTCTCACCAACTCTCTATAATGAACCTCACACACTCTTTCTTTTGCCTCTCGTGTTTCACACAAGTTTTTGGTGAGAAAAAGATGAAACAGAAATCGGCAATAAGGAAGTTCGTTATGAGTAGTTGCAAGTTTCTTCAAAGCTTTAGAAGTCAAGTAATTCGAAATTCAAGTAAACACAATCCTAGCTGAGTTCACTCTAAGCCCTAGTCAGATTTCTTTGCTGGGTTTTCGAAAAACAAACTATTCAAAACAAATTTGACTTTGAAAGAACAGAAATTGTTTACCCCCCTTTCTTAGATTTCCGCTATAACTTCTAGACACAATCTTGGTGAGGTGGCTTTGCTTTGATTGGGTCGAAATTATTCTTTTGGACCTCTTGATTTTTAAACTTTGTTTCTTCTTAACCTGCACACCAGCTTTTACCACCAAGAAATGGTTAGTATAAAACTATAAATCTGAAATAACACAAATCACGATTCATCCAATAATGCTACTATTTTTTTTTTGTTTTTTTTATAATCCAAAGAAAACAACAGAAGCTTTGATCCAAGAGTTGAACCGAGCTCTGATACCAAACTGATATGAACGGAAGCCAAGGTTGGCTCAATCCACACAACTCGGTTTCGAACAATTTGCAAACGAAAACACAATCAAGATAGAAGATGGAAATCGGACCAGAACCCTTAGCTATAGAGCTAAGAACTCAAGGTATCAAGTGTGTGCGGTACCATGAACTAAGGGGTGAATACCCTTATCTCGATAAACCAAACTCCCTAAGCCAAGTAACAACGAGCAAAAGCTTTAAGGAACAAATATTGAAGTCTGAATTCTTTTAATTGTGAGCAAACAAGCTGATTTGAAACAAACTACAAAGAACCCTTTAAATAGGGTAGGAGAAAATGTGTCCTACACCAGATTCGCTGAATCTAGTCATCTAGAAAAACTACACCATTAATTGTTCACACTTAATGCAAGTGCATGGTTCTAATGTGGAAGTGAATGAACATTAATGCAAGTGCATGGTTCCAATGTGGAAGTGAATGAACATGAAAACAAATGCATGAATGGGGATGAAATTCGTTCATGAAGGCCCCCTCCACTTTCTTAAATGGCAGAATGGTCATTGAAGATCACAAAATGTTTGAATCTTGCCGTTGGATCATCATTCAGTCTCGTCAACCATCCTAAGTAATGTCCAGCATCCTTGCTCCAATTCTTCATGCTTTGGCATACTCCAAGCCTCCATGAATGTTGCCACCTTGTTCCTTAAGGCCTTGGTTTGACTCCTAGTGATTGGACCAGTTGATGACCCAAGGATGTCCCCATCACTAAGCATTCTATGGTAGCTTGGATGGTGGTCTCCGGGCTTATTACCTGCCGAACGGATATAGCTAGATGGGGTATCTCTATTGATATTACGTGCTTGCTGCTTGATGAGCCTGAGCATATTTTCCATGGATGTCCCTATACTAAAAAGGTGAAAGAGGCTTGCTTCGGTTTGAGGAGACTTATCTATCCATCTTGGGGTGCGGAAATTAAAGAATTTGCTTATGTTATCAAGCAGAACACCCGATTGAACAGGAGTATGTGTATGGTTTGGCGTGCTGTGATAAGTAATATCTGGTATGAGAGGTGCAGAAGAAATGCAGGAGAAGGAGGCTTGACATTTGCAGCAATGGTGTTGAGGATTCATTCTGAGATTTTGTGTATAGATCAAAGGTTGATTTTCCCCTTGTAAAGTTTGCTGGTTTACCTGTGTTGGTTTTCTGCTTTGCCCTATTGTTAATTCTCATATGTTTTCTTAGCTGATTCTGACATCTCCTTGTGAGGGAGAAGAGGATGCGATAGAAATAGATTGGGGGAGAGGTATGGGGTAGAGCTTTGTTTGTTTTTCTTTTCTCCTTAGTTGAACCGGGCGCCTCTTTGAGAGGGAGATGGGGATATGATAGGGGATTTGATTACAGTTTGTGTTTGCGTTGTAGAGCCAAACTGTTCGGGGGGGGGGGGGGGTTCCCTCTCGTTTCATTTGATGAATGGAAAGCTAATTATTCATCAAAAAAGATCTTGAAAATCTTGAACTCTTAAGCTCCGAGCGTCTTCCGAGACTCCAAAGGATGCTCTAAAAATTCTCCAAGTCATGACTCTTCTCCAGAAGTTGAAAAAATTGAATCAGGGGTTGAAGGGTTGCTTAAATAGGCTGAACCAGATCCACTTCTGCGTTGGATTTGGAAAAAGGGAAATTTCTCGGCGAGAACTTCTTTGTAAAAAAATTCAGAATCTGACGTGATTTTTCCCAACTTTCTTCACAAGTTCTCGACGAGAACTTTGAAGTTCTCACCGAGAACTCCTTTATAAACTCTGATTAATTTTTGATGAGATTTCTAGATTGATTTGTGAGCACATTCTCGGAGAGAACTTGAAAGTTCTCGCCCATAACTTCAGTCCCGTGAAGCTTTCCTTGGTTCTTTGATCAGTTTGACTTCTCTGATGATCACGGGTTATCTCTTGAGGTTCCATTGCATACAGAACACGTCCGACGGCTACATATTTGACGGAAAAAACTTGTGTACTCAAAGAGACACTAGAAAGCACATCAAATAGACCCCAAATGGGCAACGGTAACCGAATCGGCAAGAAATAGCGCAAATGAAAATAAATCCACTAAACTATCCCCAAAACATGCTACAAGCAATGAAACGTCGCTTAATCAGGGCTGATAATCACGATAATTCTTGTGTCATCAAACAAATTGAATTCAGAGCACACTCAAGTCCACAAATGACGAGGTCAATTAAATCGAGATTCAAATCCTAACAATGAAATTTACACCGTTACACTTAGAACAATTAACCTAGACATACATACACATCAACCAAACAAACCAGTCTCACTATTCTCTGTAGACAACAAGTAGCAATCACACCAATCATGCACAATTCCGACCAAACCGACCAGACTTCCTCACACAGAAAAAATTTAGTACAATGGGGGACTCTCACAGTATGTGTTTAGGGACGTGTTTGTGCTCTCAATCGCTTTCTTGACCGAATTCTTTCATAGGTGTGCATTTCGACCACAATTTGCACCACAGTGACAACACGAGAAACTAGTCAAAAGGACTTGCAAGGGACTGTAACGATCATATACTAGAAGGGCTTATGATGAAGGGATGAGTGATGATGAAGGGTATGGTGTGGCGTCTAACCTCCCTCGAAACAAGATCTATGTTTTCCTACCATCTAACGAGACCTGAAATGGAATAATGTGTGCTTGTACTAAGATACCTGATGGACGATTGTAGTGCATGCAATCAAATAACTACCAAGTTAGAAGCTAGGGTAGATCGTATTCCACGGGTCTTCAAATGATTGATTACTCAAATATAAAGGCAAATTACTCATGTTTAAACACTTCGTGCGTGGTGTGAGTTCCATGACTTCTAATTCTAAGAAATGCACAGAAATTAAAAATTAAAACTGAAAACAGATTGAAAGATTGGTTGATTAAAACAAAGATGACAGACAAACTTATACTTTGAATCCCCCTTCGTTCACCAGAGCATTGGTAATCAACAGATCAGCGGATTTCCATTCTCGTTCAATCAATTCTAAGACACCACCATAACTCCTTACCCTTAGGTTTAAGACTGGTGAACGTTCGCTCTTTCCGATCTAGCTACCAAGATTAATTAGCCGCCCGGGTACGGTCGCCTCTCGCAATGACTTAACTTAACTGGTGCAATTACTAACAATTTATGAGTTACTCTTGCAGTGGATTAACCCTAACTGGTTCCTACGAAAGGCACACTCCAATGATTAGGTTAATTGCTCGATTTGATGTTTAAAAGTAAGGCGAGCGTTCGCTTCTATCCTTAGCTTAACAAGAATCTAATCTAGGTGATCAATCCAGACAAGAAACATGAACAATGAAGAACAAATCAAACATGAAAGAGAAACTGATTGAACTTTGAATCTAATCACCGCCGATCCGTGACCGCTTTAAAGCCCTGGGTCACTTAGGGTTCATCTAGTCTAAGCTCTATGAGTTTAGCTACTCATGTTTTTCACAAAAGAATCAAAGACAAAGATAGAGTTCATCTTGAACAGAGGAAGAACAGAAAAGGATCTGAAAAACCTAATTAAGACGACTCCGGCAGAACTTCGATCTCCGGTAATCTGCAATCCTAGCTCCGAGTCTTCAAGATGAAAGGGATGGCGTCACGATCTCTTCCTGGCTCTTCGGACTCTAAACTCTACTTCAGAACTCTTGAGAATCCATGAAGTATTTGGTATTATGAGGTATATTGTGTATCTTTTTTTTGTCTCTCTTTGATTTAGGGCCACCGGTTAAGTATTTATACTTAACCCTAATATCGGCCGGATTTTGCCTGGAATTTTCGCCGTAAATGTGATGGAATTTTCGGCGAAAATCTCTTTGTAAATGGGTTGACCGCTAGCTATTTTCTCCTGTGTTTTTTCGGGCGCCGGGTTCTCGGCGAAAACTTGGAGTTTTCACCGAAAACTCTCCTTGGTTGACATCAGCCAATTTGTTCTTGAGTTTTCGTCGAAAACTCCAAGGGATTCTCGGCGAAAACTTCAGTGTAAATGGAGCAGGAATTGTTTCGACTTGATTGACTCCTTGGATCGATTCCGATGCGATTCCTCGAGGTTCCAACGCCTTAGACACGTCCTTGGCTACTTTATTTGACGGCAAAAACCTGTGCTAACATGAAAACACTAGAAAACCATCAAATAGACCCGAAACGGGCCAAAGTAACACAAATGGCACGAGATAGAGTAGTTGAATGAATATTCGTTATTCTACCCTAAAAACCATGTCTTAAGCAAGGAAATGTCGCTTAAATGAGGCTGATAATCACGTCAAATCGAGTGTCATCAAAATACCACACACTTAAGCTTTTACTTGTCCTCAAGCAAACTGAATAGAAACGCTCATGTTCACAAATGATAAGATTTATTAAATTGGAGTTCAATCAAACACAATGAATTATAAGACAGATAATTCCTAGAACAAGAAACCTAACATGCATACTGATCAGCCAAAGAACCTGGTTTCACTAAAAACGGCACACGACGAGTAATCGCAACCAATCATGCACGAATTTGACCTGACCGACTGATGAGCCGCAGAACAGTGATCAAATACTACCAAGCTAGAAAGCTAAGCAGATCGTATTCCACAGGGTTTCTTCTAATCGACTACTCAAAGAAGCTGGCAATTTATTCAGATTTAAACACTTCGTGCGTGGTGTGAGTTCCACGACTTCTAGACTAAGATGCAAGAAAATTAAAATGAAATTGAAAGACAGAATGATTGGATGGTTCAGACAGACAAGCTTAGATTTCGAATCCCCCTTAGATCACCAAGGCAACAGCAATCAACAGATCAGCGGATTTCAATTCTCGTTCAATCAATTTCTATACACCACCATAACTCCTGACCCTTAGGTTTAAGACTGGCGAACGTTCGCTCTATCCGATCTAACTACCAAGATTAACTAGCCACCCGAGTACGGTCGCCTCTCGCAACGACTTAATTAACTGGTGCAATTACTAATGATTTATGAGTTACTCTTGAAGCGGATTAACCCTAATTGGTTCCTACGAAAGGCACACTCCAATTATAAGGTTAACTGGTTGAATTGATGTTCCAAAGTGAGGCGAGCGTTCGCTTCTATCCTCAGCTTAACAAGAATCGAAGCTAGGTGATCAGGAAAGACAAGTTTTAATGTTTAAAGCAGAGAAGCTGTCTGGCGACAAACCCTAATTCAACACAAACCTAATCTAGGCGATCAATCAGAAAAGAAACATAAACAATCATGAACAAAACAACGTGCAAAGAGAAACTGATTGAACTTTGAATCTAATCACCGCCGATCCGTGACCGCTTTAAAGCCTGGGTCACTTAGGGTTCATCTAATCTAAGCTCTAATAGTTTAGCTACTCATATTAGGAACAAGAGAATCGAAAACAAACAAGGAATACATCTCAGGTAGGAAGAACAGAGAAGAACTGTAAAACCTAATTTGACGAATCCGTGAAGCTTCAATCTCCGGTAATCTTCAATCCAAGCTCCGAGTCTCCGAGGTGAAGGGATGGCGTCACGATCTCTCCACGATTCTTTGAACTCTCTAAACTCACTCTCCAACTTCTCAGTCTGCAAATTATGATTGATATTCTCAGGTATATCCCTTTTGGGCCGCCGGTTAAGTATTTATACTTAACCCTAATACTGCCGGATTTTGCCTGATATTTTCGCCGAAAATACTAGGTTATTTTCGCCGAAAATCTTGGTGTAAATGGGGAGCCCGCCGGTTGATTTCTCCTGTAATTTTTGGTCCAATAGTTTTAGGTCGAAAACTTAGGGTTTTCGCCGAAAACTTCCTTCAGTCGGCATCAGTGATTTTGTGCATGTATTTTCACCGAAAATGCTAGGGTATTTTCGGCAGAAATTCCTTTGTAAAACGGGGAAAAATTTGGTTCGACTCAATTGACTCCTCGGATCGATTCTGATGCAATTCCTTGAGGTTCATGCTACTTTATTTGACGGCAAAAACCTGTGCTAACATAAAAACACTAGAAAACCATCAAATAGACCCGAAACGGGCCAAGGTAACACAAATGGCACGAGATAGGGCAATCGATTGAATATTCGCTATTCTACCCTAAAAACCATGTCTTAAGCAAGGAAATGTCGCTTAAATGAGGCTGATAATCACGTCAAATCGAGTGTCATCAAAATACCCCACACTTAAGCTTTTGCTTGTCCTCAAGCAAACTGAACTAGAACACACTCAAATTCACAAATGATACGAGATTAAACTGAGATTCAATTCTACCAATTTGGTTTAGACTGTTCCACGTAGAAAGAGTGACCTACACATGCAAGAACATCAACCAAACAAGTTTTCGATCTCACTAATTTCTGCACACTTCAAGTAGTGGTTTTAACAAAGCTCGTTTCTTGGCAAAACAATTAATCAAAATTAAGAGACTACGATAACACCAATTCTAATAAAAAAGACTTTAAGCTCTAGCCATGATGTGGATGTGGAGGTAGGAAAAGTAACGTGGCTATCGACTCGACTTCATCCATTTCTAGATCTGTAAGTTATATGTCTAGCTAGGACCGATTTAAACAACAATTTATTTCAAGTTTCAAACTTCTTCCTTCAATTTATTTACTGCATACTAGTGCTCGATACCAAACACTTCACTTAGGTGTTGGACCTGCCTAGCTCACAGTATTTGTGCCTTTGCTAGTGCTCAACCCGAACACTTCACTTAGGTGTCGGGCTTGCCTAGCTTTAATTTTCAGCACTTTAAAGAACTTAACATTAATTTGCACAACTTTATTACTTGATTTAACAATTTAGCCATTTGATCCTAGCTAGTTATAACTTTTTACACAAGATTTCGAATTGGATTTCCATCTAATCTCAAGCCACAATCACAGGTGAACAAATATGGAGTGAAAAACATGGGAGAAACTAGCATTTATCATCTTAGAACGGTGTTATCGAGCTTTGTTATTAACAAGTCAATCAATTCAATTAATTCAAGTTCAACTACAAGAGTGATTTATGATCTGTTCTGACCTAGACTCATTTAATATCAGTTTTGACACGTTGGTTACAGGTTCTAAGTGGAACAGTCTAGACGTCATTGTTCAAACTTGAAGTCAATTTAACATCAAAAGTCAAGAATTGAGCAATTCTATGCTAGAAAATTTTCAAATTCGAACCACAGAATCATAGATAGCAAGCAAGATCATGCATAATCCTAGACTCATACCCCACACTTAAACGGTTCTGTGTCCTCACAGAACTAATCTAGAGTAGAGAGATACGAAGAACCTGGAAGGTGATGGTCGGTGTAGCGGATGAGCACGGAGAGTCTGGAGCGGAGCGGAGTAGCTACTCGAGTTCTTACAAAACAAAAACAACAAAAGATCAAAAGGATACCGGGACAAGGGTCCCGGATCCACACAGAATAAAAGACGAACAAAGAAGGTTTAGGGGAATTTTGAAAATTTTCGAGATGGGAAAGTGAGGAGAGAGAGAGACGCGACTGGGAATTAAAGAGATAAGGTCCGAAAATTTGCCTTGAATTTTCGGCGAAAATGAGTGCAAGTTTTTGCCGAAAATATCAGTTAAAATGTACTGCCGGTTTTTCAAAGGTATTTTCGCCGAAAATTACAAGTAGTTTTCGCCGAAAATTGGAGTTAAAATCGACCAGAAATACAGTGAGATTTCAAAGAGAGTTTTCGCCGAAAAGACGGTGCATTCTCGCCGAAAATTTCGAACTACACGATTGAAAATATTTTCGCAGATCCGGCAAACTTCAGAAAATCACAATTAAATCCACAAAAATCGGAACAACCTCAACCAACTTGCGAATGACACTATGACACACAGACTACACACGAAAATTAAGAAATCAAACAAACTGACACTTTTGGTTCCCCCGAACCGACTCTAAAATACTAAGTTTGACACAAATGAAAAAACTGACTCCAGCCGTGGGTTGCATCCCACGAAGCGCTCTAGATTAACGTCCTTGAGCTGGACGATACCTGGACGGTGTTAGGAGACGTCCCAACTCAGGATTTCTCTTAGGCCCGAGTCGGAGTTCATGAAATATGGCCTTGGGGATCCTCCGGTAAGTGTGAACTTCTTCCCGTGTGCGTGAATTAGCTTGGGTCGTTCTTCGGGAAGATGACCAGAGATTTCAAATGGCCCGCACAGTTCTTTCAAAGAAGCGTCCTTCAGAGGATCATTCTTCCCTGGTGGCTCGGTAGAAGGCGGTTTAATGACTGGCCCCCAAACCTCCTTGGTCTCTCCTGTTCCTTTCTTCTTCGTCTCGCCAGGATCCTTAACTTTTGGTGATTCATGGGGAATGCCGTCGGATCTTCCTTCTTTCTTGGCTCTTGTGCCGGCAGCTCATTCTTCAGATCAGGGATCTGTCCAACACCTGGCAAGAAGATTTCTACAGAAACTCTAGATTTTTCATTAGAACTAGAGTTGACCGAAGCCAACTCCACAGCTTCAATAGATAAACAATGCATCTCTTCTTTGACTGGGACTTGCATACCGTCCTTGAGGCGGAATGTCATGGTATCCTTGCCGACCCTTAATGTCAACGAGCCATTCGGGACATTAATGGTAATGCCGGCTGTTGCCATGAACGGTCGGCCTAGGAGAAGAGTGACATCTTCCTCTCGAGTATCCATGACAACAAAGTCAGTCAGAAAAGTAAAAGGACCACATCGGACAACCACATTTTCTATTATTCCCCTAGGTAGTTTAACAGATCTGTCGGCAAACACTAAATGCATGCTAATTGGTTTCAACTCTCCTAGGTTCAATTTCTCAAACAGGCAAGTAGGCATAACATTAATAGAAGCACCTAGATCAATTACACTACGATCAATCTTCACATCATTAATAGTGCAAGGCAAAGTAAAAGCACCGGGATCTCGACACTTAGCTGGGGGAGGTGATATGAACCAAAGCCAAGGTTGGCTTAATCCACACAACTCGGTTTGAACAATTTGCAAACGAAAACACAATCAAGATAGAAGATGGAAATCGGACCAGAACTCTTAGCTATAGAGCTAAAACTCAAGGTATCAAGTGTGTGCGGTACCACGAACTAAGGGGTGAATACCCTTATGTCGATAAACCAAACTCCCTAAGCCAAGCAACAACGAGCAAAAGCTTAAAGGAACAAATACTGTAAACCGAAGTCTGAATTCTTTTAATTGTGAGCAAACAAGCTGATTTGAATCAAACTACAAAGAACCCTTTAAATAGGGTAGGAGAAAATGTGTCCTACACCAGATTCGCTGAATCTAGTCATCTAGAAAAACTACACCATTAATTGTTCACACTTAATGCAAGTGCATGGTTCTAATGTGGAAGTGAATGAACATTAATGCAAGTGCATGGTTCCAAGGTGGAAGTGAATGAACATGAAAAAAAATGCATGAATGGGGATGAAATTCGTTCATGAAGGCCCCTCCACTTTCTTAAATGGCATAATGGTCATTGAAGATCACAAAACCTTTGAATCTTGCCATTCGATCATCAATCTTCACATTGTTTCCATTTTCATATCTTCTTGGCAGAATGTTGTTTTCTTGGCATCTTCCCTTCGTGTCCCACATCCCTGATGGTCGGTCATCCGTCCTCGGATCAGGTTCAGGTGGTGGCCTGGTCTTGGTACCTAGCATCGGCTCGGCCTCAATGCTTGGGTTGGCATCAACGTCCTGGTTAGCCACGATCATTAGCTTCAACATCAACTCCCTCAGACTTGTATTGATGATGTCGCGGCTCGACATCAGGCATTCCACAATGCTCGGCATTAGTGGCAATGCCGAGTAGGGCTTGGTCACGGCATCAGGCATAGGCACTTCATTCTCCCTTTCTTCAAAAAGATTCGTCCTCGAATCTTCATGGCCATAATCTTCTGATCTGACATCATCTTCGGCATCAATCTCGGTGTCCGTCTCTATGTCACTTTCATCGTCGGTATCTGGCTCGTCACCAAGGGTCGGTGCTGGTGGTAAATCTAAATCTTCTTGCGGCAGTTGGATCCATCCAAGTGTGTATGCTAGGGATCTCATCATCGTGGTTGGGGTGGAACTATTTAGGGGTTTTCTGAAGCTTTATGAAAAACCAAAAAAAATAAAATAAAGGATAGAGTCGGTCCTAGTGTTGAACGTGCTCTGATACCAAACTGATATGAACCAAAGCCAAGGTTGGCTCAATCCACACAACTCGGTTTAAACAATTTGCAAACGAAAACACAATCAAGATAGAAGATGGAAATCGGACCAGAACCTTAGCTATAGAGCTAAGAACTCAAGGTATCAAGTGTGTGCGGTACACGAACTAAGGGGTGAATACCCTTATGTCGATAAACCAAACTCCCTAGCCAAGCAACAACGAGCAAAAGCTTAAAGGAACAAATACTGTAAACCGAAGTCTGAATTCTTTTAATTGTGAGCAAACAAGCTGATTTGAATCAAACTACAAGAACCCTTTAAATAGGGTAGGAGAAAATGTGTCCTACACAAAATTCGCTGAATCTAGTCATCTAGAAAAACTACACCATTAATTGTTCACACTTAATGCAAGTGCATGGTTCTAATGTGGAAGTGAATGAACATTAATGCAAGTGCATGGTTCCAAGGTGGAAGTGAATGAACATGAAAAAAATGCATAAATGGGGATGAAATTCGTTCATGAAGCCCTTCCACTTTCTTAAATGCAGAATGGTCATTGAAGATCACAAACCTTTGAATCTTGCCATTGGATCATCAATCTTCACATTGTTTCCATTTTCATATCTTCTTGCAGAATGTTGTTTTCTTGGCATCTTCCCTTCGTGTCCCACATCCCTGATGGTCGGTCATCCGTCCTCGGATCAGGTTCAGGTGGTGGCCTGGTCTTGGTACCTAGCATCGGCTCGGCCTCAATGCTTGGGTTGGCATCAACGTCCTGGTTAGCCACGATCATTAGCTTCAACATCAACTCCCTCAGACTTGTATTGATGATGTCGCGGCTCGACATCAGGCATTCCACAATGCTCGGCATTAGTGGCAATGCCGAGTAGGGCTTGGTCACGGCATCAGGCATAGGCACTTCATTCTCCCTTTCTTCAAAAAGATTCGTCCTCGAATCTTCATGGCCATAATCTTCTGATCTGACATCATCTTCGGCATCAATCTCGGTGTCCGTCTCTATGTCACTTTCATTGTCGGTATCTGGCTCATCACCAAGGGTCGGTGCTGGTGGTAAATCTAAATCTTCTTGCGGCAGTTGGATCCATCCAAGTGTGTATGCTAGGGATCTCATCATCGTGGTTGGGGTGGAACTATTTAGGGGTTTTCTGAAGCTTTATGAAAAACCAAAAAAAATAAAATAAAGGATAGAGTCGGTCCTAGTGTTGAACCGTGCTCTGATACCAAACTGATATGAACCAAAGCCAAGGTTGGCTCAATCCACACAACTCGGTTTAAACAATTTGCAAACGAAAACACAATCAAGATAGAAGATGGAAATTGGACCAGAACCCTTAGCTATAGAGCTAAGAACTCAAGGTATCAAGTGTGTGCGGTACCACGAACTAAGGGGTGAATACCCTTATGTCGATAAACCAAACTCCCTAAGCCAAGCAACAACGAGCAAAAGCTTAAAGGAACAAATACTGTAAACCGAAGTCTGAATTCTTTTAATTGTGAGCAAACAAGCTGATTTGAATCAAACTACAAAGAACCCCTTTAAATAGGGTAGGAGAAAATGTGTCCTACACAAAATTCGCTGAATCTAGTCATCTAGAAAAACTACACCATTAATTGTTCACACTTAATGCAAGTGCATGGTTCTAATGTGGAAGTGAATGAACATTAATGCAAGTGCATGGTTCCAAGGTGGAAGTGAATGAACATGAAAAAAATGCATAAATGGGGATGAAATTCGTTCATGAAGGCCCTTCCACTTTCTTAAATGGCAGAATGGTCATTGAAGATCACAAAACCTTTGAATCTTGCCATTGGATCATCAATCTTCACATTGTTTCCATTTCATATCTTCTTGGCAGAATGTTGTTTTCTTGGCATCTTCCCTTCGTGTCCCACATCCCTGATGGTCGGTCATCCGTCCTCGGATCAGGTTCAGGTGGTGGCCTGGTCTTGGTACCTAGCATCGGCTCGGCCTCAATGCTTGGGTTGGCATCAACGTCCTGGTTAGCCACGATCATTAGCTTCAACATCAACTCCCTCGGACTTGTATTGATGATGTCGCGGCTCGACATCAGGCATTCGACAATGCTCAGCATTAGTGGCAATGTCGAGTAGGGCTTGGTCACGGCATCAGGCATGGGCACTTCAGGAGGTATGGGTGTCGCCTGGCTCTGGATGACGGAGCACTGTTCCTCGAGGGAGACAAAAGACAGCTCTTCCTTCTTCTTGTTCTTCGAAGGATCCTTTGCGATTTTGTCCACCTCCGGTATCACCTGGATAGCATCAGTAACTGGTGTATTCATATTCGTGTTCTTCAAGTATCCATGCCACTTTCTGTACCGGGTATCATGCTTCGTGGTACGATCGCCGGGCACTTCAGTCATGTGGCTCCAGAGCGCATCGTACTCCTCTCTGTCGCCATCATTGTTCTCCCAGCCGAGGTGATGACCCTCGTAGTGCTCGCGGGGGATCCCGAGATGAGCTGCAAACTCATCATAGGTTAGTGTTCTATGCACCCCGCCCAGATAGAATGTGACGACCTTCTTGTGCTGCCTCCTCTTGTGCTCGTCCAGATCGAATGTCGCCCAAAACACCTGGAGAGCGACGTCTGGGAAGTCGGCGGCTAGCGTGGTCAGCTCCAGCAGTCCAGCATGCGTCAGTGCGGTGAGCACGTTCTGGTGCAAGTGCTCGTCGTGCTCAAAGAGTGAGTCCATGGATAATGGATGAACGTCAGCTCCAGGAACATGCTTGAGCCGCTAGTAGCGCTCGAAGTAGTACTGGGGCAGTCGAGCAACAGTGGCGTGGTACCCAACACGGCCAGGGTGATGTGATCCTGGCCATGAAGCCCGGCTTGGACACGACTGATGCCGATCCGGCCCCAGCACTGATGCCGGCCCGAGAGTACACCGGCCCCAGGCCCACACCAGCACCACCCTCGGAGCCTAGAAGAGCCCAAGCCCCGGATCCAGAAGACACCCCTGGGAGGATGTTGATCCTCAACCAGGAACCAAGGCCAGCTCCTACTGAAGCCAAGATCAGACTGATGTCCCGACAAGAGCTGATGCTGACACCGAGCCCCGACCCGGACCCTAGACCGAGCCTAGCACCAAGGCTAGGCCCCAGATCGACTCCTACGAGCCCCAGAGCCCAACAAGAATTAAAGAGACTCATAAGGCATCCTTGAAAGCTTGGCCGAGACAGAAGTCAAAAGGCCCGGGTAGATCAGAAGAAGGCCTAGAGTTGAGTCCGACACCCGAGCCGAGACCATGCCTGGATACCACAGAGAAGCACTTCTGGCCCAGCCAAAAATTGGCCCGTGCCTTTTGGGAAATTCCAACAGCCCTGGATAGCTTGAAGTCTCAGGAGCACCCTCCAACAAACGGTGATCAATTTGGAGGAGTATTGAGGGACACAGGGCTAGGACAAGTCCTAGTGATGCTTGGCGTAAGCATCAAGGAATGGAGCTCAGATGCTGATCCGAGGAAGTCAAAGGAAGGAGCTACGATCAGGCCCCCTCCTGAGCCTGATCCAAGGAGGGATATCTGACCATTCATGATACGGGATATGAAGAGAAGATGCCAAGTACTTCCAAACAAGAAATCCTAATCAAGCTAGGATTTCCCGGTTTTGGACAGATTTCTAGTCGACGAAGAATGACCGATTTTGGCTACCCGGAGATAGAATTTGGGCTGAAGCCCAACATGAAAGTTGAAGCCCATGACGTCTACTAGTGATCTGCCAAAGGGCTTATTTTTCCTATTTTATTTGGTATTTATTTGGAAATTTCTCCCAGAACCCGTTCTGCTGTATTTTATGATTTTTCAGCCTCCTTTTTAGGAGTTCTAGTTTAGGTAGGATTCTTTTCCCTTCTAGGATTGGAATCCGAATTTTCCCTATTTTTAGTCTAGGTTAGGATTAGTTAAAGTCCTCTTTAGGTTTTCTAATTAGAACTCTTTTTATTTATTTATTTTATTATTATTTAGGAAGTAGTGTTTAGGGAGGAGAGCTTGTTCCCTCAGCTATATAAGGAGGCCGCCGGCCACCCTTTGTACTGAGACTTTTTATGAAATAAACACTTAAACTACAGTTTTCTCTTAGCATGGAATTGCTATTCTCTTCTCGACTTTCATGGAATTGACTGTCGTTTAGACCGGCTTATCGTCTAGGGTATTCTCCCCTTGAAGTGGCGCCTTCGACTTGATACTTCTGGTTCCTAGCTGTTATATAGCTAGCGGGTCAAAGTCCTCTCCATCCCGGTTCCCGAAGGTTTCTACCTTGTTGCACGATCATCAACTTGCGGTGGTTAGGGTCGTCTGCCCACGGTTGCAGCGGTTCACATCACATGGAAAGCTGGTGGAGGGCCCTGGACGGCGGGTGTGACGGGAGCGACGGCTCGGGAGCTGGAGGTGGTATCAAGTCGCGCCTTGGTCCTGCACTCATGAGTGACATTCCTAAAACCAGAAACAAAACCAGATTAGTTAACTAAAAACCCTACCCCACACTTAGTAGAAAAAACTCAATTTCGCAAAGAAATGAGGAAAACCGAGTGGGGGTAAGCAAAACAGATTAACCGGTAATCACAAAAAATTAAAACACAAGCTTAGGAACAGCCAAAATGGAATCATCACAATCAGAGTTCATAAGTCAAACCGACATTCAAAAAGTCAACATAATAGTACATTGAACCCTAATCATGGCAATACTAGCACAAAGCGGGAAATGACGGCATAATTATAAACATGGGTGGCAAGCACAGTAATATGCATGTGAATGAACACACATGGCAGCCAAACGAGCATAAACAGTTCATGGTCAAACCGACATTCCTCAAAAGTCAACACCGCAAAGAATAGGTCTTTAAGCATAGCAACACAAGATCAAATGACATTATAGTTCAGCACAAAACTCCCTAAGCATGCTAGATCAGTCCAAAGAATTCAGCTAACCTAGTTCACACGAAATCAGTCGGCACGCAAATCGAGGTAAACCAAAAAGTCAACCCCTACGAAATTCAGCATTCAATATGGCTGATTTTCTGAACTAATTGAACTTAGATGTTCTAGACTTCTCTAGGAATGCGGTGCCGTGAATTTGTGTCGTTAAAAAAATAGAGTTGATGAACATTGTAATGCGTGCAATCAAATAACTGTCAAGCACAGAGCAGGACAAATCGTATTCCATGGGCCTCTTCTACTGGCGTACTCAAATATGTTGGAAATTTTTATTCAGGAAAGATCAACTTGTGCGTGGTGTGAGTTCCACGACTTCTAAACTAGACACAAGACAAACTGAAATGAAATTAAAATGTAGAAGGATTGGTTGTTTGACTTAGACAGACGACAGGTAAGCTTAGACTTCGAATCCCCCTTAGATCACCAGAGCATAAGCAATCAATAGACCAGCGATTTTCAATTCTAATTCATTCAGTTCACAGACACCACCATAACTCCTCACCCTTAGGTTTAAGAGTGGCAAACGTTCGCTCTATCCGATCTAACTACCAAGATTAATTAGTCGCCCGAGTACGGTCGCTTCTTGCGACGACAAAACTAACTGGTGCAATTACTAGTGATTAATGAGTTACTCCTTGTAGTGGATTAACCCTAACTGGTTCCTACGAAAGGCAC
Organism: Linum lewisii; assembly: GCA_034768395.1. Taxonomy (NCBI): domain Eukaryota; kingdom Viridiplantae; phylum Streptophyta; class Magnoliopsida; order Malpighiales; family Linaceae; genus Linum; species Linum lewisii. Next base: position 26,029,791 of record CM068302.1, on the reverse strand, counting down.
ACTCCAATGAATAGGTTAATTGCTTGATTTGGTGTTTTAAAGTGAGGCAAACATTCACTACTATCCTGAACTTAACAAGAATCTAATCTAGGTGGCCAAACTAGACAAGAAACAAAGAGAACAAAGAACAAATCAAACATGAAGGAGAAATTGAATGAACTTCGAATCTAATCACCCGCCGATCCGTGACCGCTTTAAAGCCCTGGTCACTTAGGGTTCATCTAATCTAAGCTCTACGAGTTTAACTACTCATATTCAACACAGGAGGATCAAAGACGAACAAGGAATACATCTCAGGTAGGAAAGACAGAGAAGAACTGTAAAACCTAATTTCGACGAATCCTTGAAGCTTTGATCTGCTGGATCTTCAACTCCTAGGACTGGTTCTCCGAGATGGAAGGATGGCTACACGATCCTTTCCTGGCTCCTCGAACTCTTTTCACTCTTTTTCTCTCTAGCCTCAGTCTTGGAATTTTCGTTTAAAGTGTAAATCATCAAGTCTGTTTTCAGCCGGCAATTTTCTTCTTTATACTGTCCGCATTTTGGCTGGAAATCAGCTAACTTTTCACCAAAAAGTTGGGAAGTTTTCTGCGAAAACTTCCTTTAAGAACTCTACTAATTTCCGACTGTTTCTTCTGTTCCGAAAATCTCCTAGAGTTTTCGGCGAGAACTTGACTTCTCGCCGAAAACTTCTTCTTGTATTGCTCTGCCGATTTCTTCTTGAGTTTTCGGTGAAAACTCAAGGTCTTTTTGCTGAAAACTTCTGTGTAAAATGGGGCAGGAGATGTGTTGACTTGATTGACTCCTTGGTTGATTCGGGTGAGGTTCCTTGAGGCTCCGACGCTTTAGACACGTCCCTGGTTACTCTATTTGACGGCAGGAAACTGTGCTATCATGAAAACACTAGAAAACCATCAAATAGACCCAAAAAGGGCCAAGGTAACACAAATGGCACGAGATAGAGCAGTTGAGTGAATATTTGTTATTCTGCCCTAAAAACCATGTCGTAAGCCAAGAAATGTCGCTTAAATGAGGCTGATAATCACGTCAAATCGAGTGTCATCAAAATACCCCACACTTAAGCTTTTGCTTGTCCTCAAGCAAACTGAATAGAATACGCTGAAGCTCACAAATGATGAGATCTATTAAATTGAAGTTCAAGCATTCACAATGAATTATTAGACAGATAATACCTAGAACAAGAAACCTAACCTGCGTACTGATCAACCAAACAACCTGGTCTCACTACAAACTGCACACGACAAGTAGTAGTAACCAATTGATGACACACAATTTGACGTGATTATCAGCCTCATTTAAGCAACATTTCCTTGCTTAAGACGTCGTTTTTAGGGTAGAATAGCGAATATTCACTCAACTGATCTATCTGGTGCCATTTGTGTTACTTTGGCCCGTTTCGGGTCTATTTGATGGTTTTCTAGTATTTTCACGTTAGCACAGGTTTTTACCATCAAATATAGTAGCCAAGGACGTGTCTAAGGCATTGGAACCTCGAGGAACCACTTCAGAACCAATCCAAGAAGTTAATCAAGTCAACCAAAATCCTGCCCCAATTTACACTTGAGTTTTTGGCGAAAATCCTTAGAGTTTTCGGCAAAAACTCCAGAAGAAATCGGCTGAGCATCACAAGAGAAATTTTTGGTGAAAACCCCAAGTTCTCGGCGAAAACTCTAGGTCCGAAAATCACAGGAGAATCAGCCGACGGAAGCCTCCATTTGCACTAAAGTTTTCGGTGAAAACTCAGCAAGTTTTCGCCGAAAATTCCTTCACAAATTTGGTGGTTCTAGGGTTAAGTATAAATACTTAACCGGCGGCCCAAATAAGGATATAACTCATAATACATCATAACTTTCCGAACTTTCACGAGTTCCAGACCTAAGAAGTTCGAGAGAACAGAGTTGAAGAGTTCGAAGAGCCAAGAAGAGATCGTGATGTGATCCTGGCCACCAAGCCCATCTTGGACATGAGTGATGCCGATCCGGCCCCAGCACTGATGCCAGGCCGAGAGTACACCAGCCCCAGGCCCACACCAGCACCACCCCCGGAGCCTAGAAGAGCCCAAGCCCCGGAGCCAGAAGATGCACCTGGGAGGATGCTGATCCTCAGCCAGGCAACAAGGCTAGCTCCTACCCCAGCCAGAGTAAGGCTAATGACTCTCCAGGAGCTAATGTTGACGCCGAGCCCCGACCCGGACCCCGGGCCGAGCCTAGTACCTAAACTAGGCCCCATGCCAAGTGCCACGAGCCCCAGACCTGCACAGCCATTGAAGACCCCTTAAGAGCATTCCTGAAGACCTGGCCGAAGCAGTAAGCAGAAGACTTGGCCAGAATTGACAAAGGCCCAGCACTGAGCCAGCCCCGGGCGCCAGACCGAGCGCCGGGCACCATAGAAGCATGCTTTGAGCCCAGCACTCAAATGGATCAGGCCTTTGGGGAAATTTCAGTTGCTATGGATAGCTTGAAGCCCCAGGAGCCTCTCTCAACAAACAGAGCTGAATTTGGAGAAGAACTGAAGGAGATAGAGCTCGGCCAAGTCCTAGCAAAGCATGGGTGGAGCACCAAAGAGGAACACTTGGATGCTGATCCGAGAAAGCCTAGGCTAGGTGCCACGATCAGGCCACCACCTGAGCCTGATCCAAGGAGGGATGGGTGACCATTTATGATATGGGAAGTGAAGAGGAGATGCCAAATACATCCAAGCAAGGAATCCTAATCAAGCTAGGATTTCCCGATTTTGGACAGATTTCTAGTCTGACGAAGAATGACGGATTTGGGCTGAAGCCCAACATGAAAGTTGAATCCCATGACGTCTACTAGTGATCTGCCAAAGGGCTTATTTTTCTTATTTTATTTGGTATTTATTTGGCAATTTCTCCCAGAACCCGTTCTGTTGTTTTTAGGATTTTCCAGCCTCCTTTTTAGGAGTTCTAGTTTAGGTAGGATTCTTTTCTCTTATAGGATTGGAATCCGAATTTCCCTCTTTTTAGTCTAGGTTAGGATTAGTTAAAGTCTGAAGAACCGTTGTAGAGCGGGTTTATCAAATAACTACCAAGCTGGAAGCTAGTGTAGATCGTATTCCACGAGTCTTCTAATGATTGATTACTCAAATATAAAGGCAAATTACTCAGATTTAACACTTTGTGCGTGGTGTGAGTTCCACGACTTCTAATTCTAAGAAATGCATGGAAATTAAAAATTAAAACTGAAAACAGATTGAAAGATTGGTTGATTAAACAAAGATGACAGACAAGCTTAGACTTTGAATCCCCCTTCGTTCACCAGAGCATTGGCAATCAACAGATCAGCGGATTTCGATTCTCGTTCAATCAATTCTAAGACACCACCATAACTCCTTACCCTTAGGTTTAAGACTGGCGAACGTTCGCTCTATCCGATCTAGCTACCAAGATTAATTAGCCGCCCGGGTACGGTCGCCTCTCGCAACGACTTAACTAACTGGTGCAATTACTAACGATTTATGAGTTACTCTTGCAGTGGATTAACCCTAACTGGTTCCTACGAAAGGCACACTCCAATTATTAGGTTAATTTTTTGATTTGATGTTTTAAAGTAAGGCGAGCATTCGCTTCTATCCTTAGCTTAACAAGAATCTAATCTAGGTGATCAATCCAGACAAGAAACATGAACAATGAAGAACAAATCAAACATGAAAGAGAAACTGATTGAACTTTGAATCTAATCACCGCCGATCCGTGACCGCTTTAAATCCCTGGGTCACTTAGGGTTCATCTAGCCTAAGCTCTACGAGTTTAACTGCTCATGTTTTTCACAAAAGAATCAAAGATAAAGATAGAGTTCATCTTGAACAGAGGAAGAACAGAAAAGGATCTGAAAAACCTAATTAAGATGACTCCGGCAGAACTTCGATCTCCGGTAATCTGCAATCCTAGCTCCGAGTCTTCGAGATGAAAGGGATGGCGTCACAATCTCTTTCTGGCTCTTCGGACTCTAAACTCTACTCCAGAACTCTTGAGAATCCTTGAAGTATTTGGTATTAGTTGGTATTACGTGATATATTTGATTTTGGGCCGCCGGTTAAGTATTTATACTTAACCCTAATGCCGCCGGATTTTGCCTCGAATTTTCGCCGAAAACCTAGGGAGTTTTCGCCGAAAATTCCTTTGTAAATGGGATGACTGCTCGGCTGAATTCTCCTGTGATTTTCGGACCACCGGTTCCCGACGAAATCTTGGTGTTTTCACCAAGAAGTTCTTCTTGTAAGCTCTGCCGATTTCTTCATGAGTTTTCGCCGAAAACTCCAAGGGAATTTCGCCGAAAACTTCTTTGTAAATGGGAGCAGGGTTTGGTACGACTTGATTGACTCCTCAGATCGATTCCGGTGCGATTCCTCGAGGTTCCAACGCATTAGACACGTCATTGGCTACTTTATTTGACGGCAAAAACCTGTGCTAACATGAAAACACTAGAAAACCATCAAATAGACCCGAAACGGGCCAAAGTAACACAAATGGAATGAGATAGAGTAGTTGAGTGAATATTCGTTATTCTGCCCTAAAAAACATGTCTTAAGCAAGGAAATGTCGCTTAAATGAGGCTGATAATCACGTCAAATCGAGTGTCATCAAAATACCCCACACTTAAGCTTTTGCTTGTCCTCAAGCAAACTGAATCGAAACGCTCATGTTCACAAATGATAAGATTTATTTTATTGGAGTTCAATTAAACACAATGAATTATTAGACAGATAATTCCTAGATCAGGAAACCTAACATGCATACTGATCAGCCAAACAACCTGGTCTCACTAAAAACTGCACACGACGAGTAGTAGCAACCAATTATGCACGAATTTGACCTGACCGACCAGACTCCTCACACAGGAAATATTTAGTAAACGGGGAACTCTCACTCTCTGTGTTTAAGAACGTGTTTCTGCTCTCAATCATTTTTTGTTACTGAATTTTGTCATAAGTTTGCAATTCGACCACATCACCACCACTGTGACAACACGAGTAACTAGTCAAGAAGGATTTCCCTGCTAGGACTGTAACGAATTCTACACTGCAAGGGTTTATGATGAGATGGATGATGGGAATGTATGATGATGGCTTTGGTGCGGTGTAGCTTTCGACTAACTTCCCTCGAATCTAGCCTATGGCTTCCTACCGTCTATCCAGACACGGGTGGAATAGTGAACGCTCGTCCTGTGATACCCTCAAGCAACCTAGCACTTAATTTTCTTTACACATTTTTTCTTTTGACTTCGTTCTTTCTTATGGAGGGAGAAGAACATTTATTGAACTAAGAACTTTAAAACTTTTCTCTTTTTTTTATTCTGCTTTTTTTTCGAAATTTTCTTATTTTTCTTTTATATTTTTTTTCTTTGTGCCAATTCTTTCTTTTAGTTGCTAGAGGGGTTTACACGTTTGGACATAATAGCTAAGACCACCTGTTTAATGGCTATAGGCAGGTTACCACAAACCGACTTCCGGTAGGTCAATCTAGAACTACAACCACATGGGATCAACGGGGAATGAAAGAATGGGAAATGGCTGTAATGTATTATCGAACCGAAAGAACAGGCCAAGCTCAAGGGTCTAATACCTAATGGATTTTTCGTTTGGTAGGCTATCTGGCTTAGTAGCTGAATCTAGGTGCCCCTATCATTCTAGAACTCGTGTCATCGTGTGGTCTCGAGTAGGTCTCATGCAAATTCTAACTCATTCAAGCAAACAGAAAATCACTCAAAAAGATTTGAAATTGCAAGTTATGTGCAATTGATCAAAAGCTCACATTTGGTTTGCTAGTTGGATTCGGTCATTTTCATGCAATCAAGGCTTCAAACTACAAGTGTGATTTGAAAAATCTGTTCTGACCAGGCAATTTAGCATCAAAGTAAACACGTTGGTTCTCAAGTTTTAGGTTAAGCAGTCTAAGCATCATTATGAAAGATTGAACATCAACTTAACATCAAAAATCAAGAACTGAGCCATTCTAATGCTAGAGAGACTGGACAGGAATCACGAGGCACACAAAAACACAATCAAGGGCAATCAAGTTCATGCAAGGTTCTCTAGCATCATACCCCACACTTAAATCGTACTGTGTCCTCACAGGACTAAATCTAGAGTTCAGAGTGAAGTAGAAGAACCTGGACCGAGATGGTTGGCGTAGGGGATGAGCACGGATCCTCGGAGCAGAGGCAATCTACCAAAACGAAGCGAAAGGAATCTCCCAACTGCCTGCAAAACAAAAACAAATGAGAGATTAAAAGGAAACCGGGACAAGTGTCCCGGATCCACACAGAAAAAAGTTGGATCGAAATCCGAAAAGAAGAAATAAAAATAAAGGACCAGAAAAGGAATACAACCCGATCACTGCTGGTCAGGCGCATCGGGAGGGGGAATGTGGAGGGCGTCGCCTATCTGTCGCTGCCATGCCAGCTGTGCCTCATACCTCTCGTCACTGCGGCGCATGTGCTGCTGCATAATAGTCCATCTGGCGTCCTGAGCGGCGTTGTCAATGATGCGCCACTCCTGGAGTCGCTCATACAGCTCTCTGACGTCAGCTGGATGCGGTCGATGCTCAGGATAAGGTGCTTGGTATGGATCTGGAATGGGCACCTGGGGCTGGTATGCATACCCTGCTTGATGGTGTGGCGAGGGTGTATGATCATGAAACTCCGGCCCCGGCTGAGGCATTGGCTCCCCAGAATCATCTTCATCCTCCGACTCGGCCTCGTGATGGAGAGGAGGATCTGCCGCCACCTGTGGACTGAGGTCCAGCTCAAGGGCATGCTCGACCGCTAAATCTCCACCGATGGTGTACACTCTGCGGCGTGGGACGTCCGGGCCATATTCATGGCTGAGACCGAGGGAGATGATGAGTCGGCCAACAAAGTTGCCTCCCAGGAGTGAGTGAGGTGGCTTCGTCTTCTAAGTCTTCTGGCGGAATAAGCGTGCAAGCACCCATCCGGGATGAAGAGGATAACTCTCCCAGATGGCGCGAAGAAGAATGAGCTCCTCTCTGCTGATATGGTGGCGGTCCTTCTCTGGAGCAAACAGTAGTGATCTACGCCAAACCATATGAATGAATCGATAGAGAGGGTGAGAGAGGGACTTAACTGAGTTGTGCTTCATGGTCCGAGCATTAGGCACTCCGGTCATGTGGCTCCAGAGCGCGTCGTACTCGTCTCTACTACCGGAGTTGTTCTCCCAGCCAAGGTGATGTCCCTCGTAGTGCTCGCGGGGAGCTGCAAACTCATCGTAGGTGAAGTCCTTGTACACCCCGCCAAGATAGAAAGAGACGACCTTCTTGCGCTGCCTCTTCTTGTGGTCGTCCAGATCGAATGTCGCCAAAAACTCCTGGAGAGCGACGTCTGAGAAGTCAGCAGCTATGGTGGTCAGCTCCTGTAGTCCTGCAGGTATCAATGCGTCGAGCACATTCCGGTGCCAGTCCTCATCGTGCTCAAAGAATGACTCCATAGATAATGGGCGAACATCAGCTCCAGGAACATGCTCGAGCTGCTGGTAGCGCTCGAAATAGTACTGGGGCAGGCGAGCAACAGTGGCGTGGTACCCGACACGACCAGGGAAAGCTGGTGGAGGGCCCTGGACGGCGGGGGTGACGGGAGCGGGGACTCGGGAGCTAGAGCTGGTGTCAAGTCGTGCCTTAGTCCTGCGCTCATGAGTGGCATTCCTAAAACCAGAAACGAAACCAGATTAATTAACTAATAACCCACCCCACACTTAGTAGAAAAACTCAATTTCACAAAGAAATGAGGAAAACCGAGTGGGGGTAAGCAAAGTAAGTAACCGGTAATCACAATAAATCAAAGATCATGCAAATGTCTAGCCGGAATGTTCATAACATAATTAGGGATCAGAAGTCAAACCGACATTCAAAAAGTCAACATCATAGCACATTGAACCCTAATCATGGCAATTATTAGCTCAAAGCAGGAAATGACGTTATAATTATAAACTCAGATGCCAAACACAGTAATATGAGCGTGAATGAACACACATGGCAGCCAAACAAGCATAGACAATTCATGGTCAAACCGACATTTCATAAAACTCAACACCGCATAGAATCAATCCTTAAGCACATCAACACCCGATCAAATGGTATTATAATTCAGCACAATCCTCCCTAAGCATGCTAGATCAGTCCAAAGCATTCAACTAACCTAGTTCACACAAAATCAGTCGGCACGTAAATCGAGGTAAACCCAACCAAAGTCAACGAAAGTCCCGAAAGTCAACCCCGACGAAATTCAGCATTCAACATGTCAAAAGATTCGAAATGAAAAGTTCTACAACTTACCTTGAAGCCATGAGTGCTGAAAATGAACGGAGAAAGAGAAATCGGTGAAAAATCAAGAAAATAAGGGTTTGGCTGAACGGGAGCTCTAGAGCTCCGATTCGACTGATCTACGGCTCAAAATGATCGAAAGAGGGAGGGGAGAGGTGCGGGGGCGGCGGCGGTGGTAAATTGAGGATGACGGCGAAAATGTAGCGGCGGCGACGTTCGGTTTTAAACAGGGGGAGGTTTTGGTTATTTTCGAAAATGAAGAAGTGAGGGGAGAGAGTGAGAAAAGAGACCGGGAAATAGGGGAAAAATTGTTTGATTTTGTCTCAAGTTTTCGGTGAAATTGTGTGCAATTTTTCGCCGAAAACACAAGTGAAAAACGTCTGCCGGTTTTCAAAGGAGTTTTCGCCGAAAAGTTTAGTTAAAATCGACCAGAAAACACAGTGGGATTTACAAACAAGTTTTCGCCGAAAAATGGGTCAGTTTTCGCCTAAAAGTTTGACCTGTACGATTGAAAATATTTTTGCAATTCGGGAAAACTTCAGAAAATTACAATTAAATCCACAAAAATCGGAACAACCTCAAACAACTTGCGATTGAAACGATGACACACAGACTACACATGAAAAATAAGAAATCATGCAAACTGACACTTTTGGCTCCCCCGAACCGACTCTAAAACACTAAGTTTGACACAAATAAAAAACTGACTCCAGCCGTGGGTTGCCTCCCACGAAGCGCTCTTTTATTAACGTCCTTGAGCTGGGCGGTATTTGGAGACATCCCAACTCAGGATCGCCTTAACGCTAGCATCGGAGTTCATGAAGTAGAGCTTCGGAGCATCTCCGTCAAGCATAAATTTCTTCCCGTTAGCATGCAAGAGCTTGGTACGTCCATCAGGAAGGTGATCAGTGATCTTGAACGGACCAAAGAGTTCTTTTGAGGGATCATCCTCTACAAGGAAGACGGTGGAAGGAATGAGAACGGTCGGGTTCGTCTTCTCTTTAACCTCTGGCTTTGTATCGCCAGGATCGGTGATCGTCGGTATTTCCTTAGGAGATGCTTTTGACTTCTCATTCAATACTTGCTCCAGCGCCGGTAGTTCGGAACGAATTGGTGGTGCAGCTTGCTCGGTAGAAGGTGGTGGAACAACTGGTCTCCAGACCATTTGAGTCTTTGTTTTCTTCTGATTCCTTCTCCGCGACCTGCCAGGTTCCTTGCTCGGCGGTGAAGAAGAGGCTTTCAGTTCCTTCTTCTTTGGCGGCTTCTGGGCAGTAGATTTGAGTTTCTGCCTGGTAATCTGTTCAACACCTGCAACAACAATTGATCTAGGAACACTAGAAGAGATGTCAGTAACGGAGCTGACCGGAGTCAACTCCACGGTTTCAACAGCTAGGCAATGAGATTCTTTATTCAAAGGAGTATATTTCATTCCGTCTTTAAGGCGGAACGTTATCGTGTCCTTACCAACCCTCAAAGTTAAGGAACCATTTGGAACGTTAATTTGCATTCCAATTGTAGCCATGAAGGTTCGTCCTATGAGAATGGTAGAATCATCCTCACTAGTATCAATGATCACATAGTTAGCTAAGAACGTAAAAGGACCACATTTAGTAACAAGATCTTTTATCTCTCCTCTCAGAGTTTTCAGTGATCTATTAGCAAAGACAAGTTGTATGCTAGTTGGTTCAAGTTCTCCTAGGTTCAATTTTTCAAATAAACTCATAGGCATAACATTGACAGACGCGCCTAGGTCAACCAAACTTACGTTCTATCTCAACATCATTGATAACTAGAGGAAGCGTGAAAGAACCAGGATCAGAAAACTTAGCTGGATTTGGCGATGAAGGCTTCTTGCTACGAACGACAGGATATCCTTCTTTACCCCCCACATGCCAGTCTTGATCATCGCGTTTGGTAGCAATGCTCTTAGAAAAGGAGGCTTCACGTAGTACGGAGCAAGAGGCGGATCATATTCCTTAGGCGCCTCCTTCGGTGCTTCCTTCTTCTCTGGAGCTTCATTGGTCCTGCATAAAATAGAAGAAGCATTAGTAGATGAGTTTGTCGGTTCTTGAACGGATACCATCTTATCTTGCTCCTTTCTCGGATTTGGCTCGGTTTGGCTCAGAAGTTGGCCAAATGGTCGACCAGATGCTAGCATGATAGAAATCTGGTTCACAGCCTGCTCAATTCTTTGATCAGATGCGATCTGTTCTTGGTTGAGAAGAGCTTGGGCTTTGAACTGACTGTCATGACCGTCAAGTCTGGTGATGATCTGACTAAGCTTCTTGTCCAGTTCACTGACATTATTTTCCCTCTGATGTTGCTGCCCTGTATAAGTATTGTTCAGGTATTGATTCTGGCGATTGCCAGGAGCAGTTCCATAGTTACCCGGATTGCAGTGCGGTGGCTGGTAGACACCTGCCGATGGATGATTTGGCTTCTGATCCTGAGCTGGACCAGCTGGTCGGCTGTTCTGGTTCTGGTTGGCACCAGCAATGTAGGAGGTCTATCTTGATAATTCCCCTATTGCCTGAAATTGCGGTAGCCAACATAACCGTTCTGATTGTTGCTGAAGCCCCGTTGAATGAAATTGACTTCTTCGGCAGACCAGACTTCTGTTTTACCAAAATTATGGCATCGTCCTCCATTATGCGCACAAGCTCCACACCACTCGCAATCGGCAACGTAGACAGCGGCTGCCGGCGGCTTGATGGGTGTAGAAGACTTCTTCAGATGCTTCTCTACTTCTGCCTTGATAGTTGCTTCGAGATCGAGCTTGCTTCTAGATCCTTCAGATTGTCGTTCCCAGTTCCTCGACTTGGAACCACAGTTCGCGAAATGAAGAAGAGCAGCTTCAGGTGTAAGTGTAGTGCAATCCCCTTCAGCTAGGGAATTGACCCATTTGGCAGATTCTTCTCGAAGACCTCGAGCAAAGATTTCAGCTAACTGCCTCTGCTCGAATCCATGGTGAGGACAGTTGTGAGAAGTTCTTGGAAGTCATTCCAAGTATCATATAAGCTCGCTCCTTCCTTCGGAGAGAATCGGGCGATGCTGTCCTTGAAGGCTGTTGTCCTGGAAGGAGGGAAGCACTCTTCGATGAAGTCCTGAGCAAGAGTCTCCCAGTTGGTGTAGTAGCCAGGTGGTTTGCCAGTAAGCCACCTCTTAGCAGCGCCCTTCAGAAAGAACGGGAAAGCTCTCAAGCACAGAGTGTTCTTGTCGAGATTCCCATTCTTGAAAGTGCTGTAGAGATCAAGGAAATCCGCCAGATGAGTGCACGGATTGTCTAGTGGTCTGCCTTCAAACTGTAGATCCCTAGAGATCATAGTCAATAATGGAATCTTGATCTCATAGTCAGGATCTCCTTCAATGCGCGGCACGGCGATAGAAGATCGAACGCTAGTCGCGCTCGGCTTGTTGTAGTCAGCTAGACTCTTCGTGCAACTGGTGGTGGTGGTTGACAGCCTGTGTGGTGGTGGTAGTAACTGATTATCCATGGTAGGAGTCGGAGGAGGTGAAAGTGACTCGGTGTATGAAGCGGATGAAGATGACGGTGAAGATGGAGATGAGGAACTCTCCTTCAGTTCCTTGATCTTAATCGGAGTGACGGATGGAGGTGGATTGGTTCTGCCTCTCTTTGGAATCTGTGATTGTCTCGGTGGAGCAGAACTGCCTGGTCTCTCTACACTCTAGCCTTGTAGTCCTTGGCAGTTTGAGAGCGCGTGAGTGGGCGGCGGTGCATACACCTGTGAACAACCTAAAATAACAAAAACAAACAAAACCAGTGTAAAATAGAAGTGGATGGAAAGGTGAAAGATGGAAAGTAGAAGAGTAAGATGCCAGTTCTTCTTTCGAACAATCAAAAGAAGTCCCCGGCAACGGCGCCAATTTGATGAACCGTTGTAGAACGGGTTTATCAAATAACTACCAAGCTGGAAGCTAGGGTAGATCGTATTCCACGGGCCTTCTAATGATTGATTACTCAAATATAAAGGCAAATTACTCAGATTTAACACTTTGTGCGTGGTGTGAGTTCCACGACTTCTAATTCTAAGAAATGCACGAAATTAAAAATTAAAACTGAAAACAGATTGAAAGATTGGTTGATTAAACAAAGATGACGGACAAGCTTAGACTTTGAATCCCCCTTCGTTCACCAGAGCATTGGCAATCAACAGATCAGCGGATTTCGATTCTCGTTCAATCAATTCTAAGACACCACCATAACTCCTTACCCTTAGGTTTAAGACTGGCGAATGTTCGCTCAATCCGATCTAGCTACCAAGATTAATTAGCCGCCCGGGTACGGTCGCCTCTCGCAAGACTTAACTAACTGGTGCAATTACTAACGATTTATTAAGATATTGATTCTGGCGATTGCCAGGAGCAGTTCCATAATTACCCGATTGCGATGCGGCGGCTGGTAGACACCTGCCGGCGGATGGTTTGGCTTCTGATCCTGAGCTGGACCAGCCGGGCGGTTATTCTGGTTCTGGTTATGGTTGGCGCCAGCATTGTAGGGAGGTCTGTCTTGATAGTTCCCTTGCTGTCTGAAGTTACGGTAACCAGCATAACCATTCTGATTATTAACGAAGCCTTGTTGAATGAAATTTACCTCTTCGGCAGACCAAACTTCTGCCTTACCAAAATTCTGACAACGGCCTCCGTTATGTGCGCAAGCTCCACACCACTCGCAATCGGCAACGTAGACAGAGGCTGCCGGCGGCTTGATCGGTGTGGTAGACTTCTTCAAATGCTTCTCTACTTCTGCTTTGATTGTAGCTTCGAGATCTAGCTTGCTCCTTGATCCTTCAGACTGTCGTTCCCAGTTCCTTGACTTGGAAGCACAGTTTACGAAGTGAAGAAGAGCAGCTTCAGGTGTTAGTGTAGTGCAATCCCCTTCAGCTAGAGAATTGACCCACTTGGCAGATTCTTCTCGAAGTCCTCGAGCAAAAATTTCAGCTAACTGCCTCTGCTCGAATCCATGATGAGGGCAGGTGTAGAGAAGTTCTTGGAATCGATTCCAAGTATCATACAAGCTTTCTCCTTCTTTATGGGAGAATCTGGCGATGCTGTCCTTGATAGCAGTTGTTCTGGCCGGAGGGAAGTATTCTTCAACGAAGTCCTGAGCCAGAGTATCCCAATCAGTGTAATAGCCAGGTGGTTTGCCAGTAAGCCACCTCTTAGCAGGGCCTTTCAGAGAGAACGGGAAAGCTCTCAGACAAAGAGTGTTTTTGTCGAGGTTTCCGCTCTTGAAAGTGCTGCAGAGATCAAGGAAGTCTGCAAGATGAGTGCACGGATTGTCTAGGGGCCTGCCTTCAAACTGTAAATCCCTAGGGATCATAGTCAGGAATGGAATCTTGATCTCATAGTCGGGATCTGCTTCAATGCGCGGAACGGCAATGGCAGATCGAACGCTAGTCGCGCTCGGCTTGTTGTAGTCTGCTAGACTCTTCTGTGCAGGTGGTGGTGGTGGTAATCTATCGTCTATGGCAGGAGATGGAGGAGGTGAGAATGACTCGGTGTATGAAGCAGATGAAGATGACGGTACAGGTGAAGATGGAGATGAGGAACTCTCCTTCAGTTCCTCGATCTTGATCGGAGTGATGAATGGATTGGATCTGCCTTTCTTCAGAATCTGTGATCGTAGAGGTGGAGCAGAACTGCCTGGTCTCTCTGCACTCTTAGCCTATTCGGTTTGAGAGCGAGTCCAAGGACGGTGAGGCATACACCTGTAAACCTACAGATAACAAAGACAAACAAAACCAGTGTAAAATCGAAGTGGATGGAAAGGTGAAACTTGGAAAGTCGAAGATGGAAAGATGGAAAGTGTAAACCTACAGCACAACGACGTGTTCATCAAATTGGCGCTGTTGCACAGAAGAGTCTAGCTGACTACAACAAGCCGAGCGCGACTAGCGTTCGATCTGCCATTGCCGTGCCGCGCGTTGAAGGAGATCCTGACTATGAGATCAAGATTCCATTCTTGACTATGATCTCTAGGGATCTACAGTTTGAAGGCAGGCCACTAGACAATCCGTGCACACATCTGGCGGATTTCCTTGATCTCTGTAGCACTTTCAAGAACGGAAATCTTGACAAGAACACTCTTTGCTTGAGAGCTTTCCCGTACTCTCTGAAAGGCGCAGCCAAGAGGTGGCTTACTGGCAAACCACCTGGATATTACACTGGTTGGGATACTCTGGCTCAGGACTTCGTTGAAGAATACTTCCCTCCTGCCAGAACAACAGCCATCAAAGACAGCATGCCAGATTGTCCCAGAAAGAAGGAGAAAGCTTGTACGATACTTGGAATCGATTCCAAGAACTTCTCTAGAACTGTCCTCATCACGGATTCGAGCAGAGGCAGTTAGCTGAAATCTTTGCTCGAGGTCTTCGAGAAGAATCCGCCAAGTGGGTCAATTCTCTAGCTGAAGGGGATTGCACTACGCTCACACCTGAAGCTGCTCTTCTTCATTTTGCAAACTGTGCTTCCAAGTCAAGGAACTGGGAGCGACAGTCAGAAGCATCAAGGAGCAAGCTCGATCTCGAAGCTACTATCAAGGCAGAAGTAGAGAAGCAACTAAAGAAGTCTTCTACACCAATAAAACCGCCGGCAGCTTCTGTCTATGTTGCTGATGCGAATGGTGTGGAGCTTGTGCGCATAATGGAGGCCGTTGCCAGAATTTTGGTAAGACAGAAGTCTGGTCCGCCGAAGAGGTAAATTTCATTCAACAAGGCTTCGTTAACAATCAAAATGGTTATGCTGGCTACCGCAACTTCAGGCAGCAAGGGAACTATCAAGACAGACCTCCCTACAATAATGGTGCCAACCATAACCAGAACCAGAATAACCGCCCAGCTGGTCCAGCTCAGGATCAGAAGCCTAACCATCCACCAGGAGGTGTCTATCAGCCGCCACACCGTAATCCGGGTAACTATGGAACTGCTCCTGGCAATCGCCAAAATCAATATTTGAATAACACCTATGCAGGTCAGCAGTACCAGAAGGAAAACAACGTTAGTGACCTGGACAAGAAGCTTAGTAAGATCATCACCAGACTCGACGATCATGACAGTCAGTTCAAAGCTCAAGCTCTTCTCAATCAAGAACAGATAGCAGCCGGTCAAAGAATTGAGCAGGCTGTGAACAACATCTCGAGCATGCTAGCATCTGGTCGACCATTTGGCCAACTTCCAAGCCAGACAGAGCCGAATCCGAGAAAGGAACAAGCTAAGATGGTATCTGTTAAAAAGTTTACAAGCTTATCTGCTGACACTTCTTCTGTTTTATGCAGGATCACTAAAACTCCAGAGAAGAAGGAAGCACTGAAAGTGGCGCCTAAGGAGGATGATCCTCCTCTTGCACCGTACTATGTGAAGCCTCCATTTCCGAGAGCATTGCTGCCAAATGCAAAGATCGAGACTGGCATGAAGGGGAATAAAGAAGGATATCCTGATGCTCGTAGCACGAAACCCTCCTCTCCATATCCAGCTAAGTGTTCTGATCCTTGTTCTTTCACTCTACCTCTTGTCATTAATGATGTTGAGATAGAACGTTGTTTGGTCGATCTTGGCGCGTCTGTTAATGTTATGTCTATGAGTTTGTACGAAAAATTGAACCTAGGAGAACTTGAACCGCCTAGCATGCAACTTGTCTTTGCTGATAGATCACTTAAAACCCCTAGGGGAGAGATAAAAGACGTTGTTACTAAATGTGGTCCTTTCACGTTCTTAGCTGACTTTGTTATCATTGATACTAATAAAGATGATTCTACCATCCTCATAGGACGACCCTTCATGGCTACTACTGGAATGCAAATTAACGTTCCAAATGGTTC
Source organism: Linum lewisii (assembly GCA_034768395.1). NCBI lineage: Eukaryota > Viridiplantae > Streptophyta > Magnoliopsida > Malpighiales > Linaceae > Linum > Linum lewisii. The sequence goes on along the minus strand of CM068302.1, from coordinate 26,013,637 downwards.
TTTAACTTTGAGGGTTGGTAAAGAAACGATAACATTCCGCCTTAAAGACGGAATGAAATATAATCCTAAGAGTGAAGAATTTCATTGTCTAGCTGTTGAAACTGTGGAGTTGACTCCGGTCAACTCTGTCACTTACGTCTCTTCTAGTATCCCTAGATCAATTGCTGTTGTAGGTGCTGAACAGATTACCAAGTAGAAACCGAAATCTGTTCCTCAGAAGCCGCCAAAGAAGAAGGAACTGCAAGCCTCTTCTAAGCCACCGAGCAAAGAACCTGGTAGATCCCGGGGGAAAAACAAGAAGACGAAGACTCAACTGGTCTGGAGACCAGTTGTGCCACCACCTTCTACCGAGCCAGCTACACCACCAATTTGTTCCGAGATACCGGCGCCGGAACAACTATTGAAGGAGAAGCCTAAAGCATCTCCTAAGGAAATACCTACGATCACCGATCCTGGTGATACAAAGCCGGAGGTTAAAGAGAAGATGACGTCAACCATTCTCATTCCTTCCACCGTCTTCCTCGTAGAAGATGATCCCTTGATAGAGCTCTTAGGTCCGTTCAAGATCACTGGGCACCTTCCCGACGGACGTACCAAGCTTACACACGCTAACCAGAAGAAATTCACGCTCACCGGAGATACCCCAAAGCTCTACTTCATGAACTCCGACGCTAGCGTTAAGGAGAACCTGAGTTGGGATGTCTCCTAATACCGTCCAGGTATTGTCCAGCTCAAGGACGTTAATCTAGAGCGTTTCGTGGGAGGCAACCCACGGCTGGAGTCAGTTTTTCATTTGTGTCAACCTTAGTGTTTTAGAGTCGGTTCGGGGGAGCCAAAAGTGTAGTCTGTGTGTCGTAGTGTCAATTGCAAGTCGTTTGAGGTTTTTACGATTTTTTTGGATTTAACTGTGATTTTCTGAAGTTTGCCAGGATTGCAAAAATATTTTCAATCGTAGGGTTCAAAATTTTTGGCGAAAATATACCCTGTTTTCGGCGAAAATTCCCTTTGAATCCCACTGTGTTTCCAGACGATTTTTGTTAACATTTTCGGCGAAAATTATTTAAACTTTTCGGCAAAAATCCTTTTGAAACACCGGCAATACTTTTTAACTAACATTTTTGGCGAAAACTTGCACCTATTTCGCCGAAAAGTTGTGTGAAAATCAACCAATTTTTCGTTTTAAAATCCGGTCACTTCTTCCCTCTCTCCTCACTTCATTTTCGAAAAAATTGCAAAACCCTCCCCCAGTTTATAACAAGACCGCCGCCACCACCATTTCACCGCCGCCGCCCGTTGCCGACCGCCACCGCTGTCTCCCCTACCATTTCCAATCAACTCGAGCCCTAGAACAGTCGAATCGGAGCTCTAGAGCTCCCGTTCAGCCAAACCCTAAAATTTTCGGTTTTTCTCTATTTTCTCTTTCTCCGTTCGTTTTCAGCACCCATGGCTTCAAGGTAAGTTGTAGAACTTTTCATTACGAATATTTTGACATATTGAATGCTGAATTTCATCGGGGTTGACTTTTGGTTGACTTTTTGGTTTTACCTCGATTTGTGTGCCGACTGATTTCGTGTGAACTAGGTTAGCTGAACTCTTTGGACTGATCTAGCATGATTAGGGAGTATTGTACTTAATTTTTATATCGTTTGATCATGTGTTGCTTTGCATAAGACCTATTCTTTGTGGTGTTGACTTTTGAGAAATGTCGGTTTGACCATGAACTGTTTATGATCAGTTGGCTGCCTTATGTGCTCATTTACGTTCATATTATTGTGCTTGCCATCTGAGATTATATTATGCCGTCATTTCCCGCTTTGTGATAGTCTTGCCATGATTAGGGTTCAATGTTCGATAATGTTGTCTTTTTGAATGTCGTTTTGACTTCTGAACTCTGATTGTGATAATTCCATTCTGGTTGTGTCCTAAGCATGTATTTTAATTGTTTGGAATTACCGGTTAATCTGCTTTGCTTGCCCCCACTCGGTTTTCCTCATTTCTTTGTGAAATTGAGTTTTTCGACTAAGTGTGGGGTAGGGTTTTAGTTTGACTAATCTGGTTTGTTTTCTTGCTTAGGAACGTAACTCATGAGCGCAAGACCAAGCAGAGACTTGACACCGCCTCCAGCTCCCGAGCTCCCGCTCCCGTCACACCTGCCATCCATGGCCCTCCCCCAACTTTCCCTGGCCGTGTTGGGTACCACCACACCGTTGCTCGCCTGCCCCCGTACTACTTCGAGTGCTACCAGAAGCTCGAGAATATCCCTGGAGCTGTTGTTCGCCCCCTTTCCATGGAGTCGCTCTTCGACCACGATGAGGACAGGCATCGGGACGTACTCGATGCACTGATGCATGCTGGCTTGCTGGAGCTGACCACACTAGCCGCCGACTTCCCAGAAGTCGCTCTACAGGAGTTTTGGGCGACGTTCGATCTAGACGAGCACAAGAGGAGGCAGGGCAAGAAGGTCGTTTCCTTCTATCTGGGCGGGGTGCACAGGACACTCACCTATGATGAGTTTGCAGCTCATCTAGGCATTCCGCACGAGCACTACAATGGTCATTACCTCGGCTGGGAGAACGACGATGATGACGGAGAGGAGTACCATGCACTCTAGAGCCACATTACTGGAGTGCCCGACGATCGTCTCACGAAGCATAATTCAGTTAAGTCTCTCTCTCACCCTCTCTATAAATTCATTCACATGGTTTGGCTTCGTTCCCTTTTGTATGCTCCAGAGAAGGACTGCCACCATATCAGCCGAGAGGAGCTTCTTCTTCATCGCGCCATCCGGGAGAGCTATCCTCTTCACCCCGGATGGGTGCTTGCCCGACTACTCCGCAAGAAGACTCAGAGGTCAAAGCCACCTCGCTCACTCCTGGGAGGCAACTTTGTATGCCAACTCATCATCTCCTTCGGCCTCAGCCACAAATATGGCCCGAACATCCCACGCCGCAGAGTACGCATCGTTGGAGGGGATTTGGCGGTCGAGTACAACCTCCAACTGGACCTCAGCCCCTAGGTAGCAGCAGATCCTCCTCCCCAAGATGAGGATGAGTCGGAGGAAGAAGATGATTCTGAGGAGTCTCAGCCTTCAGTACGAGCCAAAATTTCATGATCATACACCCTCGCCACACCATCAGACAGGGTATGCACACCAGTCACCGCCGCTCATTCAAGATCCATATCAGGTGCCTCACCCGCACCCCGCGGATGTTGGAGAGCTGTATGAGCGACTGCAGGAGTGGCGCATCACCGACAACGCCACTCAAGAGGCGAGATGGACTATTATGCAGCAACATATGCACCGCTCCAATGAGCGGTATGAGGCACAACTGGCGTGGCAACGTCAGCTCGGCGACTTCCTTCACTTTCCACCTCCCGACGCGCCTGACGAGCAGTGATCGGGTTGTATCCTCTTTCTTGTCCCTTCTTTTTATTTATTCTTTTCGGATTTCGATCCAACTTTTTTCTGTGTGGATCAAGGACACTTGTCCCGGTTTCCTTTTTATGTTTCATTTGTTTTTGTTTTGTAGGTAGAAGGGAGATTCCATTTGCTTCGCTTTGGTAGATTCCCTCCGCTCTCGGTCCAGGTTCTTCTACTTCACTCTGAACTCTAGATTTAGTCCTGTGAGGACACAATATGATTTAAGTGTGGGGTAGGATGCTAGAGAACCTTGCTTGAACTTGATTGCCCTTGATTGTGTTTTTGTGTGCCTCGTGATTCCTGTCCAATCTCTCTAGCATTAGAATGGCTCAGTTTTTGATCTTTGATGTTAAGTTGTTGTTCAAACTTTCATAATGATGCTTAGATTGCTTAACCTAGAACTTGAAACCAACATGTCTACTTTGATGCTAAATTGTGGTGAACCGTCCGGTCGTTGTTATGCGGACGTTCAAACAAATAACTAACAAAGCTACAAAAGCTAGGGTAGATCGTATTCTAGGGGTTTTCTAAGATTGACTACTTTAAAACTGGCAAAATACTCAAATGCAAGCAAGTTGTGCGTGGTGTGAGTTCCACGACTTCTAAATCTACGAAATGCGGATAAATTAAAAATTAAACTAAAGCAGATTGAGAATTTAGGGGTTGAAAACAAGGATGACAGACGAACTTAGACTTTGAATCCCCCTTCGTTCCCCAGAGCATTGGCAATCAACAGATCAGCGGATTTCGATTCGCATTCAATCAATTACTAAGACACCACCATAACTCCTTACCCTTAGGTTTAATACCGGCGAACGTTCGCTCTATCCGTTCTAACTACCAAGATTAACTAGCAGCCAGGGTACGGTCGCCTCTCGCAATGACTTAATTAACTGGTGTAATTACTAATGATTAATGAGTTACTCTTGCAGTGAATTAACCCTAACCGGTTCCTACGAAAGGCACACTCCAATTATAAGGTTAATTGTTCAATTCGATGTTCTAAAGTAAGGCGAGCGTTCGCTTCTATCCTTAGCTTAACCAGAATCTAATCTAGGTGATCAATCCAGACAAGAAACATGAACAAAGAAGAACAAATCAAACATGAAAAAGAACTGATTGAATTTCGAATCTAATCACCGCCGATCCGTGACCGCTTTAAAGCCCTGGGTCACTTAGGGTTCATCTAGTCTAAGCTCTAACGAGTTTAGTTACTCATGATTATTACAAAAGCAACAAAGACAAAGAAAGAGTTCATCATCCAGAGGAAGAACAGAAAAGAATCTGAAAAACCTAATTTAGATGACTCTGACAGACTTCGATCTTCGGTAAATAACACTCCTAGCTCCGGTTCTCCGAGATGAAAGGGATGGCGTCACGATCTCTTTCCGGCTCTTCCAACTCTAACTCTTCGCTCCAGAACTTGAGAGGATTCTGATTCGAAAAAGTTATATTTTGCGAATTATGAGGTATATCTTCTTTGGGTCGCTGGGTTAAGTATTTATACTTAACCCTAACTGATCCGGATTCCTCTAATATTTTCGCCGAAATTCTTGAGGAATTTTCGGCGAAAATTCCTTTGCAAATGAGGGGTATTTTTCGCTCTTCTCTGGACTAAGTTTTCGGTTCGAACACTTGATCGATTTCGCCGAAAATTCCTTTGACTCAGCACCAGTTTATTTGTGATGTTATTTTCGCCGAAATCAATAGGTAATTTTCGGCGAAAATATCTTTATAATCGGGCAGGATTTTGTTCGACTTTGATTGGCCCCTTTGATCGATTCCGGTTCAGTTCCTCAATGTTCCAACGCCTTAGACACGTCCATGGCTACTTTATTTGACGGCAAAAACCTGTGCTAACACAAAAACACTAGAAAACCATCAAATAGACCCGAAACGGGCCAAGGTAACACGAATGGCACGAGATAGGGCAATCGATTGAATATTCGTTATTCTACCCTAAAAACCATGTCTTAAGCAAAGAAATGTCGCTTAAATGAGGCTGGTAATCACGTCAAATCGAGTGTCATCAAATACCCCACACTTAAGCTTTTGCTTGTCCTCAAGCAAACTGAATAGAAACGCTCATGTTCATAAATGATAAGATCGATTAAATTGGAGCTCAATCAAACACAATGAATTATTAGACAGCTCGATCCTAGAACAAGAAACCTAACATGCATATAGATCAGCCAGACTACCTGGTCTCACTAATAAGCTGCACACGACAAGTAATTAGCAACCAATCATGCACGAATTTGACCTGACCGACCAGACTCCTCACACAGGATATATATTGTACAATGGGAACTCTCACTCTCTGTGTTTAATGACGTGTTTCTGCTCTCGATCATTTTCTGTTACCGAATTCTTTCATAGGTTTGCATTTCGACCACATCTCCACCACTGTGACAACACGAGTATCTAGTCAAGAAGGACTTCCCTGCTAGGACCGTAATGAAATCTACACTACTCGGGTTTATAATGAGATGGATGATGGGAATGTATGATGATGGCTTTGTGCGGTGTAGCTTTCGACTAACTTCCCTCGAATCTAATCTATGGCTTCCTACCGTCTAACCAAACACGGGTGGAATAATGAACGCTCGTCCTATGATACCCGCAAGCAACCTAGCACTTATTCTTTTTCTTTACACAATTTTTTTTCTTCTTTTCTTTCTTTAGAACTTTTCTTTTGACTTCGTTCTTCCATTTGTAGGGAGAAGAACGTTTTATTGAACTAAAACTTTGAACTTCTTATGATTTTTCTTTTCTTCACTTTTTTTTTCGAATTTTCTTTCTTTTCTTACTTTACTTTTTTTTTCTTGTGCCGATTTTCTTTTAGTTGCTAGAGGGGTTTACACGTTTGGACATATTAGCTAAGACCACCTGTTTAATGGATATAGGCAGGTTACCACAAACCGACTTAGGGTAGGTCAATCTAGAACTACAACCACAGGGGATCAACGGGGAATGAAAGAAATGGGAAATGGCTGTAATGTATTATCGAACCGAAAAAACAGGCCAAGCTCAAGGGTCTAAACCTAGTGGATTTTATCGTTTGGTAGGCTATCTAGCTTAGTAGCTGAATCAAGGTGCCCCTATCCTTCTAGAACTCGTGTCATCGTGTGGTCTCGAGTAGGTCTCATGCAAATTCTAACTCATTCAAGTAAACAGAAAACCACTCAGAAAGAACTTAAATTGCAAGTTACGTGCAATGGATCAAAAGCTCACAGTTGGTTTGCTAGTCGGATTCAATCATTTTCATGCAATCAAGGCTACAAACTACAAGTGTGATTTCAAAATTCTGTTCTGACCAGGCAATTTAGCATCAAAGTATACAAGTTGGTTCTCAAGTTCTAGGTTAAGCAGTCTAAGCATCATTATGAAGGGTTGAACAACAACTTAACATCAAAAATCAAGAACTGAGCCATTCTAATGCTAGAGAGACTGGAATGGAATCACGAGGCACACACAAAACACAATCAAGGGCAATCAAGTTCATGCAAGGTTCTCTAGCATCCTACCCCACACTTAAATCAGTCTGTGTCCTCACAGGACTAATTCTAGAGTTCAGAGTGAAGTAGAAGAACCTGGACCGAGATGATTGGTGTAGGGGATGAGCACGGGTCCTCGGGGCGGAGGGAATCTACCCAAGCGAAGCAAAGGGAATCTCCCAACTACCTACAAAACAAAAACAAATAAAACATAAAAAGGAAACCGGGACAAGTGTCCCGGATCCACACAGAAAAAAAAGTTGGATCAAAATCCGAAAAGAATAAATAAAAAGAAGACACCAGAACTCGGCGTTCTAAGTCATACTCAACCGCCAAGTCTTCTCCAACGGCCCTAACTCGGTGTCGTGGAATGTTCGGGCCATATTCATGGCTGATGCCGAAGGAGAGGATGAGCTGTCCTATGAAGTTGCCCCCAGGAGTCTGCGAGGTGGCGTTTTCCTCCTAGTCTTCTGGCGGAAGATGCGAGCCAGCACCCAGCCGGGGTGTAGAGGGTAGTTCTCTCGGATGGCTCGGAGAAGCATGAGCTCCTCCTTGAGGATATGGTGGCAATCCTTGTCGGGTACATATAAAAGGGATCTACGCCAAACCATATGAATAAATTTAAAGAGAGGGTGAGAGAGCGACTTAACTGAGTTGTTCGTCCCGAGGCGATCGCCAGGCACGCCTGTCATGTGGCTCCAGAGCGCGTGGTACTCCTCGTCGTTATCATCTTCGCCCCAGCCTAGGTGATGATCGTGATAATGCTCGTAGGGGGTGCCAAGATGAGCAGCAAACTCATCGTAGGTGAGCTGCCTGTACACCCCACCAAGATAGAAGGTCACAACCTTCTGGCGTAGATGTCCTCTTGTGCTCATCCAGATCAAAGGTCGCCCAGAACTCCTGAAGGGCAATGTCTGGGAACTCGGCAACGATGGTGGTTAGCTCTAGGAGACCTGCCGGTGCTAGGGAGTCATGCACATTCCGGTGGTAGTCCTCGTCGTGATCGAAGAGGGACTCCATGGAGAGAGGGCGCACGTCAGCTCCCGAACGTGCTCGATCTTCTGGAAGCACTCAAAGTAGAAGTCAGGTAGACGGGCGATAGTGCGATGGTATCCAGCCCGGCGAGGTAGTGCGGGTGGAGGACCCAGAACGGCGGGTGTGACGGGAGCGGCAGCTCCTGAGCTCGAGGCGCCATAGAGTTGCACCTTAGTCCTGCGCTCAAAAGTGGTGTTCCTAAACAAGAATGAAACCAGATTAGTCAACTAAAACCCTACCCCACACTTAGTAGAAAAACTCAATTTCACAAAGAAATGAGGGAAACTAAGTGGGGGTAAGCAAAGCGAAGTAACCGGTAATCATAGATGATAAAATACGTACTTAGGAACAGCCAAAATCGGATAAGCACAATCAGAGTTCAAAAAGTCAAACTGACATTTAGAAAGTCAACATTTAAGCATATTGAACCCTAATCATGGCAAGACTATCATAACTTGGAGAATGACGATAAAATATGATCTCAAATGGCAAGCACGATTCTATGAACGAGAAAGAACACATACGACAGCCAAACGATCAAATACAGTTCATGGTCAAACCGACAGTTCACACAAGTCAACAGAACAAGGAATTAATCGTATGCATAGCAACACATGATGAAATGATATGGAAATTAAACACGGAACTCCCTAAGCATGCTAGAACAGTTCTAAGGGTTCAGCTAACCTAGTTCACACGAAAACAGTCGGCACGCAAAACGAGGCAAACCGAAAAGTCAACCAAAAGTCAACCCCGATGAAATTCAGCAATCCATATGTCAAAAGATTCGTATTGAAAATCTCTACAACTTACCTTGAAGCCATGACTGCTAAAAATGAACGGGTGGGGAGGAATCGATGAAAAACTTTAAAAACAGGGTTTCGGTGAACTAGAGCTGTAGAGCTCCGATTCGGCTGTTCTAGGGCTCGATGGAATTGGAATGGGGAGGGGAGTTGAGCGCGGTGGTCGGCGACGGTGGCGGCGGTGGGAAATGGCGGTGATGGCAGTTTGAAAGAGGGGCGGTGGCGACGATTTGAAAACGAAAAGGGGAGGGGGTTTTTTCGGGTGTTTGAACGAAAATGAAAGAAGGAGAGAGAGGATGTTAAATCTGGATTTTAAATGGGAAGTTTGGGTGATTTTCAAAAGAGTTTTCGGCGAAAATAAGAGGGTGGTTTCGCCGAAAATTTCAGTTCAAATGCACTGCCAGGTTTTCGAAGGTACTTTCGCCGAAAATAACCATATGGTTTCGCCAAAAATTTTAATTAAAATGGTTGTTGGTCTTCAAAAATCGTTTCGCCGAAAATAAACAGTTTTTCGAACCGAAAATAATGAACAGGGAGATTCAGTGAAAACCAAAAGGCGATTTCGCCGAAAAAAATGGGGTGGTCTCGCCGAAAATTTTGAACTACTCGGGTGACAATATTTTTGTAAATTCGGCCAACTTCAGAAATCCACAGTTAAATGCACAAAAATCGGAATGACCTCAATCAACTTGCGACTGACTCTGTGACACACATACTCTACACAAAAAATAATAAATCAAACAAACTAACACTTTTGGCTCCCCCGAACCGACTCTAAAATACCAAGTTCGACAATAATTAAAAACAGACTCCAGCCGTGGGTTGCCTCCCACGAAGCGCTCTTTTATTAACGTCCTTGAGCTGGACGATACCTGGACGGTATTAGGAGACATCCCAACTTAGATTCTCTTTAACGCTCGCGTCGGAGTTCATGAAGTACAGCTTTGGGACTTCTCCGGTAAGCGTAAATCTCTTCCCGTTTGCATGCAAAAGCTTGGTACGTCCATCGGGAAGATGATCGACGAACTTGAACGGTCCGAACAGTTCTCTGGAGAGATCATCCTTCTTGATTGTTATGATGGAAGGAATGAAGACTGTCAGCTTCTTCTTTTCTTTTATCTTCGGCTTGGTATCACCAGGATCGGTGATTGTCAGTATTTCCTTAGGAGATGCTTTCGGCTTCTCCTTCCATACTTGTTCCGGTGCCGATTTCTCAGAACTAATTGGTGGTGCAGCTGGCTCGGTGGAAAATGGTTGAATTTTTGGTCTCCAGACCATTTGGGTCTTCGTCTTCTTGTTCTTTCCCCGAGGTCTGCTCGGTTTAATGCTCGATGGCTTAGAAGAGGCTTGCAGTTCCTTCTTCTTCTTCTTGAGCGGCTTCTGAACGAAGTTTCTGGCTTCTTCTTAATAACCTGTTCAATACCTGCAGCAACAACTAATCTAGAGACACTGGAAGAAGCATTAGTAACGGAGTTGACCGGAGTCAACTCCACAGTTTCAACAGCTAGGCAGTGAGATTCTTCATTCCTAGAGTCATTTTTCATGCCATCTTTAAGACGGAACTTTTTCATTTCTTTACCGACCCTTAGAGTTGAAGAACCATTTGGAACGTTAATATTCATTCCAGTAGTAGCCATGAAAGGTCGACCTATGAGAATGGTAGAATCATCTGTACTAGTATCCATAATCACATAGTCAGCTAAGAACGTGAACGGACCACATTTAGTAACCATGTCTTTAACCTCTCCCTTAGGGGTTTTAAGTGATCTATCAACAAAGACGAGTTGCATACTAGGCGGTTCAAGTTCTCCTAGGTTTAACTTTTCAAACAGGCTCATAGGCATGACATTAACAGACGCTCCTAGATCAACTAAACAACGTTCAATCTCAACATCATTAATGACCAAAGGCAAAGTAAAAGAACCAGGTCAGATAACTTAGCTGGATATGGAGAGGCAGGTTTCTTAATACGAATGTCAGGATATCCTTCCTTGTTCCCCTTCATGCCAGTCTCGATCCTTGCATTTGGCAGCAATGCTCTAGGAAAAGGAGGCTTCACGACGTACGGTGCAAGAGGAGGATCTTCCTCCTTACGCGCCGGTTCCTGTTCTTCTTCTTCCTCCGGAGTTTCAGCGATCCTGCGTAAGACAGAACAAGCATCAGCAATTAAGTTTGGGAGTTTTTGAGCGGTTACCATTTTGGCTTGCTCCTTTCTCGGATTCGGCTCTGTCTGGCTTGGAAGCTGGCCAAATGGTCGACCAGATGCTAGCATGCTCAAGATGTTGTTCACGGCTTGCTCAATTCTTTTTCCAGATGCTATCTGTTCTTGATTGAGAAGAGCTTGAGCCTTGAACTGACTGTCATGATCATCGAGTCTTGTGATGATCTGGCTGAGCTTCTTATCCAGGTCACTGACATTGTTCTCTCTTTGATGATGCTGCCCTGGATAGGTATTGTTCAGATATTGATTCTGGCGATTGCCAGGAGCAGTTCCATAATTACCCGGATTGCGATGTGGCGGCTGGTAGACACCTGCCGGCGGATGGTTAGGATTCTGATCCTGAGCAGGACCAGCCGGGCGGTTATTCTGGTTCTGGTTATGATTGGCGCCAGCATTGTAGGGAGGTCTGTCTTGATAGTTCCCTTGCTGTCTGAAGTTACGGTAGCCAGCATAACCATTCTGATTATTAACGAAGCCTTGTTGGATGAAATTTACCGCTTCGACAGACCAGACTTCTGCCTTACCAAAATTCTGACAACGACCTCCGTTATGTGCGCAAGCTCCACACCACTCGCAATCGGCAACGTAGACAGAAGCTGCCGGCGGCTTGATCGGTGTGGTAGACTTCTTCAAATGCTTCTCTACCTCTGCTTTGATTGTAGCTTTGAGATCTAGCTTGCTCCTTGATCCTTCAGATTGTCGTTCCCAGTTCCTTGACTTGGAAGCACAGTTTGCGAAGTGAAGAAGAGCAGCTTCAGGTGTTAGTGTAGTGCAATCCCCTTCAGCTAGAGAATTGACCCACTTGGCAGATTCTTCTCGAAGTCCTCGAGAAAATATTTCAGCTAACTGCCTCTTCTCGAATCCACGATGAGGGCAGGTGTAGAGAAATTCTTGGAATCGATTCCAAGTATCATATAAGCTTTCTCCTTCTTTCTGGGAGAATCTGGCGATGATGTCCTTGATAGCGGTTGTTCTGGCCGGAGGGAAGTATTCTTCAACGAAGTCCTGAGCCAGAGTATCCCAATCAGTGTAATAGCCAGGTGGTTTGCTAGTAAGCCACCTCTTAGCAGGGCCTTTCAGAGAGAACGGGAAAGCTCTCAGACAAAGAGTGTTTTTGTCGAGGTTTCCGCTCTTGAAAGTGCTGCAGAGATCAAGGAAGTCTGCAAGAAGAGTGCACGGATTGTCTAGGGGTCTGCCTTCAAACTGTAAATCCCTAGAGATCATCGTCAAGAATGGAATCTTGATCTCATAGTCAGGATCTCCTTCAATGCGCGGAACGACAATGGCAGATCGAACGCTAGTCGCGCTCGGATTGTTATAGTCTGCTAGACTTTTCTGTGCAGGTGGTGGCGGCGGCGGTTGATCGCTATTTGGTGGTGGTGGTGGTAATCTATCATCCATGGTAGGAGATGGAGGAGGTGAAAGTGACTCGGTGTATGAAGCGGATGTAGATGATGGTACAGGCGAAGATGGAGATGAGGAACTCTCCTTCGGTTCCTCGATCTTGATCGGAGTGATGAATGGATTGGATCTACCTTTCTCCAGAATCTGTGATCGTAGAGGTGTAGTAGAACTGCCTGGTCTCTCTGCACTCTTAGCCTGTTCGGTTTGAGAGCGAGTCCAAGGACGGTGAGGCATACACCTGTAAACCTACAGATAACAAAGACAAACAAAACCAGTGTAAAATCGAAGTGGATGGTAAGGTGAAAGATGGAAAGTAGAAGAATAAATTGCCAGTTCTTCTTTCGAACAATCAAAAGAAGTCCCCGGCAACGACGCAAATTTGGTGAACCGTCCGGTCGTTGTTATGCGGACGTTCAAACAAATAACTAACAAAGCTACAAAAGCTAGGGTAGATCATATTCCAGGGGTTTTCTAAGATTGACTACTTCAAAACTGGCAAAATACTCAAATGCAAGCAAGTTGTGCGTGGTGTGAGTTCCACGACTTCTAAATCTACGAAATGCGGATAAATTAAAAATTAAACTAAAGCAGGTTGAGAATTTAGGGTTTGAAAACAAGGATGACAGACGAACTTAGACTTTGAATCCCCCTTCGTTCCCCAGAGCATTGGCAATCAACAGATCAGCGGATTTCGATTCTCATTCAATCAATTACTAAGACACCACCATAACTCCTTACCCTTAGGTTTAAGACTGGTGAACGTTCGCTCTATCCGTTCTAACTACCAAGATTAACTAGCTGCCCGGGTACGGTCGCCTCTCGCAACGACTTAATTAACTGGTGTAATTACTAATGATTAATGAGTTACTCTTGCAGTGAATTAACCCTAACCGGTTCCTACGAAAGGCACACTCCAATTATAAGGTTAATTGTTCAATTCGATGTTCTAAAGTAAGGCGAGCGTTCGCTTCTATCCTTAGCTTAACCAGAATCTAATCTAGGTGATCAATCCAGACAAGAAACATGAACAAAGAAGAACAAATCAAACATGATAAAGAACTGATTGAATTTCGAATCTAATTACCGCCGATCCGTGACCGCTTTAAAGCCCTAGGTCACTTAGGGTTCATCTAGTCTAAGCTCTAACGAGTTTAGCTACTCATGATTATTACAAAAGCAACAAAGACAAAGAAAGAGTTCATCATCCAGAGGAAGAACAGAAAAGAATCTGAAAAACCTAATTTAGACGACTCTGACAGACTTCGATCTTCGGTAAATAACACTCCTAGCTCCGGTTCCCCGAGATGAAAGGGATGGCGTCACGATCTCTTTCCGGCTCTTCCAACTCTAACTCTTCGCTCCAGAACTTGAGAGGATTCTGATTCGAAAAAGTTGTATTTTGTGAATTATGAGGTATATCTTCTTTGGGCCGCCGGGTTAAGTATTTATACTTAACCCTAACTGATCCGGATTCCTCTAATATTTTTGCCGAAATTCTTGAGGAATTTTCGGCGAAAATTCCTTTGCAAATGAGGGGGTATTTTTCGCTCTTCTCTGGACTCAGTTTTTGGTTCGAACACTTGATCGATTTTTCCGAAAATTCCTTTGACTCAGCACCAGTTGATTTGTGATGTTATTTTCGCCGAAATCAATAGGTAATTTTTGGCGAAAATATCTTTGTAATCGGGCAGGATTTTGTTCGACTTTGATTGGACCCTTTGATCGATTCCGGTTCAATTCCTCGATGTTCCAACGCCTTAGAGACACGTCCATGGCTACTTTATTTGACAGTAAAAACCTGTGCTAGCACAAAAACACTAGAAAACCATCAAATAGACCCGAAACGGGCCAAGGTAACACGAATGGCACGAGATAGGGCAATCGATTGAATATTCGTTATTCTACCCTAAAAACCATGTCTTAAGCAAAGAAATGTCGCTTAAATGAGGCTGATAATTACGTCAAATCGAGTGTCATCAAATTGCCTGGTCAGAACAGAATTTTTAAAATCACACTTGTAGTTTGTAGCCTTGATTGCATGAAAATGACCGAATTCGACTAGCAAACCAACTGTGAGCTTTTGATCCATTGCATGTAACTTGCAATTTCAATTCTTTCTGAGTGATTTTCTGTTTGCTTGAATGAGTTAGAATTTGCATGAGACCTACTCGAGACCACACGATGACACGAGTTCTAAAATGATAGGGGCACCTAGATTCAGCTACTAAGCCAGATAGCCTACCCAACGAAAAAATCAATTAGGTTTAAACCCTTGAGCTTGGCCTGTTCTTTCGGTTCGATAATATATTACAGTCATTTCCCATTCTTTCATTCCCCGTTGATCCCCTGTGGTTGTAGTTCTAGATTGACCTACCGGAAGTCAGTTTGTGGTAACCTGCCTATAGCCATTAAACAGGTGGTCTTAGCTATTATGTCCAAACGTGTACACCCCTCTAGCAACTAAAAGAAAAATCGGCACAAAAGAAACAAAAGAAAAAAATAGAAAAAGAAGAAAAGAAGCAAGTTTCGAAAAAAAGAGAGAAAGAAGAAAAATCAGAAATGCCAAAAAGTTTTAAGTTCAATAAACATTCTTCTCTCTACATATGGAAGAACGAAGTCAAAAGAAAAGTCAGAAAAGAAAACAAAATGTGTTAAAAGAAAATAAAAAGTGCTAGGTTGCTTGAGGGTATCTTAGGACGAGCATTCACTATTCCACCCGTGTCTGGTTAGATGGTAGGAAGCCACAGATTAGATTCGAGGGAAGTTAGTCGAAAGCTACACCGCACCAAAGCCATCATCATACTTTCCCATCATCTATCTCATCGTAAACCCTTGTAGTGTAGAATTCGTTACAGTGCAGGGAAGTCCTTCTTGACTGGTTACTCGTGTTGTCACAGTGGTGGAGATGTGGTCGAAATGCGAACTTATGACAGAATTCAGTAACAGAAAATGATTGAGAGCAGAAACACGTCCTTAAACACAGAGAGTAAGAGTTCCCAATTTACTAAATATTTCTTGTGTGAGGAGTCTGGTCGGTCAGGTCAAATTCGTGCATAATTGGTTACGATTACTTGTCGTGTGCAGTTTATTAGTGAGACCAGGTTGTTTGGTTGATCTGTATGCATGTTAG
Organism: Linum lewisii; assembly: GCA_034768395.1. Taxonomy (NCBI): domain Eukaryota; kingdom Viridiplantae; phylum Streptophyta; class Magnoliopsida; order Malpighiales; family Linaceae; genus Linum; species Linum lewisii. Next base: position 25,998,126 of record CM068302.1, on the reverse strand, counting down.
GTTTCTTGTTCTAGGATCTATCTGTCTAATAATTCATTGTGTTTGATTGAGCTCCAATTTAATCGATCTTATCATTTGTGAACATGATCGTTTCTATTCAGTTTGCTTGAGGACAAGCAAAAGCTTAAGTGTGGGGTATTTTGATGACACTCGATTTGACGTGATTATCAGCCTCATTTAAGCGACATTTCCTTGCTTAAGACATGGTTTTAGGGTAGAATAACGAATATTCAATCAATTGCCCTATCTCGTGCCATTTGTGTTACCTTGGCCCCTTTCGGGTCTATTTGATGGTTTTCTAGTGTTTCTATGTTAGCACAGGTTTTTGCCGTCAAATAAGTAGCCAAGACGTGTCTAAGGCGTTGGAACATCGAGGAATTTTCGGCGAAAACAAATCGAGGAGCCAACCAAATCAAACCAAATCCTGCCCCGTTTTACAAAGGAATTTTCGGCGAAAACACCTAGGGTTTTCGATGAAAATACTTGAACAAATCCACTGGAGCTCAACCAAAGAAGTTTTCACCAAAAACCATCGGTCCGAAAAACACAGGAGAATTCAGCTGGCGGTCAACCCATTTTGTAAAGGAATTTTTGGGCGAAAATTCCTTCATATTTTCGCCGAAAATCTCAGTTAAAATTCGGCGGTATTAGGGTTAAGTATAAATACTTAACCGGCGGCCCAAATCAAGGGAGTCTTTTCATAATCATAATTTCCAACTAATACCAAAGACTTCAAGGATTCTCAAGAGTTCTGAAGGAGAGTTTAGAGTTCGAAGAGCCGGAAAGAGATCGTGACGCCATCCCTTCCATCTCGAAGACTCGGAGCTAGGATTGCAGTCTACCGGAAGATCGAAGTTCTGCCGGAGTCGTCTTGATTAGGTTTTTCAGATACTTTTCTGTTCTTCCTCTGGATGATGAACTCTTTCTTTATCTTTGATTCTTTTGTGAAAAACATGATAGCTAAACTCTTAGAGCTTAGACTAGATGAACCCTAAGTGACCCAGGGCTTTAAACGGTCACGGATCGGCAGTGATTAGATTCAAAGTTCAATCAGTTTCTCTTTCATGTTTGATTTGTTCTTCATTGTTCATGTTTCTTGTCTAGATTGATCACCTAGATTAGATTCTTGTTAAGCTAAGGATAGAAGCGAACGCTTGCCTTACTTAAAACATCAAATCGAACAATTAACCTTATAATTGGAGTGTGCCTTTCGTAGGAACCGATTAGGGTTAATCCACTGCAAGAGTAACTCATAAATCGTTAGTAATTCCACCAGTTAAGTTAAGTCGTTGCGAGAGGCGACCGTACCCGGGCGGCTAATTAATCTTGGTAGCTAAAACAGATAGAGCGAACGTTCGCCAGTTTTAAACCTAAGGGTTAGGAGTTATGGTGGTGTCTTAGAATTGATTGAATGAGAATTGAAATCCGCTGATCTGTTGATTGCCTATGCTCTGGTGAACGAAGGGGGATTCGAAGTCTAAGCGTCTGTCATCTCTGTTTTCAACCCTAATTTCCAATTTGTTTTTAGTTTTAGTTTTTAATTTCTCTGCATTTCTTAGAATTAGAAGTCGTGGAACTCACACCACGCACGAAGTGTTTAATTTGAGTAATTTGCTAGCTTATTTGAGTAGTCGATCATTAGAAGGCCCGTGGAATACGATCTACCCTAGCTTTTGTTAGCTTTGTTAGTTATTTGTTTGAACCAGCGCAACGACGGGTTCATCAGCGAGCTTATATGATACTTGGAATGAATTCCAAGAACTTCTCTACAATTGTCCTCACCACGGTTTCGAGCAGAGACAGTTAGTTGAAATCTTTGCTCGAGGTCTTCGTGAAGAATCTGCCAAATGGGTCAATTCCCTAGCTGAAGTGGATTGCGCTACACTCACTCCTAAAGCTGCTCTTCTTCATTTCGCTAACTGTGCTTCCAAGTCAAGGAACTGGGAACGACAATCTGTAGGATCAAGAAGCAAGCTCGATCTCGAAGCAACCATTAAGGCAGAAGTTAAGAAACATCTTATAAGAAGTCTTCTACACCCATGAAGCTGCCGACAGCCTCTGTCTACGTTGCCGATTGCGAGTGGTGTGGAGCTTGTGCGCATAATGGATGCCGATGCCAGAATTTTGGTAAAACAGAAGTTTGGTCTGCCGAAGAGGTAAACTTTGTTTCTCAAACAATCATAATGGTTATGTTGGCTACCGCAACTACAGACAACAGGGGAATTACAAAGATCGACCTCCCTACAATGCCGGTGCCAACCAAAACCAGAATAGCCGACCAACTGGTCCAGCTCAGGATCAGAAGCCGAACCATTCACCGGGAGGTGTCTACCAGCCGCCGCACCAAAATCCGGGTAACTATGGAACTGCTCCTGGCAATCGCCAGAATCAATATCTGAACAATACTTATCCAGGTCAGCAGCATCAGAAGGAGAACAACGTCAGTGAACTCGAAAAGAAGCTCAGTCAGATCATCACCAGATTTGACGATCATGATAGTCAGTTCAAAGCTCAAGCTCTCCTCAACCAAGAACAAATTGCATCCGGTCAAAGAATTGAGCAGGCAGTGAACCAGATCTCTAGCATGCTAACATCTGGTCAACCATTTGGCCAGCTTACAAGCCAAACCGAGCCAAATCCGAGAAAGGAGCAAGCTAAGATGGTATGTGTTCAAGATCTGACAAACTCACCTACTAATGCTTCTTCTATTTTATGCAGGACCGATGAAGCTCTGGAGAAGAAGGAAGCAAAGAAGGAGGCGCCTAAGGAGTATGATCCTCCTCTTGCTTCGTACTACGTAAAGCCTCCTTTTCCAAGAGCATTGCTACCGAACGCGAGGATCGAGACTGGTATGTGGGGAACAAAGAAGGATATCCTGTCGCTCGTAGCAAGAAGCCTTCATCGCCATATCCAGCTAAGTGTTCTGATCCTGGTTCTTTCACGCTACCTCTAGTCATTAATGATATTGAGATATAACGTAGTTTGGTTGATCTAGGCAAGTCTGTCAATGTTATGCCTATGACTTTGTTTGAGAAATTGAATCTAGGAGAACTTGAACCGAATAGCATACAACTTGTCTTTGCTGATAGATCATTGAAAACACCTAGAGGAGAGATCAAATACATTGTTACTAAATGTGGTCCTTTCACGTTCTTAGCTGACTTTGTGATCATAGATACTAGTGAGGAGGATTCTACTATTCTTATAGGTCGACCCTTCATGGCAATAACCAGAATGCAAATTAACGTTCCGAGTGGTTCCTTGACCTTGAGGGTTGGTAAGGAAACGATAACATTCCGCCTTAAGGACGGTATGAAATATGCTCCTTTGAATGAAGAATCTAATTGTCTTGCTGTTGAAACTGTGGAATTAACTCCGATCAACTCCGTTACTGATGTCTCTTCTAGTGTTCCTAGATCAACTGTTGTTGTAGGTGTTGAACAGATGGTCATCACAAAGACCGGAGCCACGACACAGAAGCGGCAAAAGAAGAAGGTACTGAAAGCCTCTTTTTCACCGCCAAGCAAGGAACCTGGTAGGTCACGGAGGAAGAATCAGAAGAAGAAGACTCAAATGGTCTGGAGACCAGTTGCTCTACCATTCTCTTCCGAGCCAGCTGCACCACCAATTCTTTCCAAGCTACCGACGCCAGAGCAAGTAAAGAAGGAGAAGCCAAAAGCATCCCATAAGGAAACACCGACGATCACCGATCCTGGTGATATGAAGCCGGAGGTTAAAGAGAAGACGAAGCCGATCATTCTCATCCCCTCCACCGTCTTCCTTGAAGAGGATGACATCTCAACAGAACTTTTTGGTCCATTCAAGATCACCGATCACCTTCCCGATGGACGTACTAAACTCATACATGCTAATGGGAAGAGATTCATGCTCGTCGGAGATACCCCGAAGCTCTATTTCATGAACTCCGACGCTAGTATTAAGGAGATCCTGAGTTGGGATGTCTCCTAATACCGTTCAGGTATCGTCCAGCTCAAGGACATTAATCAAGAGCGCTTCGTGGGAGGCAACCCACGGCTGGAGTCAGTTTTTCATTTGTGCCGAACTCAGTGTTTTAGAGTCGGTTCGGGGGAGCCAAAAGTGTCAGTTTGCATGATTGCTTATTTTTCGTGTATAGTGTGCGTGTCATCGTTTCAATCACAAGTTGTTTGAGGTTGTTCCGATTTTTGTCAAATTAGTTGTGATTTTCTGAAGTTTGACGGAATTGCGAAAATATTTTCAATCCTACAGGGCAAAGTTTTCGGCGAAAACCTCCATATTTTCGGCGAAAACTTCTTTTCAAAACCCCCTATGTTTTCCAGACGATTTTAAGCTGAACTTTTCGACGAAAAGTTTGAACTTTACGTCGAAAAGTTTGAACTTTTTGGCGAAAACTTGCTTTGAAAACCGGCAGACAATTTTTTTTAACTAAAATTTTCGGCGAAAATTTCCAAAAAAATCAAAAAATTTTCCCCCTATTTCCTTTCATTTTTCCGGTCACTCTCTCTCTCCCCTAACTATTCATTTTCAAAAAAACCCCAGCCCCCTCTATTTTTCCGAAAACCACCGCTGCCGACCCATTTTTCGTCACCACCGCCCGCACCAGCCGCCGTCGCCGACCACCGCCGCACCACTCCCCTCTCTCTTCCGGTCATTTCGAGCTGTAGATCGTTCGAATCAGAGCTCTAAAGCTCCAGTTCAACCAAGACCTAGTTTTTTTGCTCGATTTTCACCAATTTTTCTCTCCTCGTTCATTTTCAGACATCATGACTTCAAGGTAAGTTGTAGAGCTTTTCATTCCGAATCTTTTGACATGTTAAATGCTGAATTTCGTCGAGGTTGACTTTGGTTGACTTTTCGGTCTACTTCGATTTGCGTGCCGACTGTTTTGTGAGAATTTTTGCTTAATTGATTAGTCTGGATTATTCTAGCGTGCTTAGGGAGCTCTGTGTTGTAATTTGATGCAATTTGATCAAGAATTGCCATGCTTAAGGATTAAATCTCTATGATGTTGACTTTTTGAATGTCGGTTTGACCTCTGAACCCTAATTGTGATGTGATCATTCCGGCTAGACATATGCGTGTTTTATGATTCATTGTGATTACCTGTTAATCTGCTTTGCTTACCCCCACTCTTTTTTCCTCATTTCTTTGTGAAATTGAGTTTTTCTACTAAGTGTGGGGTAGGGTTTTAGTTTGACTAATCTGGTTTATTTTCTTGCTATGAATTAGGAATGTGACCAATGAGCGCATGACCAAGGCCAGACTCGACATTGGATCCAGCTCCCGCGCTCCAGCTCCCGTCACACTGGCTATCCACAGTCCTCCACCAGCATTCCCTGACCGTGCCGGGTATCACACTACCGTCGCCCGCCTACCGGTGCACTACTTCGAGCGGTACCAGCTTTTCCAGGACACCCCAATCTCCAACGTGCGCTCGCTCTCCCTAGAGTCCCTCCAAGAGCACAACGAGGACTGGCACCGGAACGTGACTGACTCCCTGGCAGCTGCAGGACTCCTGGAGCTGACCACCATGGCGGATGACTTCCTCGAGATCGCACTCTAGGAGTTCTGGGCCACTTTTGAGCTGGACACGCACAAGATGCGCCAGCACAAGAAGATTATCACCTTCTACCTCGGCGGGGTGCACCGACGCCTGACGTACGACAATTTGCCGACCATCTTGGCATTCCGCCCGCACACTACCGCAACTATCAGCTCGGTTGGGAGGACAACTCAGGTAGTGGAGCACCATATGACGAGCTCTAGAGTCACGTCACTAGAGTTCGGGGTTCTCAGACTGGGAGTCATAACTCTAACAGGTCACTCTCTCACCCTCTCTTTCACTTTATTCATAAGGTTTGGCGTAGATCCATTTTATTTGCTCCAGAGAAGGATCGCCACCACATTAGCAGAGAGGAGTTCATCCTCCTCCGTGCTATCCGAGAGGGCCGGCCACTTCATCCTGGCTAGGTACTGGCGCGCCTCTTCCATAAGAAGACAAAGACGAACAAGCCGCCTCGCTCCCTCCTCAAGGGCAACTTTGTAGGCCGCCTCGTCGCCTCCTTCGGTCTCGGCCAGTCATATGGTCCTGAGTTCCCGTGCCACATTATACGCACCGTCGGTGGTGACTTAGCTGTTGAGTTCGCCCTCCAACTGGATTCTGAGGAGCAGCCTCAGCCAGAGCAGTAGTTTGATGACTATACACCCTCACCACATCATCAGGCAGGGTATGACGATCAGTACCAGCCGCCCAGTCCAGATCCATTCTAGGCGCCTCATCCTCAACACCAACCTCATCCCACGGATATTGGAGAGATGTACGAGCGACTCCAGGAGTGGCAAGTCATAGACACCGCCACTCAGGATGCCAGATGGGTTATTATGCAGCAGCACATGCGCCGCTCTGACGAGAGATGTGAGGCGCAGCTGGCGTGGCAGCGGCAGGTTAACGACGCCCTCCACATTCCCCTCCCGATGCACCTGACCAGCAGTGATCGGGTTGTATTCCTTTTCTGGTCCTTTCTTTTTATTTCTTCTTTTCGGATTTTGATCCAAATTTTTTCTGTGTGGATCCGGGATACTTGTCCCGGTTTCCTTTTTATCTTTCATTTGTTTTTGTTTTGCAGGTAGTTTGGGAGATTCCCTTTACTTAGGGTCTACCTCAATCTACTTCGCTTTGGTAGATTCCCTCCGCTCCGAGGACCCGTGCTCATCCCCTACACCAACCATATCGGTCCAGGTTCTTCTACTTCACTCTCAACTCTAGTTTTAGTCATGTGAGGACACATAACGATTTAAGTGTGGGGTAGGATGCTAGAGAACCTTGCATGAACTTGATTGCCCTTGATTGTGTTTTTGTGTTCCGTGGTTCCTTTCCAGTCTCTATAGCATTAGAATGGCTCAGTTCTTGATTTTTGATTTTAAGTTGTTGTTCAATCTGTCATAATGATGCTTAGACTGCTTAACCTAGAACTTGAGAACCAACGTGTATATTTTGATGGTAAATTGCCTGGTCAGAACAGATTTGGAAATCACACTTGTAGTTTGTATCCTTGATTGCATAAAAATGACCGAATACGACCAGCAAACCAAATGTGAGCTTTTGATCCATTGCACGTAAATTGCAATTTCAATTCCTTTTGAGTGATTTTCTGTTTGCTTGAATGAGTTAGAATTTGCATGAGACCTACTCGAGACCACACGATGACACGAGTTCTAGAATGATAGGGGCACCTAGATTCAGCTACTAAGCCAGATAGCCTACCCAACGTTAAATCCATTAGGTGTAAACCCTTGAGCTTGGCCTGTTCGTTCGGTTCGATATACATTATATCCGTTCCCCATTCTTTCATTCCTCATTGATCCCCTGTGGTTGTATTTCTAGATTGACCTACCAGAAGTCGGTTTGTGGTAACCTGCCTATAGCCATTAAACTGGTGGTCTTAGTCGAAACGTGTAAACCCCTCTAGCAACTAAAAGAAAGAATCGGCACAAAAAAAAGAGAAGAAGAAAAACAAAAGAAATTTCAAAAAAAGTAAGAAAAAGAAGAAAAATTCAAAAGTTTCAAAGTTCAATAACGTTCTGCTCCCTATATATGGAAGAACGAAGTCAAAAGATAAAAGTGTAAAGAGAATTAAGTGCTAGGTTGCTTAAGGGTATCATAGGACGAGCGTACACTATTCCACCCGTGTCTGGTTAGACGGTAGGAAACCATAGGCTAGATTCGAGGAAGTTAGTCGAAAGCTACACCGCACCAAAGCCATCATCATACATTCCCATCATCCATCTCATTATAAATCCTTATAGTGTAGAATTCGTTACAGTCCTAGCAGGGAAGTCCTTCTTGACTAGTTCCTCGTGCTTTCATAGTGGTGGAGATGTGGTCGAGTTGCAAACTTATGACAGAATTCAGTAACAGAAAATGATTGAGAGCATAAACACGTCCTTAAACACAGAGAGTGAGAGTTTCCCTTATACTAAATATTTCCTGTGTGAGGAGTCTAGTCGGTCAGGTGAAATTCGTGCATAATTGGTTACTATTACTCGTTGTGTGCAGTTTTTAGTGAGACCAGGTTTTTTGGTTGATCAGTATGCATGTTAGGTTTCTTGTTCTAGGAATGATCTGTCTAATAATTCATTGTGTGTGCTTGAACTCCAGTTTAACTAATCTTTTCATTTGTGAACCTGAGCGTTTCTATTCAGTTTGCTTGAGGACAAGCAAAAGCTTAAGTGTGGGGTATTTTGATGACACTCGATTTGACGTGATTACCAGCCTCATTTAATCGACATTTCCTTGCTTAAGACGTGGTTTTTAGGGTAGAATAGCGAATATTCACTCAACTGCTCTATCTCGTGCCATTTGTGTTACTTTGGCCCGTTTTGGGTCTATTTGATGGTTTTCTAGTGTTTTCATGTTAGCACAGGTTTTTGCCGTCAAATATAGTTGCCAAGGACGTGTCTAAGGCATTGGAACCTCGAGGAACCACTCCGGAACCAATCCAAGAAGTTAATCAAGTCAACCAAAATCCTGCCCTAATTTACACTTGAGTTTTCAGCGAAAATCCTTAAGAGTTTTCGGCGAAAACTCCAGAAGAAATCGGCTGAGCATCACAAGAGGAAGTTTTCGGCGAAAACCCCAAGTTCTCGGTGAAAAATCTAAGTCCGAAAATCACAGGAGAATCAGCCGACGGAAGCCTCCATTTGCACTAAAGTTTTCGGTGAAAACTCATCAAGTTTTCGCCGAAAATTCCTTCACAAATCTGGCGGTTCTAGGGTTAAGTATAAATACTTAACCGGCGGCCCAAATAAGGATATACCTCATAATACATCATAATTTTCCAAACTTTCATGAGTTCCAGACCTAAGAAGTTCGAGAGAACAGAGTTGAAGAGTTCGAAGAGCCAGGAAGAGATCGTGACACCATTTCTTCACCTCGGAGACTCGGAGCTAGGATTGAAGATTACTGGAGAGAGAAGCTTCGCCGGACTCGTCTTAATTAGGTTTTTCAGATCCTTTTCTGTTCTTCCTTTGTTCAAGATGAATTCTGTCTTTGTCTTTGATTCTTTTGTTATGAACATGAGTAGCTAAACTCGTAGAGCTTAGACTAGATGAACCCTAAGTGACCTAGGGCTTTAAAGCGGTCACGGATCGGCGGTGATTAGATTCAAAGTTCAATCAGTTTCTCTTTCTTGTTTGATTTGTTCTTCGTTGTTTATGTTTCTTGTCTGGATTGATCACCTAGATTAGATTCTTGTTAAGCTAAGGATAGAAGCGAACGCTCGCCTTACTTTAAAACATCAAATCGAACAATTAACCTATTCATTGGAGTGTGCCTTTCGTAAGAACCAGTTAGGGTTAATTCACTGCAAGAGTAACTCATAAATCGTTAGTAATTTCACCAGTTAGTTTAGTCGTCGTAAGAGGCGATCGTACCCGGGCGACTGATTAATCTTGGTAGCTAGATCGGATAGAGCGAATGTTCGCCAGTCTTAAACCTAAGGGTCAGGAGTTATGGTGGTGTCTTAGAATTGATTGAACGAGAATTGAAATCCGCTGATCTGTCGATTGCCAATGCTTTGGTGAACTAAGGGGGATTCGAAGTCTAAGCTTGTCTGTCGTCTTTGTTAAGTCAACCAATCTTTCAATCTGTCTTTCAGTTTAGTTTTTAATTTCCTTGCATTTTCTAGAATTAGAAGTCGTGGAACTCACACCACGCACAACATGTTGAACTTGAGTAATCTGCCTTTATATTTGAGTAAACGATCATTAGAAGACCCGTGGAATATGATCTACCCTAGCTTCTAGCTTGGTAGTTATTTGATACCGCCCTACGATTTGCTTCATCACCAATCATGCACGAATTTGACCTGACCGACCTGACTCCACACACAGATAATATTTAGTACAAGGGGAACTCTCATTCTTTGTGTTTGGGGACGTGTTTCTGCTCTCAATCATTTTCTGTTACTGAATTCTGTCATAAGTTTGCAATTCAACCACATATCCACCACTGTGACAACACGAGGAACTAGTCAAGAAGGACTTCCCTACTTAGGACTGTAACAAATTCTACACTACAAGGGTTAATATGAGATGGATGAAGGGTATGTATGATGTTGGCTTTGGTGCGGTGTAGCTTTCGACTAACTTCCCTCGAATCTAGCCTATGGCTTCCTACCGTCTAACCAGACACGGTGGAATAGTGTACGCTCGTCCTACGATACCCTCAAGCAACCTAGCACTTTATTTTCTTTACATACATTTTTTTTCTAATTTTCTTTTGACTTCGTTCTTCCGTATGTAGGGAGAAGAACGTTGTCGAACTAGCTAAAACTTTGAGGCTTTGAACTTTTCTTTTTCACTTTTTTTTTGAAATTTTCATATTTTCATATTTTTCTAAATTTTTCTTTTGTGCCGATTCTTTCTTTTAGTTGCTAGAGGGGTTTACACGTCTGGACATAGTAGCTAAGACCACTTGTTTAATGGCTATAGGCAAGTTACCACAAACCGACTTCCGGTAGGCTAATCTAGAAATACAACCACAGGGGATCAACGGGGAATGAAGGAATGGGGATTGGATGTAGTGTATATCGAACCGAAGGGAAGGCCAAGCTCAAGGGTTTAAACCTAGTGGATTTAACGCTGGGTAGGCTATCTGGCTAAGTAGCTGAATCTAGGTGCCCCTATCATTCTAGAACTCGTGTCATCGTGTGGTCTCGAGTAGGTCTCATGCAAATTCTAACTCATTCAAGAAGATAGAAAACCACTCAAAATGAATTGAAATTGCAAGTTACGTGTAATGGATCAAAAGCTCACAGTTGGTTTGCTAGTCGGATTCGGTCATTTTAATGCAATCAAGGCGACAAACTGCAAGTGTGATTTTTTTAAAATCTGTTCTGACCAGGCAATTCAGCATCAATGTACACACGTTGGTTCTCAGGTTCTAGGTTAAGTAGTCTAAGCATCATTATGACAGATTGAAAAACAGCTTAACGTCAAGCATCAAGAACCGAGCAATTCTAATGCTAGAGAAATCAGACAAGGCACCACGAAACACAATGAAAGGACAATCAAGATCATGTATGGTTATCTAACATCCTACCCCACACTTAGACTATTTTGTGTCCTTACAGGACTAAAAAGAGATTGAGAGGAACGGGGAACCTGGAAAAAGGGGGTGGAGTAGCGGATTGGTTCGGAGAGCGAGTCGCGGAGCGGAGTAGAGTAGCTACCAAAAGACACCTACAAAAAAAAACAACCAAAAGATTAAAAGGAAACCGGGACAAGTGTCCCGGAATCACACATAAAAAAAAGTTGGATCAAATCCGAAAAGAAGGAAGAAAAATAAAGGGAAAGGATAGAAACAACTTGATCACTGTTCCGCAGGTGGGGGTGGAGGTGGAGTCGGGGAAGCGGAAACGCCAAGTCGCTGCTCAATCTGCTGTCACCATGCGAGCTCATCCCTGTGTCGAGCTTCCTGGTTGGTCATGAACTGTTGCAGAACGACCCATCGCGCATTCTGCATCTCCTCGTGCGCCACCCGGTCCCGCTGCCATTGAAGTGAACCGGCAGAGTAGTCGAGCTGCTGATGACACTCGATTTAACATGATTATCAGCCTCATTTAAGCGACATTTCCTTGCTTAAGACATGGTTTTTAGGGTAGAATAGCGAATATTCACTCAACTGCTCTATCTCGTGCCATTTGTGTTACTTTGGCCGTTTCGTGTCTATTTGATGGTTTTCTAGTATTTTCATGATAGCACAGGTTTTTGCCGTCAAATATAGTAGCTAAGGACGTGTCTAAGGCATTGGAACCTCGAGGAACCGTACCAGAACCAATCCAAGAAGTTAATCAAGTCAACCAAAATCCTGCCCCAATTTACACTTGAGTTTTCGGCGAAAACCCTAGAAGAAATCGGCTTAGCATCACAAGAGGAAGTTTTCGGCGAAAACCCCAAGTTCTCGGCGAAAACTCTAAGTCCAAAAATCACAGGAGAATCAGCCGACGGAAGCCTCCATTTGCACTAGAGTTTTAGGGATAAGTATAAATACTTAACCGGCGGCCCAAATAACGAGATACCTCATAATACATCATTCTTTTCAGAATTCTCACGAGTTCTGGAGCAGAGTTTAGAGTTCGAAGAGCCAGGAAGAGATCGTGACGCCATCCCTTCACCTCGGAGACTCGAAGCTAGGATTGAAGATTACCGGAGAACGAAGCTTTGCTAGAGTCGTCTTAATTAGGTTTTACAATTTCTATCTGTTCTATCTTTTGATGATGAACTCTGTTTCTGTCTTTGATTCTTTTGTTTTGAACATGTGTAGCTAAACTCGTAGAGCTTAGACTAGATGAACCCTAAGTGACCCAGGGCTTTAAAGCGGTCACGGATCGGCAATGCTTAGATTCAAAGTTCAATCAGTTCTCGTCCATGTTTGATTTGTTCTTCGTTGTTTATGTTTCTTGTCTGGATTGATCACCTAGATTAGATTCTTGTTAAGCTAAGGATAGAAGCGAACGCATGCCTTACTTTGAAAAAAAAAATCGAACAATTAACCTATTCATTGGAGTGTGCCTTTTGTAGGAACCAGTTAGGGTTAATCCACTGCAAGAGTAACTCATAAATCGTTAGTAATTCCACCAGTTAGTTAAGTCGTTGCGAGAGGCGACCGTACCCGGGCGACTTATTAATCTTGGTAGCTAGATCGGATAGAGCGAACGTTCGCCAGTCTTAAACCTAAGTGTCAGGAGTTATGGTGGTGTCTTAGAATTGATTGAACGAGAATTGAAATCCGCTGATCTGTTGATTGCCAATGCTCTGGTGAACGAAGGGGGACTCGAAGTCTAAGCTTGTCTGTCATCTCTGTTAAGTCAACCAATTTTCCAATCTATCTTTCAGTTTAAGTTTTAATTTGCTTGCATTTTCTAGAATAGAAGTCGTTGAACTCACACCACGCATAAAGTGTTAAACTTGAGTAATCTGCCTTTTTATTTGAGTAAACAATTATTAGAAGACCTGTGGAATACGATCTACCCTAGATTTTACCATGGTAGTTATTTGATAACCCACTCTAAGACGGGTTCATCAAATTGGCGCCGTTGTCGGGGACTTCTTTTAATTGTTTGAAAGAAGAACTAGCATTTTACTCTTCTACTTTCCATCTTTCCATCCACTTCAATTTTACACTGGTTTTGTTTGTTTTTGTCATTTGTAGGTTGTTCACAGGTTTATGCACCGCCGCCCTCTCACACGCTCTCAAACCGCCAAGAACGACAAGGCTAAGAGTGTAGAGAGACCAGGCAGTTATGCTCCACCAAGACAATCACGAATTCCAAAGAGAGGCAGAACTAATCCACCTCAATCTGTCACTCCAATTAAGAACGAGGAACTGAAGGAGAATTCCTCATCTTTATCTTCACCGTCATCTTCATCCGCTTCATACCCCGAATCACTTTCACCTCCTCCATCTTCTAGGATGGACGACGAATTACCACTCCCACCACCAGGCGGTACACCGAAGAGTCTAGCTGACTACAACAAGTCGAGCGCGACTAGTGTTCGATCTTCTATCGCCGTGCCACATATCGAAGGAGATCCTGACTATGAGATCAAGATTCCATTCTTGACTATGATCTCTAGGGATTTAGAATTTGAATGCAGGCCATTAGAAAATCCGTGTACGCATCTGACGGATTTCATTGATCTCTGTGGCACTTTGAAGAATGGGAATCTCGACAAGAACACTCTTTGCTTGAGAGCTTTCCCGTTCTCTCTGAAAGGCGCAGCTAAGAGGTGGCTCACTGGCAAACCACCTAGCTACTACACCAACTGGGAGACTCTTGCTCAAGACTTCGTCAAATAAAGTAGCCATGGACGTGTCTAAGGCGTAGGAACCTCGAGGAATCAAACCAGAATCGACCCAAGGAGCCAGTCAAAGTCAAACAAAATCCTGCCCGAGTACAAAGAGATTTTCGCCGAAATTGAGCTTGCATATTCGACGAAAATATTAGTGCATTCAACTGGTGCCGAGTCAAAGGACATCTTCGTCGAAAACATTGTACTCTTCGGACCGAAAATACAAGGCAGAGAAAGCACTCCCGAACACAAAGGAATTTTTGCCGAAATTCTTAAGAAATTTTCGGCGAAAATAATACACTATTCCGGATCAGTTAGGGTTAAGTATAAATACTTAACCCGACGGCCCAAAACGGGAGGAGGCATTCGATACAATCATAATTCGCAAAAACACAACTTTTTGAATCAGAATCCTCTCAAGTTCTGGAGCGAAGAGTTGGAGTTCGAAGAGCCGGATAGAGATCGTGACACCATCCCTTCCACCTCGACGAACCGGAGCTAGGAGTGTAGATTACCGAAGATCGGAGTCTGTCAGAGTCGTCTGAATTAGGTTCTTCAGATTCTTTTCTGTTCTTCCTCTGAATGATGAACTCTTTCTTTGTCTTTGTTTCTTCTGTAATGATCATGAGTAGCTAAACTCGTTAGATCTTAGACTAGATGAACCCTAAGTGACCCAGGGCTTTAAAGCGGTCACGGATCGGCGGTGATTAGATTCGAAATTCAATCAGTTCTTTTTCATGTTTGATTCGTTCTTCATTGTTCATGTTTCTTGTCTGGATTGATCACCTAGATTAGATTTTGGTTAAGCTAAGGATAGAAGCGAACGCTCGCCTTACTTTAGAACATCGAATTAAACAATTAACCTTATAATTGGAGTGTGCCTTTCGTAGGAACCGGTTAGGGTTAATTCACTGCAAGAGTAACTCATTAATCACTAGTAATCACACCAATTAATTAAGTCATTGCGAGAGGCGACCGTACCCGGGCGGCTAGTTAATCTTGGTAGTTAGAACGGATAGAGCGAACGTTCACCGGTCTTAAACCTAAGGGTAAGGAGTTATGGTGGTGTCTTAGTAATTGATTGAATGAGAATCGAAATCCGCTGATCTGTTGATTGCCAATGCTCTGGGGAACGAAGGGGATTCAAAGTGTAAGTTCGTCTGTCATTCTTGTTTTCAAACCCTAATTCCCAATCTGCTTTAGTTTAATTTGTTTTAATTTTTTTGCATTTCTTAGAAATAGAAGTCGTGGAACTCGCACCACGCACAACGTGTTTACCTTTGAGTATTTTGCTAGTTCTGAAGTAACCAATCATAGAAAGCCCTCGGAATACGATCTGCTATACGCTTTTTAGCATTAGTAGTTTTTATTTGGTTGAATCCCGACCAACGACCGGGCGTTCACCAAATTCCAAGAACTTCTCTACAACTGTCCTCACCACGGTTTCGAGCAGAGGCAGTTAGCTAAAATCTTTGCTCGAGGTCTTCGTGAAGAATCTGCCAAATGGGTCAATTCCCTAGCTGAAGGGGATTGCACTACACTCACACCTGAAGCTGCTCTTCTTCATTTCGCGAACTGCGCCTCCAAGTCAAGGAACTGGGAATGACAGTCAGAAGGATCAAGGAGCAAGATTGATCTTCAAGCAACCATTAAAGCAGAAGTTGAGAAGCATCTGAAGAAGTCTTCTACACCCATCAAGCCACCAGCAGCCTCTGTCTATGTTGCGGATTGCGAGTGGTGTGGAGCTTGTGCACATAATGGAGGTGGTCTGGTCTGCCGAAGAAGTCAATTTCGTTCAACAAGGCTTCAACAACAATCAGAACGGTTATGTTGGCTATCACAATTACAGACAACAGGGGAATTACCAAGATCGACCTCCCTACAATATCGGTGCCAACCAGAACCAAGGCAGAACCAGAATAGCCGACCAACTGGTCCAGCCCAGGATCAGAAGCCTAACCATCCGTCGGGAGGTGTCTACCAGCCGCCACACCCTAATCCGGGTAACTATGGAACTGCTCCTGGCAATCGCCAGAATCAATATCTGAACAATACCTATACAGGACAGCAGCATCAGAAGGACAACCACGTCAGTGAACTCGACAAGTAGCTAAGTCAGATCATCACCAAACTTGACGATCATGACAGTCAGTTCAAAGCTCAAGCTCTCCTCAACCAAGAACAGATTGCCTCCGGTCAAAGAATTGAACATGCAGTGAACCAGATCTCTAGCATGCTAACATCCGGACGACCATTTGGCCAGCTTCCAAGCCAAACCGAGCCGAATCCGAGAAAGGAGCAAGCTAAGATGGTATCTATTCAAGATCTGACAAACTCACCTAATAATGCTTCTTCTAATTTATGCAGGACCGTTGAAACTCCGGAGAAGAAGGAAGTACAGAAAGAGGCGCCTAAGGAGTACGATCCTCCTCTTGCTCCGTACTACGAGAAGCCTCCTTTTCCAAGAGCAATGCTACCAAACGCGAGGATCGAGACTGGCACGTGGGGAAATAAAGAAGGATATCCTGCCGCCCGTAGCAAGAAGCCTTCTTCGCCATATCCAGCTAAGTGTTCTGATCCTGGTTCTTTCACACTACCTCTAGTCATTAATGATATTGAGATAGAACGTAGTTTGGTTGATCTAGGCACATCCGTCAATGTTATGCCTATGAGTTTGTATGAGAAATTGAATATAGGAGAACTTGAACAGACTAGCATACAACTTGTCTTTGCTGATAGATCATTGAAAACACCTAGAGGAGAAATCAAAGATGTTGTTACTAAATGTGGTCCTTTCGCTTTCTTAGCTGACTTTGTGATCATAGATACTAGCGAGGAGGACTCTACTATTCTTATAGGTAGACCCTTCATGGAAACAACCGGAATGCAAATCAATGTTCTGAGTGGTTCGTTGACCTTGAGGGTTGGTAAGGAAACGATAACATTCCGCCTTAAGGACGGTATGAAGTATACTCCTATGAATGAAGAAACTCACTGTCTTGCTGTAGAAACTGTGGAGTTGACTACGGTCAACCCCGTTACTGATGTCTCTTCCAGTGTTTCTAGATCAATTGTTGTTTCAGATGTTGAATAGATTACCAACCAGAAACCAAAATCTTCTGCTCAGAAGCCGCCAAAGAGGAAAGAACTGAAATCCTCTTCTTCCCCGCCAAGAAAGGAACCTGGCAGGTCACGGAAAAAGAATCAGAAGAAGAAGACTCAAATGGTCTGGAGGCCAATTGCTCCGCCATCTTCTTCCGAGCCAGCCACACCACCAGTCCCTGTCAAGCCACTGCCGCATGAGCAAGTAAAGAAGGAGAAGCTAAAAGCGTCTCCCAAAGAAGCGCCAAAGATCACGGATCCCGGTGAAATGAACCCGGAGGTGAAGGAGAAGATAAAGCCGTCTGTCCTCATTCCTTCCATTGTAACACTCACGATGGATGATTTCTCAAGAGAACTATTCGGACCGTTCAAAATCACTAATCATCTTCCCGATGGACGCACTAAGCTCACACATGCTAACGGGAAGAAGTTCACGCTCGACGGAGATGCCCGAAGCTCTACTTCATGAACTCTGACGCTAGCGTTAAGGAGATCCTGAGTTGGGATGTCTCCTAATACCATCCAGGTATCATCCAGCTCAAGGACATTAATCAAAGAGCGCTTCGTGGGAGGCAACCCACGACTGGAGTTAGTTTTTAATTTGTGTCGAACTCAGTGTTTTAGAGTCGGTTCGGGGGAGCGAAAAGTGTCATTTTGCATGATTTCTTATTTTTCGTGTGTAGTCTGTGTGTCATCGTTTCAATCGCAAGTTGTTCGAGGTTGTTTCGATTTTTGTCAATTTATTTCTGATTTTCTGAAGTTTGCCGGGATTGCGAAAATATTTTCAATCGTGCAGGTCAAATTTTTCGGCGAAAAGTGCTGAATTTTTCAGCGAAAACTACCCTTTAAATCCCACTGTGTTTCTGATCGATTTTAGTTGAACTTTTCGGCGAAAACTTGTTAAGTTTTCAGTGAAAACTGATTTGAAAACCGGCAGACATTTTTAACTTGATTTTTCGGCGAAACTTTCACCACTTTTCACCAAAAAATCTGAGAAAATCCAAAATCTTTCCCCTATTTCCCGGTCCCTTTTCTCTCTCTCCCGTCACTTCACAATTTTCGAACGGACGAAAAATCGCCCCCTGTTTTTCGAAAATCGCTGCCGCCAACCCATTTTAAATTGCCGCCGCCCGATTCCTCCACCGCCGCCATCGCCGACCACCGTCGGACTGTTCCTCTCCCTTTTCCTATCGTTTCAAGATGTAGATCGTCCGAATCGGAGCTCTAGAGCTCTAGTTCCACCAAACCCTAGTTTTTCGAGTTTTTCACCGATTTTTCTCATTCCGTTCGTTTTCAGCAGCTATGGCTTTAAGGTAAGTTGTAGAACTTTTCATTTCGAGTCTTTTGACATGTTGAATGCTGAATTTCGTCAAGGTTGACTTTGGTTGACTTTTCGGTCTACCTCGATTTGCGTGCCGACTGTTTCGTGTGAAATTAGGTTAGCTGATTGCTTTGGACTGATCTAGCATGCTTAGGGAGAATTGTGCTGAACTTTAATACCATTTGATCAATTGTTGCTATGCTTAAAGATTGATTCTTTGCGGTGTTGACTTTTGTGAAATGTCGGTTTGACCATGAACTGTTTATGCTCGTTTGGCTGCCATATGTATTCATTCACGTTCGTATTGCTGTGTTTGCCGTCTGAATTTATAATTTTGCCGCCATTTTCCGCTTTGAGCTAGTAATTGCCATGATTAGGGTTCAATGTATTTCAATGTTGACTTTTTGGTTGTCAGTTTGACTTCTGAATTCTGATTGTGATGTGAACATTCCGGCTAGACATATGCATGCTCTGTAATTCATTGTGATTACCGGTTACTTACTTTGCTTACCCCCACTCGGTTTTCCTCATTTCTTTGTGAAATTGAGTTTTTCTACTAAGTGTGGGGTGGTTATTAGTTAACTAACCTGGTTTCGTTTCTGGCTATAGGAATGTCACTCATGAGTGCAGGACTAAGGCGAGACTTGACACCGCCTCTAGCTCACGAGCCCCAGCCCCTGTCACACCCGCCGTCGTCGGTCCTCCACCAGCTTTTCCAAGACGTGTCGGGTACCAATCCACTGTTGCTCGCCTACCTATGCACTACTTCGAGCGCTACCAGAGGCTCGAGCATATTCTCGGAGCTGACGTTCGTCCGTTATCCATGGACTCCCTCTTCGAGCACGATGAGGATTGGAACCAGAATGTGCTCACCTCATTGGCACCTTCAGGACTTCTAGAGCTGACCACCCTAGCTGCTAACTTTCCAGACGTTGCACTCTAAGAGTTCTAGGCTACATTCGATCTGGATGAGCACAAGAGGAGGCAGCACAGGAAGGTCGTCTCCTTCTATCTTGGCGGGGTGTACAAGGCATTCACCTACGATGAGTTTCCAGCTCATCTTGGCATCCGCCAGGAGCACTACGAGGGTCATCACCTCGGCTGGGAGAACAACACCGGCAACGGGGATGAGTATGACGAGCTATGGAGACACATGACTAGAGTGCCAGATGCTCGGACCACGGCCCATAACTCAGTTAAGTCACATTCTCACCCTCTCTATCGTTTTATCCATATGGTTTGGTGTAGATCTCTTTTGTTTGCTCCAGAGAAGAGCCGCCACCACATCAGTAGAGAGGAGCTCCTCCTTCTACGCGCCATCTGGGAGGGTTATCCTCTTCATCCCGGATGGGTGCATATTCCGCCAGAAGACTCAGAAGCCAAGGCCACCTAGCTCACTCCTGGGAGGCAACTTTATCGGCCGACTCATCATCTCACTCGGCCTCAGCCAGTCATATGGCCCAGAAGTCCCACAACGCAGAGTATACACGTAGGTGGTGATTTAGCGGTCGAGTACGCCCTCCAGCTGGACCTTGGTCCACGGATGGCGACAGCTCCTCCTCTCCAACACGAGGAAGAATAGGAGGAAGAAGATGATTCTGAGGAGCAGCCTCTTCAGCCGGAGCCGGAGTTTGATGATCATATACCCTCGCCACAGCAGCAGGTAGGGTATGCATACCAGCACCAGGTGCCCATTCCAAATCTGTTCCAGGCGCCTCATCCTCAGTACCGACCGCATCCAGCTGACATTGGAGAGCTGTACGAGCGACTCCAGGAGTGGCGAGTCACAGACACCGCCACTTAGGATGCCAGATGGATTATTATGTAGCAGCACATGCTCCACACTGACGAGAGATATGAGGCGCAGCTGGCGTGGCAGCGGCAGGTTGGCGACGCCCTCCACATTCCCCCTCCCGATGCACCTGACGAGCAGTGATCGGGTTGTATCCCTTTTCTTGGGCTTTCTTTTTATTTCTTCTTTTCGGATTTCAATCCAACTTATTTCAGTGTGGATCCGGGACACTTGTCCCGGCTTCCTTTTTATCTTTCAATTGTTTTTGTTTTGCAGGTAGTTTGGGAGATTCCTTTTGCTTAGATTCCCTCCGCTCCGAGGACCCGTGTTCATCCCCTACATCAACAATCTCAGTCCAGGTTCTTCTATTCCACTCTCAACTCTAATTTTAGTCCTGTGAGGACACAGAATGATTTAAGTGTGGGGTAGGATGCTAGAGAACCTTGCATGAACTTGATTGCTTGATTGTGTTTTTGTGCGTTCCGTGGTTCCTTTCCAGTTGCTCTAGCATTAGAATTGCTCGGTTCTTGATTTTTGATGTTAAGTTGTTGTTCAATCTATCATAATGATGCTTAGACTGCTTAACCTAGAACCTGAGAACCAACGTGTTTACTTTGATGCTAAATTGCCTGGTCAGAACAAATTTTTAAAATCACACTTGTAGTTTGTAGCCTTGATTGCATGAAAATGACCGAATCCGACTAGCAAACCAAATGTCAGCTTTTGATCCATTGCACGTAATATGCAATTTCAATCCTTTTGAGTGGTTTTCTGTTTGCTTGAATGAGTTAGAATTTGCATGAGACCTACTCGAGACCACACGATGACACGAGTTCCAGAATGATAGGGGCACCTAGATTCAGCTACTAAACCAGATAGCCTACCTAACGATAAATCCATTAGGTTTAAACCCTTGAGCTTGGCCTGTTCTTTCAGTTCGATATACATTACAACCATTTCCCATTCTTTCATTCCTTGTTGATCCCCTGTGGTTGTAGTTCTAGATTAGCCTACCGGAAGTCGGTTTGTGGTAACTTGCCTATAACCATTAAACAGGTGGTCTTAGCTATTATGTCCAGGCGTGTAAACCCTTCTAGCAACTAAACAAAAAGAATTGGCACAAAAAGAAAAAAAATAGAAAAAGAAGAAAAGAAGAAAATTTCGAAAAAAATAGAAAAAGAACAAAGAGTTCAGAAAAGTTCAAAAGTTTCAAGTTTTAGTTCAATAACGTTCTTCTCCCTACATATGGAAGAACGAAGTCAAAAGAAAATTCAAAGAAAAAATGTATAAAGAAAATAAAGTGCTAGGTTGCTTGAGGGTATCATAGACGAGCGTACACTATTCCACCCGTGTCTAGTTAGATGGTAGGAAGCCATAGGCTAGATTCGTTACAGTCCTAGCAGGGAATGATGTGAACCGCTGCAACCGTGGGCAGACGACCCTAACCACCGCAAGTTGATGATCGTGCAACGAGGTAGAAACCTTCGGGAACCGGGGCAGAATAGTACTTTGACCCGTCGGCTATATAACAGCCCGTAACCAGAAGTGTCCAGTCGAAGATGCCACGCCAAGAGATGGATGCTCTTGATGATAAGTCGATCTAAACGATAGTCAATTCCATGAAAGTCGAGAAGAGATTAGCAATTCCATGCTAAGAGAAAAACCGAAGTTTCAAGTGTTTATTCAATTTAAGGGTTGTCTTACAAGAGAGGCGAAGGCCTCTATTTATAGGGAGGAGTTAGGGAACAAGCTCTCCTAATCCTCCTAAATAACTAATAAATAAATAATAAAAGAGTCCTACTAAAGAGGACTTTAACTAATCCTAATCTAGACTAAAAGAAGGGAAAATTCGGACTCCAACCCTACAAGGGAAGAGAATCCTACCTAAACAAGAACTCCTAAAAAGGAGGCTGGAAAATCCTCAAAATCAGCAGAACGGGTTCTAGGGGAAATTGCCAAATAAATACCAAATAAAATAGGAAAAATAAGCCCTTTGGCAGATCACTATTTGACGTCATGGGCTTCAACTTTCATGTTGGGCTGCAGCCCAAATTCTATCTCCAAGTAGCCCAAATCCGTCAATCTTCATCAGACTAGGAATCTGTCCAAAACCGGGAAATCCTAGCTTGATTAGGATTCCTTGCTTGGATGTATTTGGCATCTTCTCTCCATTTCCCGTATCTTGAATGGTCATCAATACCTCCATGGATCAGGCTCAGGTGGTGGCCTGATCGTGGAACCTAGCATTGGTTTCCTCGGATCAGCATCCGAGTCTTCCTCTTTGGTGTTTCCCCATGCTTTGCTAGGACTTGGCCGAGCTCTATTTCCTTCAGTTCTTCTCCAAATTCAGCTCCGTTTCTTGGAGAGTGCTCCTGGGGCTTCAAGCTATCCATAGCAACTGGAATTTTCCAAAAGGCTCGAGCCATTTGTTGGCTGGGCCAAAAGCACGCTTCTGTGGTGCCCGGCGCTCGGTCCGGCGCCCGGGGCTGGTTCCGTGCTGGGCCTTCTTCAATTCTGGCCAAGCCTTCTACTTTATGCTTCGGCCAGGTCTTTAGTAATGTTCTCATGGGGTCTTCAAGGGCTGGTGCTGGTACTGGGATCGAGTCTTCGGTCCTGGAGCTCAGTTCTGGCATTTGGCCCGGTCCGGGGCTCGTACCGGGGTCTATCTTCGGGTGCCAGCTTCTTCTGGCCAGGCTTTCTTCATTATGCTTCAGCCACATCTTCTGGAAGGTCTCCAGAGGGTCTTCAGGGGCTGTGGTTGGTCCAGGGCTCTTAGCATTTGGCCTGGGGCCTTGTTCAGGCTCTCGGCTCGGGGTTGACCCGAGGGTGGCCAGGATCACATCAGGGAAGTCCTTCTTGACTAGTTCCTCGTGTTGTCACAGTGGTGGAGATGTGGTCGAATTGGAAACTTATGACATAATTCAGTAACAGGAAATGATTGAGAGCAGAAACACGTCCTTAAACACAGAGAGTGAGAGTTTCCCTTGTACTAAATATTTTCTGTGTGAGGAGTCTGGTCGGTCAGGTCAAATTCGTGCATGATTGGTTACTATTACTTGTCATGTGCAGTTTTTAGTGAGACCAGGGTTTTGGCTGATCAGTATGCATGTTAGGTTTCTTGTTCTAGGGATTATCTGTCTAATAATTCATTGTGTATGCTTGAACTTCAATTTAATCGATCTTATCATTTGTAAACATGAGCGTGTTCTATTCAGTTTGCATGAGGACAAGCAAAAGCTTAAGTGTAGGGTATTTTGATGACACTCTATTTAACGTGATTATCAGCCTCATTTAAGCGACATTTCTTTGCTTAAGTGATGCTGGAGTTTTAGCGGTATCAAATAACTAATCTACCAAGGTAGACTAGATCGTATTCTACTCGAGGTCTCTTCTTCTTGTCTACTCAAATATGTTGGCAAATTACTCAGGTTTAAACAGGATGTGTGTGGTGTGAGTTCCACGACTTCTAATCTAATGAACAAAGGAAAATAAAAGGCAGAAATATTAAAAGGTTGACTAACGAGAAGACAGACGAGCTAGATTTCGAATCCCCCTAAGATTACCAAGGCAACGACAATCACAAGACCAGCGGTTTTCAATTCTAATTCAATCGGTTTCTATACACCACCATAACTCCTAACCCTTAGGTTTAAGACTGGCGAACGTTCGCTCTATCCGATCTAACAACCAAGATTAACTAGTCGCCCGGGTACGGTCGCCTCTCACAACGACTTAATTAATTGGTGTAATTACTAACGATTTATGAGTTACTCTTGTAGTGGATTAACCCTAATCGGTTTCCTACGAAAGGCACACTCCAATTATAAGGTTAACTGGTTGAATTGATGTTTTAAAGAGAGGCGAGCGTTCGCTTCTATCCTCAGCTTAACAAGAATCTAAACTAGGTGATCAAGGAAGACAGGTTTAAGCGCCAAAGCAGGGAACCGTCTAGCGACTAACCCTAGCTTGCAAAAACCTAATCTAGGCGACCAACCAGAAAAGAAACATGAACAATCAAGAACAAAACAACCATGCAAAGAGAAACTGATTGAACTTCGAATCTAATTACCGCCAATCCGTGACCGCTTTACAGCCATGGGTCACTTAGGGTTCATCTAATCTAAGCTCTACAAGTTCAACTACTCATAACGATAACAGAAGAATCAAAGGCAACAAAGGAAATCATAATACAAAGGAAAAATAGATAAGAACTGAAAAACCTAATTTTGACGACTCCGACGAAGCTTCAATCTCCTGGATCTTCAACTTTAAGCTTCGAGCTCTTCGAGGTGGAAGGATGGCGTCATGATCTCTCCACGGATCTTTGAACTTCATAAACTCTATCTATCGACCCTAAGGTCGTGGTTAATCAGCCAAAATTCGTGTGTATCTAATCTGGCTTCAAAAAGTCTATATATAACCCAGAAACCCTTTACAAGTTGGAAAAGGCTGAAAATTAGGGTTTCTGCCCGGATTTTCAAAGGAATTTTCGCCTAAAACATCACCAGATTTTCGCCGAAAATGTTAGTTAAAAACCAGCTCCAACTTGTTTCGATGATTCCCGCTCCGTTTGAACTCCGATTTGGTCCCCGTTTGAAGCGCTGGACTCGTGAGAGAGTCCTCTATAATGTGGTTACTGGAGGCTCAACATAAAAACTCAAAAAAGGGGTAAAAATAGCCAATAAATGGACAATGTATGCACTAGGATCCTAGAATTACATAATAAACACATTTTCACCAAATATTCATCAGAATGGCATCAAAGGGGCATGAAATGTTGCTTAAATGGGGATGAAAATCACGTCAAATCGAGTGTCATCAAAATACCCCACACTTAAGCCTTTGCTTGTCCTCAAGCAAACTGAACTAGAACACACTCAAATTCACAAATGACACGAGATTAAACTGAGATTCAATTCCAACGATTTGGTTTAGACTGTTCCACGTAGAAAGAGTGACCTACACATGCAAGAACATCAACCAAACAAGTTTTCAATCTCACTAAGTTCTGCACACTTCAAGTAGTAGTTTTAACAAAGCTCGTTTCTTGGCAAAATAATTAATTATAATTAACCGACTACGATAACACCAATTCTAATAAAAAAGACTTTAAGCTCTAGCCATGATGTGGATGTGGGGGTAGGAAAAATGACGTGGCTATAGACTCGACTTCATCCGTTTCTAGATCTGTACGTTACATGTTCTAGCTAGGACCGATTTATACAACAATTTCTTTCAAGATTCAAACTTTCTTTAATTTATTTACTGCATACTAGTGCTCGATACCAAACACTTCACTTAGGTGTTGGACCTACCTAGCTCACAGTATTTGTGCCTATGCTAGTGCTCAACCCGAACACTTCACTTAGGTGTCGGGCTTGCCTAGCTTTATTTTTAGCACTTTTAAGAACTTAGCATTGATTAGCACAACTTGATTTAACAATTTAGCCATTTGATCCTAGCTAGTTATAACTTTTTACACAAGATTTCGAATTGGATTTCCGCCTAATCTCAAGCCACAATCAAGGTGAACAAATATGGAGTGAAAAACATGGGAGAAGCTAGCATTTATCATCTTAGAATGGTGTTATCGAGCTTTGTTATTAACAAGTCAATCAGTTCAATTAATTCAAGATTCAACTACCGAAGTGATTTGTGATCTGTTCTGACCTAGACTCATTTAATATCAGTTTTGTCACGTTGGTTACAGGTTCTAAGTGGCACAGTCTAGACGTCATTGTTCAAAATTGAAGTCAATTTAACATCAAAAGTCAAGAACTGAGCAATTCTGTGCTAGAGAAATTTCAAAATTGAACCATAGAACCACAAAAAATCAAGCAAGATCATGCATAATCCTAGACTCCTACCGCACACTTAAACGGTTCTGTGCCCTCACAGGACTAAACTAGAGTATAGAGATACGAAGAACCTGGAATGAGATGGTCGGTGTAGTGGATGAACACGGAGAGTCCGGAGTAGAGCGAAGTAGCTACTCAAGTTCCTACAAAACAAAAACAACAAAAAGATCAAAAGGATACCGGGACAACTGTCCCGGATCCACACAGAATAAAAGTCGAACAAAGAAGGTTTAGGGGAATTTTGAAAATATTTTGACTTTTTTTTTAAGAAAAGGTTTTCAAAATTTTCTGACCCAACTAAGGTTTTCGCAGAAAACTGGTGGTGTTTTTGGCGAAAACTACTTTGAAAACAAAGACAGACGAGTTAACTAAACATTTTCGCCGAAAACTTTAGAAGTTTTCGGCGAAAACTAATTCAAAAATTGAAATAGACTCAAACAGACTAAACATTTCGCCGAAAACTTTGGAAGTTTTTCGGCGAAAACAACTTTGAAATCCCACGGGAAAACAGACTAGAACAAACAAAAGTTTTTGCCGAAAAATCTGAGGAGTTTTCGGCGAAAATTTGACCTGACAGAGAAAATTAAAACAGACGAAAATAAAAGAAAACTGACATTTTGGCTCCCCGAAACCGACTCGAACGACGAAAAAGACTTACTCAATAATTCAAAAACGGACTCCAGCCGTGGGTTGCCTCCCACGAAGCGCTCTCTTTTAACGTCCTTGAGCCGGACGGTACCTGTTAGGGACCCCAACTTAGGAGTTCCTTGAAGTCAACCGTCTTCTTCAAGGCTAGCGGTTGAGTGCCATGTAGCACTCCAGAAGGGTGATGCAGCCGGTAGTGCTCCAGTAGATTGCGGTTCTGTTTGGATGACCAGTCCTTCTCGAATTCTCCAACCGAAGGAGGAAAGAGGTAGTACGGCGCGGCATGATCAATGAGCTCCATCTTCTCTACAGGTTGACTCGGCGGAAGTGTAGGTGAGGATATCTCCTCAATCTCTATGTGCTCCTCTTCGGCTTCAACTTCAGGATGGATTGGCTTTATGTCTTCATCAACCACCACCGCCAAGGATTCTTCTAGCTCATAATAGTCATGGATAGGATCATCATCTTCTTCTTCAAACAGCTCTTGAGCGTCTTCTGTCATTAACTGCTTTGGTTGCTCGAGCTTGATGTCCGTCGCGTGATGAACTTGTAGCATTGAAGAGATATTATCCAAGGCAGATTGGGTTCTCGACGAGCATTGTTGATGTTCATGAAGCATCTCTTGGTTATCTCTAGCGCCACTTTGATGCTCTTGTTGGTGTGTCTCTTGGTAACCTTGTAGCATTGAAGAGATTTTATCAAAGAGGGAGTCAAATCTCGCCGTTTGTTGTTGTTGTTGATGTAGCATCTCTTGGTAATCCTCAATATTCGGTGCTCCATTGGCGCGCCACTCTTGGTACTGGTCATCCCACCTGTAATCCTGCATAATCAAAACTCAAAAGCACTACCCAGGTAAATCATGGAAATATGGAGGAAAATTAAATGGTAAGACGGAAAGGTAGAAGAATAATTTGCCAACTCTTCTTTCAAACAATTAGAAGAGTCCTCGGCAACGGCGCCAATTTGATGCTCTAGTTTTAGCGGTATCAAATAACTAATCTACCAAGGTAGACTAGATCGTATTCTACTCGAGGTCTCTTCTTCTTGTCTACTCAAATATGTTGGCAAATTACTCAAGTTTAAACAGGTTGTGCATGGTGTGAGTTCCACGACTTCTAATCTAATGGACAAAGGAAAATAAAAGACAAAAATATAAAAAGGTTGACTAACGAGAAATAGACGAGCTAGATTTCGAATCCCCCTAAGATTACAAAGGCAACGACAATCACAAGACCAGCGGTTTTCAATTCTAATTCAATCGGTTTCTATACACCACCATAACTCCTAACCCTTAGGTTTAAGACTGGAGAACGTTCGCTCTATCCGATCTAACTACCAAGATTAACTAGCCGCCCGGGTACGGTCGCCTCTCGCAACGACTTAATTAACTGGTGCAATTACTAACGATTTATGAGTTACTCTTGTAGTGGATTAACCCTAATCGGTTCCTACGAAAGACACACTCCAATTATAAGGTTAACTGGTTGAATTGATGTTTTAAAGAGAGGCGAGTGTTCGCTTCTATCCTCAGCTTAACAAGAATCTAAACTAGGTGATTAAGGAAGACATGTTTAAGCGCCAAAGCAGGGAACCGTCTAGCGACTAACCCTAGCTTGCAAAAATCTAATCTAGGCGACCAACCAGAAAAGAAACATGAACAATCAAGAACAAAACAACCATGCAAAGAGAAACTGATTGAACTTCGAATCTAATTACCGCCAATCGTGACCGCTTTAAAGCCCTGGGTCACTTAGGGTTCATCTAATCTAAGCTCTACAAGTTCAGCTACTCATAACGATAACAGAAGAATCAAAGGCAACAAATGAAATCATCATACAGAGGAAGAACAGAAAAGAACTGAAAAACCTCATTCTGACGACTCCGGCGAAGCTTCAATCTCCTGGATCTTCAACATTAAGCTCCGAGCTCTTCGAGGTGGAAGGATGGCGTCACGATCTCTCTACGAATCTTCGAACTCTCTAAACTCTATCTATCGACCCTAAGGTCGTGGCTAATCAGCCAAAATTCGTGTGTATCTAATCTGGCTTCAAAAAGTCTATATATAACCCCAGAAACCCTTTACAAGTTGGAAAAGGCTGAAAATTAGGGTTTCTGCCCGGATTTTGAAAGGAATTTTCGCCGAAAACATCACCAGATTTTCGCCGAAAATGTTAGTTAAAAACCAGCTCCAGCTTGTTTTGATGATTCCCGCTCCGTTTGAACTCCGATTTGGTCCCCGTTTGAAGCGTTGGACTCGTGAGAGAGTCCTCTATAATGTGTTAACCTGGAGGCTCAACATAAAAGCTCAAAAAAGGGTAAAAATAGCCAATAAATGGACAATGTATGCACTAGGAGCCTAGAATTGCATAATAAACACATTTTCACCAAATATTCATCAGAATGGCATCAAAGGGGCATGAAATGTTGCTTAAATGGGGATGAAAATCACGTCAAATTGAGTGTCATCTTTAAGACATGGCTTTTATGGTAGAATACAGAATATTCACTCAACTGCTCTATCTCGTACCATTTGTGTTACATTGGCCCGTTTCGGGTCTATTTGATGGTTTTCTAGTGTATTCGTGATAGCACAGGTTTTTGCCATCAAATATAGTAGCCAAGGACGTGTCTAAGGCATTGGAACCTCGAGGAACCGCTCCTGAACCAATCCAAGAAGTTAATCAAGTCAACCAAAATCCTGCCCCAATTTACACTTGAGTTTTCGACGAAAATCCTTTTTTCGGCGAAAACTCCAGAAGAAATTGGCTGTATTAAAAAACTTCACATTTTCGCCAAAAACTTCCTCGAATGAGCTCAGTCGATTTGTGCATGTATTTTCGCCGAAAACCTTGGGTGTTTTCAGTGAAATCTTCAGTGTAAAACGGGCAGAAGTTTGGTTTGACTTGATTGGCTCCTTGGATCGATTCTGGTGCGATTCCTCGAGGTTCCAACGCCTTAGACACGTCCTTGGCTACTTATTTGACGGCAAAAACCTGTGCTAACATAGAAACACTAGAAAACCATCAAATAGACCCGAAACGGGCCAAAGTAACACAAATGGCACGAGATAGAGCAGTTGATTGAATATTCGTTATTCTACCCTAAAAACCATGTCTTAAGCAAGCAAATGTCGCTTAAATGAGGCTGATAATCACGTCTATTCGAGTGTCATCAACATCACAAGAGGAAGTTTTCGGCGAAAACCCCAAGTTCTTGGCGAAAACTCTAAGTCCAAAAATCACAGGAGATTGAGCCGACGGAAGCCTCCATTTGCACTAGAGTTTTCGGTGAAAACTCAACAAGTTTTTGCCTAAAATTCCTTCACAATTCCGGCGGTTCTAGGGTTAAGTATAAATACTTAACCGGCGGCCCAAATAACGAGATACCTTATAATACATCATTCTTTTCACAATTCTCACGAGTTCTGAAGTAGAGTTTAAAGTTCGAAGAGCCAGGAAGAGATCGTGACGCCATCCCTTCACCTCGGAGACTCGGAGCTAGGATTGAAGATTACTGGAGAATGAAGTTTTGCCAGAGACATCTTAATTAGGTTTTACAGTTTCTATCTGTTCTATCTTTTGATGATGAACTCTGTTTCTGTCTTTGATTCTTTTGTTATGAACATGAGTAGCTAAACTCGTAGAGCTTAGACTAGATGAACCCTAAGTGACCCAGGGCTTTAAAGCGGTCACGGATCGGCGGTGATTAGATTCAAAGTTCAATCAGTTCTCTTCCATGTTTGATTTGTTCTTCGTTGTTTATGTTTCTTGTCTGGATTGATCACCTAGATTATATTCTTGTTAAGGTAAGGATAGAAGCAAACCCTTTCCTTACTTTAAAACACCAAATCGAACAATTAACCTATTCATTGGAGTGTGCCTTTCGTAGGAACCAGTTAGGGTTAATCCACTGCAAGAGTAACTCATAAATCGTTAGTAATTCCGCCAGTTAGTTAAGTTGTTGCGAGAAGCGACCGTACCCGAGTGACTAATTAATCTCGGTAGCTAGATCGGATAGAGCGAACGTTCGCCAGTCTTAAACCTAAGGGTCAGGAGTTATGGTGGTGTCTTAGAATTGATTGAACGAGAATTGAAATCTGCTAATCTGTTGATTGCCAATGCTCTGGTGAACGAAGGGGGATTCAAAGTCTAAGCTTGTCTGTCATCTCTGTTAAGTCAACCAATTTTCCAATCTGTCTTTCAGTTTAAGTTTTAATTTGCTTGCATTTTCTAGAATAGAAGTCGTGGAACTCACACCACGCACAAAGTGTTAAACCTGAGTAATCTGCCTTTATATTTGAGTAAACAATTATTAGAAGACCCGTGGAATACGATCTACCCTAGCCTTTAGGTTGGTAGTGATTTGATAACCCGCTCTAAGACGGGTTCATCAGCTGCCATTGCTCAATACGTGCCAGCCTCTTGTGAATCTCAACGGGCATCTGTGGTTGCGGTGGAGGCGCCGACTCTAGGAGAGGAGCGTGAGGCACATGAGTCGTAATAGGCTGTGCGAGCGTCCTCCTCGGGCGGCGGGGAAGCGATCTGCAATTGTCGATACCCCTTGAAAGGTCGATGCCTTGTGCTATGGTGAGCTCGGCACCTACGTGCTCAATCCCGATGCAAGGAATGTCCGGGCCCCATTCTTCTCCAATCTATAGGTTGTCGAGTAGACAGGAAATGAAGGGCTGCCAGGAAGTTCAGATGGAAGTTTCTTGGTGGTCATGTGCTTGTGGAAGAATCTTGCAAGCCACCATCCGGGGTGAAGACGAATATCCTCCTCTACAGCTCGGAACAGTATGAACTCCTCCAGGGAGACATGGTGACGTCCCGCCTTGCGCTATAACACAGAGATTGTGTCCATACATAATGAAGGAATTTAAAGAGGGGGTGAGCGATGTCACCTACCATTGGGTTGAAGATAGGAGTGTCTTCTGATTGACCAGAGATGAACCTCCATACTTCAGGGTATGGATCATGTGCGATGGAGTAGACATCTGAGAACCCAAGGGAGGCGTCTTAGATAATGGCAAATGGGTCGAGTAGGCGGGCGAACTCGTCGAGGGTCTTCTCATACTAGACTCCCCCGAGACGGAAACAGACACACTTAAGGAGGCGATCGGGCTTCCGAGTCGTCCACTCAAATGAACTCCAGAACTTCTGGAGGGCGACCAGGGTGTAGGGGGAGCCGAAAGTGGTCAAGGATCGCACGCTGGTTTGTTCAAGGATTTGGTCAATCTTGGAGCGCCACACCGGATTGTGGTTCTTGAGACTGTCGAGGGAGAGAGCTGCCACCTTCACTGGAGGGATGTCCTTGATCTTCATGTAGACCTCCAGTTGATGTGGGGGAAGGGCAGCGATGAACGGGTGTAGGGTCCTTGATGCTGCAGTTTTAGCGGTATCAAATAACTAACCTACCGAAGTAGACTAGATCGTATTCCACAGGGTTTCTTCTAATTGACTACTCAAAGAAGCTGGCAAATTACTCAGGTTTGAACACTTAGTGCGTGGTGTGAGTTCCACGACTTCTAAACTAATAAGCAAAGGAAAATAAAAGACAGAAAGATTAAAACGGTTGACTAACAGGAAGATAGACGAACTTAGATTTCGAATCCCCCTTAGATCACCAGAGCATTGGCAATCAACAGATCAGCGGTTTTCAATTCTAATTCAATCGGTTTCTATACACCACCATAACTCCTTACCCTTAGGTTTAAGACTGGCGAACGTTCGCTCTATCCGATCTAACTACCAAGATTAACTAGCCGCCCGGGTACGGTCGCCTCTCGCAACGACTTAATTAACTGGTGCAATTACTAACGATTTATGAGTTACTCTTGAAGCTGATTAACCCTAATCGGTTCCTACGAAAGGCACACTCCAATTATAAGGTTAACTGGTTGAATTGATGTTTTAAAGAGAGGCGAGTGTTCGCTTCTATCCTCAACTTAACAACAATCTAAACTAGGTGATCAAGGAAGACAAGTTTAAGCGCCAAAGCAGGGAACCGTCTAGCGACTAACCCTAGCTTGCAAAAACCTAATCTAGGCGACCAACCAGAAAAGAAACATAAACAATCAAGAACAAAACAACCATGCAAAGAGAAACTGATTGAATTTCAAATCTAATTACCGCCGATCCGTGACCGCTTTAAAGCCCTGGGTCACTTAGGGTTCATCTAATCTACGCTCTACGAGTTCAGTTACTCATTACGATGACAGCAGAATCAAAAGCAAACAAAGAAATCATCATACAGAGGAAGAACAGATAAGAACTGAAAAACCTAATTCTGACGACTCCGGCGAAGCTTCGATCTCCTGGGTCTTCAACTTTAAGCTCCGAGCTCTCCGAGGCGGAAGGATGGCGTCACGATCTCTCCACGAATCTTCGAACTCTCTAAACTCTATCTATCGACCCTAGAGTCGGCTGATTCTCAAAAGTCTGATTTGTGAAAATATGAATAATGATTTCTTCCCTCTTTGGGCCGCCGGTTTAAGTATTTATACTTAAACCCTAAGTCGCCGGATTTGTGAAGGAATTTTCGCCGAAAACCTAAGAGAGTTTTCGCCGAAAATTCCTTTGTAAATTGCTGCTTCTGTCGGCTGATTTCTTCATAACTTTTCGGTGAAAACTTTATAGTATTTTCGCTGAAAACTTCAGTGTAATTCAGCTCATTCCGCCTGTGGGTTTCTGAAGGTATTTTCGCCGAAAACTTCATAGTGTTTTCGGCGAAAACATTGTGCTGGGCAGTTGGATCTTCGGTTCTAACTCTAGTTTGATTTCTGGTTCGATTCCGGTTCACTCCTTGAGGTCTTGAACACGTCCGTAGCTACATAAATGATGGCAAAAACCTGTGCTTTCACAAAAACTCTAGAAAACCATCAAATAGACCCAAAAAGGGCCAAAGTAACCAAATCGGTAGGAAATAGGGTAGTTGAGTGAATATTCGCTATTTTACCCTAAAACCATGTTTCAAGCAAGGAAATGTCGCTTAAATGAGGCTGATAATCACGTCAAATCGAGTGTCATCAGTCCTAGTGGCGGCGACATGAGCATTGGGGGTAAAGAGCACCGGGACCGGTGAAGCTTGCGGAACCAAGGTCGCATCAACTGGTACTGTGGCAGACGGCGTGGGCGGACGGGATGACTGAGCCTTGTTCTGTCGAGCCCTGGATCGCTGCTCTCTATCTGCACTGGTGGTCTTGAAATGCTCCGGATTCCTGTATAACACAACTCAGGGCAAACTAGAATTAGATGACAAGAATCCTACCCCACACTTAGTTTGAAACCACGGTTCTGAAAAGAATGAAATGGACAAGTGGGAGTAAGCAAATAAACCGAGGTATCACAAGATCAAAGCATAGCAGAAAAGAAATGGCCAACATGCAGGGGAAAAGTGGCATTCAAACACCATGTATGAGAAATGATGCAGGTCGACAACCGCAGAGCACAAGACAATTCATCGGCACAATATCATAGAAAACCATTCACGAGGGCAATATAGATCAAAAGGATTCCAAAAGTTGAGCCAGATTACACCGAAACAGCAAACACGCAATCCGAGGGAAACCAAAAAGTCAATCATGCCGAAAATCGAAAATCAATACGCCAAAAGATTCAAAATCAAGGGCTGAACAACTAACCGTGAAGACATGACTCGAGAAAATGATTGAAAATCCGAGAAATTGACCAAAAGCTTGAAAACTTGTTTCGGGTGGAACCGGAGCTATAGGGCTTCGATCCGGGAGGACTAGGCTGCGGTCAACCAAGGGGAAGGAGAGAGGCGGAGCGGCGGCGACGAAGGAAATAGGGCGGCGGCGGCTGAGGCGAACAGGGAGAGAGAATCGGCGGGAATTGGTTTTCGGGGGAGGGTTCGCGAAAAAACAAGGTCGACGCGTGATTTATATCAGGCGAAAAGACTCAAAGTTTTAGGCAAAAAATTGAGGGGTTTTCGGTGAAAATTCCCTTACAAAACGAAATGACGCCGGTTTTAAATGGTTAGTTTTCACCGAGAACTTTTCAAAATGAGAAACAGGAGGATCCGGCGGCTTTAACACAATACTTTTTGGCGAAAACTTGTAGAGTTTTCGGCGAAAAATCATTTGCAAAATGGTTTTGATAGTTTTTTTAGGGGGGTTTAAAAGAAACGACTCGAAATGAAAACAAACTGACTCCAGTCGTGGGTTGCCTCCCACGAAGCGCTCTTGTTTAACGTCCGTGAGCTGGACGATGCCTGGATTTACTAAAATCCCAACGATACCGGTGACCATAAATGGTTCTTGACCGTGGCCTTTAATCAGGACGCTGCCCAAGTGATAGGCTGCAGAATAGCGGTCGATCAAATAACTACCAAGCTGTGAAGCTAGGGTAGATCGTATTCCAGGGGTTTCCTCTACTTCCTTACTCAAAGATGTTGGCAAATTAATTCAAGGTTGAACACGTTCTGCGTGGTGTGAGTTCCACGTCTTCTACACTAAAATGCAAAGGAAAATTGAAATGAATTTAAAGCGAAGAAAGATTGAAGATTGATTGATTGACTAGAAAGATGACAGACAAGCTTAGACCTCGAATCCCCCTTAGATTGCCAGAGCAACAACAGTCAACAGACCAGCGATTTTTGATTCTAGTTCATTCAATTGACAAACACCACCATAACTCCTGACCCTTAGGTTTAAGACTGGCGAACGTTCGCTCTATCCGATCTAGCTAACATGATTAATTAGCCGCCCGGGTACGGTCGCCTCTCTAACGACTTAACTTAATTGGTGCAAATTCTAATGATTAATGAGTTACTCTTGCAATGGATTAACCCTAATTGGTTCCTACGAAAGGCACACTCCAATTATAAGGTTAATTGTTCAACTTGATGTTCTAAAGTAAGGCGAGCGTTCGCTTTTATCCTTAGTTTAACAAGAATCTAATCTAGGTGGCCAAACCAGACAAGAAGCACAGAGAACGAAGAACAAATCAAACATGAAAGATGAAGCTGAATGAATTTTGAATCTAATCACCGCCGATCCGTGACCGCTTTAAACCCTGGGTCATTTAGGGTTCATCTAATCTAAGCTACATGAGTTTAGCTACTCATATTCAATACAGAATAATCGAAGATAGACAAAGAATACATCTCCGGTAGGGTAGACAGAGAAGAACTGTAAAACCTAATTTCGATGACTCCTGGCAGCTTCAATCTGCTGGATCTTCAACTCCTAGCACTGGCTCTCCAAGATGGATGGATGGCGTCAGGGTTCGTTCCTGGCTCCTTGAACTCTATCCACTCGTTCTCTCCCTTTCTCCGTCTTGGAAGTTTTTCTCCGTTTTCTGGGTGTGTGATAAAAGTTTTATCCCTATGTAGCCGCGTGTTTCAGTATTTATACCTAACCGGCGAATTCTACTTTTCCACAGGATTTTCGCCGAAAATCCAAGGATATTTTTGGTGAAAATATCTGTTCAAATGTGGCTTCATCCGTCTGTTTCTCCTGGTTGATTTGGCTTCGGGTTTTCGGCGAAAATTTCCAATTGTTTTCGCCGAAAACTTCCTCTTGATCGGGACAGTTGATTTCTTCTTCCATTTTTGGCGAAAACCCTAAGATATTTTCGCCAAAAATATATGTGTAAACGGGGCAGAAATTCTTTTGGGTTGAATGACTTTTCTGGTTGATTCGGGTGTGATTCCTCGGGGTTCCAGTGCCTTAGACACGTCCTTGGCTACCACATTCGATGACGAACACCTGTGCTAGCACGAAAATACTAGAAAACCATCAAATAGACCCGAAATGGGCCAAGGTAACACAAAAGGCATAAGATGGATCGATTGAGTAAATATTCACTATTCTACCCTAAAAGCCGTGTCTTAAGCAATGAAATGTCGCTCAAATGAGGCTGATAATCACGTCAATTCGAGTGTCATCAGAATACCCCACACTTAAGCTTTTGCTTGTCATCAGAATAAAACTGAATTAGAACCACTCAAATTCACTAATGACACGAGATTAAATTGAGATTCAATTCTAACATTTTGGTTTAGACTGTTCCACGTAGAAAAGGTGACCTACACATGCAAGAACATCAACCAAACAAGTTTTGATCTCACTGTTTTCTGCACACTTCAAGTAGTAGTTTTAACAAAGCACGTTTCTTGGCAAAATAAATGGATCATAATTAACCGACTGCGATAACACCCGTTCTAATCAAAACGACCTTAAGCTCTAGCCATGATGTGGACGCGGAGGAAGGAAAAGTGACGTGGCTATCGACTCGACTTCATCCACTTCTAGATCTGTACGTTATATGTTCTAGCTAGGACTGATTTAAGCATCAATTCTTCTCTCTCTTTTTTTTCACGATTCAAACTTTCTCAAATTACTTACTGCATACTAGTTGTCGATACCAAACACTTCACTTAGGTGTTGGACCTGCCTAGCTCACAGTATTTGTGCCTTTGCTAGTGCTCAACCCGAACACTTCACTTAGGTGTCGGGCTTGCCTAGCTTTATTTTCAGCACTTTAAAGAACTTAACATTGATTCGATTAACTCAATTACTTGATTTAACCATTTAGCCACTTAATCCTAGCTAGTTATAACTTTTTACACAAGATTTCGAATTGGATTTCCATCTAATCTCAAGCCACAATCACAGGTGATCAAATATGGAGTGAAAAAACATGGAAGAAGCTAGCATTTATCATCTTAGAACGGTGTTAACAAGCTTTATGATTAACAAGCAAAACTGTTTAATTGATTCAAATGTCAACTACAAGAGTGATGTATGATCTGTTCTGACCTAGACTCATTTTATCTCAGTTCCGACACGTTGCTTACAGGTTCTAAGTGGAACAGTCTAGACGTCATTGTTCAAAATTGAAGTCAATTTAACAACAGAAGTCAAGAATTGAGCAGTTCTATGCTAGAGTGACAGGACAGGAATCACGAGGCACACAAAGATAAAGGCAATCAAGATCATGCATGGTTTTCTAACATCCCACCCCACACTTAGACTGTTTTGTGTCCTCACAGGACCAAACTAAAGGCGAGATATACGAGGAACCTGAAAGGTGATGGGCGGTGTAGTGGTCGAGCACGAAGAGGCCAGGGCGGAGTAGCTACTCAAAATCCTACAAAACACAAACAACAAAAAAGAAAAAGGATACCGGGACAAGTGCATCGGATCCACACAGAATAAAAGTGGATCGAGATCCAAAAAGAAGAAAGAAAAGAAAAAGAAAGGATAGAAACAACCTGATCACTGTTCCGAGGGTGGGGGTGGAGGCGATGTCGGGAGAGGTGAAATGCCAAGCCGCTACTCCAGCTGCTGTCGCCATGCGATATCATCCGTGTGTCTGGCAGACTGGTCGGCCATGAATTTCTGGAGAATGGACCAACGCTCGTACTGAGTCTCTTCATGTGCTACTCAGTCCTTCTGCCATTGAAGCGAACCAGCCGAGTAGTCTAGCTGCCACTTCTCAATACGCGCCAGCCTCTCATTCATCTCCGCGGCGAGTTGTGCTCGCGACGACGGGTGTTCAACAGGCTGGGGAATGCGGTGAGGGAGTGATTTGCAATGCTCAAAATCCAAAGAAAGGTCGATGCCTCGTGCTATGGCGAGGTCGGCTCCTATGGGCTTAATCGGGACACGAGGAATATCGGGGCCCCATTTGTCACCGAGCTGGAGATTGTCGATCAGAATTGAAATGAAAGGCCCCCCTGGAAGCTCAGAAGGAAGCTTCTTGGTGGTAGTGCGCTTGTGAAAGAATCGTGCAAGCCACCATCCGGGATGCAGGTTGGCATCCTCCTCTAAAGCACGGAATAAAATGAGCTCCTCCAAAGAAACATGGTGACGGCTCGTCTTGCTGCAATAACACAGAGATTGCACCCAAACATAATGCAAAAATTTAAGAATAGGGTGAAAGATATCACCGACCGTGGGGTTGATGATAGGGGTGAACTCAGATTGGCAGGAGGCCCATTTCCACACTTCTGGGTAAGGAGCACTCGTGATGGAGTATGTGTCCTTGAAGCCAGCGAATGTTGTATTGAGGTCGACGTGTGGATCCAGCAGGTGGCCGAACTCGAGAATGGACTTCTCGTGGAGAACACCACCGAGGCGGAAGGATACGAATTTCTGCTCGCGTATGGGTGATGAACCGCCCGGTCGTTGTTATGCGGACGTTCAACCAAATAACTAACAAAGCTCACAAAAGCTAGGGTAGATCGTATTCCTGGGGTCTTCTAAGACTGACTACTTCAAAACTGCAAAATACTCGAATGCAAACAAGTTGT
The DNA here is from genome assembly GCA_034768395.1 of Linum lewisii. NCBI lineage: Eukaryota > Viridiplantae > Streptophyta > Magnoliopsida > Malpighiales > Linaceae > Linum > Linum lewisii. The sequence continues at coordinate 25,959,278 of CM068302.1, read as the reverse complement.
GCGTGGTGTGAGTTCCACGACTTCTAATTCTAAGAAGTGCAGAGAAATTAAAACAAATTAAACTAAAGTAGATTGGAAATTAGGGTTTGAAAACAGAGATGACAAACGAACTTAGACTTTGAATTCCCCTTCGTTCCCCAGAGCATTTGCAATCAACAGATCAGCGGATTTCAATTCTCATTCAATCAATTACTAAGACACCACCATAACTCCTTACCCTTAGGTTTAAGACCGGCGAACGTTCGCTCTATCCGTTCTAACTACCAAGATTAACTAGCCGCCCGGGTACGGTCGCCTCTCGCAACGACTTAATTAACTGGTGCAATTACTAATGATTAATGAGTTATGGATTAACCCTAACCGGTTCCTACGAAAGGCACGCTCCAATTATAAGGTTAATTGTTCAATTCCACGTTCTAAAGTAAGGCGAGCGTTCGCTCTATCCTTAGCTTAACCAGAACCTAATCTAGGTGATCAATCCAGACAAGAAACATGAACAATAAAAAACAAATCAAACATGAATGAGAAGTTGATTGAATTTCGAATCTAATCACCACCGATCCGTGACCACTTTAAAGCCCTGGGTCACTTAGGGTTCATCTAGTCTAAGCTCTAACGAGTTTAGCTACTCTTGTTTATCACAAAAGAAACAAAGACAAAGAAAGAGTTCATCATTCAGAGGAAGAACAAAAAAGAATCTGAAAAACCTAATTTAGACGACTCTGGTAGACTTCGATCTTCGGTAAACTACACTCCTAGCTCCAGTTCTCCGAGATGGAAGGGATGGCGTCACGATCTCTTTCCGACTCTTCGAACTCTAACTCTTCGCTCCAGAACTTCAGAGAAAATCGTAGGATTCTGATTCGAAAAGTATTTTCTGATGTAAATTATTTTGTCCCCCTTCTTTGGTCCGCCGGGTTAAGTATTTATACTTAACCCTAATCAGCCGGATTTCTTCTAATATTTTCGCCAAAAATATTGAGGAATTTCGGCGAAAATTCCTTTGCAAATGAAGGGTCCGCCGGCTGATTCTCCTGAACTTTCTTCTCGGTTTGAAAACTTGATCGATTTCGCCAAAAATTCCTTCAGTTGCCAACAGCCGATTTGTGATGATATTTTCGCCAAAAACACAAGGGTATTTTCGGTGAAAATTCCTTTGTAAACCGGGCAGGAATTTGTTTGAACTTGGTTGGCTCCTTTGATCGATCCCGGTGCAATCCTTCGAGATTCCAACGCCTTAGACACGTCCTTGGTTACTTATTCGATGGCAAAAACCTGTGCTAACATAAAAACACTAGAAAACCATCAAATAGACCCGAAACGGGCCAAGGTAACACAAATGGCACGAGATAGGGCAATCGATTGAATATTCGTTATTCTACCCTAAAAACCATGTCTTAAGCAAAGAAATGTCGCTTAAATGAGGCTGATAATCACGTCAAATTGAGTGTCATGAATGGGCTTTGGGGTGAGGCGCCGGAACGAACTCCAGAACTCATGAAGAGCGACAAGCGGGTAGGGGGAACCATGAGCGGTCAGCACTCGTAAACCGGCTTTATGAATGGTGGTGTCAATGGTGGAGTGCCAAGCCAGATTGTGCGCCTTGAGACTGTCTAGAGAAAGAACTGCCACCTTGGTCGGAGGAATGTCTTTGATCTTCTGAAAGATCTCTAGTTGGTGCGGCTCCAGAGCTGCAATGAAAGGATGTAGGGCCCCATTGGCAGGTGCAGGAATAGATGAGATAGGAGTCACAGGGGTCGGTGCATCCTCGGGGATGATGGCCACAGCCGTCGATGTCTGTGCAGCCGGTGCGAGTGTTCGGGAGGGTGGTGTCTTGCTCTGGCGAGCTGAGGATCGCTGCGCTCTATCTGCACTGGTAGTCTTAAAACGTTTGGGAGCCCTCTAAAACACAACTCAGGAAAGACCAACATCAGAAAACAAGAATCTTACCCCACACTTAGGTTGACAAGCGGGGGCAAGCAAATAAAATCGAGAGAGCAGCGAATCGAGATATAGCAGTAAAGACCGGTCAATCAATTAAGCAAGCATGCGGAATGGAATGATTTAGTAACACGATCGCACATACAACAAGTCACGAGCCCTAAAAGGGGCACAAAGAAATGCCAGAACCTAGCCAATTGACACCGATAAAGCAATCATGAAAATCGAGGGAGAACCAAAAAGTCAACCAAAGTCAACCATGCCAAAAACTGAAAGTAAAAAAAAAGCCAAAAGGTTGACAATCAGGGGCTGAACAACTAACCGTGAAGACATGACTCGAGAAAACGATTGGAAATCCGGAAAAAATGACTAAAAGAGCTTGAAAACTAGGTCGGGGGGAACCGGAGTTGTGGAGCTCCGATTCTAGGGTTTGAACCACGGGCAAGGAAAGGGAGAAGGGCGGCCAATCAGGCGGTGGCGGGCAAAGAGGCGGCGGCGGCCGGTCGGCGGTCAAGGGGGGGAAGTGGCGGCTGGGCGGCGCTCGGCGAACAGAGGGGGAGAGAGTTTGGTTTTATTTGAAATTTTCGGATGGGGGGGCAAAAATCAGAAGTCAAAACCGAATTTTCGGTGAAAATAGTTGGAAATTTTTGGCAAAAATTTCTAGTAAAATCAAAATCTGGTTCGGCGAAAAGAAGAGGGTTTTCGGCGAGAAGGCTAGGTGGCGAGAAACAGGAGGAACAGGTTGAATTAAAACAAGAATTTTCGGTGAAAATTTGGTCATATTTTCGGCGAAAATTCACTTGAAAATGGTCGGTTGTGTTGTTTTTTTTTTAAGAACAAAGGGTTTCAAAACGAAACGACTCAAAATGAAATAACTGACTCCAGCCATGGGTTGCCTCCCACGAAGCGCTCTAGTTTAACGTCCGTGAGCCAGACGATACCTGGATTCAGATCACGGATCCGTCGTGAAGTAGTGCACGTCGATGGAAGAGACCGCTAATCCTTGCAGGTACTTCTTAAGCCTATGCCCGTTGACCACAAACGGCTCTTGATCGTGCAATTTAATGTAGACGCTGCCTAAAGGTGTCTGTCAGACCACGGTATAAGGGCCGGACCAGCGGGACTTCAGTTTACCCGGGAAGAGTTTCAATCGAGAGTTATATAAGAGGACTTCTTCTCCAGGGTAAAACTGCTTGATCATTTTTAGTTGAGAGTCATGAATTCTCTTCTTGCGCTCTTTATATAGCTTCGTGCTCTCATAAGCGTGGAGGCGGTGCTCCTCAAGCTCAGCGATCTGGTCATGGCGGTTATTACCTGCTACTGCATAGCTCATATTCAACTCTTTGTTAGCCCAGAATTCCTTGTGCTCAAGCTCAACTGGTAAATGGCATGCCTTGCCATAGACCAGCTGATACGGTGAGGTACCGATGGGTGTCTTATAGGCAGTTCGATAAGCCCATAAGGCATCATTGAGCTTAGATGACCAGTCCTTGCGAGACTGGCCAACTGTCCTATCAAGAATCCGCTTGAGCTCACGGTTCGTCACTTCCGCTTGACCATTCGCTTGAGGATGATAAGCTGTGGACATTCGGTGGGTGACGCCAAAGCGTTTGCACACCCGGTCGAATTGTCCATGGAAATGGGTACCCCTATCGCTTATGATGAAGCGCGGTGAATCGAAACGCGTGAAAAGACGGGCAAGGAACCGACCCACCACTCTAGAATCATTAGTGGGTAAAGCTTCAGCTTCAGCCCACTTAGAAACATAATCAACGGCTACAAGAATGTACTTGTTTCCGTTGGAGGGTGTGAACAGACCCATAAAATCGATTCCCCAAACGTCAAAAATTTCAACAGTTAAAGAAACAATTTGGGGCATCTCATTACGGTTAGAGATGTTACCTGATCGCTGGCATGCATCACAACTTCGAGCAAAACCGTCGCAGTCACTAAAGATTGAAGGCCAATAAAAACCTGTTTCGAGTACCTTTCTTGCCGTGCGGTTTCCTCCAAAGTGTCCTCCGAACTGTCCTTCATGGCACTTACGCATGATGTCATCTGCTTCAGTGTAAGAGACACATCTCCGGATTATCCCGTCAAGACTGATGCGGTATAAGAAAGGCTCATCCCAGAAGTACGACTTGGCTTCTTTAAAGAGCTTCTTGCGTGCATTGAAATCCAGCTCAGGAGGTACAATGCCGTGTGAGAGATAGTTAGCCAGAGTTGCATACCAAGGCTCCTCTGAATCGGTGGCATTACTCAGATCTTGAGCGTGAGGGATTGCCCAAGGCTCGATAGCTATGCTGTTAACCTGTTCATATGTTTCAACACGCAACAACTCGTCAGGGAAAGAATCATTGATAGGGATAGTAGACTTACCTGTTTGCGATTCCTCTAGCCGGGAAAGATGATCCGCTGCTAGATTCTTTGCTCCCTTCTTATCTTTAATTTCAATGTCAAACTCTTGGAGGAGAAGGATCCATCAGATGAGACGTGGCTTCGAGTCCTGCTTGGCTAATAAATGGCGCAGGGCAGCATGATCTGTGTAGACGATGGTATGTGAGAGAACCAGATACTGTCTAAACTTATCAAAGGAGAAGACGATAGCCAGAAGCTCTTCCTCCGTAGTAGTGTAGTTTCTCTGAGCATCATTGAGTGTCTTGCTCGCAAAGTAGATATGATGAAATCTCTTCTCCTTCCTCTGACCAAGAACCGCGCCAACGGCAAAGTCACTAGCGTCGTACATAATCTCAAATGGAAGATTCCAATCCGGTGCTGTAAGAATTGGTGCGGTGGTGAGTTGAGTCTTCAAGGTTTCAAAGGCTTCAAGACAGGCTTTATCAAAGACGAAAGGAACATCTTTCTCAAGAAGCTTCGTCATTGGAAGAGTGATCTTGGAGAAATCTCTGATGAATCTTCGGTAAAATCCAGCATGACCCAGGAAACTTCGAACCGTCTTAACTGAGATCGGCGGTGGTAAGCTGGCAATGGTCTCAAGCTTGGCACAATCGACTTCTATACCTGTTTTAGATATCCTGTGGCCTAGAACAATGCCTTCGGTAACCATGAAGTGACACTTCTCCCAACTAAGAGCTAGGTTGGTCTCCTCACAACGAGCTAGCACCTTATCCAGATTAGCCAGACATTTTGAAAATGAATCTCCATAGACGGAGAAGTCGTCCATGAATACTTCCACCACATTCTCTACCAGATCTCCGAATATAGCAAGCATGCATCTCTGAAAGGTAGCGGGAGCATTACATAAACCAAAAGGAATACGACGATAAGCAAACGTACCAAACGGGCATGTGAAGGTCGTCTTCTCTTGATCATCAAGCTCAATGGGGATCTGGAAGTAACCGGACATCCCATCTAAGAAGCAGTAGTATTCATGACCAGCCAATCGTTCAAGCATCTGATCAATGAACGGCAGTGGAAAGTGATCTTTCTTGGTGGCATCATTGAGTCGTCGATAATCGATACAGACTCTCCATCCGGTCACTGTACGGGTAGGAATGAGTTCACCCTTCAAATTAGGGATGACTGTGATCCCTCCTTTCTTCGGAACGACTTGAGTCGGACTGACCCAAGGACTGTCGGCAATAGGATAGATGATACCGGCATCTAGAAGCTTGAGTACTTCTTTCTTCACAACTTCCTGCATCAAAGGGTTAAGTCGGCGTTGTGGTTGTCTAACTGGTTTGAATTCTTCATCAACAACTATCTGATGTTTGCAGAAGGTTTCAGAGATGCCTCTGATGTCTGCTAACTGCGAGGCAATAGCTCGGACATGCTTCTTGAGTAGCCTAATCAATTGCTCTTTCTGCTCGGGAGATAGATTCGAACTGATGATGACTGGTAACTGGCAGTCCTTCCCCAGAAATGCGTATTCTAGGTGGTCAGGCAGCTCCTTCAAAGTAAGTTCTAGCGGATTCTCGTATGAGGTAGTAATCTGACTCGATGCTGGCTCAATATGTGTAGGCGCGGTGATGGGTGTGAATGTCGCCTTCTGCTCGTCTAACTCATCTTGCCATAGGCGCTGCTCTGGATCTTCTAACGCATTATCAATCCCTGAAATCAAACACAACTCTAGCGGATCACTAGATAAAGCATTAGTAAGGGAGTCGGCCGAGGCCAACTCTAGGGGATCAATAGTATAACATTTATCATCTTGAGCAACAGAATATCTCATGCTATCTTTAATGTGGAATGCAACACTCTCTTGTCCTACACTTAAAGTTAACAGGACTTGTTTGCAGTTAATATTCACACCAGCAGTTGCTAAGAAAGGTCGACCTAGGATAAGTGTTCCATCTAACTCACGAGTATCTAAAACAACGAAATCTGCAATTATAGTAAACGGACCACAGCAAAGAGCTACATCTTCTATTATACCTCTAGGTAGTTTGACAGACCTATCGGCTAACACGAGATGCAGAGTAATCGGTTTTAATTGCCCTAGATTCAGCTTTTCATATAGATAAACAGGCATAACATTAATAGAAACACCAGAATCAACCAGACTGCGATCAATTTCAATGCCATTGATAATGCACGGTAATGTAAAAGAACCGGGATCAGGACACTTAGATGGGGGTGGTGGCGGCTGTCGAATGGGAGATGGCGCACCGAGAATAGACGCGCATTCATTAGTAAGCGTGATAGAGTACGCCTCCCTGTTCTTCACTTTCTTCACGAGATCCTTGAAGAACTTCCTAAGTGGTGGTATGATTTCCACAGCTTCAGTCACTGGTATCTTGATCTCTGCAGTCTTAAGAACATTGTACCACTTCTTGTGCTGAGTGTCGTGATCCTTAGCCTTGCTCATTGCGGCTTTTGGGAAGGGAATCCGAGGAACATATGGTGCCAAAACAGGCTCAGGAGCTGTCCTGGGCGGAGGAGCGGATGCTTCCTCTTCCTCTTCTGTGATATCTTCAATTTCTGGCATATCCATGGCAACACTGGTATCTGGTATCACGTCAAGTTTCGGAGCCTTTGGATCAGTTGTTTGCTTGCCGCTCCTGGTGGTAATAGCTTGAGCGTGTTCGCTCTTTGCACCGGAGTCTGCTTGAAATGCTGCTGGATTAAGGAGAGGATTGCTAGTAAAGAGTTTAGTCATATTACTTATAGCATCCTCTATCCTTTGGCTCTGAGCTGTCTGTCCTTGATTGAGTGCAGCTTGAGCTTTTAATTGAATGTCGTGGTCGTCAAGTCTGCTCATAATCTGATCAAACTTCTTCTCATAGTCCATGTCTCTATTGTAGTACGGCTTTGCTTGAAGCTGGTGTTGTCCTCCAATGAATCCCGGAGGTCTATAATAAGGATCTACTAACTGGTTGCTCTGGTTCCGTGGCACGTAGTTTTTGTAACCGGCATAGCCTTTCTGATTGTTAGCGAAGCCCTGATCGATGAAGTTTATCTCTTCTGTAGACCAGACTTCTGTTGTGCCGAAACTGAGGCAGCTTCCACCGTTATGAGCACAGGACCCACACCATCCACAGTCAATTGAAAAGATGGTGGCTGACGGGGGATCGAGGGGAATACCAGCTGCTTGTAGATGTTTCTGGACCTCTGCCTTGATCTGCTCTGCAACACTCATCTGACTCTGACTCTGACTCTTGTGTCCTTCTATTTGCCTCTCCCAGTTTCTAGACTTTGAAGCACAATTAGCAAAATGCAGAAGAGCTTCATGAGAAGTAAGGGCGGTGCAATCTCCGCCAGCTAGGGAGTTGACCCAGTTTGCAGATTCTTCGCTCATACCACGAGCAAAGAATTCAGCCAGCTGTCTTTGTTCATACCCATGGTGAGGGCAGTTGAAGAGAAGAGACTGGAATTCATTCCAAGTGTCATACAGGCTTGCATCCTCTCTCTGAGTGAATCTGGAGATGCGGTCTTTATAAGTAGTTGTCCTTGCGGGAGGAAAGTATTCCTCAACAAAATCTTGAGCTAATGCCTCCCAGTTAGTGTAATGACCCAGCGGCTTGCTTCCAAGCCACTGCTTAGCTGCACCTCTGAGAGAAAAAGGAAAAACTTGGAGATATAAAGCGTTCTTGTTGAGGTTCCCAGACTTGAAGGTGTCACAGACAGCCAAAAAGTCATCTAGATGGGTGTAGGGATTATCATCTGGCCTCCCTTCGAATTGTACGTCCTTAGAGATCAGTTCTAAGAGAGGAATCTTAATCTCATAGTTAGGATCATCGTCATTAGAAAGCACGGTGATGGGGGATCGAAAGTTGGATGCACGCGGCTTACTGTAGTCCGCAACACTCTTAAGATTAACCATTGCGGTAAAGGAAGATGGAACGGAAGTGATCCGTTTCTGTACCTGCTATGATTTGCAAGAGACAAAAACAAACACAACAGGTGTAAAATCGAAGTGTGATGGAAAATGAAAGATGGAAAGGTAGAAGAATAAAAAGGCCAACTCTTCTTTCAATGAAATAGAAGAGTCCCCGGCAACGGCGCCAATTTGATAGGCTGCAGAATAGCGGTCGATCAAATAACTACCAAGCTGTGAAGCTAGGGTAGATCGTATTCCAGGGGTTTCCTCTACTTCCTTACTCAAAGATGTTGGCAAATTAATTCAAGGTTGAACACGTTGTGCGTGGTGTGAGTTCCACGTCTTCTACACTAAAATGCAAAGGAAAATTGAAATGAATTTAAAGCGAAGAAAGATTGAAGATTGATTGATTGACTAGAAAGATGACAGACAAGCTTAGACCTCGAATCCCCCTTAGATTACCAGAGCAACAGCAGTCAACGGACCAGCGATTTTTTATTCTAGTTCATTCAGTTCACAAACACCACCATAACTCCTGACCCTTAGGTTTAAGACTGGCGAACCTTCGCTCTATCCGATCTAGCTACCACAATTAATTAGCCGCCCGGGTACGGTCGCCTCTCGCAACGACTTAACTTAATTTGTGCAAATTTAATGATTAATGAGTTACTCTTGCGATGGATTAACCCTAATTGGTTCCTACGAAAGGCACACTCCAATTATAAGGTTAATTGTTCAACTTCATGTTCTAAAGTAAGGCGAGCGTTCGCTTCTATCCTTAGCTTAACAAGAATCTAATCTAGGTGGCCAAACCAGACAAGAAGCACAGAGAACGAAGAACAAATCAAACATGAAAGATGAAACTGAATGAATTTCGAATCTAATCACCGCCGATCTGTGACCGCTTTCAACCCTGGGTCACTTAGGGTTCATCTAATCTAAGCTACATGAGTTTAGCTACTCATATTCAATACCGAAGAATCGAAGATAGACAAAGAATACATCTCCGATAGGGTAGACAGAGAAGAACTGTAAAACCTAATTTCGATGACTCCTAGCAGCTTCAATCTGCTGGATCTTCAACTCCTAGCACTGGCTCTCCGAGATGGATGAATGGCATCACGATCCGTTCCTGACTCCTCGAACTCTATCCACTCGTTCTCTCCCTTTCTCCGTCTTGGAAGTTTTTCTCCATTTTTTGTGTGTATGATAAAAGTTTTATCGCTATGTAGCCGCGCGTTTCAGTATTTATACCTAACCGGAGAATTCTGCTTTTCCACTGGGATTTTCGCCGAAAATCCAAGGATATTTTCGGCGAAAATATCTATTCAAATGTGGCTTCATCCGTCTGTTTCTCCTGGTTGATTTGGCTTTGGGTTTTCGGCGAAAATTTCCAATTGTTTTCGCCGAAAACTTCCTCTTGATCGGGACAGTGGATTTCTTCTTCCATTTTTGGTGAAAACCCTAAGAGATTTTCGCCGAAAATATATGTGTAAACGGGGCAGAAATTCTTTTGGGTTGAATGACTTTTCTGGTTGATTCGGGTGTGATTCCTCGGGGTTCCAGTGCCTTAGACACGTCCTTGGCTACCACATTCGATGACGAACACCTGTGCTAGCACGAAAATACTAGAAAACCATCAAATAGACCCGAAATGGGCCAAGGTAACACAAAAGGCATAAGATAGATCGATTGAGTAAATATTCACTATTCTACCCTAAAAGCCATGTCTTAAGCAATGAAATGTCGCTCAAATGAGGCTGATAATCACGTCAATTCGAGTGTCATCACCAAGGACGTCTGCCGAACCACAGTATAGGGGTCGGACCATCGGGATTTTAGTTTACCCGGGATGAGCTTCAGCCGAGAGTTATATAAGAGGACTTCATCTCTGGGGTAGAACTGCTTGCCTGTTTTCAATTGGGAGTCATGAATTCGCTTGGTGCGTTCCTTATAAAGCTTCGTGCTCTCGTACGCGTGGAGACGGTGTTCTTCAAGCTCAGCGATCTGGTTGTGGCGCATATTACCTGCTACTGCATAATTCATATTCAACTCTTTAGTAGCCAAAAACGCCTTGTGCTCAAGCTCAATTGGCAAATGGCATGCCTTGCCATAGACCAGCTGATACGGTGAGGTACCGATGGGAGTCTTATAGGCAGTTCGATAAGCCCATAAGGCATCATTGAGCTTAGACGACCAGTCCTTGCGGGACCGGCCAACTGTCCTATTAAGAATCCGCTTGAGCTCATGGTTCGTCACTTCTGCTTGACCATTAACTTGAGGATGGTATGCTGTGGACATTCAGTGGGTGACGCCAAAGCGTTTGCATACCCGGTCAAAATGTCCGTGGAAGTGGGTACCCCTATCGCTTATGATGAAGCGTGGTGAACCAAAACGCGTGAAAAGACGTGTAAGGAACTGACCCACCACTCTAGAATCATTGGTGGGTAAAGCTTCGGCTTCAGCCCACTTAGAAACATAATCAACGGCCACAAGGATGTACTTGTTTCCGTTAGAGGGTGTGAACGGTCCCATAAAATCAATTCCCCGAACATCAAAGATTTCAACAGTTAAAGAAACAATTTGGGGCATCTAATTACGGTTATAGATGTTACCTGATCGTTGGATGCATCACAATGACGAGCAAAAGCGTCGCAGTCACTAAAGATTGAAGGCTAGTAAAATCCAGTTTCAAGTACCTTTCTCGCAGTGCGGTTGCCGCCGAAGTGTCCTTCAAACTGGCCTTCATGGCACTTACGCATTATGTCAGCCACTTCGATGTAAGAGACACATCTTCGGATCATCCCATTGGTACTAATTCGGTATAAGAAAGTCTCATCCCAGAAGTATGACTTGGCCTCTTTAAGGAGCTTCTTGCGTGCATTATAGTCTAGTCCAGGAGGTATTATGTCGCGAGAGAGATAATTAGCTAAGGTGGCATACCAGGGCTCATCTGAATCGGTTGCGTTACTTAGCTCTTGAGTGTGAGTTATTGCCCAGGGCTCGATGGCTATGTTATTTATCTGTTCATAGATTTCAACACGCAACAACTCGTCAGGGAAAGAATCATTGATAGGGGTAGTAGTAGACTTACCTGTCTGTGATTCCTCGAGTCGGGAAAGGTGATCGGCCGCTAGGTTCTCAGCTCCTTTCTTGTCTTTAATCTCTATGTGGATGTAACACCCTAACCTATACATGACACCTAACCGGTGAATTAACATAATTACAGCGGAACATGATTTGGGTGTTACATTAACTTGCTCAATAGCTTGATATTTTTCTTGAAAATTTGACATGAGGTATTCGTATAGTGGACCTAACAGTTCTTCTCATCATACCTGTATAAAACATAACATATTTCTACATATACATACCATGAGTATCCACAACATCCAAAACCGTTATTAGCTCATGCCACTACTACAGACACACTACCACTATGTATATCCTTACAATCCTGCAAACCACAAATACAATCCTGCACTATATACACATAGATCACATGGCAACTACAATGTGCCTTTACATGCCACACCTGCATAAGGGTCTGACAGATGCATGAAAATGTGTCAAAAACATATTTAAGTGAAAACATGGATCTTTGGCCAAAATGCACTCCCTCGTAGACGTCCAAGAATGGAGTAGTTGAAGACCGTACCTCATCGAGCCTTCAACTCCGAGACCTACTGGAAGCTGCAAGGATCTCTACTGCTGCTGCTGGTCTGCTCACCCACAAGGATAAGCAGATGAAAAGATAATTGGTAAAAAAATTTTACCAAGGTCGTATTCCACGGGGTCCTCTCATAAACCAATACTCACACTTCTCATAGACGGTCTAGACATTTGAAATTGGTTTGGTTTGATTTAGAAATTCAGAAACAAAAGCAAAGAAAAGCAATACTAACAAAGATTAAACAAGAGAGAAAGGTGGTTCAAATCAAAGACAAAGGAGGTTCACTTGGTGGGTAGTTTCATCATGCTTAAGAGGACTAATTGAACAAACAAGCCAATCAAGATCGAGTTTGCATTCGGATGACCATGCATTTCACTTCTATAGACTCAATGCACTCTCGTAGCACCAAATCCCTATCCTAATACCACTCAACTTAGGCTCTCGCTCTCAAGCTAAGTGAAAAAGGATGCATTCTAAGTGTTTGATGAAATGCCAAGGCACAAGACCCTCTCTTAAGACTCTATGACCACAAGGCTAGGCACAACACTCTCATATCAATGCCCTAACACTAAGAGATTCACCAAAAAGCCTTTTCAAACACAATTGAATGAAAATCCACATGCACACCAAGTGTTCGATAAAATGCCCAAGAGAGAAATCAAGTGAAAATGGTTGAAACAAGATGATCTAATCTCTTAGAACACACTCATTTCAATCCCTAGACCTACAATCTATGCAATCCAAGCACTCTCATGCATCAAATCACATTGAATGGACCAAATCGAGCAAACATGGCATAAAATGGCATTAAGAACAAGTCTAGGAATCATCCTCATACAACCAAGATCAATCATGGCAAGTTCTATACAATCATCGCTCTATCATAGCACAACTAATCTACCCATCCAAGATGAACCTAGGAACTTAGCCACACATGGCCAAGGGAGTAAGGAAAAGAGAAGGGAAGTTGATCACCAAGAACACCATGGTGTGGATCCTTCAATTAATCTTCAAATCTCCACTTGTAAGCTCCTCTCCCAAGGTTTGTTGACTTCAATCCAAGCTCCAATTGCTCCAATTAGCTCCACTTAGCTCTAGAAATGAGGCCTAGGGTTTATGGGGTCGTGGGTATGTGTTTGGGGTTCAAGAGAGATGATAGAATGTTAGTAGAATCCCCAAAAATCGTCTTTAAATAGAAATCTGCTGGGCATACACGTCGTGTAGAACTACACGTCGTGTATAACTACACGTCGTGTACCCTAAAATCTGCACAGACCGCAATTTTGCTTCGCTCATTTCTCCCTCATCCGAGCTCCGATTTGGCTTCCATTTGGTCCTATGGACTCCTTGTCATCCGTACTTCGATGCCATAACCTGAAAATGCACAAAGGTAACACCAATAGACCACGAATTTGGCTCCAAAGTGGCAACCGAACAACAAACGGACACTTTGCTCAAAATATCAATAAAAGCCTACAGAGCATGGCATCTCACGATCAAACACGGGCATTTCATAGGTCAATCATAGGCTAAAAATGCACTAAATAAAGTCACATCAAATTCCCCTTCGACTAAGCTTTGCTTGTCCTCAAGCAAATGAATTAGAAAACATCCAAATTCACAAATGACAAGATCGGTCACATTGAGATTCAAGCAATAACAATTTGGCTTAGACTGTTCCACGAACAAACTTAACTTACACATGCAAGAACGTCAACCAAACAAGTCTAGACCTCACTGTTTTCTGCACACTTCAAGTAGTGGTAAATTGGGATACAGGAAAACCGACCACGACAACACCAACTCTAATCAAAAGGACTTGAACTCAGGAAATGGAATGGATTAGGTGGGGGTAGGAAAATTTTTTGAAAGTGGTAAGTGATCGTGATGTGGCTATCGACTCGACTTCATCCGCTTCTAGATCCGCACTTTACAAGCTCTAGCTAGGATCATTATAACAAGGGCCACTTTTGAGAACTCTTTTTTTTCTTTTCTTTTTTTTCCTACTGCATACTAGTGCTCGATCCAACACTTCACTTAGGTGTTGAACCTGCCTAGCTCACAGCCTTTGCCTTTGCTAGTGCTCAACCCGACACTTCACTTAGGTGCCGAGCTTGCCTAGCTTTTCTTCTCTTTTGAGCATTTTCTTTTGAATATTCTCTTGACAAACTAGCCACTTGATCCTTAGCCCCTTAAAACTTCCACACAAGATTTCGAATTGGATTTCCGTCTAATCTCAAGCCACAATCACGAGGGATCAAAAACTTGAAGAAAAACATGGAAAAGGGTGAAAATTCTGATTGCCTTCCTCATCTTAGACCGGTGTTATCGAGCGGTACAAAAACACGTATCAACCAACATACAAGAGTGATAAAATCTCTGTTCTGGCCTAGACTCGTTTGATATTAGCGCTAACATGCTGGTTATAGGTTCTAAGTGGAACAGTCTAAACGTCATTGTGAAAGCTTGAAGTCAATTAAACACCAAAAGTCAAGAACTGAACGATTCTACGATAGAGGAATTTGACATTCAATCAAGATCATGCACACACTCAAAACATAGCATTCTACTTCTACCGACAAACAATCACACCAAACCTCAAATTCCCCCTACGACTAGCATGAGCATTGTCGTCAATGGTCAAGAGAGAGAGGGTAAGGTGGAACGAATATACCGTGCGGTGAAGAGGAGCATAGGAGGTAATAGTGGTGAAAGAGTACCATGACGATCATTGGTGAAGAGTGAGTCCCGAGTGCTTGCCAAACCTTATTCAAAAAGATAAAACAGCACAAAAACACACGGAGCAAATAAAAGCAAAAAGTAAGAAAGCCCTAATTGATCTACACACAATCACAATCAAATAAAAAGAAAGCAAGAGTCTCGAGATAAAGGTGTGGCCCTGAAAAGCTCACTGGGAGGGGTAATGAAGCATCCCTCAATTCCAAAAACCAAAACAAGAAAGATCGGAGCAAAGATCAAATAACTTAACATCCACAGCTCAACGATCACATCAAACGGAAATATCACTTAGCATGAATCACAATCATCACGATCAAGAGCAATAACCTATGCTAGCAAAGATCATTTCATTAAGAACCACACTAAGCAAAAGGCATGCATCATGGATCAATATTACTAGTAGCAACATATGAGCACAAAACCACACAATGCAAGGGGAATGTACATAAATAAACCAACGAGTGGTGATCAACCACACCCCTCCTCACACAAAAATGGAATTCGGCCCCCGAATTCAGAATCAAAAGACGTACCACAATGACATGTTAGGAGAAAAATCACAAGTCATAAGCGTAAGAGCACTACCATCAACACTTAAGTTCAACACTCCAACAAATCACCAACGCTAGCCCCAAAGCACAAATGAAATAATTAGGTGATTAACCACAGATCAAAGATCAAGTCAAAGGCTTAGTAATCATGAGTCACACCACACCACAACACCACAGACCAATCACTTCAAACAAGTAATCAAAACCAACCACCCCAACATGAGTAAGTAAACCAGACCCCAAATGATTTCATTTAATATCAGCTCAGCAAGCAAATTAACCAATCCCAAATAGATGATGAAATAGAGCAAACAAAACCATTACAAACTGCCCTCCTTCAAGCTACTTCCAAACCTAATCATCCACCAATCAAGAACATTCAAACAAGCCACCAATCATATAATCAAGCCAAGACTCCCATTAAACACTCCACCAGACCAAACTATCAATTACATGAACATGTATTGAACAATGAACTGTCCCAAAATCTGATCAGCAATGAATCCACGCAACGAAATCGAACCAACTCTGCTCATCAAGGCAACCAAATGACAAAAGTCAACCAGCATTTGCCACCAATCTCAAACACTCAGTACCGAATCAGCCTCATCAAGCAAACCATCACAAACAATTGAACTGATTACAATGAAAACAAGCAAAACACCAACGTAAGCAAAAACCAATGAACACCAACTGAACGAGAAAAATCTGCCTGCTAGAATTGGAAGGCTGGAGTGGAGATGAGTAATGGTGGCTAGGATAGATGCGCGGCAGCTGGGGTAGTGGCGACGGTGGGATAGAGAGGAATCGGCGGCTGGAGCAGATGGAGTCAATGTGGCGGCGGAAGTAAGTACGGCCGGCTGTCGGCGTCAGAAATCTCAGGGGGGTTGGGTGCTGGTTTGAGACGGCGGCGGCAAGGAGGCAGGGGAGTAGCGGTGAGGGTTGGTCGGCGGCTGGAGATGGTGAGGCCGGCGGGGGTTGGAGTCGGTGGTCTGGGTGGTTGGGTCGGTTGGGGGGCGAGAGAGGAGAAGAGGGTCGAAGAAGAAAAGGGGGTGGGGTGGTTCGGGTTGGGTGGGGTGGGTGGTTCGGGTTGAGTGAAATGACTGGTCGGTCGGTTCGGGTGGGTTGGGTGAGTGGGTTGGTTGGGTGAGGTGATTGGGTCGGGTGGAAACCAAAACCAAGTCAAACCAAAAAAGGAAAAACCAAAGACCAACCACGACTCAAACTGAAAATTGACTCAACCTGCGATACACGACGTGTATATGTACACGACGTGTACTATACACGACGTGTGGTTTCACACGACGTGTATGGACCAAAGCAAAATGAACTAAAGTTGGGGGACAGGGGGATTTGCTGAGAAAGTACACGTCGTGTAATAGTACACGACGTGTATGACTACACGACGTGTATAGGTACACGACGTGTAGTCCCCTTCACAAGAAATGCAATTTTTTCCAAACTTACCAAACAACTCCAAACACCAAAGGGTCCTAGACCCGAACAAAATCAACTTCCCACAACATCACAGACCAAGAACCACCTCTAAACCTCAAGGACTCCAAATTAAACAAGAACACACACAAAAACAAAGCATAAACAACGAGAAAACACTCGAGTTGCCTCCCGAGAAGCTCTTGTTTAACGTCGTAAGCTTGACGAAGCACAGGGACCAGCTAAGTAAAACCATCCCAACTCATTACCTCTTTGAAGTCGAAGTCATTACCTTCGCATGGCACACGGAACTTGAAATGAACCTTACCGACTTCGGGAGGTGTGAGCTCAGATTTCCCGGATGATGAAGTGTGAGCGATGGAGAAGGGGCCAAACCACTTGGAGTGAATTCTCTCATCGAGTGGCTTCTTAGTCTTGCTAGTCTCACCCATCGGTGCGACTTCCTTGCCCTTCTCGGGTGTCTTCTCTACACCTTTCTTCTTAGCCTTAGGTGGAGTCTTTGGAAGCATGAAAGGTGGAGCCTCCTTTACTTCATCCTTTTTCTCCTGCACATCACTAAGAGCAAACAACTCCGCAAGACTATGACGGACAAGGTTAGTGCTATTAGTAGCCGAAGCAAGATCATTTGGACTCCTAGGATCATGGTGCCTAGCATAAGACAAAGTGAACTCCATGCCATCGGAACGGTTAAAGATCATGCATTCATTATCAACTCTAAGTGTAAGTCTACCACCATAGACATCAATCAAAGCACGAGAGGTCGCTAAGAAGGGTCGTCCTAGAATCAAAGGCACATCGGTACCACCCATAGCATCTAGAATAACAAAATCCACAAGGAATTCAAAAGCACCAACCTTAACCAACACATCTTTGACAATACAACGAGGGGATGTCACAGATTTATCCGCTAATTGAACATTCATTTGAGTTGGTTTTAGTTTCCCTAGGCCTAACTTCTTAAACATGCAATATGGCATAACATTGATACTAGCACCCAAATCGGCTAAGCCTCTACTTATTGCATGTTCACCAATAGTGCAAGGAATAGTAAAGTTACCTGGATCCTTAAGCTTTTCCGGTGGCCTCTTAGAGAGAATGGCAGAGCATTGTTCGTTGAGCTTTGCCGAAGTCACATCCGTAAGCTTGCGTTTGTTGGTGAAGATCTCTTTCATGAACTTTGCATATTGAGGCATCTTTGTAATTTCTTCCCCAAAAGGCATTGTAAATTGCACCTTGTCAAGAAGCTCAACAAACCTTTTGAAATCCTTCTCCATGGAATCCGGCTTCAAACGTGAAGGGTAAGGTGGCTTAGGCTTGTACGGAGGCACAACCGGTTCGGGAGGAGAGACCGGAGTAGCACACGTCGTAGCCTCTTGAGTACCAACCTTACTGGTAGTCTTAGGAACTTCATTAGCCTTGGCTCCTTTATCTTTAACTTCAATCTTATCCGTATCATCATCGGAGTCAACATCTTCCACCAAAACAAAATCATCATCTTGAGCACTTACCACCTTAGGTGTGGCATCTTGGATTTGCTTACCACTCCTCAATGTTACCATCATAAGCTCCTCGGGAACCTTGGGGTTGACCTCGGTGTTGGAAGGTAGAGTGCCCGAGGGTCGCTCCGAGAGTGTTTTAGCAATATGACCCATTTGATTCTCCAAATTTGCAATTGAAGCCTGTTGATTTTTTATAAGTTGAATCATTGCCGCGTTGGTGTCCTCTTGCGATATTGAAGAACCGCCCTCTTTGTTGTGAGGTGGTTTGTTGAATCCTGGTGGTCCATCACCTCCATGATTGTACATTCCCGGCGGGGTTGGACCTTGGGGACCTTGATTTGGATGTCCACTTTGATTCCATTGATTTCCCCCTTGGTTCCCTTGACCTTAGTGACCTCCTTGAGTCCATTGACTACCTTGGTTCTGGTTACTTCCTTGAGTCCATTGGTTGCCTTGATACCCTCTATAAGCTTGGAATCCTCCTTGATTTCCTTGGTTGTAACCCTTGTTATAACCACTACCTTGACTCCCTTGGCCTTGGTACCCTTGGTTAGACTTGTTGTACCCACCACCTTGGTTCCAAGGTCGGTTATAGGTACCTTGATAGTTACCTTGGGGGCTGAAATTACTATGGAATCCTTGACCTTGTGCGAAGCTTACCTCCTCATTGTGGTCGCCTTGGCCAAGCTCAAGAGTGGCGGAAGGGCAAGCACTGACATCGTGACCCTGACCCCCACAACATTCACAACAATATATTGAAGCCACTGGGGGATTACCCACATGAGATGATGGAACCTTAGAGGGATGCTTAGGCATACTCAGGTTACTTACCTGAGATGCCATGGCATCGATCTTCGACATGAAGAGCGCAAACATAGGGTCATCTTCATCTCGGTGCCCCGGTAACTTAGGCTTCTTCCCATAGCTAGACGAATCCTTTGGTGCATCAACACTTATAGCTCTAGAGTCGTAGTGAGTGTCGCTCCCATACTTGGACCGTGGAGGTTGTTGTCGAGACCAACTCCTTGTCTTGTTGGCCATCTCCGCAAAGAGTTCTAGAGCATCTTCGGGAGTGAGCATCCTTAGATCACCTCCGGTGGCTTGGTTGATCATCCTTGTATTCTCAAAATCAAGGGACCTAGCAAAGATATCCGCCAAACTCCATTCGGCGAAGTTGTGATGAGGACAAGACCGAAGAAGGGCTTGGAACCTATTCCAAGTCTCATGGAAGAGCTCTCCCTTGTGTTGTGTGAAGTGGTTGATACGATCTCGGATTGCATCCGTCGTATAAGGGGAAAGAACTCCTCGAGGAAGGCTTCGGCTAGTCCCTCCCATGTAGTGAATGTTCTACTAGGTTGGTTCTCCAACCAAGACTTGGCTCTACCTTTGAGGGAGAAGGGGAAGAGTCGGAGTCGCACACAATCCGGGTGAACTTGATCGTTCTTCACCGTATCGCATATCTCTAGGAAGTCCTTCAAGTGTCTAGACGGGCACTCTCCATCTATACCGTTGAACACCACTCCGTTCTGTACCATCTGAATCATATTAGGCTTCAACTCGAAGTTTCTTGCATTTACCGGTCTTCGCACGATGCTCGAGGCTGCCCCTTCAAGGGTTGGGCGAGCATAATCAGCTAGTGTGCACCTCGCACCCCTTTGCGATTGATCGTCTTCATTAGTGTGATGTGAATGCTCCGAGTGGTTATCTTCGTCCTCATGGTGAGACATGTTATTGCGTGTGGTGCTATGAATTAAGTGAGGAAGATAATGGGTTGGTGGTTCAATCACGACCTTGATGCCTTGGAGTCGTGCTTGAAGACGGGTGATCCGCCTCATGCACTAGTGCACGGTTCCTACACACAAATCAAACAAAAAATACCAACGTAATACGACAATGTGTGATAACAAGTCAAACAACACGTAACAAGGAAGCAAAAGTAAAACGGAAGGAAGTGAATAGATCGGTCCACTACTAAGTGCTTTCAAAGGAATGAGAGAGTCCCGGCAACGGCGCCAAAAACTTGATAAAAGGGATTTTACCAAGGTCGTATTCCACGGGGTCCTCTCATAAACCAATACTCACACTTCTCATAGACGGTCTAGACATTTGAAATTGGTTTGGTTTGATTGAGAAATTCAGAAACAAAAGCAAAGAAAAGCAATACTAACAAAGATTAAACAAGAGAGAAAGGTGGTTCAAATCAAAGACAAAGGAGGTTCACTTGGTGGGTAGTTTCATCATGCTCAAGAGGACTAATTGAACAAACAAGCCAATCAAGATCGAGATTGCATTCGGATGACCATGCATTTCACTTCTATAGACTCAATGCACTCTCGTAGCACCAAATCCCTATCCTAATACAACTCAACTTAGGCTCTCGCTCTCAAGCTAAGTGAAAAAGGATGCATTCTAAGTGTTTGATGAAATGCCAAGGCACAAGACCCTCTCTTAAGACTCTATGACCACAAGGCTAGGCACAACACTCTCATATCAATGCCCTAACACTAAGAAATTCACCAAAAAGCCTTTTCAAACACAATTGAATGAAAATCCACATGCACACCAAGTGTTCGATAAAATGCCCAAGAGAGAAATCAAGTGAAAATGGTTGAAACAAGATGATCTAATCTCTTAGAACACACTCACTTCAATCCATAGACCTACAATCTATGAAATCCAAGCACTCTCATGCATCAAATCACATTGAATGGACCAAATCGAGCAAACATGGCATAAAATGGCATTAAGAACAAGTCTAGGAATCATCCTCATACAACCAAGATCACTCTATCATAGCACAACTAATCTACCCATCCAAGATGAACCTAGGAACTTAGCCACACATGGCCAAGGGAGTAAGGAAAAGAGAAGGGAAGTTGATCACCAAGAACACCATGGTGTGGATCCTTCAATTAATCTTCAAATCTCCACTTGTAAGCTCCTCTCCCAAGGTTTGTTGACTTCAATCCAAGCTCCAATTGCTCCAATTAGCTCCACTTAGCTCTAGAAATGAGGCCTAGGGTTTATGGGGTCGTGGGTATGTGTTTGGGGTTCAAGAGAGATGATAGAATGTTAGTAGAATCCCCAAAAATCGTCTTTAAATAGAAATCTGCTGGGCATACACGTCGTGTAGAACTACACGTCGTGTATAACTACACGTCGTGTACCCTAAAATCTGCACAGACCGCAATTTTGCTTCGCTCATTTCTCCCTCATCCGAGCTCCGATTTGGCTGCCGTTTGGTCCTATGGACTCCTTGTCATCCGTACTTCGATGCCATAACCTGAAAATGCACAAAGGTAACACCAATAGACACGAATTTGGCTCCAAAGTGGCAACCGAACAACAAACGGACACTTTGCGCAAAATATCAATAAAAGCCTACAGAGCATGGCATCTCACGATCAAACACGGGCATTTCATAGGTCAATCATAGGCACAAAATGCACTAAATAAAGTCACATCAATAATAAAGAAAAGGGTCAGCTCATAGCTGAGTGAGTGTAATCATAGCATCGTGAGTTCAAAGCAAAGCATACCCCTAACACGTATCTAGCACATAAGCCGAAACACTAGGACCGAATCTCAGCTATCATGACATCCCAATAGGCAAAAGACTCAACCACCTTGACATATGCACATGCGTCTTATCATATTTTAATTATTAGGCGCCTGGCTTGCTTGCTTGCTATTCAACACGACTAAGGGTGTGATCATGACTTGTAAAAGAACATTCACCATACCAAGGGTGAGGTTATAAACTTGATTTCATGAATGAGTCTACACCATACAAAGGGTGTGACTATAAACTTGACTTGATAATTGAGTAATAGCATGGGGAGCCCTAATTGCTACGTGAACGACCGTGAGACCAAACCATATATGACTTGTGTTCTTGTTCATGATTCTTAACTTGATATTCCTTAACCTTAACTCGATCATTTAATGCACTTGTCTTGTATATTCTTGACATATCAATACTTGACTTGGCTTATAAATAACTTAGGAGTCCCATAGTAGTACTTCATCGGGACTAACCCTCGTACCAGATCATTCTCCGTATCATGAATCGAATTTCGCTACTATCCCTAACATTGTAAATAATGACAATATAAGCAAATTACTAATCATAATTATCGTAGCACATATTAGCGAAAAAAAAGGAAAACATGAAACATGGAATCATATAAATCACTTATTGATAAGCACGGCAATTAAAACACGTATCAATCATGGTTCCATATATAACACGTAAATACATACACCCCTAAGCAGTCGGTCTAGTTCTCCTAGGTTCATACTAAGAGTAAACGTAATTAACACGATACAACAAACCCGATATGCCGTGCTAATCCCGCACCGATTCTGAACGACGAAACTCCAATACTAACTTCTTTGTCGGAACTCTAATTTAGAATGACCTCCGTATCACGAACCATGTATAAATACACGTTTAATTTTAGTTTGCACCCTTTCCTCCTTTCAATTTCCCTTCGGCTCCCTATCTCTGTTTCCTTTGTTTACAGAACACTTTCCTTCCCTTTCTTAATGAACTAACCCTCCTCTTTCCATTCCACTTTTCCGTACTCCCCCACAAATATCTAATGTTAACATATTTAAACTAATGATGATGACAATTTGATGCACTGGATGGGGGATGTGTGCCCCATCCACCACGTGTAACTTTCATTTCTTTTAATATTTTACTTTTTCTTTTTATGAGTGTTATATAATAATATTTTAGTATATGATATATAATAATTGTTATCTATATTGGATCTATCGCTATTTTGGATGTGATCGAAACAGGATGTTACAGTGGAACTCTTGGAGAAGGAGGATCCACCGGATGGCCTTGGCTTCGAATCCTGCTTGGCTAACAGATGGCGCAGAGCAGCATGATCAGTATAGACGATGGTGTGTGAAAGAACCAGGTACTGTCTGAACTTATCAAAGGAGAAGATGATAGCTAGGAGCTCTTTCTCTGTAGTAGTGTAGTTCCTTTGAGCATCGTTAAGCGTCTTGCTAGCAAAATAGATGGGATTAAACCTCTTTTCTTTTCTCTGTCCAAGAACTGCGCCAACGACAAAGTCGGTAGCATCGCACATAATCTCGAATGGAAGATTCCAATCTTGTGCTGTAAGGATTGGTGCGGTGGTGAGTCTAGTCTTCAGGATCTCAAAAGCCTCAATCCACGCCTTGTCAAAAACGAAAGGAACATCTTTCTCTAGAAGCTTGGTCATTGGAAGGGTGTTCTTGGAGAAGTCTTTGATGAATCTCCGGTAGAATCCAGCATGACCGAGGAAGCTTCAAACTGTCTTGACCGAGGTCGGTGGCGGCAAACTGGCGATGGTTTCAAGCTTGGCACGATCGACCTCTATTCCGAGCTTGGATATCCTATGGCCAAGAACCTCTAACCATAAAGTGACATTTCTCCCAACTAAGAGCTAAATTGGTTTCCTCACAATGAGCTAGCACCTAGTCCAGGTTGGCTAGGCACTTGGAAAATGAGTCTCCATAAACGGAGAAGTCGTCCATGAATACTTCCACCACATTCTCAACTAGATCTCCGAATATAGCAAGCATGCATCTCTGAAAAATAGCGGGAGCACTGCATAAACCAAAGGGGATACGACGATAAGCAAACGTACCAAACGGGCAGGTGAAGGTTGTCTTCTCTTGATCATCAAGCTCGATGGGAATTCTAAAATAACCGGACATCCCATCTAAGAAACAGTAGTAGTCATGACCAGCCAACCGTTCTAGCATCTGATCAATGAACGACCGTGGGAAGTGATCCTTCTTTGTGGCGTCATTAAGTCATCGATAATCAATACAGACTCTCCACCCGGTAACCGTGCGAGTGGGAATGAGGTCACCCTTCGGATTAGGGATGACCATGATTCCTCCTTTCTTCGGAACAACCTGAGTTGGACTGACCCAAGGACTGTCAGCAATAGGGTAAATGATCCCGGCGTCCAGAAGCTTCAAAACTTCCTTCTTTACAACTTCCTGCATCAGAGGATTCAATCGGCGTTGTGGTTGTCTGACTGGTTTGAACTCTTCATCCACAAATATCTTATGTTTGCAGAAGGTTTCGGAGACGCCTCTGATGTCGGCCAACTGCCAGGCAATGGCTCGGACATGCTTCTTGAGTAGCCTGATCAGTTGCTCTTTCTGCTCGGGAGATAAGCTCAAATTGATGATGACTGGCGACTGGCATTCCTTCCCCAGGAATGCATATTCTAGATGGTCAGGCAGATACTTTAAGGCAAGTTATTGCGGGTTCTCATATGAGGTAGTGATCCCACTTGATGCTGGTTTGATGTGTGGAGGCGCAGAAGTGGTTGTGGATGTCGCTTTTTCGATCGTCTAACTCGTCCTACTACCGGCGCTGCTCTGGATCTTCTAGTGCATTGTCAATTCCTAAAATCAAGCACAACTCTAGTGGATCACTAGATAAGGCGTTAGTGATGAAGTTGGCCGAGGCCAACTCCATAGAATCAACAGTATAAAAATTATCATCTTGAGCAACAGAATATCTCATGTTATTCTTAATGCGGAATGTAACACTTTCCTGTCCTACACTTAAAGTCAACAGGCCTTGTTTGCAGTTGATATTCGCACCAACAGTTGTTAAGAAAGGTCGGCCTAAGATAAGCGTTCTGTCTAACTCTCGGGTATCCAGAACAACAATTATGGTAGAAGGACCACAGCAAACAGCTACATCTTCTATTATACCCCTAGGCAGTTTGATAGACCTATCGGCTAGCACGAGATGCAAAGTAAGCGGTTTTAATTTCCCTAGGTTTAACTTTTCATAAAGATAAACAGGCATAACATTAATAGAAGCACCAGAATCGGCTAGACTACGGTCAATTTTAATGCCATTAATGATGCATGGTAGTGTAAAAGGACTAGGATCAGAACACTTAACTAGCGGTGGCGGCGGCTGTCGCATTGGAGACGGCGCACCAAAGAGAGAAGCGCATTCATTGGTAAGCGTGACAGAGTATGCCTCGCCGTTCTTCACCTTCTTCACGAGATCCTTAAAGAATTTCCCAAGTCGTGGTATGATCTCTACAGCTTCAGTTACTGGTATCTTGATCTCTGCATTCTTGAGAACATTGTACCACTTCTTATACTGGGTATCGTGATCCTTGGCTTTGCTCATCGCAGCTTCGGAAAGGGAATCCGAGGTATATATGGTGCTAAGACGGGCTCAGGAGCTGTCTTGGGAGGAGGAGTCGATGTTGCCTCTTCCTCTTCTGTGATATCTTCA
The DNA here is from genome assembly GCA_034768395.1 of Linum lewisii. Lineage (NCBI taxonomy): Eukaryota > Viridiplantae > Streptophyta > Magnoliopsida > Malpighiales > Linaceae > Linum > Linum lewisii. Next base: position 25,933,858 of record CM068302.1, on the reverse strand, counting down.
ATCTCTGGCATATCCATGACAGTAGTATCTGGTATCATGTCAGGTTCTAGAGCCTTTGGATCAGTTGTTTGCTTGCCGCTCCTGGTGGTGATGGCTTGAGCTTGCTCATTCTAAACACTGAGGTCTCCTTGAAATGCTGCTTGATTAAGGAAAGGATTGTTAGTGAGAAATCTAGTCACATTGCTTATTGCATCTTCTATCCTTTGGCTTTGAGCCCTTTGTCCTTGATTGAGTGCAGCTTAAGCTTTGAATTGTTTGTCATGTTCGTCGAGTCTGCTCATGATTCGGTCGAACTTCTTCTCATAGTCCTCGTCTCTATTGTAATGCGGCTTTGCTCGAGGCTGTTGCTGTCCTCCAATGAATCCAGGAGGTCTTTGGTATGAATCTGAGAATCGGTTGTTCTGATTCTGCGGTTGGTAGTTCCTGTAATTGGTGTAGCCTTTCTGATTGTTGGCGAAACCTTGACTAATGAAGTTCACCTCTTCTGTAGACCAGTCATCTGTTTTGGCGAAGTTAAGGCAGCTTCCACCATTATGAGCACAGGTTCCGCATCATTCACAGTCAGCCAAAAAGATGGTAGCTGACAGGGGATCGAGGGAGATGCCAATTGTCTTTAGATGCTTTTGAACTTCTGCTTTGACCTGATCTGCAACGCTCATCTGACTCTTGGTGCTCTCTCTCTGTCTCTCCCAGTTTCTTGACTTTAAAGCACAACTAGCAAAGTGAAGAAGAGCGTCCTGAGGTGTAAGAGCAGTGCAATCTCCCCCAGCTAGGGAGTTGACCCATTTTGCAGATTCTTCGCGCATACCACGAGCGAAGAATTCAGCCAGCTGCCTTTGTTCATACCCATGGTGAGGGCAGTTAAAGAGAAGTTCTTGGAATTCATTCCAAGTGTCGTACAAGCTTGCATCTTCTCTCTGAGTAAACCCAGAGATGTTATCCTTGTAGGCAGTTGTTCTTGATGGAGGGAAGTATTCCTCAACGAAATCTTGAGCTAAAGTTTCCCAATCAGTGTAATGACCGGGTGGCTTGCTTCCAAGCCATCTCTTAGCTGCAACTCTGAGAGAGAATGGAAAGGCTCGATGGCATAGAGCGTTATTTTTTAGGTTCCCAGACTTGAAAGTTTCACAGACAGCTGGGAAGTCAAATAGATGTGTGCAAGGATTATCATCTGGCTTCCCTTCAAATTGCACGTCCCTAGAGATTAGTCCCAGGAAGGGGATCTTGATCTCATAGTCAGGATCGTCGTCATTATAAGGCACTGTGATGGGAGACCGAATGTTAGTTGCACTTGGCTTACAGTAATCCACAAGACTTTTTGGAGCAGCCATTGCGGTAAGGGAGGATGAAATGGGAGTGATTCGATTATGTACATACTATGATCTACAGGGGATAAAAATAAAAACAACCAGTGTAAAATCAAGATGGGAAATGAAAGATGGAAAGATAGAAGAATAAAAATACCAGCTCTTCTTTCAACGAAATAGAAGAGATCCCCCGGCAACGGCGCCAATTTGATGAACGTTGTAATGCGTGCAATCAAATAACTGTCAAGCACAGAGCAGGACAGATCGTATTCCACGGGCCTCTTCTACTTGCTTACTCAAATATGTTGGAAATTTTTATTCAGGAAAGATCAACTTGTGCGTGGTGTGAGTTCCACGACTTCTAAACTAGACAGCAAGACAAACTGAAATGAAATTAAAATGCAGAAAGATTGGTTGTTTGACTTAGACAGACTACCTGTAAGCTTAGACTTCGAATCCCCCTTAGATCACCAGAGCATAAGCAATCAACAGACTAGCGATTTTCAATTCTAATTCATTCAGTTCACAGACACCACCATAACTCCTCACCCTTAGGTTTAAGACTGGCGAACGTTCGCTCTATCCGATCTAACTACCAAGATTAATTAGTCGCCCGAGTACGGTCGCTTCTTGTGACGACAAAACTGACTGGTGCAATTACTAGTTATTAATGAGTTACTCTTGCAGTGGATAAACCCTAACTGGTTCCTACGAAAGGCACACTCCAATAAATAGGTTAATTGCTTGATTTGGTATTTAAAGTGAGGCGAAAATTCGCTATTATCCTCAACTTAACAAGAATCTAATCTAGGTGGCTAAACCAGACAAGAAACACAGAGAACAAAGAACAAATCAAACATGAAGGAGAAACTGAATGAACTTCGAATCTAATCATCGCTGATCCATGATCGCTTTTAAGCCCTGGGTCACTTAGGTTTCATCTAATCTAAGCTCTACGAGTTTTGCTACTCATATTCAACACAGGAGGATCAAAGACGAACAAGGGATACATATCAGGTAGGAAAGATAGAGAAGAACTGTAAAACCTAATTTCGACGAATCCTTGAAGCTTCAATCTGCTGGATCTTCAACTCCTAGTACTGGTTCTCCGAGATGGAAGGATGGCGTCAAGATCCTTTCCTGGCTCCTCGAACTCTTTTCACTCTTTTTCTCTCTAGACTCAGTCTTGGAATTTTTGTTTAAAGTGTAAATCATCAAGTCCGTTTTCAGCCGACGATTTTCTTCTTTATACTGTCCGCGTTTTGGCTAGAAATCAGCTAACTTTTTCGCCGAAAAGTTGGGAAGTTTTCGGCGAAAACTTCCTTTAAGAACTCCGCTGATTTTCGACTATTTCTTCTGTTCCAAAAATCTCCTAGAGTTTTCGGCGAGAACTTGACTTCTCGCTGAAAATTTCTTCTTGTATTGCTCTACCGATTTCTTCTTGAGTTTTTGGCGAAAACTGAAGGTCTTTTCGCCGAAAACTTCTGTGTAAAACGGGGCAGGAGATGTGTTGACTTGATTGACTCCTTGGTTGATTCGGGTGAGGTTCCTTCAGGCTCCGACGCCTTAGACACGTCCATGGTTACTCTATTTGACGGCATGAAACTGTGCTATCATGAAAACACTAGAAAACCATCAAATAGAACCGAAAAGGTCCAAGGTAACACAAATGGCACGAGATAGAGCAGTTGAGTGAATATTTGCTATTCTGCCCTAAAAACCATGTCGTAAGCCAAGAAATGTCGCTTAAATGAGGCTGATAATCACGTTAAATCGAGTGTCATCAAGAGTCAAAATATTTTCAAAATTTTCCTAAACCTTCTTCGTTTCGACTTTTATTCTGTGTGGATCCGGGACACTTGTTGTTTTTGTTTTGTAGGATCTTGAGTAGCTACTCCGCTCCGCCCCGGGCTATCCGTGTTCATCCCCTACACCGACCATCATTCTCCAGGTTCTTCATATCTCTCTACTCTAGTTTAGTCCAGTGAGGACACAAAACCGTTTAAGTGTGGGGTAGGATTCTAGGATTATGCATGATCTTGTTTACTTTTCTGTGATCCTGTGGTTCAATTTTAAAATTTCTCTAGCATAGAATTGCTCATTTCTTGACTTTTGATGTTAAATTGACTTCAATTTTGAACAATGACAACTAGACTGTTCCACTTATAACCTGTAACCAATGTGTCGGAACTAATATCAAATGAGTCTAGGTCAAAACAGATCATAAATCACTCTTGTAGTTGAAATTTGAATCAATTAAACTGTTTTGCTTGTTAATCGGAAAGCTCGATAACACCGTTCTAAGATGATAAATGCTAGCTTCTCCCATGTTTTTTAACTCCATATTTGATCACCTGTGATTGTGGCTGGAGATTAGGCGGAAATCCAATTCAAAATCTTGTGTAAAAAGTTATAACTAGCTAGGATCAAATGGCTAAATTGTTAAATCAAGTAATTGAGCTGTGCAAATGAAATGTTAAGTTCTTTAAAGTGATGAAATTAAAGCTAGGCAAGCCCGACACCTAAGTGAAGTGTTCGGGTTGAGCACTAGTATGCAGTAATAAATTAAAGGAAGAAGTTGAAACTTGAAATAAATTGTTGTTTAAATCGGTCCTAGCTAGAACATGTAACGTACAGATCTAGAGGCGGATGAAGTCGAGTCGATAGCCGCATCATTTTTCCTACCTCCACGTCCACATCATGGCTAGAGCTTAAAGTCTTTTTTATTAGAATTGGTGTTATCGTAGTCGGTTAATTATGATTAATTGGTTTGCCAAGAAACGTGCTTTGTTAAAACTACTACTTGAAGTGTGCAGAATTTAGTGAGATCGAAATTTGTTTGGTTGATGCTCTTGCATGTGTAGGTTAAGTTTCTACGTGGAACAGTCTAAACCAAATCGTTAGAATTTAATCTCAGTTTAATCTCGTGTCATTTGTGAATTTGAGTGTGTTCTACTTTAGTTTGCTTGAGGACAAGCAAAAGCTTAAGTGTGGGGTATTTTGATGACACTCGATTTGACGTGATTTTCAGCATCATTTAAGCGACATTTCCTTGCTTGAAACGTGGTTTTAGGCGTAAAATAGCAAATATTCACTCAACTGCCCTATTTCCTACCGATTTGGTTACTTTGGCCTTTTTTGGGTCTATTTGATGGTTTTTCTAGTATTTTTGTGATAGCACAGGTTTTTGCCATCATTTACACGGACGTATTCAAGACCTCAAGGAGTGAACCGGAATTGAACCAGAAATCAAACCAGAGTCAGAACCAAAGATCCAACTGCCCAGCACAATGTTTTTGCTGAAAATACTACAAAGATTTCGACGAAAATACCTTTAGAAACCCACAATCGATTGTGAAGAAGTTTTCGACGAGAAGTCAAAGTCTTCGCCAGTTACTATTGAAGAAATACACACATGAGGATTCAACTAAAGTTTTTGGCAAAAACTTCTTAAGTTTTCTACGAAAACTATTACCTTTTCCAAGACAGAAACGGCAAACCCTAATGACGGCTATTTAAACAGAGCAGCCACAACTGAAGGAGGGGGGACATAATTCATTCAACAATTATTCACACATTAAACTTTTGAGAGTCAGCAGACTCTAGGGTCGATAGATAGAGTTTAGAGAGAGTTTAAAGATCCGTGGAGAGATCGTGACGCCATCCCTCCTCCTCGGAGAGCTCGGAGTTTAAAGTTGAAGATCCAGGAGATAGAAGCTTCGCTGGAGTCGTCAGAATTAGGTTTTTCAGTTCTTATCTGTTCTTCCTCTGTATGATGATTTCCTTTGTTGCCTTTGATTCTTCTGTTTTCGTTATGAGTAGCTGAACTTGTAGAGCTTATATTAGATGAACCCTAAGTGACCCAGGGATTTAAAGCGGTCACGGATCGGCGGTGATTAGATTCAAAGTTCATTCAGTTTTCTCTTGCATGGTTGTTTTGTTCTTGATTGTTTATGTTTCTTTTCTGGTTGATCACCTAGATTAGGTTTGTGCAAGTTAGGGTTAGTCGCTAGACAGTTCCTTGCTTTGGCGCATAAGCTTATCTTCCTTGATCACCTAGTTTAGATTCTTGTTAAGTTGAGGATAGTAGCGAACGTTCACCTTACTTTAGAACATCAATTCAACCAATCAACCTATTCATTGGAGTATGCCTTTCGTTGGAACCAGTTAGGGTTACTCCGCTTCAAGAGTAACTCATGAATCACTAGTAATTGCACCAGTTAGTTTTGTCATCGCAAGAAGCGATCGTACTCGGGGGACTAATTAATCCTGGTAGTTAGATCGGATAGAGCGAACATTCGCCATTCTTAAAACTAAGGGTAATGAGTTATGGTGGTGTCTGAGAATCGATTGAATGAGAATTGAAAACCGCTAGTCTTGTGATTGTCGTTGCCTTGGTGATCTAAGGGGGATTCGAAGTCTAAGCTCGTCTATCTTTCTGTTAGTCAACCTTTTTAATCTTTCTGTCTTTTTATTTTTCTTGTTTATTAGATTAGAAGTCGTGAAACTCACACCACACACAACGTGTTTAAACCTGAGTAATTTGCCAACATATTTGAGTAGCCAAGAAGAAGAGACCTCGAGTGGAATACGATCTAGTCTACCTTGGTAGATTAGTTATTTGATACCGCTAAAACTACAACATCAGGCATGTTGGTTATAAGTTCTAAGTTAAATAGTCTCATCACTCTGAAAAATTGAAGTCAACTTAACATCTCATGTCAAGAACCGAGTAATTCTAGCCAGAGGAAACAAAATGAACCAAGGATCACATAGAAGGAAAAAAATTCAGTACAATTCTTCTAAAATTGTACCCCACATTTGAATCGGACTGTGTCCTCACAGGACTTAAAGAGATCAGAGTGATGAGGCGGATGGCTCAGAGCGGAGTGAAGCAGCTACAAAAGTCCTAAAAAAACAAACACAATAGAAAGATCAAAAGGAAACCGGGACAAGTGTCCCAGATCCACACATAATAAAATTGGACGAAGTCTGAAAAGAAGAAATAAAAAGAAAGTGGAAAAGATACTACTAGATCACTAGTCTGGCTCGGGTGGTAGTGGTGGTGGCATGTTCAAGTGGGTCCTCAGCTCCTGGCGCCAATCCAGTTCCTGCTCCTTCCATGTCTGTTGGGCTGCCCAGTGCTCTGATGCCAGCTGGTCATGACGCTATGTGATAACCCTGTGGGCATCCTGGTCTGCTCGCCAGGCGTCTTGCTGCTGCCTCTAGGTGGTAAGATCATCTCATAGGTTTCGGTCCCTCTGCCACAGGTGTGAGCCGGAAGAGAAGTCCATCTGCAACTACTGAATTTGGGTGATCATCTGGCCGTACTGTTCAGCATATTGTGGCAGCTGGGGTGGCTAGAACTGGGGCTCACCAAGCTATGGCTCTACATCCTGGTGCTCCAGATCCTCGGGATAGACTAGTGCTTGGGCTGCTACATATGTGGAGGGCTCGATGGCTAAATCCAGGTCGAACTCCTCGACGAGCTCTACTCCAAGGATGCCGTCCTGAAGTCGTGGGATCTCGGGACCCCACTTATCCGTGAGTTGTATGCGGGAAATGAGATGTCCGATAAATGCGCCGCTAGGTAAAGCAGCAGGTAGCTTGGCGGCCCTGGTCCTCTTGTCAAAGAACCTGGCAAGCACCCAGCCGAGGTGAAGGCGGTAGCCCTCACGGATAGTGATGAACGTTGCAATGCGTGCAATCAAATAAATACCAAGCTAAAAGCTAAGAAGATCGTATTCCACAGGTCTCTTCTAATTGTCTACTCAAATATGATGGCAATTTACTCAGGGCAAAACAAGTTGTGCGTGGTGTGAGTTCCACGACTTCTAGACTATAAAATAGGAAATTGGAAATGAACACGGAAAATAGTTGAAAGATTGGTTGACTTAACAAGACGACAGACAAGCTTAGATTTTGAATCCCCTAAGTTCATCAGAACATTGGCGATCACCAGACCATCGGTTTTCAATCCCGAATCATTCAGTTCTTAGACACCACCATAACTCCTGACCCTTAGGTTTGAGACTGGAGAACGTTCGCTCTATCTGATCTAACTCCCAAGATTAATTTACCGCCCGTGCGTTCGCTTCTGCAATGGAAAACTAACTGGCGCGATTACTAGTGATTAATGAGTTACTCTAGCAGTGGATTAACCCTACCTGCCCGGACCGGAGTTCTCACCCAGTCCATGACCCGGGCCGCCGCCCAAGCCCCAAGCCCTGAGCGACTTAGACCTTGGCCCCAACCGTAGACAACCCTAGTGCCCCCCGACCCCCAAAGTCGGCCCGACGACTCTCTGTTGTATCCCGACGAATCCTCAATGCACAAGTTGTGGAGGAAGGATGGGAACAACGAGACAACCTCTTTCATACAAGGTGCGTAATTCAAAACAAAATTTGTAGTATGGTAATTGATGGAGGAAGCTGTACTAATGCTGTAAGCCACGAATTGGTTGAGGGGCTTGGTCTTCAAACCCAAAGACACCTGAAACCCTACAAACTTCATTGGCTTACTAACTGTGGGGAATTGAGGGTCACCCGACAAGCACATGTTCCCTTCTATATTGGAAGATACACAGATAACATTTTATGCGATGTGGTTCCTATGGAAGCTGCCCACATCTTGTTAGGAAGACCTTGGCAATTTGACAGGTACTCCACAAATGATGGAAGAACCAACAGGTACAGCCTCATTCATGGGGATACTAAGTACAATATGTGTCCAATGTCACCTTGATGACACTCGATTTGACGTGATTATCAGCCTCATTTAAGCGACATTTCTTTGCTTAAGACATGGTTTTTAGGGTAGAATAACGAATATTCAATCAATTGCCCTATCTCGTGCCATTTGTGTTACCTTGGCCCGTTTCGGGTCTATTTGATGGTTTTCTAGTGTTTTTACGTTAGCACAGGTTTTTGCCGTCAAATAAAGTAGCCAAGGTCATGTCTAAGGCATTGGAACCTCGAGGAATTGCACTGGAATTGATCAAAGGAGCCAATCAAGTTCAAACAAACTCCTGCCCGGTTTACAAAGAAGATTTCGCCGAAAATAACCTATTATTTTTGGCGAAAATATTAGTACCAATCGACTGATGCCACTTGAAGGATGTTTTCGGCGAAAACTATGTGTTTTCGGACCGAGACCTATTCGGCGAAAAGGACAGAAGAAGCAGCCGGGTGACCGGCCATTTATACCAATATTTTTGGCGAAAATATCCCTATATTTTCGGCGAAAATAATAGAGGAATCCGGATTAGTTAGGGTTAAGTATAAATACTTAACCCGGCGGCCCAAAAAGGTACATCAAATCATAATTCGCAAAATACAACTCTTGGAGAAGAATTCAGAAAATCCTCTCAAGTTCTGGAGCGAAGAGTTAGAGTTTGAAGGGCCGGAAAGAGATCGTGATGCCATCCCTTTCATCTCGGAGAACCGGAGCTAGGAGTGTAGTTTACCGAAGATCGAAGTCTGTCAGAGTCGTCTAAATTAGGTTTTTCAGATTCTTTTCTGTTCTTCCTCTGGATGATGAACTCTCTCTTTGTCTTTGTTTCTTTTGTGATAAACATGAGTAGCTAAACTCGTTAAAGTTTAGACTAGATGAACCCTAAGTGACCCTGGGCTTTAAAGCGGTCACGGATCGGCGGTGATTAGATTCGAAATTCAATCAGTTCCTTTTCATGTTTGATTTGTTCTTCTTTGTTCATGTTTCTTGTCTGGATTGATCACCTAGATTAGATTCTGGTTAAGCTAAGGATAGAAGCGAACGCTCGCCTTACTTTAGAACATCGAATTGAACAATTAACCTTATAACTGGAGTGTGCCTTTCGTAGGAACCGGTTAGGGTTAATCCACTGCAAGAGTAACTCATTAATCATTAGTAATTGCACCAGTTAATTAAGTCATTGCGAGAGGCGACCGTACCCGGGCGGCTAGTTAATCTTGGTAGTTAGAACGGATAGAGCGAACGTTCGCCGGTCTTAAACCTAAGGGTAAGGAGTTATGGTGGTGTCTTAGTAATTGATTGAATGAGAATCAAAATCCGCTGATCTGTTGATTGCCAATGCTCTGGGGAACGAAGGGGGATTCAAAGTCTAAGTTCGTTTGTCATCTCTGTTTTAAAACCCTAATTTCCAATCTGCTTTAGTTTAATTTGTTTTAATTTCTCTGCATTTCTTAGAATTAGAAGTCGTGGAACTCACACCACGCACAACTTGTCTGCATTCAAGTATTTTGCCAGTTTTGAAGTAGTCAATCTTAGAAGACCCCTGGAATACGATCTACCCTAGCTTTTGTTAGCTTGGTAGTATTTGATCACCGCTCTGCAGCGTTCATCAAATTGGCGCCGTTGCCGGGGACTTCTTTTGATTGTTCGAAAGAAGAACTGGCAATTTATTCTTCTACTTTCCATCTTTCATTTTTCCACCCACTTCGATTTTACGCCGGTATGTTTGCTTTTGTTGCTTGTAGGTTGTTCTACAGGTTTATGAACCGCTTGATCGCTCATTCTCAGTTTAAGCCGGGTAATTCTACTCCGCCAAAGAAACCGCGAGCTCAGAAGCAAGTCATAATCATTCCGCCTACACCACCTATCCCTAATAAGATTGAGGAGTTGAAGGAGAACTCCTCATCTTCATCCGTTTCATCCACTACTTCAGATTCACCACCACCTTCTCCTCCACTACTGGCTACTCAGCGCACCATGGCAGATTACTGTAGACCAATTGTGACTAACTTTCAAGCTAGCGTCGTAGTGCCGCACGACGATGACGACCCTGACTATGATATCACAATCTTCGTCCTGAACATGGTCTCTAAGAATTTTCGATTTGAAGGGAAGCCGCAAAAAAAACCCCTGCACACATTTGGCGAACTTGCTAGACATGTGCGAGACGTTTAAGAGCGGGAATCTCAGTAAGAACAATCTTTGCTTGAGAGTATTCCCATTCTCTCTTAAAGGCAACGCCAAGGTATGGCTCGGCTCGAAACCACCTGGCTACTACACTGACTGGGATAATCTAGCTCAGGACTTCATAGAAGAATACTATCCACCTTCAAGAACGACATTCTACAAGGATAGCATCGCCAGTTTCTCTCAGAAGGAAGGAGTAAGCTTATACGAAGCTTGGAACGAATTCCAAGAGCTTCTCTCTGAATGCCCTCATCATGGATTCAACCAGAGTCAGCTAGCCGAAATCTTTGCTCAAGGTATGAATGAGGAAACAGCTGAATGGCAACTGCACAGCACTTGAACCAGAAGCTGCTCTACTTCACTTTGCGGACTGCGCATCTAAGTCCAGAAATAGGGAGAGACAGTTTGGAGCAGCCAAGAGTCAACCAAGCAGTGAAGATCAGATTAAGATCGCAGTGCAGAAAACACATGGAAGAGATCTTCAGAAGTTAATTTCATTGATCAAGGCTTCACCAAGGATCAAATAGGCTACCCCGACTACCATCAGTTCAGAACACCTCCTCAACAACATGGAAGCTTCCCTGAGCGTCCTCCTTTCAACTTTGGATTTAACCGGAGTCAGAATCAATGCTGGGAAAATAGTTATCAAGATCCTCCCAGATTCGCCAGAGCACATCAACCTCAGAATTTTATGTCTGAAGGCATGTGGGAGAGGAAACTAGCCCAGAAGTTTGATCTGATTGCAGCACGGATGAAGGAACACGAAGAAAAGTTTAAAGCCCAAGAAGCTTTTAACCAAGGACAGATCACACAAGGACAGAGAATAGAGAGCATGATAAATAAAGTTGCTAGCTTGTTAGCCAACCTACCTCTCTTCAACTAGGAGCCGTCTCAAAACAACTCCTCCATGAAGAACGAGCAAGCTAAAGTCATCACAACCAGGAGCAGTGAGCAGAACAGCCTGAAGAAGAAGAAGGAAGTACTATCCATTCCCTCTACGGGAGAGTGTTCGGCCATCGTCTCTCAATCACCACCCATACCTATCCCAGCTAAGTGCTCTGATCCTGGTCCTTTTACATTACCTTTAATCATTAATGGCGTTACAATTGAGCGTAGTTTGGTTGATCTAGGTGCGTCTAAAAATGTCATGCCTATGTGTTTATATAAGAAACTGAACCTAGGTGAATTACAACCTGCTAGCATGCATGTAGTGTTTGCCGACAGAACTCTAAAAGAACCTAGAGGAATAATCAAGGATGTAATCACTTGTTGTGGCCCTTTCCGATTTTTCGCTTATTACGTAGTAATGGATACTCGAGAGACATATTCTACCCTTCTCTTAGGTCGGCCATTCATGGCGACAGCCAGCATTAACATTAATGTACCAAATGGTTCGTTAACATTAAGAGTTGGGAAGGATACTGCAACATTCCGTCTCAAGGATAATATGAAATACATTCCTAAGGGAGAATCACATTGTTTATCCGTAGAAACTGTGGAATTGGCCTCAGTCAATTCCATTACTGACATCTCCTCTAGTATTCCTAGCTCGATTGTGACTGCAGGTGCTGGACAGGTTACCAAGCAGAAACTAAAACCTGTTCCTCAAAAGCCGTCAAAGAAGAAGAAACTGCAAGCCTCTTCTAAACCGTTAGGCAAGGAGTCTGGCAAGTCAAGGAGGAAGAATCATAAGAAGAAGCAAACCCAAATGGTCTGGAGACCAAAAATTCCGCCGTCTTCCACCGAGCCAGCTGCACCACCAATTAGTTCCGAGAAACCGGCACCAGAACAAGTATGGAAGGAGAAGCCGAAAGCATCTCCTAAGGAAATACTGACGATCACCGATCCTGGTGATACCAAGCCGGAGATAAAAGAAAAGAAGAAGCCGACAGTCCTCATTCCTTCCATCGTAACACTCAAGAACGATGATCTCTCTAGAGAGCTGTACGGACCGTTCAAGTTCATCGATCATCTTCCCGATGGACGTACCAAGCTCTTACATGCGAACGGGAAGAGATTAACGCTTACCGGAGAAGCCCCGAAGCTGTACTTTATGAACTCCGACGTGAGCGTGAAGGAGAATCTGAGTTGGGATGTCTCCTAATACCGTCCAGGTATCGTCCAGCTCAAGGACGTTAATAAAAGAGCTCTTCGTGGGAGGCAACCCACGGCTGGAGTCCGTTATTCGTTTTGTGTCTAACTTAGTATTTTAGAGTCGGTTCGGGGGAGCCAAAAGTGTCAGTTTGTTTGATTTCTTATTTTTAGTGAGTATTCTGTGTGTCATAGAGTCAGTTGCAAGTTAATTGAGGTCTTTCGATTTTTGTGGATTTAACTATGATTTTCTGAAGTTTGCCGGATTTGCGAAAATATTTTCAATCGTAGTGTTCAAAATTTTCGGCGAAATCGCCTTTTGGTTTTCACTGAATCTCCTTGTTCCATATTTTCGGTCCGAAATGTATTGTGTTTTCGGTGAAATTGATTTTGAAAACCAAGCAGTGATTTGAACATTCATTTTCGGCGAAAAAGTGTTCTTGCTTTCGGCGAAAACACACTTGAAAAACCGGCAGTGCATTTGAACAAAAATTTTCGGCGAAAACACCCTCTTATTTTCGCCGAAAACTCTTTTGAAAATCACCCAACTATTCACTTTAAAATCTGGATTTAATACCCTCTCTCTTCCCTTCTTTCATTTTCGAACCAGCCAACAAAATAACCCCTCCCCTTTGTTTTTCAAATCCGCCGACCGCCACCCCTTTTTAAACGCCGCCGCTCCCCTCCCACTCCATTCCGATCATTTTAAGCCCTAGAATAGTCGAATCGGAACTCTACAACTCTAGTTCACCGAAACCTTTTTTTCAGAGTTTTTCACCGATTCCTCCCAAACCGTTCGTTTTTACCGTCCATGGCTACAAGGTAAGTTGTAAAACTTTTCAATATGAATCTTTTGACATATGGATTGCTGAATTTCATCGGGGTTGACTTTTCGGTTTGCCTCGATTTGCGTGCCAACTGTTTTCATGTGAACTAGGTTAGCAGAATTTGTAGAACTGTTCTAGCATGCTTAGGGAGAGTACCGTGCTTAATTTCCATATCATTTGATCATGTGTTGCTTTGCATACGATTGATCCCTGGAGATAGACTATTATGCAGCAACATATGCGCCGCGCCGATAGGCGGTATGAGGCACAGTTGGCGTCGCAATGACAGCTCGGCGAGCACCTCCACTTTCCACCTCCCGGTTCACCGGACCAGCAGTGATCGGGTTGTATTCCTTTTCTGGTGTCTTCTTTTTCTTTATTCTTCTCGGATTTCGATCCAACTTTTTTCTGTGTGGATCCGGGACACTTGTCCCGGTTTCCTTTTTATGTTTCATTTGTTTTTGTTTTGTAGGCAGTAGGGAGATTTTGCTTCGCTTGGGTAGATTCCCTCCGCTCCGAGGACCCGTGCTCATCCCCTACGCCAATCATCTCGGTCCAGGTTCTTCTACTTCACTCTGAACTCTAATTTTAGTCCTGTGAGGACACAGTCCGATTTAAGTGTGGGGTAGGATGCTAGAGAACCTTGCATGAACTTGATTGCCCTTGAATTGTGTTTTTGCGTGCCTCGTGATTCCATTCCAGTCTCTCTAAAATTAGAATGCTCAGTTCTGGATTTTTGATGTTAAATTGTTATTCAACCCTTCATAATGATGCTTAGACTGCTTAACCTAGAACTTGAGAACCAACTTGTATACTTTGATTCTAAATTGCCTGGTCGGAACAGAATTTTTAAATCACACTTGTAGTTTGTAGCCTTGACTGCATGAAAATGACCGAATCCGACTAGCAAACCAACTGTGAGCTTTTGATCCATTGCACGTAACTTGCAATTTTAATTCTTTCTGAGTGGTTTTCTGTTTGTTTGAATGAGTTAGAATTTGCATGAGACCTACTCGAGACCACACGATGACACGAGTTCTAGAAGGATAGGGGCACCTAGATTCAGCTAATAAGCCAGATAGCCTACCAAACGATAAATCCACTAGGTTTAGACCCTTGAGCTTGGCCTGTTCTTTCGGTTCGATAATACATTACAGCCATTTCCCATTTCTTTCATTCCCCATTGATCCCCTGTGGTTGTAGTTCTAGATTGACCTACCGGAAGTCGGTTTGTGGTAACCTGCCTATAGCCATTAAACAGGTGGTCTTAGCTAATATGTCCAGACGTGAAAAAAAAAGAAGAAAAAGAAGCAAATTTCGGAAAAAAAACAGTAAAGAAAAGAAAAATCAGAAAAGTTTCAAAGTTTCTAGTTCAATAAAACGTTCTTCTCCCTACAAATGGAAGAACGAAGTCAAAAGAAAAAGTTCAAAAGAAAAGAAAAAAATCGTGTAAAGAAAAAAAAAGAGAATAAGTGCTAGGTTGCTTGAGGGTATCATAGGACGAGCATTCATTATTCCACCCGTGTTTGGTTAGACGGTAGGAAGCCATAGATTAGATTCGAGGGAAGTTAGTCGAAAGCTACACTGCACAAAGCCATCATCATTCATTCCCATCATCCATCTCATTATAAACCCAAGTAGTGTAGAATTCATTACGGTCCTAGCAGGGAAGTCCTTCTTGACTAGATACTCGTGTTGTCACAGTGGTGGAGATGTGGTCGAAATGCAAACCTATGACAGAATTCGGTAACAGAAAATGATCGAGAGCAGAAACACGTCCTTAAACACAGAGAGTGAGAGTCCCCATTGTACTATATATATCCTGTGTGAGAAGTCTGGTCGGTCAGGTCAAATTCGTGCATAATTGGTTGCTAATTACTTGTCGTGTGCAGTTTATTAGTGAGACCAGGTAGTTTGGCTGATCTGTATGCATGTTAGGTTTCTTGTTCTAGGATCGATCTGTCTAATAATTCATTGTGTTTGATTGAGCTCCAATTTAATCGATCTTATCATTTATGAACATGAGCGTTTCTATTTAGTTTGCTTGAGGACAAGCAAAAGCTTAAGTGTGGGGTATTTGATGACACTCGATTTGACGTGATTATCGGCCTCATTTAAGCGACATTTCTTTGCTTAAGACATGGTTTTTAGGGTAGAATAACGAATATTCAATCAATTGCCCTATCTCGTGCCATTTGTGTTACCTTGGCCCGTTTCGGGTCTATTTGATGGTTTTCTAGTGTTTTTACGTTAGCACAGGTTTTTGCCGTCAAATAAAGTAGCCAAGGTCATGTCTAAGGCATTGGAACCTCAAGGAATTGCACTGGAATCGATCAAAGGAGCCAATCAAGTTCAAACAAACTCCTGCCCGGTTTACAAAGAAGATTTCGCCGAAAATAACCTATTATTTTCGGCGAAAATATTAGTACAAATCGACTGATGCCACTTGAAGGATGTTTTCGGTGAAAACTATGTGTTTTCGGACCGAGACCTATTCGGCGAAAAGGACAGAAGAAGCAGCCGGGTGACCGGCCATTTATACCAATATTTTCGGCGAAAATATCCCTATATTTTTGGCAAAAATAATAGAGGAATCCGGATCAGTTAGGGTTAAGTATAAATACTTAACCCGGTGGCCCAAAAAGGTACATCAAATCATAATTCACAAAATACAACTTTTCGAGATCAGAATTCAGAGAATCCTCTCAAGTTATGGAGCGAAGAGTTAGAGTTCGAAGGGCCGGAAAGAGATCGTGACGCCATCCCTTTCATCTCGGAGAACCGGAGCTAGGAGTGTAGTTTACCGAAGATCGAAGTCTGTCAGAGTCGTCTAAATTAGGTTTTTCAAATTCTTTTATGTTCTTCCTCTGGATGATGAACTCTCTCTTTGTCTTTGTTTCTTTTGTGATAAACATGAGTAGCTAAACTCGTTAAAGTTTAGACTAGATGAACCCTAAGTGACCCAGGTCTTTAAAGCGGTCACGGATCGGCGGTGATTAGATTCGAAATTCAATCAGTTCTTTTTCATGTTTGATTTGTTCTTCTTTGTTCACGTTTCTTGTCTGGATTGATCACCTAGATTAGATTCTGGTTAAGATAAGGATAGAAGTGAACGCTCACCTTACTTTAGAACATCGAATTGAATAATTAACCTTATAACTGGAGTGTGCCTTTCGTAGGAACCGGTTAGGGTTAATCCACATGCAAGAGTACCTCATTAATCATTAGTAATTGCACCAGTTAATTAAGTCGTTGCGAGAGGCGACCGTACCCGGGCGGCTAGTTAATCTTGGTAGTTAGAACGGATAGAGTGAATGTTCGCCTGTCTTAAACCTAAGGGTAAGGAGTTATGGTGGTGTCTTAGTAATTGATTGAATGAGAATCGAAATCCGCTGATCTGTTGATTGCCAATGCTCTGGGGAATGATGAGGGATTCAAAGTCTAAGTTCGTTTGTCATCTCTGTTTTAAAACCCTAATTTCCAATCTGCTTTAGTTTAATTTGTTTTAATTTCTCTACATTTCTTAGAATTAGAAGTCGTGGAACTCACACCACGCACAACTTGTCTGCATTCGAGTATTTTGCCAGTTTTGAAGTAGTCAATCTTAGAAGACCCCTGGAATACGATCTACCCTAGCTTTTGTTAGCTTGTTAGTATTTGATCACCGCTCTGCAGCGTTCATCACACCTACAGAGATTCTCCAAGACCAGTTAGATCGAAAGGCCATCAAAGAAAAGAAAGAGATGGAGCTCAAGAACAGAGAGAAGAGAGAACAAACGAGAGACCCTATGAGTGTGAAAACAGAATTACAAGACCTTACAGGTCTCAGAGCTCAAAAAAGTGAGGATGATAGGAGAGAAAACCTGTTAGCCACCCCGAGTGAGATCAAACAAACCCTAGTTTCTAGAAACCCCTGGTGATCATCCGTTACAGGGAATGTTTGATTTCTAACCCTAATACTTCTCTACCTAGTGTTGTTACTTCACTTTTACAGGAGTTTAAGGATGTCTTCCCCGAAGAAGT
Organism: Linum lewisii; assembly: GCA_034768395.1. Lineage (NCBI taxonomy): Eukaryota > Viridiplantae > Streptophyta > Magnoliopsida > Malpighiales > Linaceae > Linum > Linum lewisii. The sequence continues at coordinate 25,916,691 of CM068302.1, read as the reverse complement.
TCCCAGCTGACTACCTCCACTCAGGGGCATTGAGCATCAGATCGACTTGGTACCTAGAGCTGCCTTACTGATGAACCACCCGGTCGTTGTGCGGACGTTCAAACAAATAACTAACAAAGCTACAAAGCTAGGGTAGATCGTATTCCACGGGTCTTCTATGATTGACTACTCAAATAAGCTGGCAAATTACTCAGATTTAAACACTTCGTGCGTGGTGTGAGTTCCACGACTTCTAATTCTAAGAAATGCAGTGAAATTAAAAATTTAAACTAAAGACAGATTAGAAATTGGTTGATTAAAACAAAGATGACAGACGAACTTAGACTTTGAATCCCCCTTCGTTCCCCATAGCATTGGCAATCAATAGATCAGCGGATTTCGATTCTCATTCAATCAATTCTAAGACACCACCATAACTCCTTACCCTTAGGTTTAAGACCGGCGAACGTTCGCTCTATCCATTCTAGCTACCAAGATTAATTAGTTGCCCGGGTACGGTCGTCTCTCGCAACGACTTCACTTAACTGGTGGAATTACTAACGATTATTGAGTTACTCTTGCAGTGGATTAACCCTAACCAGTTCCTACGAAAGGCATGCTCCAATTATAAGGTTAATTGTTCAATTTGATGTTCTAAAGTAAGGCGACCGTTCGCTTCTATCCTTAGCTTAACAAGAATCTAATCTAGGTGATCAATCCAGACAAGAAACATGCACAATGAAGAACAAACCAAACATGAAAGAGAAACTGATTGAACTTCGAATCTAATCACCACTGATCCGTGACTGCTTTAAAGCCCTGGGTCACTTAGGGTTCATCTAGTCTAAGCTCTAGGAGTTTAGCTACACATATTCATCACAAAAGAATCAAAGACAAAGAAAGAGTTCATCATACAAACGAAGAACAGAAAAGTATCTGAAAAACCTAATTAAGATGACTCCGACAGAACTTCGATCTTCCGGTAGACTGCAATCCTAGCTCCGAGTCTTCGAGATGGAAGGGATGGCGTCACGATCTCTTTCCGGCTCTTCGAACTCTAACTCCTTGCTCCAGAACTTGAGAGGATTCTCTAAATTCTGATTATTGAAAAGTATTATCGGTATATCTTATTTATGCTTAACCCTAATTCAGCCGGATTTTTCTGGTATTTTCGCCGAAAATATTGAGGAATTTTCGGCAAAAATTCCTTTGTAATTGGATGGTCCGCCGGCTGATATCTCCTGTAAATTTCGGTTCCATAGTTTTCGGTCGAAAACTTAACATTTTCGCCGAAAACTTCCTTCAGTCGGCATCAGTGATTTTGTGCTGATATTTTCGCCGAAAATACTGAGGTATTTTCGACGAAAATTCCTTTGTAAACCGGGCAGGAATTGTTTCGACTTGATTGGCTCCTTGGATCGATTCTGGTGCAATTCCTCGAGGTTCCAACACCTTAGACACGTCCTTGGCTACTTTATTTGACGGCAAAAACTTGTGCTAACATAAAAACACTAGAAAACCATCAAATAGACCCGAAACGGCCAAGGTAACACAAATGGCACGAGATAGGGCAATCGATTGAATATTCGCTATTCTACCGTAAAAACCATGTCTTAAGCAAGGAAATGTCGCTCAAATGAGGCTGATAATCACGTCAAATCGAGTGTCATCCCCCACACTTAAGCTTTTGCTTGTCCTCAAGCAAACTGAATAGAAACGCTCATGTTCACAAATGATAAGATCGATTAAATTGGAGTTCAATCAAACACAATGAATTATTAGACAGATAGATCCTAGAACAGGAAACTTAACATGCATACAGATCAGCCAAACTACCTGGTCTCACTAATAATCTGCAAACGACAAGTAGTAGCAACCAATTATGCACGAATTTGACCTGACCGACCAGAATCCTCACACAGGATATATTTAGTATAATGGAAACTCTCACTCTCTGTGTTTAAGGACGTGTTTCTGCTCTCAATCATTTTCTGTTATTGAATTCTGTCATAAGTTTGCATTTCGACCACATCTCTACCACTGTGATAACACGAGTAACCAGTCAAGAAGGACTTCCCTGCTAGGACTGTAATGAATTCTACACTACTTGGGTTTATGATGCGATGGATGATGGGAATGTATGATGATGGCTTTGTGCGGGTTAGCTTTTGACTAACTTCCCTCGAATCTAATATATGGCTTCCTACCGTCTAACCAGACATGGGAGGAATAATGAACGCTCGTCCTATGATACCCTCAAGCAACCTACCACTTTTTATTTTTCGTTTCACACTTTTCTGACTTTTCTTTTGACTTCGTTCTTCCATTTGTAGGGAGAAGAACGTTTTATTGAACTAAAACTTTGAAACTTTTTTTTTTGCTTTTCTGATTTTTTCTTCTCTTCATTTTTTTTTCGAAACTTGCTTCTTTTCTTCCTTTTTTTTTCTTTTGTGCCGATTTTTCTTTTAGTTGCTAGAGGGGTTTACACGTCTGGACATAATAACTAAGACCACCTGTTTAATGGTTATAGGCAGGTTACCACAAACTGACTTCCGGTAGGTCAATCTAGAACTACAACCACAGGGGATCAACGGGGAATGAAAGAATGGGAAATGGTTGTAATGTATATCGAACCAAAAGAACAGGCCAAGCTCAAGTGTCTACACCTAATGGATTTTATCGTTAGGTAGGCTATATGGCTTAGTAGCTGAATCTAGGTGCCCCTATCATTCTAGAACTCGTGTCATCGTGTGGTCTCGAGTTGGTCTCATGCAAATTCTAACTCATTCAAGCAAACAGAAAACCACTCAAAAAGAATTACAATTGCAAGTTACGTGCAATGATCAAAGCTCACAGTTGGTTTGCTAGTCGGATTCGGTCATTTTCATGCAATCAAGGCTACAAACTACAAGTGTGATTTTAAAAATTATGTTCTGACCAGGCAATTTAGCATCAAAGTATACAAGTTGGTTCTCAAGTTCTAGGTTAAGTAGTCTAAGCATCATTATGAAAGTTTGAACAACAACTTAATATCAAAAATCAAGAACTGAGCCATTCTAATCCTAGAGAGATTGGAATGGAATCACGAGGCACACAGAAAACACAATCAAGGGCAATCAAGTTCATGCAAGGTTCTCTAGCATCCTACCCCACACTTAAATCGGACTGTGTCCTCACAGGACTAATTCTAGAGTTCAGAGTGAAGTAGAAGAACCTGGACCGAGATGGTTGGCGTAGGCGATGAGCACGGGTCCTTGGAGCGGAGGGAATCTACCCAAGCGAAGCAAAGGGAATCTCCCTACTGCCTACAAAAGAAAAACAAATGAAACATAAAAAGGAAACCGGGACAAGTGCCCCGGATCCACACATAAAAAAGTTGGATGGAAATCCGAAAAGAATAAATAAAAAGAAAGGACAAGGAAAAGGACACCACCTGATCATGGCTGGTCAGGGGCGCCGGGAGGTGGAAAGTGGAGGAATTCGCCGAGCTGACGTTGCCACTCCATCTGTGCCTCATACCGCCTCTCAGCGTGGTGCATATGCTGCTGCATAGTAGTCCATCTCGCCTCTTGAGTGGCGTTGTCGGTGATGCGCCACTCCTGCAGTCGCTCATACAACTCACCAATGTCTGCGGGGTGCGGTCGGTGCTGAGGGTGAGGCGCCTGGAATGGATCGGGGATGGCCGGCGGCGAGTGGTGTGCATACCTGATGACACTCGATTTGACGTGATTATCAGCCCCATTTAAGCAACATTTCATACCCTTTGATGCCATTTTGATGAGTATTTGGTGCATTTGTCATGACTTTGTGATTATCGGCTCCTAGTGCATACATTGTCCATTTCTCGGTTATTTTTACCCTTTTTGTCAGCTTTTATGTTGAGCCCCAGGTTACCACATTATAGAGGACTCTCTCACGAGTCCAGCACTTCAAACGGAGACCAAATCGGAGTTTAAACGGAGCGGGAATGATCGAAACAAGTTGGAGTTCTGCACAGCTCAAAACGCTGCGTTTGGAGCTTACACGCCGTGTAAGCTAAATACACTGTGAGCTTACACGCCGTGTAATCTCCCAGGCGGGAAATTCTCAACTTTTCCAACAAGGAAAGGATTTTGGGGGTATTAATAGACTTCTCGAAGCCAGATTTGTTATTATTGAATTAAGAGAGATCAGCCACGACTTGAGGAGAGTTGAGAGAGTATTCCGGAGTTATCGGAGAGAGCGTGACGCCATCATTCCATCCCAAAAGACGCTCGGAGCTAGGAATTGAAGATTCTCAAGATCGAAGCTTCATGGATCATCCGGAATTAGGTTTTTCAGATCCTTTTCTGTTCTTCCTCTGTATAAGATGAATCCTTCTGTCGTCTTTGATTCTTGTTTGTCAGATATGAGTAGCTAAACTCGTAGAGCTTAGATTAGATGAACCCTAAGTGACCCAGGGCTTTAAAGCGGTCACGGATCGGCGGTAATTAGATTCAAAGTTCAATCAGTTTCTCTTTGCATGGTTGTTTTGTTCTTTGATTGTTTATGTTTCTTTTCTGATTGATCGCCTAGATTAAGTTTGTGTTGAATTAGGGTTTGTCGCCAGACAGCTTCTCTGCTTTAAACATTAAAACTTGTCTTTCCTGATCACCTAGCTTAGATTCTTGTTAAGCTGAGGATAGAAGCGAACGCTCGCCTCACTTTAGAACATCAATTCAACCAGTTAACCTTATAATTGGAGTGTGCCTTTCGTAGTAACCGATTAGGGTTAATCCGCTTCAAGAGTAACTCATAAATCATTAGTAATTGCACTAGTTAATTAAGTCGTTGCGAGAGGTGACCGTACCCGGGCGGCTAGTTAATCTTGGTAGTTAGATCGGATAGAGCGAACGTTCGCCAGTCTTAAACCTAAGGGTCAGGAGTTATGGTGGTGTATAGAAATTGATTGAACGAGAATTGAAATCCGCTGATCTGTTGATTGTTGTTGCCTTGGTGATCTAAGGGGGATTCGAAATCTAAGCTTGTCTTTCGTCTATCTGAACCATCCAATCATTCTGTCTTTCAATTTCATTTTAATTTTCTTGCATCTTAGTCTAGAAGTCGTGGAACTCACCCCACGCACAACGAAAAAAAATCAAACTTGGATAAATTGTCAGCTTCTTTGAGTAGTCGATTAGTAGAAACCCTGTGGAATACGATCTAGTCTACTTCGGTAGGTTAGTTATTTGATACCGCTAAAACTGCAGCATCAAATTGGCGCCGTTGCCGGGGACTCTTCTATATTGTTTGAAAGAAGAGTTGGCATTTTATTCTTCTACTTCCATCTTTCATTTTCCATCACACTTCGATTTTACACCGGTTGTGTTTGTTTTTGTCTCTTGCAGGTTAAGAAAACTCATAAGCAAATCACTTCCGATCCACCTTCCCCTACCGCAATGGCTGCTCAAAATAGTCTTGCGGATTACAATAAGCCAAGTGCTACTAGTGTTCGTTCTTCCATCTTTGTGCCGCGCGATGAAGACGGTCTTGACTATGAGATCAAGATACCCTTCCTGGAAATGATCTCTAGGGATTTACAATTTAAAGGCAGGCCATTAGACAATCCGTGCACGCATCTGGCAGATTTCCTTGATATCTGCAACACTTTCAAGAATGGGAATCTCGACAAGAGCACTCTTTGCTTGAGAGCTTTCCCGTTCTCTCTGAAAGGTGCAGCTAAGAGGTGGCTCACTGGCAAACCACTTGGCTACTACACTAACTGGGAGACTCTTGCTCAGGAATTCATAGAGGAATACTTCCCTCCTTCCAGAACAACTGCTTATAGGAAAAACATCTCAAGGTTCAGACAGAGAGAAGGAGTAAGTTTACATGATGCTTGGAACCAATTCCAGGAACTCCTCCACAGCTGCCCTCATCATGGCTTCACTCAGAGGTAGCTAGCAGAGACATTTTCTTGGGGTATGAACGAAGAGTCATCTGAATGGGTTAACTCCTTAGCTGATGGAGATTACACCGCACTTGCACCAGAAGCTGCTCTTCTTCACTTTGCAAATTGAGCATCTAAGTCGAGAAGCTGGGAGAGACAGTTTGGAGCAGCTAAGAGCTGACCAAGCCGTGAAGATCAAATCAAGATTGAAGTGCAGAAAGAAATGAAGAAGATTTTCGGTAACTGGTCTTCAGAGGAAGTGAACTTTATTGATGAAGGCTTCACCAACAGTCAACAGGGCTACCCCGACTATCGTCAGTTCAGACAACCTCCTCAACAACAAGGAAGCTTCCAAGAGCATTCCCCTTACAACTTCGGATTCAACCAGAGTCAGAATCAGTACTTGAGCGATAGTTATCAAGATCAACCTCAGAGATCTACATCAAGGAACACAAGGGATATCAAGGTAGACAAGAAGCTCGACCTGATCATGGCAAGGCTCGATAACTATGAGGAGAAATTCAAGCTTCAAGCCGTCTTAAATCAAGAACATGAAGCTCAAGGTCAACGAATGGAGAGCATGATAAATAACATGGTTAGCTTGATAACTAGTAGCCCCCTCCTTAATCAATCCTCGGTTCAAGTCGACTATACCATTAGGAAGGAGCACGTCAAGGCTGTCTCCACAAGAAGCGACAAGCAATCAGCTGATCCTGCAGCTCCTGAACTGGCCATAAATCCTGATGCTATAGCCATTGACAAGCCAGAGATCGAGGAGGAGGATAGAGAAGAAGAAGAGGAGCTGACTGCCCCGCCTTCCCTGACAAAGACAGCACCTGCGCCACCTCTCCCTCCATATCAGCCTCGGATTCCATTTCCTAAGGCCGCGCAATCAAAGGAGAATGATCATGATACCCGGTACAGAAAGTGGCATGGATACTTGAAGAACACAAATATGAATACACCAGTTACTGATGCTATCCAAGTGATACCGGAGGCTGACAAAATCGCAAAAGATCCTGCGAAAAACAAGAAGAAGGGAGAGTTGTCCTCCGTATCCCTCGAAGAAAAATGGTCTGTTATCCAGGGCCATGCGACACCCATACCACCCCCAGCTAAGTGTCGAGATCCCGGTGCTTTTACTTTGCCTTGCATTATTAATGATGTGAAGATTGATCGTAGTGTAATTGATCTAGGTGCTTCTATCAATGTTATGCCTACATGCCTGTTTGAGAAATTAAACCTAGGAGAGTTGAAACCAATTAGCATGCATTTAGTGTTTGCCGACAGATCTGTTAAACTGCCTAGGGGATTGATAGAAGACGTGGTTGTCCGTTGTGGTCCTTTTACTATTCTGACTGACTTTGTTGTCATGGATACTCGAGAGGAAGATGTCACTCTTCTCCTAGGCCGACCGTTCATGGCAACAACCGGCATTAACATTAATGTCCCGAATGGCTCGTTGACATTAAGGGTCGGAAAGGACACCATGACATTCCGCCTCAAGGACGGTATGCAAGTCCCAGTCAAAGAAGAGATGCATTGTTTATCTGTTGAAGCTGTGGAGTTGGCTTCGGTCAACTCTAGTTCTAATAAAAAATCTAGAGTTTCTGCAGAAATCGTCTTGCCAGGTGTTGGACAGGTCCCTAATCTGAAGAATGAGCTGCCGGCACAAAGGCCGAGAAAGAAGGAGGATCCGACGGCGTCCCCTCATGAATCACCAAACGTTAAAGATCCTGGCGAGATAAAGGAGGAGAATAAAGAAAAGACGAAGGCGGTTTGGAAGCCGATCGCTCAGCCCCCGTCTACCGAGCCACCAGAACGAACCAAGATAACTCACGCAAATGGGAAGAAGTTCACACTTGCCGGAGGATCCCCAAGGCCATATTTCATGAACTCCGACTCGGGCCTAAGAGAAATCCTGAGTTGGGATGTCTCCTAACACCGTCCAGGTATCGTCTGGCTCACGGACGTTAAACAAGAGCGCTACGTGGGAGGCAACCCACGGCTGGAGTAAGTTGTTTTCATTTTGAGTCGTTCTGTTTTAAAGCCCCTGTTGAAAATAAAAAAAAGCTGCCGGCCATTTTCCAATGAATTTTCGGCGAAAATTAACCCACATTTTCGCCGAAAATCCCTGTTTAAACCCGACCTGTTTATCCTGTTCCTACTTCTCGACCGAAAATCCCACCTTTTCGCCGAAAACATTTCTTCATCTCAATTGAGATTTTCGCCGAAAATTCCTCAGCTTTTTCGCCGAAAATATGTGTTTAAAACCGGCCTGTTTCTCCTGTTTCTACTTCTCGACCGAAAACAACTTAACTTTTCGCCGAACCGGATTTTGATTTTACAAAACATTTTCGCCGAAAATTTTCAATCATTTTTGCTGAAAATCTTGTGTTTTCCGCCGACTATTTATACCGATTTCGACTTCTGATTTTCACCCCCACCATCGGAACAGTGATCAGGTTGTTTCTATCCTTTCCATTTTTTTCTTTCTTCTTTTCGGATCTCGATCCACTTTTCTTCTGTGTGGATCCGGGGCACTTGTCCCGGTATCCTTTTGATCTTTTTGTTGTTTTTGTTTCTGTAGGAACTTGAGTAGCTACTCCGCTCCACTCCGGACTCTCCGTGCTCATCCGCTACACCGACCATCACCTTCCAGGTTCTTCGTATCTCTCTACTCTAGATTAGTTCTGTGAGGACACAGAACCATTTAAGTGTGGGGTAGGAGTCTAGGATTATGCATGATCTTGCTTGCTATCTATGATTCTGTGGTTCAAATTTGAAAATTCTCTAGCATAAAATTGCTCAATTCTTGACTTTTGATGTTAAATTGACTTCAATTTTAAACAATGACGTCTAGACTGTTCCACTTAGAACCTGTAACCAACGTGACGGAACTGATATTAAATAAGTCTAGGTCAGAACAGATCATAAATCACTCTTGTAGTTGAAACTTGAATCAATTAAATTGATTGACTTGTTAACACCATTCTAAGATGATAAATGCTAGCTTCTTCCATGTTTTTCACTCCATATTTGATCACATGTGATTGTGGCTTGAGATTAGACGGAAATCCAATTCAAAATCTTGTGTAAAAAGTTATAACTAGCTAGGATTAAGTGGCTAAATGGTTAAATCAAGTAATTGAGTTAATCGAATCAATGTTAAGTTCTTTAAAGTGCTGAAAATAAAGCTAGGCAAGCCCGACACCTAAGTGAAGTGTTCGGGTTGAGCACTAGCAAAGGCACAAATACTGTGAGCTAGGCAGGTCCAACACCTAAGTGAAGTGTTTGGTATCGAGCACTAGTATGCAATAAATAAATTGAAGGAAGAAGTTGAAACTTGAAATAAATTGTTGTTTAAATCGGTCCTAGCTAGAACATGTAATGTACAGATCTAGAAACGGATGAAGTCGAGTCGATAGCCACATCACTTTTCCTTCCTCCACATCCACATCATGGCTAGAGCTTAAAGTCTTTTTATTAGAATTGGTGTTATCGTAGTCGGTTAATCATAATTAGTTGTTTTGCGAAGAAATGAGCTTTGTTAAAACCACTACTTGAAGTGTGCATAAATTAGTGAGATCGAAAACTTGTTTGGTTGATGTTCTTGCAAGTGTAGGTCACTTTTTCTACGTGGAACAGTCTAAACCAAATCGTTAGAATTGAATCTCAGTTTAATCTCGTGTCATTTTTGAATTTGAGTGTGTTCTAGTTCAGTTTGCTTGAGGACAAGCAAAAGCTTAAGTGTGGGGTATTTTGATGACACTCGATTTGACGTGATTATCAGCCCCATTTAAGCAACATTTCATACCCTTTGATGCCATTTTGATGAGTATTTGGTGCATTTGTCATGACTTTGTGATTATCGGCTCCTAGTGCGTACATTGTCCATTTCTCGGTTATTTTTACCCTTTTTTGAGCTTTTATGTTGAGACCCAGGTTACCACATTATAGAGGACTCTCTCACGAGTCCAGCGCTTCAAACGGAGACCAAATCGGAGTTCAAACGGAGCGGGAATGATCGAAACAAGTTGGAGTTCTGCACAGCTCAAAACGCTGCGTTTTGGAGCTTACACGCCATGTAAGCTAAATACACTGTGAGCTTACACGCCGTGTAAGCTCCCCAGATAGGAAATTCTCAACTTTTCCAACAAGGAAAGGGTTTTCGGGGGTATTAATAGACTTTTTGAAGCCAGATTTGTTAACATTGAATTAAGAGAGATCAGCCACGACTTGAGGAGAGTTGAGAGAGTATTCCGGAGTTATCGGAGAGAGCGTGACGCCGTCAATCCATCCCGGAAGATGCTCGGAGCTAGGAATTGAAGATTCTCAAGATCAAAGCTACACGGATCAGCCGGAATTAGGTTTTTCAGATCCTTTTCTGTTCTTCCTCTGTATAAGATGAATCCTTCTGTCGTCTTTGATTCTTGTTTGTCAGATATGAGTAGCTAAACTCGTAGAGCTTAGATTAGATGAATCCTAAGTGACCCAGGGCTTTAAAGCGGTCACGGATCGGCGGTAATTAGATTCAAAGTTCAATCAGTTTCTCTTTGCGTGGTTGTTTTGTTCTTTGATTGTTTATGTTTCTTTTCTGATTGATCGCCTAGATTAGGTTTGTGTTGAATTAGGGTTTGTCGCCAGACAGCTTCTCTGCTTTAAACATTAAAACTAGTCTTTCCTGATCACCTAGCTTAGATTCTTGTTAAGCAGAGGATAGAAGCGAACGCTCGCCTCATTTTAGAACATCAATTCAACCAGTTAACCTTATAATTGGAGTGTGCCTTTCGTAGGAACCGATTAGGGTTAATCCGCTTCAAGAGTAACTCATAAATCATTAGTAATTGCACTAGTTAATTAAGTCGTTGCGAGAGGCGACCGTACCCGGGCGGCTAGTTAATCTTGGTAGTTAGATCGGATAGAGCGAACGTTCGCCAGCCTTAAACCTAAGGGTGAGGAGTTATGGTGGTGTATAGAAATTGATTGAACGAGAATTGAAATCCGCTGATCTGTTGATTGTTGTTGCCTTGGTGATCTAAGGGGGATTCAAAATCTAAGCTTGTCTGTCGTCTATCTGAACCATCCAATCATTCTGTCTTTCAATTTCATTTTAATTTTCTTGCATCTTAGTCTAGAAGTCGTGGAACTCACACCACGCACAACGTGTTCAAACTTGGATAAATTGCCAGCTTCTTTGAGTAGTCGATTAGTAAGAACCCTGTGGAATACGATCTAGTCTACTTCGGTAGGTTAGTTATTTGATACCGCTAAAACTGTAGCATCAATACCCTGCCTGATGATATGGCGAGGGTATATGGTCATGAAACTCTGGCTGTGGCTGGGGCTAAGGATGCTCAGAATCATCTTCTTCCTCCGACTCGTCCTCGCCTTCGAGAGGAGGATCCGCTGCTACCAGGGGACTGATGTCCAGGTCGAGGTTGTACTTGACCGCCAAATCTCCTCCAACGTTGCGTACTCTGCGGCGTGGGATGTTCGGGCCATATTCATTGTTGAGGCCGAAGGAAATGAGGAGACGGCCTACAAAGTTGCCTCCCAGGAGTGCGCGGGGACGACCTGACCTTTGAGTCTTCTTGCGAAGTAGGCGGGCAAGTACCCATCCGGGATGAAGAGGATATCTCTCCCGGATGGCGCGAAGAAGAAGAAGCTCGTCCTTGCTGATATGGTGGCGGTCCTTCTCTGGAGCATATAAAAGTGATCTACGCCAAACCATGTGAATGTATCTAAAGAAAGGGTGAGAGATCGACTTAACTGAGTTATGGTCCCCGAGGCGATCACCGGGCACTCCAGTCATGTGACTCCAGAGCGCATGGTACTCCTCGTCGTCGTCGTCACCCCAGCCGAGGTGATGACCGTGGTAATGCTCGTAGGGGATGCCTAGATGAGCTGCAAACTCATCATATGTGAGCTCCCTGTGCACCCCGCCTAGATAGAAGGTGACAACCTTCCTGTGCTGCCTCCTCTTGTGCTCGTCCAGCTCGAATGTCACCCAAAACTCCTGGAGAGCGATGTCTGGGAAGTCGGCGGCGAGCGTGGTCAGCTCCAGAAAGCCGGAATGGGTCAGTGCATCGAGCACGTTCCGGTACCAGTCATCATCATGCTCTGAGAGCGACTCCATGGAAAGAGGGTGAACATCAGCTCCACGGGTGTGCTCAAACCGCTAGTAGCGTGCAAAGTAGTGCGGGGGTAGGCGAGCAACGGTGCGGTGGTACCCAGCACGGTCAGGGAAAGCTGGTGGAGGGCCCTGAACAGCGGGTGTGACGGGAGCGGGGGCTCCGGAGCTCGAGGCACCATCAAGTCGTGCCTTGGTCCTGCGCTCAAAAGTGGCGTTCCTAAACAAGAAAACAAACCCAATTAGTCAAACTAAAACCCTACCCCACACTTAGTTGAAAAATCAATTTCACAAAGAAATGAGGAAAATCGAGTGGGGGTAAGCAAAGCAGATTAACCGATAATCACGAGCAATAAAATACATGCTCAGGAACAGCCTAAACGGATTAGCACAATCAAAGTTCATAAGTCAAACCGACATTTCAAAAAGTCAACATTAAAGAACATTGAACCCTAATCATGGCAAGGCTATCACAAAGCGGGAAATGACGGTATAATATGATCTCAGATGGCAAACACAATAATCGGAACGAGTATGAGCACATAAGGCAGCCAAATGATCAAAAACAGTTCATGGTTAAACCGACATTTCTTAAAAGTCAACATCACAAGGAATAGGACTTAGGCATAGCAACACATAACCAAACGATATGAGAATTAAGCACGAAACTCCCTAAGCATGCTAGAACAGTTCAACAAGTTCAGCTAACCTAGTTCACACGAAATCAGTCGGCACGCAAATCGAGGCAAACCGAAAAGTCAACCAAAAGTCAACCCCGATGAAATTCAGCATCCAATATGTCAAAAGATTCGCAATGAAAAGTTCTACAACTTACCTTGAAGCCATGGATGCTAAAAACGAACGGTTTGGGAGAAATCGGTGAAAAGTGAAGATTTGTAGGGTTTGGGTGAACTAGAGCTGTAGAGCTCCGATTCAGCTGTTCTAAGGCTTGGATTGTTCGGAACTGGAGGAGGAAGGAAGCGGCGGTGGCGGCGGCGGCGATTGAAAGGGCGGTCGGCGATTGGGTTTCCGAGAAACAGGGGGAAGGCTTTTTTTCGGGTTTGGTTCAAAAATAGAAAGTGGGAGAGAGAAGGAGGATAAGACCAGATTTTAAGTGAAAAATTGGGTGATTTTCAAAGAAATTTTCGGCGAAAATAAGTGCAATTTTTTGCCAAAAATTCTAGTTAAAAAGTATTGCCTGTTTTCAAAAGAAATTTTCGCCGAAAATATTAGTACTTTTTCGCCGAAAATGTGAAACAGGAACGTTTGCAAAACTCTGTGGGATTTCAAAGAGAATTTTCGCCAAAAATATGGGTTATTTTCGCAAGAAAATATTGAACTCTACGATTGAAAATATTTTCGCAATCCCGGCAGACTTCAGAAAATCATAGTTAAATCCACAAAAATCGGAAAGACCTCAAACGACTTGGAACTGACACTATGACACACAGACTACACACGAAAAATATGAAATCAAACAAACTGACAATTTTGGCTCCCCCGAACTGACTCTAAAATACTAAGGTTGACACAAATCAAAAACTGACTCCAGCTGTGGGTTGCCTCCCACGAAGCGCTCTTTTATTAACGTCCGTGAGCTGGACGATACCTGGACGGTGTTAGGAGACATCCCAACTCAGATTCTCCTTAATGCTAGCATCAGAGTTCATAAAGTAGAGCTTCGGGGCTTCTCCGGTGAGCATGAATTTCTTCCCGTTCGCGTGTAAGAGCTTGGTTCGTCCGTCGGGGAGGTGGTCAGTAATCTTGAATGGTCCGAAAAGCTCTGTCAAAGGATCATCTTCTACAAGGAAGACAGTAGACGGAATGAGAACGATCAGCTCCTTCTTTTCTTTGACCTCCAGCTTCATATCACCAGGATCGGTGATCGTCAGTATTTCCTTAGGAGATGCTTTTGGCTTCTCCTTCCATACTTGTTCCGGCGCCGGTAGCTCGGAACGAATTGGTGGTGCAGCTAGCTCGGTAGAAAGTGGCAGCACAACTGGTCTCCAGACCATTTGGGTCTTCGTCTTCTTGTTCTTTCCCCGAGGTCTGCTAGGTTTTGTGCTCGGTGGCTTAGAAGAGGCTTTCAGTTCCTTCTTGATGTGATCCTGGTTACCCTAGGGTCAACCCTGAGCCGAGAGCTCGAACAAGGCCCCAGGCGAAATGCTACGAGCCCTGGACCAACCACAGCTCCGGAAGACCCTCTGGAGACCTTCCAGAAGATGTGGCCAAAGCATAATGAAGCAAGCCTGGCCAGAAGAAGCTGGCACCCGAAGATAGACCCCGGTACGAGCCCCAGACCGGGCCAAATGCCAGAACTGAGCTCCAGGACCGAAGACTCGATCCCTGTACCAGCACCAGCCCTTGAAGACCCCATGAGAGCATTCCTGAAGACCTGGCCGAAGCATAAAATAGAAGGCTTGGCCAGAATTGAAGAAGGCCCAGCACGGAGCCAGCCCCGGGCGCCGGACCGAGCGTCGGGCACCACAGAAGCGTGCTTTTGGACCAGCCTTCAAATGGCTCGAGCCTTTTGGAAGATTTCAGTTGCTATGGATAGCTTGAAGCCCCAGGAGCACTCTCCAACAAACGGAGCTGAATTTGGAGAAGAACTGAAGAAGATAGAGCTCCGCCAAGTCCTAGCAAAGCATGGGTGGAGCATCAAGGAGTGGAGCCCGGATGCTGATCCGAGGCTGCACATGATAGGGGCAATGATCAGGCCACCACCTGAGCCTGATCCATGGAGGTATTGATGACCATTTAAGATACGGGAAATGGAGAGAAGATGCCAAATACATCCAAGCAAGGAATCCTAATCAAGCTAGGATTTCCCGGTTTTGGACAGATTCCTAGTCTGTTGAAGATTGAAGGATTTGGGATACTTGGAGATACAATTTGGGCTGAAGCCCAACATGAAAGTTGAAGCCCATGACGTCTACTAGTGATCTGCCAAAGGGCTTAATTTTTCTATTTAATTTGGTATTTATTTGGCTATTTTTACCAGAACCCGTTTAGGTGTTTTTAGGGTTTTTCAGCCTCCTTTTTAGGAGTTCTTGTTTAGGTAGGATTCTCTTCCCTTGTAGGGTTGGAGTCCAAATTTTCCCTTCTTTTAGTCTAGATTAGGATTAGTTAAAGTCCTCTTTAGGTTTTCTAATTAGGACTATTTTATTTCTTTATTATTATTTAGGAAGTAGTGTTTAGGGAGGAGAGCTTGTTCCCTCACCTATATAAGGAGGCCGCCGGCCACCTCTTGTACTCAGAACCCCGTTTGATTAAATATATTTCAGAACTTATGTTCTTTTCCCTTCGATTTAATGTGAGGAGAATTGCTTAAGGTTGACTTATCATCAAGAGCATCCATCTCTTGGCGTGGCGTCTTCGACTGGACACTTCTGGTTCCCGGCTGTTATATAGCCGACGGGTCAAAGTACTTATCCACCCCGGTTCCCGACGGTTTTACCTCGTTGCACGGTGTCCAACTTGCGGTGGTTAGGGTCGTCTGCCCACGGTTGCAGCGGTTCACATCAGTTGGTATCAGAGCACGGTTCAGCTCACGGACCACAATCTATCCCAGTCTTCAGGTTTGAAACCCTGGATTCATATCCCTTTACTTTTCTTGTTGTTTAGAAAATTGTTTAGAAAATCTTCATCTATTTCTAGTTTTTGTGTCGAGTCTTTCATTGTAAGGCAAGAAAATATTGGTGGCCGATTAAGCTATCAAAAGAAAACCCTAAAAGAAGTCAAGAAAAAGAAAAATCAAGCAAGGCCACCCTTGCCAAGTTCTTTATTTGTCGTTATAATAGTGTGTTTAAGAAGAGGGGATAGACTTAGCTTCTGTTGCTTGTGTTAAACCGAGCCACGACCCTACTTTTAGCCACTAAGTTGTTGTTTATCGAGTCCTAGAAAAAGAGTGTAGAAAAGAGGATATTAGAAAAAGTCTTTGTGTTCGTTTGTTCCAACTAACCATGGCAGATCAAAGACTTGCCAAGATAGAAGCGGCAATGGAAGAAGCTTCCCAAGTCCTACAGCAGATACAAGCCACCATGGCTCAATTGGCAAGAGAAGCCGGCACAACCCGGCGCCTGGTTCCGGTGCCCCGGCACGCGGCCCCGGCCTCGACCAGCACTGCCCGACCGGCCCCGGCGCCCCAGCGCTTGGCCCCAGCCCCGGCGCCGCCCCAGGCCCTAGCGCCCCAGCCTCGGCGCTGCCCCAGGCCTTAGCGCCCTAGCGCTTGGCCCCTGCCTCGGCGCTACCCCAGACTCTAGCGCCCCAGCGCTCGGCCCCAGCCTCGGCGCTGCCCCAGGCCTTAGAGCCCCAACGCTCGGCTCCAGTCTCGGCACTGCCCCAGGCCCTAGCGCCCCAGCGCTTGGTCTCCGCCTTGGCGCTGCCCCAGGCCCTAGCGCCCCAGCGCTCGGCCTCGGCCCCGACCAGCCCTGCCCGACCAGCCCCGCGCCCAAGATTTCAGCCCGACGCCCGAGCACCCGACCCGGCCCCCGCCCAACCCGGCGCCCGGCCAGCCCCGGCGCCCGAGCCCCAGCGCCCGAGCGCCCAACACCGACCCTCCAGGGCCTAGCCTCGACAGCAGCCCCGGCACCAGCCACGGCCCCAGCCCCGGCCCCAGCCCCAGCCCCGACACCAACCCCGGCCCCAGCCTCGGCGCCCCAGCGCCCAGCACCAGCGCCCGACCGGCGCCCAGCGCCCGATCGGCCCCCGGCGCCCGACCAGCGCCCGGCGCCCGACCAGCGCCCGGCGCCCGACCACCGTCCAGCGCCCGACGCCAGACCAGGGCCCGGCCCCCGCTCCAGACCCAGCCCCGGCACCCCCGCGCCCAGACCCAACACCCGATGGGCCCTATGTACCCGGCGCCGTCCTGATCGACCCCAACCCGACGCCGCCTGACTCCGGCCCGACGCCGCCTGACCCTGACCCGACGCCGCCTGACCCCGGCCCAACGCCACCTGACCCCGGCCCGACGCTGCCTAACCCCGGCGCCGCACTGTCCACCCCCGGCTCGACGCCGCCTAATCCCGGCGCCGCACTGTCCACCCCCGGCCCGACGCCGTCCGACCCCGGCGCCGCCCTGTCCACCCCGGGCCCAACGCCACCCGACCCCAACGCGGCAGTGGCCTACCCCGAAGCACCTGTACCAGCCCCGTTGCGGCCCGAACCTGTGAGGAACGCCGATAAAGCACCAGGTCAAGTCCTATACTCCCCTGTGATTATTTTCATTATTTCTAATGCATTATCAGGCAAGGATTCGAGGACGAATCCTCTTCAAGAAGAGGGGGATGATGTGATCCTGGTTACCCTAGGGTCAACCCCGAGCCGAGAGCTCGAACAAGGCCCTAGGCGAAATGCTACGAGCCCTGGACCAACCACAGCCCCTGAAGACCCTCTGGAGACCTTCCAGAAGATGTGGCCGAAGCATAATGAAGCAAGCCTGGCCAGAAGAAGCTGGCACCCGAAGATAGACCTCGGTACGAGCCCCGGACCGGGACAAATGCCAGAACTGAGCTCCAGGACCGAAGACTCGATCCCTGTACCAGCACCAGCCCTTGAAGACCCCATGAGAGCATTCCTGAAGACCTGGTCGAAGCATAAAATAGAAGGCTTGGCCAGAATTGAAGAAGGCCCAGCACGGAGCCAGCCCCGGGCACCGGACCGAGCGCCGGGCACCACAGAAGCGTGCTTTTAGCCCAGCCTTCAAATGGCTCGAGCCTTTTGGAAGATTTCAGTTGCTATGGATAGCTTGAAGCCCCAGGAGCACTCTCCAACAAACGGAGCTGAATTTACCAGAACCCGTTTAGCTGTTTTTAGGGTTTTCAGCCTCCTTTTTAGGAGTTCTTGTTTAGGTAGGATTCTCTTCCCTTGTAGGGTTGGAGTCCGAATTTTCCCTTATTTTAGTCTAGATTAGGATTAGTTAAAGTCCTCTTTAGGTTTTCTAATTAGGACTCTTTTATTTCTTTATTATTATTTAGGAAGTAGTGTTTAGGGAGGAGAGCTTGTTCCCTCACCTATATAAGGAGGCCGCCGGCCACCTCTTGTACTCAGAACCCCCTTTGATTAAATATATTTCAGAACTTATGTTCTTTTCCCTTCGAGTTAATGTGAGGAGCATTGCTTAAGGTTGACTTATCATCAAGAGCATCCACCTCTTGGTGTGGCGTCTTCGACTGGACACTTCTGGTTCCCGGCTGTTATATAGTCGACGGGTCAAAGTACTTATCCGCCCCGGTTCCCGACGGTTTTACCTCGTTGCACGGTGTCCAACTTGCGGTGGTTAGGGTCGTCTGCCCACTGTTGCAGCGGTTCACATCACTTCTTCTTTGGCGGCTTTTGAGGAACAGATTTCGGTTTCTTCGTGGTAATCTGGCCAGCACCTGCAACAGCAATTGATCTAGGCACACTAGAAGAGATATCAGTAACGGAGTTGACCGGAGTCAAACTCCACAGTTTCAACAGCTAAACAATGAAATTCTTCATTCTTAGGATTATATTTCATTCCGTCTTTAAGGCGGAACGTGACAGTTTCTTTACCAACTCTCAAAGTTAAAGAACCATTTGGAACGTTAATTTGCATTCCAGTAGTAGCCATGAAAGGTCGTCCTATGAGGATGGTAGAATCATCCTTACTAGTGTCAATGATAACAAAGTCAGCTAAGAACGTGAAAGGACTACATTTAGTAGCAACGTCTTTAATTTCTCCCCTAGGATTTTTAAGTGATCTATCAGCAAAGATAAGTTGCATACTAGGCGGTTCAAGTTCTCCTAGGTTCAATTTTTCATATAGACTCTTAGGCATAACATTAACAGACGCGCCAAGATCAACCAAACAACGTTCTATCTCAACATCATAAATGACAAGCGGTAGAGTGAAAGAACCAGGATCAGAGCACTTAGCTGGATATGGAGAGGACGGTTTCTTAATACGAGCATCAGGATATCCTTCTTTATTCCCCTTCATGCCAGTCTCGATCCTTGCATTTGGAGGATCATCCTCCTCAGGCGCCACTTTCAGTGCTTCATTCTTCTCTGGAGTTTCAGTGATCCTGCGTAAAACAGAAGAAGCATCAGCAGATAAGCTTGTAAACTTTTTAACAGATACCATCTTAGCTTGTTCCTTTCTCGGATTCGGCTCTGTCTGGCTCGGAAGTTAGCCAAATGGTCGACCAGATGCTAGCATGATCGAGATGTTGTTCACAGCCTGCTCAATTCTTTGACCGGCTGCTATCTGTTCTTGATTGAGAAGAGCTTGAGCTTTGAACTGACTGTCATGATCGTCGAGTCTGGTGATGATCTGACTAAGCTTTTTGTCCAGGTCATTGACGTTGTTTTCCTTCTGGTGCTGCTGACATGTATAGGTGTTATTCAAATATTGATTTTGGCGATTGCTAGGAGCAGTTTCATAGTTACCCGGATTACGGTGTGGCGGCTGATAGACACCTCCCGGTGGATGGTTAGGCTTTTGATCCTGAGCTGGACCAGCTGGGCGGTTATTCTGGTTCTGGTTATGGTTGGCGCCAGCATTGTAGGGAGGTCTGTCTTGATAGTTCCCTCGCTGGCTGAAGTTGCGGTAGCCAGCATAACCATTTTGATTGTTAACGAAGCCTTGTTGAACGAAATTTACCTCTTCGGTGGACCAGACTTCTGTCTTACCAAAATTCTGGCAACGACCTTCGTTATGCGCACAAGCTCCACACCATTCGCAATCAGCAACATAGACAGAAGCTGCCGGCGAGTTGATTGGTGTAGAAGACTTCTTCAGATGCTTCTCTACTTCTGCCGTGATAGTAGCCTCGAGATCGAGCTTGCTCCTTGATCCTTCTGATTGTCGCTCCCAGTTCCTTGACTTGGAAGCACAGTTTGCGAAATGAAGAAGAGCAGCTTCAGGTGTAAGTGTAGTGCAATCCCCTTCAGCTAGAGAATTGACCCATGATGTGACTTTTATTAGTGCATTTTAAGCTTATGAATGACCTATGAAATACCCGTGTTTATTCGTGAAATGACATGACTTATATGCTTTTATTGAAATTTTGTGCAAAGTGTCATTTTGTTGTCCAGTTGCTACTTTGGAGCCAAATTCGTGGGCTATTGGAGTTGCCTCTGTGCATTTTCAGGTTATGGCATCAAAGTACGGATGACAAGGAGCGCATAGGAGCAAACGGGAGGTCATTTGGAGTCCGGACGAGGGAGATATGAGCATTACAAGATCGAGCTTTCTGCAGAGTGCAGGGGTGCACGCCGTGCAGATGTGCACGCCGTGCATGATGCACGCCGTGCACCGTGCACGGTTTGGTGCACGGGCTGTCCAGGAGGCTCCGAAAGAAGATTCAGCTCCAAGGTGCACGCCGTGCAGCCTTGCACGCCGTGTACCCTGCACGCCGTGCATAGGTGCACGCCGTGCACTGTCCCTTGCACTATAAATATTCTTGTTTTTGGCCATTTTGAGCAATTCTATCATATCTCTTGAACCCAAAACACATTTCCACGAACCCTCAAACCCTAGAGCACGTTTTTGGAGCATTTTGAAGCCATTGGAGCTAAGATTGAAGCCAACAAACCTTGGGAGAAGTGCTTACAAGTGGAGAAGTGAAGATCATCTCAAGGATTCATCCATGGTGTTCTTGGTGACCATTCTTCCTTCTTTTCTCTTTACTCCCTTGGCCATGTGTGGCTGATTTTCTAGGGTTCATCTTGGATGGGTAGAATAGTTGTGCTATGATAGAGGGATGATTGTATAGAACTTGCCATGATTGATCTTGGTTGTATGAGGATGATTCCTAGACTTGTTCTTAATGCCATTTTATGCCATGTTTACTTAATTTGGTCCATTCATTGTAATTTGATGCATGAGAGTGCTTGGATTGCATAGATTGTAGGTCTAGGGATTGAAGTGAGTGTTTTCTAAGAGATTAGATCGTCTTATTTCAACCATTTTCACTTGATTTCTCTCTTGGGCATTTTATCGAACACTTGGTGTGCATGTGGATTTTCATTCAATTGAGTTTAAAAAGGCTTTTTGGTGAATCTCTTAGTGTTAGGGCATTGATATGAGAGTGTTGTGCCTAGCCTTGTGGTCATAGAGTCTTAAGAGAGGGTCTTGTGTCTTGGCATTTCATCAAACACTTAGAATGCATCCTTTTTCACTTAGCTTGAGAGCGAGAGCCTAAGTTGAGTGGTATTAGGATAGGGATTAGGTGCTACGAGAGTGCATCGAGTCTATTAAAGTGAAATGCATGGTCATCCGAATGCAAACTCGATCTTAATTGGCTTGTTTGTTCAATTAGTCATCTTGAGCATGATGAAACTACCCACCAAGAGAACCTCTTTGTCTTTGATTTGCACCGCTTTATTTGTCTTTCTTCCTTTTAGTCTCCTTTAAGTTTTTAATATCTTTTTCAAATCAAAACTCCTTTCAAATGAATAGACCGTCTACGAGGAATGTGAGTAGAGGCCATTGAGAGAACCCCGAGGAATACGACCTTGGTAAACCCGTTTTATCAAGTTTTTGGCGCCGTTGCCGGGGAACTCTCTCATTCCCTTGAAAGCATTTAGTAGTGGACCGTTCTATTCACTTCCTTCCGTTTTAGTTTTGCTTCTTTATTGTTTGTTTTTGTATTGGTTTGTGTAGTTTCGTTATCCCGCATTGTTGTACTACTTGGTTGTGTTTGTTGTGCGTGTTTGTAGGTCCCTTATCCACCTATCTAGTTCATGGGAGCAAGGTTGCAAGTAAAATGAATTCGTGGAATAGAGGTAATGGTTATGGACCCTATCAAGGGTGGAATCCATCTCCTAACCCATTTTATGCTCATCCTACTCCATCCAACTACCACCAAGGAACTTATGAGGGAGATAGCCAATGGTGGGATCAAGAACAACAAGCTTCAACACCCATGTGGAATGAACAATGTCCCTATCCATCTCCACCCTACCATCAAGTCTATCAAGAGGATTTCACAAGTCATGAACAACATTTTCCACCACCTTCTATGTTAGAGGAGCTCTTGAAAATGGTAAAGGAAAGTGAGCGTCCTCGAGAGGAGATTGTAAGCTATGAGGAATCTCCTCCACCTTTGCCCATGCTTGAGGAAGTTTTGAAGATTGCGGAAGATAATACATATCAACTTAATCGCATAGCTCAAAGCATGGCGCACATCAATGGGATGCTTGAAAATGATCATCAACCCCATAAGGTGGAGCAACACTCTCCCTCTCCATCCGTGCTAGATGAGTTCTTGAAGATTGCGGACGACAACGCGGCTCGGCTCAATCGCCTAGCTCAAAGTATGAATCTCGTCATGGATGCGCTAGAGAATGAGAATCAGCCCAAGAAGGTGGAGTACACTTATGATGATGAAGATGACATGTGTGAACCGGAGGAGCTTGACACGGAAGAAGATTTGGTAGTGGAGGAGGTTGAAGAGCATGTTCTTCCCATGGAGACGCCATATGACAATGATGTGAGGATAGAGGAACCAATGATACTTGAGGTTGATGACCCTTTAGAGGAGGTGAGAGATGATTTGGAGACGCTTCAAGAAGAGGTGGCACCGAGAGTGGTGCACGAAAGTGAACAACACCACCCTATTGAGGTCCCACCAAAGGTTGTGAGTACTCTTCAATCTTCTTGCTTGATCATGAAGTACTTGTGTCAAGAGACGGACACAAGCTTCATAACCTCCCCTAAGGTGATAATGGAAGAGAAGTCGTCCATGTGTGAACCGGAAGACTCCTTGAGTGGCATCACCAACTTGGAGACAATGGATCTCAATGGAGGCTCCCTACCATACTTTCTTCCTCAAGCTTCAACACTCAAAGGTAGTAAGCCACCCCAAGGTCTCAAGTGCTATACAAGCATCAATGTGCATTGGCTAGTCTACCATTCCTCCAAGATGCTACTTGGAGCTCAACTTTCATCATGGAAGAAGCTACTTGACATCAAGGAGGTACTAAGTTGGACACCATAACACAGGTATCGTCAAGCTTAAGACGGTAACCAAGCGCTTATTGGGAGGCACCCCATGTTATCCTTAATCTTTTGTTTTTAATTGTTCTTTGAGGTTTTTGTGTTATTTTAGCTTTTTGAATAAGGTTTGACAAGCATTTTGGATCACTCTTCACCAAGGATCATCATGGAACGCTTTCACCATTTTTACGTCCTATGCTCCTCTCTACCAACGCGGTAACTTCGTTCCACCTTACCCTCTCTCTCGTGATCATTGAGGACAATGCTCATGTTAGTCGTAGGGGAGTTTGAGGTTTGATGTGATTATTTGTGGTAGAGATGTAATGATATGCTTTGATGATTTGCATGATCTTGATTGTTTCCAAATTCCTCTATTGTAGAATCGTTCGGTTCTTGACTTTTGGCGTTTAATTGACTTCAAGTTTTCACAATGACATTTAGACTGTCCTACTTAGAACCTATAACCAGCATGTTAGCACTAATATCAAATGATTCTGGGCCAGAACTGAGATTTTATCACTCTTGTATGTTGGTTGATTGGTTTGATACGTGTTTTTATACCGCTCAATAACACCGGTCTAAGTTGATGAAGGCAATCAGAATTTTCACCCCTTTTTCATGTTTTTCTTTACCCTTTTTTTGATCCTTCGTGATTGTCGCTTGAGATTAGACGGAATCCAATTCGAAATCTTGTGTGGAAGTTGTAAGGGGCTAAGGATCAAGTGGCTAAATTGTGAAGAAAAAAAAATGCTCAAAAGAAAAGCTAGGCAAGCTCGGCACCTAAATGAAGTGTCGGGTTGAGCACTAGCAAAAGGGCAAAGGCTGTGAGCTAGGCAGGTTCAACACCTAAGTGAAGTGTTGAATCGAGCACTAGTATGCAGTAAGAAAAAAAAATGGAAATGAAAAGAAAAGAAAAGAAAGAAAAAGAGTTCTCAATGTAGCCCTTGATCCTAGCCAGAGTTTGTAAAGTGCGGATCTAGAAGCGGATGAAGTCGAGTCGATAGCCACATCATAATCACTCACCACTTACGATCCATATCCCGATTTCAAGTCCTTTTGATTAGAGTTGGTGTTGTCGTGGTCGGTTTTGCTGTGTCCCAATCAACCACTACTTGAAGTGTGCAGAAATTAGTGAGGTTTAGACTTGTTTGGTTGATGTTCTTGCATGTGTAGGTTTAGTTTGTTCGTGGAACAGTTTAAGCTAAATTGTGATTGCTTGAATCTCAATGGACCGAACTTGTCATTTGTGAACTTGGATGTTTTCTAATTCATTTGCTTGAGGACAAGCAAAGCTTAGTCGTAGGGGAATTTGATGTGACTTTTATTAGTGCATTTTAAGCTTATGAATGACCTATGAAATACCCGTGTTTATTCGTGAAATGACATGACTTATATGCTTTTATTGAAATTTTGTGCAAAGTGTCATTTTGTTGTCCGGTTGCTACTTTGGAGCCAAATTCGTGGGCTATTGGAGTTGCCTCTGTGCATTTTCAGGTTATGGCATCAAAGTACGGATGACAAGGAGCGCATAGGAGCAAACGGGAGGTCATTTGGAGTCCGGACGAGGGAGATATGAGCATTACAAGATCGAGCTTTCTGCAGAGTGCAGGGGTGCACGCCGTGCAGATGTGCACGCCGTGCATGATGCACGCCGTGCACCGTGCACGGTTTGGTGCACGGGCTGTCCAGGAGGCTCCGAAAGAAGATTCAGCTCCAAGGTGCATGCCGTGCAGCCTGCACGCCGTGTACCCTGCACGCCGTGCATAGGTGCACGCCGTGCACTGTCCCCTGCACTATAAATATTCTTGTTTTTGGCCATTTTGAGCAATTCTATCATATCTCTTGAACCCAAAACACATTTCCACGAACCCTCAAACCCTAGAGCACGTTTTTGGAGCATTTTGAAGCCATTGGAGCTAAGCTTGAAGCCAACAAACCTTGGGAGAAGTGCTTACAAGTGGAGAAGTGAAGATCATCTCAAGGATTCATCCATGGTGTTCTTGGTGACCATTCTTCCTTCTTTTCTCTTTACTCCCTTGGCCATGTGTGGCTGATTTTCTAGGGTTCATCTTGGATGGGTAGAATAGTTGTGCTATGATAGAGGGATGATTGTATAGAACTTGCCATGATTGATCTTGGTTGTATGAGGATGATTCCTAGACTTGTTCTTAATGCCATTTTATGCCATGTTTACTTAATTTGGTCCATTCATTGTAATTTGATGCATGAGAGTGCTTGGATTGCATAGATTGTAGGTCTAGGGATTGAAGTGAGTGTTTTCTAAGAGATTAGATCGTCTTATTTCAACCATTTTCACTTGATTTCTCTCTTGGGCATTTTATCGAACACTTGGTGTGCATGTGGATTTTCATTCAATTGAGTTTAAAAAGGCTTTTTGGTGAATCTCTTAGTGTTAGGGCATTGATATGAGAGTGTTGTGCCTAGCCTTGTGGTCATAGAGTCTTAAGAGAGGGTCTTGTGTCTTGGCATTTCATCAAACACTTAGAATGCATCCTTTTTCACTTAGCTTGAGAGCGAGAGCCTAAGTTGAGTGGTATTAGGATAGGGATTAGGTGCTACGAGAGTGCATCGAGTCTATTAAAGTGAAATGCATGGTCATCCGAATGCAAACTCGATCTTAATTGGCTTGTTTGTTCAATTAGTCATCTTGAGCATGATGAAACTACCCACCAAGAGAACCTCTTTGTCTTTGATTTGCACCGCTTTATTTGTCTTTCTTCCTTTTAGTCTCCTTTAAGTTTTTAATATCTTTTTCAAATCAAAACTCCTTTCAAATGAATAGACCGTCTACGAGGAATGTGAGTAGAGGCCATTGAGAGAACCCCGAGGAATACGACCTTGGTAAACCCGTTTTATCAACCCACTTGGCAGATTCTTCTCGAAGACCTCGAGCAAAGATTTCAGCTAACTGCCTCTGCTTGAATCCGTGATGAGGACAGTTGTAGAGAGGTTCTTGGAATCGATTCCAAGTATCGTACAAGCTTTCGCCTTCTTTTTGGGAGAATCTGGCGATGCTGTCTTTGATGGCTATTGTTCTGGCAGAGTATCCCAATCAAGTGTAATATCCAGGTGCTTTGCCAGTAAGCCACCTCTTGGATGCGCCTTTCAGAGAGAACGGGAAAGCTCTCAAGCAAAGAGTGTTCTTGTCGAGGTTTCCGTTCTTGAAAGTGCTGCAGAGATCAAGGAAATCCGCCAGATGTGTGCACGGATTGTCTAGTGGCCTGCCTTCAAACTGTAGATCCCTAGAGATCATAGTCAAGAATGGAATCTTGATCTCATAGTCAGGATCTCCTTCAACGCGCGGCACGGCAATGGCAGATGGAACACTAGTCGCGCTCGGCTTGTTGTAGTCAGCTAGACTCTTCTGTGCAGTTGGTGGTGGTGGATTTCCGCCTGGTGGTGGTGGTGGTGGTAACTGATCAGTCATGGTAGGAGATGAAGGAGGTGAAAGTGACTCGGTGTATGAAACGGATGAAGGTGACGGTGAAGGTGAAGATGAGGAACTCTCCTTCAGTTCCTCGATCTTAATCGGAGTGACGGATGGAGGTGGATTGGTTCTGCTTCTCATTGGAATCTACGATTGTCGAGGTGGAGTAGAACTACTTGGTCTCTCTATACTCTTAGCCTTGTCGGTTTGGGAGCGAGTCCAAGGGCGGCGATGCATACACCTGTGAACAACCTACAAATAACAAAAACAAACAAAAACCAGTGTAAAATCGAAGTGGGTGGAAAAGTGAAAGATGGAAAGTAAAAGAATAAATTGCCAGTTCTTCTTTCAAACAATCAAAAGAAGTCCCTGGCAACGGCGCCAATTTGATGAACCCGTCGTTTTGCTGGTTCAAACAAATAACTAACAAAGCTAACAAAGGCTAGGGTAGATCGTATTCCACGGGCCTTCTAATGATCGACTACTCAAATAAGCTAGCAAATTACTCAGATTAAACACTTCGTGCGTGGTGTGAGTTCCACGACTTCTAATTCTTAGAAATGCAGAGAAATTAAAAATTGAAACTAAAAACAGATTGAAAATTAGGGTTGAAAACAGAGATGACAGACGAACTTAGACTTCGAATCCCCCTTCGTTCACTAGAGCATAGGCAATCAACAGATCAGCGGATTTCAATTCTCATTCAATCAATTCTAAGACACCACCATAACCCCTAACCCTTAGGTGTAAGACCGGCGAACGTTCGCTTCTATCCTTAGCTTAACAAGAATCTAATCTAGGTGATCAATCCAGACAAGAAACATAAACAACGAAGAACAAACCAAACATGAAAGAGAAAATGATTGAACTTTGAATCTAATCACCGCCGATCCGTGACCGCTTTAAAGCTCTGGGTCACTTAGGGTTCATCTAGTCTAAGCTCTAAGAGTTTAGCTACTCATGTTTATCACAAAAGAATCAAAGACAAATATAGAGTTCATCATCCAAAGGAAGAACAGAAAAGTATCTGAAAAACCTAATTAAGATGACTCCGTCAGAACTTCGATCTTCCGGTAGACTGCAATCCTAGCTCCGAGTCCTCGAGATGGAAGGGATGGCATCACGATCTCTTTCTGGCTCTTCGAACTCTAAACTCTCCTTCAGAACTCTTGAGAATCCTTGAAGTATTTGGTATTAGTTGGAAATTATGATTATGAAAAGTCTATCTTGATTTGGGCCGCCGGTTAAGTATTTATACTTAAACCTAATACCGCCGGATTTTAACTGAGATTTTTGGCGAAAATATGAAGGAATTTTCACCGAAAATTCCTTTACAAAATAGGTTGTCCGCCGGCTGAATTCTCCTGTGTTTTTCGAACCGATGGTTTTCGGTGAAAACTTCATATTTTTGCCGAAAACTTCTGTGGTTGAGCTCCAGTGGATTTGTTCATGTATTTTCGCCAAAAACCCTAGGTGTTTTCGCCGAAAATTCCTTTGTAAAATGGGGCAGGAATTGGTTTGATTTGGTTGGCTCCTTGGATCGATTCCGGTGCGATTCCTTGATGTTCCAACGCCTTAGACACGTCCTTGGCTACTTATTTGACGGCAAAAACCTGTGCTAACATAGAAACACTAGAAAACCATCAAATAGACCCGAAACGGGCCAAGGTAACACAAATGGCACGAGATAGGGCAATTGATTGAATATTCATTATTCTACCCTAAAAATCATGTTTTAAGCAAGGAAATGTCGCTTAAATGAGGCTGATAATCACGTCAAATCGAGTGTCATCATTGGTCCTTCTTCCATTGATGGGAACCAGAGGAGTAGTCCTGTTGCCAATGGTCTATGAGAGCTAGTCGCTCACCATGTGGGCCCGAGGGCTGTGGTGTTGGTGGAGCAGGCGCCGGTGTGGGAAAATTTGATCCCGAAAATGGTGTGTAGACGCCGAGACTCACTGAAAGGTCGAGGCCACGTGCGACAGCGAGGTCTGCTCCGATGTGATCAACCTCGGTGCTGGGAAGGCTGGGGTCCCACTTGTCACGAATCTTTAGAGTGTCAATCAGACAAGAGACGAAAGGGCCGCCAGGGAGGGCAGTGGGTAGTTTCTTGGTAGTTGTGCGCTTATGAAAGAAACGAGCTAGCCACCACCCTAGATGAAGGCGTGCGAATTCCTCAACGGCATGGAAGAGAATGAACTCTTCCAGGGATATGTGGTGGCGTGTTTCCTTGCTGCAATAACACAGAGAACGAGTCCAAATATAATGAAGGGATTTGAAAAGGGGGTGAGCGATGTTACCTACTGTGGCGCGGCTGGGATTGGATTCGGGATCACCGGAGATGAAGTGCCATACGCCCAAATATGGGTAATGTGTCACCGAGTTCACCTCCTCAAAACCAAAGGAAGCATTGGGGCCGAAGAGGAGGGCGAACTCATCGATGGTCTTTTCGTGCTGGACTCCACCGAGACGGAAGTAGATGCACTTCAAGAGCCGATGAGGTTTCTGCGTGGTCCATTCAAATTAGCTCCAGAATTCCTGGAGGGGGTACCAGAGGGCAAGTGGAGCCAGAGGTGGTCAGAGCTCGCAATCGGGTTAGCTCGAGGGCATGGGTGATGCTGGCGTGCCATCCCTGGTGATGACATTTGATGCTATCTAGAGAGAGGATAGCCACCTTGGCAGGAGGAATGTCCTTGATCTTGTCTCGTAGGTCACCTGGGTGTGCTGGAGGAAGGGCGGAAATGAACGGATGAGGGCCCTCAGAGGGAATGGGAGCTGGAGTGATTGGGGGAGGGATCTTTGAGGTCACGGCTCTCGAAGCGGAAGAGGAGTGGGTCGGAGCTCTATCCAATCAGGCCTTTGTTCGTCGCTCTCGTCGCACAGAGTCTTAAACTACAGGTTCATGAATGGAGAACTCAAAACAACGATGAGAAAAAGTGGCCTCACCCACTAGTCGAAACTCGTTTAAACAAGAAATGAAGACAATCGAGTGGGATAAGCAATCCAAAACGTGTAAACCTAGAACCATCGCTTGAAGATAAAAGCAGCAAGCATATCACACATACAAAGCTAAACCGCAAGTGACAATTCAACACCATACAAATTCGGCAATTAAGCATAGCTAGCCCAATTAAGGTTTCTCCAAGGAACAATCAACGATTCAATGATATTAACATACATAGCACAGAAAAATGAACAGCATTCAAATGCTCAAGATATCAAGACAAATCGCAAGCTCCAAAAGACAAAACCGTAAGAAATCATCACAAACCATAGCAAACGGCGCTCAAACATCATCAATTCATGAAAAACCCTCAAAAATACTAGATCACCAGTTCGACCAATCAGCCAAATCACCACAAACGGGGCACATAAATCGAGGCGACAAAAGTCAACCAAAGTCAACTCAATGAAACTCAACGATCTATACGCAAAAATTCGCAATGAAAAACCACACAAGTACCTGAAGATATGGTGGCTGAAACGATACGAGGAGATCTGTGAAAAACTTAGAAAATGAAGTTGCAGTGGAATCGAAGCTAAGAGCTCCGATTCGGTGTCTAGTGTCAAAGTGTAGGAAGAGGGAGCTGCGCGTGCGCAAATCGGCGGCGTTTAGGCGGTTTGGTGCTCGAAATGGGACAAGAACAAGATTTAGGTTGTTGCCGAAAAAGATTAATAAAAGTGAATAATGTTTGGATTTCTGGAAATTTTCGCGAAAAGAATTAATTTCGAGAAAAGTTTAAAACTGTCTGCCAAATTTTAAAGCAAAGTTACGGTGAAAGTTCACTGCACTTTTCCAAAAAGTATGTCAAACACTGGTAAAAAGTTTAAGGAGGTTCAAAGAGAGTTTCGCAAGAAGGCAATCGACGAAACTAGACACAACTTAAAAATATTTTTTAAACTCAGCAACCTTGAATCAAACAAATTCAACAAGGTCGGAATACCCAGATGATGGAAGAAGCGAGACCAGACACACAAAGGAACATTAATAGATCCACAAAGACACTTTTGCTCCCCGAACGATCTAAACGAGATTGACTCAAGAATTCAAAACTGACTCGGCATGTGGTTGCCTCCCACGAAGCACTCTTGCTTAACGTCCTTGAGCTGGACGATACCTGGATGGTGGTCATGAGGTCGAGTTGAAGTGGTGAACGTTGATCAGGGCAGCAACTAAATCTTGGAGATACCTCTTGAGCCTATGACCATTTACCACAAAGGGTACTTGATCGAGACCTTTTATTTTGATAGCTCCCAGCAGTTGATGACACTCGATTTGACGTGATTATCAGCCTCATTTAAGCGACATTTCCTTGCTTAAGACATGGTTTTTAGGGTAGAATAGCGAATATTCACTCAACTGCTCTATCTCGTGCCATTTGTGTTACTTTGGCCAGTTTCGGGTCTATTTGATGGTTTTCTAGTGTTTTCATGATAGCACAGTTTTTCCCGTCAAATAAAGTAGCCAAGGACGTGTCTAAGGCATTGGAGCCTCGAGGAACCGCACCGGAACCGGTCCAAGGAGTCGATCAAGCCAACTCAAATCCTGCCCCGATTTACACTATAGTTTTCGGCGAAAACTCCTCAGGTTTTTGACGAAAACTCATGAAGAAATCGGCAGAGCTCACAAGGAGAAGTTTTTGGTGAGAAGTCAAAGTTCTCGCCGAAAACTCTGAACTTCAAACTCACAGGAGAATCAGCCGACGGAAGCTCCGATTTACACTGAAGTTTTTGGCAAAAACTCATCAAGTTTTCGCCAAAAAATCCTTCACAAATTCGGAGATTTAGGGTTAAGTATAAATACTTAAACCGGCGGCCCAAAAACATATACCTCATAATATAATTTTCAAAAAGAGAATTCTCAGGAGTTCGAGATCGAAGAAGTTTGAGAGAGCAGAGTTTTAGAGTTCGAAGAGCCAGGAAGAGATTGTGACGCCATCCCTTCACCTCGGAGACTCGGAGCTAGGATTGAAGATTACCGGAGAGCGAAGTTTTGCCAGAATCGTCTAAATTAGGTTTTACAGTTTCTATCTGTTCTATCTTTTCTTGATGAACTCTGTTTCTATCTTTGATTCTTTTGTTATGAACATGAGTAGCTAAACTCGTAGAGCTTAGACTAGATGAACCCTAAGTGACCCAGGGCTTTAAAGCGGTCCCGGAACAGCGGTAATTAGATTCGAAGTTCAATCAGTTTCTCTTTGCATGTTTGATTTGTTCTTCGTTGTTTATGTTTCTTGTCTGGATTGATCACCTAGATTAGATTTGTGTTAAGCTAAGGATAGAAGCGAATGCTCACCTTACTTTAAAACATCAAATCGAACAATTAACCTATTCATTGGAGTGTGCCTTTCGTAGGAACCAGTTAGGGTTAATCCACTGCAAGAGTAACTCATAAATCGTTAGTAATTCCACCAGTTAGTTTAGTCGTTGCGAGAGGCGACCGTACCCAGGCGACTGATTAATCTTGGTAGCTAGATCGGATAGAGTGAACGTTCGCCAGTCTTAAACCTAATGGTCAGGACTTATGGTGGTGTCTTAGAACTGATTGAATGATAATTTAAATCCGTTGATCTGTTGATTGCCTATGCTCTGGTGAACGAAGGGGGATTCGAAGTCTAAGCTTGTATGTTGTCTTTGTTAAGTCAACCAATCTTTCAATCTGTCTTTCAGTTTAGTTTTTAATTTCCTTGCATTTTCTAGAATAGAAGTCGTGGAACTCACACCACGCACAGCGTGTTAAACCTGAGTAATTTGCCTTTACATTTGAGTACACAATTATTAGAAGACCCTTGGAATACGATCTACTTAGCTTCTAGCTGGGTAGTTATTTGATACCCTGTTCTGCAGCGTTCATCAGCGGTGTTTGCTTAATGGCTGTGTAGGGACCGGACCATCCGTACTTCAACTTCCCAGGAAAGAGCTTCACGCGTGAGTTGTACAGAAGGACCTGGTCTCTGACATAGAACGTCTTATGTTCTATCATATGAGAATCGTGAATCCGCTTGGTTCGTTCTTTATAAAGCCTTGTGCTCTCATAGGCGTTGAGGCGGTGTTCCTCAAGTTCATCTATCTGCATAAACGTTTTATCTCCTGCAAACTCGAGATGCAAGTTCAGATCTTTAATAGCCCAGAACGCCTTGTGCTCAAGCTCAACCGGTAGATGGCATACCTTGCCATAAATGAGCCGATATGGCAAAGTACCGATAGGAGTCTTGAAAGTAGTTTGGTACGGCCATAAGGCCTCATCGAGCTTAGATGAACAGTCCTTTCGAGACCGGCCAACTGTTCTATCAAGAATCCGCTTGAGCTCACGGTTAGTCACTTCCGCTTGACCGTTAGCTTGAGGATGATAAGCGGTGGACATCCGATGGGTGACGCCAAAACGCTTGCATATCCGATCGAAGTATCCATGGAAGTGGGTGCCCCTATCGCTTATAATGAAGCGTGGGGTGCCAAAACGCGTGAAAAGACGTTGAAGGAACTTCCCTACCACTCTTGAATCATTAATGGGTAAGGCTTCCGCCTCTGCCCAGTTAGAAACATAATCAACGACTACAAGAATATACTGGTTCTCGTTGGAGGGCGTGAAAGGTCCCATGAAATCAATCTCCAAAACATAAAAAACTTCAACAGTTAAGGAAATATTTTGAGGCATCTCATTGCGGTTCGAAATGTTACCTGACCTCTGGCATGCATCACAATGGTGGGCAAATTCGTCACAGTCACGGAATATAGTCGGCCAAAAGAATTCGGCTTCCAGCACCTTCCGTGCGGTTCAATTCCCTCCGAACTGGCCTTCATGGCATTGTCGCATGATGTCGGCTGCCTCATCTAGTGAAACACATTTTTGGATCATTCCGTCGATTCCGATTCGGAATAAGAAGGGGTCATCCTAGAAGTATAATTTGGACATCTTGATCAACCTTCTTCTCATGTTGTGGTCGAACTCTATTGGAATGGTACCGGAGGTGAGGAAGTTGCCGGTGCCCGCGTACCATGGCTCATCTGGTGTGGTCGCATTACTCAAGGTCTGAGCATGATGGATTGCCCACGGTTCAATGGCTATGCTATTTACCTGTTCTTGGTATTCAAAACGCAACAACTCATCAGGGAAACAATCATCGATAGGGGAAGTAGGAGACTTACCTGGTTGGGATTCTTCGAGTCGGGACAGGTGGTCGGCCGCTACGTTTTCTGCTCCCTTCTTGTCCTTGATCTCTATGTCAAATTCTTGAAATAAGAGAACCCAACGAATCAGCCTGGGCTTTGAGTCTTGTTTTGCCAGTAGGTGGCGCAGAGCAGCATGATCAGTATAAACTAGGGTATGTGAGAGCACCAAATACTGTCTGAGTTTTTTGAACGAGAACACAAATGCTAGGAGCTCCTTTTCTGTCGTGGTGTAGTTGCATTGAGCATCGTTAAGAGTCTTGCTAGCGAAGTAGATTGGATGAAATCTCTTTTCGTTCCTTTGTCCCGGAACGGCCCCAACCGCGAAGTCGCTAGCATTGCACATGATTTCAAAGGGAAAGCTCCAATCTGGTGCCGTGAGGATAGGTGCAGTGGTGAGCTGGGTTTTCAAGATCTCAAAGGCTTCAAGACACGCTGATGAGCTGTAAAACAGTGATCAAATACTATCAAGCTAGAAGCAAGATAGATCGTATTCCACGGGTCTCTACTAATCGTCTACTCAAATATGATGGTAATTTACTCAGGTTTAAGCAAGTTGTGCGTGATGTGAGTTCCATGACTTCTAGACTAAGATGAAGGAAAATTAAAATGAAATTAAAAGACAGAATGATTGGTTGGTTTAGATAGACGATAAACAAGTTTAGATTTCGAATCCCCCTTAGATCACCAAGGCAACAACAATCACAAGACCAGCGGTTTTCAATTCTCATTCAATCAATTCCTAAACACCACCATAACTCCATACCCTTAGGTTTAAGACTGGCGAATGATGACACTCGAATTGACGTGATTATCAGCCTCATTTAAGCGACATTTCATTGCTTAAGACACAGTTTTTAGGGTAGAATAGTGAATATTCACTCAACCGATCCATCTCATGCCTTTTGTGTCACCTTGGTGATGACACTCGATTTGACGTGATTATCAGCCTCATTTAAGCAACATTTCCTTGCTTAAGACATGGTTTTTAGGGTAAAATAATGAATATTCAATCAATTGCCCTATCTCGTGCCATTTGTGTTACCTTGGGCCGTTTCGGGTCTATTTGATGGTTTTCTAGTGTTTTTACGTTAGCACAGGTTTTTGCCGTCAAATAAAGTAGCCATGGACGTGTCTAAGGCATTGGAATCTCGAGGAACCAAACCAGAATCGATCAAAGGAGCCAATCAAAGTCAAAGCAAATCCCTACCCGACTACAAAGATATTTTTGCCGAAAATACCCTATTGATTTCGGCGAAAATAATAGTACAAACCAACTGATGCCGAGTCAAAGGTATTTTCGGCGAAATTGATTAACTCTTCGATCCGAAAATAGAGTACAGAGAAATCAGCCGGCGGTGTCTTCAATTACAAGAATATTTTTGGCAAAATACTTCATTATTTTCGGCGAAAATAACAGAAGGAATCCGGCGACTTAGGGTTTAAGTATAAATACTTAACCCGGCGGCCCAAAGGGGGAGACGAATCATTATTCATCTTTTCACAATCAGACTTTTGAGAGTCAGCCGACTCGAGGGTCGATAGATAGAGTTTAGAGAGTTCGAAGATCCGTGGAGAGATCGTGACGCCATCCTTCCACCTCGGAGAACTCGGAGCTTAAAGTTGAAGATCCAGGAGATTGAAGCTTCGCGGGAGTCGTCAGAATTAGGTTTTTCAGTTCTTATCTGTTCTTCCTCTGTATGATGATCTTCATTGTTGCCTTTGATTCTCTTGTTTCTGATATGAGTAACTGAACTCGTAGAGCTTAGATTAGATGAACCCTAAGTGACCCAGGGCTTTAAAGCGGTCACGGATCGGCGGTAATTAGATTCGAAGTTCAATCAGTTTCTCTTTTTCATGTTTGATTTGTTCTTCCTTGTTCATGTTTCTTGTCTGGATTGATCACCTAGATTAGATTCTGGTTAAGCTAAGGATAGAAGCGAACGCTCGCCTTACTTTAGAACATCGAATTGAACAATTAACCTTATAATTGGAGCGTGCCTTTCGTAGGAACCGATTAGGGTTGATCCACTGCAAGAGTAACTCGTTAATCATTAGTAATTGCACCAGTTAATTAAGTCGTTGCGAGAGGCGACCGTACCCGGGCGGCTAGTTAATCTTGGTAGTTAGAACGGATAGAGCGAACGTTCGCCGGTCTTAAACCTAAGGGTAAGGAGTTATGGTGGTGTCTTAGTAATTGATTGAATTAGAATTGAAAACCGCTGGTCTTGTGATTGCCGTTGCTCTGGTGATCTAAGGGGGATTCGAAATCTAAGTTCGTCTATCTTCTCGTTAGTCAACCTTTTAATCTTTCTGTCTTTTATTTTCCTGCTTTATTAGATTAGAAGTCGTGGAACTCACACCACGCACAACCTGTTTAAATCGAGTAATTTGCCAACATATTTGAGTAGACAAGAAGAAGAGACCTCGAGTAGAATACGATCTAGTCTACCTTGGTAGATTAGTTATTTGATACCGCTAAAACTGCAGCTGTCAAATTGGCGCCGTTGCCGGGGACTCTTCTAATTGTTTGAAAGAAGAGTTGGCAAATTATTCTTCTACCTTTGCGCCTTACCATTTATTTTCCCTCCATATTTCCATGATTTACCTGGGTAGTGCTTTTGAGTTTTGATTATGCAGGATTACAGGTGGGATGACCGGTACCGAGAGTGGTACATCAATGAAGCACCATATCCCGAAGATTATCGAGAATTGCTACATCAACAACAACTACAGACGGCGAGATTTGACTCCCTCTTTGATAAGATCTCTTCAATGCTACAAGGTTACCAAGAGACACACCAACAAGAGCATCAAAGTAGCGCTAGAGATAACCAAGAGACGCTTCATGAACATCAACAATGCTCGTCGAGAACCCAATCTGCCTTGGATAATATCTCTTCAATGCTAAAAGCTCATCTCGCAACGGACATCAAGCTCGAGCAACCAAAGCAGTTAATGACAGAAGACGCTCAAGAGCTGTTCGAAGAAGAAGATGATGATCGTATCCATGACTATTATGAGCTAGAAGAATCCTTGGCGGTGGTGGTTGATGAAGACATAAAGCTAATCCATCCTGAAGTTGAAGCCGAAGAGGAGCACATAGAAATTGAGGAGATACCCTCACCTACACTTCCACCGAGTCAACCTGTAGAGAAGATGGAGCTCATTGAACATGTCGCGCCATACTACCTATTTCCTCCTCCAGAAGGAGAATTCGAGAAGAACTGGTCATCCAACCAGAACCGCGATCTACTAGAGCCTACAGGTTACATCACCCTTCTGGAGTGCTACATGGCACTCAACCGCTGCCCTTGAAGAAGACGATTGACTTCAAGGAACTTCTGAGTTGGGGTCCCTAACAGGTACCGTCCGGCTCAAGGACGTTAAAAGAGAGCGCTTCGTGGGAGGCAACCCACGGCTGGAGTTCGTTTTTGAATTTTGAGTCAGTCTTTTCGTCGTTCGAGTCAGGTTTGGGGGAGCCAAAGTGTCAGTTTAATTTTCTTTCGTTTTAATTTGTTTTTCGTTAGTTTTTGAAAAAAAAGGGGTTTTAAAATAAATTTTCGGCGAGAATTGAAAATTCTCGACCGAAAACAAGTCACAGGAGCGTCCCTTTATTTTTGTGTGTTTTCCGAAGATATTTTTGGCGAAAACTCCTAAAGTTTTCGCCGAAAACTTGTGTTTTTTTTGAAAATCAGTTAGATTTTTTCGGCCCGATTCTAACGCATACTTGATCGTCCAAATCGGAGCTCTGTAGCTCCAGTTATGCCCGAAACAAGTTTTTCACGTTTTTGGCCAACTTCGTCGCTTTCCGTCCATTTTCTTGAGTCGTGTCTAAAAGGTTAGTTGTTGGGTTTTCAATTTCAAATCTTTTGACATATTGATTGTTGAATTTCGACGAGTTTAATACCTGTCTACCTTGTTTTGCATGTCTGCTGTTTCGGTGTGATTTTTTTCTGAACTAATTGAGCTTGGATGATCTAGATTGCTCTAGTAGTGTCGTGCCGTGAATTTGAAAAAAAAAGAGTCAAAATATTTTCAAAATTCCCCTTAACCTTCTTTGTTTGACTTTTATTCTGTGTGGATCCGGGGCACTTGTCCCGGTATCCTTTTGATCTTTTTGTTGTTTTTGTTTTTGTAGGAACTCGAGTAGCTACTCCGCTCTGCTCGGACGCTCCGTGTTCATCCCCTACACCGACCATCTCGTCACAGGTTCTTCGTATCTCTCTACTCTAGTTTAGTCCTGTGAGGACACAAAACCGTTTAAGTGTGGGGTAGGATGTTAGAATTTGCCTGATCTTGCTTGCTATCTATGATTCTGTGGTTCAAATTTGAAAATTTCTCTTGCATAGAATTGCTCAATTCTTGACTTTTGATGTTAAATTGACTTCAATTTTGAACAATGACATCTAGACTGTTCCACTTAGAACCTGTAACCAACGTGTTGGAACTGATATTAAATGAGTCTAGGTCAGAACAGATCATAAATCACTTCAGTAGTTGAAACTTGAATTAATTGAACTGATTGGTCTGTTAATAACAAAGCTCGATAACACCGTTCTAAGATGATAGATGCTAGCTTCTCCCATGTTTTTCACTCCATATTTGATCACCTGTGATTGTGGCTTGAGATTAAATGGAAATCCAATTCGAAATCTCGTGTAAAAAGTTATAACTAGCTAGGATCAAGTGTTAAATCAATAAATCAAGTGTTTGAGTGGTGAAATTTGAGTTGTGCAAATCAATGTAAAGTTCTTTAAAGTGCTGAAAATAAAGCTAGGCAAGCCCGACACCTAAGTGAAGTGTTCGGGTTGAGCACTAGCATAAGCACAAATACTGTGAGCTAGGAAGGTCCAACACCTAAGTGAAGTTTTTGGTATCGAGCACTAGTATGCAGTAAATAAATTGAACGAAGAAGTTGAAACTTGAAATAAATTGTTGTTTAAATCAGTCCTAGCTAGAACATGTAACGCACAGATCTAGAAACGAATGAAGTCGAGACGATAGCCACGTCACTTTTTCCTATCTCCGCGTCCACATCATGGCTAGAGCTTAAAGTCTTTTTGATTAGAATTGGTGTTATCGTAGTCGGTTAATTATGATTAATTGTTTTACCAAGAAACAAGCTTTGTTAAAACCACTACTTGAAGTGTGCAGAAATTAGTGAGATCGAAAACTTGTTTCGTTGATGTTCTTGCATGTGTAGGTCACTCTTTCTACGTGGAACAGTCTAAACCAAATTGTTAGAATTGAATCTCGGTTTAATCTCGTGTCATTTGTGAATTTGAGTGTGTTCTAGTTCAGTTTGCTTGAGGACAAGCAAAAGCTTAAGTGTGGGGTATTAGGATGTTAGAATTTGCCTGATCTTGCTTGCTATCTATGATTCTGTGGTTCAAATTTGAAAATTTCTCTTGCATAGAATTGCTCAATTCTTGACTTTTGATGTTAAATTGACTTGAATTTTGAACAATGACGTCTAGACTGTTCCACTTAGAACCTGTAACCAACGTGTTGGAACTGATATTAAATGAGTCTAGGTCAGAACAGATCATAAATCACTTCAGTAGTTGAAACTTGAATTAATTGAACTGATTGGTCTGTTAATAACAAAGCTCGGTAACACCGTTCTAAGATGATAGATGCTAGGTTCTCCCATGTTTTTCACTCCATATTTGATCACCTGTGATTGTGGCTTGAGATTAAATGGAAATCCAATTCGAAATCTCGTGTAAAAAGTTATAACTAGCTAGGATCAAGTGGTTAAATCAATAAATCAAGTGTTTGAGTGGTGAAATTCGAGTTGTGCAAATCAATGTAAAGTTCTTTAAAGTGCTGAAAATAAAGCTAGGCAAGCCCGACACCTAAGTGAAGTGTTCGGGTTGAGCACTAGCATAAGCACAAATACTGTGAGCTAGGCAGGTCCAACACCTAAGTGAAGTGTTTGGTATCGAGCACTAGTATGCAGTAAATAAATTGAACGAAGAAGTTGAAACTTGAAATAAATTGTTGTTTAAATCAGTCCTAGCTAGAACATGTAACGCACAGATCTAGAAACGGATGAAGTCGAGTCGATAGCCATGTCACTTTTTCCTATCTCCGCGTCCACATCATGGCTAGAGCTTAAAGTCTTTTTGATTAGAATTGGTGTTATCGTAGTCGGTTAATTATGATTAATTGTTTTACCAAGAAACAAGCTTTGTTAAAACCACTACTTGAAGTGTGCAGAAATTAGTGAGATCGAAAACTTGTTTCGTTGATGTTCTTGCATGCGTAGGTCACTCTTTCTACGTGGAACAGTCTAAACCAAATTGTTAGAATTGAATCTCGGTTTAATCTCGTGTCATTTGTGAATTTGAGTGTGTTATAGTTCAGTTTGCTTGAGGACAAGCAAAAGCTTAAGTGTGGGGTATTTGATGACACTCGATTTGACGTGATTATCAGCCTCATTTAAGCAACATTTCCTTGCTTAAGACATGGTTTTTAGGGTAGAATAACGAATACTCAATCAATTGCCCTATCTCGTGCCATTTGTGTTACCTTGGGCCGTTTCGGGTCTATTTGATGGTTTTCTAGTGTTTTTACGTTAGCACAGGTTTTTGCCGTCAAATAAAGTAGCCATGGACGTGTCTAAGGCATTGGAACCTCGAGGAACCAAACCGGAATCGATCAAAGGAGCCAATAAAAGTCAAAGCAAATCCCTACCCGACTACAAAGATATTTTCACCGAAAATACCCTATTGATTTCGGCGAAAATAATAGTACAAACCAACTGATGCCGAGTCAAAGGTATTTTTGGCGAAATTGATTAACTCTTCGATCCGAAAATAGAGTACAGAGAAATCAGCCGGCGGTGTCTTCA
Source organism: Linum lewisii (assembly GCA_034768395.1). Lineage (NCBI taxonomy): Eukaryota > Viridiplantae > Streptophyta > Magnoliopsida > Malpighiales > Linaceae > Linum > Linum lewisii. The sequence goes on along the minus strand of CM068302.1, from coordinate 25,876,234 downwards.
ATTGCAAGAATATTTTCGGCGAAAATACTTCATTATTTTTGGCGAAAATAACAGAAGGAATCCGGCGACTTAGGGTTTAAGTATAAATACTTAACCCGGCGGCCCAAAGGGGGAGACGAATCATTATTCATCTTTTCACAATCAGACTTTTGAGAGTCAGCCGACTCGAGGGTCGATAGATAGAGTTTAGAGAGTTCGAAGATCCGTGGAGAGATCGTGACGCCATCCTTCCACCTCGGAGAACTCGGAGCTTAAAGTTGAAGATCCAGGAGATTGAAGCTTCGCGGGAGTCGTCAGAATTAGGTTTTTCAGTTCTTATCTGTTCTTCCTCTGTATGATGATCTTCATTGTTGCCTTTGATTCTCTTGTTTCTGATATGAGTAACTGAACTCGTAGAGCTTAGATTAGATGAACCCTAAGTGACCCAGGGCTTTAAAGCGGTCACGGATCGGCGGTAATTAGATTCGAAGTTCAATCAGTTTCTCTTTTTCATGTTTGATTTGTTCTTCCTTGTTCATGTTTCTTGTCTGGATTGATCACCTAGATTAGATTCTGGTTAAGCTAAGGATAGAAGCGAACGCTCGCCTTACTTTAGAACATCGAATTGAACAATTAACCTTATAATTGGAGCGTGCCTTTCGTAGGAACCGATTAGGGTTGATCCACTGCAAGAGTAACTCGTTAATCATTAGTAATTGCACCAGTTAATTAAGTCGTTGCGAGAGGCGACCGTACCCGGGCGGCTAGTTAATCTTGGTAGTTAGAACGGATAGAGCGAACGTTCGCCGGTCTTAAACCTAAGGGTAAGGAGTTATGGTGGTGTCTTAGTAATTGATTGAATTAGAATTGAAAACCGCTGGTCTTGTGATTGCCGTTGCTCTGGTGATCTAAGGGGGATTCGAAATCTAAGTTCGTCTATCTTCTCATTAGTCAACCTTTTAATCTTTCTGTCTTTTATTTTCCTGCTTTATTAGATTAGAAGTCGTGGAACTCACACCACGCACAACCTGTTTAAATCGAGTAATTTGCCAACATATTTGAGTAGACAAGAAGAAGAGACCTCGAGTAGAATACGATCTAGTCTACCTTGGTAGATTAGTTATTTGATACCGTTAAAACTGCAGCTGTCACTTGGCCCATTTCGGGTCTATTTGATGTTTTTCTAGTATTTTCGTGTTAGCACAGGTGTTCGCCATCAAATATGGTAGCCAAGGACGTGTCTAAGGCACGGGAACCCCGAGGAATCACACCCGAATCAACCAGAAAAGTCATTCAACTCAAAAGAATTCCTGCCCCATTTACACATATATTTTTGCCGAAAATATCCTTGGGTTTTCGCCGAAAATGCAAGAAGAAATCCTCTGTCCCAATCAAGAAGAAGTTTTCGGCGAAAACCTTGGGAGTTTTCGCCGAAAACCCTACACCATTTAAGCCAAAAGAAACAGACAGATCAAGCAACATTTGAACAAATATTTTCACCGAAAATATCCTTGGATTTTTGGCGAAAATCCCAGTGAAAAAGCAGCAACCGCCGGTTAGGTTTAAATACTGAATCAAGCGGCTAAATAAGATATATCAGAATTTACACACAATTTACACACGGGGACGAAAAATCCCAAGACTGAGAAAATAAGAGAACGAGTGGATAGAGTTCGAGGAGCCAGGAACGGATCGTGACGCCATCCATCCATCTTGGAGAGCCAGTGCTAGGAGTTGAAGATCCAACAGATTGAAGCTGCCAGGAGTCGTCGAAATTAGGTTTTACAGTTCTTCTCTGTCTTCCCTACCTGAGATGTATTCTTTGTCTGTCTTCGATTCTTCTATATTGAATATGAGTAGCTAAACTCGTATAGCTTAGATTAGATGAACCCTAAGTGACCCAGGGCTTTAAAGCAGTCACGGATCGGCGGTGATTAGATTCGAAATTCATTCAGTTTCTTCTTCATGTTTGACTTGTTCTTTGTTCATGTTTCTTGTCTGGTTTGGCCACCTAGATTAGATTCTTGTTAAGCTAAGGATAGAAGCGAACGCTCGCCTTACTTTAGAACATCAAGTTGAACAATTAACCTTATAATTGGAGTGTGCCTTTCGTAGGAACCGATTAGGGTTAATCCACTGCAAGAGTAACTCATAAATCGTTAGAATTTGCACCAGTTAAGTTAAGTCGTTGCAAGAGGCGACCATACCCGGGCGACTAATTAATTGTGGTAGCTAGATCGGATAGAGCGAACGTTCGCCAGTCTTAAACCTAAGGGTCAGGAGTTATGGTGGTGCCTGGGAACTGAATGAACTAGAATCGGAAATCGCTAATCTGTTGATTGCTATTGCTCTGGTGATCTAAGGGGATCCGAAATCTAAGCTTGTCTGCCTTCTGTCTTAGTCAACCAATCAATCGTTATTCGCTTTAATTTCATTTCAATTAATCTTTGCATTTTTAGTATAGAAGTCGTGGAACTCACACCACGCACTAAGTGTTTTAACGTTGAATTTAAATCGCCAACCTATTTGAGTAAGGAAGTAGAGGAGACCCATGGAATACGATCTACCCTAGCTTCACAGCTTGGTAGTTATTTGATTGACCGCTATTCTGCAGCTCATCAAATTGGCGTCGTTGCCGGGGAATTCTTCTATTTCGTTGAAAGAAGAGTTGGCATTTTTATTCTTCTACCTTTCCATATTTCATTTCCATCACACTTCGATTTTACACCGATTGTGTTTGTTTTTTGTCTCTTGCAGATCATAGCAGGTACAAAAATGGATCACTTCCGTTCCATCTTCCTTTACCGCAATGGCTGCTCTTAAGAGTGTTGCGGACTACAGTAAGCCGCGTGCATCCAACTTTCGATCCCCCATCACCGTGCTCTCTAATGACGATGATCCTGATTATGAGATTAAGATTCCTCTCCTAGAACTAATCTCTAGGGACATACAATTCGAAGGAAGACCAGATGATAATCCCTGCACACATATAGATGACTTTCTGGCTGTCTGTGACACTTTCAAGTCTGGGAACCTCAACAAGAACACTTTATATCTCCAAGCTTTTTCGTTCTCTCTCAGAGGTGCAACTAAGCAGTGGCTTGGAAGCAATCCACCAGGTCATTACACTAACTGGGAGGCATTAGCCCAAGATTTTGTTGAGGAATACTTTCCTCCCGCAAGGACAACTGCTTATAAAGACCGCATCTCCAAGTTCACTCAGAGAGAAGATGCAAGCCTGTATGACACTTGGAATGAATTCCAATCTCTTCTCTTCAACTGTCCTCACCATGGTTATGAACAAAGATAGCTGGCTGAATTCTTTGCTCGTGGTATGCGCGAAAAATCTGCAAACTGGGTCAACTCCTTAGCAGACGGAGACTGCACCGCCCTTACTCCTCAGGATGCTCTTCTGCATTTCGCTAGCTGTGCTTCAAAATCTAGAAACTGGAAGAGGCAAAGAGAAGGAACTAAGAGTCAGAGTCAGATGAGTGTTGCAGAGCAGATCAAAGCGGAGGTTCAGAAACATCTACAAGCAGTTGGTATTCTTCTCGACCCCTCGTCAGCTACCATCTTTTCGACTGACTGTGGATGGTGTGGATCCTGTGCTCATAACGGCGGAAGCTGCCTCAACTTCGGTGCAACAAAATTTTGGTCTACAGAAGAGATAAACTTCGTTGATCAAGGCTTCACCAAAAATCAAAAAGGCTATGCCGGTTACAGAAACTACGTGCCACGGAACCAAAGCAACCGGTTAGTAGATCCTTATCAGAGACCTCCAGGATTCATTGGAGGACAACACCAGTTTCAAGCAAAACCGTACTACAATAGAGACATAGACTATGAGAAGAAGTTCGATCAGATTATGAGCAGAATTGACGACCACGACATTCAATTAAAAGCTGAAGCTGCACTCAATCAGGGACAGAGAGCTCAAAGCCAGAGGATAGAGGATGCTATAAGCAATATGACTAAACTCTTTACTAGCAATCCTCTCCTTAATCCAGCAGCATTTCAAGCAGACTCCGGTGCAAAGAGCGAACACGCTCAAGCTATTACCACCAGGAGCGGCAAGCAAACAACTGATCCAAAGGCTCCGGAACTTGACGTGATACCAGATACCAGTGCTGAAATTGAAGATATCACAGAAGAGGAAGAAGAAGCATCTCCTCCTCCTCCCAAGACAGCTCCTGAGCCTGTCTTGGCGCAATATGTACCTCGGATCCCTTTCCCAAAGGCTGCAATGAGCAAAGCCAAGGATCATGACACTCAGTATAAGAAGTGGTACAATGTTCTTAAGACTGCATAGATCAAGATACCAGTGACAGAAGCTGTAGAGATTATACCACCACTTGGGAAGTTCTTTAAAGACCTAGTGAAGAAAGTGAAGAATGGAGAGGCGTACTCTGTCACGCTTACTAATGAATGCGCTTCTATTCTCGGTGTGCCATCTCCCATACGACAGCCGCCACCACCCCCAACTAAGTGTTCTGATCCCGGTTCTTTTACATTACCGTGCATTATTAATGGCATTAAAATTGATCGCAGTCTGACTGATTCTGGTGCTTCTATTAATGTTATGCCTATTTATCTATATGAGAAGCTAAATCTAGGGCAGTTAAAACCAATTACTCTGCATCTAGTGCTAGTCGATAGGTCTATTAAACTACCTAGGGGAATAATAGAAGATGTAGCTGTCTGCTGTGGTCCGTTTACTATAATTGCAGATTTTGTTGTTCTAGATACTCGCGTGTCAGACATAACACTTATCTTAGGTCGACCTTTCTTAGCAACTGCTGGTGCAAATATTTACTGTAAACAAGGCCTGTTAACTTTGAGTGTAGGACAGGAGAGTGTTGCATTTCGCATTAAAGATAGCATGAGATACTCTGTTGCTCAAGACGATAATTGTTATACTGTTGATCCCCTAGAGTTGGCCTCGGCCAACTTCGTTACTAATGCCTTATCTAGTGATCCGCTAGAGTTGTGTTTGATTTCAGGGATTGACAATGCATTAGAAGATCCAGAGCAGTGCCTATGGCAGGATGAGTTAGACGAGCAGAAGGTGACATTCACACCCATCACTGCGCCTGCACACATCGAGCCAACATCGAGTCGGATTACTACCTCATACTAAAATCCGCCAGAACTTACTTTGAAGGAGCTACCCGACCACCTAGAATACGCATTTCTGGGGAAGGACTGCCAGTTACCAGTCATCATCAATTTGAATCTATCTCCCGAGCAGAAAGAGCAACTGATTAGGCTACTCAAGAAGCACGTCAGAGCTATTGCCTGGCAGTTAGCAGACATCAGAGGCATCTCTGAAACCTTCTGCAAACATCGGATAGTCGTTGATGAAGCATTCAAACCAGTCAGACAACCACAATGTCGACTTAACCCTCTGATGCAGGAAGTTGTAAAGAAGGAAGTACTCAAGCTTCTAGATGCCGGTATCATCTATCCTATTGCCGACAGTCCTTGGGTCAGTCCGACTTAAGTCATTCCAAAGAAAGGAGCTCATCCCGACTCGCACGGTTACCGGATGGAGAGTCTGTATCGATTATCGACGACTCAATGATGCCACAAAGAAGGATCATTTTCCACTCCCATTCATTGATCAGATGCTTGAGCGATTGGCTTGCCATGACTACTACTACTTCTTAGACGGGATGTCCGGTTACTTCCAGATCCCTATCGAGCTTGATGATCAAGAGAAGACGACTTTCACCTGCCCGTTTGGTACGTTTGCTTATCGTCATATTCCTTTTGGTTTATGTAATGCTCCCGCTACCTTTCAGAGATGCATGCTTGCTATATTTGGAGACCTGGTAGAGAATGTGTGGAGGTATTCATGGACAACTTCTCTGTCTATGGAGATTTATTCTCAAAGTGCCTAGCTAATCTGGACAAGGTGCTGGCTCGTTGTGAGGAAACCAACCTAGCTCTTAGTTGGGAGAAGTGTCACTTCATGGTTACAGAAGGCATTGTTCTTGGCCATAGGATTTCTAAGGTCGGTATAGAAGTTGATCGTGCCAAGCTTGAGACCATCGCCAGCTTATCACCGCCGACCTCAGTTAAGACAGTTCGAAGTTACCTCGGTCATGCTGGATTCTACCGAAGATTAATCAGAGATTTCTCCAAGATCACTCTTCCAATGACGAAGCTCCTTGAGAAAGATGTTCCTTTCGTATTTGATAAAGCTTGTCTTGAAGCCTTTGAGACTTTGAAGACTCAACTCACCACCGCACCGATCCTTACAGCACCAGATTGGAATCTTCCATTCGAGATTATGTGCGATGCTAGTGACTTCGCCATTGGCGCGATTCTTGGTCAAATGAAGGAGAAGAGATTTCATCCTATTTACTTTGCTAGCAAGACACTCAACGATGCTCAGAGAAACTACACTACTACGGAGAAAGAGCTTCTGGCCATCGTCTTCTCCTTTGACAAGTTCAGACAATATCTTGTTCTTTCACATACTACACAGATCATGCTGCCCTGCGCCATTTATTGGCCAAGCAGGACTCGAAGCCACGTCTCATCCGATGGATCCTTCTCCTCCAAGAGTTCGACATAGAAATTAAAGACAAGAAGGGAGCGGAGAACTTAGCAGCGGACCATCTTTCCCGACTGGAGGAATCACAAACAGGTGAATCTACTACCCCTATCAATGATTCTTTCCCTGACGAGCTGTTGCGTGTTGAAACGTATGAACAGGTTAACAACATAGCTATCGAGCCTTGGGCAATCCCTCACGCTCAAGATCTGAGTAATGCAACCGACACGGAAGAACCATGGTATGCAACTCTGGCTAATTACCTTTCTCACGGCATTGTACCTCCTGAGCTAGATTTCAATGCACGCAAGAAGCTCTTTACAGAAGCCAAGTCATACTTCTGGATGAGCCCTTATTATACCGCATCAGTATTGACGGGATGATCCGGAGATGTGTCTCTTACATCGAAGCAGCTGATATCATGCGTAAATGCCATGAAGGACAATTCGGAGGACACTTCGGAGGCAACCGCACTGTGAGAAAGGTACTCGAAACAGGTTTTTATTGGCCTTCAATGTTTAGTGATTGTGATGTTTTTGCTCGACGTTGTGATGCGTGCCAGTGGTTAGGTAACATCTCTAACCGTAATGAGATGCCCCAAATTGTTTCTTTAACTGTTGAAATTTTTTATGTTTGGGGAATTGATTTTATGGGTCCGTTCACACCCTCCAACGGAAACAAGTACATTCTTGTAGCCATTGATTATGTTTCTAAGTGGGCTGAGGCTGAAGCTCTACCCACTAATGATTCAAGAGTGGTGGGTCGGTTCCTTACCCGTCTTTTCACGCGTTTTGGTTCACCGCGCTTCATCATAAGCGATAGGGGTACCCAGTTCCATGGACAATTCGACCGGGTGTGCAAACGGTTTGGCGTCACCCACCATATGTCCACAGCTTATCATCCTCAAGCGAATGGTCAAGCGGAAGTGACAAACCGTGAGCTCAAGCGGATTCTTGATAGGACAGTTGGCCGGTCCCGCAATGACTGGTCATCGAAGCTCAATGATGCCTTATGGGCTTATCGAACTGCCTACAAGACTCCCATCGGTACCTCACCGTATCAGCTGGTCTATGGCAAGGCGTGTCATTTGCCGGTTGAGCTTGAGCACAAGGCATTCTGGGCTAACAAAGAGTTGAACATGAGCTATGCAGTAGCAGGTAATATGCGTCACGACCAGATCGCTGAGCTTAAGGAGCATCGACTCCACGCATATAAGAGCATGAAGTTATACAAAGAGCGCACGAAGAAAATTCATGACTCTCAATTGAAGACATAAAGCAGTTCTATCCCGGAGATGAAGTCCTCTTGTATAATTCTCGATTGAAGCTCTTCCCGGGTAAACTGAAGTCCCGTTGGTCCAGCCTTTATACCGTGGTGCAGCAGGCATCTTTAGGCAGTGTCCTAATCAAATTTCATGATCAGAAGCCGTTTATGGTCACCGGGCATAGGCTTAAGAAGTATCTGCAAGGACTAGCTGTCTCTTCCCTCGACGTGCACTACTTTGCTTTGGAATCATGACATAAATCCAGGTATCGTCTGGCTCACGGACGTTAAACAAGAGCGCTTCGTGGGAGGCAACCCACGGCTGGAGTCAGTTGTTTTCGTTTTGAGTCGTTTTGTTTTAAAACCCCTGTTAAAAAAAAACACTGCCGACCATTTTCAAGTATTGTTTTCGGCGAAAATTCCCCATTATTTTTGCCGAAAATTCCCCATTTTTTTCGCCGAAAATTCATGTGTTTATTCCACCTAATTCCCCTGTTTCTCACCGCCGACACTTTTCGCCGAAATCTACCCAACTTTTCGCCGAACCGAATTTTGATTATACAAGAAATTTTCGCCGAAAATTTTCAATTATTTTCGCCGAACATTTTGTGTTGTCGCGCCGACTATTTAAGCTGACCCCAACTTCTAATTTTCGCCCCCATCCGAAAACTTTCACCCGACCCCCTATTTCTCTCCCGTTTTGAACGCCGCCGCCACCCGTCCGCCCGACGTCGCCGACCAGCCGCCACCGCATCATTAGCAAACCGCCGCCCCTCCTCTTTGCCTAGCCCCAACCCTAGAATCAGAGCTCTACAGCTCCGGTTCCACCCGACCTAGTTTCAAGCTTTTTCGTCGATTTCTCGAATTCCATTCGTTTTCTCGAGTCATGTCTTCACGGTTAGTTGTTCAGCCCTTGATTGTGAATCTTTTGGCTTTTTGACTTTCGGTTTTCAGCATGGTTGACTTTGGTGACTTTTTGGTTCTCCCTCGATTTTCATGATTGCTATGTCGGTGTCAATTGGCTAGGTTCTGTCATTTCTTTGTGACCTTTTAAGGCTCGTGACTTGTTGTCTATGCGATCGTGTTAATGAATCATTCCATTCCTCATGCTTGCTTAATTGATTGACAGTTCTTTGCTGCTGTATCTCGATTCGGTGATCTCTCGATTTTATTTGCTTGCCCCCACTTTGTCAACCTAAGTGTGGGGTAGGATTCTTGTCTTCTGATGCTGGTCTCTCCTGAGTTGTGTTTTACAGGGCTCCCAAATGTTGTAAGACCACCAGTGCGGATAGAGCACAGCGTTCCTCGGCTCGACAGAACCGGGCCCCATCCTCCAGACCACCCGCACCAGCTGCACCAAGATCGACGGATGTGGCCATCATCCCCGAGGATGCACCGACCCCGGTGACTCCTATCTCCTCTGCTCCTGCACCTGCCGCTATTGGAGCTTTACACCCTTTCATCGCTGCCCTTGAGCCGCATCAAATGGAGGTCTATCAGAAGATCAAGGACATTCCTCCGGCCAAATTGGCAGTGCTCTCCCTCGACAGTGTGAAAAACCACAATCCGGCTTGGCATTCCGTCGTCGACCTGGCCCTCACCAAGTCCGGCCTGCGCTCCCTCACCACCCTCGGTTCGCCCTACCCTCTGGTCGCCCTTCAAGAATTCTGGTGTTCCTTTGAGCGCCTCACGAAAAAGCCCGGCGTCAGCACGAAATTTGTTTCCTTCCGCCTCGGCGGTGTTCGACATGTGAAGACCATCAATGAGTTTGCCCTCTTGTTCGACCCCCTCGCCCATATCCAGGATGCAGCCATTGGATTTACGGATGTCTACTCCATCACGCGGGAGCCTTACCCCGAAGTGTGGTAATGGGTTTCTAGCCAGTCGAAGATCGTCCCGATCGTCAACCCCACGGTAGGCGACATCATTCATCCTATTCTTAAACTCTTACATAATGTTTGGATGCAGTCTTTGTGTTATTGTAGCAAGACGAGCCGTCACCACGTTTCTTTGGAGGAGCTCGTGTTGTTCCGTGCTATAGAGGAGGAAGCGAACCTCCATCCCGGATGGTGGCTTGCAAGATTCTTCCACAAACGTACTACCACCAAGAAACTTCCTTCTGAGCTTCCTGGCGGTACATTCATATCCTGTCTGATCGACAACCTCCAGCTCGGCGACAAATGGGGCCCTAATATACCTCGCGTCCAGATTGAGCATCTCGGTGCTGAGTTCGCCGTCGCCCGAGGCATCGATTTCGGGTGCGGTCTCAACGAATACATTATTCCTACCTCGCCACGACGGGAGCCCCCACGGACAGCTGGAACCCCGGTGTCTCGTATACCTCCACCACAGCAGCAGATGGCCGCTGAGATTACTGAGAGGCTGGCCGTATTGAGAAGTGGCAGCTAGACTACTCGGCTGGTTCGCTTCCATGGCAGATGGCCCGGGTAGCACATGAGGAGACACAGAACGAGCGATGGACCATTCTTCAACAGTTCATGGCTGACCAGTCAGCCAGACACAGGGATGATATCGCATGGCGCCAGCAGCTAGAGCAGCAGCTTGGCATTTCACCTTTCCCGACCCAGCCTTCACCCCCACCCTCAGAACAATGATCAGGTTGTTTCTATCCTTTCCTTTTCTTTTATTTCTTCTTTTCGGATCTCGATCCAATTTTATTCTGTGTGGAGCCGGGGCACTTGTCCCGGTATCCTTTTGATATTTTGTTGTTTGTGTTTTGTAGGATTTTGAGTAGCTACTCCACTCCGCCCCGGACTCTTCGTGCTCAACCACTACTCCGCCCATCACCCTTCAGGTCTTCGTATCTCTCTACTTTAGTTTGGTCCTGTGAGGACACAGAACATTTTAAGTGTGGGGTAGGATGTTAGAGAACCATGCATGATCTTGATTGCCTATATCTTTGTGTGCCTCGTGATTCCTGTCCAGTCACTCTAGCATAGAATTGCTCAATTCTTGACTTTTGATGTTAAATTGACTTCAATTTTGAACAATGACGTCTAGACTGTTCCACTTAGAACCTGTAACCAACGTGTCGGAACTGATATCAAATGAGTCTAGGTCAGAACAGATGATAAATCACTTATGTAGTTGAAACTTGAATCAATTGACTTGTTAATAAAAAAAAAGCTCGATGACACCGTTCTAAGATGATAAATGCTAGCTTCTCCCATGTTTTTTCACTCCATATTTGTTCACCTGTGATTGTGGCTAGAGATTAGACGGAAATCCAATTCGAAATCTTGTGTAAAAAGTTATAACTAGCTAGGACCAAATGGCTAAATTGTTGAATCAAGTAATTGAGTTGTTCAAGTTAATGTTAAGTTCCTTAAAGTGCTGAAAATAAAGCTAGGCAAGCCCGACACCTAAGTGAAGTGTTCGGGTTGAGCACTAGCATAGGCACAAATACTGTGAGCTAGGCAGGTCCAACACCTAAGTGAAGTGTTTGGTATCGAGCACTAGTATGCAGTAAATAAATTGAAGAAAGAAGTTTGAATCTTGAAAGATATTGATGTTTAAATCAGTCCTAGCTAGAACACGTAACGTACAGATCTAGAAACAGATGAAGTCGAGTCAATAGCCACGTCACTTGTCCTACCTCCGCGTCCACATCATGGCTAGAGCTTAAGGTCTTTTTGATTAGAATTGGTGTTATCGTAGTCGGTTAATTATGATTCATTATTTTGCCAAGAAACGTGCTTTGTGAAAACTACTACTTGAAGTGCGTAGAAATTAGTGAGATCAAAAACTAGTTTGGTTGATGTCCTTGCATGTGTAGGTCACTTTTTCTACGTGGAACAGTCTAAACCAAATCGTTAGAATTGAATCTCAGTTTAATCTCGTGTCATTTGTGAATTTGAGTGTGTTCTAGTTCAGTTTGCTTGAGGACAAGCAAAAGCTTAAGTGTGGGGTATTTTGATGACACTCGAAGTCGTGGAACTCACATCACGCACAACTTGCTTAAACCTGAGTAAATTAGGCTGAAAATCACGTCAAATCGAGTGTCATCAAATACCCGACACTTAAGCTTTTGCTTGTCCTCAAGAAAACTGAATTAGAACGTACTCAGATTCACAAATGACACGATTGATCAAGTTAACGTTCAAGCAATCACAATGAATCATTAAACTACTACTTCTAGAACGAGTGACCTAACAAGCTTACACGTCAACCAAACAACCTAGTCTCACTAATTATCAGCACACAACAAGTAGCAAACACAAATCATGCACGAATCTGACATAACCGACCAGACTTCTCACACAGGTAATATTTGGTACAAGGGAACTCTTGCACTCTCTGTTTATGGACGTGTTTATGCTCTCAATCATTTTCTATCGCTGAATTCTGTCATAGGTTTGCAATTTGACCACATCTCCACCACTATGACAACACGAGTAACTAATCAAGAAGGACTTCCCTGCTTTGGACCGTAACGAATTCTACACTACAAGGGTTTATATTGAGATGGATGATGGGAATGTATGATGATGGCTTTGGTGCGGCATAGCTTTCGACTAACTTCCCTCGAATCTAGCCTATGGCTTCCTACCGTCTAACCATACACTAGTGGAATAGTGTACATTTTCTTTTGACTTCGTTCTTCCATATGTAGGGAGAAGAACATTATTGAACTATACTACAAACTTCGAAACTTTGAACTTTTTCTATTTTTTCGAAATTTTTCTCTTTTTTTCTTTCTATTTTTTTTATTTTGTGCAGATTCTTTCTTTTAGTTGCTAGAGGGGTTTACACGTCTGGACATAATAGCTAAGACCACCTGTTTAATGGCTATATGCAGGTTACCACTAGCCGACTTCGGTAAGTCAATCTAGAACTACAACCACAGTGGATCAACGGGGAATGAAAGAATGGGGAATGGCTGTAATGTATATCGAACCGAAAGAACAGGCCAAGCTCAAGGGTTTAAACCTAATGGATTTATCGTTAGGTAGGCTATCTGGCTTAGTAGCTGAATCTAGGTGCCCCTATCATTCTAGAACTCGTGTCATCGTGTGGTCTCGAGTAGGGCTCATGCAAATTCTAACTCATTCAAGCAAACAGAAAACCACTCAAAGAGAATTGAAATTGCAAGTTACGTGCAATGGATCAAAAGCTCACATTTGGTTTGCTAGTCGGATTCGGTCATTTTCATGCAATCAAGGCGATAAACTACACGTGTGATAAAAAAATGTTCTGACCAGGCAATTTAGCATCAAAGTATACACGTTGGTTCTCAGGTTCTAGGTTAAGAAGTCTAAGCATCATTATGATAGATTGAACAACAACTTAACATCAAAAATCAAGAACCGAGCAATTATAATGCTAGAGAAACTGGAAGGGAACCACAGAACACACAAAAACACAATCAAGGGCAATCAAGTTCATGCAAGGTTCTCTAGCATCCTACCCCGCACTTAAATCGTTATGTGTCCTCACATGACTAAAATTAGAGTTAAGAGTGGAATAGAAGAACCTGGACGGAGATGGTTGGTGTAGGGGATGAAAACGGGTCCTCGGGGCGGAGGGAATCTACCAAAGCAAAGGGGAGTGTAGTAGACCCGAAGCAAAGGGAATCTACCAACTGCCTGCAAAACAAAAAACAAATGAAAGATAAAAAGGAAACCGGGACAAGTGTCCCGGATCCACACAGAAAAAAAGTTGGATCAAAATCTGAAAAGAAGAAATAAAAAGAAGGGACAACGAAAATGATACAACCTGATCACTGCTGGTCAGGTGCATCGGGAGGGGGAATGTGGAGGGCGTCGTTGAACTGCCGCTGCCACGCCAGCTGTGCCTTGTATCTCTCGTTAGTGTGGCGCATGTGCTGTTGCATAATAACCCATCTGGCATCCTGAGTGGCGGTGTCTATGACTCGCCACTCCTGGAGTCGCTCGCACAGCTTTCCAACATCATCTGGATGCGGTCGGTGCTGAGGATGAGCGCCTGGAATGGATCTGGAATGGGCGGCTAGTATTGGTATGCATACCCTGCCTGTTGCTGTGGAGGGTATATGATCATCAAACTCCGGCTCCGGCTGAGGAAGCTGCTCCTCAGAATCATCTTCTTCCTCTGATTTTTACTTGTGTTGGAGAGGAGGAGCTGCCGCCATCTGTGGACCAAGGTCCAACTGGAGGGCGTACTCGACCGCTAAATCACCACCTACGGTGTATACTCTGGTCGTGGGACGTCGGGGCCATATGACTGGCTTAGACCGAGGGAGATGATGAGTCATCCTACAAAGGTGCTGCCAAGGTGGTGACCCTCGTAGTGTTCCCGGGGGATGTCGAGATGAGCTACAAACTCATAGTAGGTGAATTCTTTATACACCCCGCTAAGATAGAAGGAGACGACCTTCTTGTGCTGCCTCCTCTTGTGCTCATCCAGCTCGAATGTAGCCCAGAACTCCTGGAGAGCGACGTCTGGAAAGTCAGCAGCTAGGGTGGTCAGCTCCAGAAGTCCTAAAGGTGCCAGTGAGGTGAGCACATTCTGGTGCCAGTCCTCATCGTGCTCGAGGAGGGAGTCCATGGAACATGCTCGAGCCTCGGGTAGCGCTCGAAGTAATGCACGGGTAGACGGGCAACTGTGGGGTGGTACCCGACACGGCCTGGAAATGCTGGTGGGGGACTGGAGACGGCAGGTGTGATAATGGGCCGGAGCTCGGGAGCTAGAGGTGGTGTCAAGTCTCGCCTTAGTCCTGCGCTCATGAGTGACATTCTTATAGCAAGAAACGAAACCAAATTAGTTAACTAGTAACCCACCCCACACTTAGTCTAAAAACTCAATTTCACAAAGAAATGAGGAAAACCGAGTGGGGGTAAGCAAAGTAAGTAACCGATAATCACAATAAATCACAAAGCATGCATATGTCTAGCCGGAATGTTCACATCACAATTAGAGTTCAGAAGTCAAAACGACATTCAAAAAGTCAACATTAGAACACATTGAACCCTAATCATGGCAATTACTAGCTCAAAGCGGGAAATGACGGCATACTATCAGCTCAGATAACCAACAAAGAGATATGAACGTGAATGAACAAACATGGCAGCCAAATGAGCAAAAATAGTTCATGGTTAAACCGACATTCCACAAAAATCAACACCGCGAAGAATCGATCTTTAAACATAGCACATATGACTAAATAGTTTCAAATTTCAGCACAATTCTCCCTAAGCATGCTAGATCAGTCCAAAGCAATCAGCTAACCTAAATTCACACAAAACAGTCAGCACGCAAATCGAGGTAGACCAAAAAAGTCACCCGAAGTCAACTGGCTCGGTGGAAGACGGGAAATTTTTGGTCTCCAGACCATTTGGGTCTCCGTCTTCTTGTTCTTTCCTTGAGGTCTGCTCGGTGGTTTAGAAGAGGCTTGCAGTTCCTTCTTCTTCTTCTTAGGTGGCTTCTGAACCGATATTTCTGGCTTCTTCTCGGTACCCTGTCCAGCACCTGCAGTGTCAATTGATCTCAAAACACTGGAAGAAACATTAGAAATGAAGTTGACCGAGGCCAACTCCACAATCTCTACAGATAAACAATTTAATTCTTCCTTAGGGATGTATTTCATACCGTCCTTGAGACGGAATGTTGCAGTGTCCTTCCCAACCCTCAAAGTTAGAGAGCCATTAGGAACATTGACATTAATTCCGGCTGTTGCCATGAACGGCCGACCTAAGAGAAGGGTGGAATATGTCTCTTGAGTATCCATAACTATATAATCAACGAAAAACTGGAACGGGCCACAGCAAGTGATTACATCCTGGATCATTCCTCTAGGTTCTCTTAGAGTTTTGTCAGCGAACATAAATTCATGTTGGCAGGTTGTAATTCCCCTAGGTTCAGTTTCTTATATAAACACATAGGCATGACATTTATAGAAGCACCTAGGTCAATTATGCTACGCTCGATTTCAATGTCATTAATGCTCAAAGGTAAAGTAAAAGGACCAGGGTCGGGGCACTTAGCTGGAATAGGTATGGGTGGTGGTCGAGGGATGATAGCCGAGCACTCTCCCTCATTGGAAACGGGAATTTCTTCCTTCTCAGACGGGCTGGTATGCTCACTGCTCCTGGTTGTTACGGCCTTAGCGTGCTCGTTCACGGTGGAGCTGTCTGGAGACGGAGCCTGATTGAAGATGGGAAGACGAGCCATCACACTAGCAATTTTATTTATCATATCCTCTATTCTCTGTCCTTGTGCGATCTGCCCTTTGTTAAGAGCATCTTGCGCTCTAAATCTTTCCTCGTGATCATCAAGTCTTGCTGTAATTAGATCAAACTTCCTGGCTATTCTCCTCTCCCAATTGTCCTCAGATCTAAAATTCAGAGGCTGCTGTACTCTGGTGAATCTGGAAGGATCTTGATAACCATTGTCCATGTATTGATTTCGGCTCTGGTCGAGTTGGAAGTTGTAGGGAGGACGCTCATAGAAGCCTTCCCGTTGTTGAGGAGGTGTTCTGAACTGACGGTAGTCAGGGTCGCCTCTTTGATCCCTGGTGAAGCTGTGATCAATGAAGTTGACTTCCTTTTTAGGCTAGTTATTAGTTGTACCGAGGATCTCTTCCATTTGTATCTGTACTGCGATCTTAATCTGATCTTCACAACTTGGTTGACTCATGGCTGCTCCAAACTGTCTTTCCCTATTTCTGGACTTAGATGCGTAGTCCGCAAAGTGAAGTAGAGCAGCTTCTGGTTCAAGTGCTGTGCAGTCGCCATCAGCTAAGATGTTGACCCATTTAGCTGTTTCTTCATTCATCCCTTGGGCAAAGATTTCAGCTAGCTGCCCCTGGTTGAATCTGTATGAGGGCATTCAGAGAGAAGCGCTTGGAAGTCGTTCCACGCGTCGTGTAAACTTACTCCTTCTTTCTGAGAGAATCTAGCGATACTATCCTTGTAGATTGTAGTTCTTGAAGGGGGATAGTATTCTTCTATGAAGTCTTGAGCTAGACTATCCCAGTCAGTGTAATAGCCAGGTGGTTTTGAGCTGAGCCATATCTTGTCATTGCCTTTAAGAGAGAATGGGAATACTCGTAAGCAAAGATTATTCTTACCGAGATTCCCTCTTTTAAACGTCTCGCACATGTCAAGGAAGTTTGCCAAATGTGTGCGGGGGTTTTCTTGTGGCTTCCCTTTGAAGTGAAGATCCTTAGAGACCATGCTCAGGAAAGAGATTGTGATCTTTTCGTCGGGGTCGTCATCGCTGTGTGGCACGACGACGCTAGCTCGGAGGTAAGCCGCATTTGGTCTACAGTAATCCGCCACAGTGTGCTGAGCAGCTAGTACGGGAGGAGAAGGTGGTGGTGAATCTGAAGTAGTGGATGAAACGGATGAAGATGAGGAGTTCTCCTTCAACTCCTCAATCTTTTGAGGGATAGTTGGTGTAGGCGGTGTGGTTATGACTTGCTTCTGAGCTCGCGGTTTTTGGCGAAGCAGAATTACCCGGCTTAAACTGAGAATGAGCAATCGAGCAGTTCATGAACCTGTAGAACAACCTACAAGCAACAAAAGCAAACATACCGGCGTAAAATCGAAGTGGGTGGAAAAATGAAAGATGGAAAATAGAAGAATAAATTTCCAGTTCTTCTTTCGAACAATCAAAAGAAGTCCCCGGCAACGGCGCCGATTTGGTGAAACCCCGGTCGTTGGTCGGGATTCAGCCAAATAAAAACTACTAATGCTAAGAAAAAGCGTATAGCAGATCGTATTCTGAGGGCTTTGTATGATTGGTTACTTCAGAACTAGTAAAATACTCAAAGGTAGACACGTTGTGCGTGGTGTGAGTTCCACGACTTCTATTTCTAAGGAATGCAGAAAAATTAAAAAGGATTAAACTAAAGCAGATTGGGAATTAGGGTTTGAAAACAAGGATGACAGACGAACTTAGACTTTGAATCCCCCTTCGTTCCCCAGAGCATTGGCAATCAACAGATCAGCGGATTTTGATTCTCATTCAATCAATTACTAAGACACCACCATAACTCCTTACCCTTAGGTTTAAGACCGGCGAACGTTCGCTCTATCCGTTCTAACTACCAAGATTAACTAGCCGCCCGGGTACGGTCGCCTCTCGCAACGACTTAATTAATTGGTGTAATTACTAGTGATTAATGAGTTACTCTTGCAGTGGATTAACCCTAACCGGTTCCTACGAAAGGCACACTCCAATTATAAGGTTAATTGTTTAATTCGATGTTCTAAAGTAAGGCGAGCGTTCGCTTCTATCCTTAGCTTAACAAGAATCTAATCTAGGTGATCAATCCAGACAAGAAACATGCACAATGAAGAACGAATCAAACATGAAAAAGAACTGATTGAATTTCGAATCTAATCACCGCCGATCTGTGACGCTTTAAAGCCCTGGGTCACTTAGGGTTCATCTAGTCTAAGCTCTAAAGGGTTTAGCTACTCATGATCATTACAAAAGAAACAAAGACAAGGAAAGAGTTCATCATTCAAAGGAAGAACAGAAAAGGATCTGAAAAACCTAATTCAGACGACTCTGACAGACTCCGATCTTTGGTAAGTTGCACTCCTAGCTCCGGTTCTCCGAGGTGGAAGGGATGGCGTCACGATCTCTATCCGGCTCTTCGACTCCAACTCTTCGCCCCAGACTTCAGAGAATTCTGATCTCAAAAAGTTGTATTATGATTAATTATGATCTCTCCTTTTTCCTTCGGGCCGCCGGATTAAGTATAAATACTTAACCCTAGTTGGGCCGGGCTGAGCTGATGTTTTCGCCGAAACCATAGGGATAGTTTCGGCGAAATTGGCTTTGAGTTCAGGGCTTCGCCTGCTGTTCAATGTCTTCGGTCCGAGCAGTTGATTTATTTCGCCGAAACCATCCTTCTGTTGGCATCAGTTGATTTGAACTGCTGGTTTCGCCGAAATTGGAGGCCTGGTTTCGCCGAAATTGTAAGTGTGAATGGCAGATTTTTGGTTTGACTTGATTGGCTCCTTGGATCGATTCCAGTTTGATTCGTCAAGGTTCCAACGCCTTAGACACGTCCATGGCTACTTTATTTGATGGCAAAAACCTGTGCTAACATGAAAACACTAGAAAACCATCAAATAGACCCAAACGGGCCAAGGTAACACAATGGCACGAGATAGGGCAATCGATTGAATATTCGTTATTCGACCCTAAAAACAATGTCTTAAGCAAAGAAATGTTGCTTAAATGAGGCTGATAATCACGTCAAATCGAGTGTCACCAGTGGCGGTGGTGGATTTCTGCCTGGTGGTGGTGGTGGTGGTAACTGATCAGTCATGGTAGGAGATGGAGGAGGTGAAAGTGACTCGGTGTATGAAACGGATGAAGATGACGGTAAAGGTGAAAATGAGGAACTCTCCTTCAATTCCTCAATCTTAATCAGAGTGACGGATGGAGGTGGATTGGTTCTGCTTCTCCTAGGAATCTGTGATTGTCGAGGTGGAGCAGAACTACCTGGTCTCTCTATACTCTTAGCCTTGTCGGTTTGAGAGCGAGTCCAAGGGCGGCGATGCATACAGCGAACGTTCGCCAATCTTAAACCTAAGGGTCAGGAGTTATGGTGGTGTCTGTGAACTGAATGAACTAGAATCGAAAATTGCTGGTCTGTTGACTGCCAATGCTCTGGTGATCTAAGGGGGATTCGAAGTCTAAGCTTGCCTGTCGTCTGTCAAAGTCAATCAACCAATCTTTTGTATTTAAATTTCATTTTATTTCACCTTGCATTCTATTATAGAAGTCGTGGAACTCACACCACGCACTACGTGTTCAACTTTGAGTAAAAATTGCCAACATATTTGAGTAAGCAAGTAGAAGAGGCCCGTGGAATACGATCTACCCTAGCTTCTAGTTTGGTAGTTATTTGATTGATCGCTCTGCAAAATTCAGTTCACCACCTACTTTACTTGCTCCTGTGCCGGTGGCTTGACAGGGACTGGTGGTGCGGCTGGCTCGGAAGAAGATGGTGGAGCAATTGGCCTCCAGACCATTTGAGTCTTCTTCTTTTTATTCTTCCTTCGTAACCTGCTAGGTTCCTTGTTTGGCGGTGAAGAAGATGTTTTCAGTTCCTTCTTTTTTGGCGGCTTTTCAGACGAAGATCCTGGTTCTTACTTGGCAATCTGTTCAACACCTGCAACAACAGTTGATCTAGAAACACTGGAAGAGACATCAGTAACGGAGTTGACCGAAGTCAACTCCACAATTTCAACAGCAAGACAGTGAGGTTCTTCATTCACAGGAGTGTACTTCATACCATCCTTAAGGCGGAATGTTATCATTTCCTTACCAACCCTCAGGGTCAACGAACCACTCAGAACATTGATTGCATTCCGGTTGTCGCCATGACGGGTCGACCTATAAGAATAATAGAATCCTCCTCGCTAGTATCTATGATCACAAAGTCAGCTAAGAAAGTGAAAGGACCACATTTAGTAACAACATCTTTGATCTCTCCTCTAGGTGTTTTCAATGATTTATCAGCAAAGACAAGTTGTATGCAAGTCGGTTCAAGTTCTCCTAGATTCAATTTCTCAAACAAACTCATAGGCATAACATTGACATATGCGCCTAGATCAACCAAACTACGTTCTATCTCAATATCATTGATGACTAGAGGTAGTGTGAAAGAACCAGGATCAGAACACTTAGCTAGATATGGCGATGAAGGCTTCTTGCTACGGGCGGTAGGATATCCTTCTTTGTTTCCCCACATGCCAGTCTCGATGCTCGCATTCGGTAGTAATGCTCTTGGAAAAGGAGGCTTCTCGTAGTACGGAGCGAGAGGAGGATCATACTCCTTAGGCGCCTCTTCCTTTGCTTCCTTCTTCTCCGGAGCTTCATTGGTCTTGCATAAATTAGAAGAAGCATTAGTAGGTGGGTTTGTCAGATCTTGAATAGATACCATCTTAGCTTGCTCCTTTCTCGGATTCGGCTTGGTTTGGCTTGGAAGCTGGCCAAATGGTCGACCAGATGTCAGCATGCTAGAGATCTGGTTCACTGCATGCTCTATTCTTTGACCAGATGCAATCTGTTTTTGGTTGAGGAGAGCTTGAGCTTTGATTTTGGCGATTGCCAGGAGCAGTTCCATAGCTACCCGGATTTTAGTGCGGCGGCTGGTAGATACCTCCCGGCGGATGGTTCGACTTCTGATCCTGAGCTGGACCAGTTGGGCGGCTATTCTGGTTCTGGCCTTGGTTCTGGTTGGCACTGACATTGTAGGGAGGTATATCTTGGTAATTCCCCTGTTGTCTGTAGTTGCGGTATCCAACATAACTGTTCTGATTGTTGTTGAAGCCTTGAGAAACAAAATTTGCCCCTTCGGCAGACCAGACTTCTGTTTTACCAAAGTTCTGGCATCGACCTCCATTATGCGCACAAACTCCACACCACTCGCAATCAGCAACATAGACAGAGGCTGTTGGCGGCTTGATGAATGTAGAAGACTTCTTCAGATGCTTCTCAACTTCTGCTTTAATGTTTGCTTCAAGATCGAGCTTGCTCCTTGATCCTTTTGACTGTCGTTCCCAGTTCCTTGACTTGGAAGCACGTTCGCAAAATGAAGAAGGGCAGCTTCAGGTGTGAGTGTAGTGCAATCCCCTTCAGCTAGGGAATTGACCCATTTGGCAGATTCTTCACGAAGACCTCGAGCAAAGATTTCAGCTAACTGTCTCTGCTCGAAACCGTGGTGAGGACAGTTGTAGAGAAGTTCTTGGAATTCATTCCAAGTATCATATATGCTCGCTCCTTCCTTCTGAGAGAATCTGGCGATGCTGTCCTTGAAGGCTGTTGTTCTGGAAGGAGGGAAGTACTCTTCGACGAAGTCTTGAGCAAGAGTCTCCCAGTTTGTGTAATAGCCAGGTGGTTTGCCAGTGAGCCACCTCTTAGCTGTGCCTTTCAGAGAGAACGGGAAAGCTCTCAAGCAAAGAATGTTCTTGTCGAGATTCCCATTCTTGAAAGTGCCACAGAGATCAATGAAATCTACCAGATGCGTGCACGGATTGTCCAGTGGCCTGCCTTCAAATTGTAGATCCCTAGAGATCATAGTCAAGAAAGGAATCTTGATCTCATAGTCAGGATCTCCTTCGATGCGTGGCACGGTGATAGAAGATCGAACGCTAGTCGCGCTCAGCTTGTTATAGTCAGCTAGACTCTTCGGTGCACCCAGTGGTGGTGGTGGTTGACCGCCTGATGGTGGTAGTGGTAGTTCATCACCCATCCTAGGAGATGGAGGAGGTGAAAGTGATTTGGTGTATGAAGCGGATGAAGATGACGGTGAAGATGAAGATGAGGAACTCTCCTTCAGTTCCTCGATCTTAATTGGAGTGACAGATGGAGGTGGATTGGTTCTGCCTCTCGTTGAAGTTTATGATTGTCTTGGCGGAGCAGAACTGCCTGGTCTCTCTACACTCTTAGCCTTGTCGTTCTTGGCGGTTTGAGAGCGCGTGAGAGGGCGGTGGTGCATAAACCTGTGAACAACCTACAAATGACAAAAACAAACAAAACCAGTGTAAAATCGAAGTGGATGGAAAAATAAAAGATGGAAAGTAGAAGAATAAAATGCCAGTTCTTCTTTCAAACAATTAAAAGAAGGTCCCCAACAATGGCGCCAATTTGATGAACGTTGTGAAGCGGGTATCAAATAATTACAAAGCTAGAAGCTAAGTAGATCGTATTCCAAGGGTCTTCTAATAATTGTCTACTCAAATGTAAAGGCAGATTACTCAGGTTTAACACGTTGTGCGTGGTGTGAGTTCCACGACTTCTATTCTAGAAAATAGAAGGAAATTAAAAACTAAACTGAAAGACAGATTGAATGATTGGTTGACTTAACAAAGACGACAGACAAGCTTAGACTTTGAATCCCATTTAGTTCACCAGAGCATTGGCAATCAACAGATCAACGAATTTCAATTCTCATTCAATCAGTTCTAATACACCACCATAACTCATGACCCCTTTGGTTTAAGACTGGCGAACGTTCGCTCTATCCGATCTTGCTACCAAGATTAATCAGTCGCCCGGGTACGGTCGCTTCTCACAACGGCTAGACTAACTGGTGGAAGTACTAATGATTTATGAGTTACTCTTGCAGTGGATTAACCCTAACTGGTTCCTACGAAAGGCACACTCCAATGAATAGGTTAATTGTTCTATTTGATGTTTTAAAGTAAGGCGAGCGTTCGCTTTTATCCTTAGCTTAACAAGAATCTAATCTAGGTGATCAATCCAAACAAGAAACATAAACAACGAAGAACAAATCAAACATGCAAAGAGAAACTGATTGAACTTGGAATCTAATTACTGCCGATCTGTGACCGCTTTAAAGCCCTGGGTCACTTAGGGTTCATCTAGTCTAAGCTCTACCAGTTTAGCTACTCATGTTCATAACGACAGAATCAAAGGCAGAAACAGAGTTCATCATGAAAAGATAGAACAGATAGAAACTGTAAAACCTAATTAAGACAACTTTGGCAAAGCTTCGCTCTCCGGTAATCTTCAATCCTAGCTCTGAGTCTTCGAGGTGAAGGGATGGCGTCACGATCTCTTCCTGGCTCTTCGAACTCTAAAACTCTGCTCTCTCGAACTCCTTAGGTCTAGAACTCGTGAGAATTCTATTTTTGAAAAGTATATTATGAGGTATATTATTTTTGGGCCGTTGGTTCAAGTATTTATACTTAACCCTAAGTCACCGGATTTGTGAAGGATTTTCCGGTGAAAACTTGATGAGTCTTTGCCAAAAACTTCAGTGTAAATCGGAGCTTCCTTCGGCTGATTCTCCTGTGAGTTTGAAGTTCAGAGTTTTTGGCAAGAACTTTGACTTCTCGATGAAAACTTCTCCTTGTGAGCTCTACCGATTTCTTCATGAGTTTTCGCCGAAAACTGAGGAGTTGTGAAAAGTGTAAATTGGGGCAGGATTTGAGTTGGCTTGATCGACTCCTTGGACCGGTTTTGGTGTGGTTCCTCGAGGCTCCAATGCCTTAGACACGTCCTTGGCTACTTTATTTGACGGCAAAAACCTGTGCTATCATGAAAACACTAGAAAATCATCAAATAGACCCGAAATGGGCCAAAGTAACACAAATGGCACGCGATAGAGCAGTTGAGTGAATATTCGCTATTCTACCCTAAAAACCATGTCTTAAGCAAAGAAATGTCGCTTAAATGAGGCTGATAATCACGTCAAATCGAGTGTCATCAGCTCTCATCTCCCGAAGCTCGCGCTCCAGTCCAGTGAAGTCATATGCTGGGGTCGCTTCTGGCTCTAGCTTTGGTGCTGGTGTCGGTCCTCCTCGTCGCTCAATGAAAGGCTTGCAGTGGGGGGCGAGGATGTTAGTAACCTTCTTGGACCGAGGAAGGTCGGGTGTGATCTGGAGCTGAGGGATACGATGATGGAGGAGGATGGCCCCATATGAAGCGAGCACGTCATACCTGTGAACTAGACGGGTGACATAGGAGCCGCCCAAAAGAAGTCTCGTGCCGCGCTCGCGCTGAAGCTGAAATAACTTGGCCACCAAAGAGCCAAGATGGACCTTCCGTCCCTCCTCGATGCATCGCAACATGAAAAGGTCTCTAGCGTTACAGACACCGCCAGAGTTTAACCTTTGAGTAATAGACTCCCGGAAGACCAACTGTAAGAATCGGTAGATTGGCCTCTCCATCATACTAGCTTTGGATGCGCTAGAGTCATACTTGGTTGGGTCCAACGGGGCTATGGCGCTCCAAAACATCTCACACTC
This sequence comes from Linum lewisii, assembly GCA_034768395.1. Lineage (NCBI taxonomy): Eukaryota > Viridiplantae > Streptophyta > Magnoliopsida > Malpighiales > Linaceae > Linum > Linum lewisii. Next base: position 25,851,694 of record CM068302.1, on the reverse strand, counting down.
CTCAGTACTCTCAGTGTTGCGAAAGACAGCAGTCGGAGGAGCTGAAGCTATCTCTTCCTTCGTATAGAACCCGAGGTCAATGGCGAACTCATCAAGAGTGAGAGACCTCTCGATCCCTCCTAGGCGGAAATAGATGCACTTAGTCGCGGGGTGACAGAATGAATCCTGTCATTCACCCTCTCCATACGGAAGGTGGAGAGGAGCTCCTTGCTTGGCCACTTGTATGCCGGCTCGGTGACCTAGAATAGTGGGAGCAAACCAGCTCGGTTAAGTGTCGCACGGAAACCATCAGCCCAATCTCCCTCCTCCATGGCCTCCCAATCAATCTGGCTCATGGCACCAATTGCTTTCCTCTGAATGATCATCCATGTTGCCCGATCCTCCTCCCTCGGGAAGTTAAAAATGGTGCTGGAGACGTTACCCGGCGGGGAAGCCACCTGGAGGGTGTCGCGCCTCTCGGTTCCTTTCAGTTTCTTCGCCTGAGGTGGGGCGGAGGAAGAGGAAGCCGCTCCCTTTCCTTTGGATTTTCCCATCCTGAAAATAATTCACAAACCAAAATGCCAAGTTTAGCATATAACAAGTGGGATTGGTGCATATAAGACAAGCAAATGGAATAAGGTATGAGACACACGAGATCACGACATTGAACCTATGAATCAAGCGAGCAATAAGGGAGTATCAATCAACGACAACCACAACAAACATCAAAGATATCAAGTTCAAAGAATGCAAGTAGGATGTCAACAAGTGAAGGCACAATCCCATAAGCACATATCTAGGTCTTAAACACACTTAACAAGATCAACATTTAGGCATTTAACAAACTTGGCAAAGATCATCATGGAAGCAAATAACCAATTCCAATTCAAACTTAAGTCATAATCAAGCAATAAGCAAGTCCAAATCAGCCATATAAGTCACACAAGCTAAGATCACAACTCATGAAATCGATATGCAAAAAGTGTACCTTAATCCGTCATACGAGCTATTTAAGGTATAGATATTCGGGAACAAGCATGCATACATGTCTATAATCATCACAAGATCAATCACACCAAAAAAATTCATCCAATTTCGTCCATATGCAAAAATCCCCAATTTTGATAAAAATCGGTATGAAAAGTCTAAGTAAATGTGCAATTGGATGGGCAAACGACATCGAAACGAACTCCGATTCAAAATACAAGCATATTATACCATCAATTTCATGAATATCAAGTCAATTTTACAAAACCCCAACTTCAAAAAATTAGGGTTCTTGAGCTCAAGAACGAAAATTCAATTCAGCACCTGCAAATTAGATTTTCATGGCAAATAGACTGATTAAAGCATCATGAAGGGTAGGGAGGGGGGTTTACATACCTGGATGTCGAATCAAACCCACAAAATCAAAGGAAAAGGGGGAAAATGGAGCTGGTTCGAGTTTCAACTCGAGTTGCTGTTCGTCGGGTCTAGTGCGTCGGCGTGAGGAGTCGGCGGAGGCTAGGGCGTGGTCATTAGTCTGGTGGAGATGAAGAGGGTGGAAGGTCTAGTTCTGGGTTTGTGGGTCGGACGACGAAGGAAACGAGGGTGGCGGTCGTTGCGGCTTGGGGCGGCGGGCGCGCGACATCGGTTGGTTTGGGCGGAGGTCCGGCCGTCATCGTCCGGCGAGGGGCGACTGCGGTAGTCGATTGGTTGGTGGTTGGGGTTTTGGTTCAAGGAGGAAGATGGAAGGGGAAGTTGAGAGCTATTGGGAGAGAGAAACGAAGAGAGAGAGGGGAAAAATCCAAAAATGAGAAGGGAAAGGGGACTTACCTCTGATTTTTCGAGCTTACACGGCGTGTAAGCTGTGTAGTGCAATAGCTTACACGGCGTGTAAGCTCTTACACGGATGCTTACTTGGCTGTGTAAACCCATTGTGTTTTTTAGCTCTCATTGGGTTCTCTATTCCGGATTATCCTCCTCCTCGATCTCTGGCTTGTCAATAGCTATAGCATCAGGAACCATGACCGGGTTGGGAGTTGTAGGACCAGTCAATTGCTTCCCACTTCTTGTAGAGATCGTCTCAACGTGTTCGGTCTTTGAATTAGGCGAGTGCACAACCATGGAGATGAGGCTAGCGATGTTGTTGAGTTGATCTTCCAACCTCTGAAATTGAGTTGATTGACCTTGATTCAAGGCGTTTTGAGTCTTGAATTTTTCTTCATGGTTGTCGAGCCTTGTCAGGATCAGGTCGAGCTTCTTGTCTAAATCAACCTCCCAAGTGTTTCCCATCGTATATCTCTGAGGCTGCTGTCCTCCGGTGAATCCAAGAGGGTCTTGATAACTATTTCTCGAGTACTGATTCTGGCTCTGATTGACTCCGGAGTTGTAAGGAGGACGCTCTTGGAAACTCCCTTGTTGTTGTTGAGATTGTCTGAACTGACGGTAGTCGGAGTAGCCTCTTTGATTGTTGGTGAAGCCTTGATCAATAAAATTCACTTCCTCTTTAGACCAGACATCTGCTATACCAAAATTCTTCTTTATTTGTTTTTGTACTTCGATCCTTATCTAATCTTCAAGGCTTGGTCGGTTGTTAGCTACTTCAAACTGTCTCTCCCAATTCCTGGACTTAGATGTGCAGTTTGCAAAGTGAAGAAGAGCAGCCTCTGGTGTGAGTGCGGTGTAATCTCCATCAGCTAAGGAGTTGACCCATTTAGCTGATTCTTCATTCATCCCTCGGGCAAAGATCTCAGCTAGCTGTCTCTGCTCGAATCCATGATGAGGGCAATCGTAAAGAAGTTCTTGGAATTTGTTCCAAGCATTATATAAACTTACTCCTTCCTTCTGAACAAATCTGGCAATACCGTCCTTATAAGTTCTTGAAGGGGGAAAGTATTCCTCTACGAAGTCTTGAGCTAGGTTATCCCAATCGGTGTAGTGGCCAGGTAGCTTGCTACGAAGCCATCTCTTGGCGACGACTCTAAGGGAGAATGGGAAGACTCGTAAGGATAATGTGTTCTTATCGAGGTTCCCACTCTTGAACGTCTCGCACATGGTTAGGAAGTTCGCCAAATGTGTGCATGGGTTATCTTGCGGCTTCCTTTCGAAGTGAACATCCCTAGAGATCATTTCCAGGAAAGGGATCATGATCTCATAGTCAGGATCGTCATCATTGCGCGGCACAGCGATGCTAGACCGAGCATTAGTCGCGCTTGGTTTATTGTAATCCGCCATGGCGCGTTGAGCCGCCATTCTGGAACTAGAAGGTGGTGGTGAATCTGAAGTAGTGGATGAATCGGATGAAGATGAGGAGTTCTCCTTCAACTCCTTGATCTTAAGTGGTGAAAGGAATGAGGGTGGATCGGTAGTAGCTTGCTTCGAAACTCGCGGTTGCTTAGGCTACCGGGCTTGTCTGAACTAATGGTCTTGAAAGACTTAGACTGAGAACGAGTGAACGGGTGGTTCATAGACTTGTAAAACAACCTACAAGCAACAAAAACAAACATACCGGTGTAAAATCAAAGTGTAATGAAATATGAAAAGCGGAAAGGTAGAAGAATAAATTGCCAACTCTTCTTTCAAACAATTAGAAGAGTCCCCGGCAACGGTGCCAATTTGATGAGCTGTAAAACAGTAATCAAATACTATCAAGCTAGAAGCAAGATAGATCGTATTCCATGGGTCTCTATTAATCGTCTACTCAAATATGATGGCAATTTACTCAGGTTTAAGCAAGTTGTGCGTGGTGTGAGTTCCACGACTTCTAGACTAAGATGCAGGAAAATTAAAATGAAATTAAAAGACAGAATGATTTGTTGGTTTAGACAGATGACAAACAAGTTTAGATTTCGAATCCCCCCTTAGATCACCAAGGCAACATCAATCACAAGACCAGCGGTTTTCAATTCTCATTCAATCAATTCCTAAACACCACCATAACTCCTTAACCTTAGGTTTAAGACTGGCGAACGTTCGCTCTATCCGATCTAACTACCACGATTAATTAACCGCTCGAGCTTTCGCTTCTTGCGACAGAAGAACTAACTGGTGCAATTACTAATGATTAATGAGTTACTCTCGAAGCGGATTAACCATAACTAGTTCCTACGAAAGGCACACTCCAATGAATAGGTTAATTGGTTGAATTGATGTTCTAAAGTGAGGCGAACGTTCACTACTATCCTCAGCTTAACAAGAATCTAGTCTAGGTGATCAAGAAAGACAAGTTTTAATGTTTTAAAGCAAGGAAGCTGTCTGGCGACAAACCCTAACTCAACACAAACCTAATCTAGGCGATCAACCAGAAAAGAAACATAAACAATCAAGAACAAAACAACCATGCAAAGAGAAACTGATTGAACTTTGAATCTAATTACCGCCGATCCGTGACCGCTTTAAAGCCCCAGTTCACTTAGGCTTCATCTAATCTAAGCTCTACAAGTTTAGCTACTCATATCTGACAAACAAGAATCAAAGACAACAAAAGGATTCATCTTAAACAAAGGAAGAATAGAAAAGGATCTGAAAAAACCTAATTTCAGATGATCCATGAAGCTTCGATCTTGAGAATCTTCAATTCCTAGCTCTGAGCATCTTTCGGGATGGATTGATGGCGTCACGATCTCTCCTATAGCTCCGAAATACTCTCTCAACTCTCCTCAAGTCGTGGCTGATCTCTCCAAATTGAATGTATCCTAATCTGGCTTTTAAAAGTCTATTAATACCCAAAAACCCTTTCCTTGTTGGAAAGGAAGGGAATTTCCCATCTGGGGAGCTTACACGGCGTGTAAGGTCACATTGCATTTAGCTTACACGGCGTGTAAGCTCCAAAACGTAGCACTTTGAGCTGGGCAGAATTCCAACTTGTTTCGATCATTCCCTCCCTGTTTGAACTCCAATTTGGTCCCCGTTTGAAGCACTAGACTCGTGAGAGAGTCCTCTATAATGTGGTAACCTGGGGGCTCAACATAAAAGCTCACAAAAAAGGTAAAAATAGCCAAGAAATGGACAATGTATGCACTAGGAGCCTAAAATTACATAATAAACACATTTTCACCAAATACTCATCAAAATGGCATCAAAGGGGCATGAAATGACGCTTAAATGGGGCTGAAAATCATGTCAAATCGAGTGTCATCACACGCCTTGTCAAACACAAATGGTGTATCCTTCTCCAAGAGTTTGGTCATAGGGAGAGTTATCTTGGAGAAATCCTTAATGAATCTCCGGTAGAACCCTGCGTGACCAAGGAAGCTACGAACAGTCTTGACCAAGGAAGGTGGCGAAAGACTAGCAATTGTTTCAAGTTTGGCACGGTCAACTTCGATCCCAAGTCTAGATATCTTATGGCCAAGAACAATGCCTTCAGTTACAACGAAATGGCATTTCTCGCAACTTAGAGCTAGATTCGTCTCTTCCATCGAGCTAGCACCTTATCCAAGTTAGTCAGGCATTGAGAGAATGAATCACCATAAACAGAGAAATCGTCCATGAACACCTCCATGACGTTCTCTACTAAATCCCCAAAGATAGCTAGCATGCATCTCTGAAAAGTGGCTGGAGCATTGCACAATCCAAAGGGAATACGATGATAAGCAAAGGTACCAACCAGGCAAGTGAAGGTCGTTTTCTCTTGGTCGTCGAGCTCTATCGGAATCTGGAAGTATCCAGACATCCCATCCAAGAAACAGTTATATTCATGGCCAGCTAACCTTTCAAGCATCTGATCAATGAATGGTAATGGGAAGTGATCCTTCTTGGTTGCATATTGAGGCTTCTATAATCAATGCAGACTCTCCATCCTGTGACGGTACGGGTAGGAATAAGCTCGCCCTTCTGGTTAGGAATCACCGTGATCCCTCCCTTCTTTGGAATGACTTGAGTTTGGCTGACCCAAGGGCTATCGACGATGGGATAGATAATCCCGGCGTCAAGGAGCTTCAGGACTTCCTTCTTCACGACATCTTGCATCATCAGGTTCAACAGGCGCTAGGGTTGTCTCATCGGTTTGAACTCCTCATCTACCACTATCTGGTGTTTGCATAACGTCTCGAAGATTCCCCGGATGTCAGATAGTTGGAAGGCTATAGCCCGAATGTGTTTCTTCAGTAGCTTGACTAGTTTCTTCTTGTGCCCGGATGACAATGCAGAACTGATGATAACTGGCAGCTGACACTCCTTCCCTAAGAATTCATACTCCAGATGATCTGGGAGTTCCTTTAGTGTGAGATCTGGTGGCTTCTCATACGAGGTGGTGATCCGGTTGGGTGAACGCTCAAGAGGCGACAGTGCAGGAGTAGTTGTGGATGCCGATTTATGGTTGGCGAGCTACTCTTGCCATTGGAGTTGTTCTGGGTCATTTAATGCATCTTCTATTCCTGAAATCAAACACAAATCTAGCGGGTCGCTAGTCAAAGCATTAGTAACAAATTTGGACGAAGCCAACTCCATAGCATCAATTGAAAAACATTTATCATCTTGCACAGAAGAATATTTCATGCTGTCCTTGAGGCAGAATCTTACACTATCTTCTCCAACCATTAAAGTCAATGAGACCTGTTTGCAATGGATATTTGCTCCAGCTATTGTTAGAAATGGTCGGCCTAGGATAAGTGTGACATTCACCTCTCAGGTATCTAGAACGACAAAATCTGTAAGAATGGTAAACGGACCACAACAAACAGCTACATCCTCTATAACTCCCCTAGGAAATTTGACGGTTCTATCAGCTAGCACGAGGTGTAAGCTAATTGCTTTTAATTTTCCTAAGTTCAATTTCTCGTAAAGATAAGTGGGCATGACGTTAATAGAAGCACCAAAATCAGCTAGACTACGCTCGATTTTTATACCGTTAATCATGCATGGTAATGTAAAAGGACCAAGATTAGAACACATAACTGGAGGGGGTGGCGGCTGGTGCAGGAGAGACGGTTTATTAAGGATGTCGGCGTACTCATTGGTGATGGTGACGGAGAACACCTCTCCACTCTTCACGTTCTTCACTAGATCCTTAAAGAATTTCCCAAGCAGCGGTATGATATGCACAGCTTCAGTTACTGGTATCTTGATTCTTGTATTCTTTAGAACTGAGTACCATCTTTTGTACTGAGTATTCAATGTCTTAAGCTTCATGGCCTTCGGATAAGGGATCCTTGGTTGGTAAGGCGCTAACACTGGTGCAGGGGCTGATGTTGGAGGGGGTTGGTGAGATGCTTCATCCTCTCCCCCCTTTCTTATTCTCTTCCTCTGCCGTAATGTCCTCAACTTCTGGCATGTCTATAGCAATAACATCAGGTATCATATCTGGCTCTGGGGCTTTTGGGTCAGCCGTCTGCTTTCCGCTCCTGGTTGTTATGGCTTTGGATGTTCACTCTTCATGGAGGGATTGCCTTGAGACGGTGCTTGAACGAAGAAGGGGTTGTTGGCTAACAAGGTAGCACTACTGTTCATCGTACTATGTACTCTCTGACACTGAGCGATTTGTCCTTGGTTAAGAGTGGCTTGAGCTTTGAACTGATTATCATGGTCGTCGAGTCTAGTCATGTATTGATCGAACTTCCTCTCGAAATCATCTTCTCTGCTATAGTGTGGCATCGATCAATGAGGTTGGTATCCTTCGGTAAATCTAGGAAAACCTTGATACACCCCGGGTGGTTGACCATTTTGATTCTGACTTTGCGGTTTCCTGTAGTTACGGTAGTCGGAATAACCTATTTGGTTGTTGGCGAAGCCCTCACCAATGAAATTCACCTCATCGACAGACCAGGCGTCTGATCTACCAAAGTTTTGACAATAGCCTCCATTATGCGTACAAGTTCCACATCATCCGCAGCCAGCTGGGAAGACTGAAACTGACGGAGGGCTAGTAAGAGCGCCGACTTTATTCAGTTGTTTCTGGACTTCGGCTTTAATCAGTTCTTCAATATTCCAGCGGCTCTTTGCTGCTTCGGTTTGGCTTTACCAATTTCTGGATTTAGAGGTGCATCTTTGAAAATGAAGCAGAGCAGCTTCTGGTGTGAGTGCAGTACAATCTCCATCGGCTAAGGAGTTGACCCATTTTGATGGTTCCTCGTTCAATCCTTGAGCAAAGATCTCAGCTAGTTGTCTCTGCTCGAAACCATGATGAGGACAACTGTAGAGGAGCTATTGAAATTCATTCAAAGTGTCATATAAACTAGTTCCCTTCCTTCTGCCTGAACCTGGAGATGCTATCTTTGTAAGCAGTTGTTCGAGAAGGAGGGAAGTACTCCTCGACAAAGTCTTGAGCCAGCCGATCCTAGCTTGTGTAGTAACCGGGAGGTTTACTATTCAACCATCTCTTGTCAGCACCTTTGAGAGAGAATGTTAAGGCTCGCAAGAATAAGGTGTTCTTGTCGAGATTCCTGTTCTTGAAGGTCTCGCAAAGCGCAATGAAGTCAGCCAAGTGAGTGCAAGGGTTGTCGTGTGGCTTTCCTTCAAATTGTAGATCCCTATAGATCATTCCCAGGAAGGGGATCTTGATCTCATAATCCGGATCGTTGTCATTAAGTGGAACTGAGATGGAAGATCGAACGCTAGCCGAGCTCAGCTTGTTGTAGTCCGCAAGACTCCTCTGAGTAGTCATTGCGGTGAGGAAAGATGGATTGAAAGTGGCTTATTTCTGAACTTGCTTAACCTGTAGAAGACAAAAAAAAACAGAACCGGTGTAGAATCAAAGTGTGATGGAAAACGAGAGATGGAAAGGTAGAAGAATAAAATGCCAACTCTTCTTTCAAACAATTAGAAGAGTCCCAGGTAACGGCGCCAATTTGATGAACGTTGTAATGCGTGCAATCAAATAACTACCAAGCAAAAAGCTAAGCAGATCGTATTCCATAGGTCTCTTCTAATTGTCTACTAAAATATGATGGCAATTTACTCAGGGCAAAACAAGTTGTGCGTGGTGTGAGTTCCATGACTTCTAGACTATAAAACAGGAAATAGGAAATGAACACGGAAAACAGTTGAAAGATTGGTTGACTTAACAAGACGACAGACAAGCTTAGATTTCGAATCCCCTAAGATCATCAGAACATTGGCGATCACCAGACTAGCGGTTTTCAATCCCGAATCATTCAGTTCTCAGACACCACCATTAGGTTTAAGACTGGCGAATGTTCGCTCTATCCGATCTAACTCCCAAGATTAATTGACCGCCCGTGCGTTCGCTTCTGCAACGGAAAACTAAGTGGCGTGATTATTAGTGATTAATGAGTTACTCTAGCAGTGGATTAACCCTAACTGGTTCCTACAAAGAGAAATTGTTCCAATGAATAGGTTAATTATTGATTTGGTGTTTTGAAGTGAGGCGAACGTTCGCTACTATCCTCAGCTTAACTAGAATCTTAACTAGGTGGCCAAACCAGAAAAAGAAACACAAAGCAATGAAGAACAAACCAACCATGCAAGAGAAACTGATTGAAACTGGATTTAATCACTACAAAAAAAGAAGGCTTTCGCGTCGCTTGTTGAGAAGGAATTTAGCGTCGGTCGACTAATGACCGACGCTAAACCCTTGACTCGCGTTTGACCAAGGGTTTAGCGTCGGTCATTAGTCGACCGACGCTAAATTTTGCCCAACAAGCGACGCTAAAATCGAAACCGGATCAACCCAAGGGCGTAACCCGACCTTTTTTTGGCGTCGGTTTGGAGGAAAAGTTTAGCGTCGGTTACGACCGACGCTAAATGAACGGGAATTTGGCGTCGGTTCCGTGCCCAATTTAGCGTCGGTCATCGACCGACGCTAAACTCCCAAGGTATATAAACTCTGACCGGACAGCAGAAATCATTTGTGCATTTGCAAACTCCTCTCAACTCTCTCAACTCTCAACTCTCCTAAGGTATGTATTTTCTTATTTCATATTGTGTTGTATTTAGTTAGTGAATTAGTTAGTTATAGGGTTTTAGGGTTAGTAGTTAGTTTGTTAGGTTGTGAACTAATAAAGTAGGGTTTTGATATTATTAGCTAGTTAGTCAAATAATTTATTTAAGAATTAGTGTGCATTATTAGTTAATGATTTAAATTTTGTGGTTATCTTGGTAGGTGTAATTCTATTTGAGCTAGGAGCAGCGGTGACGCTGTCTTATCGTTGTTTTCTCTTCTTTGGTTGTAGGTATGTATATATTAATTTTGCAATTGTGTCGTCTCATTGTATTTTTTTTGTTTGAGGATCATTATGCTTACTGATTACTAATTGTGTCGTACATTTATCAGTGACCGTCTTCCTTCTATCCTCCTATCTCTTTGTTTCGCGTCTCATCCCAGGTGTACGGTATGCATTCTTTTAACTATGTTATTAGCTAATTGCTATGTTAATTTGTTAGTTGGAATTGCTATATATGTTAAATTGCTATGTCAATTTGTTATTTGAAATTACTATGTTAAATTGGTATGTTAAATTGGTATTAAATTGTTATGTTATTAATCTTGCAATTAAAATGATATGTTATTAAATTGCTATGTTATTAATCTTGCAATTAAAGTGCTATTGTATGAGTTAGTTTTTTCTATGTAATTTGCTATGTTATTAACTAATTGTTACTTTATTATGAATCAACATAATTATAATTATATTGTATGTCTCATTGTTACCTAATATAATATAGCTATATAGTTAACTGATAGATATTACGATTTAACTTTCTAATTAATTCCATCACCTACACTAAATCAGGCATCTTCCAAATGGATAAGTCTTGGATAACCAAGCATCGGTTGTCACAGGAGTATAGGGATGGTTTAGAAATCTTTTTGAATTTCGCTTTCGCGCATAATCATGAAGGAGAGCAAATAATTTGTCCGTGTCCAAAATGTGGATTCAAGAAATGGCTGTATAGGGATGATGTATACGAACACTTGCTTCGCAAGCCATTTCCCACAACATACACTGTTTGGTATCGACATGGAGAGCGCCTTATTGCTGAATCTTCTCAGAGTGCAAATGCAGTAGTGCAAAACTATGAGCATACTAGAGCATTTCGAGATCTGGTTAATGATGCTTTTGGTGTTATTCCAGAGGAGGTCAGTAGTACAATACAAGCCTCTGAAGATATTGTTATTGGTAATGAAGTAGAAAATGTTGTAGAAGATGATATGAACACTGTATTTGAAGATCACCCCATTGGAGAGGATGACATGAGCTACCCGAATGACACAGAGGAGCCGGATGAGACCAATGTCAACTTTAGTGATTTAATGAAGGATGGAGAAACACCCTTATATGAAGGATGTACAAAGTTCTCAAAATTATCTTTCATCTTGAGGCTTTATCATATCAAGGGAATGCACAACATCAGCGATAAAGCAATGTCGTTGATCATTGAGTTGTTGCATGACGCTTTTGAGTTTGCCAACATACCGAAATCGGGATATGGTGCAAAGAAAATGATCTCAAAATTTGGAATGGGGTACACAAACATTGATGCATGTGAGAATGACTGTATGCTGTTCTGGGGGAATGATATAGAAGAGAGTGTTTGTAAGATTTGCAAGCAGTCCAGATACAAAGATGATGGGCATGAGGGTGTAAGTCAAGAACATAAGAAAAAACGAAAAGCGATGAAAACATATCGCTACTTTCCCTTGATTCCGAGGTTGAGAAGGTTATTTATGTGTCCTACAACAGCTAAGAGTATGGTGTGGCATTCTACAGAAAAAGTTAGTGACGGAATGGCAAGGCATCCACGAGATGGAGAAGCGTGGATAGACTTTGACAATAGATACCCTGATTTTGCATCTGATCCTAGAAATATACGCCTTGGTCTTGCTACTGATGGCTTCAATCCATTTGGGAATATGAGTCTTAGTCATAGTACGTGGCCTATTATTCTTATGCCATATAACACGCCTCCATGGGAATGCATGAAATCAACAGGTATGATTTTGTCAAGTATCATCCCTGGAAAGAAAGCCCCTGGCAATGATATTGATATCTACCTACAACCTTTAATCAATGAGCTGAAAATTTTGTGGGAAGGTGTAGAAGCATACGATGCAGCCAAAAAGGAGGTATTTCAATTGAGAGCTTCCCTAATGTGGACTATTAGTGATTTTCCCGGACTGTCCGTATTATCTGGTTGGAACACTTACACAGGGCAAGCTTGTCCAACTTGTAATTTCGACCAAGAACCGTTACGGTTGGGAGGCAGTTTGAAAAACTGTTTCATAGGAAGTCGACGGTTTTTGCCTGCAAATCATCCTTTCCGACAACAAAAGTCTAAATTCAATGGTGATGTCGATTTCAGAGAGCCAACCAAACTATTATCTGGCTCTGAAATACTGAAACAGGTGGAGAATGTCACTGTCACTTTTGGGAAGACGAGTGATAGTGAGAAGGGTGCACCGCCAAAGAAGAGGTCTAGAAGTGATGGAGGGAACAAAAGGCAGACAGAACAATGGAAGAAGAAAAGTTGCTTCTTTCAATTGCCTTATTGGGAGTTCAATAAATTGCGACACAATCTCGATGTTATGCACATAGAGAAGAATGTGTGTGACAATATTCTTTACACTTTGATAAATGACAAAGATCGAAGTAAGGATCATCTGAAAGCAAGGATGGATTTGAAAATCATGAAAATTAGAAGAGAGTTATGGCCAAGACCAGATGGAAGAACTTGTCCAGCAGCTATATACACAATGGGTAAACGAGAAATTCAAACAATGCTAGAGACCTTGAAAGATATTTCCGTACCAGACGGATACTCTAGCAACATATCCCGGTGCGTTGATGTGGAACACCGGAAGATATTGGGTTTGAAAACTCATGACTGTCATATCTTAATGCATGAGTTATTACCTTTGTCCATTCGGAATGTATTGCCATTACAAGTCTCTTCGGTGTTGGTCGAATTTGTTCTTGCATGAAGCAATTATGCTCAAAAGTGGTCCATGTTGAGGGTTTGGATACGCTACAACAACGAATTGCTGTAGCTCTGTGTCGTTTGGAAATGATATTTCCACCATCATTCTTTACAGTCATGGTGCATCTAGTGGTTCATTTAGCCGAGGAAGTGAGACTTGGGGGACCAGTCTATTATCGTTGGATGTACCCTATAGAAAGGTACTACTATCAATTTCAATGTTCTGTATTACGCTGTCAATTGCAATAATCTATTCATACTGAACTTGTTCTCCTCATCAGATTTCTTGGGAAGTTAAAATCTTTTGTACGAAATCGTGCACAACCAGAAGGTTCAATTGCTGAACGATGGATTTCTGAAGAAATCACAAATTTCACATCCCTATACTATGATGTTGGAGTCGAGACTAGATTCAACCGTGGATCTCGACTTCATGATCAAGTATTAGAAGATGATTCACGTGATTTGTCCATTCTTCCATCTATTGGGCACAATGTTGGTAGTATAAATCACTTCCGATTGACAGATACAGAGTTGTTACAAGCGCATCGACATGTCCTTATGGGGTCCCAACTAGTCGGTCCATTTCTCAAGTAAGTATAATTCTTATTTGGACTTGTGACATGGTTCGTTATTCAACATGTTTAACGGAGGTGAATTTCAATAAAAATCATTCATTGTCCCGTAGGGAGTTCCAATCTATTACAACACGACGACTTCGAGGAAAATCAACAGCAGAAATTGAGAAAGCTGTCCATAGAGACTTCGTACAATGGTTTCGGAGTCGGGTACGTGCTTGTCTATGTAATTCAGCTGTGATATGGTTGTAAAAAAAATATGAATATACTAATCTTGTCACACACTATTATTTATGTCAATTTAACAGATTCTTGACGATAACCAAGTAGTCCATTCCAAGGATCTAAGAGTGTTAGCTCGCGGTCCTCAACGACCATCAAAAAGATATGTTGCTTATGATGTTAATGGTTATCGGTTTCGCATAGTTGCTCGTGACAATCCCCTCAAAACTCAGAATAGTGGGGTATACGGCAACTATGAAACTCATAGTTACGCTAGCTCAGTGGACAATCGACCTCAAACAAGTGAATTGGCGTATTATGGCAAGTTAGAAGACATCATTGAGTTGAATTACTATGGAGAAATCTTCGTGGTGTTATTCAAGTGCAAATGGGCTAATACGCACAATCCTAGATACGTGAAGAAAGATGGATTGGGGTTCACATCCATTAATTTCTCACATTTGCTATATACTGGAACTCGTTTAGACGATGAACCATATATTGAAGCAAAAGATGCTCGAATGGTCTACTACGTTGAAGATACAGTGGACAAAGGATGGTGCATTCCCGTACATATCAAACCCAGAGATGTCTATGACATGGGTGATGAGGAAGGAAGCTATGTACATGAGTGTGAGATGTTTGGAAATCAAGAGTTGTCGGCTTTTGATAATTCCAATATTCTACCCCTAGTTAGGCCCGGAATAATTGCAGAGTTCGATTAGGGTTTGGTAATATATTCATTTAACTTATTATAGTACAAGTTAATCTATTTGCTACGTTTTACACATCTAATCCAATTAAATGTTTTTTGTTATACAGACATGGCTCCTTCAGGAAAGCATGCGGTGGAGCTCATCGATGGACATGGAGTGAAGACTCTGGTCGACATTCCTAGTAATCAGATGATGAGTCTTCCCCATGGGAAGAAGGTTGTCATTCCTTGGGGTCTTACAGGACCCTTAGGTATTGGTCCAGCTACGATCCTTGGACAGTTCCATGGTCAGCTCTCCAGAGACACCAACCTTCTCCCGATCACATACATGGAATGGCCGAATGTGTCTGATGGTGAGAAGGACGCATTGGTCGCCGCTATATGGGTATGTATAAAATAATATTACTCTCAAACGACCTAGGTTATATAAATACTAATGTTTATAAAATTTATTGTTGCAGAAAAGTATTGTCATTGAACCCGAGGAGGCAAAAGATAGAGCTCTTGACTATATCGTGAGTGATATAGGAAAGAAGTGGAGGGATTACAAAACGAAGCTGTGGGCAAGGAAAGTGACTGGGCCGTACAAAAAGTTTTTAAAAGCTGAAGCTACAAAGAACAACCAAGATTTCGACCCAAAAGCGTTTGTGGTGCCGCCGAGACCGTGGGCACTAGAGAGGAGACCTCCTAATGTTCCTGCGCCTATGTGGACGCAATATGTGGACTTGAGGTTGAGCGAGCATATGGTGGTATGTAGCGAAATATATGAATGCTTTTCATTCAAGTAAATTTATTTCGTGATACAAATTGTGTTACTTAAAAATTCTTAATTTGTAGGAGCTGTCTCGGCTTAACTCTTTGAGGAGGGCGGAATACAAATCACCCCACACTGGAGGGTCGAAGAAGTTGAGAGTGAGAGGATCAGAATTGGTAAGAGTTCATCCTAAAATCACCTTATTTAGTTAAATTATTTTAAAAGAAATTTATATTGTTTAGTTTATGCAAGTGTAGGAAGCCGTAACGGGAAAGAGGCCCACGAGAGGTGAGTTGTATGCCATCACTCACAAGAAGAAGGATGGCACATACACCGATCCCAATGTTGTAAGTCACATTTCATGTTTTTTTCCTTCCAACTTTTTGTCATTTCACTTTTCAGAGATTGGTTCGAAAAATGTAATTGGTGGCCACTATGCAGCCTAAGATACTTGAGTTGTTGAACGACCCAACCGTCCCGACTTGGGTAAGTTCTAACGATGCATTGGGGCAAGTCTACCCCACTGAGCATAGTGGTCGAGTTCGAGGATTGGGATTTGGTGCTACACCCACGAAGGTACATATAGTATATTATGATCTGGATTGGTTTCAATTTATATAACACTAACAATTTTAATATTTTGTTGTCTCTTTTTTGTAGGTCAACTTGAGTAAGAAGAAGGGTGCAGCTAGCCAGAGTTCCACGCCATCAGCTACTGCCATGCATGACTTCGGACATTGCCCTGTACAAGGAGAAGTAGCAGAGTTACGGGATGAGGTTCGATTTCTAAAGGAGCAAATTGCACAGTTGACATCAGGAGCTTCAGGATCCTCCGCTCCGACTATAGGGAAGGGGAAAGACACCTTGCAGGCGGTGGAGGAGGAGGACGAAAGTGAGGATGAGGATGAGGAGGAGGAGAGTGAGGGTGAGGATGATGAGTGATGAGGGAGAGTGAATATTTATGCTGATATATTACACGTACACATATGGAGTTATTAATATTATTAGAATTATACAGTACGTTATGCATATTAGTTATCTATGTCATTGGTTAGTAAAGTGTGGTATAATTAGTATTGTATTCCATGAATGAAATTGCGGTTTGCAGGTTTGCAGGTTGGCACTAGAAGAGTATGAGAAAAGGAGCTGAAATGGCCAGAAAATTTTTGACCTGTACAACATATTTAGCGTCGGTCATACTTATTTGGCGTCGGTCAGAACCGACGCTAAAATGACCCGTAAATAGCGTCGGTCATAGGCCATTTGGCGTCGGTTGATGACCGACGCTAACAAGGACGCAGTCAACGCGTGTTTGGTCTTCGGTTGACCAATTTAGCGTCGGTTCTTACTTTTAGCGTCGCCTGATGACCGACGCTAAAAATTGGTTTGGTTCTCGGCCGGACTGGTCGGACCATAATTTAGCGTCGCTTGTGAAAAGAATTTGGCGTCGGTCACTAAACAACCGACGCTAAAATTTAGCGTCGGTGAAATTAGCGTCGCTTTTCTGACCGACGCTAAAACCTTTAGCGTCGGTCATCAACCGACGCTATACTCCGGTTTTGACCGACGCTAAAGTGCCGGATTTTTGTAGTGAATTACCTTCGAACCGTGACCGCTTTAAAGCCCCGGGTCACTTAGGGTTCATCTAGTCTAAGCTCTATGAGTTTAGCTACTCATATTCAATACAAAAGGATCAAAGAAAAATAAGGAATACATCTCAGGTAGGAAGAACAGAGAGGAACTGTAAAACCCAATTTGATGACTCCGTGAAGCTTCAATCTCGTGAATCTTCAACTACTAGCTCCGAGTTCTCCGATATGGAAGGATAGAGTCATGATCTCCTCCTGGCTCCTCGAACTCTCTAAACTCTCTCTCGAACTTTTTAAAGTCCGAAAAATAATCCAAGGAAAAGTGTAACGTGATTGTGGCCGCCGAATCCCAACCGAAAAGAGAATTAGTTTTCAGCGAAAACTTTGGAGTTTTCGCCGAAGACTTCTGGTGAAACCCCGGCTGGGTCTTCTGTCTTCGACTGAACAGCTTGTGCCTTAGTTTTTGGCCGAGAACTTGGGGTTCTCGCCGAGGATTGATTTCTCCTAGTTGACAGTAGCATCGTCTTCTAATCTTTTCGGCGAAGACTTTGGACTCTTCGTCAAAAACTCTAGTTATGAACGGGCAGTGCTTCCTTCGGACGTCATTGACTTCTGGATTGATTTCGGATCATTCCTTAGGTTTCCTTTTGCTTCTCGAGCTCGTCTGTGGCTACGTATTTGACAGCAAAAACCTGTGTAATCTTAAAAACACTAGAAAACCATCAAATAGACCCATAACGGGCCAAAGTAACCAAAATGGCAAGAATTAGAGCATTTAGGTGAAAACAACCTAAATCACCCTAAAACCCGGGCTTCAACCAGGAGAATATAGCTTAATTGAGGCTGATAAACATGTAAAATCGAGTGTCATCAGACAGCTATAAAGAGTAGCAACTTCTTGGAGGATATGTGGTGATGTCCATGCTCAATTGCAAAACAAAAAGAACGACACAACAAATAATGGAGAAAGCGAAGGAAAGGGTGAGAGATCTGCCTGATATAAATCTTGGGGCTGAGTTCGGAGTAAGGTCGACCATTGATGTGGTGCCAGAGATCCTAATATGGTGGCCAGTTCATGCATCTATTGTCCGCCCATCCGAGGTTTCCGTCCGCGTAGTGGTTGGGGGTAACAGAGATGTGACCCGTGAGCTCATCGTAAGACAACTCTATGTATTTGCCACAAAGATGGAAGGAGATGCACTTCCCATTTTTCTTGGAGCGCCAGTGGTCAAGGTTGAAGTAGCTCCAGAACTCTTGAAGGGAGACAAATGGATATGATGAGCCCAACACGTGAGTTTGAGTAATCCTGCCT
This sequence comes from Linum lewisii, assembly GCA_034768395.1. Classification (NCBI taxonomy): domain Eukaryota; kingdom Viridiplantae; phylum Streptophyta; class Magnoliopsida; order Malpighiales; family Linaceae; genus Linum; species Linum lewisii. The sequence continues at coordinate 25,833,687 of CM068302.1, read as the reverse complement.
GGGTGAGGGAGTGGCGGTCACTGTCAAACCATTCGGTGTGGAACTCTTGTATTGACTCCAACCCGAGGGATGCGATGTCAGACGGAGGGACGTCCTTGATCCTCCAATACCGCTCAAGGCAGTATTGAGGGAGTTTGGTGATGCATGGGTGGAGGCCCATGATGTCTCGGGGGTTTGGAGCGGCGGGTGTGGCAACACAGGCCCTCGTGTCCATGAGGTCCGGGGTGGCGGATGTGTAACCCAGACCACTCTCCCGGCGTGCCTTCTTCCTCTTTTCTCGGTCAGCAGCTGTCCTGTTCGAGGTACCTGGGTTCCTAAAAAAAAAATTTAGACACAGCCACAATTAGCAAACCAAAATCTTACCGCACATTTGGTCGAAAAACTCAATTTTGCTAGGAAACAAGGAAAATCGAGCTGAGATACGGTTAGAAGATGTTCAACAGTGTTCAATAATCAAAGGTAATGCACAAGAATTGACGGCACAACAATACGATGGCTAGAATGCAAAGTAACATATCTGACAAAATCGATAATTTGGCAAGGCAAATGATATCCAATCGGCACGAAATCAAGGCACAACAATCCTAGCACAATCTAAAGCTTCTAGGTTCCATCAGGTTCACAAAATTCACACCAAAACACCGGACACAGAAATCAAGGCGAGTCAAAAAGTCAACCAAAACTAAAATCTTCGAAATGAAACAATCAGCATGTCAAAATATTCGTATTGAAAATTCCAACAACTAACCTTAAAGACATGACTTTTAAAAAATGACGGAAGTTGACAAAATCGACAAAAAACTCGAATAACTTGGTTCAAGTGAAACCGGAGCTAGAGAGCTTCAACTTGAATGATTGAAGTGGGGACGGGTTCGGGTGAGTGAGGGGAATGGGGTGATGATGATTGCTAGTGGCAGGGATGGCAGGAAAGGCGGCCACGATGAGAAAAAGTGAGTAGGTGCGATTTCTAGGTGAGTGTTCGGCGAGAAAAAGCGTTGGGGGTTTTGTTTTCTTGATAAGGCAAAGGGCAGGGGATCTTTTTAATCTTCTTAAATTCTCGGTAAGACCTTGGAAGTTCTCGCTGAGAACTCCTTTGAAAACTTAACAATAAAATGATGCGTATCAAAATAACTCATTAACCCAATGTTCTCACTGAGAACTTCTTCACAAACATTTTTAAAAAATTGACGTTAGGTATTTCAAAACAAAACGCAAGTTCTCGCCAAGAACTTCATAGTTTTCGTCGAGAACTTGGGACCTGGGCACTAAAAAATTTAAATCAAACTAAACTGACATCCCAACTTGAAAAAACCAAAAGAAAATCAATAAAAATCAGGAAAATCCAAAATAAATGGGAAAACAACCGAGAACTCAAGACGCACAAGAGAAAATTAAAACCACAAATTTGACACGTTTGGATCGCCTTAAAACCGACTCAAAACACAAAGACTGTTTCAGCAAATTCAAAACTGACTCCAGCCATGGGTTGCCTCCCACGAAGCGCTCTCGTTTAACGACCTTGAGCTGGACGATACCTTGGTGTAGATCAAGAGGCGTCCCAAGTCAGGCCTTCCTTCACGCTCGCATCGATATCTTTAAAGTATAGCTTAGATGTACCTCCGGTCAAGATAATCTCCTACTGTCAGCATGAGTGAGGTTGGCTGTATAATCGGGGAGGGTGTCAATGACCTCAAATGGCCCGAACAGATCCTTTAGGTGCATGATTTCGTCTGGTGGCTTGGCGGATGATGTTGGGTCAATTGGCTTCCAAGTCACTTTCTTGTTTACTTTATACTCCTCCTTCTTGACCCTATGATCTTCAATTCATCGAGTTCTCATAGTGGGTGCCTTCTGATAAGCCCCATGTTCCCTGGACATGACCTGAGCCACCCTTGACCTGGAGCCAGACTAAGGCCTTCAAAGAACGACTCAACATATACACGAAGGCATGAAGCAAGGGAGGGCATGAGGAGGATGCAGATAGGCTTGCCAAGGGAGGCTACACCCTCCTAGAAGTTAAGGGAACATCCCAGGAGCCAGAGCTGGATCAAGATCAAGGAATGGCGCCACCCCAGGCAATGATGCTAAGATCGGACGCCACCGCCGGCCCCAAGCCGAGCAAAGCACCTATTCGAGGCTCCAAACGGATACTGAAGGGCCTCAAGCTCAAACTCTAGCCTCAAGACATCCCCAAGAAACGCTCTAACGATCGCCCAAAGCAGAAGTCAGAAGGCCTGGGCAGAACTCCCGGAGGCCTGAAGCAGGACCAAGTACAGGAGTGGGGCCTAGTCCGGAGTACTACACCGGAGCGCTTTGGGCCAAGCCGTTAAATGGCTCGGGCCTTTTCTGATTTTCCACCGGCCTTGAAATCCCTAGAGGCACAGGAAGCTCAGCCACCAGTCCCTGAAGGAGTTGCCACAAAGATGCCACATATTTAGGAGGCTTCTCACCTAATCTAGGCCGAATTTCGAAAACACATCGGGCGCCAGATTAGGGTTTCTCCGGATTCTGCCGGATTAGTTATTTAGGGGTTTACTTGCTACTCAAGACTTTTCTATTTCATTTTCCTTTCTAGTGTCAGATAATTAGGAATAAGTCAGTCCTTTTTAGGACTCTTGTTTATTTTAATAATTTAAGAGTTAGAGTCTAAGGAGGATTCGTAGAGCATGATCACAAATCCCTCCCTATATATAGAGGCCGCCGAACACCCTTTGTAAACACAACTTGAATTAAATAAACTCCCTTTTTCAGAACTTAGTTCTATTCCCTTCAAGCCTTTGCTCGTTGTTGCATCGCTTAAGGTTGGCTTATCATCAAGAGCATCCATCTCTTGACGTGGCACCCTTGACTTGATACTCGTGGTTCTTAGCTCCCCTTATAGCTAGAGGGTTAAAGTCCTAATCAGCCCCGGTTCTGAAGGTTTCAGCTTGTTGCTAGGTGATGTGAACCGCTGCAACCATGGGCAAACAACCCTTGAACACCACAAGCTGATCTCCTAGCACTCGTGAAGAACCTATGGAACCGGATGGAAGAGGACTTTGACGCACTAGCTATAAAGGAGCTAGGAACCAAAATTATCAAGTGAGGGCGCCATGCCAAGAGATGGATGCTCTTGATGATAAGACAACCCTAAGCAATGCAACAACGAGCAAAGACTTGAAGGGAAAAGAGCATAACTTCTGAAAAGGGGTTTATTAATCAAAGGGTGAGTACAAGGGTGGCCGACGGCCTTATTATATAGGGAGGGAACAAGCTCTCCTCCCTATTAGCTACTTCCTAACTAGGAATAAAATAATCTAAATACTAATTAGGACATTTAAAATGCCTTAACAATCCAACCTAAAAAGGAAAAACTCAAAAGGAAAGCTAATGGTGTCTTGGAATGCAAGAAAAATACTAAATAGGCAAAATCCGTCAATCCGGGCAAAAACCCTAAATCCGGGCAGCATCCGTGGCGGTCGGGCAAGTCTTGGGCCGGCGGGCAGGGATTCTGACTCGGATTAGGCCTCCTTCTCGTGTCCCAGTGCTAGTTGGACTAAGAAACATGATCTTCATGCCGTGGCAGCAAGGTTTCCTGACCCGGATAGGAATCCTTCTCTCGGTAGGTAAGCTTGACCGGGCCGGGATCGTGTGGCAGCTTGGCTTCACGCATTTTGGTGAACCTAAGATCGTTGTGCGGGTTCAAACAAATAACTAACAAAGCTAATAAAGCTAGGGTAGATCGTATTCCACGGGCCTTCTAATGATTGACTACTCAAATAAAAGGCAAATCACTCAGGTTAACACTTTGTGCGTGGTGTGAGTTCCACGACTTCTAATTCTAAGAAATGCAGAAAAAATTAAAAATTGAAACTAAGAACAGAATGGAAATTGGTTGATTAAAACAGAGATGACAGACGAACTTAGACTTTGAATCCCCCTTCGTTCCCCAGAGCATTGGCAATCAACAGATCAGCGGATTTCGATTCTCATTCAATCAATTCTAAGACACCACCATAACTCCTGACCCCTAGGTTTAAGACCGGCGAACGTTCGCTCTATCTGTTCTAGCTACCAAGATTAATTAGTCGCCCGGGTACGGTCGCCTCTCGCAATGACTTAACTTAACTGGTGGAATTACTAACGATTTATGAGTAACTCTTGCAGTGGATTAACCCTAACCGGTTCCTACGAAAGGCACGCTCCATTTATAAGGTTAATTGTTCAATTTGATGTTTTAAAGTAAGGCGAGCGTTCGCTTCTATCCTTAGCTTAACAAGAATCTAATCTAGGTGATCAATCCAGACAAGAAACATGAACAATGAAGAACAAATCAAACATGAAAGAGAAACTGATTGAACTTCGAATCTAATCACCGCCGATCCGTGACCGCTTTAAAGCCCTGGGTTACTTAGGGTTCATCTAGTCTAAGCTCTAAGAGTTTAGCTACTCATGTTTATAACAAAAGAATCAAAGACAAAGAAAGAGTTCATCATCCGGAGGAAGAACAGAAAAGAATCTGAAAAACCTAATTAAGACGACTCTGGCAGACTTCAATCTTCTGTAAACTGCAATCCTAGCTCCGAGTCTTCGAGATGGAAGGGATGGCGTCACGATCTCTTTCCGGCTCTTCGGACTCTAAACTCTCTGCTCCAGAACTTGAGAGAATTCTGAAGTTTGGTATTAGTTGGTAATTATGATGTGTATTGATCTCTCCCTCTAATTTGGGCCGCCGGTTAAGTATTTATACTTAACCCTAAACCGCCGGATTTAGCCTGATATTTTCGCCGAAAAATATTGAAGGATTTTCGCCGAAAATCTTAGTGTAAATGGATGGTCCGCCGACTGCTTTTCTCCTGTGATTTTTGGATCATTTGTTCTCGGCGAAAACTTAGGGTTTTCGCCGAAAACTTCCTTTGATGAGCATCAGTCGATTTGTGCTGGGATTTTCGCCGAAAACACTAAGGGATTTTTGGCGAAAACTTTAGTGTAAACCGGGGCAGACTTTGGTTCGACTCGATTGACTCCTCGGATCGATTCCGGTGTAATTCCTCGAGGTTCCAACGCCTTAGACACGTCCTTGGCTACTTTATTTGACGGCAAAAACCTGTGATAACATAAAAACACTAGAAAACCATCAAATAGACCCGAAACGGGCCAAAGTAACACAAATGGCACGAGATAGGGCAATTGATTGAATATTCGCTATTCTACCCTAAAAACCATGTCTTAAGCAAGGAAATGTCGCTTAAATGAGGCTGATAATCACGTCAAATCGAGTGTCATCAAAATACCCCACACTTAAGCTTTTGCTTGTCCTCAAGCAAACTGAATAGAAACGCTCATGTTCACAAATGATAAGATCGATTAAATTATAGTTCAATCAAACACAATGAATTATTAGACAGATAGATCCTAGAACAGGAAACCTAACATGAATACAGATCAGCCAAACAACATGGTCTCACTAATAAACTGGACACGACAAGTAGTAGCAACCAATTATGCACGAATTTGACCTAACCGACCAGACTCCTCACACAGGAAATATTTAGTAAATTGGGAACTCTCACTCTCTGTGTTTAAGGACGTGTTTCTGCTCTCAATCATTTTATGTTACTGAATTCTGTCATAAGGTTGGAATTCAACCACATCTCCACCACAGTGACAACACGAGTAACCAGTCAAGAAGGACTTCCCTGCTAGGACTGTAACGAATTCTACACTACATGGGTTTATAATGAGATGGATGATGGGAATGTATGATGATGGCTTTGGTGCGGTGTAGCTTTCGAATAACTTCCCTCGAATCTAATCTGTGGCTTCCTACCGTCTAACCAGACACGGGTGGAATAATGAACGCTCGTCCTATGATACCCTCAAGCAACCTAGCACTTTTATTATTTTTTCTTTACACAATTTTTTCTCTGACTTTTCTTTTGACTTCGTTCTTCCATTTGTAGGGACAAGAACGTTTTATTGAACTAAAAACTTTAAACTTTTCTCTTTTTCTGTTTTTTTCGAATTTTTCTTCTTTTCTTTCATTCATTTTTTTCTTTGTTCCGATTTTTCTTTTAGTTGCTAGAGGGGTTTACACGTCTGGACATAATAGCTAAGACCACCTGTTTAATGGCTATAGGCAGGTTACTGGTGAACCGCCCGGTCATTGTTCGGACGGGTTTAGCCAAATAAAAACTACTAATGCTAAGAAAAAGCGTATAGCAGATCGTATTCCGAGGGCTTTCTATGATTGGTTACTTCAGAACTAGCAAAATACTCGAAGGAAAACACGTTGTGCCTGGTGTGAGTTCCACGACTTCTATTTCTAAGGAATGCAGAAAAATTAAAACAAATTAAACTAAAGCAGATTGGGAATTAGGGTTTGAAAACAAGAATGACAGATGAACTTAGACTTTGAATCCCTCTTCGTTCCCCAGAGCATTGGCAATCAACAGATCAGTGGATTTTGATTCTCATTCAATCAATTACTAAGACACCACCATAACTCCTTACCCTTAGGTTTAAGACCAGCGAACGTTCGCTCTATCCGTTCTAACTACCAAGATTAACTAGCCGCCCGGGTACGGTCGCCTCTCGCAACGACTTAATTAATTGGTGTGATTACTAGTGATTAATGAGTTACTCTTGCAGTGAATTAACCCTAACCGGTTCCTACGAAAGGCACACTCCAATTATAAGGTTAATTGTTCAATTCGATGTTCTAAAATAAGGCGAGTGTTCGCTTCTATCCTTAGCTTAACAAGAATCTAATCTAGGTGATCAATCCAGACAAGAAACATGAACAATGAAGAACGAATCAAACATGAAAAAGAACTGATTGAATTTCGAATCTAATCACCGCCGATCCGTGACCGCTTTAAAGCCCTGGGTCACTTAGGGTTCATCTAGTCTAAGCTCTGAAGGGTTTATCTACTCATGATTATTACAAAAGAAACAAAGACAAGGAAAGAGTTCATCATTCAAAGGAAGAATAGAAAAGAATCTGAAAAACCTAATTTAGACGACTCTGGCAGACTTCGATCTTCGATAAGTTACACTCCTAGCTCCGGTTCTCCGAGATGGAAGGGATGGCGTCACGATCTCTATCCGGCTCTTCGAACTCCAGCTCTTCGCTCCAGAACTTCAGAGAATTCTGATCTCGAAAAGTTGTGTTTTGTGAATTATGATTGTATCGAATGCCTCCTCTGTTTGGGCCGCCGGGTTAAGTATTTATACTTAACCCTAACTGATCCGGAAAAGTGTATTATTTTAGCCGAAAATTCCTTAAGAATTTCGGCGAAAATTCCTTTGTGTTCGGGAGTGCTTTCTTTGCCTTGTATTTTCGGTCCGAAGAGTACAATGTTTTCGCCGAAGATCTCCTTTGACTCGGCACCAGTTGAATGCACTAATATTTTCGCCGAATATGCAAGCTCAATTTCGGCGAAAATCTCTTTGTACTCGGGCAGGATTTTGTTTGACTTTGACTGGCTCCTTGGATCGATTCCGGTTTGATTCCTCGAGGTTCCTATGCCTTAGACACGTTCATGGCTACTTTATTTGACGGCAAAAACCTGTGCTAACACAAAAACACTAGAAAACCATCAAATAGACCCAAAACGGGCCAAGGTAACACAAATGGCACGAGATAGGGCAATCGATTGAATATTCGTTATTCTACCCTTAAAACCATGTCTTAAGCAAAGAAATGTCGCTTAAATGAGGCTGATAATCACGTCAAATCGAGTGTCATCAAATACCCCACACTTAAGCTTTTGCTTGTCCTCAAGCAAACTGAATAGAAATGCTCATGTTCATAAATGATAAGATCGATTAAATTGGAGCTCAATCAAACACAATGAATTATTAGACAGATCGATCCTAGAACAAGAAACCTAACATGCATACAGATCAGCCAAACTACCTGGTCTCACTAATAAACTGTACACGACAAGTAATTAGCAACCAATTATGAACGAATTTGACCTGACCGACCAGACTCCTCACACAGGATGTATATAGTACAATGGGAACTCTCACTCTCTGTGTTTAAGGACGTGTTTCTGCTCTCGATCATTTTACATTACCGAATTCTGTCATAGGTTTGCATTTCGACCACATCTCCACCACTGTGACAACACGAGTATCTAGTCAAGAAGGACTTCCCTGCTAGGACCGTAATGAAATCTACACTACTCGGGTTTATAATGAGATGGATGATGGGGATGAATGATGATGGCTTTGGTGCGGTGTAGCTTTTGACTAACTTCCCTCGAATCTAATCTATGGCTTCCTACCGTCTAACCAAACACGGGTGGAATGATGAACGCTCGTCCTATGATACCCTCCAGCAACCTAGCACTTATTCTTTTTCTTTTTTTGCACAAATTTTTTTTCTTTTTTTGAACTTTTCATTTGACTTCGTTCTTCCATTTGTAGGGAGAAGAACGTTTTATTGAACAACACTTTGAACTTTTTCTGATTTTCTTTTCTTAATCATTTTCTTTTTCGAAAATTTTTTCTCTTTTTCTTTCTTTTCAAATTTTTTCTTTTGTGCCAATTTTTCTTTTAGTTGCTAGAGGGGTTTACACGTCTGGACATATTAGCTAAGACCACCTGTTTAATGGCTATAGGCAGGTTACCACAAACCGACTTCCGGTAGGTCAATCTAGAACTACAACCACAGGGGATGAACGAGGAATGAAAGAAATGGGAAATGGCTGTAATGTATTATCGAACTGAAAGAACAGGCCAAGCTCAAGGATCTAAACCTAGTGGATTTTATCGTTTGGTAGGCTATCTGGCTTAGTAGCTGAATCTAGGTGCCCCTATCCTTCTAGAACTCGTGTTATCGTGTGGTCTCAAGTAGGTCTCATGCAAATTCTAAGTCATTCCAGTAAACAGAAAACCACTCAGAAAGAATTAAAATTGCAAGTTACGTGCAATGGATCAAAAGCTCACAGTTGGTTTGCTAGTCGGATTCGGTCATTTTCATGCAATCAAGGCTACAAACTACAAGTGTGATTTTAAAAATTCTGTTCTGACCAGGCAATTTCGCATCAAAGTATACAAGTTGGTTCTCAAGTTCTAGGTTAAGCAGTCTGAGCATCATTATGAAGGTTTGAACAACAACTTAACATCAAAAATCAAGAACTGAGCCATTCTAATGCTAGAGAGACTGGAATGGAAACACGAGGCACACATAAAACACAATCAAAGACAATCAAGTTCATGCAAGGTTCTCTAGCATCCTACCCCACACTTAAATCGGACTGTGTCCTCACAGGACTAATTCTAGAGTTCAGAGTGAAGTAGAAGAACCTGGACCGAGATGATTGGTGTAGGGGATGAGCACGGGTCCTCGGAGCGGAGGGAATCTACCCAAGCGAAGCAAAGGGAATCTCCCTACTGCCTACAAAACAAAAACAAATAAAACATAAAAAGGAAACCGGGACAAGTGTCCCGGATCCACACAGAAAAAAGTTGGACAGAAATCTGAAAAAAGAAAAAAAATGAATAAATAAATAAAAAGAAGACACCAGAAAAGGAATACAACCCGATCACTGCTAGTCCGGTGAGCCGGGAGGTGGAAAGTGGAGAAATTCGCCGAGCTGGCGTTGCCACGCCATCTGTGCCTCATATCGCCGGTCGGCGCGGCGACGGCGGCGGCGGGTTTTTAAAATGGGGGCGGTCGGCGATTTTAAAGAGATAAGGGTTTCGAGAGGCTGAGAGAGGGGGTGGACCGGATTTTTTTAAAGGAAAATTTGGGTGATTTTCAAAATTATTTTTGGCAAAAATAGGAGGGTGGTTTCACCGAAAATATCAGTTAAAATGGACTGCCGGATTTGTGAAGGCGGTTTCGCCGAAAACAATAGCACGGTTTCACCAGAAATATCAGTTAAAATGGTTTCGCCGAAAACAAAAACTTTTTGAACCGAAAACAATGAACAGGAAGAACAGGTTCGAAAATCGAAAATCAGTTTCACCGAAAACAGGGGTGGTTTCGCCGAAAATTTTGAACTCTTCGGGTTTAAAATATTTTCGTAAATCCGACCAACTTCAGAAAATCACAGTTAAATCCACAAAAATTGGAACGACCTCAATCAACTCGCGACTGACTCTATGACACACAACTCTACATGAAAAATAATAAATCAAAAAAACTGACACTTTTGGCTCTCCCGAACCGACTCTAAAATACCAAGTTCAACAAAAATTAAAACAGACTCCAGCCGTGGGTTGCCTCCCACGAAGCGCTCTTTTATTAACGTCCTTGAGCTGGACAATACCTGGACGGTATTAGGAGACATCCCAACTCAGATTCTCCTTCACGCTCGCGTCGGAGTTCATGAAGTACAACTTCGGGACTTCTCCGGTAAGCGTGAATCTCTTCCCCGTTTGCATGTAGTAGCTTGGTACGTCCGTCGGGAAGATGATCGACGAACGTGAACGGTCCGAACAGCTCTCTGGAGAGATCATCCTTCTTGAGTGTGACGATGGAAGGAATGAGGACTGTCGGCTTCTTCTTTTCTTTACTCTTCGGCTTGGTATCACCAGGATCGGTGATCGTTAGTACTTCTTTAGGAGATGGTTTCGGCTTCTCCTTCCATACTTGTTCCGGCGCCGGTTTCTCGAAACGAAATGGTGGTACAGCTGCCTCGATGGAAGACGGCAGAATTTTTGGCCTCCAGACCATTTGGGTCTTCGTCTTCCTGTTCTTTCCTCGAGGCCTGCTCGATTTAGTGCTCAGTGGCTTAAAAGAGGCTTGCAGTTCCTTCTTCTTCTTCTTAGGCGGCTTCTGAATTACAGGTTTCTGCTTCTTCTCAATGACCTGTTTAATATCTGGAGCAACAACTGATCTAGAGACACTGGAAGAAGCATTAGTGACGGAGTTGACCGGAGTCAACCCCACCGTTTCAACAGCTAGGCAGTGAGATTCTTCATTCCTAGAGTCATATTTCATGCCATCTTTAAGACGGAACGTTTTCGTTTCTTTACCGACTCATAGAGTTCATGATCTGTTGGGAACATTAATATTCATTCCAGTAGTAGCCATGAAAGGTCGACCTATGAGAATGGTAGCATCATCTGTACTAGTATCCATAATCACATAATCAGCTAAGAACGTGAACGGACCACATTTAGTGACAACGTCTTTAATCTCTCCCTTAGGGGTTTCAAGCAATCTATCAGCAAAGACGAGTTGCATACTAGGCGGTTCAAGTTCTCCTAGGTTTAACTTTTCATATAGACTCACAGGCATAACATTAACAAATGCTCCTAGATCAACTAAGCAACGTTCAATCTCAACATCATTAATGACCAAAGGCAAAGTAAAAGAACCAGGATCAGATAACTTAGCTGGATATGGAGAAACAGGTTTCTTAGCACGAATGTCAGGATATCCTTCCTTGTTCCCCTTCATGCTAGTCTCGATCCTTGCGTTTGGCAGCAATGCTCTAGGAAAAGGAGGCTTTACGACGTATGGTGCAAGAGGAGGATCCTCCTTAGGCGCCGGTTTCTGTTCCTCTTCTTCCTCTTCTTCGGAGTTTCAGCGATCCTGCGTAAAACAGAATAAGCATCAGCAATTAGGTTTGGAAGTTTTTGAGCAGTTACCATTTTAGCCTGTTCTTTTCTGGGTTTGGCTCTGTCTGGCTTGGAAGTTGGCCAAATGGTCGACCAGATGCTAGCATGCTCGAGATGTTGTTCACGACTTGCTCAATTCTTTGACTGGATGCGATCTGTTCTTGATTGATGAGAGCTTGAGCCTTGAACTGACTGTCATGATCATCGAGTCTGGTGATGATCAGGTCGAACTTCTTGTCTACCTCGTTATCCCTTGTGTTCCCCGATGTAGATCCCTGAGGTTGTCTGGACTGGCAGTAGTCGGAGTAGCCCTGTTGACTGTTGGTGAAGCCCTCAGAAATGAAGTTCACCTCTTCTACCGAGCAAGCATTGATTTTCTTCAATCGCTCCTGGACTTCTGCTTCAATAAGCTCTTCTATTCTCCAATGTCTCTTAGCTCCTCCGGTCTCCTTGAGCCTTGAGATGCTGTTCCTATAGGCAGTGGTTCTGGAAGAAGAGGAGTATTCCTCTATGAATCCTTGAGTGAGATCCTCCCAGTTGGTGTAGAGACCGGGTGGCCTGCTAATGAACCATCTCTTTGCGGCACCTCGGAGTGAGTATGGGAAGGCTCGAAAGCAGAAGGTATCCTTATCGAGGCTCCCACTCTTAAAGGTTTCGCAAAAAGCAAGGAAATCCGCCAAGTGTGTGCATGGATTATCATGAGGATTCCCTTCAAACTGTAGACCCCTCGAGATCATTTCCGAGTAGGCGGTCTTGATCTCATAGGCAGGATCGTCTCCATTGCGCGGCACAAAGATGGGAGACCGAACACTAGCAGCCATCGTGGTAGGGAAAGGTGGAGTGGAAGTGATTTACTTCTGAATTTTCTTATCCTGCAAAAGACAAAAATAAACACAACCGGTGTAGAATCGAAGTGGGTGGAAAGATGAAAGAGCTTCTATGATCGTATTCCGAGGGCTTTCTATGATTGGTTACTTCAGAACTAGCAAAATACTCGAAGGAAAACACGTTGTGCGTGGTGTGAGTTCCACGACTTCTATTTCTAAGGAATGCAGAAAAATTAAAACAAATTAAACTAAAGCAGATTGGGAATTAGGGTTTGAAAACAAGAATGACAGACGAACTTAGACTTTGAATCCCCCTTCGTTCCCAGAGCATTGGCAATCAACAGATCAGCGGATTTCGATTCTCATTCAATCAATTACTAAGACACCACCATAACTCCTTACCCTTAGGTTTAAGACCGGCGAACGTTCGCTCTATCCGTTCTAACTACCAAGATTAACTAGCCGCCCGAGTACAGTCGCCTCTCGCAACGACTTAATTAATTGGTGTGATTACTAGTGATTAATGAGTTACTCTTGCAGTGAATTAACCCTAACCGGTTCCTACGAAAGGCACACTCCAATTATAAGGTTAATTGTTCAATTCGATGTTCTAAAGTAAGGCGAGCGTTCGCTTCTATCCTTAGCTTAACAAGAATCTAATCTAGGTGATCAATCCAGACAAGAAACATGAACAATGAAGAACGAATCAAACATGAAAAAGAACTGATTGAATTTCGAATCTAATCACCGCCGATCCGTGACCGCTTTAAAGCCCTGGGTCACTTAGGGTTCATCTAGTCTAAGCTCTGAAGGGTTTAGCTACTCATGATTATTACAAAAGAAACAAAGACAAGGAAAGAGTTCATCATTCAAAGGAAGAACAGAAAAGAATCTGAAAAACCTAATTTAGACGACTCTGGCAGACTTCGATCTTCGGTAAGTTTCACTCCTAGCTCCGGTTCTCCGAGATGGAAGGGATGGCGTCACGATCTCTATCCGGCTCTTCGAACTCCAGCTCTTCGCTCCAGAACTTCAGAGAATTCTGATCTCGAAAAGTTGTGTTTTGTGAATTATGATTGTATCGAATGCCTCCTCTGTTTGGGCCGCCGGGTTAAGTATTTATACTTAACCCTAACTGATCCGGAAAAGTGTATTATTTTGGCCGAAAATTCCTTAAGAATTTCGGCGAAAATTCCTTTGTGTTCGGGAGTGCTTTCTCTGCCTTGTATTTTCGGTCCGAAGAGTACAATGTTTTCGCCGAAGATCTCCTTTGACTCGGCACCAGTTGAATGCACTAATATTTTCGCCGAATATGCAAGCTCAATTTCGGCGAAAATCTCTTTGTACTCGGGCAGGATTTTGTTTGACTTTGACTGGCTCCTTGGATCGATTTCGGTTTGATTCCTCGAGGTTCCTACGCCTTAGACACGTCCATGGCTACTTTATTTGACGGCAAAAACCTGTGCTAACACAAAAACACTAGAAAACCATCAAATAGACCCGAAACGGGCCAAGGTAACACAAATGGCACGAGATAGGGCAATCGATTGAATATTCGTTATTCTACCCTAAAAACCATGTCTTAAGCAAAGAATGTCGCTTAAATGAGGCTGATAATCACGTCAAATCGAGTGTCAGCAGTTACCACAAACCGACTTCTGGTAGGTCAATCTAGAACTACAATCACAGGGATCAACGGGGAAATGAAAGAATGGGAAATGGTTGTAATGTATATCGAACCGAAAGAACAGGCCAAGCTCAAGGGTGTAAACCTAATGGATTTATCGTTAGGTAGGCTCTCTGGCTTAGTAGCTGAATCTAGGTGCCCCTATCATTCTAGAACTCGTGTCATCGTGTGGTCTCGAGTAGGTCTCATGCAAATTCTAACTCATTCAATCAAACAGAAAACCACTTAGAAAGAATTGAAATTGCAAGTTACGTGCAATGGATCAAAAGCTCACAGTTGGTTTGCTAGTCGGATTCGGTCATTTTCATGCAATCAAGGCTACAAACTACAAGTGTGATTTTAAAAATTCTGTTCTGACCAGGCAATTTAGCATCAAAGTATACAAGTTGGTTCTCAAGTTCTAGGTTAAGCAGACTAAGCATCATTATGAAAGTTTGAACAACAACTTAACATCAAAAATCAAGAACTGAGCCATTCTAATGCTAGAGAGACTGGAATGGAATCACGAGGCACACAGAAAACACAATCAAGGGCAATCAAGTTCATGCAAGGTTCTCTAGCATCCTACCCCACACTTAAATCGGACTGTGCCCTCACAGGACTAATTCTAGAGTTCAGAGTGAAGTAGAAGAACCTGGACCAAGATGGTTGGCGTAGGGGATGAGCACGGGTCCTCGGAGCGGAGGGAATCTACCAAAGCGAAGCAAAGGGAATCTCCCTACTGCCTACAAAACAAAAACAAATGAAACATAAAAAGGAAACCGGGACAAGTGTCCCGGATCCACACTGAAAAAGTTGGATCGAAATCCAAAAAGAATAAATAAAAAGAAGGGACAAGAAAGAGGATACAACCCGGTCACTGCTCGTCAGGCGCGCCGGGAGGTGGAAAGTGGAGGAAATCGCCGAGCTGACGTTGCCACGCCAACTGTGCCTCATACTGCCGATCAGCGCGGTGCATATGTTGCTGCATAATAGTCCATCTCGCCTCTTGAGTGGCGTTGTCGGTGATGCGCCACTCCTGCAGTCGCTCATACAGCTCTCCAACATCCGCGGGGTGCGGGTGAGGGGCCTGGTATGGATCTGGAATGGTCGGCGGTGACTGGTGTGCATACCCTGCATGTTGGTGTGGCGAGGGAGTATGGTCATGAAACTCTGGCTAGTACTGAGGTTGAGACTCCTCAGAATCATCTTCTTCCTCCGATTCGTCCTCGTTCTGGAGGGGAGGATCTGCTGCTACCTAGGGACTGAGGTCCAGCTCGAGGTCGTACTCGACCGCCAAATCTCCTCCAACGGTGCGTACTCTGCGGCGTGGGATGTTCGGGCCATATTCGTGGCTGAGGCCGAAGGAGATGATGTGTCGGCCGATGAAGTTGCCTCCCAGGAGTGAGCGAGGTGGCGTCCTCCTCTTGGTCTTCTGACGGAAGATGCGAGCAAGCACCCATCCGGGGTGAAGAGGGTAGCTCTCCGGGATGGCGCGAAGAAGCAGAAATTCCTCCTTGCTGATATGGTGGCGGTACTTCTCTGGAGCATATAATAGCAATCTACGCCAAACCATATGAATGTATTTATAGAGAGGGTGAGAGAGAGACTTAACTGAATTATGCACTCCAGTCATGTGGCTCCATAGTGCATGGTATGCTTCTCCGTCGTCCTCGTCGTTCGCCCAGCCGAGGTGATGACCGTGGTAATGCTCGTAGGGAATGCCTATATGAGCTGCAAACTCATCATAGGTGAAGGTCTTGTACACCCCGCCCAGATAGAAGGAAACGACCTTCTTGCTCTGCCCTCCTCTTGTGCTCGTCCAGATCAAAAGTGGCCCAGAACTCCTAGAGAGCGACGTCTGGGAAGTCAGAAGCTATATATGGTGGTCAGCTCTAGGAGGCCGGCCGGTGCCAGGGCGTCGTGCACGTTCCGGTGGTAGTCCTCATCGTGATCGAAGAGAGTCTCCATGGAAAGTGGTCGAACATTAGCTCCCGGAACATGCTCGAGCCTCTTGTAGCACTCAAAGTAGTAGTCGGGTAGATGAGCAACAGTGCGATGGTGCCCAGCACGGCCAGGGAATGCTGGTGGAGGGCCCTGGACGGCGGGTGTGACGGGAGCGGGGGATCTGGAGCTCGAGGCGACGTCAAGTCTCTGCTTGGTCCTGCGCTCATAATTGGTGTTCCTAAACAAGAAAACAAACCAGATTAGTCAAACTAAAACCCTACCACACACTTAGTCGAAATACTCAATTTCACAAAGAAATGAGGAAAACCGAGTGGGGGTAAGCAAAGCAGATTTACCGGTAATCACAAACAAGAAAATACATGCTTAGGAACAGCCAGAATGGAATTAGCACAATCAGAGTTCAGAAGTCAAATCGACATTCAAAAAGTCAAGATAATAGAACATTGAACCCTAATCATGGCAAGACTATCACAAATCAGAGAATGACGGTATAATATGATCTCAGATGGCAAACACAATAATCGGAACGAGTATGAGCACATAAGGCAGCCAAATGATAAAAACAGTTCATGGTCAAACCGACATTTCTGAAAAGTCAACCTCACAAGGAAATGGACTTAGGCATAGCAACACATGATCAAAGGATATGAAAATTAAGCACAACACTCCCTAAGCATGCTAGAACAGTTCAACAAGTTCAGCTAACCTAGTTCACACGAAATCAGTCGGCACGCAAATCAGGCAAACCGAAAAGTCAACCCCGACGAAATTCAGCAATCAACATGTCAAAAGATTCGCAATGAAAAGTTCTACAACTTACCTTGAAGCCATGGATGCTAAAAATGAACGGCAACTTACCTTGAAGCCATGGATTCTAAAAATGAACGGATTGGGAGAAATCGGTGAAAATCGAAAATTTTAGGGTTTGGGTGAACTAGAGCTGTAGAGCTCTGATTCGGTTGTTCTAGGGCTTGGATTGATCGGAAATGGAAGGGGAAGGGAGCGGCGGCGGTCGGCGACGGCAACGGCGGTGGCAACGGTCGGCGGGGGCGAGTGTGGGTGGCGGTCGGCGGGTTTATTTTAAACAGAGGGGGAGGTTTTTGGTTTCGATTTGAAAATTGGAAAGTGAGGAGAGAAAGGGTGAATCCGGATTTTAAAATGAATAGTTGGTTGATTTTCAAAGGAATTTTCGAAGAAAATAGGTGCAAGTTTTCACCGAAAATGTTAGTTAAAAAGTACTGCCGGTTTTCAAAATAATTTTCGCCGAAAACATCAATACATTTTCGCCGAAAATGTTGAACTCTACGATTGAAAATATTTTCGCAATCCCGACAAACTTCAGAAAATCACCGTTAAATACACAAAAATCGGAATAACTTCAATCAACTTGCGAATGAAACTATGACACACAGACTACACAAGAAAAATACGAAATCAAACAAACTGACACTTTTGGCTCCCCGAACCGACTCTAAAACACTAAGGTTGACACAAATCAAAAACGGACTCCAGCCGTGGGTTGCGTCCCACGAGCGCTCTTTTATTAACGTCCTTGAGCTGGACGGTATTAGGAGACATCCCAACTCAGATTCTCCTTAATGCTAGCATCGGAGTTCATAAGGTAGAGCTTCGGGGCTTCTCCGGTGAGCATGAATTTCTTCCCGTTCGCGTGTAAGAGCTTGGTACGTCCGTCGGGAAGGTGGTCAGTGATCTTGAATGGTCCGAATAGTTCTGTCAAGGGATCATCTTCCACAAGGAAGACAGTGGACGGAATGAGAACGATCGGCTCCTTCTTTTCTTTAACCTCCGCCTTGATATCACCAGGATCGGTGATCGTCAGTATTTCCTTAGGAGATGCTTTTGGCTTCTCCTTCCATACTTCTTCCGGCGCCAGTAGCTTGGAACGAATTAGTGGTGCAGCTGGCTCGGTAGAAGGTGGCGGCACAACTGGTCTCCAGACCATGTGAGTCTTCGTCTTCTCGTTGTTTCCCCGAGGTCTGCTAGGTTTTGTGCTCGATGGCTTAGAAGAGGCTTTCAATTCCTTCTTCTTTGGCGTCTGAAGAACAGATTTCAGTCTCTGCGTGGTAATCTGTCCAGCACCTGCAACAGCAATTGATCTAGGCATACTAGAAGAGACATCAGTAACGGAGTTGACCGGAGTCAACTCCACAGTTTCAACAGCTAAACAATGAAATTCTTCATTCTTAGGATTATATTTCATTCCGTCTTTAAGGCGGAACGTGACCATTTCTTTACCAACCCTCAAAGTTAAAGAACCATTTGGAACGTTAATTTGCATCCTAGTAGTAGCCATGAAAGGTCGTCCTATGAGAATGGTAGAATCATCCTTACTAGTGTCAATGATCACATAGTCAGCTAAGAACATGAAAGGACCACATTTAGTAACAACGTCTTTTATTTCTCCCCTAGGGGTTTTAAGTGATCTATCAGCAAAGACAAGTTGCATACTAGGCAGTTCAAGTTCTCCTAGGTTCAATTTTTCATATAGACTCATAGGCATAACATTAACAGATGCGCCAAGATCAACCAAACAACGTTCTATCTCAACATCATTAATGACAAGAGGTAGAGTGAAAGAACCAGGATCAGAGCACTTAGCTGGATATGGAGAGGAAGGTTTCTTACTATGAGCATCAGGATATCCTTCTTTATTCCCCTTCATGCTAGTTTCGATCCTTGCATTCGGCAGCAATGCTCTTGGAAAAGGAGGCTTCACGACGTACGGCGCAAGAGGAGGATCTTCCTCCTTAGGCGCCACTTCTAGTGCTTCCTTCTTCTCTGGAGTTTCAGCTATCCTACCTAAAGCAGAACAAGCGTCAGCAGATAAGCTTGTAAATTTTTTAACAGATACCATCTTGGCTTGCTCCTTTCTCGGATTCTGCTCTGTCTGGCTCGGAAGTTGGCCAAATGGTCGACCAGATGCTAGCATGCTCGAGATGTTGTTCACAGCTTGCTCAATTGTTTGATCGGCTGCTATCTGTTCTTGATTGAGAAGAGCTTGAGCTTTAAACTGACTGTCATGATCATCGAGTCTGGTGATGATCTGACTAAGCTTCTTGTCCAGGTCACTGACATTGTTTTCCTTCTGGTACTACTGCCCTGGATAGGTGTTATTCAAATATTGATTCTGGCGATTGCCAGGAGCAGTCCCATAGTTACCCGGATTACGGTGCGGCGGCTGGTAGACACCTGCCGGTGGATGGTTAGGCTTCTGATCCTGAGCTGGACCAGCTGGGCGGTTATTCTGGTTCTGGTTGTGGTTGGCGCCAGCATTGTAGGGAGGTCTGTCTTGATAGTTCCCTTGCTGCCTGAAGTTGCGGTAGCCATCATAACCATTCTGATTATTAACGAAGCCTTGTTGAATGAAATTTAACTCTTCTACGGACCAGACTTCTGTCTTACCAAAATTCTGGCAACGGCCTCCGTTATGTGCGCAAGCTCCACACCACTCGCAATCAGCAACATAGAGAGAAGCTGCCGGTGGTTTGATTGGTGTGGAAGACTTCTTCAGATGCTTCTCTACTTCGGCCTTGCTAGCTGCTTCGAGATCGAGCTTGCTCCTTGATCCTTCAGATTGTCGTTCCCAGTTCAGCTAGGGAGAGCAGTTTGCGAAGTGAAGAAGAGCAGCTTTGGGTGTGAGTGTAGTGCAATCCCCTTCAGCTAGGGAATTGACCCACTTGGTAGATTCTTCTCGAAGACCTCGAGCAAAGATTTCAGCTAACTACCTCTGCTCGAATCCATGATGAGGACAGTTGTAGAGAAGTTCTTGGAATCGATTCCAAGTATCGTATAAGCTTTCTCCTTCTTTCTGGGAGAATCTGGCAATGCTGTCCTTGATGGCTGTTGTTCTGGCAGGAGGAAGGTATTCTTCAACGAAGTCCTGAGCCAGAGTATCCCAATCAGTGTAATATCCAGGTGGTTTGCCAGTAAGCCACCTCTTAGCAGCGCCTTTCAGAGAGAATGGGAAAGCTCTCAAACAAAGAGTATTCTTGTCGAGGTTTCCGTTCTTGAAAGTGCTGCAGAGATCAAGGAAGTCTGCAAGATGAGTGCACGAATTGTCTAAGGGCCTGCCTTCGAACTGTAGATCCCTAGAGATCATAGTCAAGAATGGAATTTTGATCTCATAGTCAAGATCTCCTTCAATGCGCGGTACAGCAATGGCAGATCGAACGCTAGTCGCGCTCGGCTTGTTGTAATCAGCTAGACTTTTCTGTGCAGGTGGCGGTGGTGGATTTCCGCCTGGTGGTGGTGGTGGTGGTAATTGATCAGTCATGGTAGGAGATGGAGGAGGTGAAAGTGACTCGGTGTATGAAACAGATGTAGGTGACGATACAGGTGAAGATGGAGATGAGGAACTCTCCTTCAGTTCCTCAATCTTAATCGGAGTGATGGATGGAGGTGGATTGACTCTGCTTCTCCTTGGAATTTGTGATTGTCGAGGTGGAGCAGAACTGCTTGGTCTCTCTATACTCTTAGCCTTGTCGGTTTGAGAGCGAGTCCAAGGGCGGCGATGCATACACCTGTGAACAACCTATAAATAACAAAAACAACAAAACCAGTGTAAAATCGAAGTGGGTGGAAAATGAAAGATGGAAAGTAGAAGAATAAATTGCCAGTTCTTCTTTCAAACAATCAAAAGAAGTCCCCGGCAACGGCGCAAATTTGGTGAACCTAAGATCGTTGTGCGGGTTCAAACAAATAACTAACAAAGCTAACAAGCTAGGGTAGATCGTATTCCACGGGCCTTCTAATGATTGACTACTCAAATAAGCTAGCAAATTACTCAGGATTAAGCACTTCGTGCGTGGTGTGAGTTCCACGACTTCTAATTCTAAGAAATGCAGAAAAAATTAAAAATTGAAACTAAGAACATAATGGAAATTGGTTGATTAAAACAGAGATGACAGACGAACTTAGACTTTGAATCCCCCTTCGTTCCCCAAAGCATTGGCAATCAACAGATCAGCGGATTTCGATTCTCATTCAACCAATTCTAAGACACCACCATAACTCATGTCCCTTAGGTTTAAGACCGGTGAACGTTCGCTCTATCCGTTCTAGCTACCAAGATTAATTAGTCGCCCGGGTACGGTCGCCTCTCGCAATGACTTAACTTAACTAGTGGAATTACTAACGATTTATGAGTTACTCTTGCAGTGGATTAACCCTAACCGGTTCCTACGAAAGGCACGCTCCAATTATAAGGTTAATTGTTCAATTTGATGTTTTAAAGTAAGGCGAGCGTTCGCTTCTATCCTTAGCTTAACAAGAATCTAATCTTGGTGATCAATCCAGACAAGAAACATGAACAATGAAGAACCAATCAAACATGAAAGAGAAACTGATTGAACTTCGAATCTAATCACCGCCGATCCGTGACCGCTTTAAAGCCCTGGGTCACTTAGGGTTCATCTAGTCTAAGCTCTAAGAGTTTAGCTACTCATGTTTATCACAAAAGAATCAAAGAAAAAGAAAGAGTTCATCATCCAGAGGAAGAACAGAAAAGAATCTGAAAAACCTAATTAAGACGACTCTGGCAGACTTCGATCTTTGGTAAACTACAATCCTAGCTCCGAGTGTTCGAGATGGAAGGGATGGCGTCACGATCTCTTTCCGGCTCTTCGGACTCTAAACTCTCTGCTCCAGAACTTGAGAGAATTCTGAAGTTTGGTATTAGTTGGTAATTATGATGTGTATTGATCTCTCCCTCTAATTTGGGCCGCCGGTTAAGTATTTATACTTAGCCCAAACCGCCGGATTTAGCCTGATATTTTCATCGAAAATATTGAAGGATTTTCGCCGAAAATCTTAGTGTAAATGGATGGTCCGTCGGCTGCTTTTCTCTTGTGATTTTCGGATCAATTGTTCTCGGCGAAAACTTAGGGTTTTCGCCGAAAACTTCCTTTGATGAGCATCAGTCGATTTGTGTTGGGATTTTCGCCGAAAACACTAAGGGATTTTTGGTGAAAACTTTAGTGTAAACCGGGGTAGACTTTGGTTCGACTCGATTGACTCCTCGGATCGATTCTAGTGCAATTCCTCGAGGTTCCAACGCCTTAGACACGTCCTTGGCTACTTTATTTGACGGCAAAAACTTGTGCTAACATAAAAACACTAGAAAACCATCAAATAGACCCGAAACGGGCCAAAGTAACACAAATGGCACGAGATAGGGCAATTGATTGAATATTCGCTATTCTACCCTAAAAACCATGTCTTAAGCAAGGAAATGTTGCTTAAATGAGGCTGATAATCATGTCAAATCAAGTGTCATCACATTTCCTCCTCCGATTGCTAGGCCTTTTACTGGGGCAGGTGTCTAGGTTATCCAGCTTTCCAGAGCCTTGGGAATTTCCCAAAAGGCCTGAGCCATTTGGGGGCTGGGTTCAAAGACTCGCTTGGAGTGCCGAGCGCTCGTTCTGGCGCCCGAGGGCCTTCTTCAATCCTTGCCTGGCCTTCTTCGTTCTACTTCTGCCACTTCTTCAGAAAAGCCCAGAGACGGCTTTCAGGGGCTAGTGCCGGTCCAGGGCTCACGCCATTCGTCCTAGAGCTCCATTCCATCATTTGGCTCGATCCACTCCGGGGCCTGTCTTCGGGTGCCATCCCTTGCTGGTCAAGTACTCTTGGGGTCCTTTGGTTCCTGTACTCCAGAAATTCCTCTAGGGGATCCCAAGGGTGGTCAGCTCCTCCGAGGCTCGTTAGGATTGTTCCAGGGGCTGTCAGGGCCCTTAGGCTCGGCCCTCGGTCCGGCTCGGGGCTCGGATCGGGTGCCTTGGCCAACAACATGGCTTGGGGTGGCCTCACTCTCATCCTTTCCTGCTTGGCTGTTGGTGGGGGTCGAAGCCTATACTTGGTCACATACCTTGCCCTGAAGCAATGTTGGAGATTCAACCTCAGTGACTTGGGTGGCCATGTCCGGGGGAGATTCAACCTCATCTCCTGGTCTTGGGGTGTCATTAGAATTGGTGAAAGACCAAGGTTCTGGTCCTTCAGAGCTTTGGCCATCGGTTTCCATGTCTTCCTTCTCAGAAAAGCTTTCCACAAGGATGTCTAGACTTGGGGAGGTATCCGGTGTGATTATTTCATTCATTCCCAAGCCAGCCTCTCCTCCTCATTCGATCTGGTCACCTATTTCTTCATCCAACTCCATATTTTCTACCTCCTCGATCGGGGCAGCCCTTGAAAGTCGATGGGAGACAGCTTCCCATTAAAAGTTGGTGTTTCCTGGCGCATCGGATCAGGGATGGAGTGTATCGAGCCTGGGCAGGGGCGTACCGAGGCTGTCCTGGAGGCCGGAGCGGTTTTGGGGCGCACCGAGGCCGGTCTGGAGTGTACCGAGGCCGGGGCTGGTCAAGGGGCCTGTATCGGGGCCGGTCTGGGCTGTACCGGGGCTGACTTGAGTGCTGGCGCCGGGGCTGGCCTGGGCGTCGGGGCCAGGCAGAGCGTTAGGGCTAAGTAGAGTGCTAGCGTCGGGACTGGGCTGAGCGCCGGGACTGGGCTGAGCGCTGGGACGGGACTCAGCGTCGGGGCTGGGCTGGTGACGTGTAAGCAAACACTCACAACTATCAAGGTCGTATTTCTGGTGTTCTCTCAATGGCCACTACTCACACTATTCATGGGTGGTCTAAACATTTGAAATTGGTTTGATAAAACGAACAAAACAAAAGCATAAAGAAAACTAAACAAGCAAAACAAGCGGTGCAAATCAAAGATAAAGGAGGTTCACTTGGAAAGATAGCTTCATTATGCTCAAGAGGAGTAAATGAACAATCAAGCCAAACATGATCGAGGATGCAATCGAATGACCATGCAAATCCCTTCTATGGACTCAATGCACTCTCGTAGCACTAAATCCCTATCCTAAAACCACTCTACTTAGGCTCTCGCTCTCAAGCTAAGTGACTAAGGATGCATTAAAGGTGTTTGATGAAATGCCAAGTCACAAAACCCTCTCCTATAACTCTATGACCACAAGGCTAGACATCACACTCTCATGTCAATTCCCTAACACTAAGAGAATCATCAAAAGACTAATCAAAGTTCAAATGAATGAAAAACCTAGTGCACACCAAATGTTTGATAAAATGTACAAGAGAGAAATCATGCAACTATGGTTGAAATAAGATGATCTAATCTCTTAGAACACACTCACTTCAATCCCTAGACCTACAAACCGTGCAACCTAAGCACTCTCATGCATTACATCACATTGAATAGACCAAATTAAGCAATCATAGCATAAATTGGAATTAAGAACAAGTCTAGAGATCATGTTCTTACAACCAAGATCAATCATAGCATGCTTATACAATCAACCTCTATCCTAGCACAAGTAATCTATCAATCCAAGATGAACCTAGGAAATTAGCCACTGATGACACTCGATTTGACGTGATTATCAACCTCATTTAAGCGACATTTCCTTGCTTAAGACATGGTTTTTAGGGTAGAATAACGTATATTCACTCAACTACTCTATCTCATGCCATTTTGTTACTTTGGCTCGTTTCGGGTCTATTTGATGGTTTTCTAGTGTTTTCATGTTAGCACAGGTTTTTGCCGTCAAATAAAGTAGCCAAGGACGTGTCTAAGGCATTGGAACCTCAAGGAATCGCACCAGAATCAATCCAAGGAGTCAATCAAGTAGAACCAAATCCTGCTCCCATTTACAAAGAAGTTTTCGGCGAAAATCCCTTGGAGTTTTCGGCAAAAACTCATGAAGAAATTGGCAGAGCTTACAAGAAGAAGTTTTCGGCGAAAACACCAAGTTTTCGCTGAGAACCGGCGGTCCGAAAATCACAGAAGAATTCAGCCGAGCAGTCATCCCATTTACAAAGGAATTTTCGGCGAAAACTCCCTAGGTTTTCAGCGAAAATTCCAAGCAAAATCCGGTGGTATTAGGGTTAAGTATAAATACTTAACCGGTGGCACTAAATCAGAGATATCTCATAATATCAACTAATACAAAATACTTCAAGGATTCTCAAGAGTTCTGGAGTAGAGTTTAGAGTTCGAAGAGCCAGGAAGAGATCGTGACGCCATCCCTTTCATCTCGAAGACTCGGAGCTAGGATTGCAGATTACCGGAGATTGAAGTTCTGCCGGAGTCGTCTTAATTAGGTTTTTCAGATCCTTTTCTATTCTTCCTCTGTTCAAGATGAACTCTGTCTTTTCCTTTGATTCATTTGTTATGAACATGAGTAGCTAAACTCATAGAGCTTAGACTAGATGAACCCTAAATGACCCAGGGCTTTAAAGCGGTCACGGATCGGCGGTGATTAGATTCAAAGTTCAATCAGTTTCTCTTTCATGTTTGATTTGTTCTTCATTGTTCATGTTTCTTGTCTAGATTGATCACCTAGATTAGATTCTTGTTAAGCAAAGGATAGAAGCGAATGCTCACCTTACTTTAAAACATCAAATCAAACAATTAACCTAATCATTGGAGTGTGCCTTTCGTAGGAACCAGTTAGGGTTAATCCACTGCAAGAGTAACTCATAAATCGTTAGTAATTGCACTAGTTAGTTAAGTCATTGCGAGAGGCGACCATACCCGGGCGGCTAATTAATCTTGGTAGCTAGATCAGATAGAGCGAACGTTCGCCAGTCTTACACCTAAGGGTAAGGAGTTATGATGGTGTCTTAGAATTGATTGAATGAGAATCGAAATCCGCTGATCTGTTGATTGCTAATGCTCTGGTGAACGAAGGGGGATTCAAAGTCTAAGCTTGTCTATCATCTTTGTTTAATCAACCAATCTTTCAATCTGTTTTCAGTTTTAATTTTTAATTTCCCTGCATTTCTTAGAATTAGAAGTCGTGGAACTCACACCACGCACAAAGTGTTAAATCTGAGTAAATTACCTCTATATTTGAGTAGTCAATCATTAGAAGACCCGTGGAATACGATCTACCCTAGCTTCCAGCTTGGTAGTTATTTGATCACTGTTTTACAGCATCATCAAATTAGCGCCGTTGCCGAGGACTTCTTTTGATTGTTTGAAAGAAGAACTGGCATCTTACTCTTCTACTTTCCATCTTTCACCTTTCCATCCACTTCGATTTTACTCTGGTTGTGTTTGTTTTTGTTATTTGTAGGTTGTTCACAGGTGTATGCACCGCCGCCCGCTCACGCGCTCTCAAACTGCCAAGGACGACAAGGCTAAGAGTGTAGAGAGACCAGGCAGTTCTGCTCCACCGAGACAATCCACCTCCATCCGTCACTCCGATCAAGATTGAGGAACTGAAGGAGAGTTCCTCATCTCCATCTTCACCGTCATCTTCATCCACTTCATACACCGAGTCACTTTCACCTCCTCCATCTCCCAGGATGACTGATCAGTTACCACCACAAGGCGGTCATCAACCACCACCACCACCACCAGTTGCACCAAAGAGTCTAGCTGACTACAACAACCCGAGCGCAACTAGCATTCGATTTTCTATCGTCGTGCCGCGCATTGAAGGAGATCCTGACTATGAGATCAATATTCCATTCTTGACTATGATCTCTAGGGATCTACAGTTTGAAGGCAGGCCACTAGACAATCCATGCACGCATCTGGCGGATTTCCTTGATCTCTGTAGCACTTTTAAGAATGGGAATCTCGACAAAACACTCTTTGGTTGAGAGCTTTCCCGTTCTCTCTGAAAGGCGCAGCTAAGAGGTGGCTTACTGGCAAACCACCTGGCTACTACACCAACTGGGAGACTCTTGCTCAGGACTTCGTCGAAGAGTACTTCCCTCCTTCCAGGACAGCAGCCTTCAAGGATAGCATCACCCGATTTTCTCAGAAGGAAGGAGCGAGCTTATATGATACATAGAATGAATTCCAAGAACTTCTCTGCAACTGTCCTCACCACGGATTCGAGCAGAGGCAGTTAGTTGAAATCTTTGCTCGAGGTCTTCGAGAAGAATCTACCAAATGGGTCAATTCCCTAGCTGAAGGGGATTGTACTACACTTACACCTGAAGCTGCTCTTCTTCATTTCATGAACTGTGCTTCCAAGTCGAGGAACTGGGAACGTCAATCTGAAGGATCAAGAGGCAAGCTCGATCTCGAAGCAACTATCAAGGCATAAGTAGAGAAGCATCTGAAGAAGTCTACTACACCCATTAAGCCGCCGGCAGCCTTTGTCTACGTTGCCGATTGCGAGTGGTGTGGAGCTTGTGCGCATAATGGAGGCCGTTGCCAGAATTTTGGTAAAACAGAAGTCTGGTCTGTCGAAGAAGTCAATTTCGTTCAACAAGGCTTTAGCAATAATCAGAACGGTTATGTTGGCTACCGCAATTTCAGGCAATAAGGGAATTTTCAAGATAGACCTCCCTACAATGCCGGTGCCAACCAGAACCAGAACAGCCGACCAACTGGTCCAGCTCAGGATCAGAAGCCGAATCATCCGCTAGCAGGTGTCTACTAGCCACCGCACCGCAATCCAGGTAACAATGGAACTACTCCTGGCAATCGCCAGAATCAATACCTGAACAATACTTATACAGGGCAACAACATCAGAGGGAAAACAACGTCAGTGAACTGGACAAGAAGCTCAGTCAGATCATCACCTGACTCGACGATCACGATAGTCAGTTCAAGGCCCAAGCTCTTCTCAACCAAGAACAGATCGCATCCGGTCAAAGAATTGAGCAGGCTGTGAACCAGATTTCTAGCATGCTAGCATCTAGTCGACCATTTGGCCAACTTCCGAGCCAAACCGAGCCAAATCCGAGAAAGGAGCAAGCTAAGATGGTATCCGTTCAAGAACCGACAAACTCATCTACTAGTGCTTCTTCTATTTTATGCAGGACCAATGAAGCTCCAGAGAATAAGGAAGCACCGAAGGAGGCGCCTAAGGAGTACAATCCTCCTCTTGCTCCGTACCACGTGAAGCCTCCTTTTCCAAGAGCATTACTGCTGAACGCACGGATAGAGACTGGCATGTGGGGAGGTAAAGAAGGATATCCTGCCGCTCGTAGCAAGAAGCCTTCATCGCCATATCCAACTAAGTGTTCTGATCCTGGTTCTTTCACGCTTCCTCTAGTTACCAATGATGTTGAGATAGAACGTAGTTTGGTTGACCTAGGCGCGTCTGTCAATGTTATGCCTATGAGTTTATTTGAAGAATTGAACATAGGAGAACTTGAACCAACTAGCATAGAACTTGTCTTTGCTGATAGATCACTGCAAACTCTGAGAGGAGAGATAAAAGACGTTGTTACTAAATGTGGTCCTTTTACGTTCTTAGCTGAGTATGTGATGAGCTGCAGAATAGCGGTCAATCAAATAACTACCAAGCTGTGAAGCTAGGGTAGATCGTATTCCACGGGTCTCCTCTACTTCCTTGCTCAAATGTGTTGGCAATTAAATTCGAGGGTAAACACTTAATGCGTGGTGTGAGTTCCACGACTTCTATACTAAAAACATGCAAATATTAATTGAAATGAAATTAAAGCGAATAACGATTGATTGATTGACTAAGACAGAAGACAGACAAGCTTAGATTTCGAATCCCCCTTAGATCACCAGAGCATAAGCAATCAACAGATCAGCGATTTCCGATTCTAGTTCATTCAGTTCTCAGACACCACCATAACTCCTGACCCTTAGGTTTAAGACTGGCGAACGTTCGCTCTATCCGATCTAGCTACCACGATTAATTAGCCACCCGGGTACGGTCACCTCTCGAAACGACTTAACTTAACTGGTGAAAATTCGAACGATTTATGAGTTACTCTTGCAGTGGATTAACCCTAATCGGTTCCCACGAAAGGCACACTCCAATTATAAGGTTAATTGTTCAACTTGATGTTCTAAAGTAAGGCGAGCGTTCGCTTCTATCCTTAGCTTAACAAGAATCTAATCTAGGTGGCCAAACCAGACAAGAAACATGAACAATGAAGAACAAATCAAACATGAAGAAGAAACTGAATGAATTTCGAATCTAATCACCGCCGATCCGTGACCGCTTTAAAGCCCTGGGTCACTTAGGGTTCATCTAATCTAAGCTATACGAGTTTAGCTACTCATATTCAAAACAGAAGAATCGAAGACAGGCAAAGAATACATCTCAGGTAGGGAAGACAGAGAAGAACTGTAAAACCTAATTTCGACGACTCCTAGTAGCTTCAATCTGCTGGATCTTCAACTCCTAGCACTGGCTCTCCGAGATGGATGGATGGCGTCACAATCCGTTCCTGGCTCCTCGAACTCTATCCGCTCGTTCTCTCTTTCTCTCAGTCTTGGGATTTTTCATCCCCTCCAAAAGTGTGTAATTTCTCATGCCACTTATTTAGCCGCTTGATTCAGTATTTAAACCTAACCGGCGGCTGCTGCTTTTTCACTGGGATTTTCGCCAAAAATCCAAGGATATTTTCGGCGAAAATATCTGCTCAAATGTTAACTTGATCCGTCTGTTTCTTCTGGCTTAAATGGCGTAGGGTTTTCGGCAAAAACTCCCAAGGTTTTCGCCGAAAACTTCTTCTTGATCAGCACAGTGGATTTCTTCTTTCATTTTCGGCGAAAACCCAAGGGTACTTTCGCCGAAAGTATATGTGTAAATGGGGCAGGAATTCTTTTGAGTTGAATGACTTTTCTGGTTGATTCGGGTGTGATTCCTTGGGGTTCCAGTGCCTTAGACATGTCCTTGGCTACCATATTTGATGGCGAACACCTGTGCTAACACGAAAATACTAGAAAACCATCAAATAGACCTGAAATGGGCCAAGGTAACACAAAAGGCATGAGACGGATCGGTGAGTGAATATTCACTATTCTACCCTAAAACCGTGTCTTAAGCAATGAAATGTCGCTTAAATGAGGCTGATAATCACGTCAATTCGAGTGTCATCAAAATACCCCACATTTAAGCTTTTGCTTATCCTCAAGCAAACTGAACTAGAACACACTCAAATTCACAAATGACACGAGATTAAACTGAGATTCAATTCTAACGATTTGGTTTAGACTGTTCCACGTAGAAAAAGTGACCCACACATGCAAGACCATCAACCAAACAAGTTTTCGATCTCACTAATTTATGCACACTTCAAGTAGTAGTTTTAACAAAGCGTGTTTCTTGGCAAAACAATGAATCATAATTAACCGACTACGATAACACCAATTCTAATCAAAAAGACCTTAAGCTCTAGCCATGATGTGGATGCGGAGGTAGGAAAAGTGACGTGGCTATCGACTCGACTTCATCCGTTTCTAGATCTGTACGTTACATCTTCTAGCTAGGACTGATTTAAACATCAATATCTTTCAAGATTCAAACTTCTTCCTTCAATTTATTTACTGCATACTAGTGCTCGATACCAAACACTTCACTTAGGTGTTGGACCTGCCTAGCTCACAGTATTTGTGCTTATGCTAGTGCTCAACCCGAACACTTCACTTAGGTGTCGGGCTTGCCTAGCTTTATTTTCAGCACTTTAAAGAACTTAACATTAACTTGAACAACTCAATTACTTGATTTAACAATTTAGCCATTTGATCCTAGCTAGTTATAACTTTTACACAAGATTTCGAATTGGATTTTCGTCTAATCTCAAGCCACAATCACAGGTGAACAAATATGGAGTGGAAAAAACATGGGAGAAGCTAGCATTTATCATCTTAGAACGGTGTTATCGAGCTTTGTTATTAACAAGTCAATCAATTCAATTAATTCAAGTTTCAACTACCGAAGTGATTTGTGATCTGTTCTGACCTAGACTCATTTGATATCAGTTCCGACACGGTGGTTACAGGTTCTAAGTGGAACAGTCTAGACGTCATTGTTCAAAATTGAAGTCAATTTAACATCAAAAGTCAAGAATTGAGCAATTCTATGCTAGAGTGACTGGACAGGAATCACGAGGCACAGAAAGATATAGGCAATCAAGATCATGCATGGTTCTCTAACATCCTACCCCACACTTAGACTATTCTGTGTCCTCAAACTAATGCAGAGATACGAAGAACCTGGAGGGTGATGGCCGGTGTAGTGGTTGAGCACGAAGAGTCCGGGGCGGAGCGGAGTAGCTACTCAAGAACCTACAAAACATGATGTGATCCTGGCCACCCTCGGGTCAACCCCGAGCCGAGAGCCTGAACAAGGCCCCAGGCCAAAAGCTACGAGCCCTGGACCAACCACAGTCCCTGAAGACCCTTTGGAGACCTTCCAGAAGATGTGGCCGAAGCATAATGAAGAAAGCCTGGCCAGAAGAAGCTGGCACCCAAAGATAGACCGCGGTACTAGCCCCGGACCGGGCCAAATGCCAGAACTGAGCTCCAGGATCGAAGACTCGATCCCAGTACCAGCACCAGCCCTTGAAGACCCCATGAGAACATTCCTAAAGACCTGGCCGAAGCATAAAGTAGAAGGCTTGGCCAGAATTGAAGAAGGCCTAGCACGGAGCCAGCCCCGGGCGCCGGACCAAGCGCCGGGCACCACAGAAGCGTGCTTTTGGCCCAGCAACAAATGGCTCGAGCCTTTCAGAGGATTCCAGTTGCTATGGATATCTTGAAGCCCCAGGAGCACTCTCCAACAAAATGAGCTGAATTGGAGAAGAACTGAAGGAGATAGAGCTCGGCCAAGTCCTAGCAAAGCATGGGTGGAGCATCAAGGAGTGGAGCCCGGATGCTGATCCGAGGCTGCACATGATAGGGGCTACGATCAGGCCACCACCTGAGCCTGATCCATGGAGGTATTGATAACCATTCAAGATACGAGAAATGGAGAGAAGATGCCAAATACATCCAAGCAAGGAATCCTAATCAAGCTAGGATTTCCCGGTTTTGGGACAGACTCCTAGTCTGATGAAGATTGACGGATTCGGGCTACTTGGAGATAGAATTTGGGCTGAAGCCCAACATGAAAGTTGAAGCCCATGACGTCTACTAGTGATCTGCCAAAGGGCTTAAGTTTCCTATTTAATTTGGTATTTATTTGGCTATTTTTACCAGAACCCGTTTAGCTGTTTTAGGGTTTTTCAGCCTCCTTTTTAGGAGTTCTTGTTTAGGTAGGATTCTCTTCCCTTGTAGGGTTGGAGTCCGAATTTTACCTTATTTTTAGTCTAGATTAGGATTAGTTAAAGTCCTCTTTAGGTTTTCTCATTAGGACTCCTTTTATTTCGTTATTTTATTATTATTTAGGAAGTAGGGTTTAGGGAGGAGAGCTTGTTCCCTCACCTATATAAGGAGGCCGCCGGCCACCTCTTGTACTCAGAACCCCCTTTGATTAAATATATTCCAGAACTTATGTTCTTTTCCCTTCAAGTTAATGTGAGGAGCATTGCTTAAGGTTGACTTATCATCAAGAGCATCCATCTCTTGGCGTGGCGTCTTCGACTGGACACTTCTGGTTCCCGGCTGTTATATAGCCGACGGGTTAAAGTACTTTTCCGCCCCGGTTCCCGAAGGTTTCTACCTCGTTGCACGGTGTCCTACTTGTGGTGGTTAGGGTCGTCTGCCCACGGTTGCAGCGGTTCACATCAAAACATAAAAAACAAAAGATCAAAAGGATACCGGGACAAGTGCCCCAGATCCACACAGAATAAAAGTGGATCGAGATCCGAAAAGAAGAAAGAAAAGAAATGGAAAGGATAGAAACAACCTGATCACTGTTCCGAGGGCGGGGGTGGAGGCGGGGTCGGGAAAGAGGGAATGACAAACCGCTGCTCCATCTGTTGTCGCCATGCGATATCATCCCTGTGTCTGGCGGACTGGTCGGCCATGAACTGCTGAAGAATGGTCCATCGCTCGTTCTGGGTCTCCTCATGTGTTACTCGGTCCTTCTGCCATTGAAGCGAACCAGCCGAGTAGTCTAGCTGCCACTAATCAATACGCGCCAGCCTCTCATTCATCTCAGCGGTGATTAGCGCTCGCGACGGCGGGCGTTCGACTGGCCGGGGGATGCGGTGAGGGAGCAATTTGTAATGCTCAAAATCCAATGAAAGGTCAATGCCCCGTGCTATGGCGAGGCCGGCACCTATGTACTCAATCGAGACGCGAGGAATGTCGGGGCCCCATTTGTCACCGAGCTGGAGGTTGTCGATCAGACATGAAATGAAAGGTCCGCCCGGAAGCTCAGAAGGAAGTTTCCTGGTGGTATTGCGCTTGTGGAAGAATCGTGCAAGCCACCATCCGGGATGGAAGTTGGCATCCTCCTCTAACGCACGGAATAAGACGAGCTCCTCCAAAGAAACATGGTGACGGCTCGTCTTGCTGCAATAACACAGAGACTGCACCCAAACATAATGCAAGAATTTAAGAATAGGGTGAAAGATGTCACCGACCGTGGGGTTGACGATAGGTGTGATCTCAGATTGGCAGGAGGCCCATTTCCACACTTCTGGGTAAGGATTACTCGTGATGGAGTAGGTGTCCGCAAACCCAGGGCATGCATCCTGGATATCGGCAAGGGTGTCAAACAAGAGGGCAAACTCATGGATGGTCTTCACATGTCGGACACCCCCGAGGCGGAAGGAAACAAAATTTGAGATGGCGCTAGGCTTTGGCGCGAGGCGCTCAAAGGAACACCAGAACTCTTGAAGGGTGACTAGAGGATAGGGCGAACCAAGAGTGGTCAGGGATCGTAGGCCAGCTTTATGAAGGGCGATGTCGATGGTGGAGTACCAAGCCGGGTTGTGGCCCTTGAGGCTGTCTAGAGAAAGAACTGCCACCTTAGCCGGAGGAATGTCTTTGATCTTCTGAAAGATCTCTAGTTGGTGCGGCTCCAGGGCTGCAATGAAAGGATGTAGGGCCCCATTGGCAGGTGCAGGAATATATGAGATAGGAGGCACAGGGGTTGGTGCATCCTCGGGGATGATGGCCACAGCTGTCGATGTTGGTGCAGCTGGTGCAGGTGATCTCCGGGAGGGTTGAGTCTGGTTCTGGCGAGCTGAGGATCGTTGCGCTCTATCTGCACTGGTGGTCTTGAATCGTTTGGGAGCCCTGTAAAACAGAACTTAGGGGAAACCAGTATCAGAAGACAAAAATCCTACCCCACACTTAGGTTGACAAGTAGGGGCAAGCAAATAAAATTGAGAAATCACCGAATCGAGATATAGCAGCAAAGAATTGTCAATCAATTAAGCAGCATGAGGAATGGAATGATTCATTAACACGATCGCACAGACAACAATTCACGAGCCTTAAAAGGGCAAAACGAAATGCCAGAACCTAGCCAAGTGACACCAAAATATCAATCAAGGAAATTGAGGAAGAACCAAAAAGTCAACCATGCCAAAAACCGAAAGTCAAAAAGCCAAAAGATTCACAATCAAGGGCTGAACAACTAACCGTGAAGACATGACTCGAGAAAACGATTGGAAATCCGAGAAATCGACGAAAAAGCTTGAAAACTAGGTCGAGTGGAACCGGAGCTGTAGAGCTCCGATTCTAGGGTTGGGGCTTGAATAAACACCAAGGAAGGGACGGCGGCGGCGGTATCCGGTCGGCGGCGGGCTAGACGGTGGCGGCGGACTCGGTCGATCGGTAAACGGAGGGAGAGGGCTTGGCTTCAATTGTTTTCGGATGGGGGAAAAAGGGTTTTGTGCGAAAAATATGAGGTTGAAACCGGCTTAAATAATTGACAGAAAACACATTATTTTCGGTGAAAATAAGGGTATATTTTCGGGGAAAATGCCAGTTAAAATCCCGATAAGTGAGATTTAACTCACAACAATCAAGGTCGTATTCCACGAGGGCTCTCTCAATAGCAACTACTCACACGGTTCATGGACGGTCTATTCATTTAAAATTGGTTTTGGTTTGAAGTAAGAACAAAAGAAAACATACAGAAAACTAAACAAACAAAGCAAAACAAAAGGGTGCAAATCAAAGGTAAAGGAGGTTAACTTGGAAATATAGGTTCATCATGCTCAAGAGGTATAAATGCACAAACAAGCCAAACATGATCGAGGATGCAATCGAATGACCATGAAAATCCCTTCTATAGACTCAATGCACTCTCGTCGCACTAAATCGCTATCCTAGAACCACTCAATCTAGGCTCTCGCTCTCAAGCTAAGTGACTAAGGATGCATTAAAGGTGTTTGATGAAATGCCAAGCTACAAAACCCTCTCCTATGACTCTATGACCACTAGGCTAATCACCACACTATCATGTCAATGTCCTAACACTAAGAGAATCATCCAAAGACTAATCAAAGTTCAATTGAGTGAAAATCCTAATGCACACCAAGTGTTCGATAAAATGCACAAGTGAGAAATCATGCAACTATGGTTGAATTGAGATGATCTAATCTCTTAGAACACACTCTCTTCAATCCCTAGACCTACAATCCATGTAATCCAAGCACTCTCATGCATTACATTACAAATAATAGACCAATCA
Source organism: Linum lewisii (assembly GCA_034768395.1). Taxonomy (NCBI): domain Eukaryota; kingdom Viridiplantae; phylum Streptophyta; class Magnoliopsida; order Malpighiales; family Linaceae; genus Linum; species Linum lewisii. The sequence continues at coordinate 25,798,303 of CM068302.1, read as the reverse complement.
AGCCATAGCCATCAATGGAATTAACAACAAGTCATAGAGACCATCTTCTTACAATCCAAGATCAATCATGGCAAGTTTATACAATTAACCTCTATCCTAGCACAACCATCCATCAATCCAAGAAAACCTAGGAAATCAGCCACACATGGCCAAGGGTACACAAGAGAAAGAAAGAGAGATGGTCACCAAGGGTTCCATAGCAATCCTCATCTTGCAAGCTCCTCTCCCCAAGGTTGTGGGCTTCAATCCAAGCTCCTTACTCCAATTTGCACCTTGCTCTAGGGTTGTGAGGATTGGTTGATGAGGAGAAAGGGTGATTGGCGATGATGAGGATGAGTTGAGAGAGAGAGTCGGCGATTGTAAAAATTAATAATGAGCTCCCTCCCTTTTAATTCTCGCCCCTTCTTCTTTATATAGCACGCCGGAAGACACTAGAATTTTCGGCAAAAATAATGTGAGATTTTCGCCGAAATTGCCTTTGTAAACACCGTTCGGCTTGCCATCTCTTCACAGATTTTCGGCGAAAACATTGCATAATTTTCGCCGAAAATAACTTCAGTGATCAAACGTCCGCCGCCTGTTTAGAGTTTTCGGACCGAAGACTTGACAACCTCGCCGAAAAATTCCTCTTCGGCGAAAATGCTATGACATTTTCGCCGAAAATTCCTTAAGCTTAAAGTGCATTTTCTTCGATCTTGCAACGTCCATATCTCCTCCGTTCTAGCTCCGATTGACCTCCCGTTTGATCCTACGTGCTCCTTGTCACCAGTACTACAATGCCAAGACTTGAAAATAGAAAGAAAACACCTCCAATAGACATGGAATTGGCCTCAAAGTGGCAATCGGGCAACAGAATAGCACTTAGCACAAAACTTCAATAAAAGCATATTAAGCATGGCATTTAAGGATCAGACACGGGCATTTCATAGGCTAATCAAAGGCTTAAAATGCACCAAATATAGTCACATCAAATCCAGAAACTGTTTCGGCGAAAAGTGTGAGAATTTTTGGCGACAAGTGTCGGTGGTGAGAAATAGGAGAAACAGATCGGTTTTAAACAGGAGTTTTCGGCGAAAATGTTGGTGAATTTTCGCTGAAAATATTCTTGAAAATGGCCGGCAGTTTTTTTTTCAAACATGGGTTTTAAAACAAAACGACTCGAAACGAAAACAACTGACTCCAGCCGTGGGTTGCCTCCCACAAAGCGCTCTTGTTTAACGTCCGTCAGCCAGACGATACCTGGATTTGTGTCATGATTCCAAAGCAAAGTAGTGCACGTCGATGGAAGACACAGCTAGTCCTTGCAGATACTTCTTAAGCCTATGCCCGGTGACCATAAACGGCTTCTGATCATGCAATTTGATTAGGACACTGCCTAAAGATGCCTGCCGCACCACGGTATAAGGGCCGGACCAACGTGACTTCAGTTTACCCGGGAAGATCTTCAATCGAGAGTTATATAAGAGGACTTCATCTCCGGGGTAGAACTGTTTGATCGTCTTCGTGCTCTCATATGCGTGGAGTCGGTGCTCCTCAAGCTCAGCGATCTGGTCATGACGCATATTACCTGCTACTGCATAGCTCATGTTCAACTCTTTGTTAGCCCAGAATGCCTTGTGCTCAAGCTCAACCGGCAGATGACATGCCTTGCCATAGACCAGCTGATACGGTGAGGTACCGATGGGAGTCTTGTAGGCAGTTCGATAAGCCCATAAGGCATCATTGAGCTTAGATGACCAGTCCTTGTGAGACCGGCCAACTGTCCTATCAAGAATCCACTTGAGCTCACGGTTCGTCACTTCCGCTTGACCATTCGCTTGAGGATGGTAAGCTGTGGACATACGGTGGGTGACGCCAAAGCATTTGCACACCCGGTCGAATTGTCCATGGAAGTGGGTACCCCTATCGCTTATGATGAGGCGCGGTGAACCGAAACGCGTGAAAAGACGGGTAAGGAACCGACCCACCACTCTTGAATCATTAGTGGGTAGAGCTTCAGCTTCAGCCCACTTAGAAACATAATCAACGGCTACAAGAATGTACTTGTTTCCGTTGGAGGGTGTGAACGGACCCATAAAATCAATTCCCCAAACATAAAAAATTTCAACAGTTAAAGAAACAATTTGGGGCATCTCATTACGGTTAGAGATGTTACCTGACCGCTGGCACGCATCACAACGTCGAGCAAAAACATCACAATCACTAAAGATTGAAGGCCAATAAAAACCTGTTTCGAGTACCTTTCTCGCAGTGCGGTTGCCTCCGAAGTGTCCTCCGAATTGTCCTTCATGGCATTTACGCATGATGTCAGCTGCTTCGATGTAAGAGACACATCTTCGGATCATCCCGTCAATACTGATGCAGTATAAGAAGGGCTCATCCCAGAAGTATGACTTGGCTTCTTTAAAGAGCTTCTTGCGTGCATTGAAATCTAGCTCAGGAGGTACAATGTCGTGAGAGAGGTAATTAGCCAGGGTTGCATACCATGGTTCTTCCGAGTCGGTTGCATTACTAAGATCTTGAGCGTGAGGGATTGCCCAGGGCTCGATAGCTATGCTGTTAACCTGTTCATACGTTTCAACATGCAACAGCTCGTCAGGGAAAGAATCATTGATAGGGGTAGTAGATTTACCTGTTTGTGATTCCTCCAGTCGGGAAAGATGATCCGCTGCTAAGTTCTCCGCTCCCTTCTTGTCTTTAATTTCTATGTCGAACTCTTGGAGGAGAAGGATCCATCGGATGAGACGTGGCTTCGAGTCCTACTTGGCTAATAAATGGCGCAGGGCAGCATGATCTGTGTAGACAATGGTATGTCAAAGAACAAGATACTGTCTGAACTTGTCAAAGGAGAAAACGATGGCCAGAAGCTCTTTCTCCGTAGTAGTGTAGTTTCTCTGAGCATCATTGAGTGTCTTGCTAGCAAAGTAAATAGGATGAAATCTCTTCTCCTTCCTCTGACCAAGAACCGCGCCAACGACAAACTCACTAGCATCGCACATAATCTCGAATGGAAGATTCCAATCTGGTGCTGTAAGGATTGGTGCGGTGGTGAGTTGAGTCTTCAAAGTCTCAAAGGCTTCAAGACAAGCTTTATCAAATATGAAAGGAACATCTTTCTCAAGAAGCTTCGTCATTGGAAGAGTGATCTTGGAGAAATCTCTGATGAATCTTCGGTAGAATCTAGCATGACCGAGGAAACTTCGAACTATCTTAACTGAGGTCAGCGGTGGTAAGCTGGCGATGGTTTCAAGTTTCGCACGATCAACTTCTATACCTGCCTTAGAAATCCTATGGCCCAGAACAATGCCTTCGGTAACCATGAAGTGACATTTCTCCCAACTAAGAGCTAGGTTGGTTTCCTCACAACGAGTTAGCACCTTGTCTAGATTAGCCAGGCACTTGGAAAATGAATCCCCATAGACGGAGAAGTCGTCCATGAATACCTCCACCACATTCTCTACCAGATCTCCAAATATAGCAAGCATGCATCTCTGAAAGGTAGCGGGAGCATAACATAAACCAAAAGGAATACGACGATAAGCAAATGTACCAAACGGGCAGGTGAAAGTCGTCTTCTCTTGATCATCAAGCTCGATGGGGATCTGGAAGTAACCGGACATCCCGTCTAAGAAGCAGTAGTAGTCATGACCAACCAATCGTTCAAGCATCTGATCAATGAACGGTAGTGGAAAATGATCCTTCTTTGTGGCATCATTGAGTCGTCGGTAATCGATACAGACTCTCCATCCGATAACCGTGCGAGTCGGGATGAGCTCACCCTTTGGATTAGGGATGACGGTGATTCCTCCTTTCTTCGGAACGACTAAGTCGGACTGACCCAAGGACTGTCGGCAATAGGATAGATGATACCGGCATCTAGAAGTTTGAGTACTTCCTTCTTTACAACTTCCTGCATCATAGGGTTAAGTCGGCGTTGCGGTTGTCTTACTGGTTTGAATTCTTCATCAACGACTATCCGATGTTTGCAGAAGGTTTCAGAGATGCCTCTGATGTCTGCTAACTGCCAGGCAATAGCTCTGACGTGCTTCTTGAGTAGCCTAATTAGTTGCTCTTTCTGCTCGGGAGATATATTCGAACTGATGATGACTGGTAACTGGCAGTCCTTCCCCAGAAATGCGTATTCTAGGTGGTCAGGCAGCTCCTTCAAAGTAAGTTCTGGTGGATTCTCATATGAGGTAGTAATCCGACTCGATGCTGGCTCGATGTGTGCAGGCGCAGTGATGGGTGTGAATGTCGCCTTCTGCTCGTCTAACTCATCCTGCCATAGGCACTGCTCTGGATCTTCTAATGCATTGTCAATCCCTGAAATGAAACACAACTCTAGCGGATCACTAGATAAGGCATTAGTAACGAAGTTGGCTGAGGCCAACTCTCGGGATCAACAGTATAACAGTTATCGTCTTGAGCAACAGAGTATCTCATGTTATCTTTAATGCGGAATGCAACACTCTCCTGTCCTACACTCAAAGTTAACAGGCCTTGTTTGCAGTTAATATTTGCACCAGCAGTTGCTAAGAAAGGTCGACCTAGGATAAGTGATATGAACCAAAGCCTAGGTTGGCTGAATCCACACAACTCGGTTTGAACAATTTGCAAACGAAAACACAATCAGGATAGAAGATGGAAATCGGACCAGAACCCTTAGCTGTAGAGCTAAGAACTCGAGGTATCAAGTGTGTGCGGTACCACGAACTAAGGGGTGAATACCCTTATCTCGATAAACCAAACTCCCTAAGCCAAGCAACAACGAGCAAAAGCTTAAAGGAACAAATACTGTAAACCGAAGTCTGAATTCTTTTAATTGTGAGCAAACAAGCTGATTTGAAACAAACTACAAAGAACCCTTTAAATAGGGTAGGAGAAAATGTGTCCTACACCAGATTTGATGAATCTAGTCATCTAGAAAAACTACACAATTAATTGTTCACACTTAACTAAGTACATCCCCTTGTTCCAAAGTGGAAGTGAATGAACATTAATGCAAGTGCATGGTTCCAATGTGGAAGTGAATGAACATGAAAACAAGTGCATGAATGAAGATGAATTTCGTTCATGAGACCCCTCAACTTTCCGATATGGCAGAATGGTCACTGAAGATCACAAAACGTCTGAATCTTGTTGTTGGATCATCATTCAGTCTCGTCAACCATCCTAAGTAATGTCCAGCATCCTTGCTCCAATTCTTCATGCTTTGGCATACTCCAAGCCTCCATGAATGTTGCCACCTTGTTCCTCAAGGCCTTGGTTTGACTCCTAGTGATTGGACTAGTTGATGACCCACGGATGTCCCCATCATTCCCCCTTCTTGAAAAGGATTCGTCCTCGAATCTGAATCTGCAAAATCATCATAAAAAGGGGTTAAGTCGGCAACATTAAAAGTAGCACTAACGCCATAGTCTCCTGGTAAGTCTATGCGATATGCATTGTTATTTATGCGTTGCAAAACTTTAAAAGGACCCTCCCCTCTAGGTAGCAGCTTTGACTTTCTCTGTCCTGGAAACCGCTCCTTTCTGAAATGTATCCAAACGAGATCTCCTGGTTCATACACCTTTTCCTTGCGTCCTTTGTTGGCATTTTGAACGTACTGCTTTGTCCTACGCTCAATGTTTAATCTAGCTTTCTCGTGCATCTCTTTAACATACTTTGCTTTTGCTTCCCCATCTGTATTAGATAACTCATGCAAAGGCAAAGGTGATAGATCCAAGGGAGTCAATGGATTAAATCCATACACAAGTTCGAATGGTGTATACTTAGTAGCCGAATGCACAGCCCTATTATATGCAAACTCAACATGTGGCAAACAATCTTCCCAAGTTTTAATGTTGGACTTGATTATGGCTCTAAGCAATTGTGATAACGACCTATTGACTACTTCAGTTTGACCATCAGTTTGTGGATGACAAGTAGTAGAGAATAGTAGCTTCGTTCCTAGTTTACCCCAAAGAGTTTTCCAGAAATAGCTAAGAAACTTAGAGTCACGATCCGACACAATAGTACGAGGTATTCCATGCAATCTAACAACTTCCTTAAAAAACAAATTAGCAATGTGAGATGCATCATCAGTTTTATGACATGGAATGAAGTGTGCCATTTTTGAGAATCTATCGACCACCACAAAAATTGAATCTCTACCACCCCTAGTCCTAGGCAAGCCTAACACAAAGTCCATAGATATATCAATCCAAGGTGCAGTAGGAATAGGGAGAGGAGTGTATAACCCGTGTGGTTGTGATTTAGACTTGGCTTGGTGACAAGCCACACATCTGGCTAGGTGTTTCTCCACATCATGCCTCATTCTAGGCCAGTAGAAGTGCTCTTGAAGACATGCCATCGTTTTGGCAATTCCAAAGTGCCCCATTAACCCGCCTCCATGTGCTTCCCTGACTAAAACATCTCGACACGAAGAGTTAGGCAAACATAACTTGTTCTCTCGAAACAAGTATCCATCTAACCTATAATATTTATCATGAGCCGAATGTTCACATGCCTTGTACACATCTCCAAAGTCAGTATCGGTGTCATATAAGTCTTTAATGTATTCAAAACCAATGAACTTAACACCAAGAGTAGAGATAAGAGTGTACCTTCGAGATAGGGCATCAGCCACTATATTCTCCTTACCTTGCTTGTAACGGATAACATAGGGAAATGACTCGATGAACTCAACCCATCGTGCATGCCTCTTGTTCAGCTTGTGTTGAGCTTTGAGATATTTCAATGACTCGTGATCAGAATGGATGACAAACTCCTTTGGCCATAAGTAGTGTTGCCAAGTCTCTAATGCGCGAACAAGTGCATATAATTCCTTATCGTAAGTTGGGTAATTCAGAGTAGCTCCATGCAACTTTTCACTGAAGTATGCAATCGGTTTCTTTTCTTGCATGAGCACAGCTCCTATTCCAATTCCTGAAGCATCACACTCGATCTCAAATTCCTTGCTGAAATCGGGCAGCATCAGAACTGGTGCATTGGTGAGTCTCTCCTTCAATAGCTCAAATGCCTCTTGTTGAGGTGTTCCCCAATGAAAGGGTACATCCTTTTTCACTACGGCCGTGAGTGGTGCAGCAATAGTACTGAAATCCCTCACAAATCTTCGATAGAAACTAGCCAAACCATGAAAGCTCCTAACATCAGATATGTTTGTGGGAATTGGCCAAGACTTGATTGCCTCTATTTTCTCCTCATCAACCCTGATTCCTGTAGAACTAACAACAAAGCCAAGAAACACAAGGTGATCGGTGCAAAAGACGCACTTTTTCATGTTGGCAAACAGTCTTTCCTTTCTAAGGGTTTCTAACACCAATTTTAAGTGTCCACCATGATCCTCTAAATTAGATGAGTAAACCAGAATATCATCAAAGTAAATGACTACAAATCTGCCTATGAAAGCCCTAAGCACGTGGTTCATCAATCTCATGAATGTACTAGGTGCATTTGTCAAACCAAATGGCATAACCATCCACTCATATAAACCATGTTTAGTTTTAAATGCGGTTTTCCATTCTCTCCTTCCTTCATTCGAATTTGGTGATATCCAGATTTTAAATCAATCTTTGAAAAGATAGAAGCACCATGTAACTCATCTAGCATATCATCAAGTCTAGGAATAGGATGACGATACTTTACCGTGATGTTATTGATCGCTCGACAGTCTACGCACATCCTCCATGATTTATCCTTCTTTGGCACGAGGATAACTGGTACGGCACAATGGCTCATGCTTTCTCGAACGTGCCCTTTGTCCATTAACTCATCCACTTGTCTCTGAAGCTCTTTGGTTCTTCCGGATTGGTTCTATATGCGGCCTTGTTAGGGATGGATGCTCCTGGAACAAAGTCGATTTGATGCTCAATTCCTCTAATAGGTGGTAGTCCTTTAGGAGTCTCCTCCAGAAAGACATCTTCAAATTCCTGTAATAATGAAGAGATAACACTAGGAAGAGAATCGGTTACATTAGCATAATCAGAATTCAAACACTCCTTGTATACGATAACCACGAGTGGCATCCTAGAAGTTAAGGTTTGTTTGATCTCACCACGTGTAGCTAAAAGGTTTTCTCTCCTCTCGGTCTCACTTTTTTGAGCTTTATGACATACCATTTCTATTTTGCACTCGAATGGGTGTCACTCGGTTTCTTTTCACTCTTCTCTCTTATTTTGAGCTCCATCTCTTTCTTCTCTCTAGCCTCACGAAGTTTTTGCTTCTCCAATTGATCTTGGTACAATTCGGTTGGTGACAAAGGCTTGAGCTTGTAGGTTTGCCCCTTATGGGTTAAGGAATATCGATTAGCCCTCCCATCATGAAGAGAAAATCGATCAAATTGCCATGGCCTCCCAAGCAGAATATGAGCAGCCTCCATAGGTACTACGTCACAAAGAATTTCGTCAGTATATCGACCAATACTGAAAGGGACGTATACCTGCCTTGTCACTTTTAGCTCTCCTGCTTTGCTAAGCCATTGAAGTCTGTATGGCTTAGGATGTCGAATGGTGGTGAGCTTCATGCCTTCCACAAGATCTTGACTTACTACATTCGTACAACTTCCTCCATCGATAACCAGATTACAAAGTTTGTTGTGGATGACACAACGAACATGGAATAGGTTCTCCCGCTGATCCAACTCGTCTTTAACTAGAGTGCTCAATGCTCGAATGGCCACTCTATTGAACTTGACCAAACCTTCTGGAACCTTTTCTTCCTCTTCCTCCGATTCCTCCTCTTTGATTTCACCTTCTGGGAACTCCTCCTGGTCGTCCTCATCATCTATGAACACCTCTCCATTTCGGATCACCATAGTGGCTTTATTAGGGCAGTCCCTAGCCATATGTCCACGCCCTTGACATTTGAAACAAAGAATTCCACTCGGCCGATTAGTAGTATTTGAAGAACCAAATTTAGGATTTGAGGTACCTTGAGTGGTTTTAGGTTTGTTAAAGCCTCCCGAGGTGCCTTCCTCTTTCTTCATGGTATTCGTCTTCCATGATGGTGTGGTAGTGGTTGGTGTATTGAATCTCGTCCAGTGCCAAGTTTGAGTTGCTTCTCCACTCGTATCGCTAGTCGCACCAATTCATCATAGTCGATGAAATTCTGCAAGTTGACTTGATAGGCGATTTCCCTCTGTAAGCCTCCTAGGAAACGTGCAATCTTGGCATCCTCATCTTCAATTAGATCCAATCGAGACACTATCATCTCGATCTCCTTATGGTAGTCTTCAACAATCATACCACCTTGCTTTAGAGCTTGTAACTTAGTGTGTAAATCTTGGCAATAGGAAGCTGGAACATACTTCCTTCTCATGACACGTTTCACATCCTCCCATGTTCCAATAGGCCTCTTCCCTTCGCGCTCCCTTTGTCTAACTTGCTGACTCCACCAAACAGAAGCGTAGTCAGTAAATTCCATAACAGCAAGGGTTACCTTCTTGCGATCAGAAAATTGATGGCATTGGAAGAAGAATTCCATCGCCCTCTTCCAATCAAGATATGCATCCGGGTCTGATTTCCCTTGGAATTTGGGCACCGAAATTTTTACTCCTCGGATATCATCGTCCAGCATTACTCCTCTTAAAGCTTCTCTATGTGGCCTTGCTCCACCTCGTGGAGGTGCGTCCAGCATTACTCCGCCTGGTGGTGGTGGTGGTGGTAACTGATCATCCATGGTAGGAGATGGAGGAGGTGAAAGTGACTCGGTGTATGAAACGGATGAAGATGACGGTGAAGATGTAGATGAGGAACTCTCCTTCAGTTCCTCGATCTTGATCGGAGTGACGGATGGAGGTGGATTGGTTCTGCTTCTCCTTGGAATCTATGATTGTCGAGGTGGAGCAGAACTGCCTGGTCTCTCTATGCTCTTAGCCTTGTCGGTTTGAGAGCGAGTCCAAGGGTGGCAATGCATACACCTGTGAGCAACCTACAAACAACAGAAAGAAACAAATCCAGTGTAAAATCGAAGTGGATGGAAAGATGAAAGATGGAAAATAGAAGAATAAAATGCCAATTCTTCTTTCGAACAATCAAAAGAAGTCCCTGGCAACGGCGCCAATTTGATGAAACTTGTCGTTGTGCTGGTTCAATCAAATACTACTAAGCTAGGAAAGCTAGGGTAGATCGTATTTCACGGGTCTTCTAATGATCGATTACTCAAATAAGCTGGCAAATTACTCAGGTTAAACACTTCATGCGTGGTGTGAGTTCCACGACTTCTAATTCTTAGAAATACAGGGAAATTAAAAGTTGAAACTGAAAACAGATTGGAAATTAGGGTTGAAAACAGAGATGACAGACGAACTTAGACTTCGAATCCCCCTTCGTTCACCAGAGCATAGGCAATCAACAGATCAGCGGATTTCAATTCTCATTCAATCAATTTCTAAGACACCACCATAACTCCTGACCCTTAGGTTTAAGACCGGCGAACGTTTGCTCTATTCGATCTAGCTACGAAGATTAATTAGCCGCCCGGGTACGGTCGCCTCTCGCAATGACTTAACTTAACTGGTGGAATTACTAACGATTTATGAGTTACTCTTGCAGTGGATTAACCCTAATCGGTTCCTACGAAAGGCACACTCCAATTATAAGGTTAATTGTTCGATTTGATGTTTTAAATTAAGGTGAGCGTTCACTTCTATCCTTAGCTTAACAAGAATCTAATCTAGGTGATCAATCCAAACAAGAAACATGAACGATGAAGAACAAATCAAACATGAAAGAGAAACTGATTGAACTTTGAATCTAATCACCGCCGATCCGTGACCGCTTTAAAGGCCTGGGTCACTTAGGGTTCATCTAGTCTAAGCTCTAAGAGTTTAGCTACTCATGTTTTTCACAAAAGAATCAAAGACAAAGATAGAGTTCATTATACAGAGGAAGAACAGAAAAGGATCTGAAAAACCTAATTGATACGAATCCGGCAGAACTTCGATCTTCTGGTAAACTGCAATCCTAGCTCCGAGTCTTCGAGATGGAAGGGATGGCGTCACGATCTCTTTCCGGCTCTTCGAACTCTAACTCTGCTCCAGAACTTGAGAGAATTCTGAAGTAGTCGGTATTAGTTGGAAATTATGATTCTGAAAAGTATCTCCTTTGATTTGGGCCGCCGGTTAAGTATTTATACTTAATCCTAATACCGCCGGTTTTTAACTGATATTTTCGCAGAAAATGTGTAGAAATTTTCGGTGAAAATCTCTTTGTAAAATGACTGCACGCCGGCTGCTTTTCTTCTGTGGTTTTTGGTCCAATAGTTCTCAGCGAAAACTTAGTGTTTTCGCCGAAAACATCCTTCGGTTGACATCAGTGGATTTATGCTAGGGTTTTCGCCGAAAACACTAAGGGATTTTTGGTGAAAACTTTAATGTAAACTGGGGCAGGAATTTGTTCGACTTCATTGGCTCCTTGGATCAATTCCGGTGTGATTCCTTGAGGTTCCAATGCCTTAGACACGTCCTTGGCTACTTTAATTGACGGCAAAAACCTGTGCTAACATAAAAACACTAGAAAACCATCAAATAGACCCGAAACGGGCCAAGGTAACACAAATGGCATGAGATAGGGCAATTGATTGAATATTCGTTATTCTACCCTAAAAAGCATGTCTTAAGCAAGGAAATGTCGCTTAAATGAGGCAGATAATCACGTCAAATCGAGTGTCATCAATGATCCCTCGAAAGAACTTTTTGGTCCGTTCAAGATCACTGATCACCTTCCTAATGGACGTACCAAGCTCATACACGCTAACGGGAAGAAATTTATGCTTGACGGAGATGCCCCGAAGCTTTACTTCATGAACTCCGATGTTAGCGTTAAGGAGATCCTGAGTTGGGATGTCTCCTAATACCGTCTAGGTATCGTCCAGCTCAAGGACGTTAATAAAAGAGCGCTTCATGGGAGGCAACCCACGGCTGGAGTTAGTTTTTCATTTGTGTCAAACTTAGTGTTTTAGAGTCAGTTCGGGGGAGCCAAAATTGTCAGTTTGCATGATTTCTTATTTTTTGTGCATAGTCTGTGTGTCATCGTTTCAATCGCAAGTTGTTTGAGGTTGTTCCGATTTTTTGGATTTAATTGTGATTTTCTGAAGTTTGTCGGGATTGCGAAAATATTTTCAATCGTATAGGTCAAACTTTTCGGCGAAAACTGACCCATTTTTTGGCAAAAACTTGTTTGTAAATCCCACTGTGTTTTCTGGTCGATTTTAACTAAACTTTTTAATGAAAACTCTATGAGTTTTCGGCGATAACTCCTTTGAAAACCGGCAGACGTTTTTCACTTGTGTTTTCGACGAAAAATTGCACACATTTTCGCCAAAAACTTGAGACAAAATCAAACAATTTTCCCCTATTTCCCGGTCTCTTTTCTCTCTCTCCCCCTCACTTCTTCATTTTCGAAAATAACCAATACCTCCCCCTATTTAAAATCGAACGCCGCCACCGCCACATTTTCGCCATCGCCGTCCATTTACCGCCACCGCCGCACCTCTCCCCTCCCTCTTCCAATCATTTTTAGCCGTAGATCAGTCGAATCGGAGCTCTAGAGCTCCCGTTCAGCCAAACCCTAATTTTTCTTGATTTTTCACCGATTTCTCTTTCTCCGTTCATTTTCAGCACTCATGGCTTCAAGTTAAGTTGTAGAACTTTTCATTTCGAATCTTTTGACATGTTTAATGCTGAATTTCGTCAGGGTTGACTTTCAGTTGACTTTTCGGTTTGCGTGCCGACTGATTTTGTGTGAACTAGGTTAGTTGAATGCTTTGGACTGATCTAGCATGCTTAGGGAGTATTGTGCTGAATTCTAATACCATTTGATCGTGTGTTGATATGCTTAAAGATCGATTCTTTGGGGTGTTGACTTTTGAGAAATGTCGGTTTGACCATGACTTGTCTATGTTCATTTGGCTGCCATGTGTGTTCATTCTCGTTCATATATCTGCACTTGCCATTTGAGTTATTAATTATGCCTTCGATTCCCGCTTTGAGCTAGTAATTGCCATGATTAGGGTTCAATGTGCTATGATGATGACTTTTTGAATGTCGGTTTGACTTTTGATCCCTAATTATGTTATGAACATTCCGGCTAGACATTTGCATGCTCTTTGATTTATTTTGATTACCAGTTTCTTACTTTGCTTACCCCCACTCGGTTTTCCTCATTTATTTGTGAAATTGAGTTTTTCTACTAAGTGTGGGGGGGTTATTAGTTACTTAATCTGGTTTCGTTTCTGGTTTTAGGAATGTCACTCATGAGCGCAGGACTAAGGGACGATTTGACACCGGCTCTAGCTCCCGAGTCCCCGCTCCCGTCACACCCGACGTCCAGGGCCCTCCACCATCTTTCCCTGGCCGTGTCGGGTACCACGCCACTGTTGCCCGCCTACCCCTGTACTACTTCGAGCGCTATCAGAGGCTCGAGCGAGTCACTCTTCGAGCACGATGAGGACTGGCACCGGAATGTGCTCGATGCATTGATACCTGCAGGACTGCTGGAGCTGACCACACTAGCCGCTGACTTTCCAAATGTCGCTCTCCAGGAGTTCTGGGCGACATTCGATCTGGATGAGCACAAAAAGAGGCAGCGCAAGAAGGTCGTCTCTTTCTATCTAGGCGGGGTGTACAAAGAGTTCACCTACGATGAGTTTGCAGCTCATCTCGGGATTCCCCGCGAGCACTACGAGGGACATCACCTCGGGTGGGAGAACAACTCTTGCAGCGGAGACGAGTATGACGCGCTCTGGAGCCACATGACCGGAGTGCCTGATGCTCAGACCACGAAGCACAACTCAGTTAAGTCCCTCTCTCACCCTCTCTATCGATTCATTCATATGGTTTGGCGTAGATCACTACTGTTTGCTCCAGAGAAGGACCGCCACCATATCAGCAGAGAGGAGCTTCTCCTCCATCGCGCCATCTGGGAGAGTTACCCTCTTCATCCCGGATGGGTGCTTGCACGCTTATTCCGCTAGAGGACTCAGAAGACGAAGCCACCTCGCTCACTCCTGGGAGGCAACTTTGTCGGCCGACTCATCATCTCCCTCGGTCTCAGCCAAGAATATGGCCTGAACATCCCACGATGCAGAGTGTACACGGTCAGTGGAGATTTAGCGGTTGAGTACGCCCTTGAGCTGGACCTCAGTCCACAGGTGGCGGCGCCTCCTCCTCTCCATCACGAGGCCGAGTCGGAGGAAAAAGATGATTCTTGGGAGCCGCAGCCCCAGTCAGAGCCGGAGTTTAATGATCATACACCCTCGCCACATCATCAGGCAGGGTATGAGTACCAGTCGCCACCGCCCATTCCAGAGCCATACCAGGCGCCTCACCCTCAGCACCGACCGCATCCCGCAGATATTGGAGAGTTGTATGAGCGACTCCAGGAGTGGCGGATTTAAGATACCGCCACTCAGGATGCCAGATGGATTATTATGCAGCAGCACATGCTCCACACTGACGAGAGGTACGAGGCACAGCTGGCATGGCAGCGACAGATAGGCGACGCCCTCCACGTTCCCCCTCCCGATGCACCTGACCAGCAGTGATCGGGTTGGATTCCTTTTCTGGTCCTTTCTTTTTATTTCTTCTTTTTGGATTTCGATCCAACTTTTTTCTGTGTGGATCCGGGACACTTGTCCAGGTTTCCTTTTTATCTTTCATTTGTTTTTGTTTTACAGGCTGATGTGAACCGCTGCAACCGTAGGCAGACGACCCTTGAACACCACAAGTTGGGACCGTGCAACGAGGTAAAACCGTCGGGAACCGGGGGTGGATAAGTACTTTGACCCGTCGGCTATATAACAGCCGGGAACCAGAAGTGTCCAGTCGATGACGCCACGCCAAGAGATGGATGCTCTTGATGATAAGTCGGGGCCTTCAGTATCGCAACATGCAGATACAACAAGGTTTCAAGAACTGAGTTCTTTCAAAAAGGGGGTTTATTTAATCAAAGTTGTTAAGAACAAGGGTGGCCGGCGGCCTCCTTATATAGGTGAGGGAACAAGCTCTCCTCCCTAATCACTACTTCTAAATAATAATAGAATAAAGAGTCCTATTCCTAAATAGTCTCCTAAAAACCCCTAAATAATCCTACTAAAAAGGAATAAACATAAAATAATAGTTGTAGTCTTTAAAGCAGAATAAAAGACCTAAATTAGGTCAAAAACCCTAATCTGGCCGCGTACGGCTGCTCGGGCCGATTGGGCACGTGTGGCGGCCCGGTGGGCTTGACCGGCCGAACGTCCGGCTTGACTCGGGTGGCGGACGCGGGCTTCGGCTTCGGGCGGGCTCATGACCGGACTTCTTGTCCAAAAGATATATTCTTCATGTCCGGCTCTATAAAACTCCCTGGATCAGCCTGGCTGCTGGTTTAGGGCTTGTGGTTACTCTCTCCTTGGTCCTTCTTTCTTCCCGCTCGGGCCTTCTTCTTTAAGCTTCAGATAGGCCTCCAGGTAGTTTTGGATGTAGCTCTCTGTGGTCAGCCCAAGTGTTATACTTCGGGGCCAAGGACTCCAAGTCTTCTCATGCCTCGGCTCAGGTTCAGTCTTTGACAGCTCTCCTCTTCGGGCCAAGGGTTCTTGGATTCTCTTCGTTCTATACTCTAGAAATGCTTCCAGAGGGTCACTCAAAGAACCGACTTCTTCTTCAGGGCTCCTGGAGGTTAGACTAGGAACGGGCTGAAGCTTCTCTTCGGTGCTAGGGCTTATACCCTCGGCCAACAGCATGGCTTGGGACAACATTCCCTTCCTCGGAGGCTTTCTACCTGCAAGTGAAGGATTTAGACGATATTTCTTGTCATACCTTGGCTTTAGGGCTCGAGGATGGCCTGCCCTTGGATTCATGCGCTTCTTGAAAGGCACTAGGGTCTTGCCTAGGCCAGGGGATCCTGGTGGGGTGTAGGAATACCGGTTGGCATTGGGGCAGCATTGTTGGATCATATCATCCCCTCTTCTTGCCTTGGATTTGTCCCCAAATCCTTCTCGGATCCTTTCCTAACACTCATCATTCTCTTCCAGTTTTCAGCAGCATTATCCTTAGACTGAGGAGTGTCACTTGATTCAGTGATAGACCAAGGCTCGGGTCCTTCAGCGCTCTCTCCTTCAGTCTCCATCGCTCCTTCTCCTGAAAAACTATCAACAACAATGTTAAGGCTCGGGGAGGTAGCGGGTGAGAGCTCCTTACTCATCTCCACATCCGGGTCAGCATCCGGATCTTCGTTGCTCGGGGCAAACTCTTAAAACTCGTCGGGACGTGATCTCCCATTGAATTTGGGGTGCACAGGGGACCGTCGGTGAAGCGTCGGGTCGGGGCACGGGGGTGCCGGAGGTACCGGAGGTGAACCAGGGCACTTCGGGCAGGGTGGCGCGCGCGGGTAGTGGGGCGGCGTCGGGTAGTGACGCGTGGGGCAGTGGTACGACGGTGGGCAGTAGGAAACCGGCGGCGGCCAGTGGTGAGGTGACGGCGGGCAGTAGGAAGCCAACGGCGGCGGCCAGTGGTGAGGCGACGGCGGGCAGTAAAAAGCCGATGGCGGCGGCCAGTGGTTAGGCGGTGGCGGGCAGTGGAGAACTGGCGGCGGTGGGTGGTGGGAAGCCGGTGGCGTCGAGCATCATCACGTCGGGGCAGCCAGGGTTGGGTAGGACCGGGGCTGAGCATCGGGCAGGGATGCGCCGGACTCGTGGTCGAGGGCCTAGTCGGGGGGTGATGCGTCGGGGGGCCTTGGGAAGCAATTGGCTGGTCAGCAACTGGTCGGGCAGGGTAGCGCCGGGTGCTGGGGCGCTAGGACTGAGCGGGGTAGCGCCAGTCGGGGCCGGGCGCTGGGGGGCCGGGGCCAGGTAGGGCAGCACCGGGGCTGGGGCCGAGCACTAGGGTGCTGGGGCCTGGGGCAACGGCGGAGCTGGGGCCGAGCGCTGGGGCGCTGGGGTCTGGGGTAGCACTGGGCTGGGGCCGAGCGTTGAGGCGCTGGGGCCTGGGGTAGTGCTGGGGCTGGGGTCGAGCGCTGGGGCACTGGGGCCGGGCGCTGGGGCGCTGGGGTCTGGCGCAGCGCCGGGGCTAGGGCCGAGCGCTGGGGCGCTGGGGCCTGGGGTAACGTTGGGGCTGGGGTCGAGCGCTGGGGCGCTGGGGCCTGGGGCAGCGCCGGTGCTGGGGCCGAGCGCAGGGGCGCTGGGGTCTGGGGCAGCGCCGAGTCTGGGGCCGAGCGCTGGGGCGCTAGGGCCTGGGGCAGTGCCGATGCTGGGGCTGAGCACTGGGGTGTTGGGGCTTGGTCGGTCAGTGCCGGGGCTGGGTACTGGTGCCGGGGCTGGTGCCGGGGCTGAGGCCGGGGCGCGAGGCGCTAGGGTTTTGAAAGTGAACCCTGCAAACTTTTCGAGCCCTTCGGGCTGAACTTCTTCTCCTTCATCTGACTCCTCTTCTTCTTCCTTCTTCTCCTCTTCTTCATCGTCCGTCTCGATTCCTCCTTCTCTTACTACCATCATCCATTGGTTAGGGAAGTCCCTTGAGATGTGTCCTCTACCTTGACACTTAAAACATACAATTCCACTAGGACGTGGGTTAGAATTCTGAACCGTAGAAGTAGGTTGGGCAGATGTTACCGGTGGTGCCGAACCCCTAGGGTTAGGGTTTGGTCGTGCACTTGAGCCTCGGGGCTGGTCGGGCTTCCATGGGGCTTGGCTTGTGATCGAGCCTTTCCACGGGGCAGTGGCCGATCTTCTGGGGTAGCCTCTACTCAACTCCCTCTCCACACGGTTGGCTAGGCCCTTAAGATCCTCGTAGTCAACGTAGTTAAGTAGGTTGACTTGATGCATGATCTCGGGGTGTAGCCCACCCACAAACCGGGCTATCTTCGCTTCAGGCTCTTCTCTGAGGTCGAGTCTAGCTACCAACATCCCTATCTCCTTGGTGTATTGCTCCACGGACATGGTGCCTTGCTTTAAGTTCCGGAGGGATGTGTGTAGGTCTCGGGTGTAGGTGCTAGGAACGAACTTCTTCTTCATGATCCTCTTGAGGTCTCGCCACGACTCGATAGGGTCCTCCTCGTCTCTTTGGACCCGTCCTTTGAACTGGCTCCACCATAGGGTAGCATAGTCAGTGAATTCAAGGGTGGCAAGGATTACCTTCTTACGTTCGGAGTAGTGGTGGCACTCGAGGAAATCCTCCATACTTCTCTCCCAATCTAGGTACTCGTCAGCATTGTATTTGCCAGCAAACTTTGGCACGGTGAGCTTGAGGTTGCTCAAGTCATCGTCAATTTCCTGAGCTAGTCGTCGGGCTCTCCTGTTCAGGCCTTCAGGGCTGTCCTCTCAGCGCTCATCTCGTCCTCTCTCGGCGTGAAGCTGAGCTAGGGATTCTTGGACGGCGGCCATGGTAGCTCCAAGGTTCCTAAGGCTGCCTTCAACGTTGGCTAGTCTCTCGTCTGCCATGGTTAGTACTATCGAACAAAAGCCATTTTCTATCCCTCTTCTTAGAATTAAACTTACAACGAAAGGAAATAACTCGGCAAGGTGGCCTTGCTTTCTTTTCTTTTTCTTTTCTTATAACTCGAAACTAGAATTGAAATAGAAGGGAATTTTCGAATCAATTTTCTAAAGAAAGTAGTAAAGGATATGAATCCAGGTGAACCTGGAGACTGGGATAGATTGTGGTCCGTGAGCTGAACCGTGCTCTGATACCAACTGATGTGAACCACTGCAACCGTGGGCAGACGACCCTTGAACACCGCAAGTTGAGACCGTGCAACGAGGTAAAACCGTCAGGAACCGGGGGCGGATAAGTACTTTGACCCGTCGGCTATATAACAGCCGGGAACCAGAAGTGTCCAGTCGATGACGCCACGCCAAGAGATGGATGCTCTTGATGATAAGTCGGGCCTTCAGTATCGCAACATGCAGATACAACAAGGTTTCAAGAACTGAGTTCTTTCAAAAAGGGGGTTTATTTCATCAAAGTTGTTAAGAACAAGGGTGGCCGGCAGCCTCCTTATATAGGTGAGGGAACAAGCTCTCCTCCCTAATCACTACTTCTAAATAATAATAAAATAAAGAGTCCTATTCCTAAATAGTCTCCTAAAAACCCCTAAATAATCCTACTAAAAAGGAATAAACATAAAATAATAGTTGTAGTCTTTAAAGCAGAATAAAGACCTAAATTAGGTCAAAAACCCTAATCTGGCCGCGTACGGCTGCTCGGGCCGGTTGGGCGCGTGTGGCGGCCCGGTGGGCTTGACGGCCGAACGCCGGGCTTGACTCGGGTGGCGGACGCGGGCTTCGGTTTCGGGCGGGCTCAGTGACCAGACTTCTTGTCCAAAAGATATGTTCTTCATGTCCGGCTCCATAAAACTCCCTTGATCGGCCCGGCTGCTGGTTTAGGGCTTGTGGTTGCTCTCTCCTTGGTCCTTCTTTCTTCCCGCTCCGGCCTTCTTCTTTAAGCTTCAGATAGGCCTCCAGGTAGTTTTGGACGTAGCTCTCTGTGGTCAGCCCAAGTGTTATGCTTCGGGGCCAAGGACTCCAAGTCTTCTAATGCCTCGGCTCAGGTTCAGTCTTTGACAGCTCTCCTCTTTGGGCAAGGGTTCTTGGATTCTCCTGGTGGGGTGTAGGAATACCGGTTGGCATTGGGGCAGCATTTTTGGATCATATCATCAGGCAGTTGGGAGATTCCCTTTGCTTCGCTTTGGTAGATTGCCTCTGCTCCGAGAATCTGTGCTCATCCCTACGACAACCATCTCGGTCTAGGTTCTTCTACTTCACTCTGAATTCTAGATTTAGTCTTCTAATGCCTCGGCTCAGGTTCAGTCTTTGACAGCTCTCCTCTTTGGGCCAAGGGTTCTTGGATTCTCCTGGTGGGGTGTAGGAATACCGGTTGGCATTGGGGCAGCATTTTTGGATCATATCATCAGGCAGTTGGGAGATTCCCTTTGCTTCGCTTTGGTAGATTGCCTCTGCTCCGAGAATCTGTGCTCATCCCCTACGCCAACCATCTCGGTCTAGGTTCTTCTACTTCACTCTGAATTCTAGATTTAGTCTTGTGAGGACACAGTACGATTTAAGTGTGGGGTAGGATGCTAGAGAACCTTGCATGAACTTGATTGCCCTTGATTGTGTTTGTCTGCCTCGTGATTCCTGTCTAGTCTCTCTAGCATTCGAATGGCTCAGTTCTTGATTTTTGATGTTAAGTTGTTGTTCAATCTTTCATAATGATGCTTAGACTGCTTAACCTAGAACTTGAGAACCAACGTGTTTACTTTGATGCTAAATTGCCTGGTCAGAACAGAATTTTTAAAATCACACTTGTAGTTTGTAGCCTTGATTGCATGAAAATGACCGAATCCGACTAGCAAACCAACTGTGAGCTTTTGATCCATTGCACGTAACTTGCAATTTCAATTCTTTTTGATTGATTTTCTGTTTGCTTGAATGAGTTAGAATTTGCATGAGACCTACTCGAGACCACATGATGACACAAGTTCTAGAATGATAGTGGCACCTAGATTCAGCTACTAAGCCAGATAGCCTACTTAACGATAAATCCATTAGGTTTAAACCCTTGAGCTTGGCCTGTTCTTTCAATTCGATAATACATTACAGCCATTTGCCATTCTTTCATTCCCCGTTGATCCCCTGTGGTTGTAGTTCTAGATTGACCTACCGGAAGTCAGTTTGTGGTAACCTGCCTATAGCCATTAAACAGGTGGTCTTAGCGATTATGTCCAAACGTGTAAACCCTCTAGCAACTAAAAGAAAGAAACGACAAAAAGATAAAAATTAAAAGAGACAAAGGAAAAACAAAAGAAATGTCGAAAAAGAAGAAAAAGCAGAAAAATCAGAAAAGTTTCAAGTTTAGTCAATAACGTTCTTCTCCCTACAAATGGAAGAACGAAGTTAAAAGAAAAGTAAAAAAAAAGTATAAAGAAAATAAAGTGCTAGGTTGCTTGAGGGTATCATAGGACGAGCATTCACTATTCCACCCGTGTCTAGTTAGACGGTAGGAAGCCATAGGCTAGATTCGAGGGAAGTTAGTCGAAAGCTACACCGCACCAGAGCCATCATCATACACTCCCATCATCCATCTCATCATAAACCCTTGTAGTGTAGAATTCGTTACAGTCCTAGCAGGGAAGTCCTTCTTGACTAGTTACTCGTGTTGTCACAGTGGTGGAGATGTGGTCGAATTGCAAACTTATGACAGAATTCAGTAACAGAAAATGATTGAGAGCAGAAACACGTCCTTAAACACAGAGAGTGAGAGTTCCCCGTTTACTAAATATTTCCTGTGTGAGGAGTCTGGTCAGTCAGGTCAAATTCGTGCATAATTGGTTGTGATTACTCGTCGTGTGCAGTTTTTAGTGAGACCGGGGTTTTTTGGCTGATCAGTATGCATGTTAGGTTTCTTGTTCTAGGAACTATCTGTCTAATAATTCATTGTGTTTGATTGAACTTCAATTTAATAAATCTTATCACTTGTGAACATGAGCATTTCTATTCAGTTTGCTTGAGGATAAACAAAAGCTTAAGTGTGGGGTATTTTGATGACACTCGATTTGACGTGATTATCAGCCTCATTTAAGCGACATTTCCTTGCTTAAGACATGGTTTTTAGGGTAGAATAACGAATATTCACTCAACTACTCTATCTCGTGCCATTTGTGTTACTTTGGCCCGTTTCGGGTCTATTTGATGGTTTTCTAGTGTTTTCATGTTAGCACAGGTTTTTGTCGTCAAATAAAGTAGCCAATGACGTGTCTAAGGCGTTGAAACCTCAAGGAATCGCACCGGAATCAATCCAAGGAGTCAATCAAGTCAAACCAAATCCTGCTCCCATTTACAAAGAATTTTTCGGCGAAAATCCCTTGGAGTTTTCGGTGAAAACTCATGAAGAAATCGGCAGAGCTTACAAGAAGAAGTTTTCGGCGAAAACACCAAGTTTTCGCCGAAAACCGGTGGTCCGAAAAACACAAGAGAATTCAGCCAAGCAGTCATCCCATTTATAAAGGAATTTTCGGTGAAAACTCCCTAGGTTTTCGGCCTAAATTCCAGGCAAAATCCGGCGGTATTAGGGTTAAGTATAAATACTTAACCGGCGGCCCTAAATCAGAGATATCTCATAATACCAACTAATACCAAATACTTCGAGGATTCTCAAGAGTTCTGGAGTAGAGTTTAGAGTTCGAAGAGCCAGGAAGAGATCGTGACGCCATCCCTTTCATCTCGAAGACTCGGAGCTAGGATTGCAGATTACCGGAGATCGAAGTTCTGCCGGAGTCGTCTTAATTAGGTTTTTCAGATCCTTTTCTATTCTTCCTCTGTTCAAGATGAACTCTGTCTTTTCCTTTGATTCTTTTGTTATGAACATGAGTAGCTAAACTCGTAGAGCTTAGACTAGATGAACCCTAAGTGACCCAGGGCTTTAAAGCGGTCACGGATCGGCGGTGATTAGATTCAAAGTTCAATCAATTTCTCTGTCATGTTTGATTTGTTCTTCGTTGCTTATGTTTCTTGTCTGGATTGATCACCTAGATTAGATTCTTGTTAAGTTAAGGATAGAAGCGAATGCTCGCCTTACTTTAAAACATCAAATCCAACAATTAACCTATTCATTGGAGTGTGCCTTTCGTAGGAACTAGTTAGGGTTAATCCACTGCAAGAGTAACTCAAAAATCGTTAGTAATTCCACCAGTTAGTTAAGTCATTGCGAGAGGCGACCGTACCCGGGTGACTAATTAATCTTGGTAGCTAGATCGGATAGAGCGAACGTTCGCCAGTCTTAAACCTAAGGGTAAGGAGTTATGATGGTGTCTTAGAATTGATTGAATGAGAATCGAAATCCGCTGATCTGTTTATTGCCAATGCTCTGGTGAACGAAGAGGATTCAAAGTCTAAACTTGTCTGTCATCTTTGTTTAATCAACCAATCTTTCAATCTGTTTTCAGCTTTAATTTTTAATTTCCCTGCATTTCTTAGAATTAGAAGTCGTGGAACTCACACCACGCACAAAGTGTTAAATCTGAGTAAATTGCCTCTATATTTGAGTAGTCAATCATTAGAAGACCCGTGGAATACGATCTACCCTAGCTTCCAGCTTGGTAGTTATTTGATCATTGTTTTACAGCATCATCAGCCACACATGGCCAAGGGAACAAAGGAAAGAGAAAGGGAGTTGATCACCAAGAACACCATGGCAATCCTCCACTTGCAAGCTCTTCTCCCAAGATTGTGGACTTCAATCCAAGCTCCTCTACTTTGAGTTGCACCAGAAATAGCTATTAGGGTTGATGGATGATAGTTGGCGATGAGAGGAAGAGAGAACTCTGTTCGTCGAGTGAAAGTGGAATCGAATAATGAAGGAATGCCCCCCTCCAATCGCGACTCTGCTGCTTAAATGGGTCCGCTGGAAAAGAGTCAAGTTTTCGGCAAGAACTATCAAAGTTCTCAATGAGAACTTCTTTAATAATCCTCCTGGAAACCTTCAGTTCCTTCATAAGTTCTCGGCAAAAACTTATAAAGTTCTCGCCGAGAACATCCTTAACCTTGAGATTCAAACATTAACAAGTTGGCTTAGACTGTTCCATGAACAAACTTAACCTACACATGTAAGAACGTCAACCAAACAAATCTAGACCTCACTATTTTCTCCACACATCAAGTAGTAGTTAATTAAGACATAAATCTTTCCGAAAACAACTTGATTCACAAAGTACCCGACCACGACAACACCAACTCTAATCAAAAGGTCTTAAGCTCGGGATATGATGCGGTTTAGGTGGAGGTAGGAAATATTTGGGAATTGGTGAGTGATCGTGATGTGGCTATTGACTCGACTTCATCCGCCTCTAGATCTGAATTTCACACGCTCAAGCTAGAATCTCTTCATCAAAGACATCTTCCAAGACTTTTCTTCCGCCATTTACTTACTGCATACTAGTGCTCGGTCACAAACACTTCACTTAGGTGTTCGCCCTGCCTAGCTCGCAGTCTTTGCCTATGCTAGTGCTCAACCCGACACTTCACTTAGGTGTCGAGCTTGCCTAGATTTACTTTTAGCACAAAAGAATTTGCTTAACTTGAACAGTTTCTTCACACATATGCCTTTCTTCGCACATTAGCCACTTGACTTGTCAATTTGCCACTTGATCCTTAGCCACTTATAACTTTCACAAAAGACTTCGAATTGGATTTCCGTCTAATCTCAAGCCACAATCACGAGGGATAAAAAAGGTGATGAAAAACATGGAGTAGGGCTGAAAATGTGTGTAATCCAACAAAAAGGCCAAAGCTCAAATGGGGTTATCCTATAGGAAAAATGATTCGGGTAGGCTTTTTGGCTGAATGTGGCAAAATTCTACTTGCCTTTATCATCTTAGAACGGTGTTATCGAGCGGTGTTAAAACAAGTACCAAGCAATCAATTCAACTTACAAGAGTGATCCAATCTCTGTTCTGACCTAGACTCAATTTGATATTAGGGCCGACATGGTGGTTATAGGTTCTAAGTGGAATAGCCTAAATGTCATTGTGAAAGCTTGAAGTCAATTAAACACCAAAAGTCAAGAACCGAATGATTCTACGCAAGAGAATTTTGGACAATCAAACAAATTCATGGACATTATCAAAGCACAATTATACTTCTACCATAAACTATCAAACCAAACCTCAAATTCCCACTACGACTAGCATGAGTATTATCCTCAATGATCAAGAGAGAGAGAGAGAGAGTAAGGTGGAATGAGTATACCGTGCGGTGAGAGGAGCATAGGTTCCAAGAGTGGTGAAAGAGTCCCATGAAGATCAGTGGTGAAGAGTGATTCCAAATGCTTGCTAAACCTTATTCAAAAAGCTAAAACAACACAAACACTAAAAAGATCAAATAAAAAGTGATAAAGTAAAGATAACATGGGGTGCCTCCCAAGAAGCGCTTGGTTAACGTCTTAAGCCCGATGGTACCTGTGTTATGGTATCCAACTTAACACCTCATTGAAGTCAAGTAGTTTCTTCCATGATTAAGATTGAGCTCCAAGTAACCACATGAGCAAAGGGTAGAATGGCCAATGAGCAATGCTTGAGTGCCATTTGTTGCCTTGAGGTGGCTTCCTACCCTTGGATTGGGAAACTTGATGAAGGAAGAGGGAGTATGGCTTGGCATCGCAATTGAGCTCCATTACCTCCAAGTTGAAAGTGTCACCCAAGGAAGCCCTAGAGTCAAGAAGATGCGGCTCCACTCTCATGACAACTTTAGGAGGGGTCGAGACGCATTCGTCCTTAGGCTCTTGGCATAAGTATTTCATGACTAAGCAAGAAGATTGAAGAGTACTCTTCGTCTCGGTTGGTTGCACCATAATCATAGAGTGATGTTGTACACTTTCGTGCTCCACTTTAGGTACAACCTCCTCTTGAATAGTCTTCAAATCATCTCGCACCTCCTCTAAATTGTCATCACCCACAAGCCTCCTTGAATTCTACCCAAGCTCCATTGTCGTGTGGTGTGTCCTTGGGAAGAACATGTTCTTCAATCTCCTCCACTACCAAATCTTCTTCCGTGTCAAGCTCTTCCGATTCACAAGTATCCCCCTCATCATCATAAGCATGATGCACACATTCGGGACGGCTTTCATTCTCTAAGACTTCCTTCATGAGCTCCATAGTTTGAGCCATGCGATTAAATTGAACCGCATTGTCTTCCACAATCTTTAAGATCTCATCAAGCAAGGAAGGGGGTGGAGAATGTTGCTCATGGCTTACGAACTCCTCTTGAGGACACTGATGACACTCAATTTGACGTGATTATCAGCCTCATTTAAGCGACATTTCCTTGCTTAAGACATGGTTTTTAGGGTAGAATAGCGAATATTCACTCAACTGCTCTATCTCGTGCCATTTGTGTTACTTTGGCCCGTTTTGGGTCTATTTGATGGTCTTCTAGTGTTTTCATGGTAGTACAGGTTTTTGCCGTCAAATATAGTAGCCAAGGACATGTCTAAGGCGTTGGAACCTTGAGGAATTGCACCAGAATCGATCCGAGGAGTCAATCAAGTCGAATCAAATCCTGCCCCGATTTACACTGCAGTTTTTAGCGAAAATCCCCCAGGTTTTCGGCGAAAACTCAAGAAGAAATCGGCTGAGTTCAACTAAGAGAAATTTTCGGCGAAAAGTCCAAGTTTTCACCAAGAACCCTAAGGTCCGAAAATCATAGGAGAATCAGCCGACGGACGCCTTCATTTACACTCAAGTTTTTGGCGAAAACTCAACAGGTTTTCGGCGAAAACTCAAGGCAAAATCCGGCGGTATTAGGGTTAAGTATAAATACTTAACCGGCGGCCCAATAACGGATATACCTCATAATACATTACAGTTTCAGAATTGAGACGAGTTCTAGAGCAGAGTTTAGAGTTCGAAGAGCTAGTAAGAGATCGTGACGCCATCCCTTCACCTCGGCAACTCGGAGCTAGGATTGAAGATTACCAGAGAACGAAACTTTGCCAGAGTCGTCTTAATTAGGTTTTACAGTTTCTATCTGTTCTATCTTTTGATGATGAACTCTGTTTCTGTCTTTGATTCTTTTGTTATGAACATGAGTAGCTAAACTCGTAGAGCTTATACTAGATGAACCCTAAGTGACCCAGGGCTTTAAAGCGGTCACGGATCGGCGGTGATTAGATTCAAAGTTCAATCAATTTCTCTGTCATGTTTGATTTGTTCTTCGTTGCTTATGTTTCTTGTCTGGATTGATCACCTAGATTAGATTCTTGTTAAGTTAAGGATAGAAGCGAACGCTCGCCTTACTTTAAAACATCAAATCCAACAATTAACCTATTCATTGTAGTGTGCCTTTCGTAGGAACCAGTTAGGGTTAATCCACTGCAAGTGTAACTCATAAATCGTTAGTAATTCCACCAGTTAGTTAAGTCGTTGCGAGAGTCGACCGTACCCGGGTGACTAATTAATCTTGGTAGCTAGATCGGATAGAGCGAACGTTCGCCAGTCTTAAACCTAAGGGTCAGGAGTTATGGTGGTGTCTTAGAATTGATTGAATGAGAATTGAAATCTGCTGATCTGTTGATTGCCAATGCTCTGGTGAACGAAGGGGGATTCGAAGTCTAACCTTGTCTGTCATCTTTGTTAAAGTCAACCAATCTTTTAGTTTGTCTTTCATTTTAATTTTTAATTTTTTTGAATTTCTTAGATTAGAAGTTGTGGAACTCACACCACGCACAAAGTGTTAAACCTGAGTAATTTGCCTTTTATATTTGAGTAGACGATTATTAGAAGACCCGTGGAATAGGATTTACTTAGCCTAAAAGCTTCGTAGTTATTTGATACCCTATTCTGCAGTTCATCAAATTGGCGTCGTTGCCGGGGAATTCTTTTAACTATTTGAAAGAAGAACTGGCATTTTATTCTTCTACTTTCCATCTTCCACCTTTCCATCCACTTCAATTTTACACTAGTTTTGTTTGTTTTTGTCATTTGTAGGTTGTTCACAGATTTATGCACCACCGCCCTCTCACGCGTCTCCAAAGCGCCATGAACGACAAGGCTAAGAGTATAGAGAGACCAGACAGTTCTGCTCCGCCTCGACAATCACAGATTCCAAAGAGAGGCAGAACCAATCCACCTCCATCCGTCACTCCTATTAAGATCGAGGAACTGAAGGGGAGTTCCTCATCTCCATCTTCATCGTCATCTTCATCCGCTTCATACACCGAGTCACTTTCACCTCCTCCATTTCCTAGGATGGGTGATCAGCTACCACCACTAGGCGGTCAACCACCACCACCACCACCGATTGCACCGAAGAGTCTAGCTGACTACAACAAGCCGAGCGCGACTAGCATTCGATCTTCGATCGCCGTGCCGCGCATTGAAGAAGATCCTGACTATGAGATCAAGATTCCATTCTTGACTATGATCTCTAGGGATCTACAATTTGAAGGCAGGCCATTAGACAATCCGTGCACGCATCTGGCAGATTTCCTTGATCTCTGCAGCACTTTCAAGAATGGGAATCTCGACTCTTTGCTTGAGAGCTTTCCCATTCTCTCTGAAAGGTGCAGCTAAGAGGTGGCTCACTGGCAAACCACCTGGCTACTACAGCGACTGGGAGACTCTTGCTCAAGACTTCGTCGAAGAGTACTTCCCTCCTTCCAGAACAACAGCCTTCAAGGACAGCATCGCCAGATTCTCTCAGAAGGAAGGAGCGAGCATATATGATACTTGGAATGAATTCCAAGAACTTCTCTACAACTGTCCTCACCACGGTTTCGAGCAGAGACAGTTAGCTGAAATCTTTGCTCGGGGTCTTCGTGAAGAATCTGCCAAATGGGTCAATTCCCTAGCTGAAGGGGATTGCACTACACTCACACCTGAAGCTGCTCTTCTTCATTTCACAAATTGTGCTTCTAAATCAAGGAACTGGGAATGACAGTCAGAAGGATCAAGAAGCAAGCTCGATCATGAGGCAACCATTAAAGCAGAAGTTGAGAAGCATCTGAAGAAGTCTTCTACACCCATCAAGCCGCCAGCAGCCTCTGTCTATGTTGCTGATTGTGAGTGTTGTGGAGCTTGTGCGCATAATGGAGGCCGATGCCAGAACTTTGGTAAGACAGAAGTCTGGTCTGCCGAAGAAGTCAATTTCATTCAACAAGGCTTCAACAACAATCAGAACGGTTATGTTGGCTACCGCAACTACAGACAACAAGGGAATTATCAAGATAGACCTCCCTACAATGTCGGTGCCAACCAGAATCAAGGCCAGAACCAGAATAGCCGACCAACTATTCCAGCTCAGGATCAGAAGCCACACCATTCGCCGGAGGTGTCTACCAGCCGCCACACCGTAATCCGGGTAACTATGGAACTGCTCCTGGCAATCGCCAGAATCAATATCAGAACAATACCTATACAGGTCAGCAGCATCAGAAGGAGAACAACGTCAGTGAACTCGATAAGAAGCTCAGTCAGATCATCACTAGACTTGACGATCATGACAGCCAGTTCAAAGCTCAAGCTCTCCTCAACCAAGAACAGATTGCATCGGTCAAAGAATTGAGCAGGCAGTGAACCAGATCTCTAGCATGCTAACATCTGGTCGACCATTTGGCCAGCTCTCGAGCCAAACTGAGCCGAATCCGAGAAAGGAGCAAGCTAAGATGGTATCTGTTCAAGATTTGACAAACTCACCTACTAATGCTTCTTCTATTTTATGCAGAACCGTTGAAACTCTGGAGAAGAAGGAAGCACCGAAAGAGGTGCGTAAGGAGTATTATCCTCCTCTTGCTCCGTACTACGTGAAGCCTCCTTTTCCAAGAGCATTTCTACCGAACGCGAGGATCGAGACTGGCATGAAGGGAAACAAGGAAGGATATCATGCCATCCGTAGCAAGAAGCCTTCCTCGCCATATCCAGCTAAGTGTTATGATCCTGGTTCTTTCACGCTACCTTTAGTCATTAATGATATTGAGATAGAACGTAGTTTGGTTGATCTAGGCGCGTCTGTTAATGTTATGACTATGAGTTTATTTGAAAAATTGAATCTAGGAGAACTTGAACCAACTAGCATACAACTTGTCTTTGCTGATAGATCATTGAAAACCCTTAGAGGAGAGATCAAAGACGTTATTACGAAATGTGGTCCTTTCACGTTCTTAGCTGACTATGTGATCATAGATACTAGTGAGGAGGATTCTACCATTCTTATAGGACGACCCTTCATGGCAACAACCGGAATGCAAATTAACGTTCCAAATGGTTCCTTGACCTTGAGGGTTGGTAAGGAAACGATAACATTTCGCCTTAAGGACGGTATGAAATATACTCCTTTGAATGAAGAATCTCACTGTCTTGCTGTTGAAACTGTGGAGTTGACTCCGGTCAACTCCGTTACTAATGTCTCTTCCAGTGTTTCTAGACCAATTGTTGTTGCAGATGTTGAACAGATTACCAAGAAGAAACTAAAATCTTCTGCTCAACACCCGCCAAAGAAGAAGGAACTGAAAGCCTCTTCTTCACCGCCAAGCAAGGAACCTGGCAGGTCACGGAGGAGAAATCAGAAAAAGAAGACTCAAATGGTTTGGAGACCAGTTGCTCCGCCACCCTCTTCTGAGCCAGCTGCACCACCAATTCTTTCCGAGCTACCGGCACTAGAGCAAGTAAAGAAGGAGAAGTCAAAAGCATCTCCTAAGGAAACACTGACGATCACCGATCCTAGTGATATGAAGCCGGAGGTTAAAGAGAAGATGAAGCCTATCGTTCTCATTCCTTCCACCGTCTTACTTGTAGAGGACGATCCCTCCAAAGAACTCTTTGGTCCGTTCAAGATCACCGATCACCTTCCTGATGGACGTACCAAGCTCATACACGCTAACAGGAAGAAATTTATGCTCGTCGGAGATACCCAGAAGCTCTATTTCATGAACTCCGATGCTAGCATTAAGGAGATCCTGAGTTGGGATGTCTCCTAATACCGTCCAGGTATCATCCAGCTCAAGGACGTTAATCAAAGAGCGCTTCGTGGGAGGCAACCCACGGCTGGAGTCAGTTTTTAATTTGTGTCAAACTCTGTGTTTTAGAGCTGGTTCGGGGGAGCCAAAAGTGTCAGTTTGAATGATTTCTTATTTTTTCGTGTGTAGTTTGTGTGTCATCGTTTCAATCACAAGTTGTTTGAGGTTGTTCTGATTTTTGTCGATTTAATTATGATTTTCTAAAGTTTGCCGGGATTGCGAAAATATTTTCAATCGTGCAGGTCAAATTTTTCGGCGAAAAATGTCCCATTTTTCGGCGAAAACTGCCCTTTAAATCCCACTGTGTTTTTTGATTGATTTTAGTTAAACTTTTCGGCGAAAACTCATTTGAAAACTGGCAGACAATTTTAACTTGAGTTTTCGGCGAAAAATTGCACTACTTTCCATCGAAAATTCTAAGAAAAATCCAAAAATTTTCCCCTATTCCCCGGTCTCTTTTCTCTCTCTCCCCTCACTTCTCATTTTTTCGAACGGACGAAAACTTAACCCCACCCCCTCTGTTTTCGAAAAACCTTTGCCACCGCCTTCCATTTCCGTCACCGCCACCATTGCCGACCGTCGCCGCCCTGTTCCTCTCCCTTTTCTGATAATTTCGAGCCGTAGATCATTCGAATCGGAGCTTCAGAGCTCCCGTTCTGCCAAACCCTAGTTTTTCCAATTTTTCACTGATTCCTCTCTTCTCGTTCGTTTTCAGCACTCATGGCTTCAAGGTCAGTTGTACAACTTTTCATTCCGAATCTTTTGACATGATTGAATCCTAAATTTCGTCGGGGTTGACTTCGGTTGACTTTTCGGTCTACCTCGATTTGCGTGATGACTGTTTCGTGTGAACTAGGTTAGCTGATTGCTTTGGACTGATCTAGCATGCTTAGGGAGAATTGTGTTGAACTGTAATACCATTTGATCGTGTGTTGCTATGCTTAAAGATTGATTCTTTGCGGTGTTGACCTTTGTGTAATGTCGGTTTGACCATGACTTGTTTATGCTCGTTTGGCTCACGTTCGTATTACTGTGGTTGCCATCTGAGTTTATAATTATGCCGTTATTTCCCAGTTTGAGCTAATATTGCCATGATTAGGGTTCAATGTGCTATGATGTTAACTTTTTGAATGTCGGTTTGACTTCTGAACTCTAATTGTGATGTGAACATTCCGGCTAGACATATGCATGCTTTGTGATTTATTGTGATTATCGGTTACTTACTTTGCTTACCCCCACTCGGTTTTCCTCATTTCTTTGTGAAATTGAGTTTTTAGACTAAGTGTGGGGTGGGTTACTAGTTAGCTAATTTGGTTTCGTTTCTGGCTATAGGAATGTCACTCATGAGCGCAGAACTAAGGCTCGACTTGACACAGCCTCTAGCTCCCGAGCTCCGGCCCCTGTCACACCTACCATCGCCAGTCCTCCACCAGCATTTCCAGGACATGTCGGGTACCACCCCACAGTTGCCCGCCTTCCTGCCCACTACTTCGAGCGCTACCAGAGGCTCGAGCACATTCTCGGAGCTGACGTGCGCCATTATCCCTGGACTCTCTCCACGAGCACGATGAGGACTGGCACCAGAATGTGCTCACCTCACTGGCACCTTCAGGACTGCTGGAGCTGACCACCCTAGCTGCTGACTTTCCAGACGTTGCACTCTAGGAGTTCTGCGCTACATTTGAGTTGGATGAGCACAAGAGGAGGCAGCCCAGGAAGGTCGTCTCCTTCTATCTTGGCGGGGTGTACAAGGTGTTCACCTACGATGAGTTTGCAGCTCATCTCAGCATCCCCCGGGAGCACTACGAGGGTAATCACCTCGGCTGGGAGAACAACTCCGGCAGCGGAGAGGAGTACGATGCGCTCTGGAGCCACATGACTGGAGTGCCAGACGATCGGACCATGGCACATAACTCAGTTAAGTCCCTCTCTCACCCTCTCTATCATTTTATTCATATGCTTTGGCGTAGATCTCTATTGTTTGCTCTAGATAAGAGCCGCCACCACATCAGCCGAGAGGAGCTCCTGCTTCTCCGCGCAATCTCGGAGTCTTACCCTCTTCATCCCGGATGGGTGCTTGCACGCATATTCCGCCAGAAGACTCAGAAGTCGAGCCCACCTCGCTCCCTCCTAGGCGGCAACTTTGTCGGCCGCCTCATCATCTCCCTCGGTCTCAGCCAGTGATATGGCCTCGACGTCCCACGATGCAGAGTATACACCATAGGTGGCGATTTAGCGGTCGAGTACGACCTCCAGCTGGACCTTGGTCCACGGATGGCGGCATCTCCTCCTCTACAGGACGAAGAAGAATTGGAGGAAGAAGATGATTCTAGGGAGCAGCAGCCTCAGCTAGAGGAGGAGTTTGATGATCGTACACCCTCGCCACAGCAGCAGACAGGGTAGCATATCAGTCCACGCCGCCCATTCCAGATACATTTCGGGCGCCTCATCCTCAGCACCGACCGCATCCCGTGGATATTGGAGAGCTGTACGAGCGACTCCAGGAGTGGCGGATCGCAGACACCGCCACTCAGGATGCCAAATGGATTATTATGCAGCAGCACATGCTCCGCACTGACGAGAGGTATGAGGCGCAGCTGGCGTGGCAGCGACAAGTTGGCGACGCCCTCCACATTCCCCCTCCTGATGCACCTGACCAGCAGTGATCGGGTTGTATTCCTTTTCTGGTCTTTTCTTTTTATTTCCTCTTTTCGGATTTCGATCCAACTTTTTTCTGTGTGGATCCGGGACACTTGTCCCAGTTTCCTTTTTATCTTTCTTTTGTTTTTGTTTTGCAGGCAGTTGGGAGATTCCCTTTGCTTCGCTTCGGTAGATTCCCTCTGCTCTGAGGATCTGTGCTCATCCCCTACACCAACCATCTCGGTCCAGGTTCTTCTACTTCACTCTTAGCTCTAGTTTTAGTCCTGTGAGGACACACCACGATTTAAGTGTGGGGTAGGATGCTAGAGAACCTTGCATGAACTTGATTGTGTTTTTGTGTGCCTCGTGGTCCCTTTCCATTCTCTCTAGCATTAGAATGGCTCAATTCTTGATTTTTGATGATTAAGTTGTTGTTCAATCTTTCATAATGATGCTTAGACTGCTTAACCTAGAACCTAAGAACCAACGTGTATACTTTGATGCTAAATTGCCTGGTCATAACAGATTTTGAAAATCACACTTGTAGTTTGTAGCCTTGATTGCATGAAAATGGCCGAATCCGACTAGCAAACCAAATGTGAGCTTTTGATCCATTGCACGTAACTTGCAATTTCAATTCTTTTTGAGTGGTTTTCTGTTTGCTTGAATGAGTTAGAATTTGCATGAGACCTACTCGAGACCACACGATGACATGAGTTCTAGAATGATAGGGTCACCTAGATTAAGCTACTAAGCCAAATAGCCTGCCTAACGTTAAATTCCATTAGGTTTAAACCCTTGACCTTGGCCTGTTCTTTCGGTTCGATATACATTACAGCCATTCCCCATTCTTTCATTCCCCGTTGATCCCCTGTGGTTGTAGTTCTAGATTAGCCTACCGGAAGTCGGTTTGTGGTAACTTGCCTATAGCCATTAAACAGGTTGTCTTAGCTATTATGTCCAGACGTGTAAACCCCTCTAGCAACTAAAAGAAAGAATCGTCACAAAGAAAGAAAAAAATAATAATAAATAGAAAAAAAAGCAAATTTCGAAAAAAAAGAGAAAGGAGAAAAATCAGAAAAGCCCAAAAGTTTCAAGTTTTTAGTTCAATAAATGTTCTTCTCCCTACGTATGGAAGAACGAAGTCTAAAGAAAATTCAAAGAAAAAATGTGTAAAGAAAATAAAGCGCTAGGTTGCTTGAGGGTATCATAGGACGAGTGTACACTATTCCACCCGTGTCTGGTTAGACGGCAGGAAGCCATTGGCTAGATTCGAGGGAAGTTAGTGGAAAGTGCACCGCACCAAAGCAATCATCATACATTCCCATCATCCATCTCATCATAAACCCTTGTAGTGTAGAATTTGTTACAGTCCTAGCAGGGAAGTCCTTCTTGACTAGTTACTCGTGTTGTCACAGTGGTGGAGATGTGGTCGAATTGCAAACTTTGACAGAATTCAGTGACAGAAAATGATTGAGAGCAGAAACACGTCCTTAAACTTAGAGAGTGAGAGTTCCCCTTACTAAATATTTCCTGTGTGAGGAGTCTGGTCGGTCAGGTCAAATTCGTGCATAATTGGTTACTATTACTTGTCGTGTGCAGTTTTTAGTGAGACCATGTTGTTCGGCTGATCAGTATACATGTTAGGTTTCTTGTTCTAGGAACTATCTGTCTAATAATTCATTGTGTATGATTGAACTTCAATTTGATCAATCTTATCATTTCTGAACGCGATCGTTTCTATTCAGTTTGCTTGAGGACAAGCAAAAGCTTAAGTGTGGGGTATTTTGATGACACTCGATTTGATGTGATTATCAGCCTCATTTAAGCGACATTTCCTTGCTTAAGACATGGTTTTTAGGGTAGAATAGCGAATATTCACTCAACTGTTCTATCTCGTGCCATTTGTGTTACTTTGGCCCGTTTCGGGTCTATTTGATGGTTTTCTAGTGTTTTCATGGTAGCACAGGTTTTTGCCGTCAAATATAGTAGCCAAGGACATGTCTAAGGCGTTGGAACCTCGAGGAATTGCACTAGAATCGATCCGAGGAGTCAATCAAGTCGAATCAAATCCTGCCCCGATTTACACTACAGATTTCGGCGAAAATCCCACAGGTTTTCAGCGAAAACTCAAGAAGAAATCGGCTGAGTTCAACTAAGAGAAGTTTTTGACGAAAAGTCCAAGTTTTCGCCGAGAAGCCTAAGGTCCGAAAATCACAAGAGAATCAACCGACGGACACCATCATTTACACTCAAGTTTTTGGCGAAAACTCAAGGCAAAATCCGGCGGTATTAGGGCTAAGTATAAATACTTAACCGGCGGCCCAATAACGGATATACCTCGTAATACATTACAGTTTCAGAATTGAGACGAGTTCTAGAGCAGAGTTTAGAGTTCGAAGAGCCAGGAAGGGATCGTGACGCCATCCCTTCACCTCGGCGACTCGGAGCTAGGATTGAAGATTACCGGAGAACGAAACTTTGCCAGAGTCGTCTTAATTTCTGTTCTATCTTTTGATGATGAACTCTGTTTCTGTCTATGATTCTTTTGTTATGAACATGAGTAGCTAAACTCGTAGAGCTTAGACTAGATGAACCCTAAGTGCCCCAGGGCTTTAAAGCGGTCACGGATCGGCGGTGATTAGATTCAAAGTTCAATCAGTTTCTCTGTCATGTTTGACTTGTTCTTCGTTGCTTATGTTTCTTGTCTGGATTGATCACCTATATTAGATTCTTGTTAAGTTAATGATAGAAGCAAACGCTCGCCTTACTTTAAAACATCAAATCGAACAATTAACCTATTCATTGGAGTGTGCCTTTCGTAGGAACCAGTTAGGGTCAATCCACTGCAAGAGTAACTCATAAATCGTTAGTAATTCCACCAGTTAGTTAAGTCGTTGCGAGAGGCGACCGTACCCGGGCAACTAATTAATCTTGGTAGCTAGATCGGATAGAGCGAACGTTCGCCAGTCTTAAACCTAAGGGTCGGGAGTTATGGTGGTGTCTTAGAATTGATTTAATGAGAATTGAAATCGGCTGATCTGTTGATTGCCAATGCTCTAGCGAACGAAGGGGGATTCGAAGTCTAAGCTTGTCTGTTATCTTTGTTAAAGTCAACCAATCTTTCAGTCTGTCTTTCATTTTAATTTTTAATTTCCTTGAATTTCTTAGATTAGAAGTCGTGGAACTCACACCACGCACAAAGTGTTAAATCTGAGTAATTTGCCTTTATATTTGAGTAGACGATTATTAGAAGACCCGTGGAATACGATCTACTTATCCTAAAAGCTTCGTAGTTATTTGATACCTTGTTCTGCAGTTCATCAGACACTCACTTTCTTCCACCATCTTCAAGAGCTTCTCTAGTGTGGAAAGCGGTGGGGGATGTTGTTCATGGCTTGTGAATTCCTCTTGACAATACTCCAGCCAGATTTGATGGTAGAGTGGAAGTGGAGAGGGACATTGTTCATTCCACATTGGGGTTGAAGCTTATTCATCTTGAACCCACCATTGGCCAACTTGCTTGAGGTTTCGAAATTGTGCTTGGGGATGAGTGAATCGACTCATGCATTACATTAAGGTACCTACACACAAGCACAACCAAAAACACTAACATAACACGACAATGCGGGATAACAAAAACAAGAAAACAAGTAAAAGGAAGCAAAACTAAATTGGAAGGAAGTGAATAGATCGGTCCACAACTAAATGCTTTCTTAGGATTGAGAAAGGTCCTCGGCAACAACGTCAAAAACTTGACGTGTAAGCAAACACTAACAACTATCAATGTTGTATTTCCACGGGGTTCTCTCAATGGCCACTACTCACACTATTCATGGACGGTCTAAACATTTGAAATTGGTTTGATAAAAAGAACAAAACAAAAGCATAAAGAAAACTAAACAAGCAAAACAAGCGGTGCAAATCAAAGATAAAGGAGGTTCACTTGGAAAGCAAATGAACAAACAAGCCAAACATGATGGAGGATGCAATCGAATGACCATGCAAATCCCTTCTATGGACTCAATGCACTCTCGTAACACTAAACCCCTATCCTAAAACCACTTGACTTAGGCTCTCGTTGTAACATCCATCCCGAATCGACCCAGGATTACCCGTGATCGAACCGGTAAGAATGCTACTCGAAGAACCAGCATTTAAAACAACGAGTAAAAAGGCAGCGGAAAACTGAAACAACTCTTAAATAAGTTTAAAACTGAAGGAGGCCTCCAATAAAATAAAACCAAAATACAATCCAGAATACCATAATCCAAACACTGAAACAAAACATAAATCCAAATCCGAATCAACAACTGATAACAAATCTCCCAACCGAAAATGTCAACTCAAAACAAAAGTAAAAGCAGAGTCAACTCCAATGTAGTGCGCCGACTCTTCACCTCATAGTTCCAACCGGCAACTGCTCTGAACCTGACTGAAACTCCTGCACCTCAAGCAACTCAACCTAAGCACGCGAACCTGAAAGGGGAAGAAGGGGGATGAATTTCCTAATGAAATTGAGTGAACCCACTGGGTTTAACTATGCGCCAAACCTAACTTGAAAGAGCGGTCCCTAACTCCGCACACACAACCACAGTGGAACCAGACACAGCCATACCATATTTTAATTCCCTAAAACAGTCTAGGCGACCACATAGGCTCAAATCTCAAATCAACATCCACAAATCATGATCGCATCAATACACAAGAGTCCAACGTGCATAAGCTCAACATTATACCACATCCAACTCAACATTGCATAACAGAGAAATCATCATGCATATTACACACCCTCCAAAATCACATAACAAGATGTCTCACAATCCAATGCATACCTATACATACACACGCATACACATACACCACATTTCTCCTTCATATTATCTAGGTGATCACACAGGTGCACTACTCAATCCGATGCCCACAACTAACAATCTCAACCATATAACCAAAGTCATCAATTTACAAATACAACAATATAACTAACTCATGAAGCGCACAGTTCAACATTACATCACAATACAACTCACTATCACTAACAGCACTTCCACTCACACATCAACTACACCACTCACATTTCACAGATTCACAATTACAACATCATCAATCCTAAACCATTCAACCTCTAGCTCACATCTCATCACAAGAACACAATCCACAACACATCACAAGGCACTTCACACCACATTCAATACACATATCATGCACAAATCACACACACAACTCATTCAATTCGCTAGGTGAGTTCATTAGGCGCCATAAGGAGTTGTTCCCCCGCTACCCCGTCGGCCACAGACACACCCACTCTTCCAGGAGGGTCCCAAGACGCATCCTCAATGGATCCTTTTCCATGGACATAACAATCTCTCCCTCGGGAGTTAGCAACTAATCCTCGGTACTCGACCAAAGTGATCTACCACCGTAGACCTGACTCGATTACTAATCCTCGGTATCCAATCGAGGTGATCTACCCACGTAGAGTTGACTCAATCACATGTCCTTGGGGTAACGTTGGCTCCTTCAGATTCTATTATTTCAATTAATTACAACAATTAAGTTCATTCATCAAATTCATCCATCAAATCTGTCCATCAACTCATCCATTTCATCCATCAACAATCTCCTCATCAAAACCATCCAACTCCATTCATCATGTTTATCAACAATTCTATCATTAACTCCATCATTAATACAATTCCAAACCAAATTCACATATCACAATCCAATCAACTACACAAATCAATAAAGCAATTGCAATCAATCAAACCAAGTCCCAAATCCTTTACACAATTCCACATACCAATTCCATTACCCATTATCGTTACCATTTCTATTGTCAGATTCCATTAGTCATTTCCATGTACCAATTCCACTAGCCGGTTCCATGTACAAATTCCACTAGCCAATTCCGTGTACCACTTCCCTACCCAAAACTATGAAATAATTCTACATAACTAATCATAATAACAACCACATCTCACATAACACCACTATCACCCAAACAATACATAACATCAAGTCATCCAACCATACATAGCATCATTTCATCCAACAACACATAACCTCGTTCTATCCAATAACACAACTACAATCACAATCCATTTCATTCAACATTCCACAAAACACAAACAGTTTAAGTGTAAACGGCTAGCTCACCGGCCACCCCCACCTACAAGTATAGGGATAGCCATGTCGTGAGTCTTAGGGTTACCCTCTTGTTCATCCTTCATAGGACGACCCCACATTGGCAGGGCCATCCACCTGTTCATCATTTATAGGGCGACCCCACATTGGCAGGACCACCCTCCTGCAACCACAATTGACAATAGCATAATATACACAATTCTCATGTTCACAGACCCATCCCTCCTATCACTGTTTACTAATTCTGATCCGTTTCATCATCATCGTTAATCATTTTCCCTAATCATAACACATCACAAACATCCTTCAATCAACAACCAATTCAACAACTAACAAGCACACGACAATCATCAATCATCATAATTCACATGAGAATCAATTGCATAATAGTTTTCCCCTTTTACTCTCTTTCAATTTCATGTAAAGCCCTACTTTCTTCTAAGTCAGAATTACAACTCCTCAAACCGACCATTACTAGCTATCATACACTAAACCCTGACCTGACAAGAAGACGAGGCTCTAAACTCTTCTAGGAAACCCAAACAGCCAAGCTCTCAGACACCAAAAATGTAGCTCTTCTCCTCTTCACCGACAGCATCCTACTCTGAAATACCCAGAACCAAGGTAGGCGATCTCTTCCTCTCATCGCCAGGAGTGCGTAACAAGAAACGGATCGCCAATCGAAGCTCTACAACTCTCGAAATCAAGGATTGAACTTTGGGGGTTTTTGGTTTGTCAAAGGGATTTTCGGGGAAAGGAAAGAAGGGGTAGTTATGGAAATCCGTGAAAATCAGTCTTTTATAGTCAGGCCATGATACACGGCGTGGATCGGTATAAAGTGAGAGACTTTTGTCAAGCGATCCACAATTACCCAAACTGCATCCTTCCCTTCCCTAGTTGGAGGAAATCCTGATACAAAGTCCATTGTGATATCAGTAAACTTCCACTCCAGAAT
Organism: Linum lewisii; assembly: GCA_034768395.1. Lineage (NCBI taxonomy): Eukaryota > Viridiplantae > Streptophyta > Magnoliopsida > Malpighiales > Linaceae > Linum > Linum lewisii. The sequence goes on along the minus strand of CM068302.1, from coordinate 25,758,086 downwards.
GGGTAGAGATTGCAGCAATCCACCTGGAGCTCTGTGTTCGGCCTTTGTCTTCTAACACACCAGGAAAACTGACACAAACCAAGCTACATCCTTCTTCATGCGCGGCCACCAGAAACTCACCTTCAATTCGATGTACATCTTTGTCATTACAGGATGCATAGCACACATCGAAGAATGAGCTTCCTCAAGAATCTTCTTTCTTAACTCTTTTACCTCCAACACACACACACGACCTCCACACCTCAGCATGCCGCCAACCACTTCAAAATTGTTGACCAAACCTGTAACACCCGTCCCAAACCGACCCAGGTTTACCCGTGGTCGAACAGGTTTGAGTGCTACTCGAAGATACAACATTTAAATAAAGGAGTAAAATGCAGCGGAAATAGAAACAACTCTTATTAAAAGGTTCTAAAACAAATGAAGGCCTTCATTAAATACAATTCAAAATCCAAACAACTAATAAATCAAAATCCGAAATTCAAACCACAACAACGATTACAAAATCCCCAAACCCGGAAGTGTCAACTGAACATGAAACCAAAACAATGGTCACTCCAAAGTAGTCCACTAATCTTCACTTCACAACTCCAAACTGCAACTCCTCTGAACTCAACCGAACATCTGTAAAGAGAAACTGGGGGGGATCAATTTCCTAATGAAATTGAGTGAGCCCACTGGGTTTAACTATGCGTCGAACCTAACCTCAAGAGTGATCCCAACTCCGCACACAAACAACAATGGGATCTGACACATCCATTCACGTTTTAAGTCCTATCATGCTACTAGGCGATCACATAAGCTCAAATCTCAATTCAACATCCACAAGTCGTGATAGCATCAATACACAAGAGTCTCACATGCATAAGCTCAACATTATACCACATCCAACTCAATCATTGCTTAACAGAGAAAACATCAAGCATATTACACACCCTCCAAAATCACATAACAAGTTGTCTCACAAACGAATCCATACCTATACATACACACGCATACACATACACCACATTTCTCCTTCATATTATCTAGGTGATCACAAATGTGCACTACTCAATCCGATGCCCACAACTGACAATCTCAACCCTATAACCAAAGTCATCAATTCACATATACAACAATATAACTAACTCATGAAGCACACAGTTCAACATTACATCACACTACAACTCACTATCACTGACAGCACTTCCACTCACACATCGACTACACCACTCATGTTTCATAGATTCACAATTATCAACATTATCAATCCTAAACCATTCAGCCTCTAGCTCACATCTCATCACAACAACACAAACCACAACACATCACGAGGCACTTCACAACACATCCAATACACGTATCATACACAAATCACACACGCATCTCATTCAATTCGCTAGGTGAGTTCATTAGGCGCCATAAGGAGTTGTTCCCCCGCTACCTCGCCGGCCACAGACGCACACACTCTTCCAGGAGGGTCCCAAGATGGATCCTCAATGGATCCTTTTCCATGGACATCACAATCTATCGCTCAGGAGTTAGCAACTAATCCTTGGTACTCGACCAAGGTGATCTACCACCGTAGACCTGACTCGATTACTAATCCTCGGTATCCAACTGAGGTGATCTAACCACGTAGACCTGACTCAATCACATATCCTTGGGGTAACGTTGGCTCCTTCGGATTCTATTATTTCAAGTAATTACAACAATTAACTTCATTCATCAAATTCATCCATCAAATCCATCCATCAACTCATCCATTTCATCCATCAACAATCTCCTCATCAAAACCATCCAATTCCAGTCATCAAGTTTATCAACAATTCTATCATTAACTCCATCATTAATCCAATTCCAAACCACATTCACATATCACAATCCAATCAACTACACAAATCAATAAAGTAATTTCAATCAATCAAACCTAGTCCCAAATCCTTTACACAATTCCACGTACCAATTGCATTACCCATTACCGTTACCATTTCTATTGTCTAATTCCATAAGACAATTCATGTACCAATTCCACTAGCCAATTCCATGTACCAATTCCACTAGAAAATTCCGTGTACCAATTCCCCTACACAAAACTATGACATAATTCTACATCACTAAGCATAATAACAACCCACATCGCACATAACACCACTATCACCCAAACAATACATAACATCAAGTCATCCAACCATACATAACATCATTTCATCCAATAACACATAACCTTGTTCTATCCAATAACACAACTACAATCACAGTCCATTTCATTCAACATTCCACATAACACAAACAGTTTAAGGGTAAACGGCTAGCTCACCGGCCACCCCCGCCTACAAGTACAGGGATAGCCATGTCGTGAGTCTTAGGGTTTCCCTCTTGTTCATCCTTCATAGGACGACCCCACATTGGCAAGGCCATCCACCTGTTCATCATTTATAGGGAGACCCCACATTGGCAGGACCACCCTCCTGCAACCACAATTGATAATAGCATAATATACATAATTCTCTTGTTCACAGACCCGTCCCTCCTATCACTGTTTACTAATTCTGATCCATTTCATCATCATCGTTATTCATTTTCCCCAATCAGAACACATCACAAACAGCCATCAATCAACAACCAATTCATCAACTAACAAGCACACGACAATCATCAATCATCATAATTCACACAACAATCAATTGCAGAATAGTTTTCCCCTTTTACTCTCTTTCAATTTCATGCAAAGCCCTACTTTCTTCTAAATTAGAATTGAAACTCCTCACACCGACCATTACTACCTATCGTACGCTAAACCCTCACCTAACAAGTAGACGAGGCTCTAAACACTTCTAGGAACCCGAACAGCCAAGCTCTCAGACACAAAAAATGTAGCTTCTTCCTTCTGCCACAAATAGCGCCCAGCTCCAAAATAACGGAAACCATGATATGCGATCTCTTCCTCTCATTGCCAGGAGCATGTAGCAAGAAATAGATCGCCAATCGGAGCTCTACAACTCCCGGAATCAAGGATTGAAGTTTGGGGATTTTTGGTTCGTCAAAGGGATTTTCAGGGAAAGAGAAAGAAGGGGAAGTTATGGAAATCCGTGGAAATCAGCCTTTTCTAGTCAGGTCATGATACACGGCGTGTATCATGATACATGGCGTGTATTGCTGATATACGGCCATGTATCATAGTCTGCCCACCTTAACAAATTTTCGCGTACTCGCTTGTAACTTCAACCGGACTCAATTACGAATGTCCCAGACTTCGATGGGGCCTCAAGAACATTGTTTCCAATGTCTCAAACACTCAAACTCGAGTTTCAAACCGTTCGGTTGGGCGGGGATGTTACACTCGCTCTCAAGCTTAGTGACTAAGGATGCATTAAAGGTGTTTGATGAAATGCCAAGTCACAAAACCCTCTCCTATAACTCTATGACCACAAGGCTAGACATCACACTCTCATGTCAATGCCCTAACACTAAGAGAATCATCAAAATACTAATCAAAGTTCAAATGAATGAAAAACCTAGTGCACACCAAGTGTTCTATAAAATGTATAAGAGAGAAATCATGCAACTATGGTTGAAATAAGATGATCTAATATCTTAGAACACACTCACTTCAATCCCTAGACCTGCAAACCATGTAACCTAAGCACTCTCATGCATTACATCACATTGAATAGACCAAATTAAGCAATCATAGCATAAATTGGAATTAAGAACATGTCTAGAGATCATCTTCTTCCAACCAAGATCAATCATAACATGCTTATACAATCAACCTCATCCTAGCACAACTAATCTATCAATCCAAGATGAACCTAGGAAATTAGCCACACATGCCCAAGGGAACAAATAAAAGAGAAAGGGAGTTGGTCACCAAGGACACCATGGCAATCCTCCACTTGCAAGCTCTTCTCCCAAGGTTGTGGACTTCAATCCAAACTCCTCTACTTTGAGTTGCACTAGAAATAGCTATTAGGGTTGATGGATGATAGTTGGCGATGAGAGGAAGAGAGAACTTTGTTCGTCGAGTGAAAGTGGAATCAAATAATGAAGGAATGCCCTCCTCCAATCGCGACTCTGCTGCTTAAATAGGTCCGCTGGAAAAGAGACAAGTTTTCGGCGAGAACTCTTTAATAATCCTCCTGGAAACCTTCAGTTCCTTCATAAGTTCTCAGCGAAAATGGTGAACGCGCAGTCGTTGTGATGCGTTTCACACAAATAACTAACGAAGCTAACAAAAGCTAGGGTAGATCGTATTCCAAGGGACTTCTAAGATTGACTACTTCAAAACTGGCAAAATACTCGAATGCAAACACTTCATGCGTGGTGTGAGTTCCACGACTTCTAACTCTAAGAAATGCGGAGAAAATTAATAAAAATTAAACTAAAGCAGATTGGAAATTAGGGTTGAAAACAAGGATGACAGACGAACTTAGACTTTGAATCCCCCTTCGTTTCCCAAAGCATTGGCAATCAACAGATCAGCGGATTTTGATTCTCATTCAATCAATTCTAAGACACCACCGTAACTCCTTACCCTTAGGTTTAAGACCGGCGAACGTTCGTGATGAAACTCGATTTTACGTGATTATCAGCCTCATTTAAGCGACATTTCTTTGCTTAAGACATTGTTTTTAGGGTAGAATAACGAATATTCAATCGATTGCCCTATCTCGTGCCATTTGTGTTACCTTGGCCCGTTTTGGGTCTATTTGATGGTTTTCTAGTGTTTTTATGTTAGCACAGGTTTTTGACATCGAATACGGTAGCCAAGGACGTGTCTTAGATGTTGGAACCCCGAAGAATCACACATAAATCAACCAGAGAAATCGCTCAAGTTAAAGAAAACGCCTGCCCCATTTACACATGTATTTTCGGCGAAAATACCCTTGGGTTTTCGCCGAAAACGAAAGAAGGAATCCACTGCCCCGAGTAGGAAGATGTTTTCGCCGAAATTTCTCTATTATTTTTGGTGAAAATCCCAGTTGAAATCAGAAAATCTCGGGTAGGTATAAATACAGCATTCGGCGGCTAATGTAAGGGGGGACTTACACTTTTGTCAATGACTTAACAAACACACACAAACCAAGACGGAGGGACAGACAGGGCGAGTAGATAGAGTTCAAAGAGCCAGGAACGGATCGTGACGCCATCCATCCACCTCGGAGAGTTAGTGCTAGGAGTTGAAGATCCAGCAGATTGAGGCTGCCAGGAAACATCAAAATTAGGTTTTACAGTTCTTCTCTGTCTTCCTACCTGAGATGTATTCTTCGTTTGTCTTTGATTCTTCTGTATTGAATATGAGTAGCTAAACTTGTGTAGCTTAGATTAGATGAACCCTAAGTGACCCAGGGCTTAGAGCGGTCACGGATCGGCGGTGATTAGATTTGAGATTCATTCAGTTTCATCTTTCATGTTTGATTTGTTCTTCGTTTTCTGTGTTTCTTGTCTGGTTTGGCCACCTAGATTAGATTCTTGTTAAGTTAAGGATAGAAGCGAACGCTCGCCTTACTTTAAAACATCAAATCGAACAATCAACCTTATAATTGGAGCGTGCCTTTTGATAAAAGCGATTTTACCAAGGTCGTATTCCACGGGGTCCTCTCATAAACCAATACTCACACTTCTCATAGACGGTCTAGACATTTGAAATTGGTTTGGTTTGATTGAGAAATTCAGAAACAAAGGCAAAGAAATGCAATACTAACAAAGATTAAGCAAGAGAGAAAGGTGGTTCAAATCAAAGACAAAGGGGGTTCTCTTGGTGGGTAGTGTCATCATGCTCAAGAGGACTAATTGAACAAACAAGCCATTCAAGATCGAGTTTGCATTTGGATGACCATGCATTTCACTTCTATAGACTCAATGCACTCTCGTAGCACCAAATCCCTATCCTAATACCACTCAACTTAGGCTCTCGCTCTCAAGCTAAGTGAAAAAGGATGCATTCTAAGTGTTTGATGAAATGCCAAGACTCAAGACCCTCTCTTAAGACTCTATGACCACAAGGCTAGGCACAACACTCTCATATCAATGCCCTAACACTAAGAGATTCACCAAAAAGCCTTTTCAAACTCAATTGAATGAAATCCACATGCACACCAAGTGTTCGATAAAATGCCCAAGAGAGAAATCAAGTGAAAATGGTTGAAACAAGATGATCTAATCTCTTAGAACACACTCACTTCAATCCCTAGACCTACAATCTATGAAATCCAAGCACTCTCATGCATCAAATCACATTGAATGGACCAAATCAAGCAAACATGGCATAAAATGGCATTAAGAACAAGTCTAGGAATCATCCTCATACAACCAAGATCAATCATGGCAAGTTCTATACAATCATCCCTCTATCATAGCACAACTAATCTACCCATCCAAGATGAACCCTAGAAACTCAGCCACACATGGCCAAGGGAGTAAAGAGAAAAGAAGGAAGAATGGTCACCAAGAACACCATGGATGAATCCTTGAGATGATCTTCACTTCTCCACTTGTAAGCACTTCTCCCAAGGTTTGTTGGCTTCAATCCTAGCTGCAATGGCTTCAAATTGCTCCAAAAATGTGTTCTAGGGTTTGAGGGTTCGTGGGTATGTGTTTGGGGTTCAAGAGAGATCAAAGAATGCCCCAAAATGGCCAAAAACAAGAATATTTATAGTGCAGGGGACAGTGCACGGCGTGCACCCCTGCACGGCGTGCACATCTGCACGGCGTGCACCCCTGCACTCTGCAGAAAGCTCGATCTTGTAATGCTCATATCTCCCTCGTCCGGACTCCAAATGACCTCCCGTTTGCTCCTATGCGCTCCTTGTCATCCGTACTTTGATGCCATAACCTGAAAATGCACAGAGGCATAACCCTGCCAAAGTGGCAACCAGACGACAAAATGACACTTTGCACAAAACTTCAATAAAAGCATATAAGTCATGTCATTTCACGAATAAACACGGGCATTTCATAGGTCATTCATAAGCTTAAAATGCACTAATTAAAGTCACATCAAATTCCCCTACGACTAAGCTTTGCTTGTCCTCAAGCAAATGAATTAGAAAACATCCAAGTTCACAAATGACAAGTTCGGTCCATTGAGATTCAAGCAATCACAATTTAGCTTAAACTGTTCCACGAACAAACTAAACCTACACATGCAAGAACATCAACCAAACAAGTCTAAACCTCACTAATTTCTGCACACTTCAAGTAGTGGTTGATTGGGACACAGCAAAACCGACCACGACAACACCAACTCTAATCAAAAGGACTTGAAATCGGGACATGGATCGTAAGTGGCGAGTGATTATGATGTGGCTATCGATTCGACTTCATCTGCTTCTAGATCCGCACTTTACAAGCTCTGGCTAGGATCAAGGGCTACATTTGAGAACTCTTTTCTTTCTTTTTTTTTTCCTTACTGCATACTAGTGCTCGATTCAACACTTCACTTAGGTGTTGAACCTGCCTAGCTCACAGCCTTTGCCCTTTTGCTTAGTGCTCAACCCGACACTTCACTTAGGTGCCGAGCTTGCCTAGCTTTTCTTTTGAGCATTTTTTTTTTCAACTTAGCCACTTGATCCTTAGCCCTTTACAACTTCCACACAAGATTTCGAATTGGATTCCGTCTAATCTCAAGCCACAATCACGAAGGATCAAAAAGGGTAAAGAAAGACATGGAAAAGGGGTGAAAATTCTGATTGCCTTCATCATCTTAGACCGGTGTTATCGAGCGGTACAAAAACACGTATCAAACCAGTCAACCAACATACAAGAGTGATACAATCTCATTTCTGGCCCAGACTCATTTGATATTAGTGCTAACATGCTGGTTATAGGTTCTAAGTAGGACAGTCTAAACGTCATTGTGAAAACTTGAAGTCAATTAAACACCAAAAGTCAAGAACCGAACGATTCTACAATAGAGGAATTCGACATTCAATTAAGATCATGCAACACATCAAAACATAGCTTTAGACTTCTACCGACAAATAATCACACCAAATCTCAAACTCCCCTACGACTAACATGAGCATTGTCCTCAATGATCAAGAGAGAGAGAGGATAAGGTGGAACGAATATACCGCGCGGTGAAGAAGAGAAGCCGGAGATGGAATCCCGGGTCAAGTAACCTGTTCAGGACGAGGACCTGAATTAGGGGTACCTGTAGAAAACAAGGGAGGGCACACCACTCAAACACAACCCATAGTCGACAAGATGAGAGTACGGATGAGATGTGTGATCCAACAACATGACAAGTGCAAAGCCAGAAATGAAAAGAGAAAATCAGAAGTCAAACACAACAAAACATGCAGTCATAAACAGAAATAAAAGAAAGGAAAAATCCAAAGTCCTGAGAAGTGGTGAGTGATCCCGTGGCTCTCAGTGGGGTGGTGGTCGTGGGTGCCCAGGCCACTGTGACCATGGATGGTAGCCGTCAAACGGGGGAGGTGGTTGAAAGACTGCCCAAGTGCTGGAGGGGCCGGACTCAGAGTGGAAGCTCTCCTGGTAGTAGTAGGACTGATGCTGCTGCCAGTACTGAGAATGCTGAATCTGAGTAATCTGGATACCCTGAAACTGCTGAACCTCATGCACCTGAGCAAGCTGCTGTCCATAGAACTGCTGGCTCTCAAAGTCCCTAGCGTTGTACGCCTCTAGGTTCTGAACTCTCCTGTTAAGATCCTGTATCGCCGCACTGTCTCTCCTCTGTCCCTCACGAATATCCTCCACTACGGTCGTGAGGCGACCCATCCCCGAGATAAGCTCATGAAGCGAAGTAGGGTCGATCTCTACATCCTCCTCATCACTGTCATCATCTGAGACCCGACAAGTCGGAACCAGAAGGTCTGTGATCTGAGCTGTAGGTAGGACAATCCTCAAGAGAACTGGTCGAGGCTTGACAAATGCTGGAGTAGGACCAAAAGCATCAAGGCACTCATACCCACGCACCAACCTGGTCACAAATCCTCCTCCCAGCAGAACACCAGTAGTGTCATTAGCTTGTATCTGAAGGAGGGCTCCTAGCACTAAATCACCTAGATGCAGCTTGATGCCCCTCTCCAAGCAATAAAAGAGAAACAAATCTCTGACTGAGACTACACCTGGAGAGGAGGATGACTTCCTGTGGGTGATGGAGTGCCGGAAGAAGTGATGGAGGAGCTTCAGCATAGGCCGATTCACTTTTGTGACCTTGGATGAGCGAGCTGAATAACCTCTAGTCCTCGGTGCAATTTCCTTGAAGAATGCACTCTTGGCGTCCCCCGCAAGAGAAGATATGAGAGCCAATCCAGAGAGCTCGCCACTTTGAACCTTCACCCACTCATAGAACCCAAGGCGGTATCCAAACTCGTCAATGGAGCACACACGCGCCATCCCGCCGAGCCTGAAGCGCACACAAACCTCACTAGTGGTCTCATGACACTCCACGGTGAGAGTGCTCAAGAACTCCTTTGTAGGCCACTCATACGCCCTCTCGTCAACCTCCAAGAGCGGCCAAATACCGGCTCCATCAGCCAAAGTCTTCAAAGCATCCAACCAACCATCATGACTCTGCAACCCCTCAAAATCAAATCTACCCTGCCTCGCCACAGGCCATCTTGCCATAACCTGATAACGACTGTAAGCCCGATCCCTGGGGTCAAAGTCGAAGATCCTCTGAACCACTGACTCAGGAGGGTCGACGCCACAAGGAGCTGGAGGCGGCGAAGGCGACCATGGTGGAGGAGCAGAAGACTCCCCAGTCTGTCCCTTCCGCTTCTTGGAAGCTGGTGCCTTGGATCGCTTGGGGGCGGAGGATGAAGAAGATGCTTTACCCTTAGGAGGCATCATGCAAAAGAAGTGCAAACAAAGAATCAACAAGAAGGGCACACTCCTAACACAAACCCTATCAAGGCGCCTAGTCATAACACATGATCAAAACATTGAGCACAACATTGAGCACGATTCAAGATCATCAAGTTCAAGTGCAACAACCTATGCTAGCAAAAATCAAATCACAGAGATCCACAGTTAAGCAAAAGGCATGCATAATGGATCAAAAACACGAATCGAAAACATATAAGCCTAAGTCCACACAATGCAAGGAGGAATGCACAAAGTTTAAACCAATGAGTGGTGATTAACCACACCCCTCCTCACACAAAGAAAGGAAATCGGTCCCCGAATTAAGCACAAGGCAAAGAAAAATCCAAATTGGCCAAAAATTGGTCATGAATCAATAACAGAGGCAATATCCACGGAACCACACTCACACATGTGACAATCCACACCAATCAACTAAGCACCACAACAAGTAAGATATCACAAATGTCCATTCAAAACCAAACAACCCCTCCACCCAAAACGAAAGAATAAACACACTACGCTCATCCCCCCAAACCACACTAACAAAAATCAACCACCAACTGCCACCATTTAGTTCATCAAGCAACACTAAAATCAGGACACAAGACACCTACCAACATCTGCCCAATTTAAGCTCCTAAATCACAAAACAAATTGATTCAAAACAAGCACATTACACCCCCTCCACTCAAGCAAAACTCTGGCCGATTGAAGGAACCACAATCTCTTCATCAAAACCCACAACACATCGAAATCAATTCATTGCACTGAGCATAGCAAACAAGCAATGGACCACAAAACCAACCGAGTGAAGCAAGCCAACTCCCTCAATCAAACCTCCGCACTCGAATAAGCAACTGAACATTCACCCTTGGCAATTCAAAGCACAACAAGGAAGCAAAACAAATCATGAGGCAAAAATGACTCAATCACCAAATGCTACCAAACCTAAACAAGCAGCCTCCCCAAATTCAACAAACCACACCCCTCACATCAACCCATCCCCAGCTAGTAGAACAGCAACCAAATCAGAAATCCCAAATCAAAATTGGAAACCTGGAATCGGGGGCTGAGATGGGAAGTTGCCGGCTGGGTGAAAGAGAGAGTGGGAGGGGTCGGCCGGGTCGATGGGCGGCCGGAGCTGGCTGGCGGAATGAAGGCCGGCGGGATTGGGATCGGCGGGCAGGTCGTTGACAGGCGGGAAGTCGGTGGCGCCGGCTGGAGGGAAAGAGATGGCGGCTGGCAGGATTTGGTGGCGGCGGCGGCGGGGTTGCGTGGTCGGGTGAGTAGAATGGCAGCGGAATTGAGAGAGAGACGGGTGTGCTGGGCTGGGGGAGTCGGGGAAAGGGGATAAGGGGGTGGTTTGTTTCGGTTGGGTCAGTTGTGAGGTCGTTGAGGTGGCTGGGTGAGCGGGTCGGTTGGTTCGGGCGGGTGAGTAGGCTGGTTGGTGGGTGGGTTGGTTTGGTTTGGGGCAGGGGTGAGTGAGTGGGTCGGGTCGGGTCAGCTGGGTCAAGTGAGTTGGGTGAACCAAAACCAAACCGAACAATGACTCAAACCAGAAAATCAAGTATCAACCGAGCCAACCACAAACCAAACCGAAAAAAAAACAAAGGGAAAGATCAGGTGCACGGCGTGCAGTGTGCACGGCGTGCATGGGTGCACGGCGTGCACCCTGGAGGTGAAAATTTTTTCGAATCCTCCTGGACAGCACGTGCACAAAACCGTGCACGGTGCACGGCGTGCATCATGCACGGCGTGCACCTTGGAGCTGAAAATTTTTCGAATCCGCCTGGACAGCACGTGCACCAAACCGTGCACGGTGCACGGCGTGCATCATGCACGGCGTGCACCTCCTCAGCTTAAAAACAAATTTTCACCTCGACGAAAAACGACCAAAACACCGTCAAATCAACCCAAAACGGACCCCGAACTTCAGAATTTCAACGCCTACGAGACCACAAAGGACACCACAACAACTCAAGGACCTTGAACACCACAAAAACACACAATCACGCAATCAAATCAAGAAGAAAAGACATGAAAAACCCTCGGGTTGCCTCCCGAGAAGCGCTTGGTTAACGTTCTAAGCTCGACGAAGCAAGGAGCACTCAAGGCACGACCAAAGACAAGACCTCAACAGCACCTATAGTATCACTAACAACATAATGCTTAAGTCTATGGCCATTCACCTTAAAAGGTTTGGTTTGGGATGGAGAGATTACCTCGACGGTGCCATAAGGAAAAACATGAGTTACCGTAAAGGGGCCGGACGAACGAGACCTCAATTTCCCGGGAAAGAGCTTGAGCCGGGAGTTGTATAGGAGAACTTGATCACCAACTTTGAAATCCTTGCCCGGCTTCAAACGGGAATCATGAATGAGCTTCGTCCTCTCCTTGTAAAGCTTTGCATTCTCATATGCATGATGGCGATACTCCTCGAGCTCATGTACCTGAAACTTACGCTCTTCTCCTGCGAGACTCATATCAAGGTTTAGAAATTTCAATGCCCAATAAGCTCGGTGCTCGAGCTCTACCGGCAAATGGCATGCTTTGCCATAGACCATCCTATAGGGAGTAGTGCCTATAGGGGTCTTGTAGGCCGTGCGGTAGGCCCATAGAGCATCATCAAGCTTCTTCGACCAATCTTTCCGTGATTGGTCGACCGTCTTCTGTAAGATTCTCTTAAGTTCCCTATTGGTCACCTCGGCTTGGCCACTAGTTTGAGGGTGATACGAGGTGGACATCCGATGAGTGACGCCGAGCCGGTGGCATACTCTATCGAATTGCCCTTGAAAATGAGTACCTCGATCACTAATGATAGCACGAGGGGTACCAAAACGGGTGAACAACTTAACAAGAAACTTCCCTACGACTCGGGCATCATTGGTAGGCAAAGCTTGTGCCTCCGCCCATTTAGACACGTAATCTACCGCAACTAATATGTACTTGTTACCATGCGAAGTAGGAAACGGTCCCATGAAATCAATATCCCATATATCAAATATTTCTACCACTAACGAGACATTTTGAGGCATTTCATTACGGGGAGAGATGTTACCTGAACGTTGACACGCATCGCAAGACTTGACAAAGTCTTGAAAATCTCGGAAGATCGAGGGCCAAAAGAATCCGGACTCAAGTACCTTGCGAGCCGTGCGATTTGCTCCATGATGTCCACCCGTAGGACCGGAGTGGCAATGTCGCATGATGTCCTTAGACTCTCCATAAGTGACACATCTTCTAATCATACCATCCGAGCCAACTCAAAATACAAAAGGATCGTCCCAATAGTAATGCTTCAAATCCGCAAAGAACTTCCTTTTGTCTTGAGTGGAGAGGCCCCCCTTCAAGTCTCCACTAGCAAGATAGTTAGCCAAATCCGCGAACCAAGGTTCCTTGAACTCTAAAGTTGCTATAGCGAATAATAGCTCATCGGGGAAGTTGTCATTGATCTCTTCATTACCATTGTGTACCATTTCCGCCTCTTCCAAGCGAGACAAGTGGTCGGCGGCAACATTCTCGGACCCCTTCTTATCTCGAATCTCAATATCAAACTCTTGCAATAGAAGGACCCATCGGATCAACCTTGGTTTAGCATCGGTCTTAGATAGAAGGTACCTCAAAGCTTGGTGGTCCGTGAAGACAATAGTGTGAGAAAGTACCAAGTAGGACCTAAACTTATCAAAAGCAAACACTATGGCCAAGAGCTCCTTCTCCGTAGTTGTGTAGTTCCTTTGAGCATCATTGAGAGTCTTACTTGCATAGTATATTGGATGGATTCTCTTGTCGATTCGTTGGCCTAGAACCGCTCCAATGGCGTAATCGCTAGCATCACACATCAACTCAAATGACTTTGACCAATCCGGAGCAATGAGTATAGGGGCATTCATGAGCTTACCCTTGAGGAGTTCAAAAGCTTGCAAGCACTCTTCATCAAAACGAAATTCCACATCCTTCTCAAGAAGCCGAGTCATAGGAGTAGTTATTTTCGAGAAGTCTTTGATGAAGCGCCTATAGAAACCGGCATGCCCCAAGAAGCTTCTCACGGCTTTCACGGATGAGGGTGGAGGAAGTTGAGAGATGGTCTCCAACTTTGCCTTGTCAACCTCAATGCCCTTTTTAGAGATCTTGTGACCAAGAACAATCCCCTCATTGACCATGAAATGACACTTCTCCCAACTTAATGCAAGATTGGTCTCTTCACACCGACGCAAGACCTTCTCAAGGTTCCTCAAGCATAGGTCGAATGAATCCCCAAAAACCGAGAAGTCGTCCATGAACACTTCCATGATATCTTCCACGAAATCATCGAAAATGGTAAGCATACACCGTTGGAAGGTAGCGGGAGCGTTGCACAGCCCAAAGGGGATCCGTCGATAAGTAAAAGTACCGAAGGGGCATGTGAATGTGGTCTTCTCGATGTCCTCCGAGGCGATCAGGATTTGGAAGTACCCGGACATACCATCCAAGAAACAATAGTACTCGTGACCGGAGAGACGCTCGAGCATTTGATACATGAAAGGTAGAGGAAAGTGATCCTTCCTAGTGGCATCATTGAGTCGACGATAATCTATGCAAAACACCCACCCGGTGATCGTCCTTGTCGGGATAAGCTCATCCTTGTCATTAGCTACCACCGTGATCCCTCCTTTCTTGGGAACAACTTGCACGGGGCTAACCCAAGGGCTATCCGAGATAGGAAAGATAATCCCCGCATCCATAAGCTTAATAACCTCTTTCTTCACAACCTCCTTCATGTTAGGATTTAGCCTTCTTTGTGGTTGCACAACCGGCTTGAAATCTTCCTCCATAAGGATCCAATGTGAGTAAAATGTGGGACTTATACCTCGAATATCCGAGATGCTCCACGCAATAGCTCTCATGTACTTCTTGAGGAGCTCCACTAGACGGTCCTTTTGCTCGGGTAGAAGCTCAGAATTGATGATGACCGGTAGCTTAGAATCTGGCATGAGAAAAGCATACTCCAAATGTGCGGGAAGAGGCTTGAGCTCAAGAGTAGGTGGTTCTTCATATGAGGTCTTTATCCTTTCCACCTTCGGGAGAGCAACAAAAACCGTTTCACCCTCTAACTTGTCTCTCCCTTCATCAAGGTAAGCCACTTGAGCTTTTAACTCCGGGGTGCCTAAATGTTCCTGCACATCCGTTCTAAGGCAAACATCCAAAGAATCTCGACACACGAAGTTAGAAATACTACACACACTAGCCGAAGCAATAGTATCACAAGAGTACTCTAAATCATCTTGTGCGTGAGCAAACTTCATGCCATCGGCTATGCAAAATGTGAAACTCTCTTGTCCTACTCTCAATGTCAATTTTCCGTCATGCACGTCAATCAAAGCACGAGAAGTAGCTAGGAATGGTCTACCAAATATCAATGAGACATCCACATCATCGGTATCTATGACCGCAAAGTCAACTAGGAAGACAAAAGGGCCTACTTTAACTAGCACATCATCAACAATCCCCCTAGGACTCTTGGTCGACTTGTCCGCAAGTTGAATGTACATACGAGTAGAACGAAGATTAGACAACCCTAGCTTCTCAAATATGCAATAAGGCATGACATTGATACTAGCACCTAGATCCGCAAGACCATTAGCAAGAGAAATATTACCAATAGCACAAGGGATAGTAAAGGTACCTGGATCCTTGAGCTTTTTGGGTGGACTTTTGAAGAGAACGGCGGAGCATTCCTCATTAAGGTGGACTAGAGATGTCTCCGGTAGCTTTCTCTTGTTGGTGTAGAGTTCCTTCATGAACTTAGCATATTGGGGCATCATAGTCATTGCTTCGGGAAACGGAAGAGAGAATTGCATTTGACTAATCCGCTCCACAAACTTCTTGAAAACCTTCTCAAGGCCATCCTTCTTCAATCGAGATGGGTATGGAGGCTTAGGCTTGTATGGAGATACAACCGGTGCGGGAGGAGAGATCGGTGGTGTACTCGATGTAGCCTTACTAGGTTCCTTGGCAACCTTAGTGTTCACATTATCCGTAGGAGGTTCGACTTCAACCTCAACTTCATCCGAAGGAGGATCATTAATATCATCATCATCAACCATTAGATTAGGATCTTGTACCTTTTTAGAGTCAATTGGGGTAGAGGTTGTATCTTGCAAGGGTCTTCCACTTCTCAAGGTCACTACCTTGCAATGCTCCGGACCTTTGGGGTTGATCTCGGTATTGGAAGGTAAAGTGCCCGAGGGTCGCTCCGAGAGTGCCTTAGAAATATGTCCTAATTGGTTCTCCAAATTGGCAATTGATGCTTGTTGATTCTTGATGAGTTGGATCATTGCCGCATTGGTGTCTTCTTGAGAGATCGAAGAACCACCCTCCTTATTTTGAGGAGGCTTGTTGAACCCGGGTGGTCCTTCACCTCTATGGTTGTACATTCCCGGTGGGGTAGGACCTTGGAAACCTTGACTTGGATGTCCACTTTGATTCCATTGATTTCCCCCTTGGTGCCCTTGACCTTGGGGTCCTCCTTGAGTCCCTTGGCTACCTTGGTTTAGGTTACTTCCTTGAGACCATTGGTTGCCTTGATAACCCCTATAACCTTGATAACCTCCTTGATTTCCTTGGTTGTAGCCCTTGCTATAACCACTACCTTGACTCCCTTGGCCTTGGTAACCTTGGTTAGACTTGTTGTACCAAGGTCGGTTATAGTTACCTTGATAGTTACCTTGGGGGCTGAAATTACCATGGAAACCTTGACCTTGGGCGAAGCTTACCTCCTCAAGGTCGCCTTGGCCAAGTTCAGGAGTGGCGGAAGGACAAGCACTCACATCGTGGCCTTGACCTCCACAACCTTCACAACAAAATACCGAAGCAACCGGTGGATTACCCACTTTAGATGGCTTAGAGGGAATCTTAGGCATACTAAGATTGCTTACTTGTGAAGCCATGGCGTCGATCTTAGACATAAGGAGAGCGATCATTGGATCATCTTCATCTCGGTGCCCCGGTAACTTAGGCTTCTTCCCATAGCTAGACGACTCCTTTGGTGCATCAACACTTACGGACCGAGAGTCATAGTGCGTGTCACTTCCATACTTAGACTTAGGAGGTTGTTGTCGAGACCAACTCCTTGTCTTGTTGGCCATCTCCGCGAAGAGTTCTAGAGCATCTTCGGGAGTGAGCATCCTTAAGTCACCTCCGGCGGCTTGGTTGATCATCCTTGTATTCTCAAAATCAAGGGACCTAGCAAAGATGTCCGCCAAGCTCCATTCGGCGAAGTTGTGATGAGGACAAGACCGAAGAATGGCTTGGAACCTATTCCAAGTCTCATGGAAAAGCTCTCCCTTGTGTTGTATGAAGTGGTTGATGCGGTCTCGGATTGCATCCGTCATATAGGGAGGAAAGAACTCTTCAAGGAAAGCTTCGGCTAGGCCCTCCCATGTGGTGAAAGCTCTACTCGGTTGATTCTCCAACCATGACTTAGCTCTACCTTTGAGTGAGAAAGGAAAGAGCCGGAGTCTCACACAATCCGAGTGAACTTGGTCATTCTTAACCGTGTCACATATCTCCAAGAAGTCCTTGAGATGCCTAGATGGACATTCACCATCAATGCCATTGAACACCACTCCATTTTGAACCATTTGGATCATATTAGGCTTGAGCTCAAAGTTCCTAGCATTGACGGGTCTTCGAACAATGCTAGAGGCTGCCCCTTCAAGAGTAGGACGAGCATAATCCGCCAAGGTACGTCTTGCACCCCTTTGTGAGTGATCATCATCATTGGTATGGTGAAAATGTTCCGAATGGTTATCTTCATCCTCGTGATGAGACATAGTGTGGTGTGAGATGCGATCAACTTCTTCTTCTTCAACTGTAGGAGGTGGGGAAGTGGTAGGTGACTCGAGCACTTGTTCTAGTCCTTGGATTCGTGCTTGAAGAGCTGAACGCCTCATGCATTAACCCAAAATCTCCTGCAAACAAGCACAACAAACACACCCGAGTAATACAACGATGCAGGATAATAAAGTAAACAAAGAGCAACAAGGAAGCAAAAAGTAAAGCGGAAGGAAGTGAATAGATCGGTCCACTACTAAGTGCTTTCAAAGGAATGAGAGAGTTCCCCGGCAACGGCGCCAAAAACTTGATAAAAGCGATTTTACCAAGGTCGTATTCCACGGGGTCCTCTCATAAACCAATACTCACACTTCTCATAGACGGTCTAGACATTTGAAATTGGTTTGGTTTGATTGAGAAATTCAGAAACAAAGGCAAAGAAATGCAATACTAACAAAGATTAAGCAAGAGAGAAAGGTGGTTCAAATCAAAGACAAAGGGGGTTCTCTTGGTGGGTAGTGTCATCATGCTCAAGAGGACTAATTGAACAAACAAGCCATTCAAGATCGAGTTTGCTTTTGGATGACCATGCATTTCACTTCTATAGACTCAATGCACTCTCGTAGCACCAAATCCCTATCCTAATACCACTCAACTTAGGCTCTCGCTCTCAAGCTAAGTGAAAAAGGATGCATTCTAAGTGTTTGATGAAATGCCAAGACTCAATACCCTCTCTTAAGACTCTATGACCACAAGGCTAGGCACAACACTCTCATATCAATGCCCTAACACTAAGAGATTCACCAAAAAGCCTTTTCAAACTCAATTGAATGAAAATCCACATGCACACCAAGTGTTCGATAAAATGCCCAAGAGAGAAATCAAGTGAAAATGGTTGAAACAAGATGATCTAATCTCTTAGAACACACTCACTTCAATCCCTAGACCTACAATCTATGAAATCCAAGCACTCTCATGCATCAAATCACATTGAATGGACCAAATCAAGCAAACATGGCATAAAATGGCATTAAGAACAAGTCTAGGAATCATCCTCATACAACCAAGATCAATCATGGCAAGTTCTATACAATCATCCCTCTATCATAGCACAACTAATCTACCCATCCAAGATGAACCCTAGAAACTCAGCCACACATGGCCAAGGGAGTAAAGAGAAAAGAAGGAAGAATGGTCACCAAGAACACCATGGATGAATCCTTGAGATGATCTTCACTTCTCCACTTGTAAGCACTTCTCCCAAGGTTTGTTGGCTTCAATCCTAGCTCCAATGGCTTCAAATTGCTCCAAAAATGTGTTCTAGGGTTTGAGGGTTCGTGGGTATGTGTTTGGGGTTCAAGAGAGATCAAAGAATGCCCCAAAATGGCCAAAAAACAAGAATATTTATAGTGCAGGGGACAGTGCACGGCGTGCACCCCTGCACTCTGCAGAAAGCTCGATCTTGTAATGCTCATATCTCCCTCGTCCGGA
This sequence comes from Linum lewisii, assembly GCA_034768395.1. NCBI lineage: Eukaryota > Viridiplantae > Streptophyta > Magnoliopsida > Malpighiales > Linaceae > Linum > Linum lewisii. The sequence continues at coordinate 25,738,964 of CM068302.1, read as the reverse complement.
CTCCAAATGACCTCCCGTTTGCTCCTATGCGCTCCTTGTCATCCGTACTTTGATGCCATAACCTGAAAATGCACAGAGGCAACTCCAATAGCCCACGAATTTGGCTCCAAAGTGGCAACCGGACAACAAAATGACACTTTGCACAAAACTTCAATAAAAGCATATAAGTCATGTCATTTCACGAATAAACACGGGCATTTCATAGGTCATTCATAAGCTTAAAATGCACTAATTAAAGTCACATCACCTTTCGTAGGAACTGATTAGGGTTGATCCATTGCTAGAGTAACTCATTAATCGTTAGAAATTGCACCAGTTAAGTTAAGTCGTTGCGAGAGGCGACCGTACCCGGGCGGCTAATTAATCGTGGTAGCTAGATCGGATAGAGTGAACGTTCGCCAGTCTTAAACCTAAGGGTCAGGAGTTGTGATGGTGTCTATGAACTGAATGAATTAGAATCGAAAATCGCTGGTCTGTGACTGCTGTTGGCTTGGTGATCTAAGGGGGATTCGAAGTCTAAGCTTGTCTGTCATCTTTCTAGTCAATTAATCGATCTTCAATCTTCCTTCGCTTTATTTCTCATTTCGTATTATCTTTGCGTTTTAGTGTAGAAGTCGTGGAACTCACCCACGCACAACTTGTGTTTAAACTTGAATTAAATTGCCAACACCTTTGAGTAAGGGAGTAGAGGAAACCCCTGGAATACGATCTACCCTAGCTTTTGTTAGCTTTGTTAGTTATTTGTTTGAACCCGAACAACGATAATAGGTTCATCAAATTGGCGCCGTTGCCGGGGACTCTTCTATTTCGTTGAAAGAAGAGTTGGCATTTTTATTCTTCTACCCTTTCATCTTTCATTTTCCATTACACTTCGATTTTACACAGGTTGTGTTTGTTTTTGTCTCTTGCAGATCATAGCAGGTACAGAAACGGATCACTTCCGTTCCATCTTCCTTTACCGCAATGTCCACTTTTAAGAGTGTTGCGAACTACAGTAAGCCGCGCGCATTTAACCTCCGATCACCCATCACTGTGCTCTCTAATGACAATGACCCTGACTATGAGATTCAGATTGCTCTCTTGGAGCTAATCTCTAGGGACATACAATTCGAGGGAAAACCAGATGATAATCCCTGCACACACATAACCAACTTTTTGGCTGTCTGCGACACCTTCAAGTCTGGGAACCTTAACAAGAATGCGTTATATCTCCGAGCTTTCCCGTTTTCTATCAGAGGTGCTGCTAAGCAGTGGCTCAGCAGTAAACCGCCAGGTCACTACACTGACTGGGATACACTAGCTCAAGATTTTGTTGAGGAATACTTTCCTCCCGCGAGGACAACTGCTTATAAAGACCGCATCTCCAGGTTCACTCAGAGAGAGGATGCAAGCCTGTATGACACTTGGAATGAGTTCCAGTCTCTTCTCTTTGACTGTCCTCACCATGGGTATGAACAAAGACAGCTGGCTGAATTCTTTGCTCGAGGTATGCGCGAAGAATCTTCAAAGTGGGTCAACTCCCTAGCTGGCAGAGATTGCACCGCCCTCACTCCTCAGGATGCTCTTCTACATTTTGCTAGCTGTGCTTCAAAGTCTAGAAACTGGGAGAGGCAAAAAGAAGGAACTAAGAGTCAGATAAGTGTTGCAGAGCAGATCAAGGCAGAAGTTCAGAAGCATCTACAAACAGCTGGTATTCCCCTCGACTCTCCGTCAGCTACCGTCTTTTCGGTTGACTGTGGATGGTGTGGATCATGTGCTCATAACGGCGGAAGTTGCCTCAACTTTGGCACAACAGAAGTCTGGTCTACAGAAGAGATCAACTTCATCGATCAGGGCTTCGCTAATAATCAGAAAGGCTATGCCGGTTATAGAAACTACGTACCACGGAACCAGAGCAACCGGTTAGTAGATCCTTATTATAGACCTCCAGGATTCATTGGAGGACAACACCAGTCTCAAACTAAGCCGTACTACAATAGAGATATGGATTATGAGAAGAAGTTCGATCAGATTATGAGCAGACTTGACGACCACGACATTCAACTAAAAGCTCAAGCTGCACTCAATCAAGGATAGAGAGCTCAGAGCCAGAGGATAGAGGATGCTATAAGTAAAATGACTAAACTCTTTACTAGCAATCCTCTCCTTAATCCAGAAGCATTTCAAGCAGACTCCGGTACAAAGAGCGAACACGCTCAAGCCATTACCACCAGGAGCGGCAAGCAAACAACTGATCCCAAGGCCTCAGAACCTGAAGTAATACCAGATACCAGTGCCGCCATGGATATGCCAGAAATTGAGGATATCACAGAAGAGGAAGAAGAAGCATCTGCTCCTCCTCCTAATCCGCCCAGGACAGCTCCTGAGCCTGTTTTGGCGCCATATGTTCCTCGGATTCCCTTCCCAAAAGCTGCAAGGAGCAAGGCTAAGGATCACGACACTTAGTACAAGAAGTGGTACAATGTTCTTAAGACTGCAGAGATCAAGATACCAGTGACTGAAGCTGTGGAAATCATACCACCACTTGCGAAATTCTTTAAGGATCTCATGAAGAAAGTGAAGAACGGGGAGGCGTACTCTATCACGCTTACTAATGAATGTGCGTCTATTCTCGGTGCGCCATCTCCCATTCGACAGCCGCCACCACCCCAGCTAAGTGTCCTGATCCCGGTTCTTTTACATTACCGTGCATTATTAATGGCATTAAAATTGATCGCAGTCTGGTTGATTCTGGTGCTTCTATTAATGTTATGCCTGTTTATTTATATGAAAAGCTGAATCTAGGGCAATTAAAACCGATTACTCTGCACCTCGTTTTAGCCGATAGATCTGTCAAACGACCTAGAGGTATGATAGAAGATGTAACTGTTTGCTGTGGTCCGTTTACTATAATGGCAGATTTCGTTGTTCTAGATACTCGTGAGTTAGACGGAACACTTATCCTAGGTCGACCTTGCTTAGCAACAGCTGGTGTGAATATAAACTACAAGCAAGGCTTATTAACTCTAAGCGTAGGTCAAGAGAGTGTTGCATTCTGCATTAAAGATAGCATGAGATATTCTGTTGCTCAAGATGATAAATGTTATGCTGTTGATCCCCTAGAGTTGGCCTCGACCAACTCCCTTACTAATGCTTTATCTATTGATCCGCTAGAGTTGTGTTTGATTTCAGGGATTGATAATGCGTTAGACGACCCAGAGCAGTGCTTATGGCAAGATGAACTAGATGAATAGAAGGCGATATTCACGCCCACCACTGCACCTATACATATTGAGCCAGCTTCGAGTCGGATTACCACTTCATATGATAATCCGCCAGAACTTACCTTGAAGGAGCTACCTGACCACCTAGAATACGCATTTCTGGGAAAGGACTGTCAGTTACCAGTCATCGTCAGTTCAAAACTATCTCCCGAGCAAAAAGAGCAATTGATTAGGCTACTCAAGAAGCATGTTCGAGCTATTGCCTGGCAGTTAGCAGACATCAGAGGCATCTCTGAAACCTTCTGCAAGCATCGGATTGTCGTTGATGAAGAATTCAAACCAGTCAGACAACCACAACGCCGACTTAACCCTCTGATGCAGAAAGTTGTAAAGAAAGAAGTACTCAAGCTTCTAGATGCCGGTATCATCTATCCTATTGCCGACAGTCCTTGGGTCAGCCCGACTCAAGTTGTTCCAAAGAAAGGAGGAATCACAGTCATCCCTAATCCAAAGGGTGAACTCATTCCTACCCGAACAGTTACCGGATGGAGAGTCTGCATCGATTATCGACGACTAAATGATGCCACCAAGAAGGATCACTTTCCACTGCCATTCATTGATCAGATGCTTGAACGATTGGCTGGTCATGAATACTACTGCTTCTTAGACGGGATGTCCGGTTACTTTCAAATACCCATCGAGCTTGATGATCAAGAGAAGACGACCTTCACATGCCCGTTCGATACATTTGCTTACCGTCGTATTCCCTTTGGTTTATGCAATGCTCCCGCTACCTTTCAGAGACGCATGCTTGCAATATTTGGAGATCTGGTAGAGAATGTGGTGGAGGTGTTCATGGATGACTTCTCCGTCTATGGAGATTCATTTTTAAAGTGTCTGGCTAATTTAGATAAGGTGTTAGCCCGTTGCGAGGAGACCAACCTAGCTCTTAGTTGGGAGAAATGTCATTTCATGGTTACCGAAGGCATTGTTCTGGGCCACAGGATATCTAAGACCGGTATAGAAGTTTACCGTGCTAAGCTTGAGACCATTGCCAGTTTACCGCCGCCGACCTCAGTTAAAATAGTTCGAAGTTTTCTCGGTCATGCTGGATTCTACCGGAGATTCATCAGAGACTTCTCCAAGATCACTCTTCCAATGATGAAACTCCTTGAGAAAGATGTTCCTTTCATCTTTGACAAAGCCTGTCTTGAAGCTTTTGAGACCTTGAAAACTCAACTGACCACCGCACCGATTCTTACAGCACCAGATTGGAATCTTCCATTCGAGATCATGTGTGATGCTAGTGACTTCGCCGTTGGCGATGTTCTTGGTCAGAGAAAGGAGAAGAGATTTCATCCTATCTACTTTGCGAGCAAGACACTCAATGACGCTCAGAGGAACTACACTACTACAGAGAAAGAGCTTCTGGCTATCGTTTTCTCCTTTGATAAGTTTAGACAGTATCTGGTTCTTTCACATACCATTGTCTACACAGATCATGTTGCCCTACGCCACATATTAGCCAAGCAGGACTCGAAGCCGCGTCTCATCCGATGGATCCTTCTACTCCAAGAGTTCGACATTGAAATTAAAGATAAAAAGGGAGCAGAAAATCTAGCTGATGTGAACCGCTGCAACCGTGGGCAGACGATCCTAACCACCGCAAGTTGGACACCGTGCAACGAGGTAAAACCGTCAGGAACCGGGGCGGATAAGTACTTTGACCCGTCGGTTATATAACAGCCGGGAACCAGAAGTGTCCAGTCGAAGACGCCACGCCAAGAGATGGATGCTCTTGATGATAAGTCAACCTTAAGCAATGCTCCTCACATTAACTCGAAGGGAAAAGAACATAAGTTCTGAAATATATTTAATCAAAGGGGGTTCTGAGTACAAGAGGTGGCCGGCGGCCTCCTTATATAGGTGAGGGAACAAGCTCTCCTCCCTAAACACTACTTCCTAAATAATAATAAAGAAATAAAAGAGTCCTAATTAGAAAACCTAAAGAGGACTTTAACTAATCCTAATCTAGACTAAAAGAAGGGAAAATTCGGACTCCAACCCTACAGGGGAAGAGAATCCTACCTAAACAAGAACTCCTAAAAAGGAGGCTGAAAAACCCTAAAAACAGCTAAACGGGTTCTGGTAAAAATAGCCAAATAAATACCAAATTAAATAGGAAAATTAAGCCCTTTGGCAGATCACTAGTAGACGTCATGGGCTTCAACTTTCATGTTGGGCTTCAGCCCAAATTCTATCTCCAAGTAGCCCAAATCCTTCAATCTTCAACAGACTAGGAATCTGTCCAAAACCGGGAAATCCTAGCTTGATTAAGATTCCTTGCTTGGATGTATTTGGCATCTTCTCTCCATTTCCCGTATCTTGAATGGTCATCAATACCTCCATGGATCAGGCTCAGGTGGTGGCCTGATCGTTGCCCCTATCATGTGCAGCCTCGGATCAGCATCCGGGCTCCACTCCTTGATGCTCCACCCATGCTTTGCTAGGACTTGGCGGAGCTCTATCTTCTTCAGTTCTTCTCCAAATTCAGCTCCGTTTGTTGGAGAGTGATCCTGGGGCCTCAAGCTATGCATAGCAAATGAAATCCTCCAAAAGGCTCGAGCCATTTGAAGGCTGGGCCAAAAGCACGCTTCTGTGGTGCTCGGCGCTCGGTCCGGCGCCCGGGGCTGGCTCCGTGCTGGGCCTTCTTCAATTCTGGCCAAGCCTTCTATTTTATGCTTTGGCCAGGTCTTCAGGAATGCTCTCATGGGTCTTCAAGGCTGGTGCTGGTACAGGGATCGAGTCTTCGGTCCTGGAGCTCAGTTATGGCATTTGGCCCGGTCCGGGGCTCGTACCGGGGTCTATCTTTGGGTGCCAGCTTCTTCTGGCCAGGCTTGCTTCATTATGCTTCGGCCACATCTTCTGGAAGGTCTCCAGAGGGTCTTCAGGGGCTGTGGTTGGTCCAGGGCTCGTAGCATTTCGCCTGGGGCCTTGTTCGAGCTCTCGGCTCGGGGTTGACCCTAGGGTAACCAGGATCACATCATCCCCCTCTTCCTGAAGAGGATTCGTCCTCGAATCCTTGCCTGATAATGCATTAGAAATAATGAAAATAATCACAGGGGAGTATAGGACTTGACCTGGTGCTTTATCGGCGTTCCTCACAGGTTCGGGCCGCAACGGGGCTGGTACAGGTGCTCCGGGGTAGGCCACTGCTGATGTGAACCGCTGCAACCGTGGGCAGACAACCCTAACCACAGTAAGTTGAGACCGTGCAACGAGGTAGAAACGTCGTGAACCGGGGCGAAAAAGTACTTTGACCCGTCGGCTATATAACAGCCGGGAACCAGAAGTGTCCAGTCGAAGACGCCACGCCAAGAGATGGATGCTCTTGATGATAAGTCGATCCTTCAGTATCGCAACATGCAGATACAACAAGGGTTTCAGAACAAAGTTCTATCAAAGGGGGGTTTATTTCATAAAAGTTGTAAGTACAAAATGAGGCCGGCGGCCTCTATTTATAGGGAGGGAACAAGCTCTCCTCCCTAAAGTCTAACTCCTAAATAATAATAAAATAAAGAGTCCTATTCCTAAATAGTCTCATAAATCCCCTAAACAAGTCCTACTAAAAAGGAAAAACAATTAAATAGTCTTTAAATCCAAGAATCCAACTCTAAATAGGAATAAAACTCTTAAAACCCTAAACCGGTGGTTTTAGGGTTTCCTAGTCCGGGCGGGACTAGGACTCGGCGGCCAGCCGGTCTTCGGGCCGGGCCTTTGCTCGGCTCCGGGCTTCTTCTTCTTCAATGGCGGGCCTTCGTCGGGCCTTGGGGCCTGATGCTCCGGGCTGGTCCAAGGACTAGGGCCTTGCCAAAAGGCTTGGTCCGCACGGCGTCCATCTCCATAAAATAATCCTGATCGGCCCGGCTCTTGGTCTAGGGCTCGGGGCGGGGCCGGTTTGGGACTTTCTTCATTTCTGCTCGGGGCTTCCTCTCCTAGCTTCGGGCATCGCCTCAGATAACTCCATATGTGACTCTCATGGGCTAAGGTCGGGCCAGGGGTGGTGCCTTGGAACCAGGTGCTCCAATTCTCCTCAGGACTCGGCGCCGGGTCGGTCTTAGGTAGCCATCCCTTCTTGGCCAGGTACTCTTGAGCTCTCTTGCTCCTATACTCCAGGAATTCCTCTAGAGGGTCTCTGGAGTGTGCTTCATCTTCAGGGTCCATGGAGAGGAGGTTAGTGATGCGCGAGATTAAACTCACAACAATCAAGTCGTATTCCACGAGGGCTCTCTCAAAAGCTTGTACTCACACGGTTCATGGACGGTCTATTCATTTAAAATAAGATTTGGTTTGAAATAAGAACAAAAGAAAACATAAAGAAAACTAAACAAACAAAGCAAAACAAAAGGGTGCAAATCAAAGGTAAAGGAGGTTAACTTGGAAAGATAGGTTCATCATGCTCAAGAGGTATAAATGCACAAACAAGCCAAACATGATCGAGGATGCAATCGAATGACCATGAAAATCCCTTCTATAGACTCAATGCACTCTTCTCGCACTAAATCCCTACCCTAGAACCACTCAACCTAGGCTCTCGCTCTCAAGCTAAGTGACTAAGGATGCATTAAAGGTGTTTGATGAAATGCCAAGCTACAAAACCCTCTCTTATGACTCTATGACCACTAGGCTAGACACCACACTATCATGTCAATGTCCTAACACTAAGAGAATCATCCAAAGACTAATCAAAGTTCAATTGAGTGAAAATCGTAATGCACACCAAGTGTTCGATAAAATGCACAAGTGAGAAATCATGCAACTATGGTTGAATTGAGATGATCTAATCTCTTAGAACACACTCTCTTCAATCCCTAGACCTACAATCCATGTAATCCAAGCACTCTCATGCATTACATTACAAATAATAGACCAATCAAGCCATAGCCATCAATGGAATTAACAACAAGTCATAGAGACCATCTTCTTACAATCCAAGATCAATCATGGCAAGTTTATACAATTAACCTCTATCCTAGCACAACCATCTATCAATCCAAGAAAACCTAGGAAATCAGCCACACATGGCCAAGGGTACACAAGAGAAAGAAAGAGAGATGGTCACCAAGGGTTCCATGGCAATCCTCTTCTTGCAAGCTCCTCTCCCCAAGGTTTTGTGGGCTTCAATCCAAGCTCCTTACTCCAATTTGCACCTTGCTCTAGGATTGATGAAGGATTGGTTGATGAGGAGAAAGTGTTGGAGAAGTTGAGAGGAAAGAGGAATTGATCGGCAATGTGTAAAATAAGATATGAGCTCCTCCCTTTAATTCTCACCCCTTCTTCTTTATATAGCACGCCGGAAGACACTAGAATTTTCGGCGAAAATAATGTGAGATTTTCGCCGAAACTGCCTTTGTAAACACCGTCCGGCATGCCATCTCTTCACAGATTTTCGGCGAAAACATTGCATAATTTTCGCCGAAAATAACTTCAATGATCAAACGTCCGCCGCCTGTTTAGAGTTTTCGGACCGAAGACTTGACAACCTCGCCGAAAAATTCCTCTTCGGCGAAAATGCCATGACATTTTCGCCGAAAATTCCTTCAGCTTAAAGTGCATTTTCTTCGATCTTGCAACGTCCATATCTCCTCCGTCCTAGCTCCGATTGACCTCCCGTTTGATCCTACGTGCTCCTTGTCACCAGTACTACAATGCCAAGACCTGGAATTGGCCTCAAAGTGGCAATCGGGCAATAGAATAGCACTTAGCACAAAACTTCAATAAAAGCATATTAAGCATGGCATTTAAGGATCAAACACGGGCATTTCATAGGCTAATCGAAGGCTTAAAATGCACCAAATAAAGTCACATCAAATTCCCCTACGACTAAGCTTTGCTTGTCCTCAAGCAAATGAACTAGAAAACATCCAAGCTCACAAATGACAAGATCGGTTCCATTGAGATTCAAGCAATCACAATTTGGCTTAAACTGTTCCACGAACAAACTAAACCTACACATGCAAGAACATCAACCAAACAAGTCTAAACCTCACTAATTTCTGCACACTTCAAGTAGTGGTTGATTGGGACACAGCAAAACCGACCACGACAACACCAATTCTAATCAAAAGGACTATTTTTTTGAAAGTGATGAGTGATCATGATGTGGCTATCGACTCGACTTCATCCGCTTCTAGATCCGCACTTTACAAACTCTGGCATAGGATCAAGTGATACATTTGAGAACTCTTTTTTTTCCTTTTCTTTCCATTTTCATCATTTTTTTTCTTCTCTCTTTTTTTCTTACTGCATACTAGTGCTCGATCCAACACTTCACTTAGGTGTTGAACCTGCCTAGCTCACAGCTTTTGCCTTTGCTAGTGCTCAACCCGACACTTCACTTAGGTGCCGAGCTTGCCTAGCTTAGCTTTTTTTTTCTTTTCTTTTGACATTGGCCACTTGATCCTAAGTCCTTTACAACTTCAACACAAGATTTCGAATTGGATTCCGTCTAATCTCAAGCCACAATCACAAAAGATCAAAAAGAGAATGAAAAACATGGAAAAGGGGTGAGGATTCTGATTGCCTTCATCATCTTAGACCGGTGTTATCGAGCGGTACAAAACATGTATCAAACCAATCAACCAACATACAAGAGTGATAAAATCTCTGTTCTGGCCTAGACTCAATTTGATATTAGTGCTAACATGCTGGTTATAGGTTCTAAGTGGAACAGTCTAAACATCATTGTGAAAGCTTGAAGTCAACTAAACATCAAAAGTCAAGAACTGAACGATTCTACAATAGAGGAATTTGACATTCAATTAAGATCATGCAAATCATCAAAGCATAGCCTTATATCTCTACCACAAATAATCACACCAAAACCTCAAACTCCCCTACGACTAACATGAGCATTGTCCTCAATGATCAAGAGAGAGAGGTAAGGTGGAACGAAGTTACCGCGTTGGTAGAGAGGAGCATAGGACGTAATAGAGGTGAAAAAGTTTCATGATGATCCTTGGTGAAGAGTGATCCAAAATGCTTGCCAAACCTTATTCAAAAAGCTAAAACAACACAAAAACCTCAAACAAGAATTAAAAGCGAAAAAGTAAAGATAACATGGGTGCCTCCCAAGAAGCGCTTGGTTACCGTCTTAAGCTCGACGATACCTGCGTTATGGTGTCCAACTTAGCACCTCCTTCAAGTCAAGTAGCTTCTTCCAGGATGAGAGTTGAGCTCCAAGTAGCGATAGAAGCAAATGGTAGAATGACCAATGAGCTAAGCTTGAGTTCCAATTGTTACCTTGACATGGCCTTCTACCAATGAGTTTAGGAGTTTGAGGAAGAATGTATGGAAGGGGGATGCCATCGAGCTCCGTCGTCTCCATGTTAGTGATACCACTCAATGAGTCTTCCGGTTCAAGTAGAGGTGGCTCCACTTCCACGGTTACCTTAGGAGAGGTTATAAAGCCTGTGTCCGTCTCTTGACACAAGAACTTCATGATCAAGCAAGAAGATTGAAGAGTACTCACAATCTTTGGTGGGACCTTAATGGGGTGGGGTTGCTCACTTTCGTGCTCCACTCCCGGTGCCACCTCTTCTTGAAGCGTCTCCAAATCATCTCTCACCTCCTCTAAAGGGTCATCATCCTCAAGTCTCCTTGGTTCTTCATACCCCACATCATCGTCACATGGCGTTTCCATGGGAAAAACATTCTCTTCAATCTCCTCCACTACCAAATCTTCTTCCGTTTCAAGTTCTTCGGATTCAGAAGTGTCATCTTCATCATCATAATCTTGCTCCACATGATTGAGATGGTGTTCATCTCAAGAATCTTCGTGACGAGCTCTATGCTTTGGGATAAGCGGTTAACTCGGTTTGCATTATCCTCCGCAATTTGCAAGATCTCTAGCATGAAAGGAAGTGGAAGAGGTTTCTCATGACTCACGAATTCCTCTTGGGGAGACTCACCTTCTTCTTCTTCCATGACTAGCACTTCCGATTCAAAGGTGTCGGAGATGAGCTTCACACTTTGAGTTAAACGATCCAACCGAGCCGCATTATCTTCCGCCATTTGCAACATCTCCTCAATTGTGGAGGAATGTGGAGAATGTTGTTCAACCTCTAGAGCTTCCTTGATGAGTGTCATGCCTTGAGCTAAGCGATTAAGTTGGTTCGCATTGTCATCCGCAATCTTCAAAGCTTCCTCAAGTGTGGAAAGAGGTGGAGGAGGTTCCTCATAGCTTACAAACTCCTCTCGAGGACGCTCACTTTCCTTCACCATTTTCAAGAGCTCCTCTAACATAGAAGGAGGTTGAGAGGGTTGCTCACAGCTTGTGAAATCCTCTTGAGGGCGCTCGCTTTCTCTAACCATCTTATAGAGCTCCTCTAACATTGAAGGCAGTGGAGAATGTTGTTCTTGACTTGTGAAATCTTCTTGATAATACTCCGGCAAGACTTGATGGTAGGGTGGAGATGGATAGGGACATTGTTCATTCCACATTGGCATTGAAGCTTGTTGTTCTTGATCCCACCATTGGCTATCTCCCTCATAAGTTCCTTGGTAGTAGTTGGATGAAGTAGGATTACCATAATATGGATTAGGAGATGGATTCCACCCTTGATAGGGACCATAACCTTGATTTCCATTCCACGAGTTCATCTTACTTGCAACCTTGCTCCCATGAACTAGATAGGTGGATAAGTGACCTACAAACACGCACAACAAACACAACCAAGTAGTACAACAATGCGGGATAACAAAACCACAAAAACAAATAACAAAAATAATAAACAAAGAAGCAAAACTAAAATGGAAGGAAGTGAATAGAACGGTCCACTACTAGTGCTTTCAAAGGATTGAGAAAGGTCCCCGGCAACGGCGCCAAAAACTTGATGCGCGAGATTTAACTCACAACAATCAAGGTCGTATTCCACGAGGGCTCTCTCAAAAGCTTGTACTCACACGGTTCATGGACGGTTTATTCATTTAAAATAAGATTTGGTTTGAAATAAGAACAAAAGAAAACATAAAGAAAACTAAACAAACAAAGCAAAACAAAAGGGTGCAAATCAAAGGTAAAGGAGGTTAACTTGGAAAGATAGGTTCATCATGCTCAAGAGGTATAAATGCACAAACAAGCCAAACATGATCGAGGATGCAATCGAATGACCATGCAAATCCCTTCTATAGACTCAATGCACTCTCGTCGCACTAAATCCCTATCCTAGAACCACTCAACCTAGGCTCTCGCTCTCAAGCTAAGTGACTAAGGATGCATTAAAGGTGTTTGATGAAATGCCAAGCTACAAAACCCTCTCCTATGACTCTATGACCACTAGGCTAGACACCACACTATCATGTCAATGTCCTAACACTAAGAGAATCATCCAAAGACTAATCAAAGTTCAATTGAGTGAAAATCCAATGCACACCAAGTGTTCGATAAAATGCACAAGTGAGAAATCATGCAACTATGGTTGAATTGAGATGATCTAATCTCTTAGAACACACTCTCTTCAATCCCTAGACCTACAATCCATGTAATCCAAGCACTCTCATGCATTACATTACAAATAATAGACCAATCAAGCCATAGCCATCAATGGAAGTAACAATAAGTCATAGAGACCATCTTCTTACAATCCAAGATCAATCATGGCAAGTTTATACAATTAACCTCTATCCTAGCACAACCATCTATCAATCCAAGAAAACGTAGGAAATCAGCCACACATGGCCAAGGGTACACAAGAGAAAGAAAGAGAGATGGTCACCAAGGGTTCCATGGCAATCCTCTTCTTGCAAGCTCCTCTCCCCAAGGTTGTGGGCTTCAATCCAAGCTCCTTACTCCAATTTGCACCTTGCTCTAGGATTGATGAAGGATTGGTTGATGAGGAGAAAGTGTTGGAGAAGTTGAGAGGAAAGAGGAATTGATCGACAATGTGTAAAATAAGATATGAGCTCCTCCCTTTAATTCTCGCCCCTTCTTCTTTATATAGCACGCCGGAAGACACTAGAATTTTTGGCGAAAATAATGTGAGATTTTCGCCGAAACTGCCTTTGTAAACACCGTCCGGCTTGCCATCTCT